>OY728159.1:1921485819-1922833944 GCA_963277665.1 Viscum album
TATCTGAAATTTTCATTGATATTGGATTTCTTATGAATTATCCAAAATTGTTAAGTGCATAACTTTCTCAAGAATATATACTCTCCCTCACATGTACTATGAAAATTGCAATACAACTTTTTTTAAAAACCATACCATACACTTATTTCCAATAAATAATTCCCTACCACTTGTAGACAATCAATCCACCAAATTAGCAGCCAAGTAATTATAATAAAATGGCAACAGTTCATGATCCTATCATATATCAAAGTACAATTGAAAATGTAGTGTACATTTAATGTTCCTCTTTATTTATTTAAAAAATTAGAAATGATCTTAATTCATATTAATTTTAATGTGACTACTAAACATGTTTCTAGGACAATATATTCCCATGTTGGAGTCTAATAAAATAATCACAAAATTATGGTCTAATATAAGTTGTAGTCTAAAGATCACAAATCTTCGTGCTTCCCGTGTTTTAACACAATGAAAATCAAATTTAAAATTGTTTAGAAATCATTCCTGTTGAGTATATAATTAAATTTATTGGGTAATTTTCATATAAAATAAAAATTATATTCCTTTTTTGGATCACCCACAGCCGCAACATGATCATCAATTCACCAATCATGAACATTTCAAATTCAAATTTGATGTTATTAAAATAATCTTCAAAGGATAAATTCTATGTTCCCCTAAATTTAATATTATACACATATAAACGTATAAAAAATTTGTATCCATTGCATATATTTACATAGATATTATTTTTGATACCTTACTTTATAAATTTAACATTATTCAAATAAGTATCTAGTTGAGAACACCATGATTGTGATTGTTTAATTACACCAAGTGGGGGTATATTAAATCAGAAAAAAATTCATCATTTACAATATTAAACCCTACTGTTTCTTTAATGTAAACCTATTCATCTTGAACTCCATTTTACGAATACAGTTCTGACATCTCTTTATTAAACCTTGTATTATCTTTGAATTTTGATGGTAAAGAAGATCATGATTGACTCTGACCACAATAATGTAGAAACATTTTCATCAACATCAATTCCATCAATCTATATAAAAACCATACACATAAAATTCTCTTTTTTTTGTCAACATTTTCTAATTCAGTGAATTTTTTGTTAAAGAACCAATGTTTTCCAATCATATTGTGATTTTCTGGACACATAACAAGATCCAAAGTCTATTTTTCATCAAATATAATCAAATTAATCATTAATTACATTAATTTAGGATTTATTCGATTTTAATTATTCAAATTTTCTCAAATTACACTATAGGAAAGAGAGAAAAATGTTATACATTCCTCATTATTCTTGTTTCTATAGGTGGTTAACAATCCCCAAAATTGTTTGTTGGATCATATTTTTATCCTTTGCTTCCTCTATGAGGTTTCAGTTGAGTTTCTTGAGAAATGGTTTCCTATTATTATTCCACTTCTCAGTCATCATCATTTGGAATACATTGTATGATAAGTGATCCTTCCACTACCTTTTCATTTTAGCCTATTTATTTTTCACCTTCATATTCATCTCCAAACACACAAATATATGATCTCATCAAGTTAATAATTATTTTATCTTCAATGATATTGATATAATTACTCCATAGTAATTTTATAAGTACATTATTATAGAATTTATAGGATCTACACTACATTTCAATGATTTCATCTACATTATCCCCATGATTTAACCAATTTTCATCATCTTTTTGGAAAACAAATTTACACTGAAAAACATAAAAATGGTTTAGTGAGGTATTCCTTCTAAAAAAATACTAATAGGGACTCCTTTATTTTTCTAAAAATAGCCCATTATAGTTTTCAATGTACACCACACCTTGAAAAACCACTTCCCATTAGGGGTGAGGAACACTACTCTAAATTAGTATCATTTTTCTATATTATTTATTTATCTTTTTATTCTTTCAATGACACCATTTCATAGATTTTTTCTTACTGATTACATTTGAAGTTTGATCCCATCATTTTCAAAAAATAATTTTTAAATTAGATATATTTTTATTCCATTATTTAGTCAAATAATAATATCTTTATTCTCCGGTCAGTTTCATTATAATCTCTTACAAGGTATCACGTGATGAAATTAACCACATATTTCTTACTCTATATAAAAATTTAATTTACATTATCCAACCACCATAAATAAATAAAATTAATCACCTCTCACCATGTGTGTCAGTCACACTCATTGGACCACACACATCAGTGTAGTCCTAATCATGTTTATTTGATTCCCTTTTTTTCTTTATCTAATAATAATTTCAATCCATTGTTCATCGCTTTCAAACATCACATGTATTTTCTCAATCATAATTCAGATTAATAATTTCCATTATTACCTTTATCTTGGATATTATTCCAATAATATATTGAATAATGTGGCCCAAAATCTAATTGCATAGGTTTTTTGTCTATTATTTTAATAAGGATAATGTGTTTTTTATTGATTTGGTATAAATTTCCATTCATCTTCCAACCAATCATGATAGAATTTCTTTCCCTTACATTGATAGTGCATCCTTTATTATTAAATCTCCCCACTAGTATTAATTCACAGAGTTGACAAACACTCATGATATTATGAAGTAGATTATTCATATAGATCCCTTATATTTTCTTTAACTACTCTCTTGGAAATTGGGTATTCCCACTAACATTGATCTTTAAGGAACTATCATTTCTATATTCAATTATTATATCAACTATTTCAATAAAATGTTCAACAAGTTTTGGTTCCCTATCAAGTGCGATGAGCATCCACCATCAACAATCTATGTGTTATTATTCATTGTATCTTTGAGGAGAATATATACCATGTTGGATTTCATAATATTCTATTCTCATTCCCGGATATACCAAGTTGAGTACATCAATAAGATGGTCTTTATAATTCCTTGTCATTATGATTGGTTAAATCATACTCATATCTTTATTCAAAATGAGAGTACCTATTTTATAGGATGAGTTTTCTTGGTTCACTTGTATTAACATGGCTTTGAGGTTTTTAGTTATTCTTTCCACATCCACATTACCTATAATAAATATAGTGATACCTAAAATTAGTAAAAATATAATATAACCCTATAAATTATTTCTCCTCTTTGATAGAGGATATTAAATTGTGATTATTTTTTTCCCTTAAATTCACCATATAGATAAGTACATGAATATTCTATATAAGACATGGTATGGGCCAAAAATCTATAAAATTGACATTTCGTAAGAGGAAATATCTTCTTAGTTTCATTTTTCAACATTTTACATGATTATATTTATATATATATATCATTACTTTGAAATTATTTCATTATTATTAGGGATTATTTTAAATTATCTACTTTGGTTGGCTCAAAGTCGTATTTGTTAAAACATCAGGTTTCTTTTTTGTAAATAAGACCAACTTTAAACATTTATTTATTTTTTCCCTTCAAAATTTCAACCATTGATATTTCAGTATCACATCCAATTCTATTTTTTTCCATAAAATTGGGAATTGGTCATTAAAATATTTCACTACACCTTGAGGTACACATTTTACACTTTTTAAATGATCTACATCGAAGAATCATATAAATTTCTGTTTCTTTATCAGTTCCCCGATTTTGATTCCAATTTTCAAGTTTATTCTTATTGTAATAAACTCTTAATCAAATCCTAAACTATAATAGATTTACCCTCAATCATTGATATAAGAAAATTAATTTTTTTTTATAATTTTCATTTATTATATCATACTACACAAACTATTATGATATTTCATGAGTTATAAAATATTTTTCTCCCACTCTTTCAAGGAGTTCTGCCTCTTCCTTGAGATTTATAATAAATTTAGGATGATTGTATTCTTATTTTATAGGTTCTTCCTCTTAATCTACATGCATTAAAGAATATTTAACATCATAATTAAACTCTATTTCTTATTCTTCTAAAATTTATCTATCATCATGTTCCTATTTTCTAATGATACTAATCCTAAAAAATTTATTTCCATGTATGATGTTAACTTTTGTGGGAACCCCTTTTGGGTAACAGGCATGTTTTCAATTTCACATTATTCATCATTAATTTTTATTAGGCACCTTGCATAAATATTCCCAATTTTACCACTATGAATGCATTAAAATGGAAGCTTACATTCTAATATCCTTTTTTAGTTTTCTAGTTAAAAGGAAAATAAATCCATTATCCATTCAATCTCTATCACTACTGACTATAGAAATGTTATTTTTTCATTGTTATTTAATTACAGCATCGTACCATCTATAATTGGGGTCTCTTATAGTTTATGTATTATTTTATATAAAACTGTACTACAAAAACAATCATTAAGGGAAATTTTAGATAAGTCCCTTTTCCCGAGATTTGAAACATTTTTATTATAAAAAGGTGGAAGAATTCTCAAATTTTTCTTTGAAAAATCAATATCCTTATTTTCTTGACTAGGAAATAAAATTTCTCTAACATGTTTAGTAACTCTTTTAACGAAACTATATTAATTTTAATTAGGATTTATTTTCATATCATCATACTCATTGGAGGAACTTGGAGTTTGGCCTCCTTCATTTTCCCCATAATATATATTATCTAGATCCTACCACATGTCATTTCATATATAAAAACCCATTATATTGAAATATATTTTTTCTAGTAGAGCTTTTATGTTGGTATTTTGTCTTTGGAAACCACATCATGAATTATACACTTTGATTTAGACATAGATAGTCATGTAACATCACTGACATGAATCCCTTGTACTATGTTAATGGGAACTTATAACCCAACATACCACAAAAGAGATCTCATTCTATTCATCCAATTCTAGATGATTCTTCCATAAAGTAGGGGAAACCAAAAAAATTTACTATATTATCCATAAATTAGAAAGTATTGATGATATATTTAATACATGAAATCTAATTTCTATAAAACCACCTGTTAGACGCTTGGATACCTTGAGAGGGAAATGATGAATTAAGGTAACAAATATTTTGTAGAATTAAAAAGAATATTGTCTGAATATTTGTAGGAACACATTAAACTGATCCGATTTAATTATATAATCTCCCAATACACATACGGTGAAATTAAAAAAAACAAATTTTTTGTACTTGGTTCACCACTAAGGGAAAGTACAAGAAAATTATGCTAATAGAGTATTAAACCGACCAGATCCCACTAAGATTCTATTTATTTTGTGGATTATAATTATTGAATCATGATAATGGTTTTCTAGTATCACTACCATTATTATAATTTTTTGTACATCACACTGCCTACTTCATTCCACTCCCATTAACTCCCCCTTGTAAACTGCTTTAGGTGTAGTTTTCCTTATTCTATGGACTTGTTGTTCACATTCATATATGAATACATGTTGATTATGATGATATTTTTTTTATAATTTAAATACATATATGATTCTTTAATTCATTGAAAAAAATTTACCAAGTGAAACTTAGTTTAATGAAGTTATTTTTTGATGAATTATTTTTCTTGAAACATCCAACTTTCACATAACCCATAACATTTTTGAAACCCCCTTTATTAAAACACATTTTTTAAACATAGTTATCAACTATAGTTTTTGTGAAACATTGGTTCATGTAAAGTTACCATTTAATGTATGAAATTTATTTTTAATACTTACATGGATTCAATGTGATTATAATTCTAAAAAATGTTGCTTAAAAAGATGATAAACAACATTTTTAAAGGCAACAAACACCATTTTTAAAGGAAAAAAACACCATCTCATAAAATTGTACCTCACAAAAAACTACTAGTTTCGTGGTGCCTTAAAATCACTAATGTATATCATTTCATGAAAATTAACCTTTTACAAGACTTTTTAATTAACCAATATTTCATCTACCTTCATAAAAAACTTATTTTTTGAAACCTTATAACTTCTGTGAATCAAAAACATTGTGATTGAATCATTTTGAAACTCTAAAAACATGATATCCATGAAACTATTTAATTGACATAAAAAAATCCCCCTTCAACAAAGAATCCTCTTACATGTATTGGATCAATTATAAATTTTTTGAACACTTCCATTATTCTCAACTCCCTTCTTAACACTTCCAACATAAAATCCCAAGCTCCCAAAAATACTCATTTGTAAAGAAATATCCTTGTTCAACCTAGTGAATATTGAAAAAAACATAATAAACAATAACTTTATATATTCGAATAACCTTGGAACTAATATCTCACTACCATGTATTATTCTCAACCAACCATATCCAAAATAGTCTCCAACATACAGGTTGGACCAGAAAGGACTGATTATATGCATGTCCCAAACAAACCATTAAATTTTAGATTTGACCTTATATTCCACTCTATATGGAATTAAACCACATTAAATAATCCATGAGTGCATCAATTTAAAAATAATGATATTTTTCTTTTAACATGACCATAAAAGATATTACATTGCCCATTAATTAGTAGCAATTTAATTTGGTCTTGATTCAATTTATATGGTTACATAGGAAAAAAATTCATTGTCCATATCAAAACACCACAACACCTCATGTTTCCATTCATAAGATCCTAGTTCCTTCCACGGAGAAGATAAATTCCATATTACATACCTTTCTAATTTTAATCTATACTCTGGTCAAATAAGTGGGAATATAACCACAATGAGAAGAGTTCTTTTAGAGGCATGTCGTTAATAAATCAATTTCTTAAGGGTCACTAGTACTATCACCACAAACGATTCACTAACATAACATAAATATTATTGAGTCCTAGAATATTCATAAAAGAGAGTTAAGGTATTATCCAACATTCTATCCTCTCAATAAATTCATAACCCAATGTGTCATTGGTATGTCTTAAAGTCTGCCTACCTTTAGAATGTAGGTCTTCACCGACACAAAACATGTGAGCATGGGGGAACATTATAAACACATGTAAATAAATTAATATTCATACATATAATAATAAATATATATAAATAATAATAAATATATATTTAAATATACAAAACTATTAATATATATAAATATATATAAATATAAATGTAAGTAAATATAATCCATGGGGGACTTAACTTCCTAACTCAATATGATAGAGGAATATAAATTGTTTCTATTCTCTTTTGATATTTCTCTTTTGAAGGTAGCGCTGATGAAATTTTAGTTGGAATGATATGAAATGATTAAAAAAATTGAAAGGACTTTTTAAAAAATTCAGGTTTATAGAATATTAAATTATATTTATTTCTTATGAGTTATATGAAGTATTTATATATTTATATATTCTATAAAAAAGATATTTTTACATTCTATCACTTGATTAATTTAATTTTATTTCTATCGCATTTTTCATAGGTTGTAAAAACTATAGAAGGTGTTATATAACATTTTAGAAAATAATTAACTCAATATTACACTATACATAATTCAATATTAGAGATTTGCATATATCTTGGATTGGTTTCATGAGGGTTTTAAAACAAACTATTAGCAATGAACTATTGGATATAGAGTTGAATGGGCCTATCAAAATATAGCACAAGGCATCCCAAATTTATCCTAAACCATAATAATTTTTCTAAACAGTGGTTTATGATCTTCAGTTTTTGTTTTGAAATTTATGGAAAACACTGATGAAAATAATCTACAGATTCAATGAAAGGGACATCAATTTTAGAAGTCATATAGAATATTTTAATGATCATCCATGTAAGTGGAATCAATACATTATATTATTTTATATAATTTATTTATTTTATTAATTATTTTGGTAATGAAATATCTTTTTTACAAAATGTTATTAGAAAAATAATCTTTTGTTTAAAATGGTATATCATTATAAACTAATTATGTGAATTTCCCTTTGTAAGGGTTTGTTTTTGAAAAATTTTCTATTGTGGTCAATTGAATATTGTATGGTGTGATTATATATTTAGAAAAGTATTTGGTGAAATGACTTTTGAAAGCATCTAAGTTTCTTCAACAGTAATATAGGGTAATGTATGTTTTTGTGTTTTATTGTAAGAAACAACTAAAAGGAAACAACTTATACCCATTTATATTAATGTGTATGGATTGGAGTAAAATGTGTGAACAAGTTATTACATGGTTTATTCATGATATATATATCTAATTATTACAAATATAAATTTAATTATTCTACTTCATATCTTAAAACAAATTATTTTTCTATAAAACATGAAGTATTTTATAATTTTACACAATTAGGGAGTGTATGGTGTTTCTGGAAAACAATGAGTATATTTAAAAACAATATCTACATGAATACATGGTGTATAAATAATTTAAATAAAAATGAACTTATTTTGGAGTTTTCCAAGAATATTTAATTATTAAGCTTAATGGTATTTATATGATGTGTTAAGATATCTTGGATGGAAATGATTTTTGATAATTAATGATTTAGATTTAATGTATTTGAATTCTTATTCTTTGTTAATATTTCCTTTTCAGTATTTAATCATACTTTAATATTTATATGATTTTTAGGGACATATTTTATAGTTCATATAGACCCACTATAAATGAACTTTGGTGGACACATGTACCAGATTATAAATGTTGTAGGTTATATAAATGTCATTTATTTTGATACTCTTGATCAATGTATCTAATATAAAAACATGGAAGAATTAGTTTGAGTCGATGTATTTTGTATGAGTCACATTTATTATTTTGGTGTATGTATGTGAAATTACATGGGTTTTAGATTTTATAAATCTTGACATGCTTAAACCATGAATATCAAATATTTTATTAAAAACATATTTATATTTATATTTCACATGAAGCATTTCTATTTTTTAGTTTATATTAAATGGGGGAATAATTATTCAATGGTCAATATTTCACTTGCTTCTAGTTTCTGGACTTTGAAATTAAGAGATCATTCTTGTGTCCAAGTTCCACATTGATTTGGGATTCAAATCACATTTCCCAGGGTTTTGGTATCATATAAAAACAATATTTGAAAAAAAAATTTATTTTAATCTACCCATATATTATTTAAAAAATTAAATATATGAGAATATTTCTACTATGTTTCTCACAAATAATTTGGAGTAATAAATAGAATAAGTATATACAAAAATTACAACAGATAATATTTTTGTGATGAAGTTATCAGGATTACCATAAAATTCTAGGGGAATAATTATTTGTTAATAGATACTAGATAAGATAAAATGAGATAAAGGAATAATAGGATGAATATTTTAAATGTTTTATATAATATTTACTTTATGTTTTTCTTGATCAAAAACATTAAAATATGTATTTTGTGATAGTGATGATCAAATATTTGAAGATGTTGACCTAGAAGTTGATTTTGAATGTTCTATTTCAGATATTAATTTTCAAATATCTAATGTAAATAATGATAATTATATTACTACGGGAAATAATAAATTTATTTTTTAAAGGTATAATGATATGGAGATTTTGAAAAATCCATATAATATTGTGAATGATGGAATGATATTTCAAATATTAATTAGTTTAGGGAAAATATTAAAAAAAATGTCAAATTTTTTTCTAATGATACAAGAAATTATAAAAGTGTTAGTAATAGGATTTATGAATTTCAAATAGGATACCTTTAAAAATCTAGAGAATATGGAGAGTGAAATTAAATTCATATAGATATGAAATATGAAAAAAATAGTGATAAAACCAAAGATAATTTGTGCGTGGCTTCAATGATATTTAATGATCATATTAATTAAAAAATCATTATTATTTAGGGAATGTAAATATTATTATATGATCCTTGTAGTCATGATTAAAACATATACCGATTTAAATTATTAATTAGGGTTATCTAATGGAGAGAGTACTGCTTAAATGTAATGTAAATCCACATTCAAGAAATTTGGGATCTAATCTCTATCCAAGAAGGTGATATTTCTTTGGAATATATAGTGATATTATGTGTGTTGTCAAAGAAGTAGAAAGATTCAATTTTCTTAGAGATTCAATGGATTTCTATAATCAAGAATTTATATTAATTTTATTTTTTAAAATTAAATGAATATGAACATAAGGTATTTTACATGAATATTATAATATATTTATTAACTGAATGGTGTTAAGATAACCTAAACAAATCATTTAATCATGTAAAACTCCATAATCATTTCTATTTTTTAACCGATAAACATTTCAAGATATGTGAAACTAGGATAAAATTTTTAACCAAGACACTTATAAAACATATTATCTTTCTAAATTCATCATGTAAATTAAGAACATATAAATCACATCTAAATAGGGTTTCATTGAATTCCATTGATAGTAAACGACATTATATTTTGGATTGTGGATTTTATTCTACTGTTACTATAAATATCAATATTTTAAATAATGGTGAATCTAAATTAAATAGTAAAGTGGATTTTGACCTTAATAGTTCATTACATACTAAAGGAATAATAATATTAAATATTAGTTGTATATAGAGTAGATAATTTATTTATTGAGGGATTTAAATATGAACCTCTATCTTTTGTTGAGTTTTTTAAGGACCAATAATACACGTCATTAAATTGGTTATAAGATTATTGTTGAATATGCGGTTCTAATTACTAAAGTAAAACAAGAAATGTATTTTTTACAAATTTTTATAAGTGATTGATTCAAATGGATATTGAAATATTATTAGAATAGATTATTTAATAAGAGATATGGTCATATAATATTGTAGAATATTGATAAAATTATTTAGAAAATTTTTATTGGGTTTTTTTCAAACTATCAAGTGATAGGGAATTTAAATATTTGTCATATATATAATTAAAAAATTTAATAAACTCAAACATATAAATTAAGAGAGTATAAATTTAGTTTCTATAGCTCTTAGACAATGATGTGTGTGCACCCACAATAAAAATATTAATAAATAGAGGGATATGTTATCTTTCAGTTGTGTATGATTGAATTAAAATGGGATATGCAAGGTTAATATGCCCCAATACATATAACCATTCCTTTCTAATATGAATAAGTAATTTGAATAGATTTAGTTCGGAAGACAACCAAACACCTATGTTTATATTATGGAAATGAATTATTTAATCACTAAGTTGAGAAATATATGAAAAAACATGGCATCATTAATCATGTTGTTTCAATAAGTAATAATGATATCGAAGAACAAAAAATACATCATAACTGTGATACAATTTTTTTTGATAATTTTCATGTATCATCCATCCTTTGAAACCCATAGATCTGATATTGTATCCCATTTTAAAAACCATAAAATGTGTACTACCAACATTATGCTATTGGGTGTTACTTTTATAATTCAACCTAAGGAAAAAGAAGCCTAATGTGATTTCAGTTCAACACCTCGTCTCTATGAATTAAATTTTTAGAACTAGAAAGACCAAACACACTATCCAAAATGTTAATATACTATTCAATTTGATATCAACAAATTCATGATTTTATACAAGATATTCTATAGATGATGAGAAATCAAGGATTAATGTATGAAAAAATATAAAGATTACAATACATTGGAATACCCTGGTTTTTAATTTACTCACAATCCATTGAGGAATACAACAAACATTTCTTTAAGGGGTTAAAATACGTTATAAGGGAAAAATAAATCAATAAACCCTTCCTTAACATTTTTATAAGGGTCATTTATGAACCTGGGTTTTCACACATGTGTGGATCCATTAAATTTCTATCTTATTAATTATTTTAGACCTAATATGGGCGCTTAAAGATTTATAAAATGTATTAGGGGTTTTCGGGGCTTATCCAGAGCCTGGAACCCATAATTTGGGGAAATTGGCCGTGTCCCATAATTCGTGCACAGTTGCTGTACATGTTACCTAACCGTGAGGATGGTATATTTTTAGGAAGAACCATATGACACGGCTGGAGAAAGGATATGTGGACTAACTGTGCAAGTGCCCCTTCATTCTAGGTACCCGTGTATGGTTTGCGCATTGTTTTTGAAATTGTGAGGACAAACCGTGCGTCGTAAAATTTAAGTGTAATTTAACTATTTTTACCATAATGATCTAATTAATCCACTCCTTCCCCAACATGGGATCCAAGAGAATACTATCAATTGTCTCCCAATTTGATTCTTCCTTGAAGACCTAATGTATGGATCAATAGTGCTTCTTCATTTGGGATTCGATCGAGATTTTTTTTTATCAAATTGGATGCACAATGGTAAGTACTTGAGAACTTTTTAGTCATTCTTCTCCGATTTTGCATTCGACCTAGTCATCCAGGTCATTTTCTCAGATATACACAATTATAAAAAAATTTGAGGTTGATTCTAGAGGAGAAGGATTGTAAAACCCTCTGGTTGGTGGTCTATTACACACCCCTCAAGTTTTTTGATTTTGGAATTGTTGTGTGTGTCCCACCGATTTCAACATGTGCCTATTATTGAATATATATGTCATAATTATAATAATTAGAAATGTATGATTATTAACCTTTTATATATCTCATTATATTTCAGTGGTTACACCTATAAAGCCATTCATCACATTTATAACGATTTTCCATAGTTGAGTTTTAGTGTTTTGTCACTTTTGCGCCATTTTTAGTTGTGCTCGAGCATGACAGCACTAATGGTAGGACTCCTTATCAAAAATTATTTTTTCATTATTTAATTGTGAATTGAATCTACAATGTCACTTACACTTGACCTACCTAAGTTAAGTGTATCAAATTGATAATTAAATGCGAGAGGGAAATTATAGAGTATACTAAGTATACAACTTGACTGTATTAAATGTGAATGAAATAGTGGTATCTTGTCTGTAACACCCCTTTACACAATAATGGAAGGTAGGATAACAAACCATAATTATTTAATATTCCTTAAATTGAATTAATAAATGTTGCATGCTACTTAGGCTTGTGACAGGAATGAAATAAAAGACCTGAAAGAAATTGACTTATCTATTTATTATGACTTCATTAAAAGGTTGCATGATACATTAACTTATCAAACTAACTAAAGTCAAGGTTTAACCAAATGAATTATTACATGAATTCATAATTAAACAGGAGTGGCCTGACTTGATCTCAACATAGATTCATATGAGGGAATTCCATGAGCAGTCAAGAACACCATTATTATTCTAGGATAAAAAATTCTTACTTTGAGTCCCACCTAGATCCTGATACTTTTATATTCATTAATTCAGATTACATCATAATAAGAACCCTAACATATTATTAAATAAGTCCTTGGATACACTCCTTGAATCCAACATTGACAACTAGGAGCCCTGGTTACGACCCCAGAAGACCATGTCCCTACATATCCAAATTTTAACTTGGATGATCACTATGGATTCGGTAGTAATATTATTGTAGAATGCCTTGGAATATTCTCCTTGGATTATTCTCTTACCCTTATCCTGGATACATATATTACTGATTTATCAACCATTGAGGTCTACATTTCCTTGGTTATTACCTAGTATCTTCACTATTAAATTTCAATGCAAGTTGCCTTGTCACAACATGGAACCTTAACTGTTGTTATCATGAGACTCCTTTATAATTTAGTAATAAAAAAGTAATGGAATAGTTATGGTCAGACACTAAGAGATGGATTAATTAGATACTTGGGTATTTCATTATATTTTTTTCATTACTATATATATTCTTGCTTTCATACTATTACATTTCCATGGATGGGCTAGACGTTATATACATCATTGGTTGTGGACCATTGAGATTTATCATACACCTTTTCTAGGCGCAGTTTGGTAACCAGAGTAGATTACATGAATGAAGGATTCGTTAAGGGATGAATTCACATTCGAACACTAGATTTCATTAAATTTAGGATGGATCTTGATAGCAGATGATCGAGCCAAAGATCGGGATTATCGGGATAGTCTTTTCATTTCTATTAAACATTGGTGGAAAATGTTATTCCTATAGTCTTGAATCTACATTTTCTAGTATTCTAGAGACATGACATATCTTCTTCAGTTGTTGAATGTTTGTGTGTTATTCCATTAATTTCATTTATATTTAATGTTGTCACTATTTTATTTTGTACCTTTTGTTTACATTTATTTCTTCAAGTCTTTCCCTATGTTTATATTTATCCACTGTTTTATGCTCTAGTAATGATGGAATAGTCTCCCCATGGACACACCCAAGGACTTCACTAATAGTCGAAAACCTCTGGCATTTGGGGAGATGCACTTGAGGTCATGTGGCCCATGGGCTTCGGGTACCTATTAAGTGGTATCTGGGACCATGATGTGACAATGTAGCATCAAAGGTGGTTTCCTTTAAATATTTACTATTTGGAGAAAATATATTATAGATTAGGAACACTAGGAAGTTCATCCAAACCAATCATGGGGCATCACGAACATATGTCCGGGGTAAAAGTGGAGTTTCCTAAATTATAATTTTAATTATGTTTTTAGCTATTATTGCTGTCATTATTTCACCACTTGGGGACGCACATTTTATATGGTGTAGTCAATTATTACTTTGTTTGAGGATTTACTTTCATCAATGGCCTGATGATGTGAGGTCAAGAATCATTGTTACATGCATCATTACAGGCCCTTGGAATTTGCATGTCATGCATATTTCCATTCCATATAGTTTAATTTCCCTATTTTTCCTTTCATGATATGTCTAGGATTTTTGAGAGATGTTGTGATAGTTATATTATTCTTTTATTACACTTGTTTGAGATTGAGTGATTTCTTATCACAACTCTTGTGGTTTATGTGCCCTCATGGGTTGGGATGAGTAATTTACATAGACGATCCATTATACTATAAATAAATTGGCGTCGTTTTCATGGATGAGGTGTATTAGAAAACACTCAATGGAAATGGATGTCAATTATAAACTGAATAATTACATATAAAATGATTCAGTGGAACATTCTTATCCCGTCCTGAAATTTTTATGAATGTTTAAGGAGTGAACATTTTAAATAAATTTAAAACAGAATGAAACTTATACGTGAGAAATTTCTATGAACCGGACCTCTAAGTAGGTATACGGGTTTTTATGCCTTGGGTTTAGAGTTTTATTACGTTCACCATCTTCCAATAATATTATCTAACTACGTAAAGTATTTTTTAGGTGTGTGTTTTGAATTTGTAGACAAATTCTACCACGACATCCCTGTATCATATTCCATGAAGGTGGAGACAATCATTCTTTAGATGAGGTGGTCCCTGAGCCACTAGTATTACCTCTAGGAATGCCACTACAGGCACCACATAATTTACATGATCTAGGAAGTGATTCCCATGTTTTTTGTAGCTTCCTAAATCTGATGTTTTCCATGAATGGTGCTTTATGACATTCACCTACAATGGATGATATGACACATGAGTTCCAACAATAGCATCCTCCAACTATCTCAAGGTATGGTGGCCCATAGGATACCGAGTCTTTGATAGAATCCAGGTTATCTATCTTTGAGCATCTGGATGTGCCTCCCTAGTGGAGGGACATGATTTCAACATACATGATTCAGGATTTTTCTGAGAGATGGTGGGATAAATTACCTAGGATGGTCATCTTGAGGGATTGTTATGTGTTGATTTCCAAACTACCTTCTATGATGGGTTATTTCATCAGACACGGAGAGATGATTGAGCCATAGTGTTCATTCATCTCTAATAGTTTTATATGTCTGTTATGTAATATATAGAACATTCCATGGAGTTATTGTTATTTTCACAACTTTTTGCTGGTGATGAGCTTCCACGTGGTAGACGCTTTGAGGATGGGCATGTGTACACCATTTGTATGAATTTTATTGTCTTCCACTTGTATACCTTTTCTATAAAAATAAATCATGAATATACAACTAGGTATAAATTGAGGGATGAAAATAGTACTAGGAATAGAGGACCAGTGCTGCATCAATCCAGTTGTTCTTTCAGGGGCATGAAACATTCTCTCGAGGCTTCTCATCAGGGCGGTGATAGACATAGTGCTTATTTTGATATCTCCAACGTGTGTCATCAGTGTGGATTAAAGGGGAACCTAGAGCCTCATTATCCTTGAGACCCAATGGAATTCTAAACATGGGTCCATATGGAGCATTTTATGTGTTTCTGTGGGACCTTTCCAACAGCTTCGAGTGGAATAGTATCTGCGCCAACTATAACATTAGGAGCATGTTCTATTACACTGTATCAGGTAGGGGGATGGAATAACACAGTTATGACTGAATGAGGAGTATTTCATGGTTGTGGATTCTAGACCCCTATTCATCAGTAGAGATAGTAGAGCATTTATTATCCTGGAAGTCCATATGTTGCACAGTGTCATGGATCAGGTGAGTTCCACTAACTATATCTAATACCTAATGATCAGGATGTGGGACCATCTTCAATATGAGGTTCTATTCTTGTTGAATCTGCTGTAGTATATTCATTATTTGATATAGGTTTATCATCCTCTTTTATCTTTGTGTATATCATAGAAAGTCTCAGACTAGAGATGTTGAATTACTTTGGTGTAATGACACTGGATACACTCTTAGGGTACGAATAGAGGGAATACGCCAGGGTAGGGACTCCCCCTTCAGGAAATATTTATCCATTATTATTGAACCACTTAATTTGTGATATGTATGGCTTTGATGTCATTCTAGGGATAGATTAGTTGGTTCAATATCATGATTTTTTAGGTATCTATCACTATTGGGTATCATTTACATCACCAGAGGGAGGAAATTAACTACATAAGAGTGAGTGGGATGTCCAGGATTGTATAAATGGACCAGAGCATCATGATCCTGTTAGAGTGATTTCCAATATTAAAAATATCTTCATGCAGGATTAGGTTTTATGAAAAGCCGATTTACCTATGGCAGTGGATCATTTTAGTGGTGTCTTTCCTGATGATTTTTCTGGATTACCACATGAGAGAGGTAGAGTTTACATTTGAGCACGTTCGGGGAGTAGTACTAGATCCCATTCCTCAATACTATATGGTTCCTATAGAGCATCAATAGCTCAAACAATAGTTAGATTATTTAGAGGATAAAGGTTTTATATGTCCCAGTATATCCTCTTGTGGTTGACCCTTTATTTTCATCAAGAATGGGGATGTAACCTTATGTCTAAGCCAGGATTAAAGAAGGTTTAAAAAACTACTGTCAAGAACCGATATCCACTACCTAAAATTGATGATCTCTTCAAACAACTCCAGGGACCTAGGGTCTTCTCTTAGTTCGACCAGATATCAAGTTATTTTCAGATGCAATTAAGGATTCCAAACATACCTCCAACAAATTTTTATTGTATGTATGGTCTGTATGTGTATCTGGTTATGTCATTCCTTATTTTGAATGCGCCTTCTGTTTTCAAGGATGTGGTGAATAGTGTTTTCGACCCCTATATGGATTCTTTTTTCCTGGTCCTTTTGGATGAAAAATTAGTGTCTTCTCAAACTTGTAGAGACCATGCCAATTATAATGAGATATTTTTTAGTATATTGAGAGAGTATCATCATTATTAAAATCTTGTAAAGTGCAACTTTAGGATCAATAATGTTCCCTGATTGGGTCATATTACCTTATAATCAAGCGTATCAATTGTCTTTGAAAAGGATAGTGTTGTAGTTTCGTGGGATAATCCCATGAAGATGTTTGATATATAGAGTTTCTTGAGGATAGATTGATATTACTATCATTTCGTACAAGACTTTTCACGTATTTCATCTCTTCTTACAATGCTTACAAAGAAGAGTGTGATGTTACTTTGGTCAGAAGGGTAAAAGGAATCCTTTTAAGAGGTTAAAGGGTGTTATATCTCAACACCTATTATAATTCTTCCCAATCCATGTATAGGTTATACAGTCTTTTGTGATGCATCAAGCATCGGCCTAGGAGTATTGATGATGTATACAGATGGAGTCATGGTGTATGGATCTCGATAGTTGAGGCCTCATGAGATAAATTACCTGACACATGACCTTTAGATAGCTATTTTTTCCCACACCTTACATTGATAGAGACACTATCATTTGGGTGAGTGCTTTGTGGTGTACAGCAACCACAAGAGACTGAAATATGAATTTAATCAGTGTGTCATGATCCTCGTAGAACATAGATGGTCCAGATATCTTCAATCCATTGATTTTTATTTTACCTATACTCATGGTAAGGTCAATGTGGTTACAGTTGCACTAATTCAGAAAACATAGGCACAACCAGTATGAGAATCTATTGATGAATGGATGTTAATGAACCTCTTCTCTGAGATGCACATAGATTTTCTCGATAGTCATGAGAAGCCTTATCTCTCATCTTTGGTAGTTTCCTATTTCTCTTTTTTAGGAGATGAAGGGTGTGTAAATTTTAGATTCTGATGGATTCTTACTCTGTGAGAGTATACCTAGATATAACCCACCTTTAGATTTCATTGTAGAAAGAGACAACATCATATATATTCATGTACATGTTTGGTTCCCTTTATACACATGAGATAAGAATTGATTAATGATTATCATTCCTCTTAGTGGGTCTTTTATCAATGAACTAAAATATTTAATAAGCTGTGTAATTCCATTATTTATGGCCTAGTATGAAATTTCTGATAGCAGGCTATATCACTGGGTGTTCCACCTATCATTAGGTGAAGGAGGAGCACCAGATACCTTCAGGCTTGTTACAACCAATTCTAGTACCAGAATAAAAATGGGATGATTTTTCAATGGACATTTTTGTTAGTTATCCTAAGTCACATAGAGATAGATATGATTTATGGCTAGTAATTTTTAGTCTAAATAAAGTATCCCACATCATTCTTATTCAGGGTAATTTTTTAGTTAATGATATGGTAAAACTATATGTTCTTGAAATCAGACGACTCCATGGGGTCCCTCATACTATCATTTCAAATATGGATGATGGTTTCCCATCATGGTTTTGGCAGTAATTTCATAAGGATTTGGTGACATATGTGCTTTTATGAACATATTTTCACCTTCGGACTAAAAAATATCAGAATACACAATACAGGTTCTAGAGGAAATTCATCATTCATGTGTCCATAATTTTGTCGTTTCTTAGTAAAATAATATACCTCTCATTGAGTTATATTATAATAACATATTCCATGTGAAAATTCATATGGCTCCTTTTGAGGCCTCATATGGTTGGACATGCCATTCAACCTTGTCATGGGTAGAGGTAGGTGAGGCATCCATACCAGGTCCTTCTCATGCTCAGGATACTATAGAGCATGTACAGCTGATGAGAAAAAATATTAACACTATAAAATCTAGAAAAAAAATCATATTCTAATCACCATAAACAAACTATATAGTTCTATGTCATGGATCATGTTTTCCCTTGGGTATTTCCTAGGATATGTCATAGAAGTTTATACAAGTAAGAGAGTTTTCCCCTCGTTACATAGGTCTATTTGAGATTCTGTAGAGAGTTGGCTGATATTCTATCAGTTGATGCTACCTCATAGGAATTGTACCATGCATGATTTGTCCATGTTTCACAACTTCACCAGTGTCATGCCGACCCATCACATACCTTTGATCCCATAAAAGTTGAGTTAGATGTCGTTGCTTACATTAAAGAGTATATAGTAGGCATCATCGATCATAGAACAAAAGTTCTACAAGGCTGGAATATCCCTTTAGTATGAGTATTATGGTAGGATGGACACATGGAGAATGGGAATTTGGAGTGGGATGGCAACATATGTTCTCAGTGGCCAGAATTGTTCTCAGACAGTGTTTATACACCCTTAGAAGAAGAAATTGGGAATGAGTTCTTGTAATGGGGAAAGACTTTAAGAACCTGGTTTTCACTCAGGTATAGATCCATTAAATTTCATTATATGTCTTTATTTTGGACCTAATATCAATGAATAATGATTGGTAAATGTCATAGGGGTTTTTGGGTCATGTGTGGAGCCTAGAACCCATATTTCTAGGAAACTGGCCATGTTGCATGGTTGGCGCACAATTGGTGCACAGTTTTCCTAACACTGCATATGGTGTATTTTTAGGAAGAACTATATCGTACAGTTGGTGCATGACTATACATACTAACCATGTGAGTTCCCCTTATTCCCAATTATCCATTCTTGGTTTGTGCATGGTTTTCCCAACCGTGTCGACATATTGTGCGAAAGAAAATTTCAGAGTAATTTTAATATTTTTTATTAATGATCGAATTAAGACACCCCTTCTTCCCCAACACAATATCCAGTAAGAGAACCAGAATTTTCTCTTAATTAATTTATTTTTGAAGACATATGGTTGGACCCAAGACATATCATTCATCTAGGATCCGATCGAGCTTCAGTTCATCGTGTTATATGCACAATGGTAAGTACTCATGTCCTTTTTAGCCGTCCTTCACCTCTCTTTCTCAGGAACTACTTATTGATGTGCGAGATTTTTTTCCTTTTTCTAATATCTACTCTATTAATAGTCAAATTAGAGTCCCATTCTATTGTATTTTGATCATAAAACCCTATGGTAGATGGTCTACGACTCATCCCTCTTATTCGTTGATTTTAAAGTTATCGTATGGGGCCCACCGATTTTATCAGGTGTCGTTTACAGAAATTATTTATCATGATTATAATCTTTGACCATATGATTATACACCATCCATATAAGTGATTCGATTTAGGGGTTACATCTACAACTCCATCCAACCCATGTAGAATGATATTCTATAATTTATTTTTAGTGTTTCGACGCTTTTGAGCCATTTTTCAAATGTGCTCGAGTTTGAACATACTAATGGTAGGTCTACTTATCCTAAATTCATGTTGTATCATGTAATGGTAAATGGAATATACCTTGTCACTTCCACTTGACCTTCCTAAGTTAAGTGTATCAAATTGATAATTAAAAATGAAAGGGAAATTGGCATGTATAATAAGTGTATGACTTGATCATATTAAATGTGAATGAAATATTGGTTGCAAGTATGT
The DNA here is from genome assembly GCA_963277665.1 of Viscum album. Classification (NCBI taxonomy): domain Eukaryota; kingdom Viridiplantae; phylum Streptophyta; class Magnoliopsida; order Santalales; family Viscaceae; genus Viscum; species Viscum album. The sequence goes on from OY728159.1 coordinate 1,921,506,827, forward strand.
AGCACCCCTTTCCACATTAATGGGAGCTAGTTTAAAGAACCAAAATTGTTTTATATTCCATAAATGGTATTAATAAAGGTTTCATGCTACTGTGCCTTGTGAAACTAAGGAAAGGATATTATTGAAACTAATGGACTTATTGACTAATTATGACTTGATTAAAAGGTTGCACACTACATGACCCAATCACACTAATTAATGGTAGGTCTTGAACCAAATGAAATATTATATGACTTAATAATTAAACATGAGTGGATAGATGTGATCTCACCTTGAATCCTTATCTGGGAATTCCCTGAGCACCAAAGAACTTCATTCTAATTCAAGGATACAAATTGCTTTGGTTGAGACCTACATAGATCCCAATATTTGTCTATTCTTGGATTCATTGTATGAAACCCTAGTATAACTCACATAGTACTAAAGGAATAGTGTATACACTCCATGTATCTATCATTGAAAAGTAGGTTCTATGGATACATCCTATAGGGTCCTGTCTCTACTTAGCCCTGTTTTACCATAGACGAGCACCTTGGATTTGGAAGGAATATTATTGTGGAATTCCTTGGAATATTTTCCTTATAATACAGTCTTACTGTTAGCAAAGTTACCATTTTTACTGATTTGGTGACCCCTGCATTCTACATTTCCTTGGTTATTACCTAGGAACATCATTATTAAATGTAATTACAGGGTTCCTTATCACAAATTGGAACCTTCACTATTGTTAACATGTGAGTCATTTATAAACTAGTAATAATAAATTAATGGACTAGTTACATTCAGATGCCATCCCAGGGCTGATGTAGGTACATAGGTATTTAGTTACATTATGTTACTTCAATTTTTATATTCATGCTTTCAAAGTATTAAATTTCAATTACATGATTTGGATGTTATAGAAACCATTGGTATTGTTCCACTAAGATTTATCTCACACCCTCTTCGGGCACGCTTTTGTACTAAGAGAAGATAACATAAATGTTGGTGCTAATAAAGGGAAGAATAGATCTTAAAACACTATATTTCTCACTATTTAGAATGGAGATTCATAGCAGATAGCATGTCTGAGCTCAGGATTCAGGGGATATTATTTTGATTTCTATAATAATTTTTTTAAATTGTTACGCCTGATAGCTTGTATCCATGTTTTCAATTTTTTGGGTGACATGACATATAATCATAAGTTGTTGTATGCTTTTATGTCATTCCAGTTATTTTATTTGTTATTACCATTGTCTCTATTTTCAAATGTCCCTTTTTTTACATGTATTTATTCCACTATTTAACTATGTTTAAAATTATCTTATGTTCTACAATTTTTTAATGAGGGAAAAGTCTCCCCATAAACACACCTAGTGCCTTTACTATTTTCATTATCCTCTACGGATTGGGTAGATGTGCTTGATTCCACATGACCCACCAGAAATAGGGTACCTAATAAGTGGAATCTAGGTCTGGGACTTCATAAGCCATATATCCCAAAAACAGACTCACGAACCAAAAGGACACACAAAATTGATTAACATACTCATTTCATCCTTATCTTCTATATAAGGATGTTCCCCATGGGGAAAAACACTATCTCATTATTTTATGGATATTTTCTTACTTGATCATGGGTTTTCACTACAAAAAATAACAATGAACTATAAATTTTAGAGGTTATCCGAATATTCAATTTGGTTCCACTAGTTTCACCTCCTTCCAAACATTTTGGTCACCCCCTCAGATTGGTCAACAAAACTAGCTATGAATCACCACCTAAACTGGCCTTTTGGTGAATCATGAAATATGTGCATACACAACCATTTAATAATTCCTAAACAACATTTTAATGTCATATTTAAATCATATAAAAGTATTATACAGATATTGTGTTACACCGGATCTATAAATATATTACTCTTATATTTCTAGTGAAACAATATCCAAATATACAATATTTTATTCAATAGTGTTATTTCATCTGAAATTTCACAGTTCTATAAATTTACTTTGATTTAATTTATTTAATTTCATAATTTAAAAAGTTTAAATTAATTTATATTGATTTGTTTTATTTTCCAAAGATAGTTGATTTTTAAGGGAATAGTGAAATGTTCTAAATTTATAAAAACATTCTCTTTTTTGAAATTAAATTGATATAAAAATAACATGAATGATTAATAAATTTTTTATAAAAAATATATATTTAATAAGTAATATAATTAATAAAAAATTATTGTTAATATATACTTGACATTTTGGAATTCCAAGTAATGTTTTTATTAAAATAAAAAAACTCAGTCCTTTTTTATAAATCAAGTATATGTAAGGTTTCATTTAGTTTTAGTTTTGATTAATTAAAAAATTACACTTATTTTGTAAAAAATAAATAAATTTATTAAATTTTAATAGACACTGTACTTTATTATTTTTTTAAATTATTTTTATTCTCAAAATGATCATTTTTCTAAAAATGGGTTTCATTGCTATTTGTACACTTATATTAAAATAAATATCATCCAACTATAAAAATGAAGTATTATAGAATAGATTTCATATTCAGAATCAAAATAATTAATATTATTTGTTACAGTTATCTTTTTTTTCTTAATTAACACTAAAAATAGTTAATATTTGTTATAATTGTTTAGGTTAAACCAAGTTTACTAGGGTGGAGGGTAAAATTTGAGATAAGGATAAAAACTAGTATTAAATTGTATAAATATTTTTTTTTGAATATATTTATACCGTATAATATCTTAACCTATAATTACTATCCATATTGCATCACATTCATAATAAAATGAATTTATATTATTTAAAAAATTTATGTCATTAAATGTTCATCCATCCCATAACTTATATAAGGAAAACTCTTCGGTCCCATTATAAATAAAATTTAAGAGTATATATCGCCCAATCCCTAACCAAAAACATTATTTTATTCATTCCCTTAACTATAAATATTTTATACATCTCCTAAGACCATAATATGTATTCTTATGGGGTAATCTAATGGAGGTCCATCAAAGAATATGCAATCATTTTTACTGACTCTTTCCATGTTTATTTAATCTTATAAATACTCTTAATATGTTGTATCTATATAAAAATAATTATTCATATATAATAAATATTCTAATAAATAATTATGATTATGTGGAAATGATTTTCCAACTCCTTTCCTTCAAATGGGAAATGAATGTATCGCTCGTGTGTATGAGTGGACTACAACTTCAACATAGATATATGATTAATTTAAAATTACCATCCTTAATGATTGGTAGTCATGATAGATTTAATATATATATATATATGATATTTGTGAAATAATTATTATTATTTAATTATAATTTTTTATCCACGTTCATACCTTCTGATCTACTGGGAAACAATAATGTCCCTCATGCGTACATGTGAACTACCACCTCCACGAAGTGATGTGATTGCATTCTCATATTCACATCACATAGATGATAATTATAATATATTTAACTAATATATATGTTATATATGCTATTATAATTATTTTATATAAGTGAATTTTTCTTTACCTTTATTTCTTTCAATACATTGAAAACTGGAAAAATCACTCATGCATACATACATACCACTATCTCCATGGAGAGATGTAATTAAATTGTTATCATAGAATTATATGAGTGGTTATAAAAGGTTATACAATGAATAAATAATATTATTAGGAAATTATTAATGTGCGATAGATTATTTAACCATGAGAAAGAAATAATGACAAAAAACTACCATATCAAAACATATATGAAAATCATAATAGTTTCAACTCATAAACAACAATTTTAAAAAACAGTTATTTATAAACGGGTTTTAAAATGTTATAATTGGATCTTAAATGTTATTTTAAGTATGTATATGTATATTTTATGAAATTATATTAAATAAAAATTTAGTATATAAGAGGACAAAATATGTTACTTGGAAAGTCAAACTTGAGGTAAGGGTTTTCTATTACAATCTAACTTTTAGCTCAGTTTTTAATACAATAATTTCATAAGATTAAATTATCTAATATATTTATGAAAATTATTATTTATTTTATTATAAATTGGTTATTTTAAAAAATTACTTATTTTTTTCAATTTAGTCTCTCTAAGTACTCATATGTCTAAAAAAATGTTTTAAAGGAAAATTATACAAATTGTTTTATTTGGTTGGAAATATTTTTCATCCAAATTCATATCATATTCATAATTATTAATGAATTATTTTAATATGATAATATTATTGATTAAATTATTACATAAAATTTATGAATCTATATTAATTTTTTTAAAAGGAATCTTATTTTAATTTTCTAAAATAGGTACTTTTTACCAAATGTGTGAAAAAAATATTTGTTTTTCTGATTAATGAATGAATGAATTTTTCCACTATAATTACTATTATTTTATTTCATGATTAATTTAAATTTTTAAAATTTTCTTTTCAGGGAAAGTTTTTTCCCTAATTTTCCAGGAATTTATAGATTTTAAAAAGTCATTTCAAAATGAAAAGGGACTTTTCCTTATGAAATTTCCATGTAATATTTTAAAATTATTTCAAACTATGTTGAAATACTTTGATGATTAAAATGCTTTAATAGGGATATAGTTTCTTTATTAAAACCACATTATTTATCTAGGATTCTTTATGAACATTGTTTTCTTCTTATTGAATGAGGAAAATATTTAAATTTTATTTTCTTGTGTTTCAATATGAATGGGTTTGTTAATTATCTATTGAATTGGTAGTCATTTATTTTATATGTTGAATGCATTGGACTTATTATGTCATAATTAAATAATTTTATATCACCTCAATTCATCGATAGGTCTCATGGTAAAAACTAACTTTTGTATTTTGTAAATGCCTTTCCTATTTAGGTATGATTACATGGAACAAGGCCTAGATAAAAAGATTATGTTGTCTAACATTATGCATTATATCAGTATGAAACCAGTTATTGTTATCCATGTGATTATTTTGGTTATTATATCATTAGTGGATATATTACCCTTTTATGATATTATTTATATGAAATATTTGATTAATTTTTATCTATATCATATTTTTATTTTTTTATCCCATGATTACATCTGCTGTATTATTTCCCTTACAGAGATTCTAAGCTCACCATTTATTATTTTTTCCTTTCCACTGGTTACCAAGAGGATATTTATTAATGTGAGACATGTGTATGAATTTGGTCACCTAAAAACAACAAACTATTCAATTATTTAGTATGAGATTCCTTGAATCTTGTGACAATGTAGACAAATAACCACCAATTTGGGTTATTGGAATTGGGAATTTAAATATGGTATCACGACTATTTTATTATAGTCCTTGATAAAGTGATTTTCGAAATTAATGATTTGATAAAATAACCCTCCAACAGAATATAAGGATATGTGTCAAGAGATTATAATATCAAAATGTTTCAGTAAAGTGAGGATTAAGTGATTTTCCTAGAAAATACATCACTATCTGGATTCAGAAAAGTGGATGTGGTTGATCAAAAGATGCATGTAGGGGTAATAATTATAAAAGGGGAATATTTGGTATTGAATCATTCAATACTTACACATGATGAGTGTGACTAAGACTTCATAGCTAACTATACACTCTAAATGGATATGAATTTTTGTGATTCTCATGAATTTTAATGCTTATTCAATACCGACACAACATTTATTCGATTAATATATAAATAAATAATTTTTTAAAAAATTATTTAAAATATATATATATTTGTAGGTTATACAGTTCCATAAATTTTTTTAAATAAATATAACTTATTAGTTATATGTTTCTATATTAGATTCAATGTTAGAATTTTTCTTTTTGTATATTAAGTCAAATTCAATGAATAGAGTAAAAATCAAAATTAGTGATATTTATGATAAATAATATTTATTATATGATATTAAAATTTTAAAAATAATATTATCATTCATGTAACTAGAATAAGGTTGAGAAAATCGTCCATAATCCATTTATGAGTTACTTTGGCATCTTTGGTAACATTGTTAACCCTTTATGGATAAATTAGTTCTTATTATGGTTATGGTTAAAAATAATTTAAAAAAATAATTAATCCCAAATATAATGATTGAAACACTAATTAGACATGTATAAATTATAATTATTTATTGGATAAATCCATATAGTACTATGTATTTGAATATATGACAAATTGGAAGTAATTTTCTTGAGAATGAAATTTTTATATTTTAATATTTTATGAAATTCGAAGAGTTCCCCTCCCTATAATTATAAAATAGAACATCTCCTTTATCTTATTCAAACCACATTATGTATTATAGCTCAACAACACCATACCAAAGGCCATTATAAACACCCATAGGCATATATTATTTTATTTTATCATAAAAAACCAACCCTAGGATCCTTAAGATAATATCAAAATGATTTATTTCAAAGAAGAGGTAATATACTTGACCTATAAATGTATTTTTTATACTTTATTTACCACCTATTAATCTATAGAATTAGTTATAAAATAATAAATTAATTATCCTAAATATACATAAATATTATTATTATTTTGAAAAAAAATTAAACACCATTTCTCATCAAATCAAAAGAAAAAGTATCTCTCATGCATCAGTATGACTTACCGTCTCTATGTAGCGATGAAATTGATTTTCCATAAAACAATTTACTGATTATTATTAAATTAAATGTAAATATTATATATAATTTTGTTAACTTAATTATTCTTATGGAATAATAATATCATATCGACCTTTTTACCTTCAAAACTGTTGGAAAATGATAACATCACTCATGCATATGTGTCGACTACCACCTCCACAAAGCGATGTGATTCATTTTTCATCTCTAATTTACATGGATTGTAATGTGGATGGAGTTTATGAATATTTATGATTTATTTGGTATAATAATGACTCTTTTAAGGTGAATTATTATTATATTTTTTAGTTCCATCCAGGAAATAATGAAAACGACATTGATGCATATGTATAAAATTCATTTTTTCAAGAAAAATTTAATTCATTTTCTTTATCGACCTTTATATATGACTCTAAACATAATTTATTAATAAATATATAATATATAATAATAATTTAAATTATTAAATTAGTTACCAATAATAAATTTAAATTTATTATAAAGATCGTTGAAGATATTTTAAAGAAATTCGAATTTGAAGTAATAGCTTTTCATCTCACTTTTTATTTTTTGAGTCACATGTCATATTTAACACTAATTTATTTTTGTGGTAATACCCCTGAATATCATTAATGGTAATATTTATAATTTATATAGTAATTTACATATCCTTATAATATTCTTTCTTTCTTGTGTATTTTTATTCAAATGTTACCAAAGTGTCAAGGGGTTTATGTTACAATCATATTTTAGATGGGATTGATTTTTAATTTTAATTTAATTTGGAAAATTATATAATAAATATCTAATAAACCATTTATGGTTTATTATAAACTAGTTATCTATTGAAAATACAAAATTTCCTTTCATTTTCCTAATCATAAGTACTCAACAAATGAAAAATATGTTTTAATATAACCTAAATTTATTTATTTTTTCTATCAATAAATCTTTTTATTCCATATCACAGATTTATAAAAATTTTCTAATTAAAGTTTTTACTATAATAATAAGATTTATAAAATTAATTTTTACCCATGTGTGACTATTTACAATGTGGTTTAAAATGAATATTCTTGTCATTTGCCGAATGATGTATTTTGTACTTTATCTACAAAAGTGTGAAATGAGTGTACTATTTTAACATGTATAACATGACTATAATTTTCCAAAATTATGATAGATTAATAGTTTCAAAAAGAAATAAAATTTTTCCAAAGTTATTTTGAATGAAAATATTTTTCCTTGATATTTGGGAGTTTTTTCTGTTCTAAAAGGTTTATTTCAAAGCGAAAGGAATATTTTCTTCATGAAATTTTTCAATGTTTTTTAAAGTAATCATTCACCTATGATAACATCCTTTGATGCTAATTATTCTTTAATATGTATATAATCAAATTATAACATAATTATTATTTCTCTTGGAGTTTTATGATTATGATTAATATATATTTAAGAAACCCATTTATTTTCATTAGTTATGCTATGTTGAACTAATGAAATATTTATGAAACCAATTTTATTTGCATATGTTATGATGTGATAATATGATGAATTTTTTTACTATCTTGTGGCACAAATATATATAGTTTTCACTATTCTAAAGGTTGTACTATAAATATATATCTTTATAGTCCATTATGTAATATTTTATTTATAATGACAAAATTATGGGAAACAAGTCGATGTGCTTGATCTATTACGGGATATAAATCGATATGATTGATACATTATAGGAAACATGTCTTTGTGATTGATAAATTACTTGAAAAATTTATATGTTCTTGATCTATCATGAGAAACAAGTTTATGTGCAAGATCTTTTTGGGAAAATAATTCAATGTGATCTATCCACAATATGAAATTGGCATTGAGGTTATATATATTGGGATTTAATGGTCTTGATAGTTAACCATGACATATGAAATTATTTTTATAATTATGTTCCTTCCAAAATAATATTACATGAAATTTTGGATTGTAAATTATTTTTGTCTTTTTAATTCATATAATTTATGTTTTTTTAAATGATAAATCGTTATATCATTGATCATGTTTATGATCCTTGATGGATTGGGTATGAACCTTGTAAGTTATATTCCTGATCTCATACCCTTATAATTATATTATGATATCATATGATCCAAATTTATATCTCTCTTGTTTACCATTACTACACATCTAGTATCACCATTCATAATATTTCTTTTTCCCCAGTAATGGATAATGTTTTTATGTGGGTTACTTGTATGAGTAATAGTAAATTGAATGGTCATTATGGGATATATTGAGAATCATTAAATACATAGAAATATTGTATATCTAGTATCTGTTGAAGATAATATTTGGTCAGTGGGATGAAAATATTATGATGATAACCTCAAGTATGTTAGATAGGTGAACATACCCAATAAGTATTAAAGTAAATTTCTGATGTTGGCAAGGGAATACATCCCTAGGCATTAGAAGCCTCAAAAATCACCTTTACATGACACAAAAAGGTAGGCCAGGACTTTACCATGAACATATTCCTTATAATTATTCCATAAACCTATGTAGGGTAACTACTTCATCCAACACCTCCTATTCTCTTATAAATAGCACCCTAGAAGTCCCGCGTTTAGAGAACTAATAAATCATATGAAACCCTAATGATTTTTTTCTACATCCCCTTCACCCAGGTCCTCCAAAATCCCTCAGGTAGGCCTATAAAACCCCTGAAAAGAGGCAGTTAATTGGGAACAATGTCCCTTAAGGGTCTCAAATACAGGAAACCTATTTGAGGAATATATTTCCCCCTAGTGAAAAACATCATGAATGAGTCCTAATACCTAATCATGGACCTATGTGAGACAAATGAAAGGTTAAATGAGGACAACCCAAGGTTCCTTGGATAAATAATCTCCCTATTGTTATATCCTAGGTGGTCTATTTCCCAAGGCATCTCAAGCTCACATAGGATTATAACCCTTATGTGAATCACTTACAACACCGACCAAGACCTATATGATGCAAATTTTCTCAATAATGTAGGAAACATACAAGGCTATGCATTTATCCTTCTTCTTGGACAACAATAGTATGTATCATCTTTATATAGATCTCTTATTTGAGGGAGACCAAATTTTATCCTCCATCAAAGATACTATATATGAAATCCAATGGTATGGGTAAAAAAAATTTGTATCCCATTTTTTAATACATTTCATCAGTAATAGGTCTCCCACACATTCGATAGATGAAGCGTAGCGTCTTTGAGGTGCATCTGATTATCAATATCTTTGGTCACATGGACCACGAATCTAAGGGATGTGTAAGGGATCCCTTTTTCTTAGAGACAATGGTTATATACTTGTGATTTTGAGGTCATATCTAAGAATAAGAACATCTAGTTTCAACCAGCTAGGGTAAGGATCACACTCCCATTAACATGGAATGAGATCCTCCTCTCTTATTGAAGAACCAATTTTAGGGCATCCCTCCTTGGTTAAGCCCCTCAAATTTCTTGTAGGAACTCTCATAATTCATTCCTTCCTTATTATATATTCTTATGGGCAGTGGGTGATAGATCATAAAAAATTATTATCTTGACCTACAAAATATGAGGGTAGATGGGAACTTAAAATCTTTCTTCCCACGATTATGGTCTAGTGTACAATAACAAGAGGGGATGGGGACTAGATCCTAATCCAAATCCCTTTCCCTTTTGGTCTTATCCATGTATCATAGTGGAAAAAGTGTATTGTATTGTTTCTCTATATCTACTACGCAATATTGTTTCTCACACCTAGCATGAAATGCATGGTCTTAGATGTTAGTGGTGATCATAACATCCACACTATCCAAGACCAGTGGGCCTCTTATTTGGTATAATCCCCAATAATAGCCATATGTCTGGGTGTCTTTCCAATTGTAATATCCATCATACCATGGGACTCCTTGTTGGTATAATACCCTACCGCATAAACATAAAACCACCAATGGGTGTCATTCGTTGTGTAATACGCATCTGAACAAGGTAATAATCTTTAGAAAAAATCCCCATCTTAATCCTCTCAAATGGTAATACTCCCATATGAGACAAAAATTTAGAGGGTGTTTATAGATGTGGTTCCCCACAACTGAACTGTGTAAGATTTAATTCTACTATAAATGGGATACATAGGAAGCCTCCATAAGGTTCAAACCCAACAATCCAAATTTATCCTAATTCTCTCTTGGTCAAAATCCTAGAAGAGTTTTATCCAACCCTCGAGTACATATCCCTTCCTGTTACCATAAACATATCCTTTATAAGTCTCACACCAAACATTGACTTGGTACCTTTTACCTATACATCTTTTCTGTATAATGTTTAACATCATGGTTTTTTTCCAATCACATAACCTTAAATGTATGATGTTCCCCTTTAATTGAAAATACACTATGTGGGTTCTAATTTCATTCAAATAGAAATTTAGGAATCCCATCTTGTTTGTCTGATTCTAATAAAAAAATGCCACCAATATACCTAGATAATGATTCCCTCTAAAGATCCCCACTATGTGTCTCAAAACTATCATTGAAATAAAAATAAAATAGAATTTTGAATCTGTAAATAAAAGGGGTTATATTGATGGAGAACCTCATATACATTCAAATATCACCATTAATGAAGAACCTGAGATACATTCTAGTGATTCTAAATTTCATACAATATAATAATTGATTATTAATTAAAGGGATTCCAACATTATATTGGGGACTTAATGAATGATTGACAAACATATCATAAATCTATAAGATATTCCCATCGTATGAAATAATTCCCCTAAAAAAGTTTTCATGAGCCTGACATCCCATCCTCTCGACTAATATGAATTTTTAAGAATCATTTTCCAAAAATCCTAATAACCTTCTTCCTTTGGATAGAATGTCCCCTATATATATATAGGACCATTGGGTGTTTCTGGTTCCATGAATAAACATTGTTGGAAACCTCCAAAAATGGATTTGGATATGTGTTTCATTTAAATCCTATTCTACAAACTCTATAAAACACCATTCCAGACCCACATATATTTTTTTGGTGGGTGGGGGGAAATGTTAAAATAGATTGTACTAACTAAAAATCACAACACCCTTCTATCAATTGTTATGAGAAATTATTTTCATAAAAATAATCCATAATGACACAAATCCTTTACCATCCTCAAATGTGTGTTTGTGAAATGTATAAATATTATTCTAGGATTTATGAAACTTTTTGTGAAAATAATGGGTTGTTATATTTGGTATCAAATTAATTGTTTAGACCTTATTTTTAGATTGTGATTAGAATATTTTGGTGAAAACCATGGGGATAAGTTTATGTATGGGATAACTTCTTAAATTTTATTATTGGTCACGGATAATCTATGTTGAACCTAAGGTCCCATATATTGAGAAGAATATGTCATGATATAGACAGAAAATGAAGAATTGTTCATGATTATATGATATATCACTCTAATTATTATTTCATGATGTTTACACATTTATTTTTGTTTTTAGTTAATGTTTGTAACCTAAATGAATCATGTTAATACATAATATTTTTGAAAATTCAATGTTTTTCTTCTTGTGAAACCATGTTTAATGGGACATATAATGAAAAATATCTATCCAATAATCACACAACATTATCAACATATTTATCATGACGAACTTCCAAATAATAATAAAATCGAATAACATTGTTTGAGTCATTCATGTGGAAACATCCATTTTATTTTACTATTTTAACTGATCAATTTTTCATTTAACATTGGAGTGGTACCATTGATATAATATTTTCCATTATCCAGTGTTTGGTTAATTTAAATTCATTCTAGATATCTATAATTAGGAAGGAGAAGAATATCAATTTTTTAATTTAATAAATAATACAAGAAAACATTAAAAAATTGACTCTAGTATGTGGGATGACGTAAAGGTGTTATTTTTAAAAAATTATATTTCTCATATACTTAGAAAAAATAGAGAAGGAATTACTTGATCTGATGTATAACAATTGTGAATTTTTTGGTACCATTGAAATAAATTTTAAATTTCTTGAAAGGTAGACTTTTAGTATTATCATTGAACTAGAAAAAAAGTTTTTTTCAATTAATCTGTAGTATAAAACCATTTCCTTGAACGGAATTACATATAAGAGACTTTAGTTTCTATGAAGGGATAATTTGAAATGTATTTAAATAAGAAATGAAATTATATATTCCCATAATTACCATGGTTTTGATAAGGAATAGAAAATGTAGTATCAAGATAACTCAAATAAATCACATTGAATAAAGAAATTATAGCCACTTTAATATCAAAATTTTTGGAAGAAACAACAATGAAATTTCTTTAATTGAAGTAAGAGGTGATTTAAATGTGAAAGGGTTGGTGATAAATCCCATCAATGATGATGTGGGATGAATATGATTGAGGAAAATATGTTGATAACTAATGAACCACCCACAATCTAATGCTTCAAGTGAAATGAATATATGTATTATTCCAAATTGATTATGAATGTGATGGTTTTTTATGATCTACATCAAGATCCTCTTAATCCCAAGGATAATGGAAAAACTTATTTAATCACAACAGTTGATGTGAATAATTATAATTAAGACACACTTATCCTCTAATATAGGTTAGGGGATTTGATGTTAATGTTTTTATAAATGTTCCCAATAAAAATATTATTAATAATACTTTAGTGAAATTTGATATGATTTCGAGCCTAGATTAGATCTCCATATACATATTTGTGGAATAATGGAATCTCATTTGATATTCTAGATCAACTTATGATTATTAATTGGAGAACATATAACCCCAGGCTACTAATATATATGTTTTTGGTTAACATAATATGTTGTTTTAGTAATAAAACATGAATTTTATTTTTAAAATGATAAATTGGTTTATTACGACTTGTTTTTGGGAAATTATTAGGGTATATAATTTTTCGTAGATTATTTTTGAGTGATTAAAATTATTTCAAGATAATTATGAGGTTGGTCATAGATGGATATGAGATCTAATTATTCTAATATTTCTGATTTAATATTTTTCATACTTATTTTAAAGGAGTCATAAGTTTTATTATTAATGGAATAAATTAAGTAAAACTTTTTATGTTATTGCATAATGGTTTCTAACTATTTTGGTGATGGTAAATATTTAGAGATGGAAGGAGTGATCAATAACTTTCTCATAAACATTCATTTATAATGATCAATGATATATGGACATTAAATTTCTTTCATGTTAATATTTCTAGTTCACACTAATGTTTCCCTATTTGGAAACCTAGTTGTGTGATATTCAAGAAAACCACCATTTTTTACATTCCCTTATTCCAAGAAGAAGTTTTTCTAACACTTTTTAAGACATGAGTTTTCGACAAAAGGAATTTTAAAATATCTAAACCTTGATTATCGACCATGAGTTTAAATTGCAAGGAAATTTTTTATTTAATATTTGATAATGTAACAACTTGAGATTTTAGAATATATTTATCTTTCAATAGTTCAATGCCTCGTGTTACATTCATCACTGAGCTTAAATGAACCGTATAATATTATTATAACCAAGACATTGATTTATAGTGTATGAATAGGGATACCCACATTATGAAATGTACATAAATTTCCCCATCAATAATAATTTATTTCTTAAATTTTATGGAATTATCACCATCTTATTTATAAATATATATTATGTTTCAATTATATATTTCCTTCCAAAATGATTTTTATATATTTTTCTGATAAAATATTATATTTATTTTCCCCACCTTTATAATATTTATTTATAATACATTAATTTTTTAAATAAAAATATCAAAACTAACCTGTGGTGATTTTTTGAAAATTTTATGAAATGTTATTTTTTTATTTAGAAGTAAAAAATATAGATTTTTTTTGAACTACATATTTTTTAAAAGATTTTATTAATTTTAATTTAATTTACAAACAATATAAAATAAAATTTGTTTCTTTACATTTTAAATAATCTAATTAAGTTCATTGGAGTTAATTCTATGTTTGAATTTTGTATGAAATCATTTTTATACATAAAAAATTCATTTTTCTCGAAATCAAATTTTATGTACACAGTTATTTTTACATTAATAAACATAATTGAAAACTTTTGGGGAATTATTTTAATGAAACACAAATAATTTATACTTTATTAATTTTTATAAAATTTATTTAATATTTTATTCTATAAATGGTATATGAATAAATTGAATTTCATGACTAAAACTATATTTTTCTGAAAGAATATTTTTTAACAATTTTCCCATTTATTTTGAAATTAATATCCATCAAAAAAGTTATTTAATTTTATAAAATGGAATTCATATTTTGAATCATGATTTTCAAATTTGATTAGTAGGTCCCTTTTATTTTATGTATTGTGAATAAAAACTGTGGTAAAATATATCATAATTATAAAGTCTAAATCTGTTAATCTATATTAAAACCAGGTGATTAGGTGATAATGTTTCAAAATTATTTTTATTTGATGAATTTAATTATACCCTTTCCATATATTGGCTATAATTTTTTCAATAGACACTTTTCCATGAAAAATATTTTATTAATATTTAAATAATTGAAAATTACAAAATGTAACACACTCAGTTTTAAATATCTATTTTCAGTCCACATAGGAAAAAAGATTTTTATGAAGGAATATAAATTTATAATTTTATATTAATGGAATTATATTCAAAATTAGAATTTATTTATAGTTTTTTACAATTTTAAAATTTCCTTAAGTTCTTATTTAACAACAACACAACATTTCTTAATTTAATATGAAATAAAATAAATGGTTTTAAACATATTAAAAGTAATATAAGATTAGGGAATAATAGTGTTACATAAATTTTTAGATGAATATAAAATATCAGCCATGTGTTAATGAATTATATTGAAATTTTAAAAAATATATATATATTAAGTCAAATTAGAAAAATATAATAAAAATTTACATTAATTATATTTTATGATAAATAATATTTTATAAGATTAATTAAAATAAATAAAAATATTATCATTGGCTACATAACTAGAATACTATTTAATAAATCTTCTATACTCAATTTATGTTTCACATTCAAAATTATGGTTACTTTGTTTTCTCGTGATGGCTAAAATAGTTCTTACCGTGGTAATAGTCAAAATTAATTAACAAATGGTCTAATCTAAATGATAAGGTTTAAGACACCACTAGAATCCATATAAAACATATTTAATGATGCTATTAGAACCACATCATAGAATATAATTTTATATATGGAAATTTGGAAGTACTTTTCTTATGAATTACTATATTATATTTTAATATTTTGTGAAACTCTAGGAGTTCTTCTCACCTTGATTTTAAAAATGATACATCTATTTTCTAATCTTAACCCCACATTGAGTATTCTATATCATCCAAAACCAATAAACACCCATTATAATCTTCCTTATAAACACTATAGAGTCTTTTTATTCCAAGAATACAAACCCTACGATCCTTAAGAGAATATCTAATAGATCTTTTTTCAATGAATATGTAATTTCCTTAGATAATCACATTCTTCATAATTATTATTTTTCCACCATTAGTTATATGGTATTATTATGAAATAATAAATTTTGTATTGTTGATAAAATTAAATTTTATTATTATTATGAAACCAACTTTATAAACCCAATTTTCCATTTAATGGACTCTAAAAGTATAACTCATGTGTATTTATGGATTATCGTCTCCACATAGTGATACAATTCATTTTCCATCATCATGTTTCTTGGATGAATATTATAATGGATGAAATTATTATGTATGACATTAATAACATACTTATACTTTTTTAAATGTAATATCATATCTAGAATCTTACCTTCCAAACTGTTCTAAAATGATAACATCGTACGTGTGTACATGTGGGCTACCACCTTTATAAAGAGATGGGATTAATTTTTCATCACTACTTTACATAGACGGAAATAATAATAAATTTTATGACTATATATTATTTATAATATATTATAATTATTATTAAAATTTTAATTATTATTTACTATTTTTTAGTTCCATTTAAGAAAAAATGAAAACAACGTCTATGCGTACATACAACCTACAATCTCCATAAATAGTATAATTAATTTTTCTATCTATATCATTATAGATAAATATAAATATATATATATATATATAATTAAATTATATTATATTATAATAATTTAAATTATTTTAGTATTTAATTATTTTAAAATTTTATCTATTATATAGGAGATTAAAGAACATTCGAAGGAGGATGATCTCGAGGTAAGAGATTTCCATTCACTTTTATTTTTGTGAGACACATGCCAAATTACCAACTTAATTATTTTTTTTAATTCCCATGAATATATTTTATGATTATTTTCATGAAATTTATGGGGATTTAAAGATCTATCAATTGTTCTTTATTTTTTTTAGAGTATGATTCAAATGTTTCTAAAGCGGTAAGGGACTTATGTTTTAATTATAATTTAATAATGATGTTTAATGATCTAATTATAATTTAAGAATTTTTATAATAATTATATAAAAATATTTTTTTTCCTTCAACTTTGGATATTTATTGAGAATAAATTTTTTCCTTTCATTTTCCCCTCCTTAAGTACCCATTATACCAACAATATTTTCTTAAAGAAAATCATCTTTATTTCTCTCGTCGATCAAAAAAACATTCCTATTTTCAATCCATATTTTATAGAATTATTTTATTGAAGATTTGTAGTATTATAATATGATTTTATAAATATATTTTTATCCATTTATTAATTTTAATAATTTTTTAATATAAATCGTCCTTTCATTTTTTTGAAGGGAGTATTTTTTGACTTGTTCTTTTAAAGTGTAATGAAAATGTTTTATTTTCACATATATGACATGAAAAAATTAACCACTATCATGACCTACAGTTATAAGAAGATTCAATTTCATGTTTACTAGGTTATTTTAATATAATTTTTTTTCAAAAATATTTTGGAAATATTTATGCTTTATAAGGTTTATTTCAAAGTTAAAGGGATATTTTTCTCATGAAACTATCGAGTGATCATTTAAAAAAGTTATTCATGTATGATATCATCCTTTAATGTTAATTATTCTTTAATGGATATATTATCCAATGATAAAATCATTATTATTTCTATAGAATGTTTATGATTATGATGAATATATGTTTATGAAACCCATTTCTTTTCATGGTTTTTGATTTTTTGAATTTATATAATCATTATGAACCCCATTTTATTTTCATTGGTTATAATGATATCATATGACGATAATTATTATAATCATATTGAATATATATATTTGGATTCCAATGTATAATGGGTGTTTTCAGAATTATATATCTCTTCAATTCATTGGGTAATGTTTTTCATCTCATGAGATAACTTTGGGATACAAGTCGATATTCTTGATCCATTACAGTAAATAAGCTGATGTGATTGATCCATTATAAAAACATGTCCTTGTTCATGATCCAATATAGAAAATATGTTGTTGTTTTTGATCCATTCATGGAAACAATTTGTGTTCTTGATTCGTTATACGAAACAAATCAACCCACTAATTCCATTATGGGAAACACATTAATGAGCCTGATTAACTGCGGTAATGGGTGTTGAGGCCTAATAAATTATGATTTTATGTTCATGGTAGTTAAACTTGACATAAATGTTATTTATGTTTTTTATGGTTCAAAAACTCTATTATAAGAAATTACTGTACATGATTAATTTATCATGTTTTATCACTCTTATGAATCATGTCTTTTGAAATGATAAAGTTGAATTTCATAACTCATGTTTAAGATATTTGATAGATTTTTTATGAAAAATTAAAGTTGTGGTAATGATATCATATCCATATCATTATCTTATGATTTCATATGATAGTGATAAATATCTTTTATTTTTACCATTATTGGGTATCTGATCTCACACTTCTTATGTTTCCTTTCCCCAGGTTATGAGGAAATTTTTTAAGTACAGTTTTTCTATGAAGAGATCTAAATGAGATGGTATTTGTAGGATATGTTGATGATATTTAATGATATAAGAAGAGTGGGTTTATAGTCTACAAATGAACTAATCATTTTTGTTCCTTGGGTGTGTGTTTGTTAAATTTATTGAATATTTATATAATAATATGTAGTATTTATGTCAAATAATTTTAGGGTATTTATAAGATCCAATTTTAGTAGCTATATTTATTATAATTATTAGACAATTAGAGTATAAATAACTTATGAATGGGAAATTTATCCTTATGAGAGTTGATGTGACCATTATTCTATAATATATTGATATATTTCCAGAAGGACTATTTGGAAACTCATCGAATCATGATGTTGTGTAGTAGGAACTGTAGCAGTGGTGGTACTGTAGCAGCCCAGTTACTGTAGCAGTACTATTCAACAAGGGGATCTTTGGTCCATAAAATGGGCTTTCAAGCCATGTATTCTTGCCACCTGTCCTTGGGCCTCCGGGCTTTGTAATGGGTCTCCCTCTACCCATTCTAAAGTGGTCTTTGATTTAAAATAATAAAATGAGGCTTCGGTCCCGTCATTTTGGAAAAAAATACAACCTATTTCTGAGACATCCTATAGGACAGACAGAGTAGAATTAGTGGAATTAAAGAAATAACCACATGATATGTCTGTTAAGGGATTAATATTTCCTATTATCTTACTAGGGTATCTCATATTATTTTCCTCAAGAGATGAGATGGGTCTATGAGGTTTTTCAATAATAATAGGGAAACCAATACCATCACTATATAGTATAAGTATTTTCTACCCTATATTAATGACATATTTGATTATCTTTAAGGATCTCAGTATTTCTCAATTATAAATCTCGGAGATGTGTATTATATACTATAAGTAAATAATGAATATATCCTAAATATTTCATTTCATACGGAGTAATAAAATTATGAATTTATAGAAATTACTATGGGATTGAATATTTCCACTATATTTTTATGGATACGATATACATAGTATTCACTGTTTATCTTGATAATTTAATTATTGTACTTATTGATTATATCATGATGAAATTTAAAATTTATAATGATCATAACATTAATTTTTTAAACCTACTTAATAATCTTATAGAAATTACTTTTTTTAGTTCATTTAGAAAATAAAAATTCTAGCATTGTGGAGTTAATTTTGTTGGGTATATTCTCTCTATATGTGGAATATCAATTAACGCTTCAAATATAATTTTGGTGTTAGATTTTACAACCCCAATTTATATAACAAATGCATGTAGATTCCTTGGATTACCAAGTTAATATTTGTGATTTGATGAAATTTTCTCTTATTTAGTTAACATGTATAGTGGATGCGGTAATATGGTTAGAGGAATGTAAGGATTTTTTTAATTAATTAAATATGGTATTGTTAAATTACATGATATTGAAGCCACCATTGGGAATAAATTTATTTTTGATTTATTGTGATTCAACAATGAGAGGACTGGATGTGCCCTTATATAGAATGATGGAAGTGTTGCCTATGCCTCAAGGAATTTAAAGGTTCTTGAATAACTTATCCAATCCTTAATCTTTAGTTAGATTTCATAATATTTACATTGATTATACAAAGGTATAATATTTAGGGTGAAATATTAGAAATATAAATCAATCAAAAATGATTCATAGCAAAATTTTCATAAAAACTGATCCATATGAGGCAAATCTAATGGATAGAACAACTAAATGATTATTATTTCGCAATACACTGACACCTTGGGAAGGAAAATCAGGTGGATGATTCATTGAGTAGGAAATGTCATTGAGGATTGACTAAAATGTGGTTTTTTAAAAATCCTATATTCATAGATTTAATAAATTCGGTTATGGGAATCATTAATGAAGTGGAAACATCACATACATTCCTATTGATTTCAAAAATATCCTTATTAAAGAAAAGAAAACGTTCGTATACTGATTATATGAATATTGAAAATAAAATAAAATCAATGAATGATACTAAGTCATTCATATTTATCTATGAAGAAGATATTTTCAATTTTGAAAAGAGGATAATGGTTTCATCTATGCCTAATCTAAAAATATAATTTTTAGATGAAGATAATAACATAAATTTCATTTAACACCATAGTAGAACCAAAATATATATAAATTTGATGATTTATTATTGATGGGATAATATTAAAATGGAATTTATCACTATATTTCAAAAAAAACTAGAAATAATGTTTATATATGAGTTATTATTGATATCTTTAACTATTACAAATATTTCCTTACAATAAGGGAATACATACCGATGTAGCACCACATGAAACTCTATATTAAGTAAGTTATGGGACATTATGGAATATATATTTTGATAGTATGTGATCATGATCGATAGTTTACCTCAAATTTATAAAAGACTCTTCATAAGGACGTTAAAACTCTAATATGTTTAATAACCAACTATCATCCTCAAAGTCAACGATTATCAAAAATAAATATGACTACATTATAAAATATTTTGACGTAATTATTATTTGACATTCAATGTATATGGGATAGACATTTAAATTTTGTTGAATTTTCATATAATAATAGTTTCAATTAAATAATTCAAATGTTTCCATATAAACTACTATATTCTAATAGGTATCATTATCTAACATCATGGAATAAATATGAGGAAATGAAATTTATAAGACTAGATCTCATGGAAGAGACAACAGTGAATGTGGAGACAATTCATAATTATATTAATGTTTCTAAAAGTAGAAAAAAAGTTGTCTTGAAAACAGAAAGAGGGATTTCAAATTTTATGCTGGATATCATATCTTCTTAAAGGTACTTCTATTTAATTTTTTTAGAATTTTAAATGAAATAGAAACTAATTCATAGTTTCATCAAGCCTTTATAAATTCTAGAAATAATTTGAGTTGTGGCTTACGATTTTACTATGCCACCTAATCTCTCTAATTTTCATGATCTTATATGTATATCATTAATGTTTATGTACATTATTTCACTATCTCATGTTCACACATACAATTAAATATAATTGTAACATGATTTATCTAACTATGAAGAACCACTATAATGTCTTGACGCAACAAAACAAGTGTTGCGGAATCAAATGATAATGCTGGTAAAAGGTACATCAGAGAAATCATAATATATAAGAGGTGTTATAGGGGCATGAGAAAATTATGATAAATAACTATCCATTTTTCTTCTTTAGGTGACATTATATAAATTTCTATTTCAAAATTCTTCGTGGATGAAAAAATGTAACATGAGACCATTTATTATACAAAGCATTTCTTTCCAGATGAATAATATCCTAACGCAAATAGTTTAATTCAATATTGGATTTTAAAAATGAATTCATGAATTTTTTAATTCTAATTTTAGGAAATTAATTTAATTTTTTCATTCATAATTTCAAAATAAAGTTAGGTTGTATTATTGAGACTTTTCTAAAATAGTTTATTTTTTGGTGAATTGTGAAAAACAAAAACATTACAAAAATATTCACATTTCTGAAATTAAAATTAAATAAGTATTAATTGAATCATTATGAAACAATTTTTATATATCAAATATATATATAATAATTAATATATTTCATATGAAGTTACAATTTTAAATTTCTAAATATAATCTTAAAATTTTGGAAATTTATGTATTTTTTTAAATGAAAGTTGTTTTTAATTATTATATCATAGTAAAGTATGTACACGGTTACATTAATATTTTTTTCATTTAAAATAAAAATAAGAATAATTTAATTTATTATAATAAAATTATTTACATTATATTAAAAATTATACTTTATATTTTAGTAAAATCAATTTTACGTTTAAAACCAGCATTGTTTTAAATACCGTTTTCATTGCATTTTGTGAAAAATTAATTTAGTTCACTTAATGATTTTTAATATAATAAAATTGAATCTACATTTTTAATAAAAAAATTTATATTATATTATAATTTAATCTTATTTTTTTCATAATGAATTCTTTGAAGAGTAAATATTTGTTATCATGGTTTGGGTTAAAACAGTTTTATCATAGGGGGTGGGTAAAAATAATATATTATTGAAAAAAATAATTTTAAAACCATATAAACAGTTTATTTTGAATATATTTTTACCATATTTTGGCTTAAATAAGATTTCCCAGAAAGTTAGATCCACATTGACAAGAAAATAACTTTAAAATATTTAAATATTTTAAATATTTCCATGTGTGCCCCTCCATTAACTTATAAAAAACTTATTCTCATCCATTATTTACAATAGTTGAGTAATATATCATATAAAATACATATAAAACCTTCCAAGATTTCAAACCATAATTCACTATCTCTTGGGCTTCTCCTAAAACCATCCTAAGAAGTCATATGGTGTAATC
Organism: Viscum album; assembly: GCA_963277665.1. NCBI lineage: Eukaryota > Viridiplantae > Streptophyta > Magnoliopsida > Santalales > Viscaceae > Viscum > Viscum album. Next base: position 1,921,529,965 of record OY728159.1, read on the forward strand.
CAAATGAGGTCTCCCAAGGAAGAGGTAATTGACATTACCAAATCTTTCAAAGTGGATTTCTTTTACTAATTATGAAAAATATAGTTTATATATAATAAAAAAAATATATAATAATCAATATACTATTTTTTTGGAAAAATCATTTTTCACTATTTTCAATCAAATTAAAAATGATCACTCATGCATAAGTGCCGACTTTCACATCCACATTGTGATATTATTCATTTTCCAAACCATATTTAATATCTAATTATTATTAGTTATTTTATGAATATATATTATATTTATTAATTACATGTGATTCATTAATTATAATATCTTATCCAAATTTTTAATTTCACATCTATTTGTAAATGGTAACTTCACTCATGTGTATGTTCATTCTACCACTTCCATGAAGAGATGCAATTTGTTTTTCATTTCCACATTACATGGCTGGTAATAATGGTAGGTATAATTAATATATATGATATTTATGAAATCCTAACTATTTCATAAAGGTGAATTTATTATTTACTTTTTTCCCAATCCTTTAGAAATTGTAAATGTCACTATTGCACACTTACACACAATTTTCAACAAAAAGTAATGTATTTTATTTTTAACATATTCCTCATATTAATGGTTTTAAAAGTGTATATAATTAATATATTTGATACATATTAATTTTATTATGTTTTTTTAGATGACGGAACCTTTATCAATATGTTAGTACATAAACTAATGAACTAAAACATACATCAAAATGAAAATAGTAAACACTCAAAAATGATGATTTCAATAAAGAACATTTAATAAATGGGTGATGAAATGTTTTATGTGTATAATATATGATATTATAAGTAAATATTTGTTTTTTATAATTATTATAAACTTAAATTTATTATATAGGGAGTTGAAATCATGTATGCATTAAGTCAATCTTTAAGAAATGGGATTATGTTATAATCTCACCTTTTATCAGTGTTGTTTATTATTAATTTTTTTTTTAAAATTATATGATCTATATAATAAAAAATTTGTTTCTTACCCTTTTTTTATTTATATAAATTAAAAATATTCTTGTTCATTTTCTTATCCTAATGTATTTAAAATTCCAAATAAATGTTTTTACGGAAAACTATGTATGTTTTTTATATTTGGTCAAGAATAGGTTTCCCCATGTCCATATTTTTTTCAAATGGTTTCGTGATTTTTTTTCTATTATCCATTTATTTATTTATTAATTAAATTTCCACCCATGTAATAGTATCTCAAAATGGAATAAATGGATTATTCTTTTCATTTTTCAAAAGTGACATTTTTTACTATAGGTGTTAATGAAATCTCTATTTAAACAATCAACACAGAATTTTTTTTCCTACAATCACGAATTTATTTTTCATTAAAATTAATATCAACATTTAAATGAATATTTTAAAAGAAAATATTTTACTTAATATTCGATAGATTTTTCGATTTTAAATAGTTGATTTTTAATGGAAAGTGTATTTTCTTAATGAAATGTTCTAGTGATATTTTGAAATTTTTTTCATCCATATAATAATATTTTATTTATATTATGATTTAATTGGGATATAATCTAATGTTACTATCAATATTATATCTATGTTAAGATTTTTTATGATGTTGTCAAATTTATAATATAGGTAAAATATTTACAATTAGTATGTAAGTTTTCAAAATGATTTTTTTGTTGATTCTGTATTGAATTCTTATTTATTTCATTCATATGATGAATTTATTAGACTAAGTAATTGAGGGGAGGGTCCCATTATATCCCATTGATACATTAGTAGATATAATAAGATAGACTATCATTTTTCATTGGTGTACACATTACCTATTTATGTGTAATTTATTAGCCTAAATACTAGATGGTAATATTATGACATTATACATTATTCATTTATCCATTATCAAACTAGTTATTTTTTTTACATGTGATTATTTATGTTATTAAATCATCGATAGTCAAATTATATTTAAAAATATTAGTTATATGGAATATTGGATTGTTGTTATTTATTCCATTTTATTATTTATTTATTTATCCAAGGATTGATTCTATTATATTCTTTACCTTACATAGAATATGAGCTCACATTTTATTATTATTTTTCTTTCCATGAAATATTAAGAAGGGATTGACAATTTATTTCATAGATATAATAGGAGAAATGATAATTTTATCTCTATGTTATTATGTTTTATTTCATGTTTTGAAATGTAATGTGAGAATAAGATATTTATTTATTCTCCCAAGACTACTAGACTATTTGATCACATTAGATATGATCACTCGTAAATTATGCTAACATATTCAAAAACCATCATCTTTGAGTTACATAGTTTGGGTGTCATGAAATCCTATCAATGGTTCTCTACTACACTCCCACTACTCATAAATAGTTTCCAATCAAATATTCACTTCCATTGTAACATCAATTCAATATCTAAAACATAATTTCCACCAACTATGTAACGTCCCAGACCCAGCCCGCCACCCGAACAGTGCCGAGCTGGTCGGGTGTCACTACCTTCGGGGCACCTACCCTGAATGGAAAAGGCTACCGACTAGCAGCGAGGGTCTGAATAGGTATATTGGGGAGGCTATACCCTCTCGGAGGATCATAGTAAGGGTACTGGTCTGAGTATAACAGTAAAGATGCAGCAGAAAGAAAGACTAAGAAGAATCGAACTAGACCCGTATAGCGGAAGCATATCTAACATCAACAAACAACGAAAGAAATAATTATAACAACAGAAGCCGAAATAAACACAAAAGCATGCTAATAACATGTAACTACTACTGAACAGTAAAACATTCATCCAAAGCAGGTCATACACAACTGAATATAAAAAGGGTGCCAATGGCTAACCAACAGTAGCTACAACAAGCATGCCAATACAGAAAAGTAAATAAAGAAAGGTAAACCCAGCTAGGCATGACCATGAGGTCCATACCATCTCCATACAATAAATAACGCAGCCCATCTCCTGTAGATGGCCTCTTTCCTACACATAAATCCATAAAGTCTGCACGCGTCCCGAAAGGCCCGTGCAGGGTGTGAGACAAATCTCAGTAGGATACCACCCAGCGGTGCGTACCAAATATATGTGTTTAAGAAGTCATGCATTTACCAAGAAAGCAGTTATCAGTAAAATGAAAAAATAAATACAAACTCCACTGGTGCTCAACAGCCACCATGGAGTGTCACCTGCTTCGGCCAACGTCGAAATCTCTGTCGTGTAACCCGGCACCGTGTTCCACCTGACACCTCATGTCTCATGTACCAACGTCCTGAAGGAACGCCCCAAATCGTAACCCGAAACCAAGTGCCTCCTAAAACCTCGTGTCTCAAGTACCGATGTCCCGAAGGCATGCCCACAAATAGTAACCCAGCACCAAGTGCCTCCTGACACCTCGTGTCTCTAGTATCGACGTCCTAAAGGAACACCCACAAATAGTAACCAAGCACCAAGTGCCACCTGACACCTCATGTCTCAAGTACTGACATCCCGAAGGCACACCCATTTCTTGAAGGCTCCTCACCTCCCACGTTGATTTCTACAGAAAGAACCCCCAACCAAAATACCTTAACGCAACTACGGGGGACCCTACCCACACGAGTGGTCAAAACCACCTCATCATAGAGTATCTCTCTGGGCACACTACTCAAAGTCCCGGTGAGCGGTAATCACCCAAATAGTCCTAATCCACAAAAACATCTGACACCTCGTGTCCCTGCGACCTTGTCGCTCAAGTCCGATGGCCTCTCCATCCAAGTAACCCGGGCCATTCCCAACCTTACAGTCATACTTCCTCAAACTGACGTCCATGATGCCCAATCCTGTGGTCAAAACCACCCAAAGTAACCCGGGAAAATCCCCAACCTATGATCAGCATCACTCAAGAGTAACCAGGACTAGCCCAACACAACCCAAAGGGTCCAGCAGATGCAATTCAACAATTACATATATAACATGTTTAAACAGGAAAACATAAACCAGCAAAACAAACTAAACAGTTGAATTGCACTTTACCAGGTGTTGTCCCATCCCAGCACTGAGGTCTTAAATGGATCCAAAAATTATAACAAGATTAAATACTTTAAACTAATAGTTTAACACAATAATATTGCAATTAAAACCATTTTGGCGTTCCCCGGCCAAAATTCCCCGATGAGCCACGACCCCTCACCCAGCCCCGCTCATGCAAACTGGTAACCGGACATACCCAAAGGCATCCTAGAGGTCCCATAAACAAAAAATGATGAAAAAGTAGATAAAATGGGTCCCACACCAAAATACACGAAAACGCGCCGAAGCTGCGTCAACCAAACAACCATGAAAACACAAAATGAGGTATGCACCACCTACCTGAGACTCGCAAGATGATACTCCTCTGGTAACACCCACCAATTCGGTCTAAAATGAGGTAAATCTACAAAAGATTCAAAACTTCTCAAAGGGATATAACTAGTTCTAGAAAGAAAATCAGAAAAAACGGCCAAAGGGGAATCGAGTCCATACCGAGGGGGTTCCAACGCATCCAACCGGGATCAGATCGGAGTTCAGATGAAGAACCGGGAAGCAAATGAAGATCTGTCCAACATGGTTCACTAAACCCGGCCAAAATAATGAGGTTCTACCTCAATACGAGGATACTACCCATTTTAAGAAAAAAAAGAAAGTACACGGCATGTACATTGGGACTACACATCGTGTATGGTTCATTTAACTGTTCATAAGATGGAAGGATTCCGCTGACATACTTTTCGAACCTGCCGACATGAGTACTCGGTGTGTACCTTTGGGTGCACGGCGTGTACTGGGTTCTTCCTCTTTTTCTCGCTGACATACCCACACACCATGTATATCCCTCATACACGGCTAGACTACACTGCATGTCCAAAGGAAAATGGCGTGTCCCTGGTTCTTACCCTGCCAAAGGCCTACACGCCATGTATAGCTTCACACGATCGGCGGTCTACACGGCATGTTCAAAACTACACGTCGTGTAGTAAGAAAACTCTACACGGTCACCTGCATGACATGTACTCGGCGAGTACATGGTTGGCCACTCGCCTAGACATACACGGAGTTTACTTAAAGTACACGGCGTCTAGTCTGGAAATTTCCAGAAACTTCCCATTTAATCCAGTTTCCTTGGAAACATGTCAAAATTTTAAACAGGGTCGGGATTTTGAACCGTTCTAAAAACCCGAGTTCTTAAGAACTCCCCACCATAACGTAGCATGTCTTCAAGCTACAAAATGAAACAAGGAGATGGCACCGAACATTCCCACCCCAGTTAAACAACCCGGACTACCCCAGTCTCAAAGGTTTCGGCCAAATTCTTTAAGGGGGCTCCCCACCTTAGGAATTTCTTTACCCGGCCTCAACCCAAAAAAACATAAAACAAACAGGGTTTACTAACGTGTTTTTCTGTATAAAAAATCCTCTCGTGATGCATAATTACCCCTGCACCACATTGGTGCTCCTATGACACTTCCAACATCCAAAGTATCCCACACTGCATCGGTGTCCACCTCTACGAGATCCTGGTGCCTAGAACCTCAAGTAACCGGCATCCACGATGCCCCGATGCCCACGACACCTCATAAAACCTACATCCACGATTCCTTGATGCCCACAGAACCTCGTATATATATCACGCATTCGAGATGGTTCCAACCCACTGACTAGCATCTAGTTAGTCCAAATATATTTTTTGCACCTCATGCACTCAAAATAGACATACCTCTACAGGTCATGCCAAAAAGGAAACATGGAGATCACAGTCACACTGCGGTGTACCTCTAACTGTCATCGGATCACCGGCCTACTCAGCCTCTAGCATCTCCACGGCGTGCACCTGGCTAGAAACACGGAAACCTATCTCCTGACCTCCCTACGGTGCTGCTCCTCTAACCGGCCACTGACCCCTGAGATGGGTCCCACTGTCTCTGTCACGGCCTTCGTGCACAGCTGAACCTCAACTACCCTCTCCGGGTTCCGAACCTGAACCAACTCCAGACGTTGCAGTCTGTCCTAGCCCCTGCCTGCCGGCTATTTGAGAAGGCTGCCCACAAAACCACTCCAGATGCCCGTCCTGTCCACTTGCCCGACACTCCTTCAGAGGCCTGTCGCACTGTGCCCGAACATGTCCCAGCTGTCCACAATGGAAGAAAAACACCAAAGAACTCCCATGAGGTGGTCTAGCTGAATCCCTGGCATAACTGCCCTGCTAGAACTCATATCTTCCTCACTTCCTGCTGTCCGAACCGTCAGCTGAAGCTGTCATCCTGCCCAAGTGAAATTTCTCCCACTCGTTGCCTTCATCTATATGTGCCTGATTCACCGCCTCGGAGAAAGAACCCATCCTGAAAATGTTTACATGGACCCGAATGGCGTCTCTCAAGCCATCCTCAAAGCGCCTCACCCTAGATGCATCATCGCTCACCATACCAGGTGCAAAGCGAGACAACTCTATGAAAGTGGATGCGTAGTCTATGACGGACATGTCCCCCTCCTGAAGACCCAAGAACTCCTGAGCACTCTCTTCCCTCAATGTCTCCGGGTAGAAGTTCTCAAAGAACCTTCCCTCGAAGTCCTTCCATGCTAGTCCCTCGTCTCTACAAGCCTGAACCTGTATGTCCCACCAAAGCTTCACCGATCCTCTCAGAATGTACATTGCCAACATGACCCTCCACCCTGGAGGCATCTCAAACTACTCAAATATCATCTGTATACTCTCTATCCAGTTCTCAGCCGCCTGCGGACCACCCCCTCCCTGAAAAAGAGGCGGGTACTGCGACTGGAACTCCCACATCAGATACGCCATAGAGGGCTCTGCACCCTGAACTCCACTGTCCATCCCCTACAAGACACGTACTAGGCTTGCCCAGAGCTGCTCGTCAAGCCATGGCCTGAACGATGCCCAACCCAGCTGCTGTCTTTCCTGCGCTGGATCCTAAACCTGATCCTATCCCTGAGCATGTACCTGCGGCTCATGTTCTACCTGTACCGAATTCTGACCCTGATCCTGCGGCACTGTATCATCTCCTGCCTGCCGCTCCATCGAGTCGTAAAGGAGTAACCCGCTGAATACCATAAATGGTCAGACATCCCATATATATATATAACAATATATTCTATGCAGATAAGGAAAGCAGTAAAAGGAAGTGCATAACAACTACCCTTACTCCCCCTCACCACAACCCATGCCCCATGGCATCCTGGCCTCATGTCCTCCTTACCTACTCAACCGAGCCATGTATCGATAATACCTCAGTCCATGCCCGTCCCGACAACTCACGTTGCCTCAACCGACGACCGAGTCACCCAATCCGGACGGTTACACTGCCTCAGTTATAGTACCTGCCTACTCTCATAAGAGTCAGACCCAAAACCCTACCACATGCAATTCTAAAAAAAATGAAGCATGGCATACACATTGCAACAACTAGCAATTCTATCAGGAATTTCAACATTTTTACATTTCATAGCAGATAAAGCATGGCAATTGATTTATTTTATTCACATGGTATTATAACTTCCAAAAGCATATGTGCAGTTATGAAATTGAAATACCCTAGAAATGTGCCTATCAAAATCCAGGAAACAAGACTTTCCATACTGGGCCAAAGTCCAATTCTCTATTACCACACTGGGTTAGGGGTCACATATCACAATGCAGAACATCACACACCAAGTGAGCCACCGAGATAGAAATCATATAAACTATAATCTGAGCAAAATCAAATAGCTATTCCCACCCATGGAAACTAGGTTTATCCCTCATACCTGGGGCTGCAGGCACCGAAGCACAAGCTAAGAAACCCAGTCCCATTAACCACAAATTATCTCCAGTCTAACATATCCCAAATAGTAAAACCAGTAGAAATAAAAAGAGAATCCTCAATCTCATTAGTAGCCAGAAAAATACTACTACTAAATCCTTGCCAAAAACCCCTCTGATACCACTTTGTAACGTCCCAGACCCGGCCAGCCACCCGAACTGTGTAGAGCGGGTCGAGTGTCACTACCATAGGCGCACCTCCCATGAACGCCAAAGGCTGATGACTAGCAGCGAGAGTCTGAATAGGTATAGTTGGGAGGATATACCCTCTCAGGGGATCATAGTTAGGGTACTGGTCTGAGTATAACAATAATGATGCAGCGAAAAGAATGACTCAGCAGACTCGAACCAGACCCGCAGAGCTGAAGCATATCCAATATCAACAAATAGAATAAGTAATAATTATAACAACAGCAACAAAAATAAACACAACAGCATGCTAATAACATGTAACTACTACTGAACAGTAAGACATACATTCGAAGCAGGTCATACACAAATGAACATAAAAAGGGCGCCAATGGCTAACGAACAGTAGCTACAACAAGCATGCCAATACAGAAAAGTAAATAAAGAAAGGTTAACCATTCTAGGCATGACCTCAAGGTCCATACCATCTCTATGCAATAACTAACGCAGCCCAGATCCTGTAGCTGGCCTCTTTCCTGCACGTAAAACCATACAGTCTGCACGGGTCCCGAAGGGCCCGTGTAGGGTGTGAGACAAATCTCAGTAGGATACCACCCAGTGGTGCATAGCAAATATATGTGTTTAAGCAGTCATGCATTTACCAAGAAATCAATAATGAGTACAATACCAAAATAAATACAAACTCAACTAGTGCTCAATAGCCTCCATGGAGTGTCACCTGCTTCGGCTATCGCCGGAATCTCTGTCGTGTAACACGACACCTTGTGCCACCTAACACCTCGTGTCTCAAGTGCCGACGTCCCGAAGGTATACCCCAAATAGTAACCTGGCACCATGTGCCTCCTGACACATCATGTCTCAAGTACTGACGTCTCGATGGCACGCCCACAAATAGTAACCCGGCACCATGTTCCTCCTCACACCTCATGTCTCAAGTACCAACGTCCCGAAAACACGCCCACAAATAGTAACCCAGCACCATGTGCCTCCTGACACCTCGTGTCTCAAGTACCAACTTCCCGAAGGCACGCCAATTTTCTGAAGGCTCCTCACCTCCCACATGGATTTCTACGGCAATCACCACCAACAAAAATACATAACCGCTACTACGGAGGCGTCTACCCACACGAGTGGTCAAAACCACCTCATCATGGAGTATCTCTGTGTGCACAATACTCAAAGTCCCAGTGAACGGTAATCACCCAAAATAGTCCTAGGCAACCAAAACATCTGACACCTCGTGTCCCTATAACCATGTCTCTCAAGTCTGAAGCCGCATCACCCAAACAACCACGAAAACATAAAATGAGGTATGCACCACCTACCTGAGACTCGCACGATGCTACACCTTTGGTAACACCCGCCAATTCGGTCTTAAACGTGGTAAATCTACAAAAGATTCAAAACTGCTCAAAGGTCTATAACTCGTTATAGAATGAAAATCAGACAAAACGGCCAAAGTGGAATTGAGGCCTTACCGAGGGGGTTCCAACGCATCCAACCGGGATTGGATCGGAGTTCGGACGAAGAACCGGGAAGCAAATGAAGATCCGATCGACGTGGTTCGCTAAACCCGGCCAAAATATTGAGGTTCTACCTCAATACGAGGCTTCATACCATTTTAAGAAAAAAAAAGAAAGTACACAGCATGTACTTTGGGACTACATGCCGTGTAAGGTTCTTTTAACTGTTTATAAGATGGAAAGATTCTGTCGACTTACTTTCTGAACCTGCTGACTTGAGTACACGGCGTGTAACTCTGGGTACACGGCGTGTACTGGGTTCCTCCTCTCTTCCTCTCTGACATACCCACACGCCATGTATATCCCTCATACATGGCTAGACTACACGACATGTCCAAAGGGAACACGGCGTGCCCCTAGTTCTTACCCGGCCAATGGAATACATGCCATGTATGGCTTCACACGGTCAGCGGTCTACACTACGTGTTCAAAACTACATGCCGTGTAGTAAGAAAACTCTACACGGTCACCCGCACGGCATGTACTCGGAGAGTACACAGTCGGCCACTCGCCGAGACATACACGGTGTGTACTTAAAGTACACGACATGTAGTCTGGAAATTTCTAGAAACATCCCATTTAATCCAGTTTCCTCGAAAACAAGTCAAAAATTTAAACAGGGTCAGGATTTTGACCCATTCTATAAACCAAGGTTCTTAAAAACTACAGTCTATATTATGAAATTTATAAGTCACTAAGTATGTATACTCAAAAAATTTTACATATTTATTCTGATACTTTACCAATAATTCCACTATATTTTACACTAACCTGAAAGTATAATTCCTTGGTGAAGGTGAACTTATCATTCTAGTTTCCTCCATACCCACTTCAAAAAGACATGTTTTATATGTTATAATATGTAACTATAATTAAATTCTCACACTAGTACCCAAAAAACACTTAATTGAGAATTATTTTAAAAACTTAATCCAAATTATGTCTTACTCAATGACCTTTGTGATGGATTTAACTGAATTCTCTGCATAAAACATTAGAAAAACCCTTTCTGTTCCCATTAATACTATAATAATGGTTCCCCACCATGGTCATGATCATCTAATACCCTCTGAGACAAAGACACCCTAATCTTATGTACTATGAATACCATGTTTATAAAAACAAGAATCCTTTCAATGTATCCATAAAATATCTAAAAATAAAATAGTCTTGAGGACCATCAGATATTATTTATTTCATATAAAAATTGCACCATGTACCATGTCCATGACTCCACTCGATCTAGGTTCTGTTTCCATAACCCTTTCTTCCATGATTCCACAATCTAATAGTTTTTTGATACACCTAAATACAATATTTACACTTGAAAAATCATCTACTAAAAAATTAACATTAGGAAAGTCTGATACTATTGAACAATCAATATATAAATAAAAAATAAATACAGAAATTCTACGGATCAATGAAACTAAGCAATGTGTGTTCCTTTTTTCTAACTGTATTCCATCATGGTTATAATGCACCAAAGCCCCTAGTATTAGAGGTTATTACATAATATTGTTGATGTTTTGAGAGACATATCAAAATAGAAGGAGACATATAATGTCTTAATAGGGAATTGTGAAATGAGATAGATGATCACTTGAATTATGTATTTAATATAAATAATATATGATGTGGCTTAGACAATAACAAGGACTTCCTTTTATCACATAAAAGTTATTTTATTATATAAATGAATGTGATGAATTAAATTGATAAAATAGTAATGGAAACCAATATGGACCATAATGATTATTAAAATATGTTTCAATGATGGATACTTCATAATATAATATACATCATGGTATGGTACTATTGATTTAATTACATTGGGTGCCATAAATTATTCCCTTGGATCAAGCAGGGTTGAAATACCATTGAATTATTCCTTGGTATCCACTGAAGTATTTATTGAGTACCATTAGAGATTATACTTAGACTCAAATAGAACGAATCATCCACATGGCCTAGGTTTCTAGCCTGAGTAGGTCTACATTATAATGTGTTTTAAATAGATGATCTCCGTGGACTCAGAGAGGACACCTTGGACAATGGATTTAGGTCCCATACCTCATAGGACTAATACATCATGAACCTGCCATTTTAAATAGTATATTATTTAATCTTTAACATAGTTCTTCATATTCTATAGATTGCATGACACAACATGTACTGGTATATTTGGTTATTTTACATTAACATTTATAGGTTTATTAATATAATATCGACAGATTACTATATCTTATATGAACTAATTAGAGTTTTTTATATACACCATTTATGGTGGTATACTTGTATATCTCACACCCTATTTATGCTTCCATTTCACACCCAGACAGAAATCATAAATGCAGGGTGGGACAAAGGGAATTGCCCAAATATGGTTACATAACCTATTAATATATTGGTGGAATACATGAGCAGAGGACTGAGATTATTCTCATGAAGATAGTGGATATCCATTAGGTATATCTGTATATTTGTTAACATGTTATTACACTAGTTTCTTTATTCCACTTGAAACCCATTCTTTATATCATGTCATGATCGCCGTTTTTTGGATATGACACTGGATTTGGTTTTTCTATTTATTTATCTTGTATGTTTATTGTATCTTGGTGATTCTCTTTTTTATTATTGTTAATTTATTATGCATCAACAATAATTATTATTATGGTCTCATGCTGCTTCACCATGATCATGTAGGTGTAGTCTCCCCACCATGTCATTATAGACCATCACAACTATTCAGTAACCTCTGTTGTATGGGGAGGGTCACTATGGCCATACAGCCAACAAGGTAGTTACATATGAGTGAACCAAGTCCAAGATGTTAGAAAGTGCTATTACATCCCTTTTACTTTTGTATTACTCTTTTCAGTTGGTATAATAGATACTAGGATATGTAAGGATTTGTTCTTGAACCAGTTCATAGGAGTAGATAATTCATGTCTAACGAAATTACAAATTACCTAGGTTGAGGACTATTATTCTGGATTAAGCGTATTAACGTTGTATTGATTTCACCAATTGGTGAAACACATGGTTTATGGTGTAGTTAATAATATTATTACTTTATATTTTTTTACCCATGTATAGTTATGGTAATTAAGTTTTCATTCATGAATCCTTATAGGGAGAAGATGATTTAAATGTCATGAATATTCTAGAACATTTTTAACGTATTGTGTTTGTTTCATATAGGATTTCATAGGTCCCTTTGGTGATATATCAGTTATGGAATAAAATTTATTCTGGATGAAGGAGATAAATAATTATATATTAATGTGTTTTAAAAAACCTAATTGTTGTTTTCCCATATAGCTTGAGGGTGTCACCTTAACAAATCAATTATGTCATGTTTGAGCTATGTGATTATGGGTATATGAGTTGAAACAATAAATGAATTTAATTACATGAACTTCAATTGAAATCTATAAATATTGTACATCAATGAGTTTGGAATAGTAATTAATATAATAAAATCTTTTTATGTTGCTTTTTACTTCTTTATGCCAGATTTAAGGGTAGAGTTGGAGTTACATTAAATGTTAGTTTCAATTTAGAAATACTGTAATTTATAACATGGGAATGGAATATTGATCTGACTGAATGATAATTTATATTTATATATTTGTAAATATCATATTATAATTATTAAAAGATATGGTTTTTGTAAAATGGGTATTTCAAATGAATCTTATTGATTATTTTCTTCAATCGCATGCAATTGACACTACATATCCCAGAGCCTTTAGCCTAAAATGGAAAATTTTATCTTCACCTAAACATAGTATTTGGAAATAGGGAGTGTCTATTATGTTCCTAATTTTCCCATATATCCTCTATACATTTAATTTGGATCAATAAAATGGGGGTTTGAACTGTTTTAGTAAGGATTTATACACTTCTTTTTCCCGCTATATATGATATTTTTTTTGTCAAATATTGTTTTTTGGTGTATGTATTGAATTCTAGATATATGCCACCATAAAGTCATGTGGTTGTGTTACAAGAGAGTGGAAATAGCCATACATTTAAGGTGTTTGGCCTTGAGCCATTAGTAATACCTCCTATAATTATACTTATGTAACCTCCTATTATCCCAAATATAGGTTTTCATGGTCTATTTAGAGAGGGTTCTATGTGACTATTAAGGTCTATACAAGAAGCCCCATAACCGTCCCCCTCTAGGGTAGAGTTAACTAGGGATTTAAATTAACAAAACCAGAATATTATTCTAAGAGATGGTGGTCCCCTGGCTCCTAAGTCATGCATAGAGGCCATGTTATCTATCTTTTACCATATTGAGATACATCCAGAGAGGAGAATCTAAATTGTAGTTTAAATTTTAGATGGACAACCAGGAGATGGGGGGATGTATTGACCTTGGATGATCATTGTTATATTATTACATGATGGAATATCCACCAATATTTCTATAATAACTTTCTTCTTGATACATTGAGAGATTACTAGGCCACAGATCTTATTCCCTTAAAGTAGGGCACTATATCTATTATAGATAATTTAACTCATTTTAGAGAGAGTTATTATTTCATTTATTCTCTTCAAGGTCATTAAACGTCCATAGATATTTTTTGGAGATATCCTTGTATACACCATACAATCTTAGTTGAACATGTTTGGTTTGACTACCATCAAAAATAGAGTGAATAAAGCCCTTATCTATGATCACAACATTAGTGAAGATGAAGGTGTGGGATATGGTAGTTTATTAATTTGAAATAAAATTAGTTCATTTAGTGGTAAAATTCATCATTTTTACCTTTCTCAAAAAGGTTTAACTGTCCCACATGTGAACAAGGATTGCGAGGAGATCTATCATTTGTGTTTTAAGTAGGTACATATGAATCCCCAATGCATGAGAGCCATATAAGAGTGTAGGTCATGGGGTGTAATGGAGCATATTAATAATTTTTTTCAGACTTTTCCACCTATTTTAAATGGGAAATTATTTTAACTTCCTATAACTTCCAAAGTGATATAAATAAATACTTTTCAGGTAGGGATCCAAACCACTATAGGCTTTATAGGATGAGGAGGTAGACTAAGAAAATGGGTCCATACACCAGATTTATTATGCTTGTATAGTGGGATATCATAGGGTAGTATGGTTTTATCTTAGACCCATGCATTAAGAAAAAATATTCATGTAACATTTACAAGAAGGGATGATTTTTGAGACTTATATTGTGTGAGGTATGATTTTGTTATCCTATACAACGGTGTCCATTTTATTTTAAACAATATATTACCAATCCTTCACATCTATAGATATGGTGGTGAGGAGTATTGGGCATGAGATATTTTACTTTTGTGGGGTTGTGTCACTTGAAACTCCACTTAGAATTATATTTTAATGGGTTCACATGTTCATAGAGTTCCCCTTTATATAGGGAGCTATCAATTTTATGGGACCTCTTCATCCTTTAGATAATTGGTTTTGACATCATTCTCAGGATGGGATAGTTGGTACCTTTCCCTGAACACACAAATGTTTTTCACCAAAGGGTGTTCTATACATCAACTGATGGTGGTAGTTATATTCACATGGGTTAATGGGATATCTTGGAAAGTTAAACTGGAACTAACCATCAGGGTCTAGGAGAAGTTATATTCCATATTTCTAGAATATATATGAAGTTTTAGACAATAAATTTGTCATATATCTTTCATAGAGTTGCATATTTCAAGGATTTATTTCTCAATTATTCTTATAGGATACCTATTTAAATGTGGGTGGAGTTTAATAATAAACTAGTACTAATAGATGAATTATTATTCAATCCTCATTACAGGATGGATACTACTGAGTTTTAAGAACTCAATAATCTGTTAGAATACTTTCAAAATAAGAGATTTATATGACTAAGTACTTCTGTTCATTCTCCCAAATTCACAAAATTGTTCAGGTATTTGTTGGATTAAGTTTTCCAGTTGTATTTGTATTTATTTCTAGTTGTCTTCATGACTAACATCTTGGTTTATTATAACACTGAAAATTACCATGAATAAAAACATGATATCATAAATATTACATTGACAGAGAAAGAATTTTAAGTTTTGCTAAAAAAACTCATTTAGATCATTATGGTTCACTTTTGGTGTCACTTTTTCTTGAATATAAGAGTATATATTGACCTAAACAAGGTGATATTCATGGTATCCTAGGAGAATCTGAAGAATAAATTTATCATCTTAAGATTCTTGGGGTATGTTAGATTTTATTGAAACATAATATATTATTTCTCATGCCCTTCAGCACCACTTCTTGCCTTGAACAAGAATGGTGTCCAGTTTACATGTTCTGAATCATGCAGGGGAGCCTTTTAGGATTTGAAAGGAAGGCGTACTTCATTATTGATTCGTATTTTACATAAACCTAGGTACGTATATAATTTTTTTCATAATGCAACATGAATTTGAATGTGAGTCATTCTTATGGTGACATAATACTTTTAAACATATTATTACATAATTTTTATGTATAAATATCTCAAAATGTTATCCCTAAATATCATTTGTACTAAAGACTTTGTAATAATAGATTAATATTACATTAAATAAATTATAAAACATGGAAATATTATTTAATTACCAATAATGAAATCCTAATTCTTTTCGAGATCCTAAAGCTTCATGGGATAACCGAGGGAATGCCTAGAGAAAAGGGGAGAGTGAAAAACACCAATATGAAAATAAACATGACACAGAAGCATACAATGTGTGTCAAAGGAATAATAAGATAAAATAAAATAGAATGTGGAAAAGTAATCAAATAGATGTTTGATACAATGGAAATGGTATCAAAATATCATAGAAACATTGGAAATGTGTAAGAAACATAAATCCTAATAGAAACAAAATTCAATGCTAACTACCAAGAAACCATTCATGGGGAACCGATTCCTGTTATGGTTTAGGTTCAGTCTCAAAACTCATACATGATGTCATGTGAGACAAAAATATTACCCAATGTATTAAAGGGATGTATGATTTTAGGACCACCCATAACATTCATTAAATGTACATGAATATATGTTCCACATAATAAAATCAATCATAATTATTAATCATAATAATTAACCATAGAAATAAATGGGATTCGTAATCTTACTACATAACATAATTAAAAGTGATTTCTTAATGATGGAAATGGATTAATGATCATAAGGAATGTGTTACCCTATCAAAACAATAGATAAAGATCATGGTATATATATATGATATATATATGTAAAATTTAAAATAATTCTGTATTGGTAAATAGATATACATAGATAAAAAACTATTTTTCCGAGAGAGTGGCCATAACCTAAAATGGAGTTTCAGAAAGATCTATTGCCTTTAGCCGAATTTGTCACATGTATTATTTAACTTCCAACATATTAAATTTATATTAATTATTTAATTTATTAATAAACATTCTAATTCATATTATTCATATCATTTTATTCATTACTTTTTCATATTAAATTAATTAATCATTTATGTTCTTGTCAATCATTTTTAAGATGTTAGGCATATGTGTTAAAATAACCTCAGTTAGTTGAAAATGGTCAAAGATATTACTAGTTAATAATTGGTAGAATAATATTTATAAAATATTTATAATATTTATACATAAATTATTAATTTTAAACATATTATGAAGGATTTTTATAAAAAAAGAACAATGTTGATATTATGGAGATAATAGGTCATACATTTGTACGAGTAATGTTCCCATTTCTCAATGATAATTTTTCTAAGATGATAAGTGTTATTTAATATCTAAAAAATTATAATTATATCAAAAATATTATGTTATTTAATTAAATATAGGTACATATACCATCAATATAATTTAGTAGAAAAATGAATCACATCTCTTCATGATGCTATATTTTGCTGTACTCACAAACGAAGTTATCATTTTTAATGGACAGTAAGTTAATAATTTATATGATATATTATTTTTTCATAATGGTTAATATCTAATTTTTGAAATATATAAATATTAAATCCATAATAATGAACATTTTTTTGAGATGATGATGGAAAAATAATTACATCAGTTCATGACGTGGTAGTCTACCGTACACATGATTGATGGTTTTGTTTCCCATTTAATAGTAGTGGAGATGGATTTATTTTAGGAAATTAATAAAATAAAAAAATCTTATTTTTGATACACTAATGTTTTTATATTATAATTATCAGTAAATATTTCAATTAGGTGGAAAAAAACATCGATGCTTGGATAATAACATTACCTCTTCTTCAGACCACCTCTCTTGGAATATACATAAAGACTTCTTACATTAAATTTATGATAAAAAAATTAATTCTAAGAAGAGTTTATAGAAGTAATCAATTTATTTAGGTAGGTATTTTCAGAACCAATGGAATTTTAATGTGCGTAAAATATATGAGAGTGGGTTTGCATTTATAAGGGAAAAGGAGTGGCATTATTATAATTAAATAATACAATTCAATAATTGGAAGTCACTCTCAAGACAGGTGCCACCAAAATAAGACATAATAATATAGTGTTTCAGATATTAGTTTTAAAAAAACATATTACATTAAAAAACCATGTTTTATACATTATATCATCTTTAACGCTAAGGTGACTCGCTTTAATGTTTTTAATTTGCATTCCCAGAGTAACTATTTTTTTCTTTTTTTTTCCAATCAATTATAACTAAAAATAAAATTGAACATATTATATAATATTAATTGTTATTATTAAAAAAATTAATATTTTTTTAACAAATTCAATGAAAAAAACTAGTAGAATTTAATTTAAAATTGAATACATAGACATTTCGAAAAAAATGCTTTTTCAGGAAATTCATTTTTCAAGCATGAGACAATCTTATAATAAAAATATGAAAAATAATAACAATTAAATGGATATAAATTAATATATATATATAATAAAAATATTTCATATAAATAATTTATAATTGTGGGTTATTTTAATTAGTTAAAACCGAGAAACATTAAGAACTTTAAAATAGTTTTCTGAAAAAAATATGTTTTAATGCCAAAAAATAAACATATATTAAAATTCAATATAAAGATGATTGAAATGTAATTAATTTTAATAAATATAACTAAAAATAACTTATATTATTTTAAAATAATATTAACATTATGATTGTTTTTTTTAAATTTCCTAATTTATTAAAAATTAAATTATGGTTTACCAAAAATCAATATTTTCACCATTCACTGATAAATCAATATTTTCCTAACGTCACAAAATTTCAAAATATGTTAATATAAAAATTATAATTTAAAATATTTTTTTAATTTTATTATACTAAAATTTTAAAACACCCTAAAATTAATTAAAATATATTCTCACAAAATCAATAAAAATCATTTTTAAAAGAAATTTTTTTTTAGAATACAATTTATTTACTAAAGTTGAGTTAATATTAATTAATAATTTTAAAATAAACATGTTTTTATTATTGAATTTATATAAATATATTAATCTAGGTTATATTATTCATTCATACATATTTAAGGGATATGTTATATCATTCATGTCTAAATAATAATATTTTAACATTAAATCAAAATTAATTTAAACTCAGTTTTTCATTTTGAATGGGCTATAGAGAATTGTGATATTTTAAAATCTAATGGCTATACATTATAACACCTTAAAAAATATTAATCCTCACAATTTATACATTTTTTCAGTAATGAAATGTTTGATATTCTAAAATTTATTTATGGAAAACCAAATTGAAAAAATGGTTAAGAAAACATCATCTTAATAGAGGAAAAAGAAAATAAAAAGGTAATCTGGAATAAAAAAGGACTATATTTACTAGTATGAGAAAATTGGTTGGAATTGAAAATTTGGACATGTAAGAAAAGAATAAATAATTATGGGGACAGATAGAGATCATTGATCCTAAAAAAGTGAAGTATCAAGAGAATGTTAATAACACCAAAACCATAATTTTCTAATGAATTAAAAACCATTGATTCATTGGATATGAAAGTAATAAAATAAAATATATATTTCAAGATAATTTTCCAAGAGTGGGCATATTATTTCTCAATCAATATAGAAAACAAAAAAAATTATAATTAATTGATATCTTTTCAATTTCATCTTTTCATTGTTCTTTAATAAATTTCCACATTAACTCTTACTCTATGTAATTAATATTCGATATGGATATTTTATATATAAAGCATAAAAACTAACTATCAATAGATCACAATATCAATAAAATAGAAACAACATATTTCTCTTATCTTTATTAAAACCAAAATGGTTATCAAAAAGTTATACAACACCCACATTGAATATGAATATATTAATATCCAAAATTAAATAATAAATCCAATGGTTTAACATATATGATTCCTATAAAAGGTAACCCAATTCCCCAAATAACCTCAATTGCCTCAAATTGAAATATGGTTTTAACCTCAATTGTTATCTCATAACCTTCAACTAATATCTCCAAAAACATAATTCCATCTTTCCCAAATAGCCCTTTAGGTTATACCGAAATGGTAATAAGTCACAACCCAATAAATTTTTCCACAAAATATTATTAACATCCTCAAAATAAAATTTGTCAATATATAATTGTTCAAACAAAAATTAATTCTATACATATTATTATTTTACACAAAATCAAAAAAATATTAATTCACTATAATTACGTAAAAATAATGCACTTTTTGAGATTATATTTTCCATAATTGTCTGTTTTTACATATAATATCACCTTACTATTAAAAAACCTGTCTAGTTTATTTATACCATTCAATATATTCATTAATGTCCTTAAATATATCTGTAATAGAAAAATCCTAGGATGTTACATGAATCCTAAAACGAGAATACACTTGATAAAAATACTTCTTCAACTTTATTATTATGTTTTTGAAACCTAAACACTTTAATCATTCCAATTATATGTTTATTATAACACTAGCCCCAACTAATAAATATTTTTATAAGTTAGTTGAATCAAATAATTATAATGTTCCAAAAATTTATGAAATTTAACCTTATGTGGTATCTTAGGTTGAATTTTATTTCCCTGCATCTTGTTAACGAGCCACTTCATTTTTCTTTAGAAATTAATTTTTCCCCTTCTTTTCCAAATATTAAGCATCTACCTACTCCCTTTATGAATTCTCTATGCTGCCTCTTCCAAATTTTTTGTAATATAAGAAATTGAATCTTATTTTAGTATTTATTGAGGAAATTGAACATCCATGAGACCCCAAACATCTATTATTTAGTGTCTTTGGGAATTAAACATGTTCCAGTTCATTATTGTAATTCATAAAATATCTTTTCAAAATATTAGAAGATGTCTAACTTCTGTTCCCAGTAGGTTAGGCATCACAATAGGTGAATTATGACATTTCCCATCATAATGGTTTTTTATCTATTTTCTCGTATTTTCCACCATTTACTAATGTGAATAATAAAAAAAGTGAGAATACTTCAACATAAAAAGGGAATCATATAATCCAAGAGGGAAAAACATATAAATGAAATTATATCTTCAAATATTAGTCTATTGTTGTAAATATAGGTTATCCATGGTAATAATTAATATTATTTTTTTCTAAAATAAAAATTCTTCAAGTTATTTTTATTAGTTCATATATTGTTTATGAATTCCCAAAAAATATCCCCTATGAGTTTCAAACCATGTGAATAGTAAGCATAACCACAAAGATAGTGAGTCCTAGTATAGTTGGAATACTAGTATCATATTATACAAAATGAAATATAAAGAATAGAATCCATATTTTATTCTCCATAATTAGCACATAATTCTTTTCTAACTTATAAAGCATCAAGGGTTAACTTGGGAAATAAATAGAAAAAATTGGTGATCTAAAAGCCCCGTAATGAACTAATCATGATAAAGAAGCATAACATGTGAGGCAAAGGTGTAACAGCCCAAGATTTTATAAAGAAATATTCTTTTTAATTTTATTAATGTCTTGTGTTGTACGCTACACCAAAAGGAGCTTGCACAACACACATCCTTGACTTTCCTTGCATTACACGCAATCGCGACCTTCCTCGATAGCGTGTGTAGTACGCAATACCGAGTTTCACTAAACAACGATATGCTATAAAAATATTATTAAAACTAGCCGTTATGATTAGTAATAACCACTTTTTGAAATCCAGTAAATCTTATTTTTCAAAATGAACTTTATTTTTGGATTCGGAGTATCGAATTTAGCTTAAGGTGAAATTTTGGTACTTTTCGGATAACTTTCATATTTTGATGAATAGTGAAAATGACTAAATTTTAATTAAAAACAACTTTTTTAATCGAAATAATTAATAATGATAAATTATTAATTTGAGTGATTTTAAAGTATATTTAGAATATATTTTTACAATTCAATACAATGTTGGTCATTGGATTTAATTTCACATTTAAACTAGACATAAACAAGTGTCAATCTTTTGATAGATATTGTTTCTTAAAAACACGCTATTTGTTTTAACAGCGGGATTTAATTATAAAATTAATTAATGCAACTTATATGTTGGGAATTTTGTAAAATAGAATTCATTTTTGAATTCGGAATACCAATTATAGCTTAGGGTGAAATTTTGGCATTGTTCTGAAAAACATCAAATTTTGATGAATAGTGAAACTACTAAGTGGTAGGTTAAAAACTGAATTTTGCATAAAACTTAATTGTACCGCTTCTGTGAATGGAATTTCAAAAATCCGAGAGACACGGTTAATATCAAGGACTAAAATGTGGTTCAATGAGATGAAAATAATTTTTGGTGAATAGTAACTTTTTACTTTTTTTTACCGCGGTTAATAGTAAATAGGGTAACTAAGGGTAAATATGATATTAATATTACCCTAACACATGTCCTAATTCTATTGGACAAGTGTAATTCGACCAAAAACAAACTTAGGAATAAAATATGACCATTTAGGCCCACTTGGATTAGATTAGGACATTTATTATTAATTTATTTAAAGAAGGGTTAAAATAGTTAAAATCAAAGTTTAATAAGTAAATCATTTTTAATATGGGGTTATACATACGATAAATTCAATTGTAAATATTCATTAGAAAGCTAAAAAGATTTCCTAAATGATGATATTTTATTTGTAATTTTTAGACATTATATAATTTAATTTATTTATGACATAATGATGATGCAGTAATTATCTTAATAATGAAATATTGACATAATTGATGTTATAAACACCAAAATAAATATAATTTGAGACTTTTTATGAATTCCACTAATTTTCTAGGTTACTATGATATATTAGTATTGCTTTAATCAACTTGGTTCGAACATATAATTCTGTTATGACTTTCAAACAAATCATATATCAAATAGTGTCAAAATTGACACAAAATAGTTTTTAAATCAAATATTATATTATTAATTGTTATTTTATTTCTAAAAATCTAAGGTTCGGCCAAATGACTTAGATAAGGATATATATATTAATAATAAACAATTTGGGGTTCGTTTGGCATGTTATAGTAAGTGTATTAACCATATAGTGAAAGAAAACAAAAAGACATGGTAAAAGTTAAATTATTTAACTTAGAGTTAAATTTAATTGATAAGGTTAAAATAATATCCTAAACTTGTCTAAATTCTATTGGTTGATAGGATTTCGACCCATCCCCACTTTAGCTTCGAAATAAGACCCTTTGGAACCATTATAAACCGATTTTGACTTTAATATAAAATAATATTTTGAGATATTCCTAAGGTGCCCCTCTCCTCCATTATAAAAGGGCAACTCCTCCCCCTCCTCCTCACACCAATTTGAGCACTCAAGCTCGGCCAACCCCTGCCATTTTCCATTCTCCACTTCCCTAGAATAATCCTAGAGGTCCTGGTCTTCTCCAAAGACCAATCTTAGTTCCTTAAGTGGAGGATTCAAAAAGGCGTTCCAAAGAAGAGGTAATATCCATTACCGATCTTTTCAATTTCTTTCTTCTTCAACTTCTTCTTCTTTATTTGTTTCATGATAAAGTAATAACATCAGTATTACTTACATACTTATATGTTATTATAAATATGAAACAACCCTAATTCACCTTCTATCCATCCTACGGAAAAAATGAAATCACCGCGCGTGCGTACGTACGGAATACCGTCTCCACGCCGTGGTGTAATCTATTTTCCACCATCACCTTACAAGGATGGGTATAATGGTGTAATGAGTAACTATATATGATTATTATTAAGTAATATTGATACTGAAATAATATATATATAAACTCCAATACAATTCCACGATCATAGGAACGATATCATCACTCGTGCGTACGTACGGAATACCGTCTCCACGATGTGATGCGACTCGTTCTACATGATATTCATTTCATAATGATTGTATAAATGAATTGAATGAATGAATATGGTATATACTACACTAATACCATTCTGGAAATGAATTATCTATAACCTAAATATAAGAATAAGAATTTATTCGACAAAACACGCATAAGAACAAAAAGTTATAAAGACCCGAGTAACAAGTAACAATGAAATATTACTAACAAGAAGCTAATAATATGACCATATATGATCTCATATCAATATGTATGATTCTGGAATAAGTCAATAACATTATTTAAACCATTATACAGGAGCTTCGGACACGTACAAAGCTAATCGGACCTAAGGTAAGGGAAAATATCACAATCTCATTTTTATCCGAGATTGTTTATTCGTAAGTATTTACTGGGGTGTATTTTATCATCCACATCCATGTTTCCTCAATATGTAATATTATTTACATCCACTTTCAATAGTTTAAATCCAATTTTACCCTTAGGTGAGTTTTTAGTAAAGAATATGAAAGGAATCTTTTGTCGTTTTTCCGTACGAGGTACTTTTTGACTTTTCCGACAAAAGTACGAAGAATGTTTTTTTTAACTTATACGGCATGAATGGATTTCTAAAGCATTATTTCCAAGAAGTTTCCTTTACTTGTTTTTAAGTTTATTTTAAATCAACTTCTTTTATTTTATAATTGTACAACATGTTAATAAAGGAAAAGTATTTTTGAAGAAGAAAGGATATTTTCCTCAAGAATTCAATTCAAGTGTTTTATCAAAATTATTTTCCATCTAAGATAATAAAGGGTTCTGTTTCTATCCATATTTTTACACTGATTTGACTATGTTGTGATGGAATTATGTTTATGAATTCCTTTATCTTATATGAATGGTTTTATGATGTCATGTTGTTTAAGAATCCCATTTTTATTACATGGGTTATGCAATGATGTATGATTTATGATTCTGTGGCACACATAAGAAAGGATTCATTAAGAGATGGGTGGGACCTATATCTCCCTCCAATGCATTGGGTAAAGATTTTATATCTCATGAGATAGACATGGCTGGAACGGAAGGTTATTTCGGTTCAGTGATACAGGACTGAAACGAGGAGTGAACTCGGTTCAGAAAGGGACTTTGTCCACTAAGATAGTCTTGGCAATGAGTCATGACTAACAAGGAATGATTTTCCATGATTATGTGTGCATGCCACAAAGTTTCAAGTTTTATGTTATGATTATGGGGATCTCATTTTCACTTCTATGATTTATCCCATGTTATGATATTATGAGCTCTTTTGCAGGTTAAGATTTCCAAAAAGCTATGTTCTTTTGTATATGATGTGATTGATATTTCTTTTGTTTACCCTTACTGAGCATTTGAGCTCACCCTTTTATGTTTTCTTTTCCCCAGGATATAAAGAAAGGTTTATAGGTAAAAAAAAAGGGAGGATCTTTATGGGAGATATTGAAGATCTTTCACCACGATTAGAAGATTACGTTCCGAGTTTCCAAAGACACTAAACTATTACGATCCTTGTGTGTGTGTTTTTGTTATGTACTAAGTATTCCGCAAAAGTAATGTAATGTTCATGTACGTTAGGCTTCGGGTCTCTACAGTTGGTATCAGAGGAAAGGTTTAGTCAACCTTTGGAAACTAGGATGCGAAAACGTTAGTGAGATCCCTAGAGATATTTCTAAGGTATGTCTAGGGATGTCCCTAGGGATAAGTATACGTATAGGTTATAGTAATAGAATTACGCTAACGATCGTAGAATTAAACCTAAGATGTTGGATATTGAAGGTACTCCCCCTTTATTATGTTGTTTTCCCTAGCATGATTTTTGCCTCTCACACTATTCTTTTTGGGTTTTAGACGATGGCTGGAACCCGAAGGAACCGTGTTGATCAATGCAATGGACAATGCAATGATTGCCCTCCTGAACAAACAAATGTTATGGGAGATGGAGTGCAAAATCTTATTTCTATACTTACACAAGCTATGAATCATTCTGGATATCCAAATGAGCAGAGAAGGGAACAATATTCTATTGAGTCCTTCATGAGGCAACGTCCACCTTCTTTCAGTGGGTCTTCTGATCCACTTGTGGCTGAACAATGGATCAGTACTACTGAAAAGATATTTTCAGTTCTTCAATGTTCTGAACATGATAAAGTCATCTTAGCAGTATATCGTTTGGAAGGTGAAGCTGATCAATGGTGGAATCTTATCAAGAATACGAGGCCAAGAGATGAAATTGAGTCCATGGAATGGGACGAGTTCAAGAACTTGTTTTTCAGTAAGTACTTCCCTCGTATTCTTCGAACAAAGATGGAGAAAGAATTTCATGAACTGAAGCAAAGGGATGATGAATCTGTTGGTACCTATGAAGCAAATTTTACAAGACTTGCAAGGTATGCTTCTGGAATTATCATCCAACCTGAAAGTAAAGTTGATCGATTTTTCTGTGGCTTAAAACAAAGTCTTCGAAGGGCATTAGCTATAAGAGACTTCAGTAGCTATGAAGAAATTGTGTGTTGTGCTATCAAGGTAGAAATGGAAGTTGGTGTTACATATCCATCTCATGGTTTTGACAAGAAACGAAAGATGGAGTTCAAGGAGAAATCTCAGAATAATGGTGAAAAGAAGATGAATGTTTCCTTATGCACAATGTGTGGAAAGAAGCATGGTGGAGATTGTCTAAAAGGGACTAGAAAATGTTTTAAATGTGGAAAGGAAGGTCATCAGGCATTTGAATGCCGTGATAATGGGAAGAAGATGTCTAATGATGCAAACAAAGGAAGGGATACACAGAATGAACCTACTACACTTCAATGCTTCAAGTGCAAGGAAATGGGGCATTATGCTAATAATTTCCCTAATCCAAGGGTTAGTGATGATCAACATGAGCAACCACTGAAGGCAAAGGACAAAGGGAAATCACATGCGATCACTATTGGCAATGTTGAATATGACAACGATGTTGTGGAATGATTAAGTGTTTATGTAATGGGATTCCAAAATAATGTTGTATCATTGAGTATTGAAATATTTATTGATGTGGTATTCAAAGTGATTGAGATATTTTTTTTGGAAATAAGATGATATGCGCATAATGAAGACGAGAAAATGAAATGTTTAATAGTATTCATGAGCTCATGATTGATATAAGGACTAAGTGATATCATGGTTTGAGTATATAGAATTTTGAGGATTTTGGTATGTGGAAACTGTTAACTTTTAACTGCACTCATGTTTTCACTAAGGTATTCAAGAGAATACACGATTAAGGACTTTGAATGTTTGGAATGTGACCAACAAGACATATCTTATGATATGTGGGGATCAACGACAGTATTAAATCTCTGGTAATCGATGTCACTATATTATGAGAGTGGACTGCAGTATTATGTATAAGCCTAAAGATTAGACTGGATTATGTTGGACATAAGTTAGTATTGTTTAAGGATAGAAGATTTTCGATATTATTGATGGGATGTTATAGTAATGTAGTTTTAGAAAAAGGACAACCTGCAGGACGGGCGACAGCCCATCACTTCGGACAAGGCTGTAGGAATCGAACCCACAACCGAAGTGCGACTGGCCTTTATCGCCTACCACTGGCCTACAGGAAGTCCCTGTTTAGTAGAAACTAGTTTTATTATATTAAGCAGTATGATATATGAAGTATAAGTCCATTTTAGGAACCATATATGATTAATCTCACTATAGATCGACCTATGTATATAAGTTTTGCTAACCTTTTGTTTGAGACAGATGGAATGACCTGTCATTCTATCACATGATCTGCTAACACTTCACGAATAACAAATTCAACTTCATTTATTTAAGAGATGAAGTATAAATTGTTCAAAGCACGAACAACAGTGAGATTGTACCAAAATAAAGTAAGTATTTATTCTAATTCAAATTTTCAACTTTAGGGGAAATGATCTTGAAAACCAAAAATGTTGTCCTAGTGATCTTATACCTGATGAATCAGATGGTACCTTATAACATCACAAATCTATGGATTTGTGATTACTGGCTTTTCCATAGCCATGTTCTCTACCACTCTCCATCAGAACATGATGGTTAGATTTCTCTTCCATATCCATATTTTCACCTATGTGGAAACCCAATGATTAGTTTATTTGGGTAACCGTTACGTTTCATACTTTTGTTTTTAAAGATTGGTTTTGATATTCCTTTTTACGATGTGGGTTTCTATTAAAGAAACTTTCGAATAGTAAACCATGTATAACCCTGACGAATTTCGAGGGCGAAATTCATTTTAAGGGGGGTAGAAAGTAACAGCCCAAGATTTTATAAAGAAATATTCTTTTTAATTTTATTAATGTCTTGTGTTGTACGCTACACCAAAAGGAGCTTGCACAACACACATCCTTGACTTTCCTTGCATTACACGCAATCGCGACCTTCCTCGATAGCGTGTGTAGTACGCAATACCGAGTTTCACTAAACAACGATATGCTATAAAAATATTATTAAAACTAGCCGTTATGAATAGTAATAACCACTTTTTGAAATCCAGTAAATCTTATTTTTCAAAATGAACTTTATTTTTGGATTCGGAGTATCGAATTTAGCTTAAGGTGAAATTTTGGTACTTTTCGGATAACTTTCATATTTTGATGAATAGTGAAAATGACTAAATTTTAATTAAAAACAACTTTTTTAATCGAAATAATTAATAATGATAAATTATTAATTTGAGTGATTTTAAAGTATATTTAGAATATATTTTTACAATTCAATACAATGTTGGTCATTGGATGTAATTTCACATTTAAACTAGACATAAACAAGTGTCAATCTTTTGATAGATATTGTTTCTTAAAAACACGCTATTTGTTTTAACAGCGGGATTTAATTATAAAATTAATTAATGCAACTTATATGTTGGGAATTTTGTAAAATAGAATTCATTTTTGAATTCGGAATACCAATTATAGCTTAGGGTGAAATTTTGGCATTGTTCTGAAAAACATCAAATTTTGATGAATAGTGAAACTACTAAGTGGTAGGTTAAAAACTGAATTTTGCATAAAACTTAATTTTACCGCTTCTGTGAATGGAATTTCAAAAATCCGAGAGACACGGTTAATATCAAGGACTAAAATGTGGTTCAATGAGATGAAAATAATTTTTGGTGAATAGTAACTTTTTAGTTTTTTTTACCGCGGTTAATAGTAAATAGGGTAACTAAGGGTAAATATGATATTAATATTACCCTAACACATGTCCTAATTCTATTGGACAAGTGTAATTCGACCAAAAACAAACTTAGGAATAAAATATGACCATTTAGGCCCACTTGGATTAGATTAGGACATTTATTATTAATTTATTTAAAGAAGGGTTAAAATAGTTAAAATCAAAGTTTAATAAGTAAATCATTTTTAATATGGGGTTATACATACGATAAATTCAATTGTAAATATTCATTAGAAAGCTAAAAAGATTTCCTACATGATGATATTTTATTTGTAATTTTTAGACATTAAATAATTTAATTTATTTATGACATAATGATGATGCAGTAATTATCTTATTAATGAAATATTGACATAATTGATGTTATAAACACCAAAATAAATATAATTTGAGACTTTTTATGAATTCCACTAATTTTCTAGGTTACTATGATATATTAGTATTGCTTTAATCAACTTGGTTCGAACATATAATTCTGTTATGACTTTCAAACAAATCATATATCAAATAGTGTCAAAATTGACACAAAATAGTTTTTAAATCAAATATTATATTATTAATTGTTATTTTATTCCTAAAAATCTAAGGTTCGGCCAAATGACTTAGATAAGGATATATATATTAATAATAAACAATTTGGGGTTCGTTTGGCATGTTATAGTAAGTGTATTAACCATATAGTGAAAGAAAACAAAAAGACATGGTAAAAGTTAAATTATTTAACTTAGAGTTAAATTTAATTGATAAGGTTAAAATAATATCCTAAACTTGTCTAAATTCTATTGGTTGATAGGATTTCGACCCATCCCCACTTTAGCTTCGAATTAATACCCTTTGGAACCATTATAAACCGATTTTGACTTTAATATAAAATAATATTTTGAGATATTCCTAAGGTGCCCCTCTCCTCCCTTATAAAAGGGCACCTCCTCCCCCTCCTCCTCACACCAATTTGAGCACTAAAGCTCGGCCAACCCCTGCCATTTTCCATTCTCCACTTCCCTAGAATAATCCTAGAGGTCTTGGTCTTCTCCAAAGACCAATCTTAGTTCCTTAAGTGGAGGATTCAAAAAGGCGTTCCAAAGAAGAGGTAATATCCATTACCGATCTTTTCAATTTCTTTCTTCTTCAACTTCTTCTTCTTTAGTTGTTTCATGATAAAGTAATAACATCAGTATTACTTACATACTGATATGTTATTATAAATATGAAACAACCCTAATTCACCTTCTATCCATCCTACGGAAAAAATGAAATCACCGCGCGTGCGTACGTACGGAATACCGTCTCCACGCCGTGGTGTAATCTATTTTCCACCATCACCTTACAAGGATGGGTATAATGGTGTAATGAGTAACTATATATGATTATTATTAAGTAATATTGATACTGAAATAATATATATATAAACTCCAATACAATTCCACGATCATAGGAACGATATCATCACTCGTGCGTACGTACGGAATACCGTCTCCACGATGTGATGCGACTCGTTCTACATGATCTTCATTTCATAATGATTGTATAAATGAATTGAATGAATGAATATGGTATATACTACACTAATACCATTCTGGAAATGAATTATCTATAACCTAAATATAAGAATAAGAATTTATTCGACAAAACACGCATAAGAACAAAAAGTTATAAAGACCCGAGTAACAAGTAACAATGAAATATTACTAACAAGAAGCTAATAATATGACCATATATGATCTCATATCAATATGTATGATTCTGGAATAAGTCAATAACATTATTTAAACCATTATACAGGAGCTTCGGACACGTACAAAGCTAATCGGACCTAAGGTAAGGGAAAATATCACAATCTCATTTTTATCCGAGATTGTTTATTCGTAAGTATTTACTGGGGTGTATTTTATCATCCACATCCATGTTTCCTCAATATGTAATATTATTTACATCCACTTTCAATAGTTTAAATCCAATTTTACCCTTAGGTGAGTTTTTAGTAAAGAATATGAAAGGAATCTTTTGTCGTTTTTCCGTACGAGGTACTTTTTGACTTTTCCGAAAAAAGTACGAAGAATGTTTTTTTTAACTTATACGGCATGAATGGATTTCTAAAGCATTATTTCCAAGAAGTTTCCTTTACTTGTTTTTAAGTTTATTTTAAATCAACTTCTTTTATTTTATAATTGTACAACATGTTAATAAAGGAAAAGTATTTTTGAAGAAGAAAGGATATTTTCCTCAAGAATTCAATTCAAGTGTTTTATCAAAATTATTTTCCATCTAAGATAATAAAGGGTTCTGTTTCTATCCATATTTTTACACTGATTTGACTATGTTGTGATGGAATTATGTTTATGAATTCCTTTATCTTATATGAATGGTTTTATGATGTCATGTTGTTTAAGAATCCCATTTTTATTACATGGGTTATGCAATGATGTATGATTTATGATTCTGTGGCACACATAAGAAAGGATTCATTAAGAGATGGGTGGGACCTATATCTCCCTCCAATGCATTGGGTAAAGATTTTATATCTCATGAGATAGACATGGCTGGAACGGAAGGTTATTTCGGTTCAGTGATACAGGACTGAAACGAGGAGTGAACTCGGTTCAGAAAGGGACTTTGTCCACTAAGATAGTCTTGGCAATGAGTCATGACTAACAAGAAATGATTTTCCATGATTATGTGTGCATGCCACAAAGTTTCAAGTTTTATGTTATGATTATGGGGATCTCATTTTCACTTCTATGATTTATCCCATGTTATGATATTATGAGCTCTTTTGCAGGTTAAGATTTCCAAAAAGCTATGTTCTTTTGTATATGATGTGATTGATATTTCTTTTGTTTACCCTTACTGAGCATTTGAGCTCACCCTTTTATGTTTTCTTTTCCCCAGGATATAAAGAAAGGTTTATAGGTAAAAAAAAGGGAGGATCTTTATGGGAGATATTGAAGATCTTTCACCACGATTAGAAGATTACGTTCCGTGTTTCCAAAGACACTAAACTATTACGATCCTTGTGTGTGTGTTTTTGTTATGTACTAAGTATTCCGCAAAAGTAATGTAATGTTCATGTACGTTAGGCTTCGGGTCTCTACAAAAGGTATAACATGATTTCATAAAATGGAAGAGGAATTAGTAATCAAATAGAATCTTGATAAAAATTAGATTCCATCATAAGATCATAAAATCATAGTAAATTAGGAAGAAATATAAAAGATGATATAAAAATAGGTTATGGAAAACTCCACTGAAAAAATTACATAGAATACATAGTCCCATAATGTATTATGTTCACTGCATGTTTCCATACATGAAACATCATGAAACTAAAACATTTACCCATAAATTTGATGGATATATTGTTCCAAGACCACCCCCCATAAAATACATTTCATTTATATAAATATTTTTTCCACACAAGTAAATTAATCATAAGGAATAAACATAATAATTACGCATGTAAATAAATTAGTATCATAATCTTATCTCAAAACATACTCATCCAAAATTTATTAAATAAGGAATTAATGAAATGGTCATAATGAATTTATAACCCATTAAAATAAATCAATAAAAATATAGTTTTATGTTTCTTAGATATATATAGAAAATTTATAATCATATCATGTCATTAGTGAGAGATTGATTACATGTTAGAGAGAGATTGGATGTAACCTGAAGAAAAGGGTGGGTAAAGAGAGCCCTTACCATTAGTTGGATTCATCAGCCACATTATTTATCATCATAAATAAAAAAATATTTATTATTATTTAAATTCATAATAAACTTAATAAGTATTATTATATATTTATTTTATCTTTACCATGCCAAATTAAATTACAAATCAATTTAGGTTTATGTCATATGTTTTGATGATGTTTAGCTCATATGTCTAAAATTGCATCGGTAAGTGGTCTATGGTAAAAATGATTGTTAATTAATAATATATATTATAATAATGAATTGATTATAATTTTTATTCATCTATTATTATTTTCAAACAAATCATTATGTATCACTTTGAAAAATGAGCTACATGATAAATATTGACACAATAGGTCATATATACACATGAGCAACGTTTCCATTTTTCAAGGATCATGATAAAAAATTAGTTAAGTGTTGTTGTATCATTATATAATGATAATTATATCATAAATATCATATTATTTAAATAAATACACTTACATATACTATCCATGTGATGTGGTAAAAAAAATTAATCACATCACATCCTGAGGTGGTAGCCTCTCATACACATGAACAATGTCATAATTTTCGTAGGATAATATAGAATGAAATTATATGATTATTTATATTTTTAAAATGTATAATATCTCATTATTATACCATATAAAAATTAAATATATAATTATTAATATCATTTTGAGGTGAATATGGAATACAAATTACATCAGTTTACGAGGCGTAGTCCTCCATACAAAAGATCGACGATATCATTTCCAATTTGATGGAAGTGGGGATGTATTTTGGTCTTTAAATTAAAATAATAAAATTTTACTATATTTTATAACGTTATTTTTTTATATTATCCAGAATAATTAAGATTTTAGGTATTTTTGATATGAAATAAAGCAAGGATTCTCAGTTGAGAACGTTTCCCCTTCTTCAAACCACCGCTTTTGGATTACTCTTATAAACCTCCGTGATTGGAATTATGATCGAACTAAGGAATTTATGTTCAGTTTAGGTATTTTAGAAATTTATTTTTTACTTATTTTTAAAACAAATATGTTTTGGATGTGTGTAAAGGAGATGACAGATGATACCCATTTATAAGAAAAGAGGTGTGCATTCATGTAAACACACAAATATATTTAATAATAAGATATCAAAATCATGAAAAGTGAATCTAATATTGAAAAATAAATGAGTGGTGGTTATTAAATTATGATAAAAACTCCAAAATTAAAAATAAATATGTTTTAAGCCTGTTATCCTCATTTCCTCTAAGGTTACTCACTTTTACCATTTAAATTTTTTTATTATGCGAATTATTTTTTAAAAGTTTATACTATTAAAAATGAAAATAAATTATGTTAAACTTATCATATAATATAAATTAATCTTATTAAAATGTTTTATAAATTTTATCAAATTCAATTTACAAGAATGGATGAATTTAATTTCAAATTAAACCTGTAGATGTGTCGAAGATACAATTCTTTAAAAAATGGATTTTGCATGTATAAGATGATATTATAATAAATATATGATAAGATATAATAATTAAAATAAATTAAGATAATATTTATAGAAATAATATATATATATATATATATATCATTTAAATCATTCTTAATTAGGGGTTAATTTAATTAGTTTAAATGGAGAAGCATTATGCACTTTAAAATAGTTTTTTTTAATGTGTTTTAAATTCTAAAAGAACTTATATTAAAATCCAGTATAAATATTATTGAAGAGTAATTAATTTGATGTATGTTTACTAAAATGTACATATGTTACTTTTAAATAAGTTTAAAATATTAATGGGCCATTATAATTACATAATTTATTAAAAATAATTGATTGTTTTACCAAAAAATCTAAAATTTTCACCATTCAATTATAAATAAATATATTCCAAATAGTTTAAATATTTATCAATATTTTAACATCAATATTATGATATAAAAAATAATTTTAAATTTATAAAATTAAATTATAATAATTGTAAAAAATAATTATAATGTTTTTTCGTAAATCAAATATTTTTTTTGAAGGAAATGTATTTTTTTTTAAATTAAGTATCTTTAGTAATGATGGTTTATTTTTTATTAAAAATATTTATAAATATTTATATTGACTAATAAATTAAAATATATTTCATAAATTAGTTTATACAATTAATTCAATCTAATTTAATGTTTAGGTCATAACGATCACGTTTAAATAATAACACTTTAATATTATTTCCCAGTTCATTAAAACTCAGTATAGTATGTTGAATATGATATCGAGCATAGTTTTATTTTAAAATATCAATGTAATGCCATTATAATTAATGTATAGAAAGTAATGGAATATGAATCTTATCATTTGGTAACTCATGAGTGGAATTACCCGATGCAAGATATTGTGTTAACTATTGTGGTATATGCCTTCAATTATTGGAGGAATTATTTATTGGGAGAGTGGTTTATTGTATATAAGGATCACAAAACATTCAAATATATATTCAAAAAACTATATTTTAATATCAGTTAGTGAAGGTTGGTTTAATTCTTATAGTACATTTTCATTGAACATGAATATATACTTGGGAAGGGGAATTCTAGTATTGATCCTCTATGCCGAATGACTCGGATGTTAGGAGATCAAGTGGCCAATAGCGAGTGAGTATTAATGTTGCTTTTTTGGAGATGCATTTGGAGGTTCCAGGTAAATATTATTAGGTAATTCTAGCATCTTTGATAGTGACCTCTTTACTTCTGTATATAGTGATGATTAGAAAGTTAGTGTGCCTCAAACCAACTCGGGTCAACCTTGAACCGGTCACCTGAGCTGGTCTGCAACATGACCTGAGAGGTGTTCCCGATTCTCCCGGGCTGGCGACAAGCGCCAGGGCATTAACTGAGTGGGTGGGAATGATTTTTCCAATATATATAAATAAATGAATCAAAATTA
This sequence comes from Viscum album, assembly GCA_963277665.1. Lineage (NCBI taxonomy): Eukaryota > Viridiplantae > Streptophyta > Magnoliopsida > Santalales > Viscaceae > Viscum > Viscum album. The sequence continues at coordinate 1,921,565,755 of OY728159.1, forward strand.
ATATAGACCCGTGAAAAAAATAATCCATGTAAAGTAACTAAACAAGAATAAAAGAAAATAAAACTAACCAAAAGAGACAACCACTATCTCTGTGTAACCTCGTGGGTCACTCTCAAACTCACGACCAAACTTCACCGAAGGCGAACGCAACAAAGGTGTAGCCTGCACAAACACTAAAAAAATAACTATAGGCATGAGTATTAAAAATGAATAGGCTAGCCAGACATCTATTCCCAATGCACTACCTTTAAATAAATAAAATTACAAATTCCATGTTTTAAATAAATTATATAAAATATTAGTTTCCACACACACTTTCATTTCTAAAACGAGTATTAGCCCATTTCCCTTTTTAATTTAAATACAGTTTAATGTTTGAAAGGAATAGGTATATTTCTTTTTAAAACATTTTCTGTGCTCCATTTAGAAATCCAAACTTCAGTTATAAGCCTAAAAGGAAAACCACACAACATGCAACACCCACTAAGGGAAATGAAAAAAGTCACCCATAGGGGCCAACAACTGAACTAGTCCTCTCAATTCTCCGTCACATACAAAAAAACACCAATGGAAACATGGGTCGAACCTAGGAGATCGTGAACAATCCAGAACGTACAATGCATGTGACTCATCTGGAAAGCATGCTCTAACTTGAATATGTCATAACACCCTAACGCCTAGTATGGCCCTTCATTTCCTAACTGAGGGGCCCAATCCCCATAGCAGGAATAACTCAGTATTCCCCAGCTATGAGGCCACTAGCCAGTGTGAAATCTAAACTAGTGCAGCAATTGTTCTCATAAGATTCCCTCACAATGCCAGGTTCCCATGTTAACTCATACAATAAAAAGGGGTTCATCCACAATGTAAATCAAACCGTCACAATGAAAAAATATCACACACAACTCACATAATCAACGCACACAAAATACAACCCCTTACTAATCCCAAAGTGAGTTTTTCCAAAATAATTTATATTATTAAAGTGCAAATACGGGTTTCCCCAACTTTAAAGAAAATTTCATTTCTAAAGAAAACCTAAAACACTTGTTCAGAATAAATCATTAATCAGTTAAACCAAAACTGCCTTTTAAATTTTGTGAATTATTCTTAAATTCCAAGCAGGAATTCTTTCACTACTAGGTGTCTATTCTTCAATAAAATGATCCAAGTGTCATCTATAAAATAAACTCCTCTTTATACACCGAATAATAATTTAAAAATTAATTATCTTATATTATTTCCAGTTTATTAAAATTAATAAAACATCAAGAAATTAAGAAATTCTAAATTTAAAGTTGAGTGTAGTAATGGAATTACCTCGAGACCGAGATGAAATAGAAGACGGATATCTGGCACCACACAGTAAGGTCCAACGTACTGCAAAAAAAACACTAAGAACTAAAAACTTAGAAAAAAACCTGATTAAAGTATGTGATACCAGGTGGTGGGAAGAAACCCTCACCTCACAATTGAATCGTGACGATGATGCAAACTCAGAAACAAAGCGCAGCGATGGCGCTCACTTGGAAACACCCTGCGCAGGTCTTAGAAAGTCAAACTGACCCAAATAAAATTTAATTAATAAATATTCAAATAAAACCAGGGTAAATATATATATATGTATGTATGTATGTATGTATGTATGTAATTATATCAAATAAAAATATAAAATAGAGCATAAAATAAATAGGTACCAACGGGGGGTTGGGAATGGAAACGGACCGCCGAAGGGCATCCCACCGGAACAGCTAAAGGCGTCTGTGCGGCTCGACACTGTCCGACCAGGGGGTGCAGAAAGGGCCGCTGGACAACGGCGATGCGAGGCGGTCGATGGGCAGGGTAAAAGTGATCTCGGTATCTTAGGGCAGCACGCTGGTGAGGTGGACGAGAGCTAGGATTCCGGGTAGCTGTGGTGCAAGGCGGCGCTACAAGGGGGGAGGGTTACTGGCTACCGATCGGCTGGAGTAGGGAGGTCCGAGGAGGGTAGGTTGTCAGTGGGCTGCTCGAGCGCAGGTAAGGAAGCACCACTGGGTCTGGTGTGTGCAAGACAGGAGAGGCACGGGGTCCCGGGCGAGCAGGGATGGAAGCTGGATCACAATAGGGGGGATACAGAGGGTGTGGCTGAGAGGGATGGAGGCGACACTGGGGCACAAGATCGCTCTAGGAGGGCTGGCGGCTAGCGATGTGGACTGGCAGTGGGAGGGCGAGGGAGGACAGGTGCTTCTATGCTGGAACTGTAAAAGAGGGGTGTTGTGAAGTGTCGTGCAAGCCTAGGTGCCATCGTAGGGTGCTGTGACAGGAGGCGGTGCAGGCCGGGGAAAGGAGGTGGACTGCATGAGGCCCTACGGGAGGAGGTTGTGGCTGGCGGAGGTCGGACATCTAGAGCACATGAGGTGGGTTGAGGGACACGACAAGGTTTGGACCTGGCAAGGCCACGCCACTTGGATGTCGGTAGTCCGGGACGTGGGCGGAGGTGATATACGATGGTAGGAGGTGCTGGGTGATGGCAGGCCAGGAAGTGGGCGAGGCAGCAGAGAAGGTAGGAGGTGCTGGGAGATCCTGTTGGGGCAAGTAGTGGAGGAAACAGTGGTGGTAGAGTCCTGGCCAAGGCGCTGGATCACGGAGGCATGGTGGAGGACTCGGGCGAGACCACATGGGGAAGACGCCTTGCCAGATGAAGCATGAGGGAGAGGGGAGACGATCTGAGGCGCTATGCTGTGTGGGGGAAAGCTGCGTGGAAGAACATCAAAGAAGAAAAAAATAGAAGAAGAAAGAAGGAGAAAGAGAAAGAAAGAAGGAAAAAAATAAAAAAAATGTAAAAGATAATAATAACAATAACAATATTAATAATAATAATAATAATAATAATAATAATTGTAATAATAATAATAATAACAATATTATAAATTATTGTTATTATTATTATTAAACATTTTATAAAATTCTTTTCAATTTAATTTACTCGTTTATTTTTATTATTTATCTATACAGGTGGGCAACCACACTCTCACCTGGTCTGAACGCTTGATCGGACCGAATGTGCAGTGACTGCGCACCCACCCGGGCTGAATGCGTGGTGTCCGCTAGCAGTTCGGTGACTACGCACTATCATGAGACCCAATAAAAACATCAAAGCTTCAAAAATTCAAACCCGGACCCAAACCCAACTCTACCCAGAGTCGCAAGACCAAGAAAAATAACATAAGCATCAGTAGTCGGGGTGTGAAATTTTGAATCCTAAGGGATTGGTCCTATGAGAAAGTGTTACTAGTGATGACCCACCAACTCAATGGGTTGTTGAAAAGTAAGAGATATTATTCATTCATGGGTGGTTTTGTGTTCCAATAGAAATTCTAGAGAAATATATGTGAGAATATTTTTCCTCTTCCTGGGTCATACATCCCGATCTTATGAAGGTGCACCATGATCTAGGTTTCTAGTATTCGTGGCTATGTATATAAATGTAGATAAATGGTTTTTTCATAAAATATTCCACCTATCAATTGGGGAAGGTGAAATGCCAATGACTAGTATGAATTTTACAGTCTCTACCCATTCTAGAGTGAAAACTAGGTAACATCACTATGTATTTTTTGATTGAATCACCTACATCACCATGGTATTGTGACATAGTATGACTGATAATTGATAGAGTGACGAATGACTCCCATATATTTTTGATTCTAGTGGCCTTTGTAGTTGATGATCTAGGGAGGATACATGTCATGGAGATCATACGCCTTCATGGTGTTCCACATACCATTGTATCAGACAAAGATACACATTTTACATCACTATTCTAGATAGCTTTTCATAAGGATTTGGGTTCATAGGTATTGATATGTACCAATTAACATCCTTATAAAGACACACAGTCAGAGCATATGATTTATTTTTTAGAGGAAATTATCTAAGCATTTACCCATGATTTTGGAGGTTTATGGGTGAAACATTTACCCCATATGTATTTCACTTATAATAACAGCTTTCAAAAAATGATATTGTTTTTTCCTTTTTAGGTATTATACGATAGGTCGTTTTATTCAAGGTTATGCTGGTAAGAGGCAAGTGAGGTAGTTATACTAGGACCTCATATGATTTATGAGACTTTGTAATAGGTACAACGTATCTGGTAGTGTATGGATATAGATATATCTTTGTAGAAGTTATATGTTGATCTTCATTTTCTACCATTGTATTTGGAGTTGGGAGATTGGATTTTCATTCATGTTTCACCTATTCTAAGGACTAGATATATTAAGTTATAAGGTAAGATATCACATCGTTAGGTTAGTCCTTTGAAGATCATGGGGTGAGTCGGGCTGGAATCCAATTAGATAGTTCGTTTTGATATTTTTTGGGCCATGAATAATATATCCAGTATATCTCAATTATTTAATTATATTCTAAACTTGTATCATTATTTTTTTCCCTAGAGGAAATTTAACCAGAAACAAATTCTTCTTTTTAGGATCATCCTACATGTATTATTGATCTAAGAAAATATTCTCTTTGAGTTAGGTTAGGTGCTCTGGTAAGGGTAATATAAATGTAAGGTCATATTTAAAATATGGTATGGGAGTGATATAGTTAATTATGTTCTCATTGGATATAATTATTCTAAAAGCCTGATCAACCAGTGTTTGATTGGAATCATAAGTATCAGTTGTTTAAAATAATGAGATTGTAAGATTCAGGATTTTCTATGAGGTATGGATTCATTATGTTACTATTAAAACCTATATTTTAAGATATTTATATATTTTTAATGTTTTCAAGGATGGTTCAAGGGAGTATGCAGCTTCAATAGAGCATGAATCCGTATTTTTTGGTTAAATAGATTGAGGTGTGTAGTTATAACATGGTTAGTAGAAATCATGAAACTCAACTATGCAACCCCAAGAATTAGAATCACATTATGAAAAACCATGCAATTGAGGATGAATGGAAATATATAAAACTATATGTACATTGAAAATCTAAAATAAGTTGTTAGAACATGATTTGTCTAATAGTATGTCGAACTATGTGAGGCTGAATAGTTCTTTGACAACAAGTCTGAATTGGCCACAAGTAGTTTGATAATTGTGTGATAAGTTGAGTGAGGGGTGTTTCCGTCTAGGTAGTAGAGGCTTACTATTGGAACATGGGTTGGAAAATCCTGAGACAAAACCATATGACCCCTATAAATATGAAAAATATACAATTTTTCCCTTAATCCTATTAAAATTCAAATTCCATGTTCCTCTAGTATTTCTCTCATGCACATCAACCCTCTCCCTCTCATAGTAAACCCATCCATCTCTATTATTCTTGATGCCAAATTAAAAATAAATTATAGAATCAAGTTCTATTCATTACATTGGAAAAATATTGGTAGGCACTATAAAAATCTTGATTCTTTTAATAAATTATTTCACTGTATAGAATGATAAATCCATCAGAACTCAAATGAAATATTTTCATGGTATTTATATATTTTTATGATTTCTTCTATTGTAGCCTATGTTAGAGGAAAATAATGGATGAGGGCATTACTACTCATTTAAGGTAGATGGTCTATACTTTTTCCAATAATTTCTTGTTTTCTATAGCTTGTGTCATAGTGTCATACTCCGGATTGTCTAGGAGTTTCTTAAAAAATGATTCATACATTAAAATAAATGTTCTAAAAAAATGTTTTTTATGTTCTATTGACTTTTTTACAAATTTTTATTCCTCTAACATAAACTCAAACTACCACTTGTGGTAGATTAATTTGAATAAAAATTATTATTCCACTACTTTATACCTATTAAGCCTTCCAACCATGAGTGGAATCCATGTATGAATTAAAACTAATCTTCAATGAATAAATACATCTTATGGAACATTATAATTTATTAATGAAAGGGATAATTAAACGTATTAATTTGGAATTATGAAATTATATGGATAACATCTTATATTATACATTTAATGTAAATGCATGGTGATGTGGTGTAGACATTAACATGACTCTCAATTTATCACATGTAAGTGAAATGATTAATAAAAATAATGTGGTGAATTAAATGGATAAAAAAGTGCATGGATACTAACATGGACCATTGAACCCTTATAAAAAAGGTTTAAATGATGGATATTGAGGTATAGAATTGATGATTTACTTATATTGGATTCCTTGGTTTGTTACAATAGATCTGAATTAATTAGACCACCTCAGATTGACACTTTGTGACCCACCCCAGTATTTATTGAGTACTGTTAGTGATTATCCTCAAACATAAATAAGATTCTTTATCCGTGGGGATAATGTTCCTATACAAAGTATGTCTACATTATATTATGTTTTCTATGGATTAACTCTATTGAATCAAATATGATATCTTAGTCAATGGAATTGGTTCATATCCCTCATAGGTCAGATACAAGATACACCCGACATATGACGTAATTGATACATCAGTTTTGTATAACATTCATCATCATTTATTGAATTCTTTAAAAATTTGATCTTTTATATTGGCTTATTTTACATTATAATATATATATTTATTAATTTTATACTTTTACACTACAACAATTAATATCACAGAATAGATTTATTATATACACCATTTTTAGTGGCTAACTAAGTATATATCATACCCTATTCAAGGATTTTTGGTACCTAGACACAATTCACAGATGCTAGTAAGGACAAAGATAAGTTCCCAAATGTGGGTTCTTGATATTTTTATACAACTTTATAGTATGAGATAAATGGATCGATCTAATGTTAATAATTCCAGTGGATATCACTTGTATCATTTTTCCTTTTTTGTGTAACATGTGGAAAACAAATTTTTCTCTGTTCCCCTTGATCCCCATTTTGTATATCAAGACATGATCATCATTTTCGTATATGAAACTAGATTCAGTTCTTAAATTTATTATTCATATCTATTCATTATATCTAAATTATAAATTTCTCTTTTGTTGGATATTTTTTATGATTCTACTATAATTGTTATTATTATCCCATTTTGCTGCATTTTGACTATAATGGTATAATATTCCTACCATATCATCAAACACCCTAGATAATTTATCTAACCATGAGTGTATGGAAAAACACACTTGAGTCTATATTTACAACAAGTTATGTTACCTATCTATGAAGTAGGTTCGGAATGTCACAGCATTGAAGTAAGAGAACAAACAAATATTTGAGCTTTCCATTATAATAATTCTTTGAGAGGGTCCTACCAAAAATTGAACACCATCAATATAGAGACATTAATTTTTAATGTTACAGGCATAGTATCTTTAAACATCTAGAAAATCTGCTTGAAAATATTTTAACACTCTAATTACTTATGATCTCTCAATATCCCAACAATTATCTAGTCTCATTCATCCCATTGTGGTTCTTTACAATGATGGTATTAAAATCCCTCAACCCTATTCTTAACAATATAATTCTGAGAAATCTATGATTCTCCATCAATATTAGTAAAAATGAAACGGAACTTTGATATAAAAGGGTAGTATGGATTATTTTGTTTCATTGGTGTCACTCCTTCCAGAAAATGAAAACATTTTCATTCTCATATCCCTTTGACTATGTTTTATATTCATTTACTCATTGTTAAAATACCTATATATCTAGAATTAATGATCCTACCAAAATACCCATTTGGAGAATAACATCCTTCTTTCACACTTTTTCATAATAATAATCCATCATTTGAATTACACACCATCCACAAATAATTTTCTTCTTATCCCATTGAATATTAGATTTATCATTCCATTTACCAGGACTATATCACACACCATGCATCTATTCCAAATCTAGATACAAATATATATATTTTCATGAGGGAATGTTATTTTAATAAATATGGATAAAAATATTACCATTTAAGGCCTTTTCTCTATACATAAAATATAATGTGTGAACATTGAAATAAAATTAATAATGAAGAATTTTTTAAGAGATCGAAATAGAAAATACTGAAAGAAAAAAACTTAACTAAGGGTCATACATTATAATGTTATTTTTTTTAAATAATAAAATATTATGAATGAAAATAGAGGACCGTGAAGAATAAAAAATTCTAATGAACCCATTTATATAGTAAATGTGAAAAAATATTCAATTATTTCATGTATTATATTATTTTCAAATAGTTTCTTCATAAATAATAGAGATAATAAAACCCATATACTTAATTTATATAATAAATTTTCATTAATATCATTTGAAAATTTTAATTTAAAATAAATATTTTTAAATTGTTCTTCCTATAAACAATGTTGAAATCTTCAATAATTTCCATTAAAATCCATAAGTAAAAAAATATCCATTGATTGAAAATACCTCAAGAAACATGGTTAAAATTATTATTAATAATGGATTTGAATTCAAATAAACATCCTTAATAAAAGTAAATATATATCTTATATTGAATAATGTTTTTATTGAAATATGTCTATGTATGTGTAAATCCTCAAAAATATTTGTTATATAAGAGTAAAAAGAACTTATAGATCCCTGTTACATTTACTGAACAATAAAAAATCTCACTGATTATGTATTATTAAATCCTTTATCACTCATGATAAATATGGATAATTTATACCCATACAACTCTTATTTTCTATACCTATTATTCTACTATATGTATCTTTTTATCTACCTAGTATTGACTACATCATTCGAGTTTGATTGTGTTGGTCTATAGTCACCTTGTTATCATTGATTCTTAATCTCTGGGTATTATTGTCTCCCCTATTATAGTTTATTCTTGGTTGTTAATTTCTTTTTTGAGGTAATTATGACACTAAGTATTGGAATATTTTCACAATGTTAATAGTTTACTGATTTCATAGTGTTCATTCGGTAAAAAGTGGACCTATTAATTTATATTGCGAATCTATACATATCTTGGTTTTGGATGTTATGATTGTCTATTCATATGGATACTCTCCCACTATAAAAATATAGTGTGAGACCATTGGGTTAGAGGAAATTTGGTTTTCAACCAATTTTTTCTAATTTATTGGAATTTATTCACATTCAATGGAGTTTTATTTCATTTGAATTAAATAATAGGTTGTTATTAGTGGGTAATTTTAACATATATAGGAAAATTATTTTATTTACTTACTTTTATTTTATTGTTATTACTTTGTATAGATGTTGATTAGTTCATGGATTTGTTTTGTTGTCTACTTTTGATGATTTTTTCTCCATTTTCATTCAAAATTATATCTATTTTCTTTGAAGTATTGTAGATCATTTTAGATTTAATGAATATATAAAATTATTATAGTGAAGATAGATATGTGTTTTAGTGTTTCATAAGTATTGTGGAAAAATTAATATTAAGAACAATGAAATGAATGTTTTTTTTGTTATTTTCATTTTAATGATCATATTTTTCTTCTTTGGTTTTCATTATGGTTATTTATTTGTTTTTGTTTCAGGTTTGGGGACATTTTTGGTTATTTATATCCCTCTCTGTTTGGGTAAACTAATAGAGACAATTAAGATTGGGTTATCCATGGTGTTATCCTCGCCAAAACATATGTCAATGCTCTAATGAGAATCAATAGTACAGATAGGTGGGCTGGCTCATTTATCATAGGATTGAAGTGATCTTAAATTTTTAAAGAGATTATTGTAGTTTATTCCATGAGAGTGGTGTAGTGAGTGGATTAATCCTTCATTGTTAATTATGATATATTTTCACCCTAATTATTACTCATGAGTTTTGACATATCTATATATTATGGTGTGTCTATTGAGTATTTATTTATTTTAGTTAAACCAAATTATTTCATGAGTTTCTATATTCCCATTGCTGGTTAGTCCTCCTATAATGTCCTAGGTATCTGGTATCTCCATCCACATTAACAAATTAACTTACAATTTTTTTTTAAATATTGTGTGTGATTTAGATGTACTAAGGAATTCATTGGTTGGTAAATTTTTTTTATTTATTTTCATATGTATAGGTTTAGTCATTTCTGTGGTGATTTTCTATTTTTGAGTTCTATGAGTATTTTCATGGATTATCAAACATGGTGTTATGTATTTATAAAATTAGTTGAAAAAAGAATAAATTTTTTATTTTGATTTTGTGAATTTTATTCCACTAAAAATAAATATTTCAAGATAATTAAAATATATCCATGAAACTAAACCCATAGAAACTCCAAGATATATTTTTTAATAAACTATCACAATCAATATGTATCACTTTTCAAAAAAATATTATTATTTAATTTTTATAAAAAAATCATATTAATTTGGATTAAATAGTTTGTCACAATTAGGCCAATTTATTGTTATTTATTAAATTAAGTCAGTATATTTTCAAATTTCATGGAATTTATTATTTTCTCTAGGAGTTATAGGAGGTCCAAGAGAGATGTAGACATGTTATATTATTGGAAATCTAACAAACCAAGGATAATGCACTATAATGGTTCACCTTCGGGTCCCTATCTCAGCCTAATTATTGTATGGTATATCAAATCCCCATAGACTATACTAAAGATGTTTTTTAGTGAAAGTCTTCACACTATAGTATAGAGGGATGAATTTTAGTTTCCTAATGCTTCAAATAACCAGACTCTATTTTTTCAGGACATCCACATTGTATCCTAGGGACTTCATCATATCGGTTCCTAGAGGAGTACACTATGTTACATCATATATACACACACCATAATTTGTGTTGTCTTAGTTTTTATCTTCTTCCATATTCCCCCTCCAATTATCCTAGGCTTATCTTCTCCAAATGGTCCCAAATTCATTTAACATAGAATATTATGGGTGTAATAGGATTGTATCCTAGGTTTTTGGTTGTTATTGTTTTTTTGTTTATTCATTATTTCGGTGTTAACTTTGGAAGACAACATGTTATGGCCTTGTTTTAATAAGTTTATGTTTTTTGTTTCTATTTCACTTATTTTCTTGGAATTCATGAATAGATTTTGATTTAGAATTTCTCTTTAGATGAAATTTTATCTATATATATTATTTTTTATAGTTTTATAAAATGATTTCATGAAATTTATTATTGGGATAAATTGTATTATTTATGATACTCATTTATCAATATGAAATTAAATGATTTTTTATACCATGTGTTTATAGAAACTGATATGAGGACCTTTAAAATGGATTTGGTGGTAATTGGAGGGATTATGCCCCATTTTATATTTTTTTAAGAAATTTTACCTTGTTTGAAAAAGGTGATTTAAAAAGGTGGTGTGTTTTAAATTGTTTTTAAAATATATTTTTAAATGAAATTTAAGGAAATGGAAGTGACACAGAATTCTAAGTTATATTTATTTATAGGTTCATTTTTAACTTTCATGAACAAATGTCTTGATATTTTAAGACCCTAATTGATCACCTCTTGTTCATATTTAACTTGATTATGGGTTTTCTATTATTATGTATTGGATGTATGATGTGTAATGGGTTGTTTCTTATGAGGGTATTTAATATTTCATACGATTCAATATTTATACTTTGATAATTTATATATTTATCATTTCTTGATTTATTTTCCAAATAAAATTTTCTTTTTTCATTGGAACATAGGTAGCTATGTTAAATATCTTCATTCCTACTACAGTAGTTGGTATACATTCTATTAGTTTCCCCTAGTTTCATGTTACCCATAGTATAAATGGGAGTTGTCATTACAATGATGCTAATGTCGTCAAGAATAGTATTTTGTGATATTTTAGATGAACATTAGGCTAGAATATGGTCTTAAGGTAATATTACAATTTAGATTATCTCACATTAGAATATAGGGAGTTTTCTAAGACACTTGTTCATTTATTTATGTATTATATAGTTGATTCTAAATTTCTATTTTTTATCTTGATTTTGTTTGATTAGAGAACCTCTTTCCTTGTTTACTCTTTTAAATAATTATTGATGTAGTTGTGCTAACATTTTTAGTGATTTAATTCACTATGGATGGTTTGATTTTAAAGGTTTATTTAAAGATGACTTTGGGGAAATGTCTAAAAAACAATGTCTAATTGATAGTTTTTGTTTTCTGGTTCTTTGGAAAGGTTGAAAATGAGAGGAAATGGTTTCATTATATGTTGTTTCAAATCAATAGCCCTCATTTTTAGTTTTAATATATTTTTCCACTAAGTTGATATCCTATATGATTTTTTTAAAATGATTGGTTATTTAAACATCGACTACATTTATTTTATTTTATTTTCTTGAGATTAAAAATGAAGATATTCTTTACTATTATACTTCAGACTTGAACTTATGAATCATTTCAAATAAGGTGAGGCATAAACTCTTTGGTGAGACTTTACTCATGATTATTTATGAAATCACGTTCATGTATTTTGTCTTTTATATTTTATATTTGATATAGGTTTTATTTCAATTTTATTACCACTTCTTGGGTTGTTGATGAGTGAGTGGGGATGCAGTGGGAGAAATTGGGACACTTGGAGGTAATATTTTTTCATAGTTCTAATTTAGATTTGTTTTATTTTGGATGGTAATGTATCATTAAAGGAAACATAATCTTCTTGTTTTTAGTTTTCACTATATTTATGTTGTTAATAATTTATTTTTTGATGACGTATGTATGTTTATAAAATTGAGTTGAATAATATGCGTTGGTTACGAATAATTAGTTTTTTTATCTAATTTTGGTTCTATTTTACTAGATTATCATAGACATCTGATATATAAAATCACTATGAAATATTTTTTTGGAAAAAACTCAGTCATCCATTTTCTATGATTTGCGGGAGAAATCATTCCCATGATTTTTGTTGTTGTTATGAACTAGTTTCCATCCTATTGACATTAAGAACGCCATTTGGGTTAGAAAATATTTTGGTCAATCGATGGGTATTTTCTTATAAGTATGGTATATTAAAAATGGTACCAAAGCCTATGTTCTTGATAAGGGCCTTACTTCCTAAGGATCCATCTTTTTATTTGTGGTGTGACATGGTAGTTTAGAGATTAGAATTTCATCACTCAAGAGTTATGTGAGATTCTACAGTACTCTTATTCATTTGGAACCTTGTATTCCCACAAGTATTCATAACATGAGTCTTTTATTTTGATATAATTGTTTATTGTTTTTGTTTTATTTTGATAAGGCAATGTGGCATTTGGATTCGAAATGATATTGGAATGTGATTCCAGGGGTTCCCATTCATTTTTTGGAGAAGGTGGATGACGATCCATATCTTTATAGTTTTCACACATGGTATAGTTAATCATAAGGATCTAATGAATATGCTTTTGAGGACTTTATAGATCATTTCCCATTATTGGTAAATGGTCCACCAAACCCTAAAACCTAACCTTACACAACTCCATATCTCTATTTGTTTGGTTGTTAATACATTTTACAATTATTGATTTATCTATAAATAATCTCCAATTATTGTAGATAAATTTAAAAAGGTTTTTAGGATTTTATAATGTTCTTTCTATGGGTTTTTATTGATCTATAATATTATAAATTTTATTCCTCATGTTTTCAATATTCATTTTGGGTGAAAAATATGAATTTCATGAATTTATTGATTTAAAATCCAATTTACTAAGAAATTTGAAATATATGTTTTTTATCATGAGGAATTTTATAAAACGTGTTATTTAATTATGGTATTTAAGAAAATATTCCAAATTTATGTTTAATTTTAGGTAAGTGCTTTAAATTTTGATTCCATTGATTTTGAAATTGTGGAATATTATATCAAATATTTGAAATGATTCCATTAAAATTAAATTCATGTGTATTATTTTTACATGGTTGGGTTTCTTTAAAAAGAGGTTGTTTGAGTTGATTTGTGCATGTATTTTGAGCTGTCAAGAATTTTAAAATAAACTATTTGCAGTTGAAAATTTTATAAAAATATTTTTTTTGGAGAGTGAATGAATAATTTTACTTTAATGTGCTCCTATTTTTGGTTTTTTGTTGGATTATAATGGAACAATTTGATTTTTATTATTAATCATAAATTGATTGTGTTTATGTTCTGTGTTATTTAGAAATTCATTCTTTAATGTTTAAGAAATAATGTAGAGGGCTCATTCCTATGGATGATCCATTTGGGGAGTCATTTTTTCACTTAGAAAAGCTCCCTTCAGTTCGGGGCTCAAAATATACTTTCAATAGAGTGGTGGAATCAAATAATTTCTTTCACATAGAACTATTCTCAGAAAATTTAAATTAGTATCAACCATCTTTATATAGTGATTTTTGTTTAGTTAAAGAAGTGGAGTAGATAGAATGAATTGATTGAATACATAATTAACTCGAGACTCCTGAAGCATTAAGGATGAGAATAGTTGTGTATCTTCTTGTTGAATAGAATTTAGTATCGTGGGAGTTAATGGTTATTCCCTATAATGCATAATGTTGTATTTGTAATTATTAAATATTATGTTTTTCCTTATGATAAAAGATAATAATTGGAATATAGTTAGATATCTCAAGTTTGTGAGCCATCATCAGGTTGATCATTCAATAGGGGTGTATGTGGATTAATTTTTGGTGACAATGGTATTCTCTCATTTTTTTCATTGAGGATCCCATGTAATATATATTTTTTATAGAGTTAATCTACCAAAAATAGATCATATATTATTTGTTTTGGACTATAACCCTTTGAGGAACTGGTTGAGAGAGACTTGAGGGTGGAAGATGAACAGTCTAGGAAACCAATTGTGTGAAACCACAGTTCTAACGACTATGAATAATGGAAACCAATTTGTTGTGGAATAGGATCCATATAGGATATTGTTAGTTTTGAAAGTATATAAGGTTGAATATTCTTTGGGAATTGGTTATTGGATGATGAGTCCTTTATTATGATTTATATGTGTGGATATGGGGAATTAAATTCCTTATTGTTTGAATACTCTAATAACCTAGCTATATAGTGGATATTTGGTTCATATTCCCGAGAATTATAATTTAAATGTTGAAACGAATTCTTGTGTGTAGTTATCTTGGGATATTTCATTATTTTATTCTGGTTTTTCTTATGGTATTTATTTTATGTATTTGGATTTTATTTTATACTTTTGGAAAAGAATTTAATATATTTATATTTAAATTTTTTCCTTGGGATATATCATGATCATTCCTTGTGGGATGTTATATTTTTTGTGTTTGTGATTATGTTTATTGATGGTATCTTGATTCTTGAGGTTTTAATGTCAGATATTTGTTAATATTTTGGTAGTTTTTTTATTAGTTGAACATGGAGTAGCCTTGGGAATTTTCCAAGGAAACTACAACAATGATTTTTATATTGGATTCAATGTGGTATGGTCCTAGTTATTTTTTTTGGATTTTTTGTAAGATAGTGTTCTGTAGTCGAGGTCATGGTTTACTATTTTAGAGTAATTTGGCTTAGTGTGGATGCCCAAGTTATTTCATTGTTCAATTTGATTAGGATTTTTCCTTATTTATATAATTTACTTTTGAGGATTTTTGGTTTTAATGTAATTTTTCACTAGGATTTGATAAATTCTTTTCTGTATTGTAATTTATAGGTGGTGGAAGGTATATTATTATTCTGAGTTTGGTAGAGGAGTAATTAGCTTATGGTAGTTGTCTTATATTTGGATTTCCTCCAATTTATATACCATTTTAGAGGAATATAAATAGAGGGGTGACCCATGATAGATATATATACTCAGTGGGGCCTTGGTTTGATGGTTTTGGTAGAGCTATTCTTAGAGATGTTTTGTTGTGATTGGGGATTGAGTTTCCATTATATTTTGGTTTTTTGTAGGTTTTCAATCGTTCTATTTCTAGAATAATATATCTAGTTTTTCTTGACACACATGACATAAGAATTAATCAATGGAGGGTGTAGTGCTTCAATGATTTACCTTAAAAAAGAAATATTTGAGTGAATAAAAAGACATGGTCATGAAAATAATGACATTGTATTGTCACTATTTTTTATTTGTTGATTTATTGTTGTTAATTTTTATTATTTTTGAGATTTTAATGTTTTCTAGGTTCTTGAAGAGGTCTTATGGAGTTGTATTCATTTGTTGTAGTATTATACATGTTATCCCTATTAGGAAACTATATAGAAGATTTCCTTAAGGACCCTATATATTCCTAATTAGATTGATCCGAGGTTCATCCTACGGGACACCGCTGTGGAGGGTTTTTGAAAAACATTTGTATATTGAAATATGGAGGGATATGACATTGTGGTATGGGTTATTATAAGACCAATCTATATTTTTTATATCCTCCATGCTATAACATAGAGAACTATTCTAAATGAGTTCCTAAAGTGGGGTGATATGTTGCAGCCAATAGGGACATGCCCAAATCATGGTTTTCCTAGATTTCATATGATGAAATTAACACTTACCCTTACTTATACTCAATTCTCTTCCTAATCATTCCTATTTTATTTCATGTCAATGATGACCATGGACTCGTAAGGAGACCTCCCAATTTATTTACCTTTGATTTTGGCATCTATCATTTGGATTTTAGGTGGACTAGTATGTATTTATCCCTCTTTTGTATTCTTCACTCTCAACTCTCGAATTATACTAGGTTTTTCAAATATAATTAAACCCCATTCTATTTTGAATTCATATCTAGATTTTTAGTTTGATATAAACCTTGTTTTGGGATTCATAGGGTTTGTAGATGGTGTTTCTTCATTTTTTGAGCATTCTCCATCATGGGAGACATGTATTGACCTCATTCCACTATGTTTGAGGTAGTTATTTCAATATTAGTCCTTGATTATGAAATATTATATGTTATTTTGGTATATAAATTCAATTTTTATGAAATTAAAACCATGAATGATGTTTTTTATTAGTTTATAAAAAAAGTAGTTAAATTAAGGCTTAGTATTATGAGATTTGTATAAAAATTAAATATCTCTTCGAAATTTGAATTTTTTCTCATTATTTTTATATATAGATATGATTATGGGGCCATTAAATTTTTTTGGGTTTTAGTTAGAGGGTTTAGGACATATTTCATATTTATATTTAAAAGGGAAAAAATTTATGTATGATTGGAAAAAGGGGTTCTGCATATAAATGTTTCTAAAGGGTATTTGAAATAAATATATATGGAAATGGAAGGGACCAGGAATTATATGTGTGATTTAATTAAAAAAATATTTGGAAAATTTATGGGAAAATATTTTTACTTTTTGAGACCATTATATATTTTCCTTTATGATTTTTAAACTAGATATATGTTTTTTAATAATATACAATGGTTTCATGATGTGTTAATGTGATCATTAAATTAACAGTCTTGGAGGTGCGGTGCGATTTTATATTTATACTTTGTTGATGCATGTATTACATAGACCTTGATTGATTGACCAATTACATTTTATTTTAATGATACCCAATAAGCATAGTGGGATGTCCAGACTTATGGTACAATAGTTGGTACAAGCACTACTATTGTCCCCCCATGTTGTGTGTAATGTCCATGCTTGAGGAGAGGTGTCCTTATGATTATGTACATGTAGGATAGTCAATGGGTTTATCACATTTTGGATGAAAAATAGGTTAGTACTTGGACATATTATAGTATTATTTTTAAGAACATTTAAATTTATACCCATGGACTTTCTCATGACACTTATTCATATATTTTTTGTTCATGTAAGGGATTCCACGTTTATATGAGTCCCCATGAGACTATTTTCCTATTGAAACATTTTCATTGTTCACACTTGTGGTTCCCCATTTATATTTTGGTGCCAGTTTTTTTCTCTTATTCATCATGGTTGGGTTTTTAAAAAAAATGGTTTTAAAAATGGTTTAGGGGAAAAAAATTTACTAAACTGTTCAATGCTCAGTTTTTGTATTTAGATAGTTTTGAACAATTGAAAATGTAGAAAAATGATTTCATTCGGAATTATTTCAAATTATAGGACCACAATTTATTTTTTAAAACTTTTTTACAATATGTTGAGACACCCACATAATTTTTTTAAAAGGAATTTTTCTTTCGTTAAAGTTGGAGTGTGGGGAATAATTTCATTTTATCAGAATTAAAAATGAAAAAAATAACTATTTGTTTTAATTCAAACTATGACTAATGAATTGTTTCATGTAAGTAACTACAATGAATGATTAGTATATTAATACAAGGAATATTTTTTTGACTCCAACCTCACTCAATATTGTGATTATATGAATCCCTTAATATTTTTATAGGTTAAAGGATCCATTTCAGTAGGTTCATATCTTTCTTAAATTTTTGATGGGTGAGTGGGGATGTTTTGAGAAACATTGGTTAGTTTGGAGGTGATAAATTAATCAAATTTGGGTTAAAAATCTACAATATAATCAAAAAATTCAAACAAAAAAGGAATCAATTATTTTGATTCATTATTAAAGTGACTATTTTCAATCGAAATATGAGGATAAACTTTGTTATCGATATCGAAACCATTTTCAACAACCAACACTTCAATAATATCATGTCCATTTATCTATGAAACCACAATATTCTCTTCAAAAACTGCATTTGAATTATATTTCTTTCCTTCATTTTTAGTGACAAAATCTACATATCCTTTATTTATTAATTATTCAACATTTTATTCAGTTTACATAGAGAAGTTTATAGTATAAGGAACATTCTCATCTGCAATGATTGATTGATCAACTTTTTCATCTTAATCATATCCATCAATTTCATACATGTTTGAAAATAACTCACCCTAAATGATTATAATAAATTTGTAATTTTTTCTTATATCTATGGGGAAAATATATTCTGCATCATTCCCCTTATTCTCACCATAAGATTCATAATAATTAATAAGACTATTGAAATTCACATCCCATATTTATTTCTACATTATTATAAATTTTATAGAATGATTTTTCTATTGAAGGGGTTTTTTAATAACCTTATCTTTTAGTGTCACTTATGTGACACCCTGAGGGTCATCAAAATTTATTTATTTTGATTATTTAATCTATTTATTTTAATTTTATATATTTTTAGATGTGGATTCTTAGAATAATAAGAAATGTGATTTAAACACTGGGGACATAGTTATCATATAGAAATATCTAATTACAGACCCAAGACATTCACATGGAGATGGGATATTTCTAATGGTGTTTTCATGGTTGGGAAATATCATCTAATTAATGTTGAAAAATAGTGTGCCAAGATCATATAAATAGAGTTAACTTCACCATGAGGTTAAAATCATTTTCATTATTAGGAGAAACTAGGCCAAAAATATGCAATATATACCACATGTAAACATTTATTTATATCAAAAAATAACACACTTAGAGCATAGTTTCCAAAATCATGCATCTAAACCATCCAGTCTATCTATAACTCATAAAATTTGAATTTATCTCTTTACCTCTATCAAATTTTAAATCCATTTCTCCTCTTACTCCACATTAAAACATCCTAATTTCCTCTCCCATCTTTGAGATTATTCTCTTAGATTATTATGGTGATCTTTAAAGGATTCTAGTGGAGAAACTTTAAATGAGATTCTCTATTTATTTTATATTTATTTTAATTTCCTATTCTATTATCTTCTTGTACATTTTTTATTTAATAACTTTCTCTATTTAGAAATGGTGGAAAATTATTTTACTGGGTTTGGTTTTAGGGTTGAATCACATGGATTTTATAGCTTGTATTGATTTGTATTTCACTACTTTTGTCGCATCTGAAGAAAGATATGAGGTTGTATCTTGTTTGAGGGTGGTGTCTCTACATAATGACTATTTATATTGAAATTTTTAATGTAATTAATGTTTTTTACAATTATCATTCCTTATTATGTTTGAGAAGAATTATTAAGGACTATATTATATTTTTACATTATTTTTATTGGATTTATATTTGAAAAGTTTGTAATTATACTTCTCCTTCATATTTGATATTTTTATAAAATCAGGTTTATACATATGAGTTATTTTATAAAAATTTTCAGAGAGTATTTTATTCAATATTTATTTTTTAATTTTGTTTTGAAATGAAATTATTTAATGAAGTAAATTCATTTAAATTGTAAGACAAGGACTCTTATAAAGGCTTTTTTTCTACTACAAATATTGGATTTGATTTATTTAATATAAAATCTCATGATATTAGTCTTGTTATAACGATTTATATTTGATGATTTTCACCAAGGATCCATTTGGTATGTATTAAGGAATTTTAGATGATTACTAAACTATCATATACTCTTTAACTGACTACTGATTATAGAATACGATGAGCCTTGGCTAGTGTAATGTCACCTAACAAGGTACTAATGCTAATTTGGTGTTGTGTTCAACATGATTAACAAATTTACTAGTATCCAAGAAGAGTGTTTCACGATCATCTAATTTATTTTATTCATGTTTTATAAATTTTATAGTTATTGTGATGTATTATAGAGATAAGAATTTATTCATGTAGATAGTTGATATTTATATTAAATCTCTTTGGTTTTTCTTTTTTACTTTCCATTTTTTTACATACTTCTAAAATTTGATCTATCTTTTAAAACCAAATCAATTTGAAATGGATTTATAAATTATTATTTTTGGAAAATTGGTACTTATCTAGAAATGGTCCTTCGTTAAATACTTTTTTAAATTTTGAACAAATGATAATAATTTTGAATGATATCATGTGGACTCATGTTTATATCTTACTAAAATTTTCCTCACACAAGATATACATCCATTGTGTCTATACAAACAAGATTATTTCTGACATGGGTTAAGGGAAAGGATCCACATCTTATAGAGTCACTTCTTGACGCCTCTTCATATCTATTTTTATGATTATTTTTCATGACCGTGGGTCGTGAGATTTTAAATCAGGTGGATCATTTTGTGTTTCCTATAATGGTGATTTAGGGTGGTTCATGTTCGGATACTTCAACATCCATATTTTTTTTAGTCATGTATATGATTTTGTTTATAAGTAAAAATTATTATCTAATGTTTTAATTAGATTATCATTTATTTATATTGTGATATACTCTACTTGGATTGATTTATATTATTAAAATTACATATTTATGTCCATTGATATCTAATGTATAGACACATCATGAATATTTCATAGGTGTAGTACATGTTTCTCTTTATGTTATTTTAATATTAAAATAATTCTTAATGATGATATTCAATTCATTCAGTTCTCATAACCAGCATATAGTGATCAAGTTTGTGCTTTGGGCCTCATAGATGATCATTCTAGTAAACATTGTAGGTTAACTAAGGCCAGTTGGTTTCAAATTAGTTCTTCTAAAATAAGAATCTTGTATCATTCAAAAAGGGTAACAATTAATCCTTCATATACTATGTTTTAGTCTACATAAATAAATAGATATGAATATTAATTATGTCATCATCAAATATAATATAGATTAATACATATAAAAAACATATATTGTTATACTCTGAATTATTCTTATGTATATCATTTTTACAGAATTTAATCAATTTTCATTGAAAAGGAATTACATATTTCTCAAGATTTTTTCATTTATCATTGGTATTGAATAAGAATAACATTATATCCACTTATTTAATTTCCTTATCATAAAAAATAATATTGTATAGAAATATTCCTTCATGTTGTATCTATAATACCTCATCCATCCCAATTTTATTAAACTTATAATAATTTTCCTTCCCATTATACAAAAAATTATATTCTACTCAACCATTGTAAAACACAACATTCTCATAAATATCACAAAATTCATTATCAAAAACAAAATTTATTTTTTCAATATTAATGACACATTATAACTTTAAAAAAATCTGTAGTTGTAGATCAAAATGATTTTATCATAATATGGTTGTAAATATATATCTTGTAATGTATTATTTTTAAATCATATTTCACATCATTCATAGAATATGGTGATACTATGGTAGAAACTCATAATCTCTTCATATAACCCATTTCAATATAATGCTTCAAATGAATTAATGTGTAACATTTTTCTGTTTTGGTTATAAAGAAGATAAATATTATGTATCAAGTAATTTTAAAGAGAATAATGATCTAAATGATTCCAAATAGAAAATACAAGATAATTATTGGAAAATAAAATTTTATGAAAAAATAAACCTAATCCTTGATGTATGTAAAATAAATAAATAAATTTAATGCACATAAAATAATCTGAATTAAATTATTCATACCTAAATAAATTATCATAGGAAACAAACATACAAAATATGAAATTTCACATATATAAAATTTTTAAATATTCATCATATTATATTTGAGGTTTTTAAATTTTGGTTCAACATTACATAATGAATAAATAAAAATTATGAAGTTATTTATATAATATTATAAAAAAAGTTGGATAGATTATGTTTGGTTGAAATAAACACTACATAATATTAAAATAAATTTTCAACAAATCATTTAATTTAAAACAAGAATAACTAAAGGTTACATATATAAGATTACATAACCATAAAACTATATAAAAACAACAAAAAAATTTACAAATAATAATACATAATTAAATGAAATAAATAAAACAAATTAAATCTAAATAAAATCAAAATTAGTAAACACAAATGGTGGTGACTATTATTTCTAATTGATCTCAACAGATATATGACCTTTTTCTCAATGGTCACTTAATAAATTATCCCTCATATTAATGAAATTTTATTCTTAAACATGTTATATAATTGTTTGAAATGATGATAGAAATTATTTTATCATATTTGATAATAATATTTTCAAAATTTAAAATAATAATTAATGATTTTATAATCCATAACACTTGAGGGTATAATTACACAAAATAAAAACATATTCAACCCCATCTTTTGAAGGTGAAACTGAGTGTTTACGTACTTGTCCATGAAGCAAATCATAATAAATTATGGTTTTTTCAAATTTAATCATTTTATCTAGAATATAAAATCAAATTTTATCATATAAATAATATATTATATTAAATCCATATGTTTTTGGAAACCAAAAATTGTTATTTGTTAACAAGATCTGACCCAAAAGGACCCTACCTGGGCCAACAATAATCTAAGTGTACCACACCAACATCATCTACAATAGGAAATGTATGGGAGACCAGAAACTTAAAGGAATATACATACATGGGATTCATTATAATACATTAATATACAACATATATTCAGCCCATTAACATGATATATATCCAAAAACAAATAACTGTATACAAAAATTACAAAACTATATAATAGGTGAATGAATTTTATGATAGGTATCCAAAATAATACCATATGGTAGTGCATAAAAGTTAAATATAAAATCGACAATGCGACTAAGAAATATTAAAATGGAACTATGGAAAAAAAATTCAGTGTATGAATTTAAGAGAGGTGAACACCAGTAATGAAAAACTCTATCTACCAATATTAAATACAATTATATAGTATCTCTACTGGATCTACTAGGTACACTAGCTCCACTATATCAACTAGCTTTTGGTTGTTGATGGTAACACTATACCATGTAATATAAACTCCAAAACAATGCATGTGGGAAAAGGGACTATATAGTGGTGAGTGTAAAAATACCTCTTTGGATTCCCCAAAAACACAAAGAAAAGAGTAACAATAAGACAACTCAAAAACCAACTATGAAGGAAGATAAAATTATCAACCCCAAAGAAAACAAAATTTTCTCTAAGATGCAGACATATATGTTAAGAGAAATTGTATCAACCATCCCAACATATCTCTATAAAGATACACATCTCATTAAAATTCAATTAGACATAATGTTTCATATTATCATTTTTGAAAAACTTGTTATTGGTCCTATTGTAAATTAAATACCAATAATTGATATATTTCAAGACTTTTAACATTCTCCAAATTGATTACCATAACTAATAAATCCACTAAACTCCCATGATACTTCACAAACTATGATAGTTAACTCACACATTGATGTACAATGTATATCATTCAACGGGGGTATTAGTCCCTAAGGTAAGAAAACACATAACTCAACATGTAATAAATCACATACCTCTAATGGTGGTGAAATGACACCAATGAACTAGTATGTCATAAGGGCTTTATGGACTATTCTTATGGGAGTGAAATACTCCCCACATTTAAAAAATTTCCACAAATTCTACTTCATAAAAACCACTAAACTGCATATAACCATACCACATGGCGATTCTTTTAATTATTACACATCATACCATTAATCTCCCTTATTAGAAAATAATTATTGTTTTATTTAATAATAATTTACAATATGATATGGAAAAAAGTTCAAAACATCCATCACTAATATTTATGACATTATAGACCATAGGCTTAGTATTTTCTATATCACTAACAAGAATTACACCATCACACTTATGAATTTAAATAAGTTCATATCTAACTCTAAAAAAAACTTAATCAGGTTATTGTATGACTTTTTATTGAATAGAATTGAGAATATAAAAAACAACATTAACACCCTAAAACCTCTATGATAACATCTTTTATATCATTGGTTATGCATCTTTCCTATATACATATGATAATATCCTAACCTATTCAGAATACACTTATCTATCCGATCTACACTCCATTATAGAAAATGATATCTTGATTTATGAAAACCTTAATCCAAAGTTCATCATCCTTATAAACATAACACATTCTTCAATATGATTAATTTCAATGCACATTTAGACTAAAAACACTAATGTTGAGTTAAACCGTAAATGCACTATCCGACATAGAGGTGAGATGACATACTACCAGCCTTTTATAGAATATTTCAGGTTCAATCTCTAGGAATATAAAACCAATAAAATTATATCAAAAATATGTTCATGTTAACCTACAAAAAACCCTAATGATGGAAAGTATTGTATAGTTTACAATTGGTACACTACCAACCTAATTGTGGCTAAATTATCGTAAATATTTTCTATCCAATAAGTATAAAAGTTCTACTAAGACATCAACTACCCAGATTTTTATACATTACACTTGTTATTGAAGTGACAGGATAATCTTATTGAATTTTTACTGGACATCTAGAGAACCTACTATTTTAATGGTTCTCTTAATGAAATCCCAAAAAACGAAACATATAGGTTAATCACTCTCTAATTCAATGTTTCCAAGGATGACATTAATGTATACTATCAAAAATAAAAGACCATTACTATATTGTAATAGGTGTGTTCATTACTCCCAACTGTTTGGATAGTCTTACTGAATGTCTATTGATATGGTTAATTTCTTGGTAAAACTCGTTAAATCATTCTAAAGTAGATACAATATTCCAAATGAAGTATTTATATAATAAGCTTCCAAAACATATAATCAATTCCTTATGCTAAAATAGCTTATTTGATAAATTTTGGAAGATAACAGTATATAATCAAGAGATAAATTATTTGGAAACAAATCTCTCAATGAGGGAAATGCATGAACTTCCTCCAAAATAACATTCAAATATTATTCCAACATAATGGGTATAACACCTCAACACCAATCTAAGTCACACAAGGATACTAACCGACTTGTGTGTAGTTAGATTTTATCTCCTATATAACTACCTACATATATTTCATGAGGGCCTATATCACCAATGCATATGTGTTGAAGATCATTTTTCTTGACTACAAATAATTTGAATAAATTTTTCAGATAATCAAACAACACCAACAATCACATCAAATGGTATAATCCCTAATCAGTGGAATATCAAAAAATCCATATCTCACTAGATGGAAACATCATATATTCTACCACTAAGATCATAAGAATTTCCATTATATCTATTAGTCACTAGGAATAACTATATCAATCAGTTCATCTATTAGGATCATTTATTTATTGGACAATATCATTGGAAGGAAGGAATTACACAATCCTACATTGATAGACATGAGTGTTAGTGGATAATACAAACATATTATCTTTAACGTTTATGGATTGGGATAGAGTATCGAATTCCATTAGAATAGAACATATATGGAATTTATTTAGAAGACATTGTTCTTGGAATGGGACATATAGGGATGGTTGTAGTGGGAGAAGATCATAGATTAATGCACCAACAACTACTACAACACCACCAGTACCTATGTGGTAATCCACCATATAAGAGTAACTGAACCTAATATGAGATGCTATATTGTAGACCCATCATTTATTCATAAATGTCCATCTATTCCCCCACATCAGTTATCTTTATAAAGATACTAAAATGATCACAAACCCTGGTAACCCACTACATGGAAATACTCAACACGTAAATACTTACTAAATGACTCCAGTGTTGTTAGGGGATGTAATAATACAAAACAAATACTTGAATACACTCTAATAAAATTTTATTAGACTCTAATTCTCAAGGGAATATTGTTTTAATGTCACCCCTGGAGTACCTCAACCGAAAATCCCATTATGAACAATGTTATAAATATACTAGCCTTAAGAGGGTAAAAAATATTTCAAACTCAAAACAACCATAAAAATCATAGAATAAAAGTTTCAAAATTAATAAATGAACTCTAATCATGGGATAAGTTATCCATCATATAGTGGATAAATGTTCCAGGAATGGAACCATAATTGAGAAATCCCATATATAAAAATATTGTCTATAACAAATTAATAGTTTGACAAAATGACTCCATCTAGTCCTATATCACATAAAGATCATGATTTCAATAATTTTGAGTAAAATTACATCACTATAATGGATGTATCAAATTCAACCATTTTCTATTATCATCACTGGTTACTACAATGTAATCTCTTAAATTTGTTTTAAAGAACAGTTATGTGGTATTAATCATCTATATGAGGATAATGATTAACACCTGACCTAATAATTGAATTAGTGTCTCATCTAACCCCTCTTTGAAGATGAATTTCTTGGAAAGTATCACAATAACATCACAATATGTTACCTAAATTTGAGTTTCTTATTGGCCTGTAACACCTAACTTTAGATATGATGAACCCATGGTTATCTGTGAATATATGTTTGATTGGACATATGATGGACATGAATGATCAAATGTTGACACTATATAATAAGTTCTATAACTTAATTGTACTCCATAAATGATTCATATAAGTTAAAAATATTAATTGGTTAATATAATCGTGGAAAAAGGATACTGTTGTTAGAGATTCTATAATGGTCTCCCTGATCACATAAACAGTCCCAAAACCCCTTAGAATAATTTCCTCAAAAACTAAACCAACCCCCAGAATATAAAAAAATATAGTTTGAATCGCTTAGACTCAACCCTTTTTAAACCAATCTTACATGACCCGACTAATCATGACCCCAAATGAATTGATAGTTATTTGAGTGTTCTTACCCAATATGACCATAAATAGGCCAACATATAATGACTAAAACCCAGAAGGAATATACCTATATAGGTTGATTTAGTATACATCAATATGTAATAGAAATGGAAAAATTGATAATATATATTTTGGAACCTATAATATATATATATATTAGTACTACCTGATAATGGATTGAATGTGACAATCACTATCCAAAACAATACCGTAAGAACAAACCGAAATAGATGATATACAAAAGGAAATACCACTTAGAAAAAATGGAATTTTTTAGACTAAAATAGATCCATGTTGTATGAAAATATTGAATATGAACATAATAAGTTAACCACTCCAGCATTAACCATCATCCTCTATTATATAATACCTAGACTAGCCCCAATATATCTACTAGAACTAGTACCCAGAATGTGGAACTAGATCATTAAATGTATTTATAGACACAATGCATGTGGGTAGAAGACTCTTATTTGGGTGAGTATGAACATATCCAGTAGAATTCCTTGAAAATAAAAATTATTGAGTACATGTTTTACTACTAAAACACTATGTTTGTGGAAGAAAAGACAAATTAACCCCATGAAAAACTAAATAATCTCTAACCTAAACTCATTTGTTGTAACAGGAATAACCTAAATCATTCCATCATTTCTCAAAAATTATTCATATATCAAAATCATGCCATGATACCAAATGTTATTAAATTATTAATATCTTTTAGTTGATATCCCTTCCACAAGTTGTGTTTTAAGGGAAATTAAATTCATGATTATTACAGGATTCATAACATCCCCACAAATAAACATTTTAACTATCCAGCCAACCAAATTCACATGATACATCACTAACTATGATAGGGGACCCTTACCGTAGTGTTTATTGTATATTAGTAAATGGGGAACTTTCCCTTAAGTGATAAAACCCAATAACTCATAATATAGGTAAAAATAACCTCTATAGAAAGAGGACCAACATCAAGTAATTAGTATATCATTAGTGTAGTTAATGACATTTCCTATAGTGTTGGTGACTCATGCCTTGTTAGGATCAAGGGAGTACCTACCTCATCAATGAATGTATTACCATTAACATACAGATGTAATCTTTAGGCCTTGATCATATAGAATGGTTACCAACTCCACAATACATATATAGTTCTATTTGTTGTCCTATGTATATATCCATGGTTTTTGTCCATGTTTTAGCATGAAACCTCACATTATTATTCAAAAATTGTTTAAGTGATGCTAAGGATTAGTAATTGCCTTTAATGATCCATAATAAACCAACACCATCCATGAATAATTCCACACCCCAATATGTATAGAAAATCCCAAAGATTTGTGTAGTTGTTTTTCAAATTATGATGCCAATGTTAGAATTTTTTTGTAATAATGAAAATTATATGTTCACAACACATACATTTAATTACATTATGTGTATGCTTCTATATTCAATGATATTGATGTCTTGTCTTTAAATTATCATAATGTGTATGTGCACAACATATTCCCAAAGTGTATATCATGTGTGAGGCCATGTCTTTTCAATTGTTTTATATAAGATAAAACAAATCATAATTTTTTTATATACACGGTGTGTATTTTGATAGAACACTTTGTGTAATGATTTTACGGTTAGACATCATGTAATTCACATACCCATTTCATGTTCTAGAGATATGTAATACAATTAATTTATCCATTATACTATCTTCAGAATGTTTTTTAGATGGTGTGTACAACTGGTACATGGTAAATATATGCAATTAACATTATATGGAATTTTTATCATAGTCACACGATGTGTTATATATATAAATTGTGTAAATCCAATAATCATGTTGTAGAAATGTACCCCTCCTGTTCCCCATGGACTACATACTAACAAGAACTTGTTTCTAGCCCATGCATCTATGATTATCATCACAGTATTGGATTGATCCCTTAAAAATGTGCACAGGCCTCACCACCATGCCACTAATGACTACAGCCTCTATTCGAGTCATATCCACACTTTATCATTATTTAATCATAGTAATCCATGATAGGATGAGCTTCTATCAATACTATAATCCTTTCCACTAATTCGTTTTTTCCTCTCATCTCCCTATCTTGAATGATCACTACAGATTCAACTAATTCATAAGGGGAGAGGGGAGTACAAAAGATGTTGGTGGTCCATGAAATGTTGATCACCCAAGTAATTATATTCAAATAATAATTAAAATAGATATATTATGAATGAAGAAATCCCTTAATGAAATGAAAATATTAATCGAATGTTTGTTTAATGAATAATGAAATATCAAAAATAATTAGAGTTAGAGAATTCATGCAATATCAAACAATCACCTTCGTTCAAATTATTTTTCTTTTAAAAATTATTTAGAATCAAATAATAATATTAATAATATTAATAATTATATAAAAATATAAGTAATGATAAATCATCCATGGAAAATTTTTAGTTACTTATGAAAAATAACCCACCCAAAAATTTATATTTATGGAATAAAATTTCACATAAATCATTAATATAATAATCATGAATCCTTCAAAATATAAATTGATTATATGAATTATTCAAATTTCATGAATTTTTTTTGAAAACATATTCCATAAATATAATTTTTCTAAAAAAATAAATTCAAAATATAATTTCTTAAATTGATTTAAAAAATGGAGTCATTTCCATTTAGAATTATTGACAAATATCAACTGATTAATTCAATTTTTTTAATTCTCAAGATATTATCAAGAATATTCTATAAAAATTTATTTGATAGGAACATGATGGGATTTTTATCAAGCTACACTATATATAAGTTATAAAAAATATAAAAGTTTCCCACCTGATGGAGATTACATTGGTTCTTTATGTAAACCTATGATATTCAAGAATATATATACTCTAAATTAATTTTATGTACAAAGTCCTTCTACAAAAGAATCATCGAATGAAAACAATCAACAACATATTAGATTAATGTTATTACGAAAAAATGTGAATAATTAATGAAATATTAAATAAATATATTGTTATAAATTATAAAAAATAAAAAATAGGACTAAGCGGACATAACATTTTTAAAGTATACCTTTCCAAAATAATTCTTCTAGATATATTATATTTTATTTTAAAAGTATATATTATAAAATACATAATTATAGTTTTCTAAAATTAACATATTTTTTCAATATATCATGTTAAAATTATATTAGAATGAAATTTTTGGATTCTTTTTAAAATAATTGATATTTCGATGAATAGTGAAAATAAAAGTATACCAAAAACCAAAGTGTTTATGACTATATAATAAAGTTTTTATAAATTTATGAATTAAAAAATCACTATAAAAATATTTTTATGTTGTAAAATGGTTCATATAAAAAAATTAAATTTAAAAAACATATGATTTTTATTCAGGATTTGGATAACATAAGACGTCTAAAGAGACGGAATTAAGAGATTTTCATTTAAAAAATATTTTTTAATGATCTAAACACATTCTCCCCTATATTAATGTTATTTTAAATATAAAAATAGTATTATTATTTATTCTTTAAAGGTTATTAGAGGAAATTTTACACTATATGTATCTTTCTATAAAATGGTTTTATGTATAAACATTTCATATATTTGGCATGGTTTATATTTGAATTATAAAAAAATGAAAAAAAATTAACATTTTTGGGTTGGTTGAATTTTACTACATTCATAATAATTAATAATTATCAAGATTCCTCTATATTTTAACAACATTTTTCAAATAATATCTATTTTCACCTCTTCTAATAATTTTTCACTCTAATGTATTATTAAGAGATGAAAAATATATCCATATTTATTTTCGAAAATGGAATTTTATTTTCATAGGTTTTTACATGATTT
Source organism: Viscum album (assembly GCA_963277665.1). Taxonomy (NCBI): domain Eukaryota; kingdom Viridiplantae; phylum Streptophyta; class Magnoliopsida; order Santalales; family Viscaceae; genus Viscum; species Viscum album. The sequence continues at coordinate 1,921,597,013 of OY728159.1, forward strand.
TTTAAGGTTTTAATATTAATAAAGAGAAATCAAACAAATTTTACCTCATGAAATGGTACTTTAGAATTATAGATAATTTTGTTTATCATGATAAAACTAATACAATGGGTGAGGCCGATACAACTTATATGATGGGAGAGCCCAAAATAGCCATGAAAGGAATTAGGAAATATTGTTTAACTTCAAAGGAAAATGAGGGTGTAGAGACCCAATGCTTGACGTACATGGACATTACATTTCTTTTTGTGGAATATCTAATACATAACAAAAAATGATACCAAATGACCGTAATAGTTTAGTGTCTTTTGAAACTCAGAATATAATCGTCTAATCTTGGGGAAAGATCTTCAATATCTCCCATAATGATCTTCCCCATTGTGTTTATTACCTAAAACCTGTATTTATATCCTGGGGAATGGAAAACATAAAAAGGGTGAGCTCAAATTCTAAGTAAGGGTAAAAATAGAGAACATAAAACAATCAATAAACATTTGAATGAAAAAACATGAACAAAAAATATAAACATCAAAATCTTGAACTAAGACTTAAATCTTAGTAGTACGTAAGGCATAGATCATAATGGATCATAAATCATGATAAAATAGCATGGTAATAAAACATGTAATTGTGGAGAACTATTAATCACATGATATTATTTCCATAGTAGCCAAGGCATTGCTCCCAAGACCATCGTAGTGGAAAAATTCCCTTACTGAATTGAGTTCACTTCACGTTACAGTCATGTATCACTAAACCAAATTAACTTTCCATTCCAGCCCTGTCTATCTCATGAGATATAAATCTTTACCCAATAAATTGGAGGGAGATATATGTTACACCCGAGACTTTTATGTTATATAAATCATCAAAGGAATCTTTTTCTACACACAACACTTTCTTGGCTTGCTTTACACGAAATCGCAACCTTCCTTGATAGCTTGGGTCGTACGCAATACCGAGTTTCACTAAACAATGATATGCTAATAAAATATTATTAAAACTAGCCATTATGAATAGTAATAACCACTTTTTGAAATTTTATAAATTTTATTTGTCAAAATGGACTTCTTTTTTTGGATTCGTAATATCGAAATTCTCCTAGGGTGAAATTTTGGTATTTTTTTGAAAACTTTAAATTTTTGATGAATAGTGAAACCACTAAGTAGTAGTTAAAAAACTGAATTTTTCATAAAACTTAATTTTACCGCTTCGGTGAGTGGAATTTCGAAAATCCGAGAGACACGGTTTATTTCAGTAAGTAAAATGTGGTTCAATGAGTTGAAAATAATTTTTTTGATGAATAGTAACTTTTTACTTTTTTTGCCACAGTTAAAAATAAATAGGGTAATTAAGGGTAAAAATGATATTATTATTACCCTAACACATGTCCTAAAACTATGGGAAAAGTGAAATTCTACCAAAAACAACCTTAGGAATAAAATATGACCATTTAGGCCCACTTGGATTAGATTAGGATATTTATTATTAATTTATTTAAAGAAGGGTTAAAATAGTTAAAATCAATGTTTAATAAGTAAATAATTTTTAATATGGGGTTATACATAAGATAAATTCGACTATAAATATTCATTAGAAAGATATGAAGTTTTCCTACCTAATGGTATTTTATTTGTAATTTTTATAAATTAAATAATTTAATTTATTTATCACACAACGATGATGTAGTAATTATCTAATTAATGAAATATTGACATAATTGATGTTATAAATACCCCAATAAAGGTAATTTGAAACTTTTTATTAATTCCACTAATTTAATAGGTTAATATGACATGTTATTATTTATTTAATTAACTTTTTTCGAACTAATCATTCTGTTATGATTTTCACAAATATCAATTACTAAATAGTGTCAAAATTAACATAAAATAGTTTTTAAAAGAATTATTATATTAGTAATTTTTATTTTATACCTAAAAATCTAAGGTTCATCCAATGACTTAGATAAGGTTATATATATTAATAATAAACAACTTGTGGTTCGTTTGGCTGCTTATAGTAAGTTTATTACCCTTATAGTGTAAGAAAACAAGAAGACACGGTAAAAGTTAAATTATCTAACTTAATGATAAATCTAAATGATAAGGTAAAAATTGATACCTAAACTTTTCTAAATTCTATTGGATGAGAGGCTTTCAAGCCCTACCGACCTTAACTTTAAATAATATTTTTTGTTTTTCCAAAGGAGCCCCTCTCCTCCCTTATAAAAGGGCACCTCCTCCCCCTCTTCCAAACACCACTTTGAGCCTTCAAGATCGTCCAACCCCTACCAATTTCTCCTCTCCACTTCCATATAAACATACTAGAGGTTCTGGTAATCTTCAAAGACCTATTTTAGTGCCCTAAGAGAAGTTCTCAAAGAAGAACTTCAAAGAAGAGGTAATGTCTGTTACCGATTCTTTCATCTTTATTTCTTCTTCCACTTCTTCTTCTGTAGTTGTTTCATTATGAAGTAATAACATCAGTATCACTCATATACTGATATGTTATTTAAAGTATGAAACAACCCTATTTCACTATATATCCATCCTACGGAAAAAGAAATCACAGCGCGTGCGTACGTACGGAATACCGTCTCCACGCCGTGGTGTAATATATTTTCCAACACCACCTTACTTGGATCGGTATAATGGTGTAAATAATGACTATATATGACTATTATAAAGATATATTGATTCTAAAATAGTATACATACACTCCAATACAATTTCAATATCATAGGAATGATATCATCACTCGTGCGTACGTACAGAATACCGTCTCCACGATGTGATGCGACTCGTTCTACATTATCGTCATTTCATAATGATTATATAAATGAATTGAATGAATGAATATGATATATATTTCACTAATAACATTCTGGAAATGAGTTGTCTTTAACCTAAAGAGAAGAATAAGAATTTTTTCGACAAAACACGCATAAGAACAAAAAGTAACAAACACCCGAATAACAAGTAGTAAAGAAATATTACTAATATGAAGCTAATAATATGACCATATATGTTATCATAACAATAAGTATGATTCTATAATAAGTCAATAACATTATTTAAAACATTATAAAGGAGGTTAGGACACTTACGAAGCAAAACAGACCTAAGGTAAGGGAAATATCACAATCTCATTTTTATCCAAGATTGTTTATACTTTAATATTTACTGGGGTGTATTTTATAATTCAAATCAATGTTTCCTCAATATGTAATATTATTTACATCCACATACAATTGTTTAAATCCAATTTTACCCTTCAGTGAGTTTTTAGTAAAGGATATGAAAGGAATCTTTTGTCGTTTTTCATACGAGGTACATTTTGACTTTTCGGACAAAAGTATGAAGAATGTTTTTTATCTTATAGAGCATGAATGGATTTTTAAAACATTATTTCCAAAAATCATCCTTTAGAATTTTTCATTTTTATATTTAATCAAATTCTTTTAGTTTAAAATTGTATGACATGTTAAGAAAGGAAAATGTTTTTTAATTTGAATGGATATTTTCTTCAAGAATGGAGTTCAAGTGTTTTATCAAAATTATTTTCCATCTAAGATAATATAGGGTTCTGTTTATATCTCTATTATTACATTGATTTAATTATGTTGTGATGGAATTATTTTTATGAATTCCTTTATCTTATATAAATTGTTTGATGATGTCATGATGTTTAAGATTTCCATTTTTATTACAAGGGTTATGCAATAATGTATGATTTATGATTTTGTGGCACAATAAGAATGGTATCATTATGAGATGGGTGGGACCTATATCTCCATCCAATGCATTGGGTAAAGATTTTAAATCTCATGAAATAGACATGGATCGAACGGTAGGTAATACCGGTTCAGTGAAACAGGACTGAAACGGGGAGTGAACTCGGTTCAGAAATGGACTTTTTCCACTAAGATAGTCTTGGCAATGAGTCTCGAATAATAAGAAATGATTCTATATGATTATATGTGTATGCCACAAAGTTTGATGTTTTAAGTTATGATTATTAGGATTACATTTCACTACTATGATTTATCCCATGTTATGGAATTATGCTCTCTTTTGCAGGTTACGATTTCCAAAAGTTATGTTCTTATGAATATGATGTGATTGATATTTTTTTTGTTTACCCTTACTGAGCATTTGAGCTCACCCTTTTGTATGTTTTCTTTCCCCAGGTCATGGAGAAGGTTATTAAGTAAGATATGCCAAAAGGGACAATAAATATGATGAAATAAATGGGAGACAATATAGACGCTTTATGAACCAGTTGTTTATGTTTCCCAGCTACTAAAGACAATATACCTAAATGTTCCTTTCATGGTTTTGTTATATGTGGTAATTAGTATGCTTCAATTTTGTAGTATTATCAATGTATGTAAATTATGGGTCATTATAGTTGGTATCAGAGGAAAGATATAGTCAAACTTTGGAAACTAGGATGTGAAAGCCTTAGTAAGAACCATATGGATAAGTCTAAGCATAGAACACAATATTAGTGGTTTAGAAATGACCATGAATAACCTAGGATAAGACCTTAAGTGTGAAATTTTATTCTTGATTATGTGGTTTTCCTATAATAATTAGTGTTGCTCACACTATTCTTCTTGGTTTTAGTCAATGGCTGGAACTCGAAGGAACTGTGTTAATGCGGAATGCGATGGGCAATGCAATGATTGTCCCCCTGAGAAACCAAACATTATGGGAGCTAGAATGAAAAATCTTGTAGCCATGCTCACACAACATTCTCAAGCTATAAATCATGCAGGACTTTCAAACGAGCAAAGGAAGGAGCAACATTCTGTTGAATCCTTCATGAGACAGCGTCAACCTTCATTCAACAGGTCTATTGATCCATTAGTTGCTGAACAATGGATTAATACTACTTAAAAGATATTTTCAGTTCTTCAATGTTCTGAGCATGATAAATTCATCTTAGCAGTGTATCGTTTCGAAGGTGATGCTGATCAATGGTGGAATCTTATTAATATTACAAGGCAAAGGGATGAAATTGAGTCCATGGAATGGGACGAGTTCAAGAACTTATTTTTCAATAAGTACTTCCCTCGTATTCTGCGAACAAAGATGGAGAAATAGTTTCTTGAACTGAAGCAAATGGATGTTGAATCTGTTGGTACCTATGAAGAAAATTTTACAAGACATGAAAGTTACGCTTTTGGTATTATTATCCAACCTGAGAGTAAGATCGATCGATTCTTTAGTGGCTTAAAACCAAGTCTTCGTAGGGCCTTAGCCATAGGGGACTTCAAAAGCTATGAGGAAATCGTTCGATGTTCTCTCAAAGATGAGATGGAGATTGGAGTATCCCATCAGTCATATGGGTTTGATAAGAAGAGGAAAATGGAATTCAAAGGAAAATCTAAAGAGCACACTGAAAAGAAGATGAGATTTCCCTTATGCTCAAACTGTGGAAAGAAACATGGAGGGAGTAGTCTTAAAGGGACAATTAAATGTTTCAAATGTGGAAAGGAAGGTCATCGGGCCTTTGAATGTCCCGATGATGGGAAGAAGATGTTTACTGATGAAAACAAAGGGAGGGATACACAGAATGAACCTACTACACTTCAATTTGTCAAGTGCAAGGAGATGGGGAATTATGCCAATAAATTCCCTAATCCAAGGGATGATGATTATGGTCGACGTCAACAAACTCTTAAGGCCAAAGACAAAGGAAAGTCACATGCAATTTCTATCAGCGATGTGGAGTACGATAATGATGTGGTGAAAGGTACACTTAACATCCACTCTAAAGTAGAAAATGTTTTATTTGATTCTGGATCCACCCACTCCTTTATTTCTGAAGAATTTTCTAAGGGTATCACCATATTACCTCAACAATTAGATGTTGAGTTAGCTGTGACAACACCTAATGGCACAACAGTCGCATCAAAAGTTTATAATCCTTCTCCGATTAATGTTTGTGGGAAAGTTCTTCCTTAAAATCTTGTGATCCTTCCTATAGTGTAATTTTATGTGATTCTTGGCATGGATTGGATTTCTCTACATGGAGCTCATTTCAATTGCCAAAGAAGGGAAGTCACATTTCATATTCCAGATCAATCTATGATCGTCTATCGATTCAAGGATGAACATACCCTTCCAGTGGAAATTTCTTCCATTTTATGGGTATTGATTCCACTAAATGAAGTTTATTTATCTCAAATGGTTGGTGAGAAACTCACGATAAAGAATATACCCATTGTATGGGAGTTTTATGATGTCTTTCCGGAGGAATTACTGGGTCTTCCACCGAATCGTGAAGTTGAGTTTTCTATAGAACTCGTACCGGGTGCTTTGCCTATTTCAAAGACACCTTATAGAATGGCCCCAATTGAGTTGCATGAATTGAAGAAGAAACTCCAAGATACTCTTGATAAGGGGTTCATATGGCCTAGTGTGTCACCTTGGGGAGCACCTGTTCTGTTTGTTAAGAAGAAAGATGGATCCATGAGACTCTGCATTGATTATCGAGAACATAACAAGATCACTATCAAGAACAAATATCCTCTCCCACGCATTGATGACCTATTTGACCAACTACGTGGAGCTCAATACTTTTCCAAGATTGATCTTCATTCAGGGTATCATCAATTAAGGGTCAAAGTGGAGGATATACCAAAGACGGATTTCCGTACAAGGTATGGACACTATGAATTTATAGTGATGCCATTTGGTCTTACTAATGCCCTTTCTATCTTCATGGATCTAATGAATAGAGTCTTTAGAGACTATCTTGATCAGTTTGTGGTAGTCTTTATAGACGATATTCTTGTCTATTCAAAGAGTAAGTAAGAACATGAATATCAATTGAGAATTATATTGAAGACCCTGAGAAAGGAGAAGCTTTATGCCAAATTTACAAAGTGTGAATTTTGGCTTAAAAAAGTTGCATTTTTGGGTCACATAATCTCAAAAGAGGGGATATCTGTGGATCCAGCAAAAACAGAGGTTATCGAAAGATGGTCGAGACCAACAACAGTAACCGAGATCCGAAGTATTCTTAGTTTGTCTGTATATTATCGACGTTTTGTGAAATATTTTTCATGATTATCTATTCCACTCACCAAGTTCACTCGGAAAGGAGTTAAGTTTGTTTGGATGGAGGAATGTGAGTATAATTTCAAGGAGTTGAAAAGAAGGTTATCCAGTGCACCTGTGCTCACACTGCCTTGTAGTGGAGAATGGTTTTTGATCTACAGTGATGCATCCAAGAAGGGATTGAGGTGTGTTCTTATGAAAAATGATATGGTGATAGCATATGCCTCACGACAGTTGAAAATCCATGAGCAAAATTACCCAACACATGATTTGGAGTTAGCTGCGGTAATCTTTGCATTAAACATTTGGAGGAATTACCTTTATGGTTAAAGGTGTGATATTTATACTGATCATAAAAGTTTAAAGTATATTTTCACACAAAAGGAGCTGAATATGCGCCAAATAAGATGGTTGGAGATGATTAAGGATTACGAATGCTCAATCCATTACCACCCTGGGAAAGAAAACAAGGTGGCAGATGCATTAAGTCGATAAGACCATGCTAGTTTATCCATGATGAGGATCACAAAAGATCCAATATTTAAGGATTTACAAAGGATGGATCTAGGAATAATAATGAAAGGGGAAAATTTGTATCGTTCTCAAATGAATGTTCAACCATCTATACATGTGAAGATTAAAGAGGCACAGAAAGAAGATGTCGAGTTACAAAAGAAGGTGAGAAATGTTCCTGAATTCAACCTTGATTGTGATGGGATAATAATGTTCAGGAATCGGGTTTGTGTTCCTCCTATCCCCAAATTAAAGAAGGAGCTGCTGGATGAGGCTCATAGTTCTTCATTCTCTATTCATCTTGGAATCACGAAGATGTATAGTGACCTGAAAGAGTACTTCTGCTGGGATGGCATGAAAAGAGATGTTGCTGAATATGTCTCTCGATGCTTGGTTTGTCAGCAAGTTAAAGCTGAGAGACAGAAGTCTAAGGGGATGTTACAACCATTACCCATACCAGAATGGAAATGGGAAAAAATCACTATGGAATTTGTCATAGGGCTTCCTAAAACATCCAAAGGCAATAATGCTATCTGGGTCATAGTTGATCGTCTTACCAACTCTGCACACTTTATTGCAATTAGAGAGGATTTCTCTCTAGATCAGCCTTCCTGGATATATGTAAAGGAAGTGGTAAGATTGCATGGAGTACCACTTTCTATTATATCTGACCGGGATCCGTGATTTACCTCGAAGTTCTGGCGAAGTCTTTAGCATACTCTGGATACAGAGTTGAGTTTCAGCACTACTTATCATCCTCAGACAGACGGTCAGTCTGAGGGAACAATTCAAACTCTAGAATATATGTTGAGATCTTTCTCTATGTATTTAAAAGGTGGTTGGGATCAACACCTACCTTTGGTGGAATTTTCTTATAATAATAGCTTTCACTCCAGTATTCAGATGGCTCCTTATGAATCTCTCTATGGAAAGAAATGAAGGACTCCAACATGCTGGGATGAAGTTGGGGAATGAAAGATATTAGGACCTAATCTCGTTAATGAAATGGCAGAAAAGGTCAGATCTATTCAGCAACACATAAGAGCAGCTCGGAGTCGACAGAAAAGTTATGCCGACAACCGATGAAAATACCTAGAGTTTTAAGTGGGTGATAAAGTGTTCTTATGAATATCTCCCTGGAAGAGAGTCATGAGATTTGGAAAGAAGTGGAAGTTGAGCCCTAGATATATCGGTTCTTTCGAAATACTGGATCATGTTGGGAAGGTAGCTTACTGATTGGCACTTCCACCGAATCTCTCTCAAGTTCAAGATGTGTTCAATGTATCTCTCCTGAGAAAGTACATACCTATTCCTTCACATATACTTAGATCAGAATTTGTACCGCTGGAGAAAAATATTTCTTGTGAAGAACAGCCGATTGAGATTCTGGATCGTAGCGAAAAAGTCCTACGAATCAAGACCACTCGATTGGTAAAAGTTTTATGGAGGAACCACCAATTAGATAAAGCTACATGGGAGCTTGAGGATATGATGAGGGAGAGGTATCCTCATCTATTTTTTACAAAGTGACGAATTTTGAGGGCAAAATTCATTTTAAGTGGGGTATAATGTAACACCCAAGACTTTTATGTTATATAAATCATCAAAGGAATCTTTTTTTACACACAACACTTTCTTGGCATGCTTTACACGAAATCACAACCTTCCTCGATAGCTTGCATCATAAGCAATACTGAGTTTCACTAAAAAATGATATGTTAATAAAATATTATTAAAACTAGTCTTTATGAATAGTAATGACCACTTTTTAAAATTTTATAAATTTTATTTTTCAAAATGGAATTCATTTTTTGGATTCAGAATATCGAAATTATCCTAGGGTGAAATTGTGGTATTTTTCTGAAAACTTTCAATTTTTGATGAATAGTGAAACCACAAAGTAGTAGTTAAAAATATGAATTTTTCATAAAACATAATTTTACTGCTTCTGTGAGTGGAATTTCTAAAATCAAAGAGACACGGTTGATGTCAGTAAGTAAAATGTTGTTCAATGAGATGAAAATAATTTTTTGGTGAATAGTAACTTTTTACTTTTTTTTTCCACAGTTAAAAGTAAATTGGGTAATTAAGGGTATAAATGATATTATTATTACCCTTAGACATGTCCTAATTCTAGTGGACATGTTTAATTCGACCAGAAACAACCTTAGGAATAAAATATGACCATTTAGGCCCACTTGGATTACATTAGTACATTTATTATTAATTTTTTTAAAGAAGGGTTAAAATAGTTAAAATCAAAGTTTAATAAGTAAATCATTTTTTATATGGGGTTATACATAAGTTAAATTTGACTATAAATATTCCATTGAAATCTAAAAATATTTCATACATAATGGTATTTTATTTTTAATTTTTAGACATTAAATAATTTATTTTATTTATGACACAACGATGATGGAGTAATTATCTTATTAATGAAATATTGACATAATTGATGTTATAAATACCCAAATAAATGTAATTTTAGACTTTCTATGAATTAAACTAATTTCCTAGGTTACTATGACATGTTAGTATTGATTTAATTAAATTCTTTCGAATTAATCATTCTGTTAAGATTTTCACAAAAATCAATTACTAAATAGTGTCAAAATTGACATAAAATAGTTTTTAAAACAAATATTATATTTGTAATTGTTATTTTATTCCTAAAAATCTATGGAATGACTAAATGACTTAGATAAGGTTATATATATTAATAATAAACAACTTTGGGTTCTTTTGGCTACTTATAGTATGTTTATTAACCTTATAGTGTAAGAAAACAAGAAGAAACAGTAAAAGTTAAATTATCTAACTTAAAGTTAAATCTAAATGATAAGGTTAAAATTGAGACCTAAACTTGCCTAAATTCTATTGGACGAGAGTATTTCGACCCCTACCCACTTATATTCGAAATATATTAATTTGGGGCTTTTTAAAACTGAACGTGACTTTATAATAAAATAATATTTTTAGTTTTTCCAAAGGAGCCCCTCTCCTCCCTTATAAAAGTGAACCACCTCCCCCTCTTCCACACACCACTTTGAGCCTTCAAGCTCAGCCAAACCCTGCCAATTTATTCTCTACACTTCCCTAGAAACATCCTAGAGGTTCTGGTCTTCATCAAATACCTATTTTAGTTCCCTAAAAGGAGGTCTCAAAGAAGCACTTCAAAGAAGAGATAATGTCCGTTACCGATTCTTTCATATTTATTTATTCTTACACCTATTATTCTGTAGTTGTTTCATTATGAAGTAATAACATCAGTATCACTCATATACTGATATGTTATTATAAGTATGTAACAACCCTATTTCACCATCTATCCATCCTACGGAAAAAGAAATCACCGCGCATGCGTATGTACGGAATACCGTCTCCACACCGTCTTGTAATCTATTTTCCATCACCACCTTACTTGGATTGGTATAATGGTGTAAATAATGACTATATATGACTATTATAAAGTGATATTGATTTTGAAATAGTATACATACACTTTAATAAAATTCCACGATCATAGGAACGATATCATCACTCATGCGTACGTACGAAATACCATCTCCACGATGTGATGCGACTCATTATACATGATATTCATTTCATAATGATTATATAAATTAATTTAATGAATGAATATGATATATATTACACTAATAACATTCTGGAAATGAGTTATCTATAACCTAAAGAGGCGAATATGGATTTATTTGACAAAACACGCATAAGAACAAAAAGTAATAAACACCCGAATAACAAGTAGTAATGAAATATTACAAATAAGAAGCTAAGAATATGACCATATATTATATCATAACAATAAGTATGATTCTGGAATAAGTCAATAACATTATTTAAATCATTTTACAGGAGTTTTGGACACTTACAAAGCAAAACGAACCTAAGGTAAGGGAAATATCACATTCTCATTTTTATCCGAGATTGTTTATACTTTAGTATTTACTGGGGTGTATTTTATCATCCAAATCCATGTTTCCTCGATATGTAATATTATTTACATCCACCTACAATTTTTTTAATCCAATTTTACCCTTCGGTGAGTTTTTATTAAAGGATATGAAAGGAATCTTTTGTCGTTTTTCGTACTAGGAACTTTTTGACTTTTCTGACAAAAGTACGAAGAATGTTTTTTTAACTTATATGGCATGAATGGATTTTTAAAACATTATTTCCAAGAAGCTTCCATTACAAGTTTTCAAGTTTATTTTTAATAAACTTCTTTTAGTTTAAAATTGTATGACATGTTAAGAAAGGAAAATGTTTTTGAATTTGAATGGATATTTTCCTCAAGAATGGAGTTCAAGTGTTTTATCAAAATTATTTTCCATCTAAGATAATATAGGGTTCTGTTTATATCCCTATTATTAAATTGACTTGATTATGTGGTGATGGAATTATTTTTATGAATTCCTTTATCTTATATGAATTGTTTGATGATGTCACGATGTTGAAGATTCCCATTTTTATTACAAGGGTTATGCCATAATGTATGATTTATGATTTTGTGGCACACATAAGAATGGTATCATTATAAGATGGGTGGGACATATATCTCCCTCCAATGCATTGGGTAAAGATTTTATATCTCATGAGATAGACAAGGCTGGAACGTTAGGTTATACCGATTCAATGAAACAGGACTGAAATGGGGAGTGAACTCGGTTCAGAAATGGACATTGTCCACTAAGATAGTCTTGGAAATGAGTCTTGCCTAATACGAAATGATTCTCTATGATTATATGTGTATGCCACAAAGTTTCATTCTTTAAGTTATTATTATTGGTTTTACATTTCACTACTATGATTTATCCCATGTTATGAAATTATGCTCTCTTTTGCAGGTTACGATTTCCAAAAGTTATGTTCTTATGAATATGATGTGATTGATATTTCTTTTGTTTACCTTTACTGAGCATTTGAGCTCACCATTTTGTATTTTTTATTTCCCAAGGCCAGGGAGAAGGTTATTAAGTAAGATATGCCAAAAGGGACTATATATATGATGAAATAAATGGGAGACAATGTAGACGCTTTATGAACCAGTTGTTTATGTTTCCCAGCTTCTAAAGACACTATACCTATACGGTCCTTTCGTGGTTTTGTTATATGTTGTAATAAGTATGCTTCAATTTTTAAGTATTAACAATGTATGTAATGTATGGGTCGTTATAGTTGGTATCCAAGGAAAGGTATAGTCAACATTTGGAAACTAGGATGTGAAAGCTTTAGTAAGAACCCTAAGGATAAGTCTATGCATAGAACACAGTCTTAGTGTTTTATAAATGACCATGAATAACCTAGGATAAGACCTTAAGTGTGAAATTTTATTCTTGATTATACAGTTTTCCTATTATAATTAGTGTTGCTCACACTATTCTTCTTGGTTTTAGTCAATGGCTGGAACCCAAAGGAACCATGTTAATGCAGAATGCGACGGGAAATGCAATGATTTTCCCCCTAAGCAACCAAAAGTTATGGGAGTTGGAATGAAAAATCTTGTAGCCATGCTCACACAACATTCTCAAGCTATGAATCGTGCAGGACTTCCAAACGAGAAAAGGAAGGAGCAACATTCTGTTGAATCCTTCATGAGACAGCGTCCACCTTCATTCAAAGGGTCTACTGATCCATTAGTTTCAGAACATTGGATTAGTACTACTGAAAAGATATTTTCAGTTCTTCAATGTTCTGAGCAATATAAAGTCATCTTAGCGGTGTATCGTTTGGAAGGTGCTGCTGATCAATGGTGGAATCTTATTAAGAATACGAGGCAAAGGGATGAAATTGAGTCCATGGAATGGGACGAGTTGATGAACTTATTTTTCAATAAGTACTTCCCTCGTATTCTCCAATCAAAGATGGAGAAAGAGTTTCTTGAACTAAAGCAAAAGGATGATGAATCTGTTGGTACCTATGTAGCAAATTTTACAAGACTATCAAGGTACGCTTTTGGTATTATTATCCAACCTGAGAGTAAGATCGATCGATTCTTTAATGGCTTAAAACCAAGTCTTCGATGGGCCTTAGCCATAATGGACTTCAATAGCTATGAGGAAATCGTTCGATGTGCTCTCAAATTTGAGATGGAGATTGAAGTAACCCATCAGTCATATGGGTTTGATAAGAAGAGGAAAATGGAATTCAAAAGAAAATCTAAAGAGCACACTGAAAAGAAGATGAGCTTTCCCTTATGCTCAAAGTGTGGAAAGAAACATTGAGGGAGTTGTCTTAAAGGGACATGTAAATGTTTTAAATGTGGAAAGGAAGGTCATCAGGCATTTGAATGCAGCTATGATGGGAAGAAGATGTATAATGATGAAAACAAAGGAAGGGATACACAAAATGAACCTACTACACTTCAATGTTTCAAGTGTAAGGAGATGGGGAATTATGCCAATAAATGCCCTAATCCAAGGGTTGATGATGATGGTCGACGTCAACCAACTCTTAAAACTAAAGACAAAGTAATGTCACATGGAATTTCTATCAGCGATGTGGAGTACGATAACGATGTGGTGAAAGGTACACTTACCATCCACTCTAAAGTAGAAAATGTTTTATTTGATTCTGGATCCACCCAATCCTTTATTTCTGAATAATTTTCTAATGGTATCACCGTATTACCACAACAATTAGATGTTGAGTTAGCTGTGACAACACCTAAAGTCACAACAGTCTCATAAAAAATTTATAATTCTTCTCCGATTGAAGTTTGTGGGAAAGTGCTTCCTGCAAATCTTGTGATCCTTCCTACAGTAGAATTTTATGTGATTCTTGGCATGGATTGGCTTTCTCTACATGGAGCTCATATCAATTTCCAAAGAAGGGAAGTCACATTTCATATTCCAGATCAATCTATTATCGTCTATCGATGCAAGGATGAAAATAACCTTCCAGTGGAAATTTCTTCCATTTTATGGGTATTGATTCCAATTAATGAAGGTTATTTATCTCAAATGGTTGGTGAGAAAATCACGATTAAGAATATGCCCATTGTATGGGAGTTTGATGATGTCTTTCTGGAGGAATTAGTGGGACTTCCACTGAATCGTGATGTTGAGTTTTCAATAGAACTCATACCGGGTGCTTTTCCTATTTCAAAGACACCTTATAGAATGGCCCCAATTGAGTTGCAGGAATTGAAGAAGCAACTCCAAGAGAATCTAAATGTTTAAAAGCTTGGTTATAATATTGAAATACTAGGCTAAGAAAAATCTCTAACATATTTAGTTTTTAGTTTATTAGATGACATATTCCCTTCCATATAAGTATGAGAGAATATAATTATCATACCCTCCATATACTTGAGGCACTCACCTTAGGGAGGGTAGAGTTTCTTTATGACATTCGCATAATGACTACTAGCAATACTAATAATAATCATTGATTGAATTTTTTTATAGATTTTGGTCCAACTAATTTACCTAGAATATCTAAAAGGTAATATAAAATCCTATAGTTCAATTTTTATTGAAAAATTACTACCCATAAATTGATAAAATGATCCTCTGATGAACCCATAATTGTTTTAAAAATCTAATCATATCATGAAGGGCATGGTGCACCAATAGACATTATCAATATTCAAAATAATCCATGTAAGAATAGGTATAATCCAGTTGAAATACTTTTACTTGTATGGTTTATTTAGGATCTGATTACACTAAAGGATCAATTGGTAAGAATGTAATTAATGAAATTATTGGTAGCCCTATCTCATGTATAGAGGATAGTTATACACAATTGTTGATGCAGGAAAAATTATCCTCTATGAGGTCTTTCTTCCATTGAACGGGAAATCATTTTTATTCTTCATGATATATCAGAATAATACAATAATAAAACTTATTAAATGTTAAATATATATTCACTGAAATGAACTTCACATATAACATCCATAAAGATACAAATGTTGGTCTTATCAAGAAGATAGTGTGTGAATTTTTCTGAAATGAGTTTCCAAATGGATTTCATAAAATAATACTCTAGGAAAAGATTATTAATTTTTTTTTTCAATTTTTAATAATGGGGTAAAGCTGATGGAATTTTAACACCAATAATATTATGTCCATTATCGGTTAGAAATATTTGGTATTGTATTTTCTAAAGGAGAGATGATGGAGGTGGATAATTGAATTTTTTTTCAAGGATGGAAATATTTAGTTTGTGAATAATGGACACCATGAATTATTTTTTAAATATAGATTAAGGCATTGAGTTTATATACTAGTTGGAATCCAAAATTCTAGATCATTCTTAATGAAATTTGAGCATTATATTTTTTTTTTGAAAAATTGTATGTAGAATCAAAATAGTATATTGATCAATAATATTTAGTGATGATTTTATAAAGATATTTCTTAAAACATCAATAATTTCACATGTTTCATAAATTGGTACTGTCTGAAAGTTTTCTACCAATCTATATATTCCAGACTCCCATGATTGAAATCATTGGATATGTTGTTGAAATGATAATAATGAGTTCCAAATGGAATATTAGATAAAATAAATTATCTATAATTGTTTACCATTCGTAATATTTTTTTTAAACATTTTATTAATGAAAATGTTAGAATAGTTTATGGTTTAAATCTGATTCCAAACTACTTCTACTATTAGTAAATCATTAAAAATATCCATATTAATAGTACCCTTGTCATTATGGGTACATTATTTATCAAATATTTCACATTCCATAATAATAATCCAATTTCCATGAATGAAATAGGTCCACATAAAGCACTCAATCAATATTTTCATTCTATTACACAAATACCCCCAACAAATTGTAATTATAAAAGGCATAAAAATCCTTGATGTGATCACATAGATCAAAAAGGAATATCCTTCAAACCTTTGAGGTGCTCTTGGTTCTCGAAATTCAAATTTAATGTGATATATTTGAATAAATTTATAAATAATAGGAGGGATAACTATCCAATAGAATAGAGTAATCTCTAGTAATTGAAGGGTAGTGATCCCAGGTTAACCCCTAACATTCCTGAATTAAATTTATTTTTCTGGGTATGAATCCCTTCCAAAAGAAGAAAATGGATTTTTAATAATGATAAAATATATCTTTGAATTTTCTCTTGGACTTATTATCTTCCTCGTAAAAAGTAACTAATACATTTAAAGAGTAATAGTTTATTAATTCAACGACATAGATGAATTGATGTGGAATATGAGTTTATTATTGAAAAATATCAAGATGAATTTGCTAAGGTGGTTATTAATAATCATAGAGAGAAGAATTTAGTGAGGGAAAACTTTATTTACACCTCCAAATAATGTAAATCACCCCATGGGTTATCTGTTATAATTAATATGTGCCATAAAAATTTGAAGAAGGACATGAACTATCTTGATAATTCTTGCTGAGAAGTCGTATAAGATTGTAATGTTGAGAATGAAGACCCGTATAAGAATTTCTAATGTCTTTGAGAAGTCAATATTCAATGAAATTCTTAGAATAACCCATATTTTCAAACAATGATATCATATCCAAATATATGACTATTTATTACATAAAAAAAGATTCACACCAGAATAAGTTAGGTCTAATTCCTTTAGAAACATAATGCAATGGTTCATAAGGGTTCTACATCATCACTGAATTAGTTCTTTAACTCTATCACCCTTCTTAAATATATGATAAATAATACCATTCTTCATTCCCAAAGGAATGGAAACATAAGAAATGGGTGTGACCTGATGTTAAATATGGTTAAACATGTGAGACATTAATGATCATATAAGAAAAACATGAGAAGAATGATATGAGAGGATGATAATTACATTTATATACTATAACCTATATATAAAAGTTCATAACATGGAATCCTGGTATAAATATTAATTGTTCATAGCATATGAATCATAATGGTATAATAGAATATTATCCTTGAGAGCATAACACATGTATAATACACCTTTTTTTTTGAATACACATAGCTATTTACATATGTTAGTAAATGTTTGATAATAAATCCTCTTTAATTATTCATTTTCTTTTATTTATTGCCATGTATTATTTAGATACTAAAACAGTTAGGTTTTCATCAGATATTTGGAGTTTTATAGCATGTTTTTCAAAATAGCCTCTATAGGTGGATTATGGTCAAGGTTTTTTGAATTTAGATTCACATTCAATTAAAAATAATTATATTTATATATTAAATAAAATTTTAAAACCTACCATGTAAAGAGTTCATGAAAAATGATACACATCATTTAATTTATGTGGCAATCTGCAGGTACAAAAAAGTGACATTTCCATATTTCTAATGGGTGGAAACGTACTAAAGTAGATAATATTTTTCTTTTATATAATAAAAAAATTGTATAAATTTAATATTTATTAATTTCTCATCCATATGAAAAACCATGTGAGGTGGTAATGAAAATGAAATCATATAACTTTTAGAAGGTGGTTTTCGACGAATATGGACGAGAGGAGTTTCATTTCCCATATAATGGAAAATAGGTATAAAAAAATGTTACATAAATGTAATAATATTTGAATATTTTTAATATACTGATGTAATTATACTTTCAAGTTTATAATATATTTAATAGGAGTTAGAAAATGAAATATACTTCAAAGTGTCATATAGACTTATACCTCCTCCTTGGTAACCTCTTAGTCTTACACCTTATGGATTCTAGGATGGGTCTCTTGATAAGAAAATGACTACTAGTGTATTGTAAGGATATTTGGGGAGGTGTTTTGGTAGATCATGTTTGATCAATATTTTTAAAAGTGTGTGGATATTTTAGGAGAGTAGAATCTCATTTATATGTAAAGGGAGTGGAAATCTTGTAAATACTTAATTTTTTTAGTATGTTATAGTATTTACCATGTAAATTGACACAGGAATTTTAAAAATTCAAATATAAGGTGATGTATTTAAAACTACAATAAAAATTGATTTAATCAAAAAAAATTATTATCTTGAAGCCTTATCACTATATGTTTACCCTTTTATCCCTTTTTAACCCTAACCAAGGGAGAAAAATTATACCTATGATATTAAATTATATGACTATAAAAAATAAAAATTGATAACTAATATATAAATAACGACTAAATATATGGTATCCATTTTAATATATTCGGTTTTTAAATTTTATATTATTTACATTTAATATAAGTATTTTATACACAAGAATTTTTTTTCAGAAAAACTAGCATTTTAAGAAAAGTATTTAACACAAAAAAAATTCTTATATTTGATTTTAATATTTTAAAATTGTTTATATATTAAAAAAAGTAGATATATATTAAATTATGACCAATAAAAACATAATAAAATATTCCAACCATAACATTAAAAAAAATATACCAAAATATTATTTAATTACAGTAAAATTTTACTTAAGTTCCAAAAATTAATGAATGGGTTACCAAAGTCAAAATTTTGTTTTTAAATGTTTTATTTTACTCTAAATAAAATTTCAAGAAAAAATGGTTTTATGATCTTTTAATTTAATATTATATCATTATTATGTCATAAATGTAATGGTGTTTTAAAAATGGTTTATTTTACAATTCACACTAAGATCATCCTTTTTACAAGAAACATAAAAGTTTCCATAATCCAAATTGAGTATACTGAATCCAAAATAGATCACTTTTTATAAAATTAAATTCATAAAAACATTAATTTTATTTTTTAAAATAAAACTATCTAATAAATTGGAAAACAGTGTAGTTAATTGAAAATATACCTTTTTGATTGAAAAAATATAGAAAATTATTTATAAACCTATAAAGAATATGAATCAATAAAATTATTACTTATAAATCCTGATATTTATTTATTTATTAGAATACTATTTTTGTCACAATAGGTACTATGTGTTGAAAAAAATAGAACAAATACATATCCCAGTAGTCAAGTATGGATTTATAACCATTATAGAGCTCAGTGGAAACTGTGGGCCCTACCACTATCTAGAACCATAGACACCAAAACCCTAGTGAGAGAATAATTCTAACTAAAGGGTTATCAATCTTCTAGATCCCTCAATATCTCCCTAGACCAACCTAAGACCAATAATTAGAGGAGATAATCAATTAAAATCCCGGGCCAACACCTTATCTTATAATCATCCATAAATCAACTCTTGCTTTAAAAAACTCAGTAGGGAACCACCTCTATCATCGAATCCCTTTTGATTAAAAATTTAGGTTAACTAATTCCCACATCCATTATCCACGATGTAATACTCGATATTCTATAATTATAATCAGTTCATTTATTACAGTATTTTTTAACAATTCATTCTTTGTTATTTCATCCCAATTGTAAAAATAATTATTAATATAATTAAAACACTAAATATTATATTTATAACAGATTATAAAACTATATCCATAAAATATATAATAATGTGTGGAAACATTGTAATCTTGTACTCTAGGTGGATTATAATTGAAAAATAATAATATGTATATATGATATATTTCTATTTGGAATAAAACATCAAAAATTGGAATTAAAATGGTTTAAGAACATAAGGAATGATAATAATATATTTAGATGTTGGTGTATATATAAGTATCAATATTAATATAGTACAAGATTACCATTGGTTATTATAATTTTGGGTTGTATAATGATTACAGATTGATTTATTGGATTATTCTATATTAAGGTTAAATGAGTGGGTAAAGTAACACATATGTGTGGAACCATGTATTCAACAAGTAGGAACTTACCATATGATGTTCATTTATCAATGGTTTAGACTAAGGTTTAATCTCTAAGATTAATCCTTAATGAATCCTGATATGTGCTTCTGCAACTAAGGCTCGAGTCGAACCATATGTAGGAGAAGTTCAAGATGGTATTAACTACCGTGTCTATATTAACCAGACCACCGAATGAAAGTACAACTGTTTCACACCATACCTTTATAGATTAAGTTTTTATATTCATATATTATGAATCGTGGAAATAATATTCCTTATAATGGATATTATTTAAGAAATTGAAAGGTGTTTTTTTCAATACTAGACTTATTTACTGAATGTATCAACCCAAAATAAATGGGAAAATATACATAATTATAGAATTATTATGATAAAATGGATTTAGTATTTCGGAATAAGGACATTGCAATTACTCATGATGTGATATTATGTATTATTTGGAAACAATAGTAAATTACAAAAACAAATATGGAAATACACTATAGTTTGGTATATATAACATCATATATATTTAATATTGACTAAATTTGAAGTAGCTGGTGTTATTTTATAATTTTTTGAGAAATAAATTATATTTGATCACTAACAGAGGTATCCGATCACTATTGTGGGTATTTGATCACATTTAATTGTGGATAAATAAAAAATAATAATTTATTCAATGAAATTCCACTCACAACACCTAAAAATACTCAATTCCTCTTTTAATAATACCACACCAAATTCAATTTTCCCACTTAATATCCCACATAAAGATTATCTCCCATATCTATCACTTTATTCGTCATGTGTTTGATTAGATCTATGTGAATTTTTAAGCTAAGCGATTTATGATATATAAGGGTTCCAATTTCTCTCTCCTTGTATATTATTTGAATTTACACATTTTAATATATTTTAAAATTACATTTTATATGATTTCATACTTATTTATGAATGTTATTACCTCTTAATTTCAATTTAATTTTATAATACCCAAACCATTAATAATTATTTTTAATTTATTATTATGCTGAAATAAGGATTCTTCATATCTCTTTATTTAATTCTTATTAATGCAACCATTGATGATGTAGTTTTACAATTTGGGAAGATTTTATGTGTTCCATCATTACCAGTGATAATGAAAAATAAATTTTATGAGGTTCAGAGAAAAAATATCTCTATACATCATGGAATTAATAGGATTTATAAGGATATCTGAGATCACAGAAAGTAGAAAAATATATGGGAGAAATTATGAATAAAATTAAAATATGCTTAGTATGTTATTAGGTAAAGGTTAAAAGGAAACTTCTCAAAAGATTTTTGGAACCTATACTTGTACAATAATTTAATTGGGATAAAATTACAATAGATTTATTTATTTAGGTTCCTAATAAACCTAAGGAAAATACTTTTATATTGTATGGTTTTCATTCTCTCATAAAGGTACCACATTTCATTGAAATTTTAAAATATAATTCTCCAAAACACCTTGCAATGATATATACAATTTTATTTGTATGACTTTATGGAACACCCATATAAATAGTCTATGATCATAAACTAAGGTTCACTTTTAAATTTTAGAGGAATCTCTAAATGTATTTAAATATAAAAACTAATCATATAATTATATATCACCATAAAACAGATAGGTAGTCTGAATGGACAATCTATACAGTTGAAGACATAATTTTTACATTCTCTCTTTAATTCCACGGAAGTTTGGATCTGTACATTCCTCTATTAGAGTTTTATTATAATAAATTTTACCAATCTATTATTTATATGCAACAATATGATTCCTTTAATAGAAAGATATTCAAAACATTGATGTGTTGTGATAATTTTAATGAAAAAAATATTTATGACCCATATGTTTTTGGAAGATATAATAGAGAATGTAAGATATATTGATAATAATATCAACAGTTTCCAAAGTAAAAAAAAAATATATTGATAATTGAAATATTGATCATGAATTTCAAGTGGGAGAAAATTTATTCGTGAAGATATATCCATGGGTAAGGGTTATAATATTTGGAATGAAAGGGAGTGGGATTCTAAGATATATTGGGCTGATTGAAATATTATAGTGGATGTTAAAATTAACAAATTATTTGGATATGAATCCAAACTTATCAAAAGTTCATAATGACTTCCATATCTCAATTCTATGTATTTATATTCAATACCCAACCCATGTTCTAAATGATAATCATGTTCATTTTGATCCGTACTTATCTTACAAAGAATAACCAATACAGATTCTTGATATAAGAGAATAATTTCTACAAAATTGAATGACTCAGCTAGGGAAGGTTATTTTATGGAATCATCTATTGTATGATGAATCATGGGAGATGTGTAATTATTTTAAAATGTCATATATACATTTTTTATAGAATTATTTATAATTTGTAGGGCCAATATATTTAATGTGGGAATGTAATACACAAAAATTTATAATAGTAAGTAAACCATTCACCCAAAATATTTTTTCATAATACGAACTTCATTATTTCATCATATTTGTACACCACATACTGATACAACTGAAAAATTAAGTAATTAAATTTATAAATGAATCTAAAATAAGTACTATAAACATGTAACAATGTTTGGAAACCTATAATACTATAATATATTAGATAACACATAAAAATGAATAAAAAATATATAAGGTATTTTCTTATTATGAATAAAAGTAATAACATAGAGAATGAAATTAATTGATTTAGATGTTGGTGTACAAATAAGGATCAATATAACCATTATTCAATATGACTATTGGTTAATATGATCCTTTGTATACATAGTTGTTGTTGAAAATGATACTTGGTAAATATGATCATTGGAAAATATGACCATTGATCAATAAGATAGTTGGTCAATATGAGATTGGTCATTTTGATTATTAGTAAATATAATAATTGGTCAATATGACCATTGGTTAATATGACCATTGGTTAATATAACTATTGGTTAATATTAATTTTTATCATTATGACCATTGGTCATCATGACTGCTCATTATATGGTGGTTAATAAATGAATATTTGGATTAGACCATTTTAAGAATATTAATGTGATTTAATTAATGAAAAATGGAGATATCAGGGACTTTATTAGTACTAAAATACATTATTATTTTCATTTACCAATACATAGGATGTGTGAGGAATCTTTGGGATTTAGCATTGATCAATCCCAATCAGAGCTTCAACATTTGAGATTCAAGTAGAACCATCTAGTGTATAAGTTCATGTTATTTGAGATCACAACCAGTTCAATATTGGTCGAAAACACAATGTATGTAAAACCATTTCACACCTTAAATTTATAAATTATTCTAGTGTAATTATAGGTTATGTATCTAGGCGTTATGTTTCAATATTATATAAATTATTTAAGAAATGAAAATGTGTTTCTCTGATACTATAATTTTTATAATGATTGTAACATCCTAACATTAATGTTAAAATATGGATAATAATATATTTAATATGAAAAAATAGATTTCATATTTGAATTCATTATGTTTTCCAAGTGTAAAATTTGGGAATATTTTTTAGAAATAGAAAATTACATTAAAAATTAGTGAAATACACTATATACAACATCACATATATGTATGTATGAATAAATTCAAACTACGTAGTTATATATGAGAGTTTTAGGAAGTATTAATTATAGTGCAGAACTAAGGGAGGTTATGGAGTACTATGGGGGTAGTAAAGCAATTTTAATAATAGAGATATAAAATGATCATTGATTTATTACTTTAAATTCAACTTTCTACACCAATAAATTCCCACCCCCTATTATCATTATCCCATGAAATATTCAATGTTAAATATTAATATATCACTCGAGAAGGCTCTCCCATATTCCTACCTACATTATTGTACTATATGGTTAGATATATGTTCAGTTCAATGTTAATGGTTTAGGAGATGCAGGAGTACATATTTCTCTCTCATCACCACTTATTTTAATTTCATTATTTGTAATCACTTTTATAAATTCATAATATATGTTAAGATTATTATGAATAAAGATTATTATCTCCCCATAGATCTATAATCAATGTTATAATACCCAAACCCCTTACCTTATACAACTTATTAATTCATTATTATGCTAAAATAAGGATTATTCAAATCTCTTTCTATAATTCATATTTTTTCCCCTGTAAATTCCTAAATAAATTACCCTTTACAATATTGATTAAATTTTATGTTCCATCCATATTATATCTCATCCATTTTATTACATACTTCATTCTTAGTATGCCCAATTCATAAGTTTTCTTATGATTAAACCTCTGCATAGCGATAAAACATCAAAAAAATATTTTAAATGTGTGTGATTTTCCAAAAA
Organism: Viscum album; assembly: GCA_963277665.1. Lineage (NCBI taxonomy): Eukaryota > Viridiplantae > Streptophyta > Magnoliopsida > Santalales > Viscaceae > Viscum > Viscum album. The sequence continues at coordinate 1,921,621,712 of OY728159.1, forward strand.
AATACATCCATGTATAGATAAAATAATGTAGATGTGGCTCTGGAATAGATCCATTTAGGGGTAATAACCCTGAAAGGGTAAGATTTAATATTAACCCAACCATCACCTGGTGCACGATAAAGAGGCCTTATTGAAGACTTGGCTTGACACTCCATGAGGATATTCTTTGAATGATTTTCATGCTCTATATGAACCAAAATGAAGGATTTATATAGTGTTTTATTAAATATGTACTATTTTGGTATCCTATAATTGAAAATACCTATATCATTTACAACCATAATCTTGATAAGTACTTGTTAGAGATAATTCCTTAGCAACCACGTTTTTCGTACATATTTGAAAATTTGGAATCCCTAATTATTCTCTCTATGTTTCATGGGAATTTATACAGACACCCTTATGAATTTTAATAACTATGGAATCTATTGATGATCTTTTTAATCCATTTCTTGATAAGAGTCAGTAATAATTTATTCTATAATGTTCTTCCATGAACATTATTCAATGTAAAGCCTATTATCTTTCATAGTGATGTAATTCATGATAATTATACATGATGGTTTGTGCTCGAAATTTTATATACCCTCCGTGTATCGGTAGGTCTCATGACATTACTATTGTAGGGTAAAAGGAATATCCAAATAGTTTAACTATGAAGTCTCGACACAATGACTCAATTATATTTTTATATTTTCTAACATCATTTATTCCCATCAATGACATTATTCAGTTATCCATGTTGGTAACAATTTATATATATTAAATGGAATATGTAATTTCAGAGACACCAATTGTTTACTTTTTAATGATAATATTTTATCTCCCTATTATGCCTTGTTAGTTTCCAATGTACGCTCTACCTTACATTCCATTTAAGCTCTCCCTTTATATTTTTTTAGTATTTCCCAATGTCATTAAGTGGAATAAATTTTATTATAATCCCCAAGGGTAGACTTAAAGTATAAAAACATGTAATCAAAAGATGAAAATTATTATATCTTATTGTAATCTTTATGTATCTTTTCTCTTGAATATAACTGAACATTAATATTCATAGTATAATTTCATGTAATATTATTTAAATATAATAAAAACCCCTCATATATAGGTGACAATGGTTAGGTGTATAAAACTCAACGGTGTAGGTAGCACAGATCCTCTTAGAATCAATAAGAAATAAATCACCATCACTAGACCTTTAAACCCCAAAAGAAACAATACGCCCAATCCGGGCTCCTCCATGAAATCCAAAACCAGGAGAAACTAAATCTAAATATCCCATAATGTTACTACTCCGTGCTTCCCATTGGTAACAATTCAAAACAACCTCATACCAAAAAAATTATATTCCCAAATTTATGTCATCCAATAATCACATGAACCTCACCAAGGTCTCACACCCCACCACCTCCTGGGTAAATCTTAAACTAGAACTTCATGGAAAATCACTCACCAAAACTCTCCCAACTAAAACCATCAATCCATTAGCCTCAATATATCCAAATATTCTTATTATCATGTTCTAATTAGAAAAAAACATAGAATACACAATCAATGAGTCCAATTCTAGGTACATGGTTAGAGAACAAGCCAAATAAATTAAATGGAAGATACAATGTGTGTAATACTCACGTACCCCTCTTACCTAACACATCACCTTAGAACACATAGATTATTTAATTGAATTTCACATAGTGAAATTGGGTTTTTTTGAACAAAACATTTAGTAGACAACCAAAACAACTGTTCTTCACAAAAAAACCCAAAACATCCCTTGACAGGCTCTCACGAGACACATAAGATTATTAAAACAAGAAACTAATAGTCTGAAATGGAATGATGGTGTGAAATGGATACATAACCATCCTCATGTTTAAATACTAAATCTTCACGACCAAATAAGAACTCATTAAATCTCTCGGGAACCAATATCAGGCATCATGACATGAAGAATTAATTATAAAATTTTATAATTAATTAATCAATTAATATTTAGTGGAAAAACATTTAAAAACATACTGTACAATCTCACCACACTGAAATTAGTCTTTAAAGAAGGCGATAAAGCCCATAGGATATCCTCTAGAAAAGATGGGAAAACCCCATTATTTTTACTTGATTACATCATGATCCTATGGAATCAATACCAATCTATAAGCTGAAACCACGTCTAAATCAATGGGACAAAATGGGGAGTATTAATTTAGGAATAAATGGAAAAACTTTCAAGATATCTATCTAAAATCACACACTAAATCACACCCATTCAAGGGGGATTGAAGGGAGAAGAGTTTAGGGAGGTCAGACTAAATGGTTTCCTCGCGAAAGCTCCTGTTCCAAAAAACAGATGGAAAATAACTAGTAAATTATCTGTCTTCCTCTAGTTAAACAACTATATATGATATTTTCTATAGAGTAACCCTAAGGGACCTAGTGCAAACCCAATAGCTGATTTGTCTAATGGGGTTTCTTACCATCTCCCTCCTCGAGTATCCACCAAAGTGATACCCTTCCTATAGTGTAAACCTACGAGTTTACAACATATCCCTCCATCTTAAAGCCACACTATAATGTGCCCTCCAGGATATTTAGTATATGGACCATAGGAGTTTGTTTTGACCTACATCCACCTCCTCGACCATTTCGTGGTGTACAAACATGGGAATGTTGTGGTATTACACAACAAAGGGATGGTATGGTACATCTAATACCCTTAGTTGTGGAACCATTGACCCCCAAAAACTAGGTACAGCTTCATAGCTCAACCATATAATATTTACCACCTCCATAGTGTAGTGAATCTCCTTGGAACCTCCATTTTGAATCCCTCAATTCTGCATCCTTTCTTTCTCCACTACATAAATTTTCTCAAAAGGCAACAGCATATACCATTCCACAATTCCCAGGGCTATAGAGTGGTCCTCACCTGTAGTTAAAGTTTCATCTAAGGGCCACCCAACCCTTTTCCAAATCTAAAATTACTACACAAAAATCCAAACAAGCCTCATTATCTATTCAAATCCATCAGCTAATAATTTCTAAACACCATGAATACCAATCCAATTCATAATTCTCAAAGAGATATCCTCTTTAAATAAAAAAAGATCAAATCTATCATTATTTCCTCAACACTTAATGATGTGGATAATTAAAATTTCTTATTAGTTAAAATATATTTCATGATTGAGAATAATATTTGGATACAATAGGATATTCCAAGGATAATAGTGTTTATTAGTGATTTTTATTAGAAATGAGGGATTTGATCTCACCACCCAATAAAGCCATATTTCTATGAATAATATGATTTTTTATTTCATAGCATGATGTTCTATATGAAAATATATTTTATATGATGAAGGTGGGAATTTTTTTTATATAGATAAGTTTATATGTATAAAAAATAAAATTTTTAAGAATTATAATTTGAATTAAATGTCACTTAGAATCCTAAAAGAGTTTAGGGTATCTCTATAATGAGAAATAAAAAGACCTTCATGTATTTATCATAAAAATCGAAAGCAACTTTATTACATTAAGTATTTTAGTTTGTGTTGGTAAAGAATAATATAAATTATAGTATTAGTTACTAGATGATATCTAAGACAAACCAGACCCACTATCTCAGATATGTTGCTAAAAACATAATCTTTAAATATTCAGTTTAATACCAACTGATGAAACCCATACTAAACCGTCCATAATATGAATATCGAAATCAAATATATAGTAACATACATACCCAGTAATTTTTTATGGTTTTATATATCTTCAAAGTGATTCAATAAAAAATCACTTCATTCCATATAAGAGGAAATTTTACCCCATTAATCCAATGATTACTTACTTTACTATTGGTATATAATATTTTAGTTCTTAAGAATAGTGTGAGCAAAGAAAGGGGCTGAATTAGTGATCATATTATTTTTATGATTTACTTATTTATAATCAACATACATGGATAGTTAAAGTAATGTTCACTATTCTTATTGTCTCTCATTCTAAAATGAGTTGGAAGCATGAAAATGGAATAATAAAAAAGGATATAAAATTTTCAACGTTTAATGGATAATAATTTATAGGTTTAGCTGATATATTATGGACCTTCTCCTCCTTCAGGTATTTGATGCATAGTGTATCATCAATGCTAATAGGTTTTTTCCTTCGATACATTTTAAATAATATATATGGTTTTATTAGTATTAGGGTGTCTCTAACACATATCCTTTATTCTGATTTTCTTTTAATTTTCCATTTTGTTCATGAATATCCCCATGATATGTGGTAGCTTAAATATTTGTCATTCATTTAAACATAATATCATTTAAAAATGTTATAATATCATTTGTTAAAACTCCTATTGAATCGGACATTAAAATCATGAATATCATCCACATAATAGTCTATAAATATTGGTCATTTAAATATCATAAAATCATGATAATATATTCCATAAATCATATAAATACATGATTGATGAATTCAAATGATATTTGAATAATATTAACATAATCTTATATAATAAATCTAGGGACATATAAATCCTCATATAAATAAAAATTTATAACTCATCATAACCCATTGTATTTAAACTCCACTAAAGAATGATATTCCATGACAATTTTCTTGATGTAAGTTCTTCATTGTGTTCTCCATGATTTATGATACATCTACTCGTGATGATTAATAATTTTTTTATGAAAAAACTGTTGAATACATAATTTAATGATTTTGGACACTGATCAAGATCCTTGATTAAAGCATGTGTTTTTTATAAATATCACAAGTCTGTTATGTGTTTTTTGTATTCCCCAACATGGCTCAAACGTCATTCATAGTCATTGTTATTTTCCTTGTCATTATTAAAACATATGTGGTTACCCATTTTCCTTATGTCACATTAAATAAAAACATTTCATTAAAACCACAAATAATTCTAAATAACTCTCATGACAATTTCATTAAATTCAATTATATTAGAGTGATAAATATGTATTCCCTTCATGTTAAACGAATTTTTCATGTCATGCATGACACCATCTTTGGGTCACATGAATGAACCATTTTTCATGTGACTTATTTACTGAGGTTGTATCAAGGATAATTCCCAAAATTCGTAAATTTATTATCTTATTCTATGAGCATGATAATCCATTTTGAATATTATATTTTTCAATAATTAAATATCATTAGATGTCTTGGCATGAAAACATGTCAAAAATTTGGTCCACAAATCATGGTAGCTCATTTATTCATGTGGTAGTTTAAAGGATCATCCCTCATTATGTAAGTTTATAAACCTCATGATCAGTTAATCATACATTTAATTATGTCATATACTCATGTAATAATATATATAATTTGAATAGTAGGTTTATCTTCCCTGAGAATGTTCATGATTTCTTAACCTCAACACATTCGGTTACTTCTCTATTTTATGTTGTAGTAAGTTCCCATTGTGATCGGTCAAACATTTTTCAGTATCTCATAAGCTCATGGTAAACTAAAATGATATATATACATTTACATGAAACGTTTTTCATTGACAACAAATATATAATTTGGATTATAGAGGGAGGAAGTGGATGATGCAGATGTGTGAAAAATGGTGTCTCATCATTCATTTAATTTTTTAAAGGTGAATGATTAATTCAATGTTAATATATAGTACCACATTAAACTATTAATATGTTACTCACTTTTTAATAATCTACTTTGTCCCTAAAGACTTTCAATCATATTCATTGGTCTGACTATATATAAACTGCGCGCACACATCTCACAGGTCAGGCCACTGCCAACTAACTCATGACACCCTTTTGTGTATGGAAACATTCACACATGCAAGCCTATATATAGGATTCCTTCAGTACTATTCAGATGAGTCCCTCTCATATAGCCATGGTCAGACTCCATTCTTATTTCCCATTTTTGGGTGGTTGTCCAATATTTTAATAAACTCAAATTAAAATAAATTGGAAAATAATATTCTTGTTCGCCAATGGTCAACCAATATAAGATATGAAAATAATCCTTAATCACCAATTAATGTCATCTTCCTGAAAATATGTTCACTTCATCAAAATATTATTTACCTCTTTATTGTTTTAAACAGTGTGCAATTATTAAACACCATTTGAAAGTGTCTTTAGAAATTAAAACCATCTCTCTTCAATAAATAAATAATTTATTCATTCAGCTTTACATGTAATATGATCCTATTACCATTAACTTCCCATACATATTATCACCCTTATTTATAAAAACAGTTAATAATAAATGGGAACTACAAGAATACCCTAAAAATTTATCCATAGATGACACACATCTGAAAATTTCATTCAGAAAACCCTTCATCAAAACATAGGCAAATTGAAACATAATAAGACTAAGCTCAAATTATTAGTAAGTGTAAACATATGTGATAATAATCAATGATCATAATTATTCATAAGATAAACATGTGGGTTTAAGAATATGATCATGCTACAAAACCACATCAGAAGATAATAATTCCTAATAAAACATGGATTGTATGTCATGAATCATGACATAAATATTTCAACATAAAAAAGTAGATAACAGAGGATAATATCTTCATAATAATTTAGAAAAAACATATAAAATTATATCATAAGAATAATTCAAGAATCACTAATTGGACAATATGACATATTGGATAGATTCTCAATGTGAATTGGGTTTAATCCCCAGTCCTTTTCATATGATATCACGAGATATAAAACATTAACTATTTCATTGGAGGGATATATAGTTTTGATCCACCAATTACTTCTTAATATTTACATGTATAAGAGTTCCATATATAAAAAATTAATAATTTCATTAAATCATAATTAAATTGGTGAATAAATAATTTTAATGATGATTTCCACCAAAAAAATCATATATTATGCCAAGAATTAGATGGATGGTATCATTAGTGAATATTCATCATAAATAATATTAAATATTAAAGGATCATAGTATATATAAAAATATTTAATGGGAATATGGGTTTTAACACATTAGAATAACATCACATAAGAAGGGATTGTTAATTGGATCATTTGATACTAAAAGATATATTTATAAAAAGAAAAACATCATAAGATAATTTAGAGGGTTATTTATGTAGAATAACTCCAAATGAGGAATATTTTTGTAGTTTGGGAGAAAAATAAATGAAAACTTAATAAAATAATTTTAATAAATATTTTAAAACATGGTTGAAGAAAAAACATATAACCTACTCAAAAAACAAAATTTTCAGGAGTAAAATGAGTATATTTATATCCTTAATTATCAAAGAGTAATAAATATTTAAAACTTGAAAAAAACAATTATGTTAAAATAGAGAAATATGGAGTAGAAGAGAAAACATCCATAAGGGGAATGAAATCCATTTATTTCTTTCTCTAAAACATTAACCATTATTTTTTAAATGAAAAATTACAAAAAAATAGGAATACAAATTACATTGTAGAAAAATGAAAAATAAAAAAGAAATATTAGTTAGGAAAAATGGTTATAAAATCATTTAAACATGTTTATGTTGTAAACATTAAAAATGATAGTCTTTTCACACTATTGTAATAAAATTATAACATAACCCATGAAAAAAATGTTTGAAATAATTGTTTTATACATTATCCAAGAAATTAAAATATAGTATAAAATTACCACAAACAATCATTTATTTACAGAGAATAAAATTGTTTAAAAAAATAAAAAAAAGAATCTTGTGTTGAAATTATCCCGACTGTAATGAAAAGAGAAGGACACTTTCACTAACACTGAATATTTTTGGAGAATTTTAATTAAAAGGGAAAAAATACAATAAAAATGTATGTAAAACCAATAAATATCAATATGATATAGAAATACATGGGATTTTAGATTAATATAACTTAAACATAACATAGATATGAAAATTTACATAAACAATCTTGAAATAGTGAGAATGGAAAAATAACCCTTACATCATAGGTAATGAATGAATCAAAGGATAATGGAAATTGAGAGATTATATGAATATAAAATATCCATGAATATATTTTTAGTATTTAATAATTCAATATGTAATTATTTACGATATATAATAGTATATTGGTGTTTAATAAAAAACATTTCTTAGGGAATTGAAATTGAGAAAAAGAACCCTTACCTTTGATTACTTCTTCGTTAGATGTTCTCTAACCTCCTAAATAATAAAATAACACTCATTGAAAATTTATTTCATAACCCTATTGATTTAGGTTTCATTTTATAAGTTTATTTTATTATCATATTTCATTCATTTATCATATAGCTTATTCTGAAATCTGCCACATGTGGTTGTTTGGTTAATTTCTCAATAACTACATTAGTATGTTGTACTTGGTAAAAGGTGTAATAAAATAGTTTATAATCCCCAAAGATATATTGTTAAAAATTATTTACCATTATTGTTTCAAAAAATGTATAAATCTCAATATAATATAAAACATATATTTAAATTATGAGATATATCTTGGTATGTTAGTTTTGGGAAGTTAAAATCAATATAAATATTTTTTGTTAGTATACTTAATATAATTGAAATTTTATTTTATAAAAATATTAATCATGTTATAAATATAAATTTTATTCTATTAATCTATTTTTATAACAATCCATTGAAGGTTGTGATGAAAAATTAAATACGTCATTCATGGTGTCACTGAACAAACCCAAATACAGACCATGTTTACATTAATCAATTAGATAAAATGAAGGTAGATAATGGTTATTCCATAAAAAAATTTAGTATAATAATGATAATTATGTTATTATATTGTGATATTCATAATATATTTGTAGGAGGTAGAATTATAATAAAAGGAATAGAAATTTAAAACGTGTCATCAGATGTTTTTACCCTACTCATTTGTATAACTCCTATGAGAATTGGATTATGTATTTAAAAGGTGGTGTTTTTATGATACACTAACTTATGTGAAATATATAAATGTACGTTAATTATTTTTTAGAATATATAATATGATATAATACTCTTTAGGCATCAGAAGATGTGGGGAAGTGAAGGGGTTATATTATAAGTGAGAAGGGTGAAATTTGTGTAAATATTAATTTCTTATAATTAAAATGGATTTAATATTTAAAGAAATTGGATTAAAAATAAATAATTAGAAAGTAAAAAATAAAATAAGTTCCTTAAATAACTCATTCACACATTTATAGATGGTGATTTTTTATATTGTTTAGCATTGCCTCTTTATTTAACACTTTTACCTCATTTATGCCTTTACAATAGTGAATAAATTTTTCCTTGGAGTATTATATTTATGAACATACATTAAATTAAACTTATTACATAATTTCAGTTATTATAATTTCAAATATTAGATCCATTTTTTATAAATAAATCCCTCATACTAATAAAAATTAACAACAATATAAGCGCGAATAATGTTTTAAAAATATTTTTTACAAAAATGTTTTCTTATGAATACCAAAACTATTATTGAAAAATATTATAAATTTAATTAATAAAAATGATATTTATTGAATTATAATTAAATAAATGTGGTTTTTTTGGATTTAGAACCATTCTGAAATAAAGTGGAATCTTTTTAATTCTTAATTAATGAAAAATGACCAAAACAGATTTTTTAATTAAAATGGGACTTAGGATATAAAATATAAATCATGCGTTTCTAAATTAAAAATAATAATTTTAAATTATTTATTTTAATATTTATATATATAAATTTGGTGAGTAAAATTTTTTCATAAATTTTACACCCCAGCGTATATCATGATGACATCCAAAATTTAATAGTATTTGTAAAAAAATATATTTTATACTATTCACCAAAAAAAAACCATGTCAAAAAATATAAAAAATTCATCATTAGATAAAATTGAATATTTGAATATAAATATGACTTTTATTTTATGAAATTAATAATCATAAATTTAATAATTTTTTTTAAATTAAAATAAAAAATAGAATGAAAATGTGGATTCATTAAGAAAAATCCTTTTAAAACATTAAATTGTATTCAGCTTATTTGATATAAATTATTATCTAAATGAGTTTTAGTTTTAGAAATATGAACATTTTATTTGAATACTACATTAATAGTGAAAATTTTAATTTTAGATATAAAAAATACACAACACTTTTAAAAAGTAGTTCTTCTAAAAATATGTATTTAAAAAAGATTAATTTCTTTTAATCATATCCCATTAAAATTTATTATTTATTAATTAATTGAAATTAGAAAAAATTCAATAATTATTTTAAAATAATAATAATTTGTAAGGAATTAAAAACCATTTGATAATAAATAATTTCAATTAATTATTTTCATTAAATTTACATTATGTTTTAAAATTATTTTAATTTTCATAATGATATTTCAAATTTTATTCTAATGATGTATTAATATTTTGCTTTCATTGTAAAATATATTATTATTATTTTCATTGTCGTGTTGTGCATAATACAATTGTTTCAAGACATTATTTATTTTAAAAAATAAACATCTAAAACTATTGATCGGTAAAATTCTTCTCCCACCACCAAATAAATTATGACCACACAATTTTTATTTTTCACACTAATGTGAATAAATAAATTTATATTCATATCAAACGGAAAAATATATCATTTGAAAAATAAAAATAAAGAAAAATAACTCATATGTTCTTTTTTATCCTTACATAAGAGTTCTTTCAATTTTATCTTGCTTATTTCTAGCCATTTCCTTATTAGGTTCTCTCACCTAACAAGTAATTTATTACGTCATCAAAATATTCAATATCGTAAAAATATAATTTTAAATTCAGAAAATTGGTAGTTAATGAAAATTTAATTCTACTAAATAATATTCACAAGGATTTTTATGCTTTCTATGTAGTTAGGATCAAATATTGTGCAATGTGTGAATATCAAGTAAATACCCCCTAAAACCTTTAATTGGTTTATTATTCCATAGTGCATCTGAGCCAGATCATTCATCCACTTATAGTAACCATACCAATATTTCAATGTATGAAATCACTCTCACTTTACCATAATTTTTGGATTACACCCTATACATAGACTTATCTCTATGGGTTTCAATGATGTTTTCCAATCATATTCCCTAAAATATTTCTAACACCAAAATATCATGAACTTTTTTAAAATATTATAAACTCAAAAAATCATGAAATCATATGCTCCGAACCTTAAATATTACCCAAAAAATATTAATCACAATTCGATAAATATATACATTGGTTATATGTAACTCCAAAATATATTAGTCTTTTCCAAAAAATAAACTAAATTTCCTCACCATCAATTTACTTTTCAGTATCCAAGGTTATCTCATCTTATATTCAAAAAATCAATTAATACCTATTCATAATTTACCATAATTACATTAACAAGAAATTATATATCAATAGAATGTTTCAAATATTCCCCAATTATGTATTTTTCTCAAAACCAAATGATCTTCTCCCAATATATCACTAATATCCTAAAAATCAATCACATTAGAACTAAAAATTGTTATATATGCCATTAAAAATTTGATAGACCTTTAACTAATTAACTCATGGTGGTTTCCAAAGTTCATAAGTTATCCTTATTTGACAATATATTAAACTCTAATGTTGTATAAAACCTTCATTAATTCCAATTTAGATATCACAAGACATCACCCCCAGATTTAGTTCCAAAAAAAATTGTTTACATATTATATCTGATACAAATTAATGTGACCCAATCTTATCTATACATAATTAAAATATAAATAAAAAATATAGAGTCCCAAACATATAATAATGAAATTATAGGTTATGTGCCTTATATAGTTAGGAAACATATTTAATTACCAAAATTTGTATCTCTACTATAAAAAATGGACATTATTTCTACTGAATCATGGATTCATTATTTTAATCTAAATCTTCAACAACAACCAAAAAATTATACACACAAGATATTCATATATATATTTCATATGTAATATTATTATTCATAGCCAAGGGAAATAAAAAAATTATAATGGGGATCTCAATTTTTCATTAATAGAAAATATAAACAATAACAATCATATATCATAAGTAATCATAAGTTGATAATGATTTCATTATAAAATAATCAGTATACATCGTGTTATAATAAGGAAATTATACATGATTTAACATGGATCATAAGTTATGAATCATAAAATAAGGATTTTTTCATAAAGATACATTTAAAATTGGATCATATAATCATAATAATGTGGAAATAATATAATACATGAAATCACTAGTATAAGTCAAGAGTCACTTCCAAAAAAACATAATATAGTGAATATATTCTTATATTAGTTTGGGTTTACTCCCCATTCCTTTACATATCATCTCATGACATATAAAACATTACAAAATTAATTTGGGGCCTATATAATTTTTTTCTCCCATCACATTATAATATATACATGAATATGTGTTCTACATAATAACATTCATAATTTCATCAAAGAAAAATGAAACCAAAAAAAATTGTGTTTCATAAAGATTTCAATAAAAATGATCATATTAAATACATTTAAATAATATAGATGGTATCAAAAAAACATATCCCCAATAATTTATAATAAATATTAAGGAATGTTGATATAGATAAAAACACTTTTTTATTATAATGCATTTTGAATATCTTTTGAATTTTGTCACATAGGAATATTTCTTGAATTGGAACATTTTATTTCAAAAGATTAATCTCCAAAAATAAAAAATAATAATAATAGATTATGTAGAATAAAAAATGAAACATAACTCTAATAGAGATATATCTTTTTGTGTTTGAGAGATAAATATTAAAAATTAATTTCTACAAATCTTTTATAACAGTGTAGAAAAAGAACATATACGCCACTACAAAAATGAATTTTTAAGGTGTTGAAAAGAGGAAATTGAAAACCATAATTTTAAAATAATTCCCAATATTTAAAACTTGAAAATAAATCATTTTAATTTTTTGAAATTTATAGTTGAATAAAAATATAATTTTTTTTGAATAAAATCACTTAATTTATTCATATAAAGCACTAAATTTTATTTTCAAAATGAAAAAATCACAAACAATTGGGAATTGAAATAAATCTAAAAAACCAAAAAAACTTAAAGAGTAATATTCATTTACAATTGGTTTTTAAAAATAGTTAAAAGGTATTCATGTGGTAGACATTGAGAATGATATTACATTCACACTTTTGTAATGAATGTAAAAAATTACCCATGCAGAGGAAATTAAAAATATTTCATTCAATTTTTAAATTAAAAAAAAATCTATTGTAAATTGACCATAAAATAATTTAATCATAGATATGAACATTCTTAAAATAATATAAATAATTTGGATATAGAGGAGAATTTATAATGATTGTAGACAAAATACAGGGTCACTTACTTGAAAACATTTCATTTAATTTTCATCCAAATGGAAATAAAATGATATAAAGGCATGTATGATCAAAAAAATAAATATATAAAAAGGAAATAAATGTTATTTATAAGAAAATGACATATAATTACTTCATATAATAAATTTAACATAAATTATCTTGAATGTAAAATGGGAATAAAAAAGAAACCACTATATTTTAGGAAATGTATTAATCCATGGACAAGAAAAAGTGGGAGAATAAAGTAATTTTATATTTCTAAGATTAAAAACATATTTAATATATAATAATCCATTAGCATAAAATTTTCATCACAATAATGTAAGGTGATACAGAAAAATAAAAATATCTAATGATATTTCAAATGTGAAAAAGAACCCTTACCATAGATTTTATCTTAGTCAAACGCACTATATTCTCTTGATAATAAATTAATAATAATAAATAAATTTTTTAATATTTTTATTCATGTATTATTTAATTTTTATTTTTTATTTATATTCAAGTTTCATTCAATTATCATATAGTTGTTTCTCACATCAATCACTTGGGGTTGTTTGGTTAATTTCTCTAAAATTTATTCAGTATATTAAACATGGTAAAAAGTATCATAAAATAATTATATAAACTCAAAAATTATTTATTTATATAATATATTTCATTTAACTATCAAGATATTTATACATATTAATATATTATAGATAATAAATTTACTCTATGAAAGATGTATTGGTATGTTTATTTGGTGATGTTAAAATTAATATTCTCATTTTCAATAAGGATCATTAAAATAATAGCCAATTTATCCTTCTAGTATCATAATAATGGAAAAATATCATATTTATACATTAAATCATTTTTTATTACCTTCCATTAAAAGAGGTGAAGAAAAATGAAATAAGTCATTCAAGGTGGTGGTGAACTGACCATAGCGCGGGTGTTGATTACATTTTTTGAACAGATTGAAGGAAAATTGATCATTGTTTTCCCTAAAAGTTATTGAATTATAATATAATAATGATATTAATTGAATTATATTATTATTTTTATATTATATTTAGAGGATGTATAAGAATAATAAAATGAACAGGAATGAAAATGGGTGTTTTTGCTCTTTTACCTTACTCATTGGGACAACCACCATGCTAATTGAATTAATCCATTTAAAGGTTTTATTTTGATGAGAAGAAAACATATAGTAAATAAATAGGATTTATAGGAAATATTTTCAGTGTATATTTTTTGTGAGAGAAAGAATTAAGTTTCAGGAGAAGTGGGGTGTTGAAGGGGTCTCTTCATAAGGTACATCATATTTAAATGGCTGAGAATGGTGGCATTTTTTTAAAAATATATTTCATAATATTAAAAGGGATGTCATATTCAATTAAAGTGGATCCAAAAATGATAATTTGGGATAATATGAAATGGTAAGATAATGAAATCCATCATTCTCTTATTTATAGAATATTTTTGTGATGTTTTCTATCTTTACATATTTTTAAACACTTTTACCCTATTTTAGCATTTACCATGGTGAAAAACTTATACATTGCTATCATATGTTTATTCCCTAATATTAAATTAAAAATATTACATAATTTTAGTTATTATAATCATAAATATGAAATTAATTTTATTTAATTCAATTCTTAAACGAAATAAAATTCACATTCAAATAAGTACACATGACACAACCAAAATAATCGTTAGAATAATTTATTTTTAAGAAAAAACACTTATTTACTTTTAATATTGTAAATAGAATTAATAAAAATTATGAGATACCAAAATTTTTTAAAAAATATGGACACATTATATAATATTCTAAACCACTTATTTTATAAAATTAATGTTCTAGTGGTGATGAGGATGGTTCAAGAGAGTTCTTGGCTTTTTCAGAGCCCATAGCTTCAAAACTTTGGAAAGGAAGACTAAGAAATATGGTTAGTGTATAATTAGATATATATAAGATACTAAATCGTGATGGATGATTCAATTATCTATTTAGGGGAACATTATTTGTATTTACCTTTCATCCAAGGCCATACATACATACAATGGTTGCAGACCCTATAGCTAAGGTACATTACATGGGATGTGAACTGTTTTTAAAATCATTCCTTGATCCCAAGTTAGGGGTGTCATTGGATAGTGGTTATTGTATTTTTGGCCCAACATTTGTACAATAATGCATCCAAATGGCGTTATGCCTTCAATTTTGGAAAAATGATGTCTTTCCCCTCTTTTATTTTTAATTACACCACCCTATTCTCTTTTCCTTTCAATCAATATCAGCTCTCTCTCACGTTCATTATCTTTAATCCCAAGAAAGGATTTATGGTTACAAATCCATCATTAATCATAATCAATCATCATTAGTCTCATTAGATTCATCCTAGTATGATCTATACTCCTCTTCCTTCATCTGTCAATTTACCTCCCCATTGTCAGCAATATTTTGGTGTTAGCTTATATGACCTATTTTCAGGAAATTTTCCTATTTTGATGAATTATTATATTATTCATAGATTAAAAGAAAAAAAATTAATTCCCATTTATCTACTAACCTGATTTAGGTGTAATAGTATTTTTCCATGAAGATGATTCCTTTTATAGAATGTGTTTTCATGCTGCATGTCGGACCTTCTGTGAATTTCATTAAAAATTAATATTTTTCTTTATGCCAAATTATTTTCCATGTTAAATGTTTCCTTGTACACTTTCTATGGTTAGATATTATCTACCATGACTAGTTCTACCCCTTAGGGTGTGATCATGTGCTGTTTTTTAATTATTAAATTACCATATATCCACACCACCTCCTAAGAGGTTCTAATTTCCACCAAATTAAATAGCTCATGGTAAATATATGGAAACAAGTACTGTTCCCATACATGTGACCTCCATAAGATAAATGCTTATATATCTTAATTAAATTACCTGATAAAAAAATTATAATTTATCCTTCAGTTTCTCTTGAAGCCTAACACACCTTATATAATTATTACTTACGGGCAAGGCGTCCCACATAATTCTGATACATGGGCATGGTGTCCCATATATAAGTGATCCTTAAGAAAGGCATCCCATATACATCTGATACTCGATCATGGCATCCCATAAGAATGGGATACTCAAGCATTTCATACAAAAATAAATATAACATGAAGTAAATGGAATCCCTTGACAAATTAGGATATTCATAGCACTACCCAGTAAATCTTGAGTTTTTTCTTAGGACATATATAGTAGTAGTATCCTTATATATGGATGTAAATGTCACTTTGTATATATATAATATATATCTATTTATATTGTTATATTTTCATGACTTAATCAAGATTTTATCCAAATATTTTGTGTCAGCCCGATGTCCTTTAAGAACCAGAGCCCACACATTTAAATTTTACAACTTTTCATGAATTATTATACAAGCATACTTCTCATTTTATATTCATAGGCTAGTTTTTACTAGGAACTATTGGTGGTTCCCTACTGAGTATAATTCACACGCTATTCAATCAACCTATTAATACTAAAAATGATATTATGGATTCATGTAAGGATATGGGGAAGTGTCCATTGGTGGAGTTTTTATTATCTACTTAGGATGGAGTACAAGAGAAGAGGTATGAGATTTTCCTCACAATTCTTGTGGAGATATTTTTTGGGCCTTTTTAAATCTTCATATAGCATTATTTATACACACGTACCCATTTTCTATTTTTGTATATCAAATTAAATAGAATAAAACATTTTGTTCATGGTATTGATATTATTTTTTCTTGTTTGGTTATCTTGATAGTTTACTAATTCCACTTCTAGTTACTTATTACTATTTCTAAAGTTTAGCATCATTTTATATAACTGTGATGTATTTTTTTCAATAGGGAATCATAACCCCATTGACACTCTCTAGTCCATCAATAATAGTCAATAGCCTATGGAATATTGGGTGTTTTGTTTGAGTTCATGTGTTTGAATGGAATAGGGAGTCTCTTATTGGATACCTGTTCGGGATGCTTGAAAGTGGAATCAGAGGGGGATCTTTCTCCATTTTCCTTAAAATTTTGTTATTACAAAGGATACTAGAAACCTACTAGAAATTTTTAATTATCCAATTCCTTGGATTAACAAACCTATATATAGGGAAAACCTAGATTACCTGGGATAGGATATTGTTTTTTGGTTTGTGACTGTTATTGTTATATTGATTTTGACATTGGGTATGAACATGATTTGTGAGATTATTATGGTAATTATTATGTTGGTTTTTACTTTACCATGCTCTAATGATGTAATGGTGTATCATATCATGCATCATTATAGGCACTTGAGGATTCAAATTTCTGTCATTATGTAATGATATATAGTCATATATTGTTCCCTTTCGTACCTGAATTTCATGTGATTTTCATGAGTGCCTTTATTGTTATATATAATGAAATTTTCTAAAGATTATATAATGTATAAAATAATTGGATTAGTTAAAACACATTTATCAATATAAATATAGTTTTCTCATATATATTGATGATGAAACCTTAATTAACCAATTATTCCATGTTTGAACCATGAAACATTGGTTCTATAGGCTGAAATGTTAGTTGACATGATTGCATTAATTCAAATTCTAATTTATAAACCTTATACATCATTAAATATAGAATGATGAATCATTTAATCAAATGAATTTACATGAAATGTTACATCATAATACTGGATGTAAGGGCTAGGTTGTAGTTACATGACGTACCAACTGTAAAGTATAAGTAGAATGGGACTTTTAAAATTGGGAATGGTGATCTATCTAACTAGATGGTGATATCTATATTCATATAAATGACTACGAACCTGAATAAATTTATGATTTTAAAAAACATTTTCTCTATTAAATTTGGATAATAATTGAAAATAAATTGTGTTTTCCTTTAAACATTTAAATTGACATTCCACATATTGGAAACCCATGTGGTAATATGAGACCATGACCCTGACTCGGCCATAGTAGTGAGGAGCAGGCCGTGTCTATTATGATCTATTGTGATCTTTCATGACACCTATACCAAGATTTAATAATATTAAAATAGTTGTGGCATGTTGAATGGAAGGATATGAAACTATAAATTCATGTTTTCTTGATCCTATATTTTTTTTAACATTATATGATGATGGTGATAAGAAATTATAGAATTATGATACTATGAAATCCTTGAATCATGCATTGGGAGGGTGTAAAATACCATGCTCTAGAGGTGGTAGTCCCTATGCCACAATTACTGCCTTCAATAGTTCCACTAGTGGAACCTCGTATTCTTCCTCCACCGGGCATCAATACTCAGTTTTGAGAGATCGTCCAACACTACATACTATCTAAACAGTGAGATTCATGACTTACCATCATTATGGTAGAGATGATGTGATAATTTCATTTGTATAATCCTCCATCCTTTTTAGGGTATACTGGACCTCATGATATATAATTATTTCTAGAGGACATATTATCGATCGTGAAGCATTTAGAGACACATCTATAATAGAGGTACAAGATTTCAGCCAATATGCTTTGTTATTCTACCAAACATTTGTGTTATGTTATCTCATAGGCTGGTCGTTATCGGGGTATGATATGTTCAGTATTCCAGATATCCTTATATGATTACTCTTTTCCATGGATACTAAGAGTAAACTATTCTAGAGATTTCATACCCCTATAGTTGGGTGATATGTCCATGATGGACTATTTTACTCATTTTACCCAGAGTCATAGTTTCACATAAACATTTAAAGGTAATGAGTTGACAACATTGATGTGGATTGAGGATGGGCTTGGGTAATCCATAAAATTACATGTGAATTTTATTTGGTTGACCACTATTTTTGAGAGACTGAATCAGTAACTCATCATTAAGTGGAACTTGAGGGATGTTGATGGTGTATAGAAAATCATTTCAATTTTGACATAGGTATGTAGTTCTTTGATTGGGATGAATCATGACTTCGAGTTCACATGTGGAGGTATCAGTAATCTGATCAAACCTAATGATTGTAATCTAGTATTCACCCATTGTTGGAATCTAGGGCACAAGAAGACCCAGTTTTTGATAGAACCTATTGAATGTCAAGGTTTTAGTAGGTTTCTGCTTTTTATCACTTTTGTGGGACTCATCCATCTATACCTAGAGATAGAGAGAGGATCCGTTCATGTTTTTTCTCAATGATCATTTTCACCTCACAAGGAAATTATCAAAAGTACTACCTACTAATTAGTTTTTGTAGGTGGTCATGATCAATGAGGTCAGACTCTATAATTTCAGTTCTAGTTGAGAGAACCTTCTTAGAATATCCTGGTTATATCTCAAGTCCCTTTATCATTCCATAACTATGCAGTGCATCCTACTCCCAAGGAACAGAGATTGAATCCTTCTATAATTAGAGTATCTAATCTATTTTCTTCTACAATAGTTTCTACATTATTTGATATAGCCACTTAAATTTATTCAAAATTTTTTAAAATTATAGAGAGACATGTTTTGTTATTAGAATACTTTTGTGGCATGATGACTCTAGAACCACCATTTAGAGTTTTATCAATGTATCTATGCCATTGAAAAAAGAGGCCACTTGAGAATGGTGGGTACCGATTATTGTGGAATCTATTAATCCTCATGATTTTAGGTTTCAAAATCATTAATAGAACAAAATAATAAAAAACTACGGTTATCCATCACAAGGGATTAACAACACTAGTAAAAAACCCCGTTAAATAACCCCTTTGTCAGTGCTAAAAAATCACTGTAATAGGGAGTCATTGATAACACTTTTTTAGCAGTGTAAAAGGAGTTCTTTAACAGTGCTAAAAAATGAATTTTTAAAGGCCCACCACTTATAAGTGCTTATAAAAAATGGTGATAAATGAGTTCATTTATCAGTTCATGTAAAAAATTGTGGATAAAGGGGATTTCTTGATCACTTTTTTAGATTCACTGATTATGACCTCCCCCCTTTATATGTGATTTTTTAAGACTTAATTACAGTATACATCAAAAAAATTATATTTCATTAAAAATAATATATTAATATATAAGTATATTTATACTAATATAAATATAATATATATTTTTTAAAGTATGTTTTAGAAAAGGTAAATAGGAACTTACACTTAAAATTTAAGATATTTAATATAAATAGATAATAAAATATTTTTAAAAATATTTTTAATTTATAATTTTATTATTATTGCAAATAATTTTCATTTAATATCAATTTAAAAATAATAATTGAAAAAATAAATAAAATATCTAAAATAAGTACAAAAAAATAACATGAAATTAAAACAAAAATAACATTTGACTCAGGTGTCCATTTGGTCTATACCACAAATTAAATTAAATAATGCGCTGAGCAATTTGTTGTGTAGGTTTGTGACCATCTCAATGAGAATTTTGCTAATTTTTTCTCTAGAAAGCCTCTAAAATAGTTTTTTTAATCACCGACCTCAATTTCAAAAAATTCAAACAGCTACAAATTCTGATCCAAGTGTCTATTCTGCTTGTACCACATATCATATCAAAACTCATTTCATGATCTTTGATTTAAATTTTTATGGGTATTAAAAACTACTCTTGAATCCTTTGTTATGTTTTTTTTGGGTCTTTATGGTTTTCAGTGTTCCATAATGTTTTAAGGTTTATTTATTTATTTATAACTTTTTTATTACTAATTATTTCATTATTTATTAATAATTTGTTAAATATTTATTAATTAATTTTCTAATATATTTTATTTATTATTAATTATTTATTATTTATTATTTATTATTTATTCGTTATTATTTATTTTATATTCAATTATTATTTATTAATTATTTATTAATTATTATTTTTCTATTTATTTATTATTTACATGTTTTATTAAATATAGTTATATTATATTCTGGTATATGTAAATTAATATAATATGTAAAATATTTAATTAAATATAAGTATATATATATCACACACACATATATTGTGTAAATGTATTTTAAAAAATTATATATATATATACAAATATATCATTAATCAAATAGAAAAACAACATGGTGTAGTGGTGACGACATTCCATAATCGAAGGAGAGGTGAAGGGTTCGAATCCAGGAGAGCACACATGTGGGTGGAATTTTTCAATGCACTGATAGTGGTGAAAGAGCTATTAATGTGTGGGGGCACTATTAAAGTGTTTATGGAAGTGATGATAAAGGGTTCAGACTCTCATGAAAGATAGAAATTCTTTTTTAACCCCAATAATAGTGCTTCTTTTATCAGTGCTAATATAGCACTATTAAAGGCCCCCTCTAACATCATTCTTTAGTAGTCCCTTTAATAGCCCTTAAAAAGAACTATTAAAGGACCCCTTTAACTTCATTTTTTTAGAACTGTTAAAGGGTGTTTTAATAGTTTATTGATAGTTCCGATAAAATTTTCATTCTTTAAACAAGACTCAAATTATCCACATTTTTGTAAATCTTATAAAGGCCTATTCTAGAACTGATCAAGGAATGTTTTATAGTTGTGATGGAATGGTTTGTGTCTTATCATGTTCATGTTGATTTTTATAATCATAGGCAATATTTTACATCAATTTATTGTTAAACCTATATTTATAAGGCTTAATGGGATATCAATCAAGTCATGTTGGACCCAATCATCATGGGAAGGGAAGATTGATAGACCAGATGGATAGTCTATTTATGAGTGATCAAAGAAGGTGGTTAGTAGGATTTCCCACTATCATTTCTTGGATGTTTTCCCAATTTAATTATCTAGATTAACACCTATGAGATATTTGGGGTGTACCATAGAGATAATGATAAGAGAGGAACCAATTTCCATTCATCAACATATAATGGAACCTATTGAGCTCCTGGAACTCAATACGTGGAAATAGGGTTAGTAGGCCTAGGGTTATATCAAAATGTGTACTTCAGTATGGGGTTTTCCATTATATTTTTCAATTAAGAGGAAAGGAACCTTAGTTTTTGTGTAAAATAATTTTGGTTTCACCATCTTATGATTAATAACAAGTATCCACTAACTCATTTTGATGACCTCATCAACTACGTTAGAGATGTGATAGTTTTCTATAAGATCTAATTTATTTTGGGATAACATTATATTAATGTTAGAGCATTAGACATACTACATACAACCTTCCATAGTAGGGATCTCTTGTACAAGTAATTTATTATGTTGTTCATCCTTATGAATGTTCCATCATTATTCATGGCTTTTAGGAATCAGTTTTTCCACCCGTGTCTGGATTCATTTGTGGTTGTATTTTGGGAATTAATCCTTCGGTATTCCAATACACAATAGGAACATGAAAAACATATTAATATCAAGATGAAAACATTGATATAACACTATTTATATTATAATCTAACAAAATTACACTTTTATATCGATATGGTTCACATATTGGGTCACATATTTTCGGTGGAATTAGTGTTAGTTGGCATAGAGAATGCGAGCATCGTAGTTTACTGGGAGTATCCCACAAATTTCTTTACCATATAAAATTCCTTAGGGTTGTATTCCTATTATCTATTATTTTTTCAGAACTTTTATTGCATAGTTATTCCTCTCACATCATTGACTAAGAAAGTTCTGATGTTTATATAGTCTGATGGTTTTGGGGAATCCTTTAAACAAATAAATGGAAGACTTTCTTCAACACCAATCATGATTATTCCAGAGCTAGGCATAATCAATATAGTCTATTTTGATGAAAAAGGAATCTATATTGTATTATTTTTGATTCAACATGATTTAGATATATTGAATGGGTCCCACCTACTATGATCTCAAACGTTTTATTACCCTACATATGACATTGAGCAAGAAGATGTTGTTTAGGATATACTATATTGGAGGGATTATCTCCTGGGGAGTCATTTTCTGTTTACACAGACCACCAAATTCATGAATACATTTAGAAATGTCATGATTTGAACCATAGGTAGAATTTAGGATAGAATACTAGTAATTCTTCAACAATGAGCTTGCTTATACAAGGTAATAGAAATTTAGTAGCTAACTCCATAAGCTGGAAGACTCGAAAATAGGATATCAAGGTTTCAACTTGTGAATGTAAATTGATGTTCTAATTTTATGAGATTCACATAGAGGATTAGGAATGTCATTGGTAGAATATTTTTGTATCTTTGTATATGAAATTATCCTTTTCGAAGTAGGTATAGATGAGGAAACTCTTAGATCTCATTATACTATTCATGAGGGAGAGTTTCTTGGGAGGGGCCTCACCGCCTAGTTTGGTTATCGATGAGGAAAATATTATCTAATTCCATTGATTTATATGAGTTCTTTCATAAAAATATGAATAATTTATATTGGATTATCATGTCTTTGTTTGGAAAGTACACTATGTACTTACCAAGATGTATTCAGATATACGTCATCAGTATTGGTAGATGGGTATGAAGAGAAAAAAATTATGTATTAAACTCGGTTCTCCACCAATCACTAGGTGAAGGATGAAAACAAGTGTCCTTATATACTTCCATAGACATTGTATATTACTAAGTGGAAATGGTATAATGTAACAATGGATTTTTTGATGGGTTCATAGAGATCCATGTGAGGAAGTGATGTAGTTTAGATATTCATTGATAAATTAACCAAGGTCAATAACATACTATATATCTGAGAGACCTTCTCATTTTAAGAACACGGGAATATTTTCCATTATTATATTTTACTCCTTCATGGTTCTCCATGTTCTATTTTATCTTATAGGGATTATCAAAATGTATTGTGGTTTTAAGAATGGCTGTAAAAGTCACCAGGTCTATATGTTCTCCTAGGTATTTCATATCTCCCTCATAACAATGGTTAGTCTGATCATATGATTTGGGATTATAGGATATGTAATGGGAATGTGTCCTTAGTTTTACAGGTTCTCAAAATAATGTATTACCACTCATTGAGTTTTCCTATATTAACAGGTTTTAAGAAACTATTCAGATTGCTCCCTATGAGGCCTTTTATGGTAGGTTATTCCTTTCACCCCTATATTGGTTATAGAAAGGAGAGGTAGAACTACTAGGATGATGTCCCATTTAAGAGAAATTATATTGATTATTACTTATGAAGTAGAATATTGATTAAACTCAGTCTAGGAAGAGTTCTTATATAAATCATCGCCTTAGACCTTTGAGGTATGAGGTGGGAAATTGGGTTTTTCTTGGAGTTTTTCTATGATGGGGTCATGGATTGATTTGTATATAGGTAATGTTATAGACTCATTAGGTTGGTAATTTCTTGATTGTGGAAGTATTTGGTCCAGAATATTATCATTTGTCTTTGCCATAGAGATATCAGTTATTGAATGAAATCTTTCATGTATCATAGCTTCATAATTATTATTATAACTCATCTAATTTTGTTTATCATGAGGATATTAAGCTAGAGGTATATATTTATTTTGAGAGTCATCTAAAACATATCATTGATCATATCATAAAATCCTTATGTGTTAGTTAGTTCCTCTCGTATGGTAGATATGTCAGCACAACTGTGTAAAAGGTGAGACATGGGATCGAGAGGCTGGCGTATGTTCTCAGTGGCCATAATTTTTATGAAATGTTTTTTTACTAGTCTCAAAAGGGAATCATGGGGATGAGTTGTTTTTGGGAGAGTAGGTTGTACTGTCCTCACTTATTAAAGAGGTACATCAGCTTTTTATTATATTCAAAAACATTATTTTTATGCTTGTAATGTGCTTAAGTAACTAAGGAGTGGTTTGAGAGACTCCATGGATCATTCAGATCCTTGAGATCCAGAAATATAGAAAGTTAGACTGAGTCACACTTTTGCGTATGGATGATGATAATTTTTAAACTCAACCATGTGGGGTGTCTAGTTCTCTATTTAAGGATTCAAAGTGTATATTAACCATGAATCTTTGGAAACATTGTCATTTAGGTGTGGAAAAAATTATGTAATAGGCACTTTGCAAGGGTTTTTCTAGGTTAGTGAAACCGTGAGCCAATTGGGTGAGAGGGGTGTCCATGAATAGTGGTTGTCGTATGATTTGGCCATCAATGAGACTGAACTATGAGAGACCATGATAGCGAGTAATTGAATTAATTTCCCATACTTTATTTAAAAACTTGTCTCCTTTTCATTTTCCCTTCCACCTACAAAATATCCATCAAACATTGGATATCTACATGCCTAAGATAGAATTTATAGTTTCTCATCTGTATGATCTTGAAATCAACCACCATTAGTCGCATTGGATTTATCTCGGTAATATCTCTAGTCCTATTGATTCCTTTCTCATTTTGATAGATCACATTCAATGCAATGTGTCTTCTAATAACCTAAGGTAGATAGTTTTTCATTTTTCCATTAAATTCTAGTTTTTTAAAACCTCTGTTGTCATGTATCAGACCAGACAATCCATTTATGGCCATAAAAATTAATACTTTTCATTATTCTAAAATCTTTTAAGTGTAGAAAGTTCCCTTGTAATCTTGATATGGTCAGAGGTTCTCTAACTCTACTATCTCCGCCACTCTGTATGTCCTCATGTAATGTATATTAATTATTAATTTTCCATATGGATACACCTCCTCTTAAGTGGTGTTAATTTCCAACCAAATAAATTGATCATTTCAAATAGATGGAAATGAGTGGTGTGACCATAAATTTGACCAACATATGATTAATTTTTTTTCCAATTAAAGAAATGAAATGATAAATGAATTTTAATTCAACCTTTTGTTTTCTTTGATGCATGAAAAACCATATATAATTTTTACATATTGTTAAGGTCTCCCATTTACATAAGATACTCAAGAATGGTGACCCATTTACATGTGATACATGAGTAAGGTGTAACATATAATTTTGATACTCAATCATGGTCTCTAATACAAATGTCATACTAGAGAATGAAGTCCCTAATAAAATATGATAAGAAGGAATGGATTATGACGACATTTTTTTAGATTTGTACTACTACATATGGATTCTGGAGTTACGTCTCGAGTATTAGATAGTATTAGTACCCATATATATATATATAAACATAATGGTGTATATAATATATATATATACATAGAGTTAATTTTTAATCAATCGTTCGACTTAGTTCGAAGCATGTATTGTCAAACTATTGTATTTTAGGAACCAAAGCTGACTTGTTTAAATTTTACACCTTTTCTTGAATTATTATACAAGAACACTTTTTATATTATATTAACCATAATTATTTTAATATACCCCATTAGTGGTGGCCTATTTAATTTATCTCACACACTATTCTCCCCATTGGTGGGTACCCTATCATTTCTCACGGATGATGTTTTGGAAAAGGGAAGTGTTAGGTTGTTGATGTTTGATTTTATGTATGGGAAGGAATATATGGGTAAAGGACTATGATTTTTCTCATGATGATGGTAGAGATTGTTTTTGTACTTTTATAGTTTTTTTATAATGATGTATACACATGTACCCTTGTTCTCCTTTTTATATCACATGACATAGAATCATTCATTTTTTCCTTGATATTGATGTTTTTTTACTTCCTACGTTTTTATATAGATGCTTTATTTATTATACATCTTGTTAGATGTTAATATTTTCATTTTTTACCATTATTATATATTTTTATGATAGTATCTAACCAAGATGGTATAGTTTCCCCAGGGACGCACCGTGGTCCCTCACTACAAATCAGCAGCCTGTGGTGTAAGGGGGTGTGCTTGAGGTAATGTAGCCAACTGGTAATGGGCACCACTTAGTGTCTTATGGGTCCAGATTCTACGCCCATGATATTCTTTTTTATTAATTATTTTATTTTTATTTTTCATTAAAACAAATCCAAAATAGAATGGAATCTTTTGAATAATTTATTAAAGAAAATTTAAAAATAATAATTTTTTAATAGAATAAAATATGGCTTATGTTCATAAATGTAAATAACATGCTTCATAATTCAAATTTTTTTATAAATAATCTATTTTATTAATTTAATTTATATTTAATCTAGAAAAGTTTTCATAAATTTATAATTTATGCTTTTATTATAATTATATTATAAAAGTAACAATATTTATAAAAATTTTATTATCTATTATTCACATAAAAATAATCCTTTTCAAACAAAATATTAAAAATTAATCATATGATGATATCGAAATCTTGAATCTAAATTTGATTTTCATTTTATGATATTAAAATTCAAAAATTTATAAATTTATCTTCTAAATGAAAACATAATATTCAAGGGAAACATGTTTTTATTATGAAAATTAATTTTTAAAATTTATGTGTTATTAATATTATTTTATATCAATTACTTATTAAATGAGAGTCATTTTTTATTTTAATTGAAATATTTTATTATAATAATACATTGAAGTGACCAATTTAATTTTATATAGAAAAAAACATACAATAATTCTAATAAATAGCTATTTGAAAAATACAAATTCATAAACAACAATTGATCATAATTATATACAAAAATAATTTTTTATTTATTAATTAATTATTACTATAAAACATCAATGAAATATTTAAAAAAAATAATATTTAAGAAATAAAAACAAAACTTTTATGATAAATAATTTTAATTTATTACAATATTTTAATATACTTTAGGATTTACTCTTATTGTAATTTTCTTTTTGGTATTTATTATTTTATTCCATGGAGGTATTAATTTTTTTCTTTCATTATAAAATATATCATGGTTTGTTTTAGTCATAGTTTAAGAATGATAGAGGCTATTATGTATATTTTTTATTTAAAGGTAAACACATACTAATTTCGTAGGGTGTTACCATCTACCTCTTGAGTAAAATTAATCCACTCGTTTTTATTTTCTATCACTGATGAGAATAATTTAAATAATAATAATATTCAATATAAAACTATATACATTCATTAAAAATTATAAGTTCAATTTGTATCCTCACTTAAGAGTTCCATGATTTTAATCTACATTATTCAAGGACATTTTTCTATTTTATTCTATAACCAAACTAGTTGTATATATATTCGTAAAATTCATAAAATACTATAAATATATAAATTCATATCGTTCATAAATGTTTGTAAAGATAATGTGAATCGGCCAAAGCATTTACCCAAGGATTACTAAAATTGATGTGTAGTCAGGATCACTTCTTGTACACTAAGTATGGATCATGTTTATAACCCCACAAAAAATTTCAATATTATTAGTCTTAGTTGAATTTGCGATAAATCACATATAAATTTATAGTATCCAATTATGATTTAATTTCAAGGAAACCAAACACTATAATAGACCATCCCAAGTCAACTATACAATCCCCCTAGGATGGACAGTTGTGATGGTGAGGTACAAAAAGATAACAACACAAATATTCAATATATCAAAACAAGGAATGAAACCAAAGTACAGAGAGGATATAAATTTAAAAATGGATCCATAAAACCAAAAAAAAATCAAAAAATCCAATAAATTATGAATCAGACAATCCTAGAAGTCTCTATGTAACAAACTTTCACTCTAAAACCATCACAAACCAAAGCCAGTAATGACACCAGAAGACAATATGATACATGATGTCCTTACCTTTACCTAGATCCTACGGTACAACAACTAAAACATCCCAAAAAATGAGCGTGTGAGAAAAAATCCCAGTAGGATACATCCACATTTTCTATATAAGGACTAATGTCAATAATGAAACAATTCTTTGTCATAAAATAATAATTTTTTTACAAATAATTTCCATAAATCCAATCCATTTATAAATCATTTTCCCTTTACTTTTCATAAAGTAGATTCATATTTAAAAATAGAAATAAGACAGGAAGATGATATAAAACATAAAACCATATCCATCCATCATATGGCAAGAAAGTAAACACATATTCATTAAATACCATCATGTGATTCCCTGAGATAAAACCTCATATAAAATCCTATAAGAAGCAATCCATGATAAAAATCATGTGATAAAAACCCATAAATGAGAAATCTCTTCATATTGGTGACTATAATATGGTAATATTCAAACTAATAACTAAATAGACTAAACTAGTATAATGTTGGATCCAACCAATATTGATCCCTACCATAGTCTATCGATATCCCAGTGGATTCATCCTTGTGACTCTACTCACAATGAGGATTCCCATTTTTATTTCCTGATGCACCCAAGGTTTCCAATGTTCCTATTGTCAAAATACATTTGAAAACCTTGCACAAAATTTCCTGAAACATATTCAAATCCAATATCATCTACGTTGTTATTTCAAAACCCACTTCAAAATAAAAAAAATCATTTTCAAAGAAAACACCAATTAAAAAAATTTACCATTCTATGAAATCAATTATAACAGCATATTATTTCATTTTAAAGAACATCACAAAGTATTTTATCGATAAAGATATCCAATTCATCGAATTATCCCATTATATAGAAACACCTACAACAAAATGGTATAAATCTTGCATCCTTTGATAGCGATGAGTGGAAACTAAGAGATCAATCATCAAAAGAAAAGGCATTAAAGGGTAATAAAAAGGATCGATATAAAATACCATTTGACCATGAATTTTAACCCAAACATTTATATAACTATACTGACATCCAAATCAAGAAAACAAATATAAGGAATACTTTCTCAATGATGTGAACCATTTAAACCACAATGATCTATCTCAAAATGAATGATCTGAATGGGGATGAGGTATCCGAAATCACCTAGGGTGAGCTCTATATCGAGACAAGGAAGGATATAGGTGTAATGAAAAGTAGATTTGTAGAACAACACAAAAATCATATATACCATGAGGTTTACATGGTGTGTGCACCCATTACATGTTGGGTATTCCATGAAAGATAAAATCACTAAAAAAAATGTAACCTTGTAAATAATTAACCAATTTTCTCTATTAAAAAATGTGAAAACAATACATGAAATATAATCTATTCACACCCTAAACCTATTTATCAAAATATTTTGAGTGACCATTATAGGACATGTAATTCTTTAACAATTCATCTAATCTCCCAGAAGGCTGTAAACATCAAAATTTATAGTATAAAAACCCCAAACCACCTAGGACATTCTATAAACATGGGGTGACCACCAAAATACTATTAAAAAATTTATTCTCAATCATGATAAATAGAAACAACATACATAAATTAACGGTTGGTCATTTGCCCCAAAAAAAGATCTATATCCCCAAGAATCCCACAAATGCACCAAAACATGGGTGATAAATTTAGAATTAATACTTAATTACCTAAAAATCATAAAGGGGTGTTACAATATCCCCACCAAAAATTATTTTATCCCTGAAAATGTTCTTATATTACGTTGCTTAGAATAATTACCGGTTTATATTTTATAATCTATAATTCCATCTCCCATATATCTTGGAAATACCATTCACATTAGCACTATAATGAGACTAGAGGTATCATTTTACCATGTTGAACCGGCCCTCATCAATCCATAAAATGAACTGCATGATCATGCAATGTAGTGTTAATATAAAGACCAACATCCTCCCATCCAATCTCATGGGCAGGATCTGGTGTATACCTCCTCAACTGGGAAACATGAAACATATCATGGATATATTGAAAACTAGATAGAACATCATTCTGATATGCTACATTCCTTATTTTTCAATGAAATGAAATGTCTTCACAACACCCAGTATAATGACCCATATATTACATACATTATTAATACTTTAAAATTGAAGCATACTTATTACAACATATAACAAAACCACTAAAGGACTGTATAGGTATAGTGTCTTTAGAAACTGGGAAACATAATCAACTGGTTCATAAAGCATCTACTTTACCTCCCATTTATTTCATCATATCTAGAGTACCTTTTTGGAATATTCTACTTAATATCCTTGTTCCTGACCTGGGGAAATAAAACATACAAAAGGGTGAGCTCAAATGCTCAGTAAAGGTAAACAAAAGAAATATCAATCACATCATATACATAAGCACATAACTTTTGGAAATCTTAACCTATAAAAGAGATCATAATTTCATAACATGGGATAAATCATAGTAGTGAAATATAATCCCAATAATCATAACATAAAACATGAAACTTTTTGTCATACACACATAATCACATAGAATCATTTCTTATTAGTCAAGACTCATTGCCAAGACTATCTTAGTGGACAAAGTCCATTTCTGAACCGAGTTCACTCCTCGTTTCAGTCCTGTTTCACTGAACCGGTTTTACCTGTTGTTCCATCCATGTCTATATCATGAGATATAAAATCATTACCCAATGAATAGGAGGGATATATAGGTCCCACCCATCTCATAATGACACCATTCTTATGTGTGCCACAAAATCATAAACCATACATCATAGCATACCCCATGTAATAAAAATGGGAATCTTAAACATCATGACATCATAAAACAATTCATATAAGATAAAGGAATTCATAAAAATAATTCCATCACAATATAATCAAATAAATGTAATAATAGGGATAGAAACAGAACCCTTAATTATCTTAGATGGAAAATAATTTTGATAAAACGCTTGAACTCCATTCTTGAGGAAAATATCCTTTCTTCTTCAAAAACACTTTTCATTTCATAACATGTCATACAATTATAAACTGAAAGAAGTTGATTTTAAATAAACATAAAATCTTGTAAAGTAATATTCTTGGAAATAATGTTTTAAAAATCCATTCATGCCGTATAAGTTAAAAAAACATTCTTCTCGTACTTTTGTCGGAAAAGTCAAAAAGTACCTCGTACAAAAAACGACAAAAGATTCCTTTCATATCTTTTACTAAAAACTCACCGAAGGGTAAAATTGGATGTAAACTATTATATAAGGATATAAATATTACATATTGAGGAAACATGAATGTGGATGATAAAATACCCCCCAGTAAATCCCAAAGTATAAACAATCTCGGATAAAAATGAGATTGTGATATTTCCCTTACCTTAGGTCCGATATGCTTTGTACGTTTCTGAGCCTCCTGTATAATGATTTAAATAATGTTATTGACTTATTACAGAATCATAATTATTTTTCTGATATCATATATGGTCATATTCTTAGCTTCTTAGTAGTAATATTTCATTGCTACTTGTTATTCGGGTGTTTATAACTTTTTGTTCTTATGCGTGTTTTGTCGAATAAATTCTTATTTTTCTCTTTAGGTTATAGATACATCATTTCCTGAATGGTATTAGTGTAATATATATCATATTCATTCATTCAATTAATTTATATAATCACTATTAAATTAAGATCATGTAGAACGAGTCGCATCACATCGTGTAGACGGTATTCTGTACGTACGCATGAGTGATGATATCGTTCCTATGATCGTGGAATTGTATTGGAGTGTATGTATACTATATCAGAATCTGTATCAATTTATTATAGTCATATATAGTCATTATTTACACCATTATACCCATCAAAGTAAGGTGGTGGTGGAAAATAGATTACACCACGGCGTGGAGACGGTATTCCGTACGTACGCACGCGCAGTGATTTCTTTTTTCATAGGATGGATAGATGGTGAAATAGGGTTGTTTCAGACTTATAATAACATATCATTATATGAGTGATACTGATGTTATTACTTAATAATGAAACAACTAAATAAGAATAAGTGGAAGAAGAAATAAAGATGAAAGAATCGGTAACGGACATTACCTCTTCTTTGAAGTGCTTCTTTGAGACCTCCTTTTAGGGCACTAAAATAGGTCTTTGAAGAAGACCAGAACCTCTAGGATGTTTCTAGTGAAGTGGAGAGAATAAATTGGCAGGGTTTTTCTGAGCTTGAAGGGTCAATGTGGTGTGTGGAAGAGGGGGAGGAGGTGCCCTTTTATAAGGGAGGAGAGGGGCTCCTTTGGAAAAACAAAAAATATTATTTTATTATGAAGTCAAGTTCGGTTTTAAATAGCTCCAAATTGATTTATTTAGAAGATAAGGTGGGGATGGGTCGAAATCCTCTTATCCAATAGAATTTAGAAAAGTTTTGGTTCCTATTTTAACCTTATAATTTAGATTTAACATTAAGTTAAATAATTTTACTTTTACCGTGTCTTCTTTTGTTCTTATACTATAAGGTTAATAAACTTACTATAAGCAGCCAAACTAACCCCAAGTTGTTATTATTAATATATAAAACCTTATATAAGTCATGTTTCCAAAACATATATTTTTAGGAATAAAATTACTATTAATAATATAATATTTTTTTTAAAACATATTTTTTGTAAATTTTGACACTATTTAGTAATTGATTTTTGTGAAAATCAAAACAGAATAATTAGTTATAAAAAAGTTAATTAAATCAATAATAATATGTCATATTAACCTATGAAATTAGTGGAATTCATAAAAAGTCTCAAATTACATTTATTTGGGTATTTATAACATCCATTATGTCAATATATCATTAATAAGATAATTACTGCATCATCGTTGTGTCATATATAAATTAAATTATTTAATGTCTAAAAATTACAAATAATTTACCATTATGTAGGAAATATTTTTAGCTTTATAATGAATATTTATAGTATAATTTATCTTCAGTATAACCCCATATTAAAAATTATTTATTTTTAAACTTTGATTTTAACTATTTTAACCATTCATTAAATAAATTAATAATAAATGTCCTAATCTAATCCAAGTAGGCCTAAATGGTCATATTTTATTCCTAAGGTTGTTTTTGGTCGAATTACACTTGTCCAATAGAATTAGTACATGTGTTAGGGTAATAATAATATCATTTTTACCCTTAATTACCCTATTTACTTTTAACCGTGGTAAAAAAAGTAAAAAGTTACTATTCACCAAAAAATTATTTTCATCTCATTGAACCACATTTTACTTACTGACATCAACCGTGTTTCTTGGATTTTCGAAATTCCACTCACAAAAGCGGTAAAATTATGTTTTAGGAAAAATTCATTTTTTTAACTACCACTTAGTGGTTTCACTATTCATCAAAAATTGAAAGTTTTCAGAAAAATACCAAAATTTCACCCTAGGATAATTTCGATATTCCGAATCCCAAAAAATGAAGTCCATTTTGAAAAATAAAATTTATAAAATTTCAAAAAGTGGTTATTACTATTCATAACGGCTAGTTTTAATAATATTTTATTAGCATATCATTGTTTAGTGAAACTCGGTATTGCGTACGACGCAAGCTATCGAGGAAGGTTCCGATTTCGTGTAAAGCATTCCAAGAAAGTGTTGTGTGTAGAAAAAGATTCCTTTTATGATTTATATAACATAAAAGTGTCGGGTGTTACATTCTACCCCCCTTAAAATTAATTTCGCCCTCAAAATTCGTCACTTTGTAACAAACAGATGAGGATACCTCTCCCTCATCATATCCTAAAGCTCCCATGTACCTTCTTCTAATTGGTGGTTCCTCCATAAAACTTTCACCAATCTAGTGGTCTTGCTTCGTAGGACTTTTTCACTATGATCCAGTATCTCTATCGGTTGTTATTCATAAGAAAGATCTTGCTCCAGCGGTACAACTTCTGATCTACGTACATGTGAAGGATCTGGTATGTACTTTCTCAGGAGAGATACATGGAACGCATCATGAATTTGAGAGAGATTCGGTGGAAGCGCCAATCGGTAAGCTACCTTCCCAACACGATCCAGTATTTCGAAAGGACCAATATATCTAGGGCTCAACTTCCCCTTCTTTCAAAATCGCATGACTCTCTTCCAGAGAGATATTCGTAAGAACACATTATCACCCACTTCAAAATCTAGGTCTTCTCTTCGGTTGTCAGCATAACTTTTCTTTTGACTCTGAGCTGCTCTTATGCGTTGTTGAATAGATCTGACCTTTTCTTCCATTTCATTAACAAGATCAGGTCCTAATAGCTTTCTTTCCCCTACTTCATCCCAGCATGTTAGAGTCCTGCATTTCTTTCCATAGAGAGCTTCATAAGGAGCCATCTGAATACTGGAGTGAAAGCTATTATTATAAGAAAATTACACCAAAGGTAGGTGTTGATCCCAACCACCTTTGAAATCCATAGAGAAAGCTCGCAACATATCTTCTAGAGTTTGAATTGTTCTCTCAGACAGACCGTCTGTCTGAGGATGATAAGCAGTGCTAAAACCCAACTCTGTATCCAGAGTATGCTGAAGACTTCGCCAGAAATTCAAGGTAAATCTCGGATCCCGATCAGATATAATAGAAAGTGGTACTCCATGAAATCTTACCACTTCCTTTACATATATCATGGCAAGCTGATCCAGAGGGAAATCCTCTCTAATAGCAATGAAGTGTAAAGGCTTGGTAAGACGATCAACTATGACCCAGATAGCATTATTTCCTTTGGATGTTTTAGAAATTCCTGTGACAAAGTCCATAGTGATGCTTTCCCATTTTAATTTGGGTATGGGTAATGGTTGTAACATTCCCTTAGACTTCTGTCTCTCAGCTTTAACTTGCTGACAAACCAAGCATCGAGAGAAATATTCGGCAACATCTCTTTTCATGTCATCCCACCAGAAATACTCTTCCAGGTCCCTATACATCTTCGTGCTTCCAGGATGAATAGAGAATGAAGAACTATGATCCTCATCCAGCAGCTCCTTCTTTAATTCAGGGATGGGAGGAATAGAAACCCGATTCCTGAACTTTATTATCCCATCACAATCAAGGTTGAATTCAGGAACATCTCTCACCTTCTTTTGAAACTCGACATCTTCTTTTTGTGCCTCTTTAATCTTCACATGTATAGATGGTTGAACATTAATTTGAGAAAGATACTATTTTCCCCCTTTCATAATAATTCCAAGATCCATCCTTTGTAAATCCATAAATATTGGATCTTTTGTGATCCTCGTCATGGATAAACTAGCATGGTCATGTCGACTTAATGCATCTTCCACCTTGTTTTCTTTCCCAGGGTGGTAATGGATTGAGCAGTCGTAATCCTTAATCAGCTCCAACCATCTTCTTTGATGCATATTCAGCTCCTTTTGTGTGAAAATATACTTTAAACTTTTATGATCAGTATAAATATCACACCTTTCACCATAAAGGTAATGCCTCCAAATCTTTAATGCAACGATTACCGCATCTAACTCCAAATCATGTGTTGGGTAATTTTGCTCATGGATTTTCAACTGTCGTGAGGCATATGCTATCACCATATCATTTTGCATAAGAACAAACCCCAATCCCTTCTTGGATTCATCACTGTATATCACAAACCTTTCTCCACTACAAGGCAGTGTGAGCACAGGTGCACTGGATCACCTTCTTTTCAACTCCTTGAAATTCTCTTCACATTCCTCCATCCAAACAAACTTAACTCCTTTCCGAGTCAACTTGGTGAGTGGATTAGATATTCATGAAAAATCTGTCACAAAACATTGATAATATCCAGCCAAACCAAGAAAACATCGGATCTTGGTTACTGTTGTTGGTCTCGACCATCTTTCGATAACCTCTATTTTTGCTGGATCCACAGATATCCCCTCTTTTGAGATTATGTGACCCAAAAATGAAACTTTTTGAAGCCAAAATTCACACTTGGTAAATTTGGCATAAATCTTATCCTTTCTCAAGGTCTTCAATATAATTCTCAAGTGACCTTCTTGTTCTTCCTTGCTCTTTGAATAGACAAGAATATAATCTATAAAGACTACCACAAACTGATCAAGATAGTCTCTAAAGACTCTATTCATTAGATCCATGAAGATAACAGGGGCATTAGTAAGACCAAATGGAATCACTATAAATTGATAGTGTCCATACCTTGTACGGAAAGCCGTATTTGGTATATCCTCCCATTTGACCCTTAATTGATGATACCCTGAATGAAGATCTCTCTTGGAAAAGTATTGAGATCCACGTAGTTGGTCCAATAAGTCATCAATGCTCAAGAGAGGATATTTGTTCTTGATAGTGATCTTGTTGAGTTCTTGATAATCAATGCAGAGTCTCATTGATCCATCTTTCTTCTTTACAAACAGAACAGGTGCTCCCCAAGGTGACGCACTAGGGCATATGAACCCCTTATCAAGATTCTCTTGGAGTTGCTTCTTCAATTCCTACAACTCAATTGGGGCCATTCAATAAGATGTCTTTGAAATAGTCAAAGCACCCGGTACGAGTTCTATTGAAAACTCAAATTCACGATTCGGTGGAAGACCCGGTAATTCCTCTGGAAAGACTTCATCATCCACCTGTACAATGGGAATATTCTTAATCGTGAGTTTCTCACCAACCATTTGAGATAAATAACCTTCATTTAGTGGAATCAATACCCATAAAATGGAAGAAATTTCCACTAGATGGTTTTGTTCATCCTTTCATTGATAGACAATCATATATTGATCTGGAATATGAAATGTGACTTCCCTTCATTGCAAATTTATATGAGCTCCATGTAGAGAAATCCAATACATGCCAAGAATCACATCAATTTACACTATAGGAAGGATCACAAGATTTTCAGGAAGAAAATTCCCACAAACTTCAAATAGAGAAGAATTATAAACTTTTGATGCGACTGTTGTGCCCTTAGGTGTTGTCACAGCTAACTCAACATCTAATTGTTGAGGTAATACAGTGATACCCTTATAAAATTCATCAGAAATAAAGGATTCGGTGGATCCAGATTCAAATAAAACATTTTCTACTTTAGAGTGGATGGTAAGTGTACCTTTCACCACATTGTTATCGTACTCCACATCGCTGATAGAAATTCCATGTGACTTTCCTTTGTCTTTAGTCTTAAGAGTTGGTTGACGTCGACCATCATCATAAACCCTTTGATTAGGGCATTTATTGGCATAATTCCCCATCTCCATACACTTGAAACATTGAAGTGTAGTAGGTTCATTTTGTGTATCCCTTCCGTTGTTTGCATCATTATACATCTTCTTCCCATCATAGCTGCATTCAAATGCCTGATGACCTTCCTTTCCACATTTAAAACATTTACATTTCCCTTTAAGACAACTCCCTCCATGTTTCTTTCCACACTTTGAGCATAAGGAAAAGCTCATATTCTTTTCAGTGTGCTCTTTAGATTTTCCTTTGAATTCCATTTTCCTCTTCTTATCAAACCCATATGACTGATCGGTTACTCTAATCTCCATCTCAACATTGAGAGCACATCGAACGATTTCCTCATAGCTATTGATGTCCCCTATGGCTAAGGCCCTTCGAAGACTTGGTTTTAAGACACTAAACAATTGATCGATCTAACTCTCAGGTTGGATAATAATACCAGAAGGGTACCTTGCAAGTCTTGTAAAATTTTCATCATAGGTACCAAAAGATTCATCATCCTTTTGCTTCAGTTCAAGAAACTCTTTCTCCATATTTGTTCGGAGAATACGAGGGAAGTACTTATTGAAAAATAAGTTATTGAACTCGTCCCATTCCATGGACTCAATTTCATCCCTTTTCCTCGTATTCTTAATATGATTCCACCATTGACCAGCATCAACTTCCAAACGATACACTGCTAAGATGAATTTATCATGCTCAGAACATTGAAAAACTGAAAATATCTTTTCAGTAGTACTAATCCATTGTTCAGCAACTAATGGATTAGTAGACCCGCTGAATGAAGGTGGACGCTGTCTCATGAAGAATTCAACAGAATGTTTCTCTTTCCTTTGCTCGTTTGGAAGTCTTGCATGAATCATATCTTGAGAAAGTTGTGTGAGCATGGCTACAAGATTTTGCATTCCATCTCCCATAACATTTGTTTGCTCAGGGGGACAATCATTGCATTGTCTGTCACATTCCGCAATAACACGGTTCCTTCGGGTTCTAGCCATTGACTAAAACCAAGAAGAATACTGTGATCAAAACTAATTATAATAGGAAACCACATAATCAAGAATAAAATTTCACATAGGATATTCATGTTCATTTCTAAAACACTAAGATTGTGTTCTATGCTTAGACTTATCCTTAGGGTTCTTACAAAGTCTTTCACATCCTAGTTTCCAAAGGTTGACTATACCTTTCCTCTGATACCAACTATAACAGTCTGGAATTACTTCTAGTGGACTATAATTGATACCTATCAAGGCACTCCATGGGCGGCTAAACCCCCTGGGTGGGACACACCACCATCCCTAGTGGAAGCCATATTCTCATGAAGCCCTTGTGTGGAGAGCCATGCTTCGTCCAATGCTCACATGTGAGAGTTCCCAAGGATCGGATACATTCCTATCTCTTTTGCCTCTGATACCAACTATAACGACCCATACATTACATACATTGTTAATACTACAAAATTGAAGCATACTTATTACAACATATAACAAATCCACGAAAGGACCATATAGGTATAGTGTCTTTAGAAACTGGGAAACATAAACAACTGGTTCATAAAGCATCTACTTTGCCTCCCATTTATTTTATAACATGGGATAAATCATAGTAGTGAAATGTAATCCCATTAATCATAACATAAAACATGAAACTTTGTGTCACACAGACATAATCATATAGAATCATTTCTTATTAGTCAAGACTCATTTCCAAGACTATCTTAGTGGGCAATGTCCATTTCTGAACCGAGTTCACTCCTCATTTCAGTCCTGTTTCATTGAACCGGTTTGACCTGTCGTTCCAGCCATGTCTATCTCATGAGATATAAAATCTTTACCCAATGCATTGGAGGGAGATATAGGTCCCAACCATCTCATAATGATACCATTATTATGTGTGCCACAAAATTAGAAACCATACATCATAGCATAAACCACGTAATAAAAATGGGAATCTTAAACATCATGACATCCTAAAACAATTCATATAATATAAAGGAATTCATAAAAATAATTCCATCACAATATAATCAAATCAATTTAATATTAGGGATAGAAACAAAACCCTTATTTATCTTAGATGGAAAATAATTTTGATAAAACGCTTGAACTCCATTCTTGAGGAAAATATCCTTTCTTCTTCAAAAACACTTTTCCTTTCATAACATGTCATACAATTCTAAACTAAAAGAATTTGATTAAAAATAAACTTGAAAACTTGTAAAGGAAACTTCTTGGAAATAATTTTTTAAAAATCCATTCATGCCATATAAGTTCAAAAACATTCTTCTCGTACTTTTGTCAGAAAAGTCAAAAAGTACCTCGTACGAAAAACGACAAAAGATTCCTTTCATATCTTTTACTAAAAACTCATCGAAGGGTAAAATTGGATATAAAATATTGTAGAAGGATATAAATATTACATATTGATGAAACATGGATGTGGATGATAAAATACACCCTAGTAAATTCCAAAGTATAAACAACCTCAGATAAAAATGAGATTGTGATATTTCCCTTACCTTAGGTCTGATATGCTTTGTACGTGTCCGAGACTCCTGTATAATGATTTAAATAATGATATTTAATTATTAAAGAATCATAATTATTTTTATGATATCATATATGGTCATATTCTTATCTTCTTAGTAGTAATATTTCATTGCTACTTGTTATTCGGGTGTTTATAACTTTTTGTTCTTATGCGTGTTTTGTCGGATAAATTCTTATTCTTCTCTTTAGGTTATAGATACCTCATTTCCAAAATGGTATTAGTGTAATATATATCATATTCATTCATTAAATTCACTTATATAATCATTATGAAGTTAAGATCATGTAGAACGAGTCACATCACATCGTGGAGACGGTATTCGGTACGTACGCACAAGTGATGATATCGTTCCTATGGTT
Organism: Viscum album; assembly: GCA_963277665.1. NCBI lineage: Eukaryota > Viridiplantae > Streptophyta > Magnoliopsida > Santalales > Viscaceae > Viscum > Viscum album. The sequence goes on from OY728159.1 coordinate 1,921,662,954, forward strand.
GTGGAATTGAATTGGAGTGTATGTATACTATTTAAGAATCCGTATAACTTTATAATAGTCATATATAGTCATTATTTACACCATTATACCCATCCAAGTAAGGTGGTGGTGGAAAATAGATTACACCACGGCGTGGAGACGGTATTCCGTACGTACGCACGCGCGGGGATTTCTTTTTCTGTAGGATGGATAGATGGTGAAATAGGGTTGTTTAATAATTATAATAACATATCAGTATATGAGTGATACTGATGTTATTACTTCATAATGAAACAACTAAAGAAGAAGACGTGGAAGAATAAATAAAGATGAAATAATCGGTAACGGACATTGCCTCTTCTTTGAAGTGCTTCTTTGAGACCTCCTTTTAGGGCACTAAAATAGGTCTTTGAAGAAGACCAGAACCTCTAGGATGTTTCTAGAGAAGTGGAGAGAGGAAATTGGCAGGGGTTTTCTGATCCTGAAGGCTCAATGTGTTGTGTGGAAGAGGGGGAAGAGTTGCCCTTTTATAAGGGAGGAGAGGGGCTCCTTTGGAAAAACTAAAAATATTATTTTATTATAAAGTCATGTTCGGTTTTAAATAGCTCCAAATTGATTTATTTCCAAGCTAAGGTGGGGATGGGTCTAAATCCTCTTATCCAGTATAATTTAAACATGTTTAGGTTCCTATTTTAACCTTTTCATTAAGATTTAACATTAAGCTAAATAATTTTACTTTTACCGTGTCTTCTTGTATTCTTATACAATAAGGTTAATAAACATACTATAAGAAGAAAAACAAAAACCAAGTTGTTTATTATTAATATATATAACCTTATCAAAGTCATTTGTCCGATACTTAGATTTTTATGAATAAAATAACAATTACTAATATAATATTTGTTTTAAAAACTATTTTATGTCAATTTTGACACTATTTAGTAATTGTTTTTTGTGAAACTCATAACAGAATGATTAGTTCAAAAAAAGTTAATTAAATCAATACTAACATGTCATATTAACCTAGGAAATTATTTTAATTCATAAAAAGTCTCAAATTACATTTATTTGGGTATTTATAACATCAAATATGTCAATATTTCATTAATAAGATAATTACTACATCATCATTGTGTCATAAATAAATTAAGTAATTTAATCTCTAAAAATTACAAATAAAATACCATTATGTAGGAAATATTTTTAGCTTTCTAATTTATATTTATAGTCTAATTTATCTTATTTATATCCCCATATTAAAAATGATTTATTTATTAATCTATGATTTTAACTATTTTAATCCTTCTTTAAATAAATTAATAATAAATGTCCTAATCTAATCCAAGTGGGCCTAAATAGTCATATTTTATTCCTAAGGTTGCTTGTGGTCGAATTACACTTGTCCAATAGAATTAGAACATGTGTTAGGGTAATAATAATATCATTTTTACCCTTAATTACCCAATTTACTTTTAACCGTGGTAAAAAAAAGTAAAAAGTTACTATTCACCCAAAAAATATTTTCATCTCATTGAACCACATTTTACTTACTGACATCAACCGTGTCTCTCGGATTTTTGAAATTCCACTCAAAGAAGCGGTAAAATTATGTTTTATGAAAAATTCAGTTTTTTAACTACCACTTAGTGGTTTCACTATTCATCAAAAATTGAAAGTGTTCAGAAAAATACCAAAATTTGACCCTAGGATAATTTCGATTTTCTGAATCCAGAAAATGAAGTCCATTTTGAAAAATAAAATTTATAAAATTTCAAAAAGTGGTTATTACTATTCATAAGGGCTAGTTTTAATAATATTTTATTAGCATCTCATAGTTTAGTGAAACTCGGTATTGCGTACGACGCAAGCTATCGAGGATGGTTGTGATTTCGTGTAAAGAAAGCCAAGCAAGTGTTGGGTGTAGAAAAAGATTCCTTTGATTATTTATATAACATAAAAGTCTCGGGTGTTACCCCCAGGGCCAACATAGCCTTCCTAACCAACCTATGATGTCCCATGTGAGGTGAAAATCTAAGAAAATACTAATCACCAACCTCAAATTACAATGGCTGAAGATGATGGCCCACATAATCTTTCTTGACCATTATGTACCCTGATCAATCTCCACTATATCAACTGCACCATATTCTTTGTCTCCTGAACAAGACTCAACCCAGTCAAGTACTACTCTCATAACTCTTCCCAACATAAGGGGGTCTACATGGCCCCACATAAAAATACTCAAAGGGTGGCATATTAATCAGGGTGTAATGATTATTTTTCTATGAAAACATGACCAGAGTAAAATTATTTCCCCAAGATCCTTCAAAATCAATCACATAAACATGGATCATATCTTTAATAACCTAGATATTCATCACTATATTTCCATGCATATTTTGGTGATAAGCTGTTCTCAATATATCTAGGAACCCATCATTTCATGTAAAACATTCCAAAACATGAATGTGAATCTCTCATGCCTATCAGAAACAATAATATAGGGAACCCCATGAAGTCTCATAATCTCTCAGATACACAACTTCCCAAGAAATTCCTTCCTTTCACCACATTGTTTGATATGAAATTCACTAATTTCATGATTCAATTAATTATCACCATGAAAACATCCTTCTCACCACGAGGCTGTGGAAAACCAATGCTGAAATCCATATAAATCTCATATTAGTTCGATACTATAATGTGAACGGTATGCAATAAACCTGAAGATCTATAGTGTTCCAAATAGATTCTCTAATGCACATGACATCATGAAATGAAATCATTAATCGACCACTTCATCTATGAGCACCAATAATGACATTTGAAATCATGATACATCTTGGTATAAACAAGGTTCATAGACCAAAAAGATTGGTTTCCACTATCCATCAGCTCATTTCTCATGGAAAATGGAACAACCATCATACTATAGAAGCACAAAGCACTGTTGGGGGACCAATACCACTCACTGGAGATCTCACCACCATAAATGCTTTTACCAAAGTAATGGAACTCGATATCTATCACATAATCAATCCAAAATAAATAATCAAAATAAATATCAACTTTCATTGAATCCATGAACACCATTTCACCAACCTCTTCTATTCCCAAGCTCATCTCAGCAAACAATCTCATTAGGGAACACTCATTAGCTGATTTGTTCAGATATTTTTTTAGTAATTTTCTAATAAACGCATCAAAACCGTATTTACTTTACAATGGGTGTAATAAATATCAAAATAAAAAATATGGAGTACTTGATATATAATTTCAATCCATATTTTATACCCCTCTGAAGTACCCAGATCAGTGTGAATCACTGAGAGGGGGAGGGGGTGAATCAGTGATCCCTTAAAACTTTTTACTAATTGATTCTTTATCAATTAAACCTCTATGGCTGGTTAAAGCCTCGATCCACTCTTCTTGTATCTCTCACCTTTCCACGAATGATGCAGTAAATGTAAAGGCACTGGACACAAGGATTTACAAGGTTCGGCACCAAAAGGCCTACATCCTTGCCATGCTCTCCCAGCATGGATTCTCCATTATAACCTGTTAAAATTACAATGGTCGATACAGAGTCCCACTGTATCTCTCCTGAGTCCCACAGGAGGGCCTTTATACTGCGTCCCACAGTGTTACCAGAGTCCCACTGGCCTGCTCCAGAATCCCACTGAAGACTTCTTCTCCCTGAGTCCCACAGGGTCTTCTCCTGGCTCCTCGAGTCACACGAGTAGCTCTTCTTCACTTTAAGTTCTTCAAGTATCCTCAGCAGCCTGGGATAAAGGCTGCTGGCCTTGCTCTTCTTCTGATCACTTGTGGTGAGCAGGTCTTCTCATCTTGCTCGGGCTTTATCACCTTCTTCTAAGGATGCCCCGGCTTCTCTCCAATTACTGAATGCTCAGACAAATAATATCTTTATCTTCGGTCTGGTCCAGTCTCAGTTCACTTCAACATCATGCACTGAGTGCATGGCAACTCTTCAAGATCTTCAAATCTTGGACTCCTCAGATGCACACCACTGATTTAGCACTGTTCACGTGTGCACGTGCATGCATGCATGCATGCACTTTCCTTTTCTTCCTCTTGGTGCAGTAGACCCACAAAGGGTGTGATCAATTATAGCACACACCTTTTCACAATCTTCACACACTATATTCAAATTGCTCACACACTAAGAAGTGTGTTTTACTTTAGTGTGAGGGTCTCCTCAATCTTCCTTCTTCTAAGTGTGTTCACTTCACTTAGTGCACACACACTAGGTTCGGCCTCCTTATCTCATTGCACACAAGACTTCTTCACTTTGGCAAACACTTGAGCTTGGCCTACTTCACTTGCAAAGCACACTCACTTCCTTGTTCTTATAATCTTCTTCAAAGTGTGCACTCCACTTATGCACACACTTGGTTCTTCATTTTTCACACACAAGGGCTACGGCCTTCTCTTGTTCTTTTTGCACACAAAGGCACAAAGGCCTCGGCCTTCCTTCTTCACCTCTCACACACAAAGTGTGGTCTTCCACTTGGTGCACACACACAAATAGTGTGGTCTTCCTCCTTATGCACACACTCGGCTTGGCCTATTCTCCCACTGTTCTTGTTTGCACATTCACCCAAAGGGTGTGTTCTTTTACTTCACACAAGGTGTGGTCTCGGGTTCTCCTATTCTTGCACACTCACGGCCTCGGGTCCTCTTCTGTTTTTGCACACACTTAAGTTGCGGTGGTCTTCTTGTTTCACACACACCCAAGGCTACTGCCTTAAGCAAGCCGTGAAAGAGGGTGCGGCCAATTCTTCTTCTCCCACTGCCGCATAGGTCTTCAAGATGCACAAGGGCATGCAAGGTGCGGCATATCTTCACTTCTTGTCCGCGCAAGCACAAGGCACAAGGATCTCGGGCGTGGGCGCGCAAGTGCAAGGGTGCACTTGGCCGTGCAAGCGCTCGGGTGTGCAAGCTTGCAACACCGCGGGGCTTCAACCGTGGGCGCGCAAGGCTTGGTGCGACCCCGGTTCTTCCTGCTGCTCAAGTGAGGAGCGCGCAGGGGTCTTCCCCTTTCTTCTTTCACGCAAGGAGTGCGCGAAAGGGACTCACGAAGCCAAGGATGGCTTCGGGCTGCTTCGTCGCGCAAGTGAGTTGCGCGGAGCTCCAAACTTCGTGAGGCACAGAGCTCACGGGACTCGGATTTTCACAGAGTTTCAGCAACCGAAATGAGAGCCTCGGCCTCTCCTTTTATAGGCAGAGAAACGCCTCAAATCTTCCGCGTGGGATAACTTCAAATCCCCGAAGATTTCGGGATTTCAAGATTTCCTTAAATCTTGTTTTTCTTTTTATTTCACGCGGGTTTCTTCCTCTTTCTTTCCTCCTCGTGCATGCGACTCATAACGCATGCACGGCCTTCGGTTAAGGTCCAAACCATGCAGAAAATAAATCACGTGGCCTCGCACCTCCGGTTGCTTCGGCCAAATTCGAAATTCTCCATACACTGCATGCATGGTCATTTTTAGGCATGATCCTGTTCGTTATGGCCAGACGAGCTCAATGGAGGCTTCGGATTCGAAAATGGTGGCCGGGAGCTCAAGATAGGTCGTCGGGTTGCTCCTGGTTCAGCGGCTGCTCGCGGGGAGCTTCGGCTCGGGCTCGAGGAAGAGGACGAAGCCACGGCCGTCGGATCAGATCTTCGGACGGCCCCGATCAGATCGCGAGAGGCGCGATTAGATGAGCGGCTCGGATCTGGCGCGCGATGGATCGTGCGGCCAGGATCGCTCCCGGGTGAAATTTCGCCGTCCCACATCGAAACTGCCAGCGTTTTTCTCGCGGCTTATCAAATAAGCGCTGGGGGAAAGCGCTCAGTTGAACTTCCCCCCTCCCGGTGCCGCCCCGCACCGGGTTCTCTCTGCGGGCGCGCTCTGCGCCCACTTTGCCTCCTGCGGGCGCGCTTCAAGCGCCCACTATGCTCCATGCGCTCCTCCGGGCGTGCCCCTGGCGCCCTTGCGGTGTCCTTGGGTGCGCCCTGCCGCCCTGGCTCGCCCCACGGGGTTCCCCCGGGCGTGGTGCCCTAGTGCCCATGCCTTGGGGTTGAACCCCCCAAGGTGCCTCGGCTGGCCTAATTTTTTGGCAAAGTCTTCAAATAAGACTTTGTAAAAACAAAGTCCTCCTCTATGTAAAACATGCCAAGTGCCAAGCCACTTCTTCCATTCTTCTTCTCAATTTCTTCCCTTCTCTACTTCTTAAGAATTCCTTAATCCTCCTCAACATATAATCTTCACTTAGGATATGGAATTCAAAAGGTTTCTTCATCTTCAACCGAGCTCCTGAATCAAATATTTCTTCAATAAACTTCATTGATCTAATCAGAGATCAATTGGAACATATTATGATTCACATGCACTAAGTGATAGTGCATGGACTTCTTTAGCTCACTTCATCCACTTAGAAGTTGTGAATGGCTCTCTTCAACTCCTCATGCATTGTGAAGACAATGCATGGTCTTCTAATGCTTGTTGTGACATTGTATCCAGTTGATACAAGTTCTTGGAACTTTAAAGATCAGTTCAACAATCGTCTGATGTACTTAGAGAATGTTTCAACCATCAGCTCCTATGTCACTTAGTGAATCTCCTAAGTGACATGCATCTTAGTACTATGGCCATTCTCCTTCACCACCAACACCATCACTACCTTTGGCATTCACATCTTGACATTCCCTGACTTCCATTCATTCCAAGACAACTTCATGCCTCATTGACAACAAATGCAACACATTGCACTTCAATCTCCCCCTTTGTATTTGTTGTCAATACACCACTCAGCACATATGAATGGGTCAATATGTGTGCCAATATTTTCTCCCCCTTATTGGCAATCAAATGCAAAGGTGTGGTGTGGTTCTTTTTCAAAAATCTCTTCCTCCCTTTGAAAAGTATTTTCTTGAAAAACACTGAGAGAGGGATGATGTCACATGTTCTTCTTTAGCAAAGAACCTTTAGTAGATCAACTCTAAGTCTACTTGGGCTAACCCGGTGTAGAAAACAAGAGTGATGTAACCAAGGTACTCAATGCTGTCCAACATTCACTATACATGTGAGATCATGCTTCAGGGGTTTGAAAATTTTTCAGATATAACAATGAATTGCTAGATCCTGCACATTCTTCACAAAACTCATTAGAAAGTTCAGTGCAAAGATAAAGCTCCCCCTTTCATCCATTTGTCTTCAATCCATACTCCCCCTTAATTGACAAGATAAACTGAATTAAGAAACAAGGGATGAAAGCATGATTGGAATACCTTCAGCTTTTCTCAAGATAGTATTAAATCTTAGAATACCATCTTCTCCAGATTGGCTCCCCCTCAAGGGGTGCACTCCATTCTTTCTAAATCATCCTCCAGCTGAGAATGATCATCATCTTCAATTCCCTACAATGTTAGCACATGTAAATACCAATAGTATAAGGGAATAAGATGGAACCTCCTTGGTTCATCAACGTGAACAACAAGGTTGAGAAGATTCTCTCAACCGAGATGTCCCATTTTCACCAGTCTTCACACTTGCACATTTGATCTTCATTGATGTTTGTGCTGGTGTGGTTCTCAAAACATCTTCATGTGAAACCTTCTTCTTCCCTTTTGCCTTAGCAATTGCCAGAACTTCATCTTCAGCTCTTTGTAGTTCTCTGGAAAGTTGCAACTGATGTGGCCATATGACTAGTAAGTCACTTGGAAGTGTGGCCTCAGTTCTGGATATTCCACATGGTTCTTTTGATGCTGTCAAGCTACCTTTCTTAGGCAACTTGTTTTCAATCAATCCCTTCTGCTTCTTCTGGATTGATTGTCTGTTTGAATCCAGTCTGCCTCTATTGAATTTCATGGCTTCTTTACAAAGATCCATGATATGTCCTTTCTTTCCACAGTAGAAGCATGTTTTCTTGGTGGTCCTTCTGGATGCATCACCCTTCTTGGACTCAGACTCCAAGGACTTCTCTTCATTCTTCAAACTCTTCTTGGGAGCATCTTCCACTTTCTTCTGCTTGCTTCCCAAGGAATCTTTTTGAGCCAGGTTCAGTGATCTTTTCTTCTTTTGAGCTCTGGATACAGTTGGAGATTGACATGTATCTTTTTGACCACTGTTGCAATCATCCCAGATGTTGTCAAGTAGTCCAAATCTATTTGCAGTAAACAGATGTCTCTGGACCTGTGGATGCTGCTTCTTTTCTTCTGGCTTGCTCCCCCTAGGCATGGGCTTCCTCTGTGCTTTGGCATTCAGTGGATTGTACCAACAATCCTTTGCACAATGCCCATACTTGTTACAACACCAACACTGACCCACGAATCTTGACCTCTTGATTCCTTCTGATTGTAGGGTACCTGTCTTGAATTGTTGTGCTGCTTCAGGAGAGCTTTCTTTCTTCATTGTCTTCATCCATACTTGTTTGGAATTATTTTTCCATCCTGCACTTTTTGTGGAAACACTTTTAGAAGCATGAGTACAAGATGGTATGGATGATACCTTCCTTTTAGAAGATGTTGCACTTTTATTAGAGGATGTCTTTCTCTTAGAATCATCCTGCTCAAAGCATACTTGAGTAGCAACATTTCTCCTTTCAGCTGTCTGGGAGGCTATGGCTTTGGGTGATTGCTGATTTGTCAATATCACCTCTAGTTCTAAGCATTTCATATTGAGGGAGTTCTTCTCATCCTCAAAAGTTCTTAGCCTTCCTTCCCAATTCTGTTTCAGCTGTTCCATCTGGTCATCATGCACCTTCTTTAATTCAAGCAATGAATTGTCAAGCTCCTTCACCAATTTGACTTTGTCTTCGAGTTGAGCATCTCTGACATTCATTGACACTTTGTGCCTCTTTTCCAGTGCATGGAAAACTTCTTTGACCAATACTTTAAAGATTTCTTTCTCAGAAAGGCTTCTTTGCAATTCTTCAGCAGTGTCTTCATATCTTTCATTGCAAAGAGATACTGTTTCATCTTTGGCATTTACCAGCTTTCTGAGAGTGTTGGTTATGCCAACCCTTTTAGCCAGCTGATCTTCCATAGCATTGGCTTCTTCTTCTAACTGTGATTTTTCTTCATGAAGATCATGGATGCCTGTAGCTATACACTTTGCCACTTCCATGGGAACTGTCTTCTGAAGATATTTGAGTGCATTCTGAAGATCATTCATTGTTTCAACTTCATCACAGCTAGGACAGGCTTCATCAGAAGAATGATAAAAGGAATTGTCATCTGATGTGACTTTCACATTTGTTTCCATAGAAGGAGTTTCTCTGATTGCATTAACCTTCTTCTTCATCTTCTTGGCCTGTTTCTTCTTTCTATTTTTCTGAGTCTTGGCAGATATCTCCATTTGAGGCTGGTCACTCATTTCCTCAAATCTGCACTCCATAAAGACTCTCTTGGATCTTTTAGAGGTAACCTGGCTCTGATACCAATTGAAGTACCCAGATCAGTGTGAATCACTGAGAGGGGGAGGGGGTGAATCAGTGATCCCTTAAAACTTTTTACTAATTGATTCTTTATCAATTAAACCTCTATGGCTGGTTAAAGCCTCGATCCACTCTTCTTGTATCTCTCACCTTTCCACGAATGATGCAGTAAATGTAAAGGCACTGGACACAAGGATTTACAAGGTTCGGCACCAAAAGGCCTACATCCTTGCCATGCTCTCCCAGCATGGATTCTCCATTATAACCTGTTAAAATTACAATGGTCGATACAGAGTCCCACTGTATCTCTCCTGAGTCCCACAGGAGGGCCTTTATACTGCGTCCCACAGTGTTACCAGAGTCCCACTGGCCTGCTCCAGAATCCCACTGAAGACTTCTTCTCCCTGAGTCCCACAGGGTCTTCTCCTGGCTCCTCGAGTCACACGAGTAGCTCTTCTTCACTTTAAGTTCTTCAAGTATCCTCAGCAGCCTGGGATAAAGGCTGCTGGCCTTGCTCTTCTTCTGATCACTTGTGGTGAGCAGGTCTTCTCATCTTGCTCGGGCTTTATCACCTTCTTCTAAGGATGCCCCGGCTTCTCTCCAATTACTGAATGCTCAGACAAATAATATCTTTATCTTCGGTCTGGTCCAGTCTCAGTTCACTTCAACATCATGCACTGAGTGCATGGCAACTCTTCAAGATCTTCAAATCTTGGACTCCTCAGATGCACACCACTGATTTAGCACTGTTCACGTGTGCACGTGCATGCATGCATGCATGCACTTTCCTTTTCTTCCTCTTGGTGCAGTAGACCCACAAAGGGTGTGATCAATTATAGCACACACCTTTTCACAATCTTCACACACTATATTCAAATTGCTCACACACTAAGAAGTGTGTTTTACTTTAGTGTGAGGGTCTCCTCAATCTTCCTTCTTCTAAGTGTGTTCACTTCACTTAGTGCACACACACTAGGTTCGGCCTCCTTATCTCATTGCACACAAGACTTCTTCACTTTGGCAAACACTTGAGCTTGGCCTACTTCACTTGCAAAGCACACTCACTTCCTTGTTCTTATAATCTTCTTCAAAGTGTGCACTCCACTTATGCACACACTTGGTTCTTCATTTTTCACACACAAGGGCTACGGCCTTCTCTTGTTCTTTTTGCACACAAAGGCACAAAGGCCTCGGCCTTCCTTCTTCACCTCTCACACACAAAGTGTGGTCTTCCACTTGGTGCACACACACAAATAGTGTGGTCTTCCTCCTTATGCACACACTCGGCTTGGCCTATTCTCCCACTGTTCTTGTTTGCACATTCACCCAAAGGGTGTGTTCTTTTACTTCACACAAGGTGTGGTCTCGGGTTCTCCTATTCTTGCACACTCACGGCCTCGGGTCCTCTTCTGTTTTTGCACACACTTAAGTTGCGGTGGTCTTCTTGTTTCACACACACCCAAGGCTACTGCCTTAAGCAAGCCGTGAAAGAGGGTGCGGCCAATTCTTCTTCTCCCACTGCCGCATAGGTCTTCAAGATGCACAAGGGCATGCAAGGTGCGGCATATCTTCACTTCTTGTCCGCGCAAGCACAAGGCACAAGGATCTCGGGCGTGGGCGCGCAAGTGCAAGGGTGCACTTGGCCGTGCAAGCGCTCGGGTGTGCAAGCTTGCAACACCGCGGGGCTTCAACCGTGGGCGCGCAAGGCTTGGTGCGACCCCGGTTCTTCCTGCTGCTCAAGTGAGGAGCGCGCAGGGGTCTTCCCCTTTCTTCTTTCACGCAAGGAGTGCGCGAAAGGGACTCACGAAGCCAAGGATGGCTTCGGGCTGCTTCGTCGCGCAAGTGAGTTGCGCGGAGCTCCAAACTTCGTGAGGCACAGAGCTCACGGGACTCGGATTTTCACAGAGTTTCAGCAACCGAAATGAGAGCCTCGGCCTCTCCTTTTATAGGCAGAGAAACGCCTCAAATCTTCCGCGTGGGATAACTTCAAATCCCCGAAGATTTCGGGATTTCAAGATTTCCTTAAATCTTGTTTTTCTTTTTATTTCACGCGGGTTTCTTCCTCTTTCTTTCCTCCTCGTGCATGCGACTCATAACGCATGCACGGCCTTCGGTTAAGGTCCAAACCATGCAGAAAATAAATCACGTGGCCTCGCACCTCCGGTTGCTTCGGCCAAATTCGAAATTCTCCATACACTGCATGCATGGTCATTTTTAGGCATGATCCTGTTCGTTATGGCCAGACGAGCTCAATGGAGGCTTCGGATTCGAAAATGGTGGCCGGGAGCTCAAGATAGGTCGTCGGGTTGCTCCTGGTTCAGCGGCTGCTCGCGGGGAGCTTCGGCTCGGGCTCGAGGAAGAGGACGAAGCCACGGCCGTCGGATCAGATCTTCGGACGGCCCCGATCAGATCGCGAGAGGCGCGATTAGATGAGCGGCTCGGATCTGGCGCGCGATGGATCGTGCGGCCAGGATCGCTCCCGGGTGAAATTTCGCCGTCCCACATCGAAACTGCCAGCGTTTTTCTCGCGGCTTATCAAATAAGCGCTGGGGGAAAGCGCTCAGTTGAACTTCCCCCCTCCCGGTGCCGCCCCGCACCGGGTTCTCTCTGCGGGCGCGCTCTGCGCCCACTTTGCCTCCTGCGGGCGCGCTTCAAGCGCCCACTATGCTCCATGCGCTCCTCCGGGCGTGCCCCTGGCGCCCTTGCGGTGTCCTTGGGTGCGCCCTGCCGCCCTGGCTCGCCCCACGGGGTTCCCCCGGGCGTGGTGCCCTAGTGCCCATGCCTTGGGGTTGAACCCCCCAAGGTGCCTCGGCTGGCCTAATTTTTTGGCAAAGTCTTCAAATAAGACTTTGTAAAAACAAAGTCCTCCTCTATGTAAAACATGCCAAGTGCCAAGCCACTTCTTCCATTCTTCTTCTCAATTTCTTCCCTTCTCTACTTCTTAAGAATTCCTTAATCCTCCTCAACATATAATCTTCACTTAGGATATGGAATTCAAAAGGTTTCTTCATCTTCAACCGAGCTCCTGAATCAAATATTTCTTCAATAAACTTCATTGATCTAATCAGAGATCAATTGGAACATATTATGATTCACATGCACTAAGTGATAGTGCATGGACTTCTTTAGCTCACTTCATCCACTTAGAAGTTGTGAATGGCTCTCTTCAACTCCTCATGCATTGTGAAGACAATGCATGGTCTTCTAATGCTTGTTGTGACATTGTATCCAGTTGATACAAGTTCTTGGAACTTTAAAGATCAGTTCAACAATCGTCTGATGTACTTAGAGAATGTTTCAACCATCAGCTCCTATGTCACTTAGTGAATCTCCTAAGTGACATGCATCTTAGTACTATGGCCATTCTCCTTCACCACCAACACCATCACTACCTTTGGCATTCACATCTTGACATTCCCTGACTTCCATTCATTCCAAGACAACTTCATGCCTCATTGACAACAAATGCAACACATTGCACTTCACCCTCTTATAAAAAATATATTTTAGCATTTTTTATCAGAATAAACAATAAACTATTAACCAAAGAGGTAGTGCCACCACATTTTGATAGCATGAAAAATCACTTCCAAATCAAAATCATGTTTACGGTAGTACATTAATTGACTAAATAACTGTAGGGTTCCATATTCCACCTGACCATGTTGTCATGACACGTCAAATTGATTATGTTATTAAAGTTGACTTATAGTCTAGGGTAGACCCTAGGTCGTCTCTCAAGGAGCATTGGTAGGTTTAGAGTGTGTATTTTTAATAAAAATGACTAAGATAGGGGGTGGTTTTGAAAAGAGTTTAAAACAATGACTTTGTTGAAATAGATTAAAAGTTGAGCGACCTAGTGGATTTTGAATGATATGATATAAAAGGATCAATGTGATTTCACTACACACATATCAAGTTCATTGTTCATAGAGATTCATCTTAGGGTTATAGTAATTCTTTGGTTGGAGTTAATTGGAATCCCGATTAATTCCTATGATTTTATTTCAATGCTTTAAGGACCAAACCTTGACGTAACAATCATATATTCAAGGTCCAATACTTATGAATGGAATAAGAGCTTAAAAAGAATATTTAAATCTTAATAATGTGGGTATGAAAAGTATTCTTGTGATGTCCAATCGGAACAACACAAGTCACACACTCAAAACCTCACACTGATCGGTTAGAAATTAAGATCATAACACTCATAGGCATCAAATCAAGCATTAAAATCTGAAATAAAATAAGATACATGGAATTAAATGTCTAAACACCCAAATTAATCCAAAACAGTAGCTGTTGTATGCATCGGAACTCCCTTGACATGTGTGTAGCTCCCTCACAATGAACACCAAACTTTTAGCTCGACATCAGGAGGAGGAGGAAGCTCGGGTGGAACTCTTTCTTCATCCTTGATTCCCCTATGAGGATAGGGGCCTCCAGAACCTCCAAGGTGATTAGGAGACTCCTATAGGACTCCAAATTGGCAGCACTTCCCTCCTTGGCCAAAATTCCAAATGGTGAGCCCAAGGTTCCATTTTATAGGAAAATTGGAAGGTGGTTTTAGGCACACAGATTTCATCAATCCACTTGTACCACGCGTTTCGGCCTTCATAAAGCCTTATCTCACTTTGGAAAAATATAAAGTTTGAATCCCTACTTCTTGACTGTCTCCACAGAATTATTTGCACCTTTTGGACAACTAAAGGTCATGATATTTGTAAAATACAGAACACCGCATTTGACTTGTCCAAATTCGGTGTCTTGGACAGATTAATTCTAATGGGACCCGTAGAAGCTGAATCAGTTTTGGGTTCCTAAATATGAAATGTAGTGTTCAAAATTCTTCACTGGTACACAAAATTTCAGCCCATTTGGATTCAAGGCTTTTGTGTACTATGGAAAACAGTGGACAGATCCATGGATCCATGCAATTTTGGCCAATTTTTCTTCCACTTCATCAAGGCCCCTCTAAATCACCTCCACCAAAATTTAAATAATAAAAACAAGTAAAATTTCCCATTATAATTTTTATTAAAATTAGTTAAATGATTAAAACATAAAGTGAAATTTATTATTATATTTGGAATATTCATTACAAAACTAGTTTAAAACAGCAGTGTAAGGGTGGAATAAAATAGTGAATCATGGTACGATCACACCCCCACACCTAAACATTTGCACTCCTGGGAAAAATCACATATCCAAATAAAATGATTCATATATATATATATATATTTCCAACATAATGAAGAATTAATATTTTATTTAAATTAATGTGATCAATGCCCAAACCACACCAAGGAGTTCTTCCCAGTGAAAATGGAAAAAGATGTCCCATAAATCATATCACAATAAAATTCAAAGAGATTTATGACACCAATATGAGCAAGGAATTCAAAGGTCAACCATCACACTAACTCTCCATGGGTTTGTGTGAAAACCATTCCATGCTATTCTTTCCAGATTCTATCAAATAAATATAAGTTATTTTAACATTATTCAGCCTTAAATGATTTTTCACCGAACCTGTCCTACATCCTTTGCAATCATATTTCCAGAACCTCTCATTTAAGCATTCCCAGAAGTAAAACCATATGATCCTGACCTAGATATCCCCATATGCATCACATTTAATCACTCCCCTATTTTTTTTGAAGTTTCAACTGGAACAAATATCACACTCATCTCCCAACCCTTGTTTGATCTCCTCACGACACTAATTGAAATAGTTATAAAAAGATCAAAGGTTGAAGATGAGTGGTTTTTGACCTGCCCAAGACATAACCAATTGTTTTTTTGAGGGTGTACAACATTAAGACATTAGGTACACACTCATAGGTCAATCTGGTATAGTAATGAAACATATCGAATTAGGAATGAACGTATGGAAATATCATCTCAAGTTGAGAAATATTAACCCAACATTATTTACCTTATATTAAGTAAGAAATATTCACACATTGTGGTTTGGTGAAAAAATGTATAGAGATATTAGTGACACAGTTTCCACAAAACTACTCACACAAGGGGCATCAATCATCTATAATGTTTCACAGTGATACAAACATTTATATCATTGACATAAAACCAATTCACTAAAAAATATCACTCCTTGATGGTAAACTCATACACAAATTCTTTTTAGCCTTCATTATGGTATTTTTACATTCCCCACTTTATGGTCGCAAAATCAAGTAACTTCAAAATTGTTGATGGGGAAAAATGAAAATACGATAGAGAAGGCCCAAAAGAGAAAACAAATGGAGAAAACGATGAAAATTCCTAACTAACACAGGAATGCATCCACCCTTCAACACCTAGAGTATGTAGTGTCCTCACTATAGTAAAAGATAATGTGTTAATGAAGGACAAAACATGGTGGATGTCATTCATAGTTTTCTTCTTGGACTTGGAGTTCCTCCATCGGGGACTCTAGAATGGGTTCATGAAAGTGCTTCAGCCGCTGCATATTGACAATGATGGTTTTCTTGGTTTCTTCATTTTGAACCTGAACAACACCAAATGGAGAGAAATTAGTAACAATGTATGGTCCAAACCATAGGGAACGAAGCTTACCGGGATGCAATTTCAGCCTTGAATTATAAAGGAGGACCTTCTTCCCAATATGGAACAGACGATGAAGGATAATACGGTCATGGGCAGACCTGATTCTCTCCTTATAAATCCTGGAGTTTTCATCTGCATCTCTTCTCATTTTCTCTAGCTACAGAATCTGCAACTTCCATTGAGCACCTGCAACAGAATGATTAGAATTGCATTGTTTGATGGCCCAGAAGGCCCAGTGCTCAATCTCAATAGGGAGGTGACATCTCTTTCCAAAAACAAGAATATAAGGTGACATTCCAATGGGTGTTTTAAAAGCAGTATGGTAATCCCATAATGAATCATAGAGTCTAAGACTCCAATATTTCCTGTTTGGTTAGTCCATTTTTTCAAGAATTTGTTTTACTTCTCTATTTGACACCTCATCTTTTCCATTAGTCTGTGGGTGATATGCAGTAGATACTTGATGACTGACCCCATACCGACGCAAAAGTGATTGCATTGTTTGGTTTTAGAAATGAGGACCTTGGTCACTGATGATGAACCTAGGTAATACAAACCTACAAAATATCTGAGTTCTCAAAAATTCTACAACTATTTTGGAATCATCTGTGCTTTTGGCCCATCCCTCTACCCATTTTGATACATAATCAACGGCCAAAAGAATGTACAAGTTTCCAAAAGAATTTGGGAATGGCCCCATAATGTCAATGCCCCAAACATAAAAAATGTCATGAAAGAGCAAGGGTTGTTCTGGAATTTCATTCCAGTTAGTGGCATCCCCATTCATTGACAATGAGGACAAGATTTACAAAATTCATGGACATCTTGAAAAATTGTTGGCCAAAATAGACCAGAATCAAGAACAATGCGAGCAGTCCATTGGGGACCAAAGTGTCCCCCACAAGCAAGAGTGTGGCAGAATCTAAGGACAGATTGAAACTCACTATCGGGAACACAACGCCTAAGGTCCTGATCGCTACAGGTGTGACAAAGGTAGGGGTCATCCCAAATGTACCAAACGAGACTCATGTTATAGAAGACTAGCTTGGTTTTTGTTGAAATCAGTAGTAATGAAAGATGCTACCAAATAATTTACAATTTCAGCATGCCAAGGAATAACATCTTTCACTTTGTACAATTTCTCATCAGGAAACAAGTCATTAATGGGAATTAAGGAGAATGAGACAATGTTTGGGGATGGGGGATCCGACTAATATGGTCTGCCACCACATTCTCTGCTCCTTTTTTATCTCTAATTTCAAGATTGAATTCTTGAAGGAGGAGTATCCAAAAATCAGACGTGGATTGGATTCCAGTTTCATTAGGAGATATCAGAGGGCTACATGGTCTGAGAACACAATGACTTTGGACCCTAAAATGTATGACCTGAATTTATCCAAGGAAAACACAATGGAAAGAAATTATTTTTCAGTGGTGGTGTAGTTTGCTTGGGCATGGTCCAAAGTACCTGAGGCATAGGTAATGTCATGTGGAGATCGATCGACCCTTTGTGATAAGACTGCCCCAACTGCATAGTTAGAGGTGTCACACATGAGCTCAAATGGTAAATGCCACAGAGGGGGTTGGATTACCGGGGGTGATGTGAGAATCCATTTTAATTTATTAAAAGCTTCTTCAAATTCTTTATCAAAAACAAAATCTTTTTCTTTTTTGAGTAAGCGGGAGAGGGGAAGTGCAATCGTACTAAAATCACGAATGAAATGACGGTAAAATCCAGAATGACCTAGGAAAGACCGCACATCACATACATATTTCATGAATGGTAGGGAAGAAATGACATCAACTTTTGATTTATCTTCTTGAATTCCATCCCCAGAATTGACATGTCCCAAAAGTATACCTTGTCCTACCATGAAATTGCATTTCTCAAAATTTAATACAAGATTCTTCTCAATACATCAACGTAGGACGGAACCAAGACTACTAAAACATTCATCAAAAGAGGATCCATACACAGTAAAATCATCCATGAAAACATCCATGAAATTCTTCATGTAATCTAAAAAAACTAACCATACATCGCTAGAAAGTACCCAGAGCATTGCACATGCCAAATGGCATCCTTATATAGGAAAATGTGCTAAAGGGTAAAGTGAAGGTTGTATTTTCTTGATCCTAGGGGGAAATATGGATATGAAAGTATATAGAATACCCATCAAGAAAATAGTAATGGGACTTCCCCGCTAGCCTCTCTAGCATTAGGTCAATGAAAGACAATGGGAAATGGCCTTTCCTAGTGTGTTGGTTTAGTCGGCGATAATCTATAAAGACACTCCAACTATTCTGCACACGAGTTGGAACCAATTAATAGTTTTCGTTTTCAATTACTGTATGGACAATTTTTTTGGAACTACTTGAATTGGACTGACCCATTGGTTGTAAGAGATGTGGTAAATGATTTCAATAGCGACTAATTTTGTTACTTCCTTTTTAACTACCTCTAAGAGGTTTGGGTTTATACGACGTTGTGCCTACCTCACTGGTTTAGCCTCATTAGTTAATAAAATATGATGTGTTCAAATTAATGGGCTAATACCAAGAATTTCTACAAGTTTCCATCCAAATTCTTGTTTATACTCCCTGCAAAGTTCATGCAGTTGTAATTCATGCTAAGGAGGGAGTGAACTAGCAATGATGAAGAGAAACTTGTTTCCATTCTCAAGATATAAATATTTTAAATCTTGAGGCAGTTGCTTTAGATCCAATTCATGTGGATTTTGGATTGATGGGAGTGTGTGTGAAAGTGAGAGGTCACTAATCTCGTCTAACTACTCAATGGTATCATCCTCAGATGTGGAATTAGGTTTTACAAGCGTATCAGTATCATCGATGGTCATGTGATCCTCCATGTTCAAGAAATTATCAATTAATAATCATGAATGACACTTTTTTAGACCACTACAACAATCAACACATGATTAATTTCCAAGAATTTTTAACAATGATGAAAATTCAGAAAGAGGATCAGGGGAAACAAATGAAGTGATTTTAGGGGATGTGAGTACATCAATTGAATTTACTGAGAGAGAGGAATGTTCTTATGAGTGGTGCTTCATGGCATCAAAGATGTTGAAATGGAATATATCACCACAAAATTCCATAGATAATGTTCCATTATGGACATTAATTATGGATTTGGAGGTTTTCAAGAAAGGTCTCCCCAATATAATTGTGGCATGTCCATTCATCCTATCATCTTCCATTTTTAGCACATAAAATTCAGTAGGAAACACAAAATTTTGAACCCTCACAAAAACATCCTCCAACACACCATAAGGGTGTGCCGAACTCCGATTTTCTTGCTGAACAACTATTCATGTGGGATTTAGTTCACCGACCTACAATGAAGAGTATACGGAGTGAGGCATCACATTAATAGAGGCACCCAAATCAAGCATAGAATTAGATAAAGAATACTCCCCTATGGTACATGGAATTGAGAATGTTCCAAGATCATTGCACTCAGTGGGAAGCGATGGTTGTATCAATGTTGAGACATTCCTCCCCAAACATACCTTCTCATCACCACGAAGACTCCTTCGATGGGTACACATCTCCTTTAGAAACATAGCATAACGTTGAATTTTCATCACGACATCAATCAATGGGATGTTAACCTGAAATTTTTTAAAAGTCTCTAATATTTCTTTATCATGTTCATTTTTCTTTTTTTCCCTTGGTTGGGTGTCTCTTTGGGGAAATGGAAGAGGAATTATTGGGCTTGGTAACTCATCAATAGACACACTCTTTCCTTTGGTAGGGCTTTTCTCAATACAAGGTTCTACCTCAATTGACCATTTTCCAGTGGTTGGGATGGTGGTTTCCTTAGGAGAGGATGACTCTAATGGAGGGTTCATTTGGCTTTTATGTTGAGTTCGACTACTAAGGGTGATGGCACTAACATTTCCCTTATCCCTAGGGTTAACAAGTGGTTGAGAGGCTAGTTTACCAGACCCATGGATTTGGATTTCACCCACTGAGTTAGCTAGTTAGCCTAATAGGGTTTTGAAGTCTTGTATGGATTCTTGGGTGGTTTGTTGGAACTTGATATTATTAGAAGCCATTTGTTTCATCATATCATCTAGGCTAAGTTCCATTTTTTGAGGGGGTTTATCGGAATGCCCTTAGGGGTGGTTGAAAATTTTTGGGTGGTCAAGGTTGATGACTACTTTGCCCTGGTTGGTTCCATGGATGATGAGGCTAGTTTGAATACCCCCCTCTCCTATAGTCTTGGTTTTCTTTCCACCCAGGGATGGATTGATAGTAAGGTTCTTGCCTAATGGGTTGGTTATAGGGGCGTCCTGGGAATATTGCCTCACAACTCTCAGAAGTTTCTCTCAATTGGGGGCATTGGTTAAAATAGTGTGTATCATAAGTGAATATACCACAATGTATGGGAGGAGGATATTGGAATTTCCCATGGGAAAAAGAAAGTTTTCGTAGAAGGGTACTCACCTATTCAAACTTTGTGTCCACCATCTTCTCGAATTCAGTACTTTGCACCTCATGGACACCTCGAATGGGTACAATGGTCCTTGAACTGAATTGTTGAGTGTTCTATGGCATGGTCTCAATTAGAGTCCTTGCAGCGATTGGGGTTTTATCCACTAGTGCACCACATTCAATAACATCCATCGTGCTACGATCTATTGGAATTAAACCTTCATATAAAATATTGTATTAAGAGTTTATCACTTATTTGGTGGTGTGGAAAAATTGAACATAATATGTTAAAGCGTTCCCAATATTCATGATGGTTTTCTCCATGAGATTGTCTTATCGCACATATTTCTTTCCTTATCGTTGCAGTTCGAGAGGTTGGGAAGTATTTTTCAGGAAAAATTTGTTTCATGTCCCCCCAACCTCTAATAGGTGAATTAACATAATACAACCTATCTTTAGCCGTGTCTTCAAATGAAAATGGAAATTCCCTAAGTTTTACTTGTTCTTCATCCACATTAGCATGTTTTAATGTTGATCACATAGTATGAAATTCTTTTAAATGCTTATGTGGATCTTCTCCAGGCAGTCCATGAAATATTGGTAATAACTGAATTAAACCAGATTTTAGTTCAAAATATGGTGCATCGCCTTGTAATTGAATGTAAGTGGGCCGGATATCAACATCAGGTGAGGATAGTTCTTTTAGTGTTCTATAATTTTCATCCATGTTAAACAAATTATGTTCAGTTTTTACATTGCTTTCAGAAGAAGAGGAAGGATCAAGAAGAATTTTAAGATGCGATGTTTCCTCCTTCAAAGTGTTGTCTTTTGTGTCTCGGATTCGTTGATATAGGATCCTCTCCGGTTCGGGTTCAAATGTTTGTAGGTCTCCCATAGTAGAACGCGCCATAGACAGAACCTGTACAATAAATAAATTAGAACACAAAAATAAATTCAAAGGTAGATGATAAAACAAAAAAAAATATTCACAAAAATTACCAAAATTTTATCAAAAACACGCAGAAAAAACCAAAGCGCTTCCCGAAAACGGTGCCAAAATTTCACAGCGTTGTCATGACACGTCAAATTTATTATGTTTAAAAGGTTGATTTATAGTCTAGGGTAGACCCTAGGTCGTCTCTCAAGGAGTGTTGGTAGGTTTAGAGTGTGTATTTATAAGATAAATGACTATGAGTGGGGGTGGTTTTGAAAAGAGTTTAAAACAATGACTTAGTTGAAATAGCTTAAAAGTAGAGTGACCTAGTGGATTTTAAAAAACATGAGATAAAAAGGTCAATGTGATTTTACTATAAACATATCATGTTCATTGTTCTTAGAGATTCATCTTAGGTTTAGAGTAATTATTTGGATGGAGTTAATTGGAAACCCCATTAATTCCTAAGCTTTTATTTCTATGCTTTAAGGACCATACCTTGACGTAACAATCGTATTGTCAAGGTCTAGTACATATGCATGGTATAAGAGCTTCCAAATCATATTGAAATCTCAATAAGGTGGGTATGAAAAAGATTCTTGTGATGTCCAATCGGAACAACACAAGACACGCACTAATAAAGTCACACCGATTGGTTAGATATTAAGAGCATAACACTCACATGCATCAAATCAAGCATTCAAATCTGAAATAAAATAAGATACGTGGAATGAAATGTTTAAACACCCAAATTACTCCAAACCAGTAGCTAGTTTATGCATCGTAACTCCTTTTACATGTGTGTAGATCCCTCACAACAAACACCCATCTTTTAGCTCGACATCGGGAGGAGGAGGAAGCTCTGGTGGAACTCATTCTTAATCCATGATTCCCATATGAGGATAGGGGCCTACAAAACCTCCAAGGTGATTAGGAGAATCCTCTTAGACTCCAAATTTTCCACACTTCCCTCCTTTTCTGAACATCCAAATGGGGACCCCAAGGTGTCCTTTTATAGGAAAATTGGAAGGTGGTTTTAGGAACACTTATTTCATCAATCCACTTGTACCAAGCGTTTCGGCCTCCGGACAGCCTTATCTTGCTTTGGAAGAAATATAAAATTTGTAACCCTACTTCTTGAATATCTCCACCAAACCTTTGGCACCGTTTGGACAAATACAGCTGAAGATATGGATAAAATATAGAACACCGGATTTGACTTGGTCCAAATTCGGTGGCTTGGAAAGATCTGTTAGAATGGCCCCCATAGAAGCCGAATAAGGATTAGTTTCCTTAATATGAAATGTATCCTATAAAATTCTAGATAGTCCCACAAAATGTAAGCCCATTTGGATTCACGGAATTCGTGTACTATGCAAAATAGTGGACAGATGTCCATGGATCCATGTAATTTTGGCCCATTTTTCTTTCACTTCATCAAGGGCCCTCCAAATCACCTCCACCTACATTGAAATAATAAAAACAAGTAAAATTTCCCATTATAATGTTGATTAAAATTAATTAAATGATTCAAACATAAAGTGAAATTTATTATTATATTTGGAATATTCATTACAAAACTAGTTTAAAACAGCGGTGTAGCAGTGGAATAAAAAAGTGAATTGTGGTACGATCACCACAACCTCTTTCCCCTACATTATTAAAACATCCCAAACATGTACAAGAAGAATCATAAAAATCCTCATAACTGGAACCCAATTATGGATTAATTAAAACTAATGTTAAATAAAACTCATTTTTTTACCACGAAATATCTCTAACATCTTTTATTTCATTGAATATTCACACCATTATGTGTAAAATATATCATCAGTGATTCATGTTTAGAGAAATCATAAACAAATAGTTTATAGTATCCACCAAAACAAAAAAAGCATTGTATCTCAAACACATTTCTGGCTTCTCTTTGGTAATAAAATCCTATAAATTTTTAGGATCCACTTATATTCCTCTCTAAAATATCACATTCCTTAGATATTACACTTATCTGATCCAAAATACAATTTTTAAAACATTACTATACTTGATTTGTTCTTTCTAGGTTGGAAGAATGATATCCAAATGGTCTTTATGCCCCTCTACAGTCTTGGTGTTAACGGACATATCATCAATTAATGAATGAAAAAAAATCTTCTATTAAATAATGAATGATCTAGTTCATTAAATCTATAAACAACAAAGGAACATTATTCTAACCCAATGGCATACGCAGGACTAAAAATTTGAATACCAGCTACTAAAAGTGGTCTTATGTATATCCTATTATTAAACCATCAACTGGTGGTACCCTGACTAATTATATATCTTTTAATGTCAATTAAAAACCCTCTATGTTTTTCAAAAATAACAACTATCCTTTTAAAATAATATTTTTCATAATGATAGCTCAAATAAACGTTTGATAGTCAATAAAATGTTTGATCCTACTAAATTCCATTCTAGAAAAGCGGAGTGGTGAAGCTCATGCTGACATGGTATGATGAATAAATACTTTGTCTTCCAGTTTATCAATATGGATCTAATGTTCCACCCACTTATTAGGAACCATTTAGTGTGATTTCATATAAATGGGAGTCGGACCAAGGGGCATTTCAATAGTAACATCGACCTCACTCAGGGGTGGTAAATGAATAAAATCACTAAGAAAGACATTAGGGTACTCAAACAAAACTAAATGAATTTTACCACCAAAAAAACGTTCAACTAAATCAAGAAATATCTACCATAATGGTAATAATAATACCCTTTATATGTTAAAAAAGGTCATTAAATTATCAATCTAGAGTCCCACATACCATAAAAAACATGAGTGACCCCGTCAGAAAATAATAATAGTACCTGATAGTGATAACATTATATTTGGTCCCTAACACTAATCATCATATCTATTCCAATAACCATGTCAAATATTTCAAGAATAATCACCAAGAATTATCACTCTACCTTGAATATGGCTTTCATCAGCCGACATGTCGGACACTTGAAACCATGTTTGGAACTCTTTCGCAATGGTTAGGAGAGATCCCCCATGTACGTTATATGTTTCAATTGCAATCCCACAACATCTACTAATTTAAATGATATGAAATAATGATTATAACCTGTATAAAACAAATCTTGAACCATAGAAGATGAAAGGAACATAGTACCTGAAAATATAGTCATCCCTGCGTCATATTCATCTAGTCCATACTCCACCTCTTTAATATGTCCTATATTAGCATCTACATAATATTTCATAGCCACATATACATACCCATTAGCCAAAGTATGGGACCCACCACTCATTAAATAATCTAAATGAAACTGAAAACCTTCAGTGAATTTGGATCCTACCCTACTACCCCCATAAATGCAATTATAAAAACACTTTAGGTGCCTAGATCATCAAAAAATATGAAAAATCATGGGAGCCTCTATAAAATTAGGCATAGTATGCCCTCACCATCAACATTAGTAGTACACAACTTACTGCTTCCCTTTAAAATCCCCTGAAACTAGACCTAAATAAAACTAACCACCCTTGTTCTTTCTCTTCATGATATAAGATACACCCTAGCTAACAAATGAACCAACCAAAGCTCTACCTAAACCATTCATTATAGCTAACACTTCCTCAACCAAAGATACTTTTTCAAATAACTCTAGAATTTTTGGAAGGCACGTAATAATGAACATCAACCTAATGTTAGGAAATACTCCCAAATCAAACCTCTAATCCTTAAGGTACTCATTAGTGATAAGCTCTAAATCCATAATCACCAACTGAAAAAATGGGTAGAATATTGAAGAAAAATACACACCCCCTAATCCATGGTCATAAACTCCCAGGTCTTCACCACAGATAATTTTTCATGGTAAATTTTATAATAAAATACCTTATTGAAAGAATCCCAAATAAGATCCCCACGAATCTTATGTATCATAATAGAGTTCCCCCATATACTTTCTGGTCCCTCGAGAATGTACATGGAAAACACCACCTTAGATTCCTTAGGAGTCTTCAGTAATTGGAAATTCCTCTCGATCCACTCTTAAAATTCTTCGGTTCCCATTACACCATGGAATATAGTTGTATTTTTTTAGTAAATTACAAACTATTACCTACCACACATCCTAGGTTCTCAACACAAACATGACTCAGGGTCTGAATGGTGAAGATAACAGCTTCCACCAAAGAAGGGTCCACTGGGGGATTCTCCTATGGAATATATCTCATAGATTATTCTCCCATTTTTTGAGGATTTCTTACCAGAGGAATTTTCTTATAGATATAAGAAAACAACAAATAATATCAAGAGAACTTTATAAAATCTTAGGAATACTTCCCAAATCCAGACTAATTTTTTTAAAACAATGATAAATTAAAGAAATTATTAATTGTACTAATGAAATGAAGCACTTAAGAAGTAATAGAAAAATTTAAAAAACATACCATATAGTGCACTCAAATGACCTCAAAATCTATGTCTCAAACCTGGTAATATTCAGTGATCACCCTTGGTATCTTAGGTTCAGTCGAAGAATTGAGCTAGACCTAACCCTTTAATGCACATACAATCTACATTCCAATGGTCCTAAGAATTATCTACCCTAGACATGAAACCAAAATCTAGTAGTGTTAAGACACCAACCCATGTTAGGACCAACCTATCTAAACTACAAAAGTCACCTCATTCATCTCATTACTGTGGTGTGGTATAAAATAATAACAAAACAAGTATTGATTATAACAAAAAAGTTCATACAACCATAATACAAAGTGGAATAAAAAGATATAACCATTCCATATGGCTAAACAAGAAAAGTGTGAATCAGAAAAGGCCTTAATTTTATATGTGACCAACTATCAACTCCAACCCATCCTAATGTGAAGGCCGTGACAATATGAGAAGACAACATGATATATGATGTACACACCATTACATAGTTCATGAAATAAAACATATTGAACCACAAAATATCAAAATTAGGGTATGGGAACAGACACCAATAGTATACCACAACATAGTATACACGAAGACTAATATTGGGATTGCAATAGTTCTATCTTTTAAAAAAAATTATTTTACAATGTTTTTTCTTTAATCTAATCAATTTTTAAATCATTTTCCTTTGGTTTCCATAAAATATTTACATATTTAAAAATATAAATATAGAAAGTAGACATTATAAAATAGGAAATCATATCCATGAATAATAAGGTAGGAACGTAAAAAACATATCCATGAGATACCATCGAGAAATTAGATGTGATACAAACTCATATAGAAACATGTAAGATATAATGCCTGATAAAAAATATTGCAATAAAGAATCATAAATTAAAAATCACATCATATTGGGTCCTTGCCTATGCAATAATGCATACTAGACAATAAAGAGAATAAATTGGCATAACATTGGATCCAACCAATATCAAGCCTTTCCACAGTTCATCTATATCCTAAAGGTTACCTCCAAGTCATTCTAAACATAGTAAGGATAACCATGTCTATTTCACTATTCTCCCAAAGTTTTCAATGTGCTAATTGTCAATATATATTTCAAAACCATGCTCATAATTTCAGAAAACATTTTCAAATCAGGGATAATCCGCATATGTGTTTCAAAATAGAATTCCAAATAATGAATGATTATTTTCAAATAAAAACACTTTTTAAAAAACATTTTCATCTACATGAAATTATTTGTAACCACATATCACTTCAGTTTAATGAATAGACAAAGGGAATTTATAAATAATGATTAGAAATTCATTGAATTATTCTATTTGATATAAAAACCTACCTTAAAGAGTTACAAACCTAACCAAATACAAAAACTATGTTTGGAACCAAATAGATTGACCATTGAATGACAATTGCTGACAATAGACTACAATGGGTTAATAGAAAAAACAATGTGATCATGAATCTAATCATAACTACTTCCAAAACCATATCCAAAACCAAATACAATGAATAAAAAGAAGGAACATTTACTCAATGAGATGAAACGAAACATCCCTAAACATTCATCAATGAACAAAAAATATATACGTAGTGGAGATCATGAAAATTTCTTAGAGTGAGCTCTATGTCAACAAAGAGAAGCCTGTAAATAAAAAAGAAAAATATATCAGTAAATCATCATATAAAAACACTAGGACATGATATTTATAAGATTTGTAATCCCATGTCACATCATGTATTTCAAAAATGATCAAATTAAAAAAGGAATTTCCTTTTAAATAAAAACATAATACATCCCTTATACGATGTAAAAAAATACACTGTGTGTAATCGTTTCACACCCTAAACCTATTTCATGGAATTTTCCTAGAGACCACTATACGGCATGGAATCTGTTTACAATGAATGTTATCTCATAATAGACAAAAAAACCATTTTTCTAGTGGAAAACATCAAATCAACTAGGACGTTCTATGAACATTGGGAGAACCCCTCAAATCCTAGTAACACATTGATACACATACACCATTAATTCAAAAAAATCATCCCAAATAATTTGTTCATTTTCCTAATAAAAAACACTCCAGCACCGATAATCCCACAAATATACGTAGATAAGGACGATAAAAAATAGTGAAAAAAATAGTTCTTGAAAAAAATAATTGGGTGTTACACATACTCTTTACGTTACCAAAATTGTATGATGTTTCCTATATCAATAGACTTATCCCTTGGGGATTCAATAAGGATTTCCATTCATAATACCTATAAATAACTAACCCCAAACTATCAGAGACTATCTTACTATATTCAAACCCCCAATATAAAAAATTTTTGGTCCTAAAAATTAAGATAATGGTTATCTCCAAAAACATCATTAATCACATACTAGTCAATATATACCATTATCATATATATATATATATACAAACTATATTAATAGTTTCTCTAAAATAACATAAATGTCCTCAACATAAATTAATTTTCAATCCCTTGGTTTATCTCATCATTTATTCTAAAAATAAATTAACCATTTTTCATAATTTACCATAATTACTTCAACATCAAATTACAAATAACATAAATGGTCATTTATACCCCAATAATGCATTCTACTTAAAACCTAGTAAAAAACACCTAAAATATCATTAATCACCTTAAAATCCAATCACATAAGACTTAGAAGGGGTTATCTATTCCATTAACATCTTATGAAAATTAAACATATTAACTATTAAATGTATCCAAAAAACATAAATTATATATATATAATAATTTTTTTACCTCTAATGTTATCAACATGATGCTCGGTTACCAATACAGATTCTCCAAACCCAAAATCTCAAATATGGCGGTAAAAATATTTTCATTTCATACTGGCTTTTATACCAACTAAATATCCCAAAATAACCATCCATAATTATAATGTAAAAAAATTAGTCACTTAAATTCATAAAACAAATATGTTAATAGGTTTAGATAATTATTGTTTTTAAAAGGTTTAGATAATTATAAAAAACTTTTAATTTAAAAACCTCGTATAAATAATTTTAAAAAGAATTTTTTCCAATGAAGGAATCCTTATTTTATTCAGACTCTTCCACATCTCCCACAAAACTATCCACCTGAGATACAAATCTATATATTTCATATGTAATAATATTATTTATAACCTAGGTAAACCAAAAAAATCAGATTTTTGAGCTCAAGTTCTCACTAAGTATAAACATAAATGATAATAATTGAAGATCATAAGTGATCATAAGAAAAACATGTGGTCAAGAGAAAATTATCAAGGTATGAGAACTCACCATAAGAAAAATATATTTGATTAAATATATATATTAATTATTGAATCATAAAAAAATCTTTTTAGAATAAATATTTAGTGTAAATTGGATCATGGAACTATAAGAATGTGGAAAGAACATAAGACATGTCATCATAATCATAAGTCAATAATCATTGGAAACATAATATAACATAGTGGATAAAGTACCATTGTATATTGGGTTTACTCAACAATGCTTTACATATTATATCAAGATACCTAAAACATTACCCAATTAATTGGAGGAAAATATAATTTCAATCCCATTGGTTACATAATAATATGTAAATGAATATGTGTTCCACAAAAGAATTATTCATAATTTAATCAAATCGTAATTAAACTGTGAATGATATTAGATTTATGATGATTTTAATAAATTGGATAATATTACCTAGAAAGAAATAATATTTATGGTATCATTATATCATTTTCAAGTGAAGAATAACTAATATTATAGGAAATTGATATATACATATAAAACAATTGTATAAGATGATATGTTTTTTGGCACTGTTGAATAGTATCATATAAGAAGGGAACAAGATTTTAAACATTTAATATTGAATGTTCAATATCCAAAACTAAAAACATAACAATATACTTTAGAGTGTAATACATTAAACAAAACACTAAATGATATATATATTTTTTAGTGTTTTACAAAAAAATTGCGGTGAAATTATGAAAAAAAAATTGGCAATGTTTTTTCAATAAAGCCATAAAACCAAACATATATGTCCCTTAAAAAATTCTTAAAATATTGTAATAGATGGAATTAAATTTTATTTAAATAGTCCATAGTGTAAATAATTAAAAATAAATAATGTTTAAGATAATAAATTTGTAGTGTAAAATAAATATATTCATTAGTGTAATAATATCCAATTATTTATTCATCAAAAACAGTAACCTTCATCTCCAAAATAAAATTTGTTTAACAAATATAAATAGAAATTACATTAAAAACCCATTTAAACCAAAATTGAATTTTCCATTTTGAAAATTATTTATAGAATTTGGAAGATTCCTTCATGTGCAAATATTCAAACTAAGATTCTTTTCACATTTGTGTAACGAAAGTATAAAATTACACCTATAGAAAGAATTAATAATATTAATTTTAAACCATTTTAGGTAAATTAAAATATAGTTTTAAATTAACTTAAAAAATCATTGATTTATTAATGAAATAATTTGTGAAGAAATATAATTTATATGAACATGGGGGAGAAATTTTCCTACCCATAGAGAAAAGATAATGACAGTTTCACTTTTGGGAAACTTTTGGGTGAATTAGGAACCAAATGGAAATTTAATTATAATAATGGATTTATAATACAATAATTGACCACAAAATAAATAAATTAATTGTTTTTAGAATAAATAAAATTATG
This sequence comes from Viscum album, assembly GCA_963277665.1. Lineage (NCBI taxonomy): Eukaryota > Viridiplantae > Streptophyta > Magnoliopsida > Santalales > Viscaceae > Viscum > Viscum album. The sequence continues at coordinate 1,921,693,545 of OY728159.1, forward strand.
TTTTTTAGATAGTAACATTCTCATAAATAATCATGCAAATAAATTGACACTAAAAAAGAAACCCTTTCGATTTAGGTAATTTATGAATATAAGGAAAATTATAAAGGAGAACATACATAAGAGGGAAATTCAGAATAAATAAAAATTATTGGATATGTTATAAATTAAATGGGTTGTATTTTCACCATAGAAATTTAAATTGGTTCATTATATGAAACATGTATTAAGGGATTGAAATTAACAACATGAACTATTACCTTGGATTCCGAATATGTCAGAAACACTCCAATATTCTCTATAATAAAATAATAATCACTGTCAATTTAATTCATAACCATATTCCTATATAATTCATTTTAATTCCATTTATTGTGATATTTTATTCATTTTTCATATAGTTTTTTATCACATCGATCATTTGGGGTTGTTCATTAATTTTCTATAAAATTAATTTGTTATGTTAAACATGGAAAAAATTGCAAAAAATAGTTCCATAATATATATAATTATTTATTTATATATTATTTTTAAATATATTATCTCAAAAGATTTAATTCTCAATAGGTTTTCCAAAAAAAATTAAATTAGAAAAGATGTCTCGTTCTGCTTATTTTGTATTGTAAAAATCAATAAGATATTTTCTTATTAAAATAATTATTATAATGGCCAATTTCACCTTCAAATATATTTTTTCATTAAATAAATTTTTATAACTTTAAATTTAATGAGGATATGATAAATGAAATCTTTCATTCATGGTGGTGATAAACTTACCATAATGCAAGAAATGTTTTCATTTTTAGAATGGATTGGAGGAAGGTATATAATTTTTAATCCATCAAAATGATAAGATTTTTTATTCCAATTATATTTATTTCATTATATTTTAACTGTTTATAATATATAATGTGGTGTTATGAGAAGAATAAAATAAATATAAATGAAACGGAGTGATTATTTGTTCTTACCATACTCCATGAGATAACACATTTACCAATAGGATGTAGCCTTTTAAAAGATGTATTTTTATGAGACTAGAACCACTATGTTGTGGATAATGTTTTTTGGAAAGGGTTTTAGAATATAATTGAAATGATAGGTATAATTTCATGTGAGAATAATTGGGGTGTCGATGATGTCATTTTTTTAAATGTGAGGGGTGTTATTTTTATAAATATTAATTTCATAATATTAAAAAGGATTTCATATGGAAATTAATTGGATCCAAAATATATAATTACTGACTATAAGATAATTTACTGTTGTTAAATAAATCATTCACCAAATTATAGATGATTTTGTTATATTTTTTACTATACCACTTGATTTAACACATTTAAATTATTTAAGGTTTTGTCATGGTGGATGAATTTTACCTTGGAAAATATTTTTCATACCATAAAATAATATTTAAATTATTAACTATTTTCAGTTATTATAATTTAAAATGTGAAATCCTATTTACTAAATTTAATTCATAAATATAGTAAAAATTAACTTCAATAAATGTAAACATAACATAATAAAAAAATTCTTATAATAAATCATTTTTAAGCATAAAAATACTTGTATAGGACAATGATTATGAATAGAAATATTATACATGATATTTATTCAAATATGATTAAAAATGAGGGTTATTCTTCTTAAAACCCAAGAAAATATGCAATTGAGCCTTTTGAATGCATAATTAAAGAAATAGGATGAAAAATATATTTCTTTTATTTTACCTATAATTATACATTTTAAAGAAAACAGACAAAAATTATTATTAATATAATATTAGAATGTTTAATACAAAAATTACATTCAATTTATGAAATTATATTTCTAAAAATTAGGAATTTAACATTTAATTGAAAATAAAAAATACAATAAAAAATATTTTTATTAAATATATGAAATTTTGATCATTAATTGATATTATTCTCATTTAATATCAATTACTAATTAAAAGAGAGTTTTCATTATAATTAGGTGAATCATCTAGATGATTGTAGAATTTTTTTAATGTGGTGGTAATTAATATAAGTATCAGTAAATTGTGGAATTTATGAGACTGGTCAATCAAGATGCTTGTAACTTTTTGGTTTACCTATTTGATTAATGTCCTTAAACCCAAGGGATGCAGGTGTCCAGTGATACTATTGATGAAACCTATACTGTCATGGATGTGAATTATACTGATTAAATAGATAGTGAAACCACCAAGTCTCTTGAAATGGATTATTATATATTAAATGATACAGAGAATGGAAAGATTGTGGTTGGTATATCATGGGACAACATGGCTTATAAGGATACATCCTTATGATATTATAATTAGTGGATCTTGTGATGGAGATAATTGTTCCTAGTGTGATGGTCATACTGATGATGAAATTGCTTCCCAAGAGGAAGTTGAAAAATTGATTTCTTTTTAGAAACATCAAATCATGGAAAATTATAGAAAATATCATAAGGAAATAGATATTTCGTCTCCAGTTACTGACCATATGGTTGTGCTTCATTAGGGGGCATTCAATTCACCCCTTCTAAGGGTAGAAAAATTAACGTTGATGAAGAGGGTTTCCAATTGTTCAAATATAGGAAATCCATTCCACATCTTTCTCCCACTGCAGTGGGGAAAGCCTCTCTTTTTCTGGTTGTAAAAGGATTATATAGATCTAAAAATTTCGGTGATGCAACCCAACTAGAAATGGAATCATCTCAGTGGAGTGCTATTGAAGATAAAAATGTCTAATGGTTCTTTCCTCATTGATTTTTTGATCTAATGAATCCCACATATCCTTTTTTTGAAAATAATAAAATAATTAATGTGAAGAAATTATTGTCAAAAAATACATTATTAAAACTCCTCTAGAGGATTATGAAGGTGAAAATTTCCCCCAAGGCCTAAGGGGGGCTTGGAATAGTGGTTTAAATCACGGGTTGAATTAATTTTTTCTAAAATGGAACCATATGGTTTTTTGGATATAGAGATTAACTCTAAGTACATAAATTATGATTTGTTAAAATAGTTTCTAAGACAGCTCAGATATGAACTATGAGGATATTTTATGGAACTAAAGGTTATTCTCTATTGTTAAAAAACTCTTCTGAATATTTTAATCATGATTAGTATGTGCCTCTTTAGAGTCATAAGACATGTAGGAGAGATATAACTCTTAAAGGAATGAGCCTTAATTATATGATCAAGGGATATGGAGGGATATTTAAGAATAAGTATTTTTTTTATTTTTTATTTTATGTGATGAGTTTATTTTACGATTTTTATGACCTCGTCATCTCATTCAGTTTTTTATTCTTAAAAATAAATTTGGAAATGATGAATAAGATATGGAAGGATTAAAAAATGAGTGTTATTTTATTTGCATTGAAAACTTTTATTAATATAATCCTTTAAAAGTGAACAATTTAACTTTAATTAAATATATAAGCTTCACTTTTAAAAAATAGTTTACGGAAAAATATTATTTTTTTAACAATAAATGATATTAATCATTTCCAATTAGAATTTTTATCAATACATTTTGACTAGAAAAATATAAAAATTATTTAAAATAATAATAATAAAATATAAGAAATTAAAATACATGTTTTATAATAAACAATTTTAATTAAATATTTCCTTTAAATTTACTTAATATTTAACTATTATTTTATTTTTGATTATAATATATAACATTTTATTCACAAGATGTAATAATTTTTATCCTATATTGTAAAATATATCATAGTTCATTTTTGTTTTCTGTTTCATCTGATAAAAGATATTCAAAATATTTTTTATTTAAAGTACAATACAAATTAAAATATATGGGTGTTATAATATCAAAAAATCATTACTACTTTTATATGATAATTATGAACTTATCAAGAGTTCTAATTTAACAACGGATGTTATTAACATACTAACAATGTATGTTGTGAATTAAAAGGGTCTAAATACAGTGTTCAAAATATTTTAACATTAAAAATATGGTTCCTAAGTCTCTCTATTTTTTATGTAAATGTTTTTATGGATATTTCTCACTAAAAGAGTTGGGTGGGAGGGTTTTTTTATGTTCGCATTGAGATGTAGCAAGAAATACATAATGATTTAACAGATTTGAACAAAACATATATTTTATAGTGATCATAAGGTATCTTTGGTGGATTTTAATATGGGATATTATTACATTAGATATTTTGTATAGTTTTCCTAGTATTTTTAAATGAGTTTAAAAAATATATATATATCTTGTCATACAAAAGGTAGTCTCCACTTTATCATTATTTCACATTAAATCCATATATTTTGTTGAGTGAAATGTTAATTTACCTCTAATGTATGAGATTGATTGATCCCCAACCAATATTCTTCAATGAAGTATTATAGATAAAAAATAATTTTTAAGGTTAACATGGGTAATATTTTTCATAGAGATCTATAATATGATCATCAGGTGAAAACTAAGTGTTCTATGTCGGATGACCGATCAAGTATACTACATAGAGTGTAATACACAGTGTTTTAGGTACGTAATTGGATCATGTTTTGAATTTAATCCCCATTACTATGTACATAAATATAAATATCATGATAATCTTCATAAATTTATATTCATGTCTTAAGGATTAGTTAATCCTGGGTAGTTGGATATATTTTTAATAATGTAATTAGTAGAGTTTTAAACAATATAGGATTTTTTCTATCATGTGATTTGTATAAAATCCATTCCCTTGATTGAGAAATTCTAAGGATGTATATGGATATAAATGGATAGGTTATAACAGATGTGATTATGTATTTGGATGAGGGGAATGTGATATGCTCCTCAACTTAGACGATTTTCATGTGATGTATTCATTGACCGGATCTATCTATACTCAGAGAATCCAAAAATGTATTTGTATTATATATAGGGCTAACATAACATATGTATCATGGTAACATTATTTCTTGTTAAATGGTATTATATAAATATATATACTTTTATATGATACCACTAGTGGGGATACGTATTGAGATATATGTGCTCCATAGAGATCACACTACGTCCTATTGTAGATTGAGTAGCATTGATGTTTTGAAAGAAGCTACTATTTTTTAACTTTATGGATTCATTAATTCATAATTATTTTCAATGACATAATGATATATTGGGGAACATTTTATAGTTTTCACAATGAAGATCATGTTTTGTAATATGTTAAGAGCTTCCCCAAAACAGTTTTTTTGGAAATCTATATGAATATATATATATATATTTTGAAGTTATTACATATGATGTAACATATGGTGAAGATATGTGATAGATTTTATAAAACTCTTAATATAATATATCCAAAATGAATTTTGGATGTGGTCTTATAAATTATTTCATATTATGTAACATAATATTAAAGTACACTAAGTCTATAAAAATTTTATAAAATTAGGATATATGTGTATTTATTCACTAAAGTGGAATAGGCGACAATATAGTGGAAATTGTCGTCTTTGTAAAAATTCTTGAGGGCATAGTAAAATTACTTATTTCATGACTAATTTAATAGTGGATGTCATATTGTGTGATAACATTATAGTTCCTTGAATCTTACATTCCAAATTTTATCATGATTAGTTTTTCATCTTGTTGTGATAAATTTGAGAATTTTGAACATCGTACATGTTTTTTAATCATTAAACAATAAATTTTATTATTTGGAAAATATGTTCATTTTTTAAAACATTTATAGCATTCTTTAAGAATTATGATTAATATTAGTAAAGTTTTTGAGGATCATGGATGCCTATATATAGTGGTTTTATCCTAATACAATGGTTGTGAGTGTTAGAGACATGTTAAACTCTATAGAACTATATTCTCCTAAAATATAATTATATACATATTTTAACCAATTTTTATAGAAACCCATTGATTGGAAAGACATCCAACCTAATTATTGAGATATTTTTTTCCAGTTGGAATCCTAGTGGGGGGAGGGAACCCATCAGTTTCACCTCAATGATCAATATGAAGATTTGTTATCTTTTTATAGGTTAGATCAATTTTTTTGGGTAGATAATTTATTTCTTAATTTTATTAATCATTAATAATTTATTGATATATCATACTTTTTTTTGTTTTTTTGTCTTCCATTATGTATATGATGAGTCTCATTTCTCCAAGAACCATCAGTAATCTACCACTTCAAAGTGGGCACCACATCCATAATGATAAGGTGAGGTAATATTAAACTCTTAATTTGGTGTGGTGACATTTTTTATAATGGAAAGGTGGGTTTTCATGGTATTCTATCAACTCATGAGATGTTTATACCCATTAATGGTTGTTACTCATGTTTTAAGGGATCTCATAGGTTTTGGTTTGGTGAATGGACTATAGAATTAGGGCTTTGGGGTTATAATTTATGCCTTACTTATGGTTGAGGTTTGTAGAATTTTTATTTGTTAGTATTCATTAATAAAATACATAATATTGTTTTATAAACAACAAAGGGTTTGTTATTTTTTTATAAAATTTATTTATAGATCTATTGGTTTTCACTAGGATGGGTTTCATGGGATGTTTCAGGGAAATCCAATGGGGTCTTATACTCCCTGCCTATATTGAAATCTTTATGCCTATAGAGATGATATTTATTGAATTATAGTTTTTATGGATTTGTTCTTTATTATATGGGATAGTGTGGTGTGTGTTGGTTTGTGGAGACTAGTGGAAAATGTTTCATTGAAGAAACATGGTTTATTATTCTGGGATATATGTGTAATGTCAAAAATTTCTATTAATATAGAATTTCTATATCATTTTATGCTTTTAAATTTATGGATTTATAGTACATATCATGTCTCATGGGTATGATTCTGGTGGCCATGAAGGTATATTAAATGTTTTCCTAAGGATGGTGTTTGATATTATATATTTATTACGGTCCATTAACAGTCAGAGGTTGTCACTAAGGGTCATATATCCTTGTAATTTGGCTTTGGGTATGGTTTCATGGGTCGGATGGGTTAGGATAATAAAAATGGCTTCAATTTTGTTCGGTCGGGCTCTGGTTGGCATGGGGTTAGGGCACATCCAAGCTTATGAGGTAGTCTTTTAGAATGTTTGATCGGTATATTTATAGTGATTATTAATTTTTTGGTGATGTTAATTGATGTAAAGTATTGATTGACTCAGAAAGAGTTAGTCTTGTTTTTATTTTCCCAATTGATATTTATACTCCAAAATAGAGAGATATATGTTTTGATTCTTATACAACAAGTATCAGTGTGATAGGGACTTAATAGAATATGTTTTATTATGTTTTATTATTGCTATGTTTTTCAAAAATGTTAATTTGAATATTTTCAATTGGAAGTCGTATTGCTTTAATTTTTGTGTCATGATCTATAAAATTCATTTAACGTGTTATATTTTCTATTTTGGTATTGTGTTAAAATGTAAAATAAATTTTATGTGTAATTTCATGGATATAAAATTTTAAATGGTATTTTGACATTTAATATGGTCATTGACAACCTATTTGGTGAGTAGCTAAAATATTAATATTAATTTATATTTTGGTTATCTTGACCACTAGAAGTGTGTATTATTAATTTAGGTTAGGATTATATAATATAGGAGAGTCATTGAAAAATTTAAAATTCAAAAAATGAATTTATAGTAAAGGATAAATGATTCATTTGGTGCAAATCTAAATGGGACGTTGTTAGTAACCCACATTATAGAATGGATATGATTTATTTATTTCTTGATTATATTAGGAAATATTGTTATGTTACCTTTGGGATAATTAGAGAATAATTATTTGGTTTTAATGATGATATATGAAGTTTAGCATTATGACTAGTTTCTGAAAAAAAAATTCTATAATGGTGTTAACCTTTTAATTTGAGAATAAAAAGATAGAACTAAATGTTTTTAGTTTTAGTTTTGTTTTAATAATAAATATTATGGTGGATTTTAAAATTAGATATATATTTTTTTATCCATTTTGCTTTTCATTGTTCATTCCCAAAATTGTTAATGGGTTATCATGGTTTTCTAAAGGCATAAAAAGGAGGTTTTGATAAAGCATATATTTCATTGGTGATTTTAATGGATTTAAATGGATCTTAGTATTTTAAAAATATAAAGAAGAATTTCATTATTTTATAACATCTTCCATGTTAGGAATTTTTTTTTGATGTGAGTTAATCATTTTTAGAAAGCTGGAGGAAGAGCCCCTTATTATTATAAAAAAAGAGTAGTCTGGGAGGAAAAGAAAAGAACAACAAAGATATCAAGTTCCCCCTCTTGGGGGGCCTAGCTTTTTCCTCAGCTTGTTTCCAATCCTTCGTTCATGTTCTCTTAGCTCATTCCATACCTGTACATTGATGCGCCCCCGGCCTCTCCCTCTCCCTCTTATAGTGTAGCGTTCTTCAATATCCTTAGCTTGCATTAGCAAAGTTTCCACATCTTCATATGAACTTTCAGCTTGCTCTTCCTCCTTCTTCCTTTCCTCTTTTCTTGCCACTTTTTTTTGACTTCTTGTTCTCACCTATTGCCAAGCACTATCTTCATCATCCTTCAGTTCATCATCCTTCCCTGTTTTTACTTCCACCTGCATAGCTGAGGGATGAAAAAAGTGAGAGGGTTCCCCATGATAGATACTCACCTATTTTTTAGGGCTGGGCGAATCCCCATCCACAGTTTAATGCATCTCCAAGGGAGTAGCAAAATTAGAAACATTCATAGAATCTATAGAAACAGCAACATTACTCTGAAGGTTTAGGTTCATGCTAGTAACTGGAGAAATCGGGGTAGATGCCTGCTTTGATTGGATTCCAGCCTCAAAGTGAGCCCTACATTGTGCTACAATCTGTTTCATTCCCTCATCAGGATTACAATAAAAGTTTTTTGTTTGTGCTAAGATCTCAACCACCCCAACAGTGGAGGATTCAGTGAGGGAATTTTGATTATCAGAAGCCACATGAGCTTCAACTGGAGCAATGCTTATTTGCTGAACAAAATCCATCTCAGTGTGCTTCTCTGGGCTTAACTTCATATGAGCAGAAAGAATCTGATTATTGAAATTATTAGCATGAACAACATTGGGTTCAGGAACATCAAACTGCATAGGTGTTTTACTTTGATCAGTCAAACCAGTTTGCTGGTTCTTACCAAAACTACCATGTAGAGTCTGCACATTAGGAGCAGGCTCTAATATACCATACACATGTTGAGACTTCTCGGAAGTCTCAATTCCCCTTTCTGCTATTTCAGCTCAGGAAATTCCTATAGGTTTAGCAGAATTATTTTTGTTTTCTCTTGTTTCACTCACAGTTTGATGGACATTAATATTCCCAGGTCCAAGATTCATAGATGCCCCTTTCTGGTTATCCAGTTTCTTTGTTCCATGCTTCATTCTCCCAGTATTAGAGCATGATTTAGAGTCATGCCCTCTTTTATCACAGGTATCAATAAATATTTCCTTCCTTAAAGTTACATCATCATGTCCAATAATTTTGTAGTCATGGAAAATTTTTGGCAATCTCTCAAACTCAATTATGAGTTCTAATTCTTCCTCATTAGTATATATGTAAATACTATCTAATAAATTAGAACAAAGAGAAATTTCTACAAGACATCTAGGAAAATGACCAAATCTAGCCATTTCAGTTTCCATATCCATCCAAATTGGAACTCCAATGGCATGGAAAATATCATAGAGAATCCTCGAATGCCACAAAATCCAGTTTAATCACAAAATTTTAATCCAAACCTGGGCTGAGGTGTTACCCATTTGAGTTGGATTGAAGCTGCGATTCCATTATCTGATGTACAAAGCACCCGGTTTGAAAGAAAGTGAGCCAAAGCCCCATGCTCTCTGCTTTATCTCTTCTGATGGGAAAAGCAGATGAAAAAACCCCTTGCCAAGCGACACACATTGCCATTCATCAAAACCCCAGATGGTTGCATGTTGCTGATGAAGGTATTCCATCTTCCATGGATTTGTCCCTTTTGGCAATATCAACCTCGCGATTATTGATGTTCACCCAGCTCCATTCTTTCAGCAATAGCATCAAAATCTGTCCTAACATGTGCTACTCAACCACTTTTTTGGATTCCTGCATATGAGCCTTTATAGAGAGAAAAGGACCGATTACCATCACTAGTTTCAAAAGGCTTCGACTTGAAATATCCGGGATTCCTTGAATCAAACCGAGCCAAGCCATTTTCAGCATGTGTTTGGGAGTTAAATCTCCCAGGTAAGAGGAATCCATATGCCATTGAGAAATGATACAAACAGATGCACGATTCAAAACCCTAATTGCCATGCAGGGGAAAGGAAGCACCGCTTGAAACCAACCTTTTATTTCTTATATAATTATGAAAATGTATTTTGTTTTCGAAATGAAATGTTTATAAAGATTTTATTTTGGGGAGAAAATTGAAATAGTAATATGTCAAATGTACTTTATTTTTCTCTTAAAAATTTTAGTGATGACATAAATTTTAAATAATTGAATTTTTAGGTGAAAGGATTTTGGAAAAAATCATGTGGGGATCACTTTCAAGTTTCACCAATTTTCCAGAATGAGTTATCTTGTAGTATGTTAATATATTATATGTATTTGGGTAATAATTATATGATTTTAATGTTTTTAGTTCTAAAAAACAATGTATTGGGTTGATTTATAACGTGAATAGTTTTTATACTAGATTAATCTGTAAAACAATTCATTTCATGTGGTTTTAAATGAGAATATTGATACCATAAATACTTTTTTGGGAAATGTTAATAACTTTTGAAAATAGTATGGAAATTATTTTGGATAATTATTTTTATAAACTGTTTCATTGAGTATTTAAATTATATTTTTTATAACATGACTGATTTTCAATGTTATTTTAATGCTAGTAATCGAGTTTAGTTTTCATTATTTATATAGAAATCTCTTGTTGGATAGGGGTTGTTTAGTTTAGGAAGAGTGGTTTTTCACCTTATTTAGATGTTGGTAGATGGTGGGTTATCCAAGGGTAGAGAAATTGTTCTTTTTGGATGGAAGTTAGTGGTGGGTACGTTATCCTAGGGTTGAGTGGGTTTTCTCATTGAATTACTTGTATGTTTTTTTCATCATTTATCCACATAACATTAATGGGTGAAAAAAATGACATTTTTATTGAGGTAAAATACACTAAATCATATATTGTGTTTTTTGGAATGTATTTATTGATAATAACCAATGTTTTTATTGAGTATTTTTTTTAAAAAATCTCATAACCTATTAGTATTTGGATATTTTAATTAATTTTGACTCTCTTTGAGAACCGGTTTTTATATTGAGTTATGCAGGAGTAATAGATAGTTGGATGGAAGTTATGTTTTTTATTTGTTTTATTATTTTGGATAGCCCACGTTTTTCATGATATTTACGTATTTTCTATTATTTTGGTCTTTTTTTCTGTACTTTTGGTAATTATATTGTCATCTTTTATTATGGAAATAATTTTATTTCTATTGTTTTATGTAATGTATTTAGGAACATAGTATTTCCATTTATTTTATAAGGATAAATATTTTGATAAGTTGTTTAATTACTAAGGTATGAGAATGCGCGGTCAATCATGATTATAGAGGAATAGAAATTGCATTAGTGGTGGGGGAGACTAAATTTGGGGGATAATGTGCAACTATTTGATTGGGTATGGACGTGTTTGAGATTAATGGTTAGTAAAAACAATGTATATCCATTTTGATGTTATACCTAACATTATAGGATCATATATTTCCTTGTTGAATCATAATGGGAATTTAGAGCTATTCAAGTTTGAGGTAAAATTTTAATCATTTTTTCACCTAGGATGTATTTGTGGAAATGTTTGAATTTGAGTTGGTTATTTAAAATATAATGTATGTTATTTTGGGATTATTTCATCATTTTATTTTTCATATTGTTGAATTATTATTTTATTTCTATAAATATTATTGATTTTGGAGTATATGGTTTCAGAGTGATGGAAATGGTTCACCTTGAATGGCCCTAGGGGTGGATTTTAGGGTGAAAATATTGAAATGAGTTATTACGCATAATGATTTTCATGGTCAATTTAATAATTTTTTTTGGGTTAGTGGATAAGTTGGATGATCATTTTAGAGTTTAAATCATTGTTGAAAATGTATTCTAGGTGAGGTAAAGGTTTTGGTAGTTTTATTTTTTGTTGTATGGTCACTTTTCACTGTTAGGGGGTGAGAAGCATAATGTTCCTTATTCTAAGATCATATAGGGAATTTGAGTTTAGTGTTATACTTTGGTTTTACTTTTATCAAACACGTTAGGATGACTTGAGGTAGTTTGAATACATTATTTTATATTTATTACATGCCAAAATTGGAATATCTTTTTAATTTTTAAGGACATGTCTTTCATGGGTAATCATTGGCATTGAAGTTAAGTATTGATTTAATATTTTTGTTATGTTAGATATAGTGTTGTAACCTTTTTTATCATAATAATGTGATGGTGATGATTGAGATTAATATCAAGATATAACATCTTGAAACCATATTAATTTCTATGTTATGGAAGCTATCGTTGATAGATGATAGTAACCATGCTTGATTGCATGGTTTTTGGTAGTGAATGTGAATTCTTGACTTTGGGGATCATAATAATGGTTTTCATTCCCATGAAATGACTTAGAGGATTGATATATAGAAAAAAAATTAAGGACGAAAAGTGTGATATTGAGGAGTGTTTTCATGCCCTATTTTTATTAATATTAAATATATTATCTTATGTTTACTTTTTTAAGATAAAAACATTTTAGGAGGGATAAATTATAAGGCACTGTTTTTTTTGGGAAAGGTAAATATTGGGGTTCATTCAATTTATATAGTAATAAGAGATATTTTATGGAGTTTTGGAATTTATTAGATGGGTTTTAGTGCTTTAGGGAAGTGTTTTGAGGGGGGTAGAAGTAGTTTATATAGGTTTGGTGGTGGAATTTGGGTGTCTACTGCATGATTGATGGTCGGTGTATGGTCATTAGGACAATACAGATGGACTATATGCAGTGAATGATATTTTAGAGGATAATATAAGGTTCTTCCAATGTTCTTGAGGCTATTCAGTTGAGTTGGGTGGCCTATGAGATTAGATAGAGTGGATTTCATGGTGAATACATGGAATTTATAACCAACCAATTCGGTTATCCATCCTAATGTTTTATGAAATTTCTTATTTTTATATAAAACCCATAGTATCTCTATCATTTCAATCCACATACTAGGTAACTCCCTTCATAGAGTGATTTACGAGGGTATCTCCCTCCAATTGTCTTCTCCCTTGAATTATGAATGGTTTGGGTATTAGATTAGTAGTATTTATCTCAATGTCCTCACTTTATTCTTGTTCACTCCCAATCTAAGGTTATGATTTGGGGGGTTACAATCTTACATGAATCGACTCTTTTGGTCAATGTGGATTTTGTTTCTAGGTGTTATAGGCAGCTAGTGGTGTGTATCTTGTGGTCAGTTTCATTATTTCACTTCATCATCTTGTTTATAGTTGCTATATTCTCACTCATTCTTTGCGCTGAAAATTGAACTATCATTAATGTCAGTTTTTAATTAAATTATTTTATATCCAAAAATTTATTTGATTATTTTTGTTGATGTAATGTTCCACATGGGTTATGGGGTGAATGGTTTTTGGAAAAATTGTGAAAGATTGATTTTCTAGGTGTGTGTATTTTTAAAAAATTTATGATTTTTCAAATCAAGATTTGAAATGAGGGTATTGATTGATTGTTAATTTGGTCTTTAGTTGTTGGTGTTTGTTATTTCTTTGAGTTTCATGAGTTTTTACATTATTTTGAAATTACAAAATCGTGTTTGTGGTTTATTTGTTCTAATTTTTTATTGGTAGAAAATTCTACTGACTTATTTTGGATGAGTTCTTATATGTGATATTTAAAAACTCAAACTTGGGTATGCGTAACCAGTCCATAATAATGAGGCAAAGTGTTGGAAAAATGATACTTGGTTTTAGATACCTCATTATTAATAATGAGATGAGGTTTGGTTAAACTCCTACTTAGGTGTGGGTACTTTTTTATTAATGGAATGGTGAGGTAGTTGGGTATTCGGTCCACTCATGAGTAGGTGATACCAATTTTTGGTCCTTTCTCATGGTCTAATGGATCCCTAAATTTTGGGATAAGTAAAATTGTGTGTGGTGTTATGTATTTAGAATTTTTATTTATTCCTGTTAGATTTTTTTGTTTATTGAAATCATATTTATTATTTTTTATGATTTAGAAAATTAATTTTCTTTCATAAAATTTCATGGGTTGGGAAATAGTTTTATATAATAAATTTGTGGTTTGGTTGATTTTCACCTGGATGGGGTGTACTATATGTTTTGGGGAAACCCTATTGTTTCTTATAATAAATCCATGAATGGTAATCATAGTTTCATTGATGATAAAGTATATTTAGTTGACATTTTTTGACATTTTTTATTCAATTGATCGGATGGAGAAGCAAGGGTTTGTTGGTGGATACTACTAGTGTGTGATTCATCGATGGTAATCATGTTAGAATATTGGGATGTGTAGAGATTTTGATATATATGAACTATTGTGCTATTATTTATCGATGGATAAATTTATATTTATATATTTCCAACGTGTTCATATTGTTTTTAATCTATGTGGTTACCGGTCTTGTTAAGATACTACAATATTTCACAAGGTTGGTGTTGGATGTCTTATGTTTATTATTATGACTTTTGAAATCGATGAATGGTTCCCATGTCTTAGTAGAATTACTATTATTATAATGGTTTGTTTTGTGTATCTGAATGTGTAAGGATATCATAATTTCCCTCAAATAAATTGTGGATGATGGAATTTTCTTCTTCTAGAAGCTCACACTCTTTCCAACTACTGAGATATTATTTTTTTAACTTTATAAATGTAGTAATAAAACCTTAATTGTATTTATAAAATTTCATAAATATTATAACAAAAAATTTCATGAAGGTAAAGGATTTAAAATCATATAATATTCATATTTTGATGTAATATTTAATCCATATGGGTATAAAATTTATTTTATTAATAAATTTACAAAAAATATTTTAAAATAATTTATATCTTTTAAATTTAATTACTAGTAATTTTAGAGAACCAATAATTTCTTTTCAAATAGAAAATAACTTTTTTTCCCTATTTTATTGATTATAGGTGATCTTTTGGCCATAATTATTTGATATAATAGTTATTTTAATTGTTCACTTATTGAAAATGATAAAATAGTTAACTCCCATATATTATTGATGGATATTAACCCTTGAACAACAAATAAAGATATAGAAATGGTATTTCAAAAAATAAACGCACTGTAAAATTTTTTATTATGGAGATTTATATTGTTGAAGAAGTTATAGAATTATACACAGAATACTTATCTAACACGGATAACATTGGACTCTGGAATCCTCATGAAACTATGTGTGTCGAGGGTGAAGGATTCATATAAAGTGATTTTATCACAAGGTGTTATTTCCCAGTAGTGAAATATTGAATACAGTCGAGAGGGGTTGAATAATTTAGATTAAAAATTTAAATCAAATAAATTAATTAATGAAATTAATTAGTAAAGGTAATAATTATAGTAAATTATTAAAAAAATAAAATAACACAAATACGTTTTTATAGTAGTTCTGTCCAAATTGGGCCTACTCTACTCTTATACCATTATACTTAGCAAGAGATATGTGTGCACTAATGTTTTTTAGGGGGAATCATAAACCAAATGTAAAATCCTTTTCTGGTGGTGGAATAACCACGACATTAACTTTTTTATGTTGAATCATGACTATTAAAACATATATTTATTCACTATGAGTCACAACCCAAATAGTCCTATCATTATATACAGAGAGACACAACCCCAACATCCTAAATTTAGAATATGGGAGTCACAACCTAAGGAAATGGGAGAATAAATAATACTTTTGTTGGTAAAAGAATAAAAATAAAAAAATAGAGTGTGTGTGGGATAAGAAAAAGTATTATATACTACAAAATTATATGAAGCAGAATAGAAATAGTGAAGGAATATGTGTTGTTTCTTGAGAATTATATTATAATTTCTCTTCAAAGTAGTAGAAGTTGTAGTAGAAGTTATTTGGAACTTGGGAGAATGTTCTGGTGATGTAACAGAGTATCACACAAAACATTAGATTGTATAATATGTTGAAATGTTCGAATATTTTTCTTGAGTAAAAGAAAATAATATAATATATTAACCCATTTTGTCTGTATAATTTCTTAGAACCTTTAAATATGTTCGATAATAAAAGGCTGAAAAAACCATTCTCTGGGTAAATTAATTCAAATTAAAAAATTATAGAATTAGGGAGGAGAGAGAGAATTATCATGTAGAATAATAACAAAAAAATTAAATGATTGAATTAAAAACAAGAAAATTATTAAAAATAATATTAATTATCATTTAAATGATAATAATAATTCGAAGGTAAACTAATAAAACACATAAGACTGATTGAAAAATTTGTAAATATATTTTATATTTATTACAGTAAGTAATTATAAAGTAATTATACTATTTCCAACGGAATAAAAAGTGTTTAAATATCTTCAGTTTCATTAAATAACAATTTAGAAAAGAATTAGTCAATTTAATAAATATAAAATATTAAACGATAAATATTCCCTCAATATGTTATTAGTATATAGATGAATGAATAGTAAAGTAATACTACTTTTAAAACATATTAAAACAAATTAAAACACTTTTCTCGACATAAATATAATATATATTAAATTTTGAAATGAATAAAACATTTGGAATAATTATAATATGTATTTTGTTCATAAAAATAAAAAAAATCATGAAAATTTAACATGAATAAATCTGTAGTGACTATACAAAATTCCTAATGGTGGAAAAAATCTTTAAAAATGATCCACCATAACTTAAATGATCCACAGTTGCAAATTGACCAACTATTAGAAAATAAACCACCTTCAGAAATTTATTTCTCCCACCATTAGTAAAAAAATAACCCATTATTGGAAATAAAAAATAATCGATATTTGGAATAAAAATAAATAATCCACTCTTTTAAATTAGATTTTACCCACCACTAGTTTTCAAAAGGACTGACCATTAGTAATAATTTATCCACTTTTGGAAATAGATAATTTATCACCATTAGATATAATTTACCAACTATTGGAAATTGATAAATACTCACTATAAGATATTATTTACCTATCATTGCAATCATAGGATTCAACCTATTGTCTTCATTTAGAAAAGAATCATATAATAGAATGAAAGGATCATCCACTAGTGAATGATAAATATATCGTTGGTGTAGTTTGAGATTTCATTCACCATTAGAAAAATAATTAATAACAACCCATCATTGAATTAGATGTTGTAACTTTCCTAGGAACTGGTCCGTCACTAGAGAAAGAAGTTGAATGTACAGTTAGACAAATGCTCATCCATCTACTATTAAGATGGAAAATCTATCTTTGTGACCTTATATTTTAAGATCACCCAAAATGGATGAATATGATCTTTTTAGGACTCCTAGATGAATGAGATAAATATTTAGTGATCAAACATGGATTAAAGATGATAGAGGTATGAGATAATGAATAGTTATTCATCATTTTATATTGGTACATTGAGATATAAACATAAATGTATTAATATGCCATAAAAACAATTAAATTTTTAGTTAATCAAGAAGAATTATTTGAATAAAATTTCAAAATATTTCAAACAAAATAAAATAATGTCCTAATTCGATAAATTTTAAAAATATATCATCAAAATTATAATTTGTATAAAATTCGATAGAGTCAATAGTTTCTTTAACATATTTAATTAATCTTTTTACATCTTTAATATGACTCTATTTATGATAAACTCGAAATTAGGCACATAAACAAACACTAAACATGGTATCAAGACTAGATAATATAATGTAGAGAAAGATACCTTTCATTCCCCTATAAAATTTAGTATTAATATATTTACTAGATGAAACAACATCGAATATAATATCAGTACCCGCATGAGTTTTCATAGATTTAGAGGAATCAAGACCAAATCATTTAACAACACCTTTGTATAATAATATTGATGAATAGAAATTACATATTTACATTAAGAAATTTGATGTCTCAGAAAGGATAATAATTCTCTAAATAAACTCATGTCAAACTTAGAATACATCAAAATAGAAAAGTCATTACAAATAATTTCACTTAAAGAATAAAAATCAATGTCATCAACATAAATATATATAATTAAAATATAATGGTCAGTAACTTTAATAAAAAAATATAGGATCAATATTTCCTTTACTTAAACCATTATTTTATTCAAACATATAAATTCATTCATATTAATAATGAGGTTCTTGTTTGAGACCATAAAAATCATAAAAAAATATAAAATCATGACTATGAAATTTGGTATTTTCAAAATTTGTATATTGGGAGAAATATACTTATTTAGTTATAAAACCACATATGAAATCATTTTAAAATACATTTTATATAATATTAATCCTCTAAAATATGAAAAATCTAATAAAATTCTGATATCCTTTAACCTAGAAACTGGTTCAAATGAATCTTCAAAATATTGTACCTTCTACTTGACAGTATACCTAAGAAATAAATCTGGTTTTTTTACCATATGACCATATTCGTCTTACTTGTTTCAAAATATACACTTGGTTCTTATTTCCTATTTATTCTCAGAAAATTCTAGGAAATTCCAAACATTATTTCAAAAAAAATTATCAAGATAATCAAACATAGAAATAGTCTAGTTAGAATCATATAAAGAATGAACATTATTATTAAGAACCAGTTCAGAAATAAAAGCAGAATTAGCACAAAAGTTTAAAAAATAATTTCTTGTTTCTACCAAAAAATCATCCTTGTTAATAACATTTTCCACATGATGATATTTATTAATATTCTATGATATTGGATCCTCTTTAGAAGGAGTATAATCCACCTTAATTGGTTCATGCTTATGCTGATGTTTTTCCAAACGAAAATAATATTCTCTATACTTGTCATCAAAAATCATTATAATAATAATTCAATTTAACAATATTTTCATAGAACATAACAAGTAAATGTTACATAATAACAAAATTTAATATATTATAAACACAATAAGATGTAATAAAATTGTAATATCTAAGAAAAAAGAATTGAACACTTTTAGCATTGAATTTATCTAAATGATCCATTTAATTTAAAAATAAATACAATACAACCAAAAACCCTAAAATAACAAACATTAGGTTTTTTATTTTTAAATATTTAATAACTAGTTCTATTTAACAAATTTCAATTAATAATTTTATTAGAAAAATAACAATTAAAAATTATGAAATATTCCCTAAAATATCTATGAAAATTATATATACATAACATAGTTCAAGTAAGTTCAATAAGATTTTTAGTTTTCTCAACGAGAACATATTTGTTTTGGTATTACTATCATTATATACAAATTATCAAAATAACAATTATTTTCACAAAATTTTTCAAAATTAAAATTATGAAATTAACCTCCTTTGCCACTATTAATAGAAACAATCATACAACCCTTTTAATTTTGAAACAAATTAAGAAAAAGTAATAAATCTTGATGAGTTTCCATTATTATGAGATATAAAGAATACCCATGTTAATATACTATAATTTTCAATGAATAACAAAAGAATATTACATTATAAAAAGAATAAAATTTTGTGAAGAACTAAAATGATCAAGATTTACTAACTATAAATGTATATTAGTACATATCTCATTGATAGTAAAAAAAATATTTTTGTTGATTCCATTTTAAACAGGCATCCCAAACAGTAAGATGTTATTTATTGATGTAATCAAACATTAAAACATTCTCATTGTTTTATATATTACATAACATTATGAAATTAACATGACCTAAATGTTAATTCCAAAGGATTCTATCATTCCTCAAATTATTAAAACAATTACCATATTGAACTGTTTGTTTTGAAAAATAAATAGAATAAATATTTTCTTTTCTATTAGTATAAAGTAATAAATAATAATCCTTAAAAACTAAAAACTTATCATTTTTTGAATTTAAATTCCATTCAATAATCTCATTATTATAATATACTAATTAAATTTTGTCTTAATCCTTCAACATATAAAAAATTATAAATAAAATTATAATTTGAAATACCAACTTGAGAAAATCATTTTACCTTGCCTTTAAAATAGTCTCTAAACACAAAAGCTCCTCCATCACATGAATTTTATGTTGTATATTTTAATGAATCTCCAATAACATTTCATGAGCATCCACTATCCATAAGTAATATTTCATTCTTAAGATATCCAAAGAATTATTTCAATTAAAATAAAATACTTGAAAATTTTAGATCGTAAGGTACTTTAGGTCTAATAGGATTATATATACTATTTATTATTAGCAATATATATAATTTTAAAAATATATTGTGGTATTCTAGACACCAAGGATTTATAAATATTAGTTTATAGAAATCCCATCATTATTTGAATCTACAAGAACAATCATTTTCATAGTGACCTTTCATTCCAAATTTAAAACAAGTAGTAATAGAAGAACAACCAATATTACTATTAATAAAATGGGTTTTAAATCATTGATTTGATCTTATTTAATATCCAAAACTTATTTATTTTTATTTAGTTTATTTAGAGACCTCATTTCATGATATTTTTTAAATCTTTTAATAAATTTAGATAAACTATTTTAAGACACTCTAATTCCTTTTCCAAATTTCCACTCAAACCTTGAAAATATTTCATATTTTTATCTACTATGGAATTGGAAGATGAAGAAATTTTTTTTAATTTTTCATTTTATTATAAATTTACTCTATTTTCTGAAACAAGTTTCTCATTATTGTTCTTATGCTTATTATATATATCAATATATTTGAAAAAGTATTTTATTATTAATTAAATTTATATTTTATTCAAGAAAACATATTTTTAGAATCATTGTTAGAATAATAACATAATAAATAAGATCCAGAATCACTAACATTAACCAAATATTCCATGATAAACATGTTAGTTGTTTTTTAAATTTCCAGATCATTCATTTGAATAATATTATTCTGTACAAATCCCACTAGTTTTCAGTTCCTTGTAATCATTGTTTTTTTAATTTTCACTATTATTTTGTTTAGGACACTCATGATTGATATTCCCATTATTAATTCACTCAAAACAAGTCACATTAATATAATTATAATTCTTACCACCTTTTTTATCTCCATTGTGTTTTTCATTTTTGGGGTTTCTTCCAAATCGGTTCTTGAATCCATTATTTTACATTAATTTTTAAAATATAGTCACAATATGAGGAATAACATCCTTTTAAATATCATGTATATCAAAATTAGATGTTTTAGTTATAACAACATTCACATATTAAAATGTTAGACCAATTTTTTGTCTCCTCGTCTTCTATGTTCTTTAATTTGATTTCATTATGACGTAGTGATCCAATCAATTAATTTATGTTATACTCTTTAAAGATACTTATTTTATAAATGGAAAAATTAATTGTGTGTTATTTCTTTACTAATTCTCTTAGGACTCATTGAACAAGTACTTGGTTTTACATAGCTCTTTTATGTGCATTCTTTCAATTCAAAATATATGTGAATCTATGGAACATTTGGTTTATTATTCCATACTCACACATATTGATGTCTTGGTACACTTCTCTATGTGTTCCAAAATTGGTATGGAACAATTTTTCTGAACCAAGGTTAGTAACATGTAGAATATTCCAAATTTCATGAGTTTTCATACAAGCAGACACATGACTAAAAACACTTTTATTAATAACATAACATTAAATACTAAAAAATTATAATTTAAAACATATATTATAGAATGATTTCCTATAAGTTTATCTTGTTCATATTCCAGTAGATTTTATTATTTTGATATGGTATACCAGTGTTCAATGCTCAAATACTTTTGGTATTCCTCTATTCTGGATCTCTAGTATCCATAATCATCTTCATCAAAGTGTGGTGTCTTTTGTGAAATCCATGAATCATTTGGGTTCAATCCTACCATCTTAAATATATTTTTCCTTATACTATGAGTTATAGGAATGGGTTAGAAAGATAAAATAAAATTACACTCTATAGAGGTATTAGATAATTATAAAAAGAACTACTTTGGATATAAATTTAAATGTATCATGAAATAGAACAACATAGGTAATCAATTCCTAAAATGATTAGGATCTAATACAAATTGTTATGTCCTAATAAGGATATGGAATATGGTCTAGAGGGTGTGAATATATTAGATTAAAATTTTTAATCAAATAAATTTATTAATTAAATTAATTATTAATTTTAATTATTATAATTAATAAACAGCAAAAAAAGTAAAAAAAATATGTTTTTAAAGTAGTTTGGTTCAATTTTGGTCTACTATACTCTTATATATATCTACTTGATGAGTGATATGTGTGAACTAATGGCATTTTTAGGGGGTATCAAAACCCAAATATAGAATGAATTTCTAGTTGAGGGATAAACATGACACTTACCCTTGTATGCGGGTCAGAACCCTTAAATCCTCACATTAGACACTGGGAGTAAAAACCCAAAAAACCCTTAATTTAGATACCGAGAGTCATAAAACCTCGATACAAACATTATATTTTTTGATTTAGAGTCAATGGATATAAAATTAGAAATAATTATCGTATGTGTAAAAGTACAAATAGTAAAATAGAGAGTGTGTGTGAGATATTATATAATTCTATAGACTCAGAAACGAGATTAACGAGAAGATAAAAAAATCATTGTTATAGGTTCTTTTTATTTTTATTAATATGTCTAATAAAGGTAATAGAAGTTGATGAATAAGTAGTTTTCACCTTGATATAATGTTCATGTGATTAAACAGAGGATCATATATGAATTTAGTTTATATTGAAGGTTGAAAAGTTCACACCAATTTCTTTAAGAAAGACAGAGCATTAAATATGTTACACCATTTCTTCGTTAAAATTTCATTTCACCTTTATATATTATCATTAATTAAATAATAAAAAAACCAATATTTTGGTAATGAAATTTAAATTCAAAAATTATAGAACCAATTAAGGGTGGGAAAATTATCAAGTACAATTATCCAAAAATAGCAAATTTTTTAATTAAGAAAGAAAGATATATTTAAAATGATGTGAATTATCTATTAAATGATAATAATAAATCATAGGCAATCCCATAATAATCATAATGTTTATAAAAAACAATATTATATATATTTTTAATTTTTTTCAGCATGAAATTGAAAAATAATTATACCACTTAATATGGTATAAAAATCATTTAAATATATTCGTTTTCAATAATTATAATTTTAAAATAAATTATTCAATGAAAATAATTTAAAATATTAAAGCGTAAATAGTCCATAAATATGTTGTAAGTATATATATAAATAAAGAGTAAATTAATAAATTTTTCAAAAAACACTAAAAATTTAAAACACTTTTGTCTGATTAAATATAATATATATTAATTATAGAAATTATTAAAACACATAAAATTATTATAAAATATATACATTTCCTCAATATATAAAAATGGTAAAAAAAATAGAGAATGAAAAATCTCCCCTAGTTGTATAAAAAATACCTACTGGTGGAAAGAATATTTGAAAAATGGTCCACCATTAAAACAAGATCCACCTTGGAAAAATGATCTACCATTTGAAGATGAATTGTCCTTAGAATTTTATTTCACCCACCATTGGAAATAAAACAAATCATAGCATTTGAATTTAAATTTTTTAACAGTTGTTTATTAAAAAGACTCCCCTTACTTATAATTTACTAACCATTGTAAATAGGAAAAGACTCTCCAATAGTTATAATTTACCCACCATTGGAAATAGATAAATATTCATGATTAGTTATAATTTATCCACAATTGAAAACACAGGATCCAACCCAAAATAATTGTTCAGAAAATAATCCTTCACCATAATGAAAGGATTATACCCCCATTGAGTTAAAATAGATCACTATTGGAGTTTATGATTTTATCCATCGTTAGAAAATTAAGAAATAAAAACCCACCATTAAAAGAGATACTATAACTTCTATTGTAACATGTTCATCACTGGAAGATGAAGATGAACCTACCGTCGGAAAAATTCTCATCCATCTATTATCACTATGGAAACTATTTCTATATGACCTTCTCTTAAAGGAGAAACCATATAATATGGAATAAGATGGTTTTAGGGATCCTAGATAAAAATGATAAATCTTAACTGATCAACTACGGAGGGAAGAGACTAGATGAACAATATGATTAGTTTGGATTTATTATTATTTTAAAATTTGACATTGAAAATTCAATGAATTTTGAAGCTGTGAAAGAATAATTTTTAGTCGGTCAAGAATAATTATTTTAATATAATTTTAGGATCATTCTAATGAATAAATAATTGATTAATTATGAAAATTATTAAATGAGATTTCATAAAAAAAGTGAACAATTTTTTTTTATTATTACAGAATATATTTTAGTACATCAAAAACAAATATTATTTAAACGACATTTTTAGAATTTTATTTAGTTTAATTAAATGAATAAAATATTGTTTTATTTATAATAGAACATTTTTTTATTGATTCTAGTTAGAAAAAATGAGATTAAAAAGAAACAATATATTTTCAATTCTAGAAAATTCATTACTGCATATTTGTAACAACATCATTAGACAAATAATGCATCCATTAAAATAGAAAATCAAATATTAATTTATTCAAATGAAATATACAAAAATGACTTTTCATTCAAATAGACCACTTTTTGTAAGAATGAAATTATTATAGTGTACATTATAATGATATAATTAAAGAAAACATTAAAGAAGTTTATACTAAGATAATTACTTGAGACTAAAAACATGAATCATGTTCAGGCTTAAATGTGAAAAATTCTGGGGATTGAATTTCATAGTGTAATGGTTTAATAAATTTTATATTGACTTATCATATTTAAAATAAAATAATAATCATAATATTATATTTACTACAACTCATGATATAATTAAAATATATATATATGTTTTAAAAATATATTTTCACATAAAATAATAAATGGGTTTTATATATTTAAAAATGTAAAATAACTAAAATCCAAAAACAATAAATACATGCATTTACGAGCACAAAATCTCTTCCAATTTTTTCAGATTACAAAACTGGGGCATTTAAAATAAATTTATTCCCCCTTTATAAATAAGCAAAAATATATAAAAAAACACACACTAAAAATTCAATAAAAAAAATTAAATTTATAACATTCCATGTTTAAATTAATTTTTTTTCAAACTGAACAGAATATTATTTTTCATATGGATCAATTCAAAAACAATATCACACATATTCACATTATCACAAATAAAGTGAAATATAAATAAAAATACATGGTTCTATAATGATGTAAGGGGTTTGTAGAAATTGAAATGAAGATGTATTGTCACAGTAAATAGGTTATGTACCAAGTTAAATTCCAATGTCACAAAAATTTTACTTAATTAAAAATATTTTAGAACAACTATTAATAGTTGATATATACTCAAATTTTTTTGTAGATAGAGCATTAAATAGTTTCTATTTAGAAGACAATGGAATTAAATGTTTTTCAAAAAAATGAAACATACCTCAGAGTTAGAGTAAGATACTAAATAAAATTAGCTATATTTTTTATAAAATTTACCATGTCCAAAAATTCCTTTAACATATCTAATTATTTTTTTATTTCTCTAATATGAACTTATTTTGGATCATCTTGAAATGTATCACATAAACTAACACTAAACATAATATATGGTCAAAATACAGTTAAATAATGAAATTTTTCTCTCCTTCTTCTATAAACATTAAAATCATTAGATTTTCAAAATTAATGGGCATGTAATTTAAAATTATTACCCATAAAATGTTTCATATATTCAAAGTAATCAATACAACCCCTTTTTTACCAACACTTTTTCATTATTTGAATGATTAAGAAAAATTCAATTTTTCAATTGTATAATCTAATGTCGAAGAAAGAACATTAATGTTTCCATTAAACTCATTTCAATCCCAGAATACATAATTCTATAAAAATCATTTCACAATAATAACAAAATACTACACCATCAATACAAATCTATATAATTAAAATATCATCATCGGATAATTTAATAAAAAGTGTTGGGTCAAAATTAAATTTCTTGAAACCATTACCAAATAAAATTTAAATTCTTTAACACTAAGAACTAGCAGCTTGTTTGAGAATGTAAAAAGAATTAGATAATTTATAAATATTATTAATAAATTTTTACTTTTAAAAACTAGGGTACTGAGAAATATAAACTTCATCTGTTATAAAACCATTTAATAAATCCCTTTTTCATCAACTATATATAATTTTACACCATTAAAAAAATACAACAAGATTTAAATATCCTATAACCTGAAAATTGGTAAAAATGAATCCTCAAAGTCTATACTTTTTTCATTATAGTATCCTTGAAAAGAAATTCTGGATTTGTTTTTGAAAATTTTTCTTGATCCATCCATATTTATTCTAAATATCAACATAGTTCTAATTACCTACTTATTCTCAAAAAATAAAACTAAATTCAAATAAATATTTCTAAAAAATTTATTAGTCTCATCTTGTATAGAAATAATGTAGTTTGAATAATTTAAAGCATCATTAATAGTTTTAGAACCAAAATTAGAAATAAAATTATAATTATAAAAACAAATAAATAAGGATTTCATTTTTTGACATTAGATTCAATATTTACAAAAACGTTTTCAATAGGATTGAATTTATTAATAATTCATGATCTTGGATTTTGTTCATAATTAGTATAACCCCCTCAATTAATTCATCCTTATCATGATGTTTTTATTCCCAATAATTAAAATCTCTAATATCTTCATCAAAAACATAATAATCTAAATTTAATTTAACATTATTTTCATCAAAAATAACAGGATAAGGTACTTCAATAACCATTTATCTTTTTTTATAAACTCTATATGATTTTCTATTATCATAATATCTAATAAAAATACCTTCATCACTTTTAGCTTAAAATTTATCTAAATTATCCTTTTAATTTAATATAAAAACACTATAACCAAAAAATCTAAAATAACCAACATTATTATTTTCTAATAAAATAACTCATAATGTCTTTTCTTTAAGAAATGTCAAATAATAATGATATCTGAAATATAACAATCATAAAAAATTGCATCCACAAAAAAAATCAAGTTAAATTATATTCACATAACATAGTTCAAGCCATTTAAATAAGAGTTTTTTTTCATTCTATAAATACTTTATTCTATAATATTCTAGGAGTGGAAAAAAAATGAAAATAATCATTTTTATCAAAAAAAATTCAAAATATAAATTATGAAATACATTTCCTTTATCATTAGGAATTGAAAAAATCATATAACTATTTTTATATAGATCTAAATAACAAAAATTACTAAATTTAGATAAATTATAATTTTTATGAGCAAGAAAGCATACCCATTTATATATTATATAATAATCAATAGTAACTAAATTATATATCTTTCCACCAAGACAATAAATTTGAGTAGGACAAAAAAGATCATGATGTATTAATTATATAGTTTTATTAGTACGTATCTAATAGATATTTCTAAAAGATATGTTTTGTTGGTTACCATTTATGTTAGTATCAAAAATATGATGATGTTATTTCTTAATGGAATGAAATTGTAACACATTACCATGTATTGAGATCTTATGCATGATTCTGATATTAAAATGACCAAAACATCGATGTCAATGGATGTAATCATTCAAAATAACATTTAAAAACCTAATATATTGAATTGTTTGTATAGAAAAATTAATATATTAATTATTATATTTTCTATTACTATGAAATAAAAAATAGACATTTTTTAAAATAAAAAACTTATCATTTTAAAATTTAAAATCAATTACATGATCAAATATATATGATATAATTAATAAATAAATTTTTAGTCCTTCAACATATGAAAAATTATAAATAAAAGTTGAATTGGAAATACAAACTTTACAAAAAACTTTTACATTGCCTTTAAAATTATCTCCAGATGTAATAGTACCTCCATCACATGTGTTGAAATTGGTAAATTTTGATGGGTCTCCAGTCATATTCCAATAGCATCCAATGTCCATGTACCATATGTCATTCTTGATATATCTAATGAATTTTCCCTAAAAAAATAAATTACTTCAAAATTATTATACCAATGCTAATTTTGTTCAAATATGATTTATAATACAATTCATAGGTACCTATAATTAATTTAAACAACTATTGTATTGTACTCTTTATAAAAATAATTTTCAAATATTAGTTTTTCAAAATCACCAATATTTCTTGAGTATAAGAGAATAATCATTTTCTTTGTGACCTTTCATGCCATATTTATATCCAATAATAATAGAATTACAACAATTTCTACTTTTAACGAAATGGGTTTTAAACATTTGGCGTATCTTCTGTCATAGAATAAATCATCTTTATTTTTATTTATTTTCTTAAAATACATCATATTATGATTTTTTTCAGGACCTTGAATAAAAGTATATAACCTTTTTTTAAGACTCTCAACTTTATTTTTCAATTTTTCATTCAAATATTGAGAATATTTCAAATTTTTATATTTTGTAGAATGAGGAGAAAAAGCATTATTTCATGCTTTTTATTTTTCTTATAATATTAATTAATTTTCAAAAAAATATCATTGTTTCCATAAAACATATTATATAAATCAATAGCTTTGGATTTTTTTATTCTTTAAATTTCTTTATTTATTATGAAATGATTCATATTTTCATAATAATATTTTAAATTAGACAATTTAGTTTAAAATAAATAATCAATAACTTAATTTAATGATTCCTTCAAGTATAAGTTAGTGGTTTCATTTTCATTTAAAAATTCTTCACTAGAATCAAATTCTTCTATACAACTCCAACTGGTGGTTCATAACTTTTTATCATTATTTTTTTATTTTTATTATTTATTTAGTTTAGGATAGTTAGTCTTGATATTTTATTTCTTCTTTCACTCATAACAAGTTAAATCGAAATCATTTTAATTCATACCACCTTTATTATCTCGCTTATGTTTTCATTTTTTTATGGTTTCTTCTAAACTTCTTCTAAAATCATTTATTTTTCAATATTTTATAAAATATATTAATAATATGAGTTATATATTCTCCTTAAATATCATATATATCAAAATCATAAGATTTAGTTGTAACAACATTCACAGATTTTAAATGTAGGCCTTTTATTTTTTTTGACTCCTCATCAATTATCTTCTTCTGTTTCAATTCATAAAAAAGTAGGGATCCAATCAATTCATTTAGGTAATACTCTTTGAAGATCATTATTTCATCAATTTAAACCTTATTTTCTTGTCATTTATTAGTTAATAATTATTTGAATCATTGAATAATTACTAGTTTTTTCATAGAAACTACAAATGAATTCATTCCATTTAGAATGATAATGAATCTATGGAACATTTGGCCTACAATTTCATCTTCACCAATGATAAGGTCTTGATACTCTTCTTCAATCATTCCATATTTGGTAGGGATTACTTGTTCTGAACCAATGTGAGTAACATTTAGAATATTTATAATTTCTTAAGCTATTTTACCAGAAGACACATTACTAAAATCACTTCTGTTAATAGGACAACATAAAATATAAAAAACATTTTAATTTGGTATATATCAAGAAGAATTAATTTCTATAGTTGTATTGGGTCGGAATTTGGTATGATTTACTATTTTTACATGATAGGCATGTTTTAAATTCTCAACTGTTTGAGGTATACCTCATTTCCATGTCACCATTTTCTATAATCATTTCCTTCAATGTGTAGTGGATTTTGAGGAATCTAATCATCATTTAAGGTGAATAATTTCTTATTAAGGATATTTTCCCCTAGAATTTCAGGTTTAGGAATATGTTATTACAATAAAATAAAATTAGAATCTATAGAGGGATTGGATAATTTCATAAGTAATAACCCTTGAAACAAATTGAAATGTATCATGAAATAAAATAAAATATTTAATCAATTCCAAAATGGATTATTCTTTAATACTAATTGTTATATCCTAATAAGGATATGAAATATGATCCATAGGGGTGATTAGAATACATTAATTTTTTTTTTAAATACATTTATTAATTAAATTAATTATTAAAGGGAAATATTAGAGTTAATTACAAATGGATAATGTAAATAACACGAAGATGTTTTTATAGTAGTTTGTTCCAAAGTGGTCCTACTATACTCTTATACCTCTATACATATTAATAGAAATGTGTAAAATAGTATGATATTTTAGGTGGAATCCTAAACCAAATAATGCATCTTTTTTTGGAGGGATAACCATGACACTAACTTTTTTTATGGGGACTCACAAACCTTACAACCTGATTTTAGAAACTTAGAGTCACAACCAGAATAGTAATGACATTTGATATAGCGAGTAACAGCCCTCAAGTCCAAACATTATAATCCAGATCTCAAAATCCATATAAATAGAAATAGGAATTTTTCTTTTGTGTATAAAATCATATTCAGAATAATAGAGAGTTCATGTAGATAAGAAACAATGTTACAGACATAGAAACTAGATTAAGGAGAACATAAACAATTAAATCATAGTTTATTGTTCTTGTTAATTGGATTATAATGTCTCATTAAGGTACTATAAGTCTACGAATAAGTAATATTGTACTTGAGAGAATGTCCAGGTTTTGAAATAGAGTATCGCACTTGGCGTTAGTTTGTAATGGAGGTTGAAATGTTAAATGATTTTTTTTGAGGAAAAATAGTGCATTGAATATGTTAAAACGTTTCTTACTTGAAATATATGGGCACAATTAAATATTATTTATAAATAATGCATAACAAAACTGATCTTCGGGTAATGTAATTCTGTATAAAAACTATAAAATTGTTTATGAGAGAGATAATTATCATGTAGACTAATTAAAAAAATTTAATTAAAAACAAAATACCAATTCAAACTAATTTGAATTATCCATTAAATGATAATTATAATTCATAGGTAATTTCATAAAGAACAGGGTACCGATTAAGAGAATATTAAATATATTTTTTATTTATTTCAACAAGTAATTAATAAATAATCAAACTACTATAAATGGAATAAAAAGTATTCGAATGTATTCAATTTCATTATATAATAATTTTATAAAGAATTTTTCAATGAAATTAATTTAAAATATCAAAGCATAAATATTCCTTAAATATTATGTGTGTGTACATATAAATAATGTATAAATAAATATAATTTTTACAACACATAAAAAATAAAAACACATAACTTGGAACAAATATAATAAATATTAATTTAATATACTAATAAAAACACTTAATTTAATAATAATATTTATTAATTTAATAAAAATATAAAATGAATGAAAAACAATGCATGAATTAATATTCACTGGCTTTGGAAAAAATACCTAGCGGTGGTATGAATTTTTTAAAAATGACACACAATAAAAAAATGAAACAATGTTGAAAAAATACCCACCATTAGAAAATAACCCACCATTAGAATTTAATTTCACCCACCATTGGAAATAAAAAATAATACACCATTGGAAATAAAAAAGAAACAACCATTGGAATAAAATCAAATAACCCACCGTTGGAAATTAAATTTTTCCCACCATTGGATTTCCAAAAGACTCATTGTTGGTTGTAATTTACCCACCATTAGAAATCTATAAAGACACAGTATAACTTATAATTTACCAAACATTGGAAATATGTAAAGACTAACAATTAGTGATATTTTACCCACTGTTGGAAACAAAGGATCCATCCCATAGTTTGTGTTTGGAAAAAAATACTTCATTAGAATAAAAGGCTCATCTATCATTGAATGATAAATGTCTCACCATTGGAGTTTGATAGTTCATCCAACATTTGAAAAATATTATAATATTACCCACATTTAAAGGATATGTTTTTTCTTCAAGTGGAACGTGTCCACAACTAAAAGAAGAAGATATAACTTCCTCAAAAAAATGCTCATCCATCTACTGTTAAGATGTAAACTCCTTCTATGTGACCTATTATTTAATTAACACCCATATAAGTAATAATGGACTTATTTAAGGGCTCTTAGATGTAGTATATAAATCATTACTAATCAACCATGTTGTAAAGAGGGTATACGTATGATAAAATGAATAATGATTCATCATATAATGTTCAATCTTTTACACATTAACTTCAAAAAAAATAATCCATACTAACAATTTAATTTTTAGTCAATAAAATAGACATATTTGAATATAGATTCATTATAAATTAAAAATAATCATGATTCACTTAATAATATTAAGTATTTAATGATTTATCAGTATAAAACCTTGAAAATTTGACTTCATTACTAATGAATGGATTGAAGTACCTCAGACAATTTATAATGTCTGTAAAAGAAATTTTTACAATTTAATTTAGTTTAAAATTTGTCTTCATTAGTGATGAATGGATTGAAGTAGTTTTCGCTATTCATTAAAAAATGAATTTTTCAAAAAAAACCAAAATTTCAACCAAAGTAAATTTTGATTCCCCGCTTCCAAATAAGATGTTTAATTTTTCAGAAATAAATCATAAAAGTCTAAAATACTATATTTAAAGTGGTTTCACAATTTAAATGTCGTAAAACTATATTTGATTGAAAAATCCATTTTTTATCCAAAAAATGGAATTTTTTCTTATATCATGCGTAGAAATCATATATGATGAATTTGAAACATTTAGTTTAATCTATTAAATATATATTTCATTAATAAAATCCATAAATATTTATTTTATTATTTTATAAACTCACTTATTTTAATTTAAATATTTTATCAAAAAAAATTTCCTTTTAATTAAAAATGGTTTTATTTTTATTTATAAATAACTGTTCACAAAAGAAAAAATTAAATACAACTGTAAAATTTACATTCATAAATCTATTAATATTATTCATTCCCACCATTTAACATCTAGGTTATAAGGTAACATAATAATATTTAGTTGTTCACTTGTACTCGGTTTTGGGTGAAATGAATTATACCCAAAGAACATGGACTTATTTGTAATACAAGCCATGGACAGAATTATGTATACCTAAAGATAAGATAATGTTTCATATTAAAGAATCTTATATTAATGCAGCGTACATCAAAAGACATCAAAGAAATAAAAAAACTCTATCTCATAAAAATATTTGCGTGTTACATTCTACACCCATTAAAATGAATTTTACCCTCAAAATTCGGTAGGTTTATAAAATGTTTACCACATTAAAGTTTCTTGCATAGAAACCCACATCCAAAAAGGAATACTAAAACATTATTTAAAAAATTTATAAACATAACAGTTACCCAAATTAACTCATCATTGGGTTTCCACATAAGAGAAAATAGGTTAGATGAAGAAACATTGATATGGAGGAAAAAATCTTACCATCATGTTCTGATGGAAAGTGATAGTTAACAAGGATAAGAAAAAGTCAACAATCAGAAATCTATAATTCTGCGATGATTTAACGGACCATATGATTCATTATATAGAAGGTACTAGGATAAAATTTTATGTTTTCATGATTTTTATGTCGAATAACATGAGAAGAAATACTAACATTATTTTAGTACAATCTCATTGTTGGTCATGCCTTAAACAATTTCCACTTCATCTCTTATACAAAGAAATGAAGTTAAATTTTTCATTCCTGAAGTTTTATCAGATCATGTGATCTATAAATATAATAATAGGACATTCTATATTTCTCATGAAAAATATTAGCACAGGTTATCAACCATTTATAAGTTAATATATGGTTAGATAATACTTTATTCTAATAAACTTCATTTGATGTTTAACATAATCATTCCAAAAATTTTATAACCATGAAATCCTTCTAAAATATGAAAACCCAAAACAATATAATGTGGTTCAAAAACCCATATTAACCTTTATCCCTCATATATCTCCTGATTTCACTAATTGGCACATTCCAAAATTGTGAACTTCTCTTGTAGGTATTGTCTTGTGTCCTAGTAAGAACCTAAAATATTATATATCCATATTGAAAACATGCATGTTTCTTTATTCCAAAACATATTGGATATTTTCCTTAAGACCAAAAAAGTTTTATACTTCTAACATGATAGAATAACTATATTTTCAATAGCACCATAATTAGTTCCCAAGAAACTAGCATTATCCAATTTACTTATTTACATCCAACATATATTTATCTAAAAATCATTATCTCAATATAAGGAAAATTTTAAGGGTTATCTTTCCCTTAATAATTTTATATCTAAGTATATCACCTTACCATTAAATCACTTCTTTAGCTCCTTATAACTATTCAAAACATCCTTTCAAATCCTTTAATGAAATACGATTACTGAAAACACTTATATATTTTAGGATTCATATAAAATAATCTTTGAATTCCTAAACATATACAACTCAATCATCAAACATTATTATTAAACCATTATGCAGGATCTATCATCTTTAACATTCCTAAAATATGAATCATTTCTTATGGTTTCTCAACCTCAAACATCTTTTGTTTAATGTAAACAAAACTTGAAGAATATCATATACCTTTCACATATTGTTTATAATCTCTTTAACCTCAACAATATGAACAATATTCGTACCATAATCATGATTCTCTTCATGATATTTTACCTTAGAAAATTTATCTTCATAATTAAAATAATTTCCACATCTGAAATATTCAAATGTTCACTATGTTCTATGTAGTTCTAGCCTTAGACTATGACTAGAAAATAAGTTTGAGAAATACATATCAGATATTAGAAACACGTAATTCAGGTATATTACTTATAATATTTCAATCTATGATATCTTTAGTATATCCCTAGGTTATTCATGATTATAAAAAACCCCTAGGATCGTAACTGATACATAGAATTACCCTTAGGATATCCCAAGACAAATCCTTATGAAATATCTCAAGTTGTCTCACTAATATTTCAGCATCCTAGTTTCCAATTATTGACTAAACCATCGTCCTGACACCAACTCTAAAAATCCAAGATTCAAGTATGTGGAAATTACATTTATTTTTTGTAATAATAAATATATAACACAAATTGATTACCAAATATTGTTTTATTTTTGTGTCTTTGTAATCTCAGAACACATTCTTTTATCTTGGTGAATGATTTTCAACCTCTCTAATAAAGATCTTCCCCTTAGTATTCCTACATAAAACCATTATTTATATACTGGGGAAAAGAAAAAATAAAAATGGTGAGCTCAAATGCTCAATAAGGGTAAAGATGGAGAACATGAAACAAAACATAAATATAAGAATGCAAAAACATGAACATATATTTTGAATATCGGAATATTTAGTCATAAAATGAAACATAGTAGTACGTATCGCATAAATTATAAAAGAACATTAACCATGATAACATAGAATTGGCATAAAACATGAAATTATGGAAAACATATAAGTATAGAATATAATTTCCATATTCTCCAAGGATTATATCCAATACCATCATAGTGAACAAAGTCCATTACTGAACC
This sequence comes from Viscum album, assembly GCA_963277665.1. Classification (NCBI taxonomy): domain Eukaryota; kingdom Viridiplantae; phylum Streptophyta; class Magnoliopsida; order Santalales; family Viscaceae; genus Viscum; species Viscum album. Next base: position 1,921,729,364 of record OY728159.1, read on the forward strand.
GAGCTCACTCCTCTTTCCAGCCCTGTTACTAAATCAGATTTACTTGCCATTTTAGCCCTATATTACTAAACTGGATTTTCATTCCATTTCATCTATGTCTATCTCATGATATATTAATCTTTACCCAATGCATTGAAGGTAGATATAGGTCCCAATAATCGTGTAATAAAATCATTATTTCTTGTTCCACAAAAAAAAAATCTTTCATCAGAGCATAACCTACGAAATAAATTTGGTTTTTTATAAAGAATTCCATCATAACATCTTACATATAAAATAACATTACATAATTAACACAATAATATCACAATAATAACAGTGATATAAACATAACACTATTTAATGAGTGTCATCTTAGTTGAAAATAGTTTTCATAAAACACTTGATCATAATTCATGAGGAAATTATCCTTTCTTCATCAAAAACATATTGTTTCCTCAAAATTCTATGTAATTTTAATAGAAAATAAATTAGTTTTAAATAAAATTGAAATATTTTAAGGGAATATTCATGGAAATAAGGTGTTATAAATATGTAAAAATATATCCATGCCATATAAGTAGAAAAACATTCTTCTCATACTTTTACTAGAAATGTAAAAATGTACCTCATATAGAAAGCGAAAGAAATATTCCATCTATACCGTTTAATGAAAGTTTAATAATAGGAAAAGATTAATTTAAAAATAGTATAAGAAAAGAAATAATATTATATATTTAGGAAACATTGATGTGGATACACCCGTAAATACTTACGTATAAATAAACTCGGATAAAAATGAGATTGCGAAATTATCCCTTATAGTAGGTCTCATATCCAATGTTTTTATTTAAACATCCTATGTAATGATTTAAATAATGTCATTTAATTATTACATATTCATATTCATTTTTATGATATGATCATATTACCATCATTTTTCTAATAATATTTCATTATTACTCATTTTTTAGGTATTAACTACTTTAGGTTCTTATGCCTGTTTTGTCAGATTAGTTCTGGTTCTCCTTTTTATTTCATATTTACATCATTAAAAATGATAATAACATAATAAATATCATATTTAATCATTCTTTACATTTATCTAATAATTTTTTGTTGGATATTTTGTAGAATGAATTGCATCACATCTTAGAGACGATAGCCCATACATACTCACAGGAAATGATATCAATCTAATAATAGTGGAATGGTATGTAATTTGATGGTATAATTGCTGTTCCATAATATATATATTTTTATAGTAATCATATACATTTATTATATCCATCCATGTAAGGTGGTGGTGAAAAGAAGATTACACCACGACATGGAGATGGTAAGTCGTACGGACGCACACGTGGTGATTTCATTTTTTATAGGATAAACAGAATGTGGAATATGGTTGTTTCATAATTATAATTACATATAAGTATATGAGTGATAATTATTTTATTACCTTAATATTAAATTACTAATGAAGAGGAAGTAGAAGAAGAAATAGGTTTGAAAGAATCTGTAGAAGAGATTTCCTCTTCCTCAACATGCATCATCTAAAAATCCTCTTAATGGAACTAGAGCTTGACTTTTGAGAAGACAAAAAAACTATAATGTGACCAAGAACGTTTATAATGTAAAATGATATGGTTTGGATGATCTTGAAAGCTCAATGTTATGTGAATTGGTGAGGGAGGAGGTGCACTTTTATAATTTAGCTAAGGGGAACCCTTGGAAATTCTTAAAATATTAAATTTATATAAATTACTTTTCTAACACAGAAGCATCAAAATTGAAATATGTCCAATATAAGATGTTTTTTTTTCTAATTATTCTCATCTAATAATTTTTATATATGAATTTATTTTATTTTAAACCTTATAATTTTGGTTTACCCTTAATTATTCTCTTTTAATTTTAATTGTAGTAATAACATATTATGTTTTTGAAGGTTATAAATTTTACATATATGGGGTCAATTTCCCATAATTTTACATTTAATGAAATTTTGTATTTTATAATATCCACATTTTTATTTTGAAATATTTTAATAGTTTTTAAATAATTTAATAAAATATTATTTTTTACAAAATATCAATAGTGTCAGTTTTTACACTATTAATTTCATTAAATTTAAATTTAATTCATAAAGAGGGATAACTTCAAAAACCAATTTAATAGTATTATAACATGTCATAGTAACCTAAAAAATATTTTATAGAATAAATTATGTAATATAATAATTATTTTAATATTTATAATATCATTTATTTGATATTTTTCTTAATAAAATATATACTTTATCATTATTACGTCAATATTTATTGTAATTAATTAATATATAAAAATTATAAATAAATTCACATGATGTATATAATTTCATTTAATTTATGTAGACTACTTAATTCAATAGTTTCATTAAATTTATTGCTAAATTAAAATTTTTATACTTATAAGAGATAAGAGAGTGACATGATTTCACTTTCTTTTGTTTAAAAAATAATTACATCAATTTCATGGAAAAAAGACCATTAAACGAATAAATTTTGATCCATAGGTTTTAAGGATAGTCTTTAATTAATCAAATATTTTTTAAGGTGTTCGGGAATATTTTTTTCCTTATTGTATAGTTTGTTACCATATTTTACACGATTTAACATTAACTGTTGTAAATAAAAAATAAAGTAGTTAATATTCATCATGTCCAAAAATAAAAGGACCCTATTTAAATAATTTGGACCTACTGTTTAAAAATATTGAATCCATTATTTAAAAATTCAAAAGTTATAATTGGAAATAATTAATTAAAAACTAACCCCCGTTGTAAAAATGAGAAAACAAGTTTTTAAAAGTAAAAACCATCAAAATATTGATATGCGTTTATATATAATTTCAATATGAAATTACTTCTACTAAAAAATTGGATTAAATGATAAAAACATAATAAAAATTTAATTTAAAACCAATCCCTAATATAATCTATCAATATAAATTAATTAGACAAAAATGCATTTTTGAATTAAAATGTAGTATTTTTCCCTATTCATTAAAATATGAAATTTCTCATAAATAATAAAAATTTTAAACCGAAGGAATTTTTGATGTTCCTATTCCAAATAATAAGTTTAATGTTTCAAAAATATCTTATAAAAGTATAATGTACTAGATTTATAATGGGTTCTCCATCAAAAGGTGGTAAAACATTATTTTTTTGAAAAATAATTCTTTTATCTGAAAAATTGAATTTTTTCTTATATCATCTGTAAATAACCTATATGATAAATTTTAAACAATACATTGATTATATTATATATATTACATTAAAAAATCCATAAAGATTAATTTTATTATTTTATAAACTCACTTATTTTCATTTAAATAATTTTTTAGTAAAACATTTCCCTTTAATTAAAAAGAGTTTTATTTTCATTTATAAATAACTATTTACTAAGTAATTAATTAAATAAACATGTAATCAATATTTTCATAAATTTATTAATATTGTTCATTCCCACCATATTAATATCTATATTATATTGTAACAAAATAATATTTAGTTGTCCACTTATACTCAGTCTTGTGTGAAATGAATTATATCAAAAGAAATTGAACATATGTGTAATACAAGCCAACGATAGCATTAATTATACCGTAAGCTAATATGATGTTGTGTATTGTGCAAGATTATATTTCTGTATCATATAAAAATATATCAAATAACATAAAATAATAAACTCCATCTCATAAAAATCTTGGGGTGTTACAATAATATTATCTGAGTAATTTATTTTTCATTAGTATTTATTGTTATTTCATTACATAAAAAACCATAAAATGAAAAATAAATTAAAATAATAAATAAGGCTTAAACCCAATTAAATTGAGATAGCTACATAGATCAATCTTCCCTGATTATGTTTATTAATGACCATATTTTCATTGATTTCAATGAAAATACAGTCTTCAATATAGCTAGATTGAAGTGTTTTATCCATTTAATTGGGATTAAGTCATGTTTGTTTGTATAATTTCTTTTTCATTGTTATCTTTTTTATATCAATGAATTAAAATTACATTATAATGAAAAGTAATTTATTTAATGTCTATAATAGGTTCATTCAAAAAACTGTCATCATGTTCTCGATAAACCTTTATCCAAATATATATTCAACCAACCATGTAACTAATTATAGATCCATTATAAAAATATATATACATGTTAGAAAAAACTTTTAGGTATAATAAAATAAAATAATTAATAATTTATAAAATACAACCAATATAGTCCTATTTCTAGAAAAACTCTATGAACAAGTTATATAAGGACTGACTTGTTTTTCATTAACTGTTTTATTTTTTGGATAATCCCTATAAAAAATATTAACATTAATAAGATTTTTTTGTGTTTTTATGTCCTTAAGATAGTATAAAATATGAAATTATCTCATCGTATACATCCTTATTAATATCCAATAATATATTCCACTACTCACAAGACACTCCTTTAGGAACATTCTCATACCTCTATTATGTGATCAAGATGTGCCATTAAATTCTTTAAAAAATATATATAAGAAACTATATATTTCTTGAAAAATCATTCACGGTCCATGGGATTGAAATGGAATCAAAGACATTGAATTGAAAAAATATCTAGAGAAAAAATTAACACTTTGATTGTATATTAATAATTTTTCTCACACTATTTAAATTAGTTACCAATGAATGTTAAATTAATATTTCCTTTTAGTGGTTTCTGAAAACGTCATTTCCCATTCTATTGGAATACATCTACTATATTTGTAATTAATGGTAAGTCTCACCATCCATCAAGCATTCTCTCCAAGAATCTATCCATATATTCCAACACTAGTTGGTGCCCAAAATTCATCAAATAGAATGATACTTTTTTATTAATTTCTGGTCCCATTTGTCAGATGTATTCATATTTATATATTTTCTATTCTTATCTTTATCTATTTGAAAAATAATTTAAATAGTTTAATAGAATATATATTTTTTATAAAATGGCATATATACTAATAATGGTAACTCACCAAATATCCCTTGGATGGAAGAGTGAACAATTATTCCATCATAGGAGGTGAATCAGATAATGATCTACCAACAACACTTGGGAGGCTACTCACTCAATATAAGTCTCTGGTATAGTGGAATAACTCGGATCCACTAAAGCTGACACTAGAGGTGTTTTACTATGATATGATGATAAGTTAGGATCCTGAAATTTGTTTCTCTTGGAATTACTACAATTCAAATGGTTTATAATGTATTCAATGTAAAAAAATCTTAATTTGAACATTTTTACAAAAATGAAAAAATATAAATATTTATATATATACGAAACAATTATAGATGAAAATTTAAAATTTAATTTCATTACCAATTTCTTCCTTAAAATATATTTATATTATCTTTTTTCATTATTATCAACCTATATTGTGGAGATTACTTCATTTTCAACCTCTCATGGAAGTTCATTACTTAAATTTTGTTAGGAAAAAACGGGTGAATTTATTTTGGTTGGTGAGGTTCATTATAAAAAAGTACCAATTGAAATTTAACACCCATATCATCTATGTATCTCTATTTTAGGTGTACAAAAACACTCTAGAATTAATGTACCATATAATCCACATATTAAACCATGTTTTATTTTGATTCTAAGATAAATGGATTATTATATACTTAATCACTATTGTGGATCAAGTGAGTGATGTTGAAAGAAGTATCATGTAACGAATCCTTTATTATACCCCATCAATGTTGACCAACTTGTATTTAAATAATAAAATTGGAAATTTTCCATTATAGTTTGATTTAATTATATCAATTAATATTTTACAGCATCCAACCTTTAAAACTATAAATAAAATACTATTTTTTTTTATTTCAACCCTTATTCAAGATTAGTTTTGTGAAACATTTATCCTTGAATGTTATATGCATCATATCCCTTAGACTTCCATAGAGGGCATTAAGAAAAACATCAAATCATTTATAATTTCATATATATTCTTAATATTCATTATTTAGGAAAGAAGATATAAGTTATTACTTTTAACAAATAAAAAATTTCTACACATCAATAATATGAATGTGAGTATATATATACATGATGGGTGAACCATTAAAAAATATCCTTATTATTAGATTTTGTTAATTTAAGCTCATTCTTAGCTCGCCCCTAAGACGTATCTTTGTTTTTTATATCAATTATTTAATAAATGGATCTACAATAATACTATTGAGTATTATATATCTATACACTTTTTGTAAATCAAATTTAGTCATTGTGATATTTGACCCCTTTGTTACTAGTCGTCTAATTGTCAAAAATATTAATGAATTTGTTTTGAATTAATTTTTCTATAAATATCAAAAACACATCCAACACTATTAAATATAATCTTAATCTAATAAAAATACCAAAAATTGATGATCAGATAATCTTTTGGAATGTATCATTAAATAATAAATCTTTTTGGTTGTGTTTTATTCCTCATATATGAATTTAAATTACCTATGTACGTAATATAACAACCCTGATTTGTTTTAAATGATTTGTTTCTTGAATAAATGATTGCTTTATATTATAAAATATACTAGAAAAATAAATAACAACCAATAAGATTTTATATCTTTAATATTTATCATTACATTAGTCATATTTGAAACTAATTAAAAAACCAAACATTACCACTAGACAAAAAAATATAATATATACCAGCAAAAATGGGTAAGGATCACCTCAATCTACAAGAATCATCTCCCCACACACTAAATTCTATGTAAATGAAAAAAATATCATTAAACCAAATCAAATAATTATAAATAAAAATATAACCATAATTTAAATTTTAGTGAATTTCAAGTGCAAGAATGATGTTGTATTTATACAATATAAATAGAAATGTGACTATTAGGATTTGAATATTATATGAGCATTGGTAAATATGGAAATTGGAAACTATAACCCTAGAAGATAATTTTACCATTATAATTAGTGTTTATAAGTAGTAATGATAATGTATAATTGATACATATATATTAATTGATGGCCTCAATATGTAGAGTCATTCTATTTGAACCCCATTTTTTAGAAATTGGGAGGGAGTTAATGTCATCATGGATCACCCTCGACAAAGCCCAAGCTGAACATCAAAAATTTAATCTTCAATGAAATCAACTATAAGAGAATTTAATGTTAGTGGAGATTACCACCCGACCAAAGTTAGTCGAGTCACCCCAAAAAAACAATGTTCCTCGCACACCTCACCCTCAAGGCATATGCCTATGTAATAATTGATTATATGTCTAAGACATTGTTTCATAAATTGTAAATTCATTTGAATAAATATTTGTTTCCATCAATTCCTCTAAATAATTGTTTTTGTTAAAAAAATATATGTTAAATTGAGATGAATTTGATAATTTGGTTTTTGGATGTAAATAAAACATAAATATTTTTTACAAGAAAATATATACAATTTTTATAACAAATAAAGGTTTTCTAAATACTATTTGTTTTAATGGAATAGTGATTTTAATAAATTTTATTTAAATAATAAATGAAAAAAAATTATAATGGCATATGGACTTTTTATATGTTTCAAAACGTTGACTATGACTTATAATCATCATTTTTTATATAAATAATGATTTTTTTTAAAAGTAAAAAATATAATTTTTAGAAAATTTTAATGATAAAATAGACATATTTTTTGAAATCAACACATCGAATTTAGGTTAGGGTGAATTTATGAGAAATTTTTAATATACCTTATTTTCAATTAATTAAAAAAAATGTTTTGAGTTTTTAGTATATTTAATGAATTTATAATTATATAATTGTAATGTAATAATTAATTAAAAAAATGAAAACATTTATTTTACCAGTATTAACTTGTAGAATATTTAATTTTTCATTTCAAAATAAGTTATATAAAATAAGTATAACTTCTTGTCTGTTAAAATAAATTAAAATATGTCCCAAATTTTTAAAATCATTGGAAAAATCCTTAGGTATAGCAATGGTATTTCTTTTTCCACATCTTATATTCCTAATGCCTATATTAATAAATTAATATAAAAATCCTCATCTTTTCTTAAAAATACCCACCCATTTCTCCATTTCCTTTCAATACAAATCCATGATCCACAAATTTATGGAATTATTTCCTCTTATAGAGTCCCCAAAAGGTGTCCACAATCCCCCAAGGTTCTATTCCTCTAGATTTTGGAGTAACTCTTCAAGGTAATAGAATTAGCCTTCTTTTATCTTCAATTAAAATGCTATTTTAATGACTTATAAATGTAATGTATACTCTATTTTATCGCCATTTCTGCTCATACTGTTTCGTACAAATTATGTTTTATCAATGAGAAAACTTTATCCTCTCTCATTTTACCCCTTTTTAAAACCACCTTTTATACCTATTATGCTACCAAATGTACTGCTCAAAATTTCTCTATCTACTTAATATATTCTCATTTATTTAAATTTTATGAATTTCCAAACCAATTTATTTTCCAAATTTATTCACATATATGTCTAAATTATTTATTCAATTTAAGGATTAACATACATGTAACCCATATTCACTTTATGTTGGTTAAAACTAACATAATGATCATGTCTTTAAGCACTTTTGAAACACTATAATTTTGATAATAAATATTTTCATTTTCCTACAAAAAATTTTTTATTAAATTTTTTATTATGATACGTGTTGATAAAATTTAGTAAGACATATGAACGGTGGGACTTGGTAGTGCTCGGATGCATTGGGTAATGAATTAACCTCAATAGGTGATAGGTTTCCTGATAACTTGGTGAATAACCATGGTAAATTTCATTTATGTATCCATGGTGAAAAACATGGTGATATTTTTATGAATTTTTCATTTAATGTTGTATCAAAATTTCCATGTTAGGAATCAGGTTTTTATTATTATTTTATGACTCTTTTTCATTCCTTATCACCATGCCACAGGTTCTTATTGATATGTCTAGCAAATCACATGTCATATGTATCTCCTATTTATTCCCTTACAAGGCTTCATGTTCACCCCATTAATATTATGTATGTACCCAGGACATCATATGGAGTAAAAGTGAGATAGGGTGGGCCCATGATGGTGTCTTCAAGTTTAATTAGAAAAATGATTTATATTTTCATGTATTATGTACCTCATTTCCAAGAAACTATACATGAAAAGATCCTTAATTTTTTACTTTGTAATGAAAAATTATTTAGGCATGATTACATATTTAGTCTCAATGGATTGTTTATTAATATAAGAAAATAAAGACTTAAAAACTTTAGGAATAACCCTACGGACAAGTATAAATTAAAGAAAACAACCTGGTATTTTAGTGAAGAATTAAGTAAGTGGTTTCTAAAAAAAACATCTCTTTCTAGATACAAATAAGTGGATGTGGATCTAGAATAGATGTATCTAGGGGTAACACGAGAAAAAAAAACTTATGGAAAGACTCTAACAGGAAGTGGTGGATGACGACAGGCATTGCTTCACTCCTTGTTTGACACTCGCAGGGGTTATGTTTGGTTAATAATAATATTTTTATCAACCATTATGAAGGATATACATAAAATGTAATTGTTATTAGAATATATTATTAACATAATTAAGAATTATGTTTTAAGGAATTATATACATTTGTAATTATAATTTTTTTATATGTAACATGTTTCTCACAAGGTTTTGTTATTTTAAAAAAATTGTTCGAAATAAGAGAAACTGTATAAATGATGAGTGCAATGGATGACGCAAAAATTATTTTCTAATTGAAGTAAAAATGGAAAACTTCACGAGGATGATGAATCAACTAACAAGATTTATGAACTATTACTTGAACCATGTTGATAAATCATATTCAACTAAAAGTAATTTTTTGGAATCCTTTATCCGTCAATGAACACCTATTTTACATAGATATACTGACCCGTTGATTGCAAAATAATAGATAAGATATATAGTAATTATCATTTCAATTCTCTTTTTTTCTTAGCAAGGGAAATTCAACCATGCATTATAAAACATAGAAAGAGAAGATGATCGGTGGTAGACACTGATAGAAAATATGAAGTCAATAAGGGAGATCGATGCTATAGAGTGGGAAGATTTCAGAAGATTATTTTTCAATAAATATTTTCTCTATTCGATGAGAAAGAAAATAGAAAATGATTTAATTAAACTAAAGAAAAAGGAAAATGAATTGGTGTTAATCTATAATATTAACATTACGAGAATGGCTTGATACACCTCTAGACTTTTTATTTATCTTAATGGTAGTGAACACTATGAATAGATATTAAAGAGTTAAATAGATTTTTAATCTAAGTTAGGAGATATGTAGTGGTTACATAGATCAAATGAAAAAGAAGAGATCAATGGATCGAAAATCAAGGAGAATCTTTGATCATAGAATAGGGGAAAGAATGTGAAACCACCCATTTTCAAGAAATGATTAATGAATCATTCATGAAACCACATAAAAGGTAGTGTAAAATGCTTCATGGGTAGATGTGATTAACATATAGATCAAAACAATCATGTGGAGGTGATGGCTTAACTTCTAAACACTAATGATAAAATTGATATGGTGTAATCGTATATTAAAGTTCAATGCTTCATGTGAAAACCTCTTGGGAACATTTCCAATCAATTTCTAAATTAGATGATAATATAGGGGGACCACATTGAACCCCAACATAGGCCAATGGAGAAAGGATGGTAATTTTATATCATGACGGCAAAAGTGGAGGATCTGAATGATTTGGTGGTAGGTACAATAATTGTTCTCTAAATTCTATTTATTACTTTATTTGATTCTTGTTCTGCGAATTCCGTTATTTCAACCAAGCTTGTAATGAGTATAGAATCAATCCTTGAACTTCAATAAATATTGTAATCAGTCAAGACTCTGGGAGGAATTATCCTCACATCATGATGGTATATAAACACTAGTATTCTCATGGTATAGTACAATCTCATCACAAATCTAGTAGTCATTCACATGGTGGAATTCAAAACAATACTAGGGATAGAATAGCCTTCAAATTATTTTTCTATGATCAACTATAGATGAAGGAAATTTAAGTAGTATTTAATAGGCAACATATAGTCATTTTTAAAGGAGAGAAATCCCAGCCTGAGCTTTGTCTAGAAGAACGTCCCATAGAATTTTTTATGGATTAAATCGATAAAGAGGAAAAACGAAGTAATAGTATAAAGATCGAGAGTTTCCCTATCATTTTTTAATACATTGATGTATTCCCAAAAGTGTTACATGGAAATCCCATAGAAAGGGAGGTTGAGTTCTCTATTGAACTCATTCCCAGATACAATATATTATCAAATACACTGAATATAATGGAAAATATAAAGTTATATGAATTAAAGTAACAACCTAAAGATATTATACAGAAGGGAATTATTCCAAAAAGTTCATCTCCTTGGGGATAACTTGTTCTCATTGTGAATAGGAAGGATAGATCTGTGTAGTTATGTATTGATTTTAGATAACTTAATGGGATCACAATGAATAATAATTACTCTATCCCAAGGATAGATGTCTTATTTCACAAGATTCATGTGGATCAATTCTACTCCAAGATTGATCTGATATGTGGTTATCATTAATTGAGGTTGAAGAAAGAAGATATTCCAAAGATTGGATTTCAATCAAGATATAAGAATTAAGTGTTTTTTATTCCATTAGGCCTGACTAAATATCCTATTATATATATAGATTTTATGAAAAAAGTCTTTAAGGACTACCTTGATAAATTTTTAATGTGATTTATTGATGATATGCCATTACATTCCAATAGTCACAATGAGCAAGAGGATCATATAAGTGTTATATTGAAAACTGTGAGGAAGTAAATGGTATTTGGAACATTATGAAAATGTTAATTTTGGTTACAATAAGTTTCTTTCTTAGGGAAAATTGTATTTAATGAATTAATATCAGTTCAACATACCATGACAATGTTTTTAGAGGAGTTGGCTTATCCTATAATATTAATTGAGATATGTAGTTTCCTTGGTTTAGTAGAATATTATAAGAGGTTTTTGATAAACTTTTCATGAATTTATACTCCAATATCCATGATAACTATAAAAGGGGATTAGATCATCTAGAAAACTGTGTGTGAAGAATGTCTCAAGGAACTGAAGAAGATATTTTTTTACTAAACGTGTGTTAACTCTACACTCGCTAAAAGATTAATTATTTTTATCGATGTATCTCTAAATGGGATTGGGTGAATCCTCATGAAAAATGACATGGTGATTTATTATTCATATCATTAGTTTAATCATCATGATAATAATTATCCTACACATGAAATGGAGCTATATATGGTTATTTTTGCTCTAAAAATATGGAGGCACCAAATTTAGGGTGTGAAAAGTGATATATACATAGACAACCAAATATTGAATATTTTTTTACACAAAAGGGATAAAATATGAGAAAAATGGATATGGTTGGAAATTATTAATGACTATGAATGTTCAATTCATTATCACCCTTGAAGAGTAAACAAATTCACTGATGCATTATGTATGAAAGACACTATTGTATTGACATTGATGAGGATTCAAGGATATTCATTGTCAATGTCTTAGTAAAATAGGTCATGGGAATCGTAAGGGTAGGGACATCATCAAACCAATCCAAAATGATTTCTCTACGATCATTACAAGAGAAGATCTAGAAATCTCAAAGATAAGATCCATTATCACAGAAAGTGATAAATACTGTGAAGTATGGGATGTTTCTAGAGTTCAATATTGATTAAGAAGGTGTGCTGAAATTTTGTACAGGGCTATGTGTTTCATCTATCTTGGAGTTAATGAAGGCGTTGATGGATGAAGATCATAGTTATATATTCTCTAAAAATCATGGAATCACTAAAATTTATAGCAGACTTCATGATCATTATTGGAGGGATAATATGAAAAGGGACATTTCTGAATACACTACGTGGGTTTTGTTATGTCATCAAGTGAAGGTAAAGGGGTAATATCATAAATGGGTATCGAAACCACTACCCATACAAACATTCAAGTGGGATAATATCACATTCAAATTTTTCATTGGTCTCCCTATAACATACAAAAGAAATAATGAGATATGGGTTATATTGGATTGTCTCCCCAAGACATCCCATTTTGTCCATATTTGAGAAGATTTCTCTTCTTAACAACATTCCATGATTTATGTAATGAATGTGGTGAGGTATTATGATGTTCCACATTCTCTCATTTCTGATCATAATCCATGGTTCATGTCTAAATTCTATATAATTATTAAACATGATCTGAATACTAAATTGAATTTTAGTATTTATTATCACCACTGAACTAAATGAAAATATAAAAGGACTATTCAGAAACTTTAGGACATGCTGAGAACAAGCTCAATGGAATTTAAATTTTGATGGGATTAACACCTCCCAATAGTTGAGTTCTCAAACAAAAAAAACATTAAGTCTAGTATTCAAATTAAACCATATAAATATCTTTATGGAATGCGATTTATAAATCCTACGTGACGGGATGAAGTTGTTGAGAGGAAATTGCTTGGGCCCGATATTGTGAAAGAGATGACAGAAAAGGTTCATTCCTTCCACGAACACATAAAGGCTTCTCAGAGTCGGCATAAGAGCTATACTGTCAATTGTTGAAGGGATATGGAGTTTTATATTAGAGAAAATAATTTCCTTAGGATATCACCATAGAAGAGATTCATGTTGTTTGGGAAGAAGGGGAAGCTCGACCCATGTACATTTCTCCCTATGAAAACTTTTGTCGTATAGGATCAGTGGTTTATTAGATAAAATGTTCAATTATTCTATCTAATGTTCATGATTCATTCCATGTATCTATATTGAGGAATTATATACTTGATCCCTCACATGTACTAAATCTGAAGGTGGTACAACTGGAACATTACCTCTCTTATGAGGAGTAATTGGTGGAGATCTTGGACTGTAGATACAAGGTTTTATAAAACAAGACTGCCCACCTCATCATGTTATTATGGAGGAACCATAAATATGAAGAAACAATGTGGGAACTAGAAGAGAAAATGAGATATAAGTAACATCACCTTTTCTCAACTAAGAAGATGAATTGAAATTTTAGTGTCTAATTTTATTTATGGGGGAAGAATGTAACGACCCTGAATTTTTTTAAATGGTTTTTGTTTCCTAAAAAATATGTGTTTAATATTATACCATACACATAAAAAGTAAAGAGAAACCAAAAAAAATTATAACTTTAACAACTATCATTACATTTTTCAGCTATGAAACTAATTAAAATCTCAAACAATACTACAAGACAATGAATTATGAAATAGAATATCTAAAATGGTAATGGAACACCCCAATATAGTAGAATAATATTCCCCACTGAAAAATTATATTGAAATGTAAAAATATATTATTAAACCAATGAACATATTAATAAATTTAAATATAAACATTAGAGAATTTCTAGAGAATTTTGAGTGAAATAATGAATTGGTATTTATACGGTATAAAGGAAAATATGATTGTTGAGATTGACTTTTATATAACTTTTTGTCAATATAACCATTGGAAACTATAAGCATGGTCAATAATTTTACCATTATATTAGTGTTTATATGTTTTAATGACAAGGTATAATTGATATGTAATGGATAATTGATGGCCTCACCATGAATATTCATTTCGTTTGAAACCCATTTGTCAATAATTTGGGGGGAGGTAGTGTCATTGAGGTACTACCCTGAACCATCCCAATAAGAGATTCAACAAGTGAAGCTTGAACAAAATATCCTACCAGAAAAGTTCATATTAGTGGTCATTACCATTCGGTCGATGTTAGCCGTGAAACCCCATGTAACACACCAAGATTTCCAATCACATTATATTTTTAAATAAATTCAATATCTTGTATAGAACACATCACCAAATAGGTTTGCATTACAGGAATCATTATGTTTCCATAAACAAAACTGTTTTTATAATTATTTAAATGATATATTTATAACTTATCTATTAAATATTTTAATATGAACTATAATAAATAAATTTATAATCTTATTTATAATTTCTTCACATAAATAAAACATTTTATAATGAAATTTTTAATGTTTCAGTAAAATAGGTATATGTTTAAAAATACTAATTAATAAAGAAACTACTTTTTATGTCTTTTTTTGAATAATAATAAAATTAAATTTTGGAAATATTAGAAAATTAATTTGGTAAAATTTAATTCATTTTTGAAGTTATAATATCAATTTTAGGTTGTGGTGAAATTTTGGTAATTTTTTGAAAAGTTTCAATTTTTTATGAATAGTGTAATTACTGTATTTTTTATTTAAAAAATGAATTTTTCATTTAAGTAATTATTTTATTTTAAATTTATTTTAATTTCACAATAAATAAATAATACCCATACTATCACAATGTACTTCATTGGAAAATGATTTATAATGTAATTAGATATAAACATTTTTTTGAACTTTTGAACTTCTCTTTTACACGCCATCTATCCACATTTGGAGGATTATAATGATATGTAATTTTACCTATTCTATAAATTTAATTTCAAAAAATGGACATACATGGTTATAATCAATAGGAAAAATTCAATCTAATAGGATTAAAATAATTTTTTGTTATTAGTAACTTTTGAATTTTATTTACAACACTTAAATGTAAATAGAGCAATTAATGGTAAAAATAATATTATAATAATGTGAAATTACCATAAAATATGTACTAGTTTCATTGGATAAGTGTTCTACATCTAAAATAAACATTATTTATAAATAATTATCCTTTTTAATCCACTTGGGTTAGATTATGACATTTATTATAATTTTTTTAAAGAGTTAAAAATTTTATATTCAAATTTTAATAACTAAATCAATTTTAATATGTTTTTAAACCTAAGATTAATTAGAGTATAATTATATATTTAATATATACTATATTCAAATTTATTCTAATATATTTTCTGTTTTTTCATATAATAAAAAAGTAAATTAAAGTCTTGAATAATAATGATGCCGAAATTTTTTAATTATTTGAGATATCAAATTAATGATATTAATAATATTAAACTAATTATAATTTTAATTCTTTAATGACATAAAAGAGTTTTATAGATAACTTAGATATGTTAGTGACATATTAGAATTATTTATTAGAAGTCATCATGTTGGTTTAATATTTTTAAAAATTGAAATATTAAATAGTATCAAAATTTACAAATATTATATTTTAAAATAAATATAATTTTATTAAATATTATAAAAGTCATAAAATTCTATTGTGTATCCAAATAACTATTATAGTGTTAAATATTTTTTAAATTATCCAATTGGGGTTCGATTTTAATTTTATATTAAATATATTAACCCTATAGTATAAAAATACAAGTAGACATGGTAAAAGATACATTATTTAACTAAGGGTTAAATGGAAAATATAGGATAATTTTTTGAGCTAAACATGTCTAAAATTCATTGGATGAAATTATTTCTACCAATCCTCATATTATCTTATAAATAACTCACTTTGGAGTAATGTTAAAAATAAACTCATTTTATAATAAATTAATTGTTTTAGAGTTTTAAAAAGTATCCCTCCCCTCTCTTATAAAAGGGAGCATCTCCTTTTATTTTATTCACACCTCTAAATACATTTATCGTGGTCAAAACCTGACCATTAATCCTAAAAAATTACCTCACTTCATCCTATATTCCATACTTTTGAAAAAAAATCAACCTAATGAGTCCTTTTGTGCAAATGAAAAGGAGACACTCGAAGAAGAGGTAATTGTTTTACCAACTATTTCAAAGTTACTTTCTTCTTATACTTTATTTTACATAGTTGTTTCCATACAATAGTAATAACTTCAGAATATAATATATTATGTTATGTTTTTATGATTAGGGGCAACCGTTTTATTTGTTTTACCCATCCTACGGAAAACAATATACCCATACGTGTGTACGTATGACTTACCATCTCCACACCATGGTGTAAACTTATTATCATATATAATTTATTTATTTGGGTATAATAATGAATACAATGGGTATAAATAATAAGTATTATATGATAATTATTATTTATAATTAATATACCATTCAATTATATGCCATTTAGCCATAAAAGAAATGATATCGTCGCTTGTGCGTACGTACGACTTTCCGTCTCCAAGAGGCGATAAGATTCACCCTCCATTACAAACATTTCAGAATGATTATAACAATGTATATAATAAATAAATATAGAATATATGACACTTTAATACTAATTTAATAATATATGAGTGTGTTTGTGTGTGTTTCATTTTCTTTCTTCTATGCAATACAAAACGAAAATGGAAACAGTAGTCAAGCGTATGTACGACCTACTGTCTCCATAGACAGTGTATTCCATTTCATATACCAAGGTTATATATATATAAACTGAATATATATATGATATATAAATCTTTTTATATATTATGTAATTAATTAAATCATCATATATGTAATAGGATCAAGAATAACAAGTCACAACACCTACGATAAGTAATGCAGTTATTATACGAAACTTTTCATTAACAACTAATTATTAATAAATGAGTAAAATAAATCCATAAATGAATCAGATATGAAATAATAAATATTATTATGGATATTTATAAGTTAATTATAAGTTTAGAAACATTATACATGAGTTTCAAACGTGTACATTGTGTATCAGACCTAAGGTTAAGGAATTCCATCTCACTTTTAATCTTCATGAGATATAAGCCATGTTAACCACCTATTTATTGTGTGTGGTGTATGTATAGCCTCTATAATATTTGATATCATGAATAAATTTATCTCCATTTTATTTAAGGATTCATTTGATGATATTGGTCTTATTAATTAAATGTTCAAGGTTGTATGAGATGCATTGAATGGTTAAAGAATTAGTCCTTTATCCATTTCAATATTCATGATATTACAATACATATTTATTTATATTTATATAAAGGATTATAAAGAAAATTTTATTCCTACTTATAATTTAATTAAAATTTTTTCAAAAGGAATATTTTTAAGGTTTCATTTAAGGGACCCTTTAATTGAAACATCATTTTAAAATTTAAATGATTTATTCATATAATTATGTCTCATTAATTTCCTTGTTTTTAAAATGATTCTAAGGATTTATTTATACGGACATAAATGATTTAAAATTTTGATTCCTTTCAAAAGATTCAAAGTGGTATGGAATACTTTTATTCAGTATATTTTTAGATTTCTTCTTTCATAAGTGCATAACATTTGATGAAATGATTTCAATGAAAAGGGTGTATTTGTCTTAAGATATTTTAACAAGTTTTATAGAGTATTTTAATCTATGTTGACATACAATATTGGATATTATGATTAATTGAGGTTGATATCTTATGATATCATTCACCATTTTCTATTGAATGATCATTTCTTCTGCGGAGGTTCTATTTGGATACCATTCATCATTTATAGTTAACATATTAACATTTCAAAATTAGTTTTAATATGTAGTTTTATGTTGGTTGTGTTTCACCATTTCATAAGAGGAATTCCTTTGTCTTATTAAGTGATGGTAAATGAAATATACATCACATTGATGCATTGGTAGGTCTAATTAGACAGAATAGTTTCTTAGCACGAATCCTTGGTGGTATGTTTATATATGGTCTTGTGTAAAGAACTAGAAATTAAATGTATTGTTTTAATTATTTCAGATTATTACAAGTCTGAAAAAATTAACAGTGCTTAATTCTGATGCCCAGTGTGCGAGGTACAGAATTTTGAACATTTTATAAGGTGTGTTCAATAAACGTGCAGACATCATTTTCTAACATTTCAACAGATTCACGGAATTGAAATTTGAGGACACCGTTTAATCTGTAGCACCATGATTCGCTTATGGGGGGTTCACTTCTACCACAGCGGATTAGGATAAAAATTTAATTTTTGGAATTTTAAAAGAATAATAAAATGAAATGTAATTGTTAATTTATTTTTCACAGTAGTTGACCATCAATGGTGGGACCTCTATGTTGTCAATCCAATTAATGGCTGGACTCTATGTTTCTATAACCTTAATGTTCGGATGTTAAATGAAGATCATAAATGAACCAAATTAATGTTGTGAAACTCAGTTGTCTCTTCAGTCAATATAATTGAAGCTCGAGCGTGGGATTTTGGATGGAAGAGAGGAACCTATGATGAAGAGCTGGAACAACTACCACCGAGGAGGAACTAGAGCTTAGAAAGCAACTTCGGAGTGATTGAGCTGGGAACGACGAATGCTGGTGGATTCATCACTATGCAGATTCTCCTTCCACCACTGCGAAGACCCCAAAGTGATCAAGGTATGGGGATTATTCATGGTTTAATTATTTGATTTGAATATTAATAAAATTTTTCTAGCTTGTTATGATGAAAATACGTACAGTGTGGGCTAATATAACAAGGCCTTGACCCTCCTCTATTTCATTCTTTTTTAAATCTATGGTGGATGAATTTCCAACTCGGTAGGACTTTGAATCCATGTTCCACACAATGACGAAGGCATCCTTGGAGGCCTGTAGGAACAAGAAGAGTGGAAAATGGACATCCAGATCTCATCCGGTGGCCCATGGAAGATTCATTGGTGCGGCACCAGCAATAGGCGTCGGCGGTGAAGGAAGCGGCCAGCGCTCGTGGGTTGTGGAATAAGTCGGTGCCGCTTGGCATCATGGCAGACCCGAAGGGGTGACCGACACTCATCAGGCCACGTTGGGGAGGCGGTGTGTCGTTTCACACCGTGGTGATGGGACCGTGACATCAATGTCATAGTGGAAAGGGAAAAATCGCCTTGTTTCCTATAGAACATGTGGAGGCACTGATTGAAGAGCCGAACGATACTTTGAGTCGTTCGAGGAGCTGGGTGTCCACCCGACTGGCGAGCCGCACCAGCACACCGGGTCGTGTCGCTTGGTGTGCCATGCCTAGCTAGTGGGATGGGGTGGTCTATGGACCACCGAGAAAAGCCCTCCACTGCCCAGTGGGTCAAGACCTCTGCAGCCAAACCCAATAATGCCGGCCTAGGCCGGTTCAGGCCAGGTCGGTCCGGACCCTAACCCATTCGGGCCTAGTTTCTTTTAAAGAGCTGTATCTTGTGAACAAGACGTCCGTTTGATGAACCATTTGGGATGATGTGATCCTTGGAGTGACACGATCCTTTTGAGAAACATTACTTGAGTTTTTGAGAAAGTTGGAGTATGGTCGAGTTGGATCGTACCCGAATCCAACATGACCTCTACACTAAAATGCCAATAACTCACAGACCGAGCATCCGGTTGATGCTCTGACTATTGCATTCGAACCTATAAGAATTGATATCCTTTTGGGTAACTCTTTCTTGGATATTAAATGAAGTTGAGGCATGGCTGATATCCAGAGGAGTAGATACTATTGAACTAAATATTACCATGTGTGGGGAATCTTGTGGATGGATTTCATCTAAGTAGCGACCCAGTGTGGATCAACATCATAGCGATTATTTGTGGATCAGCATCTAGAGACCATTTGTGGATTATAATCTAGTGACCCTGTGAGGATCAACATAATAGAGAACCTGTGTGGATCAACATTATAGAGACCCTCTTTGGATTTGCATGGAGCGACCCTGTGTGGACCAGAAATATAGTGACCCTATGTGGATAAGCATTCTAGAAATCCTGTGTGGATCAGAACTACAAAACTTGATAAGGACAAGCCAAAGATCGGCATGTCATGGATCAACAACATACGGCCCTACGTGGATCAACAATGGAACAAATCTTTAGTGGTTTAATTGTGGAGACATCCTAATGGTATAAAATTATATAGCATAAGACTAATCATCTTTATTAATGAAAACTGAGTTGTAGACCTACTTTTAGTTGTGTCATTATCTTTGTGCTTTTTGATTGATATAATCCTTTCTGATTTTCCTTTTTTGAATTCACAGATACCTTCACAGGTCTCGGGGTCCCTACTAGGCATTGTTATAATCACCCGTTCATAGGATTTCCCCACATCTTGTTCTATCTTGTGCTGAATACATGAATTCTTGACTGAGACTTGGGGATCAAGGACCTGATGATCGATGAAAGTGATGGTAGACGTGGAGAGATTCATAGATGAGTTTTACCTACCTCCAGGTAGGATCCTTTGTGGACAATTTTGGGTGTTGTATTCTATTTTCTGCTGTAGTTGTATCTTTCAGTTTGGCTTGTATTTCAGCCCCGTTACTTTCTGTACACACTTTTACTACTATTGATTTACATAATGGTTTCATCTTATTATGTTCCATGGATGTGTTCTTGTACAGATATAAAGACAAATCCTTCCCATTTTAGGGATATTACTTTCTGGTGCTAGTCGCCAACCCCTGCCTTATGGAAGGCAGGCTTGGGTTAGTCACGATACAGGCCCTAGGGGACGGGTCGTGGTAATGTTGTATCAGTGGAGTTGGTTCTAATGAAGAACTATGACTCTGATATTTCAAATAGAAAAATAGTGCTATGGGTTTTGAGAGTGGTTTTCAGTTCAGGGTGTCTACTATTGGTGCGGCGGCCGACGTATTCATACACCCTAACCCTGGATTTTGATTTCTAACTCAGTGAACAAAAAGACTAATTTCGTGTGTTGTGGAAATGTTTTACATCTGATCTCTTTTCAGTCATCTCACCTGGTATATCTTATTGAACATGGCGCACCTGTTTCTTTTCAAGATTCCTCCACCTAGAAATCCTACCATGATTCCAGAGAGAGTTCATGATGACAGCCAAACGAGTGATGAGGCTTCGGTACAAGGCCGTCATACAGTGATAAAACCTTCAGGTGGTGACCCAACAACACCATAATACTTTGGGAAGCTATTTCCACCAGACCCACTGGCAGACCATGCGCACCAACTGGGCGTGTTGTATGAGTTCCAGCGGAAGAGGCCTCTGAGGATTCGAGGTGGGATAGATTCCCAGGCAGGTGAGGACTAGATGGATGTAGTGGATAGATTATTCCACCTAGTTGGGACACCAGCATAGCTGATGGTAATCCTAGCTACTATCTTTTTCTTTGGCACAATAGGGATATGGTGGAGTCTGACACTCTAGACGCATGAGGAGGTGACACTTTCCTTGTTAGACTTCAAGACCCTCTTCAGGGTGGAGTTCGTACCTACAAATTTACGCTATGTTCATATCCTAGAGATACTGCTCTTACAGTAGGGTAGCATATCAGTGGCCTTGTACTTGAAGATATTTAATGACCTCTCATGCTACTCCACCAACATGGTATGAGACCCACTCTTTAGGTCCCGAACAATTGAGAAGAGTCTTTGGCAGGAGATCAGAGAATTGAGGGTATCATTGAATATTTTGACACAGGCTGGAGTGCTTGAGCGAGAATTATTAGTGGAGAGATTCTTAGCCAAGCAGGCACCGACTGTGAGATCCAATATCGGATGAAAGATGGACAATTCATCAATAGCAGGTAGTAGGCACATGAAGTAGAAGTCCAAGCAGGACAGACCCTCCGGTGGACGACCCCAAGATGCAGGGTCGGTGTTGCGGAGATCGCGATGCATAGGGGTACTATTGGGAAGCATATTGTGCTTCATGTGAGTCAGGCAGGGTGACAGGGCCCGCGACTGCCCCGAACTGCCATACTAACGATCAGTAGAGGGTTGAGGGACTACCGATACCAAGGAAGATATTCGAGTGAGGAGTTCTGTAGGGTGGAGGATGTGGAAGAGTAGAAGGTCGTACAATAGGCGGGGCGGTGATTTGTGGTTCAACATTCACCACCACCAGGTGGTCCACCCCAACCAGAGGGAGTAGGTGGATAGGGGCGAGTTCATCTATATGCAGTAGGGGCTTACATCCATGGTGCTCCAAGTATGATTAGAGGTAAGATATGAGTCTATTACAGCCTCCCTGTATTACTTATAGACACCTATTCCTGTCACTATTTCATTGCCATGACACTCGTTCAGAGCTCGAAAATTCTGATGGCGTTGTTGGCTCTATCCATATAATTAGATACCCCTACGGGAGATGAATCGATGATTATAGACTGTTGCAGATAGTGTGAGCTCACTTTAATAGGCGAGTTATTTAGCTGATATCTCTTAGTAGTAGCATCAAGGCCTTACGATTTCATCTTGTGTATGGACTGGCTATCCATAGTCCATGATTAGATCGAATATTTTAGGCACAAGTGCGGTGTGTATGTGAGGATGGAACCATGTTTTACTTAACTGGTGAGAAGGGAACCTTCACAGCATGGGATGGACATACTCGGAGGAGATTGCAGCTGATCACTCATTAGTTGGCTAGCCTTACCCTCAGAGTAGTTGACATGAGATGTCTGAGTTATCCTATAGTGGTGGATGAGTATGACAATGTTTTAACTAATTATATTCTGGGACTACCTCTCGCAGATAGGTAGACTTCTACATCGACATGTACCTAGGGACAACACTGATATCTATGTCAGCATATCGGATGGCCCCGGAGGAGCTTCGTGAGTTGCGGGTACAGTTGGAGGACATGCATAATAAGGGGTTCATAAGGACCAGTGTTTCTCCATTGGAATCCCTGATTTTGTTTTCCATGAAGGAATATGAGTGTCTAAGGCTTCGTGTCGACTATAGACACCTAAACCAGGTGATCGTGAAGTACCAATATCCACTCCCAAGGATTGAGGATCTCATAGACCACCAAACAGAAGATCGATGGTTTTCAAAGATAGAACTTAGATTAGGATGTCAGCTGCTCGGGGTACGTGATGGGGACTTACCAAAGACGGCCATTAGATGTTGGTATGATCATTATATGTTCTTGGTGATTCACATCCGCATGAACAATGATCTGGTAGAGTTCATGGGGCTCATGAATAGTATCTTCCTGCCTTACCATGATCACTTCATGGTAGTCTTCATTGACAAAATCTTAATACACTTGGAGTTAGAGGGGGATCATTCCACACACCTACAGATAATTATGGATACACTCCCAGAGAACCATATTTGGGGAAAACTCTCTAAGTACCAATTTTGGATATGGGAGTATGCTTCCTGGGGCACGTTATCTTAGAGACTACAGTTGCAGTGGATCCGGAGATGATAGAGGCAATTCTTCCTTGGGAGCCACCCAGGAGTGTGACTAAGGTGCATAGTTTCCTAGGATTGTCTGGGTACTACAGGTTATTCGTACTCGTCTTTTCCATGGTTTCGAAACCCTTGTTAGCTTTGACAAAGAAGGTACAACCCTTTGTGTGGATGGAGAGGTGCCAACAGAGTTTTCAGGAGCTGAGGCAGAGACTGACGAGTGCCCCCATCTTGAGGCTATCATAAGAGGGTGTTGGGTATGTAGTCTACTAAGACACATCAGGGACCAAACTAGGTATTGTATTGATGCAGGAGTGATCAGTGATCACCTACGGCTCATGGAAGTTGAGACAAAACAAGAAGAACTATTATACCCATGACATGTGGTTGGCAGCAGTGGTCTTTGTGCTGAAAATGTGGTAGCACTACATGATGGGTGAATGATTTAATATTTACTCTGGTCACAAGAGTCTCTCGTATATCTTCTCCTAGAAATACCTGAACATGAGACATCGTCAATGGCTAGATTTCCTCCAAGACTACGTCTTTTAGATAGTCTACACTGCTGGGAATGGGTATGTAGTAGCAGATGCACTCAACAGGAGTTATGGTCTACAGTTGCTGAGTGAGGAAATAGAGAAGCTAGCCGCATTTTTGTAATCCTTCATATATTGGAATGGATCATCTAACCTCTAGTTTATGATAGTTACTCCCCCACTCCATCTACGAGTCATGGAGGCACATCTTGGGGACATTGACTGTGATAGGATGTGTTGAGGGAGTTGCAGACATCCCATTTGGAGATACATCCTGGAGTAGCGAAGATGTACGAGGACCTATGACATCAGTACTGGGGGATAGGGATGAATAAATTTGTGTCAGGTTATGTATCTTGATGCCTCACTTATCAGCAATTGAAGGCCAAGCATTATGTACTAGTAGGCCTAGCTCGGCAACTTGAGTTACCGGAGTGGAAGTGGGATGGTATCTCCATGGACTTTGTGATAGGGCTACCACATACCTCTAGGGGCCACAATTTCATCAGGGTGATCGTTGAACAACTCACCAAATCATCCCACTTCCTACCCATCAAAGAGAAGGGATCAGTAGAGGGATTGGGAAGAATTTATGTGTAAGAGATTGTGAGACATTAGGTAGTTCGTCGACGATTGTATCAGATCGTGACTCACATTTTACTTCCCAATTGTGGAAGAGATTGAAGGGTAAATTTGGGACTTAGTTACGCATGAGCACCACCTTTCACCCTCAGAAAGACGGTCATACAGAGCGGATCCTACAGATACATGAGGACATGCTTTGTTCTTGTGTCCTTGATTTTGGCTGTAGTTGGGAGGACCACCTGCCATTGGTGGAGTTTTCATACAACAATAGCTATCACTCCACCATCAGTATGGCTCCGTTTGAGGCCCTGTATGGAAAACATTTCATTTCACCACCATGCTGGAATGTCCCAGAGGAGTCATAACTTATGGGGTCAGAGTTGATATAGGCTACCACAGAGAAGGTGAAGATCATCTAGGAGTGGATGAAGACTATACAGAGTAGGCATAAGTCGTTCACTGAAAGGATATGGAGTACCATGTAGTTCGAGGAAGGAGACCATGTCTTCCAAAGGGTCTCACCGCGAAAAGGATTACAGAGGTTTGGGTCAGGGTGACCAGCTATCTTTGTGGTTCATCGAACCTTTCCAGATCCTCAATAGAGTAGGAATGATGGCATACCATCTAGATCTTCCCCCATATATGAACCAGGTGCATAATGTTTTCCATGTGTCACAGTTGAGAAGGTACGTACATGATCCATTGCATGTTATCGACTGGGGTGGGCTAGACATCGATGATTGGGAAACATTTGTGGAGTTCCCATTGAAAATAGAGGAATGACGGGAGTGGGTCCTTTGTGGCTGGTCAATTCCTCTGGTGCGAGTTCGCTGGTAGCGTGGGAATCTCTAAGAGAGCACATGGTAGTAGGAGGATCATATGCATGCTAAGTACCCTAATTTGTTCCCCTAGTTTTATTATAGTTTTCAGGGATAAAAATCCCTAATGTGGGGAGAATTTAAAGATGCAGAAAATCAATGTAATTTTTTTAATTTATTTGAGATTATTACGAGCCTTCCAAAATTGAAGGTGCTTAATTATGAGGCCCGGTGTGCCCAGAACAGAATTTTGAATTTTTTTTATGTTATGTTTAGTAAACGTGCGAGTGTCATTTTCTAACATTTGAACTGGTGCTCGGAATTGAAATCCAAGGAAACCGTTGAAATATACAGTACCAAGATTCTCTTATGTGAGAATTTAATTCAACCACAGTGGGTCTAGAGAAAATGATAATTTTTGGACTTTTAAAAGAATAATAAAATAACATGTAATTGTTATTTTATTTTTCTTAGCAGTTGAGCAGCGGTGACAGGACCACAGTGTTTTCAATCCATTTAATGGATGGACTCTTTTTTTTCTATAACCTTGACATTTGAACTTTAAATGTAGTTCATAAATGAACCACATTAATGTTGTCGAACTCAGTTGTCTCTTCGGTCTATTTAATTGAAGCTCAGGCATGGGATATTGGACAAAAGAGAGGAACCTCTGATGAAGTGTTGCAGAGTCTTCCACCAATGAGGAATATGGGCTTGGACAGCAACATCAAAGGGATCGAACCGGGAATGATGAACACTGGCGGCTTCATCAAAGCATGGATTCTCTTTCCACCACTACGATGACCCCAATGTGATCATGTTAGGGGGATTTTTCATTGTACAATTCTGTGAGTTGAGGATGAATAAATTGTTTCCTACTTGTTATGATGCTAACGCAAAGGGAATGGGCCAAAAAAAACAAGCCCAGAACCCCCTCTACATAATTCTTGTTGTGATCTTCAGTGGGTAAATTTCCTACTCAGAAGAACCTAGAATCATGGAGTCGCGCAGCAACAAAGGCATCTCGGGAGGCCCATAGGCGCGACCAGGGAAGAAAACGGACCACCAGATCTCACCCGGTGGCCCATGGAAGATCCACCGACATGGTACCTGCGCAAGGGCACCAGCATCCAGTGTCGGCGGTGAATGAAGCGGCTGACGCTTTCTAGCCTCATAAGAGGGAAGCACCACTTATTACCAAAGCGTACCCGAAGAGGCACCCAACACTGGGTTGGCCGGTTTGGTGAGGTGGTGTTCCATATCGTACCACATTGAAGTGAATGCCACATAAAATCCATGAGAGAGTGGTACCCACGCCCCACAGGTCCCGCGGAACATGTGGTGGTGCCACGTGTCCCCGTTAATTGAAGAGCTGAACAGGTCCTCTATCCATTCGGGGAGGCGGGTGGCTACCCAATTAGCGATTCGTGCCAGCGCACGAGGCCACACTCAACTAGTGGGTCTAGCCAGTCTGCGGCCCAATGGGCTAAGCCCGCCATCACCCAGCCCTGCTAGGGTGGGCCGGGATGGGCCACAACCTTGTGGGTCGAGCCCACCGCGACCCAGCCCAACCGGGTCTGACCGGACCCCGACCCATTCGGGCCCAGTTTCACTAAAAGAGTAGTATCTTGCGAACCATATATTCGTTTGATGAACCATCTGCAGCGTTGGGATCCTTGGAGGGGGACAAAAACTATGACATACTCCACCTGAGTTTTGGTGAATTTTGGTGTACAGTAGGGTTGGATCATACCAAAATCCAACCTGGCCTTCGGCACTAAAATGCTAATAACTCACAGACTGGGATTCCAGTTGACGCGCTGTTTATTGCGTTGGAATCCTTAATACATAACAGTTCATTGGGTTACTCCTTCTTGGATTTTCGTAGTATTTGAGGCATAACCGATATATAGAGGAGAAGATACTATGGAACTCATGTGTACCGGGTGCGGGGAATCCTGTGGCAGGTTTTCATCAGAGTTGCGACCCAGTGTTGATCAGAATCATAAATAACTTTTGTGGATCAGCTTCTAGAGATCATGTATGGATAAAAATCTAGAGACCTTATCTAGATCAACATCATAGCAACCCTATGTGGATCAACAACATAATGAACCTATGTGGATTTGAATTACACGAACCTGTGTGGATCAGCACCATAGCGACCTTATGTGGATCAACACTCTAGCGACCCAGTGTGGATCAGCAGTACATGACCTGATGAGGACCATTCATAGAGAGACCCATTGTGGATTAGCTACATAAGACCCTTTGTGGATCGAACATGGAACAACTCCTTCATGGTTTAGTGGTGGAGGAATTCTAACACAAAGAAATGATATAACATAAGACTACTCATCTTTATTTCTGAACTCTGAGTTGTGTACCTGGTTTGAGGTGAGTCTTTTTATTTGTACTTTGTGATTGAGATCAGGCTTTGTGATTTTCATTTGTGGAATTTTGAGAGACCTTTAGGGGTCTCAGTGTCCCCACTCGGTATTCTTATACTCACCCCACCACGGGCTTTGCTCGTGCCTTATTGTGACCTGTACAGATGATGGGCATCCTTGACTGAGAACCGTGGAGCTAAGACCTGATTGTGGATGGCGGTGATGAATGACGTGGAGAGCTGTAGAGATGAGTTGTACCTACCCTCCAGGTAGGATCCTTGGTGGATGATTCCAGGAGATGTTTAATATTTTTTTGTAGTTTTATCTTTAGTTTAGGCTTGTATTATGGCCCCTAAACATTCAGTACACACTTTTACTACTGCATTTTTACATTGGGGATGCATCCTATTGTTTTCTTGGGTTTTGTGTTTGTAAGGACATAAATTCATTGCATTACCATTTTAGGGATACAACTTTTTTTGTGCTAGTCTCCAACCACAGGCCTATGGAATGCATGCTTGGTGTAGTCATGGCACGAGTCCTGGGGGGACGGTTCATGAAATCATGGAACAAGGCCTTGTATGTATGGTTATGATGTCAAAAATTATCCATTCCTTCATTATATGATTATTTATTGATAGGAAATGTGAATATTTGACTATTAGATTATCCATGTGAACATTTAAATGGAATTATAAGATTTATTCATGCCAAATTATGCAGAATATTGTCATTAAATGGATTTTATTTTATTTTTATACCTTTTCTTATAAGTTTATTCATACTTATGAAATTATATGATGTATTATTTAACCATACTGAGCATCTGAACTCACTAATTTCGTATGTTTTATTTTTCCAATAGGCCAAGAAGTGTTTTATGATTTATATATAGGGTTATTCTAGGAAAATAATTGTATTCTCAAAGGATTATCTATGTTGTATTTTAGGTTTTGAATTATAATGAAAAAATCATGTACGTAATCTATTTTCCAAGACTAGTAAACTAATCTGTCCTTTAGGATTTGATACCCTATAATCATGTCAATTTATTAAATTAATGCCCCAGATCCGAGCATCTTGGTTTTGGGAATTACACCCCACAAACCTATGACCATCACACATCAGACCCTCCTGGCATTTGAGGGTGTAATATGTTTTTACGTGTCTAGATCTTAGTTTCTTATAATATAAATTCAGTTTTATAAATAAAATATTTTTTCCATTAATAAATCTCAAGAATAGTTTTTCTTAATAAAATATATGTTTAATTGAGAAGAATATGATTATTTTATTTGTGGACAAAAATAAAAAAATTTGTAATTTATTTATAGAAAATATATAAAAATTTTATTATAAACCAACGTATTCTAAATAGTATTTCTTTTAATGATATATTCTCTTAAAATTATTTTCATAAAATAATAAATGATATCATATTTTTTTAATGGAAATTACATTTTTTAAAAGTGTGAGAAATTTGATCATGCCTTGAAAACTGCTATGTTGGTTGGAGTGAGTATCTCAACAGTGGGGTGAATTGAGTTCCCAATAAATTTTTATGTTAAAGATTATGTTAAAATAAAATCCCCCTAATAAAAATCTAGATGGTTAATAAAAATCGTAGATCGATATAAGATCTTTCATTTAAAAAATTCTCTAAAAGAGAGATTATGTCACAGTTAAAATAATATTTATAATTATCTTAGAATTTGAAATAAACTTACCTAGAAAAAATATAAATAGTATATTTTTTTAATTTTTAATGTAATCAATTTTTTATAGATTAAAAAGAATATATATATTGATAGTAAAATAGAACACAATAACATTGTGATATAAAAATGATGTTCTGCTTCAATATGAGAATTAATCCCATTCACTTGGAAATCACCTACTACCAAGAGGATAAGGATAACAATAAAAAAAATATAACCTAGATCAGTTAAACAAACATCAGATATAAGATTTCTAGGATAAATAGCCTCTCCCACAGTTATACGTGGGAAGTAAAGATAGTGATAGCCACAGTAGGACCTCTTTTAAAAACATCACGGGTAAACATACTGAAAGGAAGGACAGAATAACTAGTACTCTCTAGTTAGGTGTAAGAGACAAATTGTGTTTTATAATAAATTTACAACACACCACTAAAAAGAGAAATAAATAAATAGAAGAGAAATAAACAAATTGAGATGCTCAGTCTGATATGTTTATAGTGGTCAAAGTCATTAAATCGGCTTTAGTGAGCAGCTTGAGCTTTCTTTTTTAAGGTTGTAGAAAAATAAAGGATTGTATGAATTTTTAGGAATTTTTCAGTCGATCTCTTTCAGTTTATCAATCGATATATATAATTTATTCAATAATTATATGTCATTGATCTTCACATAACATGAATCAATAAGCTTTCAAGAGTTCATAGATTCAATCACACACTTTTACATTGGTGTTTATGTAATTGATCATCATATATGTCGTGTGTATCATGTATATAGATAGATATAACTTTCATGTATATACAGAAGCATAATTTATATGAGACAGATAATCCATAGATCATCATTGAATATTTCATGAGGACATTATCAAATTTTCCTTGAACAAAAATAGACATTGATCCATTCAGGCTAAAGTCCACATACAATAATGGTAATGAGAAGATTGTTGGGAATATTCCAGTAGAGATATCTCAAAATGGTGGTATCTCAGGCGACTGTAGACTCAGAGTCGAGAGGTATCTCGTTCTGGTGGTTACATTCCTAATGGTGAAAATCCTAGTGGTGAAAATCTTTGAGGTGATAAACATGGTGGTGACTCACCTCAGCGGTAGATCTAGGCTCCCAGCTAATGGTGAACTTCCAAAACACAATTTCGTATTATCATAAAAATAGTTTTACATATAAAATGATACCATACATCCATATAACATTAGTATTGAATGAATCAAGTTTTATGCTCAATAAAATAAGATAGATTCAAACAAACTCCACATAAGGAGGATCCAACATTCTCCCCCTTTTTAATGATCACAAAACATGATATAATATATGATATGTACTAAATGTAGAAATAAAGATAATCAACTATATATGAAAGTTATATACAATTTTATTATCATTTCATAAGATATATGTGTGATATAAACAATTTAGTTTAAAAAAATTAATTTATTTTGAAGATGTCAGAAAATAAAATAAATTCTCATTTTATCTCCCCCTTTGATATCATCAAAAAGAATAATGAAAGGAGAAGAACACTAAAATTGTGAATTTAAATATTATCCAAAAACACATTGAGTACAAAAATATAAATAGAAAGATTACAAGTACCTAGTCCCTATAAAAAGACTATATCTAATCCAATTCAATGTTTAGTGGTTGGTGACATATCCACTTTCTCTTTCCCTTTGTCCTTGTCTCTGTCTTGATATGAGACAACAGTAGTAAAAGAAGGACCATTGGTTGTGAGTGAAGGAATTTTTGTGGTAGGAGGAAGTGGATCATGAATATGAATTGGCCTAGGGTTTCTCATTTCAATAGTTGTTGAAAAACAAGGAGGCTAAAATGGTGGAGGTAGAAGACATTCAGATTGAGTAATCACAACAGGTCTATATCAAACTGGATCTCTGTTTATAGTTGAAAAAACTTTTTTCAATGCAATTGCCTATCATTTAATCTAATTTTTACTATTTATGTGTAGTGACGGTTTCATTAGATTGATAAAATCAATAATTATATTACCCACCCCTTCCATAGCACTAAAGAAATAATTGTTTTCATCCATGAGTCTCAGTAATACTAGTGTGAGAACCATTAGATGACTCACTAGTCCTCTGAAAGTCCAAGTAAATAGTTTAATCCTCACATTATCTTCCAGAAAATTGAATATATCTTATATCTCATGCTTTGTGTTAATTTCGGACAAATAATATTTAATGTCTTTCCTGACAATGTCCTTATCTGTCCTAGAATCAATGGCATACTCCCTTATAATCTGTTATACCTGTTCTCTAGGATCGTGTATCTTCCATAATTTTTCTTCATGTGTTCACACATCACCCAAAGAATAATTGAGTTTTTCTTTAATAATCTACCTGGTCATGTTTCTATCAATTGGTACTGGATTATGGAGGGGTGAAGGGGATGTAAAGGCAACATTAGTCATGATTCCCAATTTCTAGAAGATTGTATTCATACTTTTGGAAAAAGAATATGTCATACATCCTATGGAAGCTTTCAATACTTCAACTTATTTTGAAAATATTCTACCATGCACTTCAATTTCTTGAATGTGAAAAGTAAATCTTAGTTGTAAATGTGATATAACCAACTCAATCAAAAATCGAGTTCTTCATTAACAGAGTTATGTAATTGGAGATGGTTGAGAGCTGAAGAAATTTTTAAAATCTAAAACTAAATTCATTCTCAAAGATTCCAATTTAGAATTAACATATCATTTAAAATGTTCTATTCCATCTTTTGTCACAACATCAAGAGCTATATCTTAATGAGAAAAAGGATAATCTCTTTTCTCTTGAGGAACTTCATCCTTAGCTGATCTATTAGTCTCCATGGGAGAAAATCGCTGCAACTCCCTAGCATGATCAATCTGATGCACTAAGGATCCTTATCCCCTATTAATATTTTCATTCCCACAATCAGAATCACTATAACACAAAAAATTCAAAAAAAAATTGGTTACTTTTAATGTAATATAAAATAACTTAAATAATGTACTTTATATGGGGGAAGGGGTGAATCTATGATTATGGAATAAGTTTTAACAATATCGGATACAAAAGGAGAAGTTACTATATCATATTTATGTGTGAGGTTTTATGGATCTATGTGATCCACTTATTCTAACTGGTCAATGGGATTTAGAGACATCTCCCCTTCATATGTAGCATCCATAATCTCAATAGAAATAGGTGGTATATAGTCCATCATAGTATCTTTATATTGGTTTTAAACTCTGATAGTACTTGATACCACTGGGGATGAAGAATTTAATTGAACAATTTCTTGATCATGATCAGTAGGATCATCACCATTTTTTTCATTGTCATCATTATGACTATCTCAATGTTTCTCATCATCTCTATCATTATGACCATTTCCATGATCTTTTCTATTATCATCATCAACTTCACCATTTTTATCATCTCCATGATTAGATCTATTATCATTATCTCTATCATCATGATCCCCATTATCCTTTCTTTCATTTCTATTTAGGTTAGCATTATCCATATCATCATTTTATTCCTTAGAATCATTTTCATCACTATCATTTCCATTACGATTTTGGTTAATTGATGATTTGGTGGAAGATATCTTAAACTATAATTCTCTAGATACTTTAGTTTCCACATTATCATCTTCATCTAAAAGCGATTTTTAGGTAGGTAGTGAACCTAATGGACTGATAGATCCAAATGAAAATGGAAGAGAATATTGAGGGATTTCCAGATCAATCACCACTTCTACTGAAATTTTTTCATCTTCTTTCATATCATTCTCATATTTGTCAATATCATCATCATCAGAGTATTAAACTCACTTGTCAGGATCAAGACTATGATCCACATTTTTCTTAGGTCTAGATGGGTGATTAGTAGTGATTCATCGTACAATTTTTCATTATATCTTACCCATCATTTATTCCCTGGGTTGAAGCTCACTTTAACCATTTGGTAAATTATATTTGATAAGAAAAAAACCACCATAATTTTCTTAGGATTCTTCACCTTCATTGAAAAATCCATTAGCATCCAAGATGGTAGATATCATCTTAGGATTTATCAAATAGTTTGATATTGACCTTTTATTGCACATCTCCTACATATAGATCATCAAAAATCAAAAAATATTGATCATTTTTCCTTGATTAATAATTAATAGAAAATAAACATACATATATCAAATAGATTTGAAATATCATTTAAAAGGAAACAATACATACTAGAAAAATATTAACAATAGATTACATTCAATATCAAGTTCTTCATCTATGGGTCTCCTTAGGGTACCATCTCTTGTCAACTATAATAGGGTATCTTAGTTTTTGAATATTTCACAATAACATGGAACACTTATTTGAAAATTATTATATACCACTTTATATGGTACTTTTAAGCACTTTTCTCAATCTTTTGATGAGAAATAAATCTCTTATCCATCTATGATACTTATTATCACATCCCCATTACTTTGGAATATAAACTCATCATTCTGATATAAATCATATACTAACCTCAAATAATACCCACGGTTATTTGATGTGAACCAGTTAAACCATGTTTTTCTTTGATAACATTCAATAACAGTGTATTACTAAATATAATCCTTTGTGAATCAATTTGTGTTTTTTTTTACAACTAATTTTTCCAGATGTGGGTTTCTTGAAAGAACATAAAAAGTGCTGACATATACATTGTGTTTATTGGACATCATCATATATTCTAGATTAAAATATGGTATTAACTATACATGGGCCATTTGGATCAATTGAATGGTTAGATATAATGATATAATAAGGAAATATGACCAGTCTGATAGGATGGAAACTATTCGGGAGTTCAAGGATTTAAGGGGTAGTAAATTGATTTGATTGAGCCTGAGTGATTTATAATATAGGGATTCCAACAAATAAATAATACTAAATTTAAAATAATAAAAATGTATTCGGTAAAAGAGTAGAACCGGTAACAAAACAATGGTAACAAAAAGGAACAGTGACTCATTTAATGGTGGATCATTTAACGTCGACTCATAAATAGTGACTAATTAATGGAGACTTATAAAGAGTGAATTATCAATGACAACTCATCAATATAGACTCATCAACGAAGACTCGTCAATGAAGACTAATCATCATCGACACATCAATAATGACTCAACAATAAAAACATATCATTAATAATTCATGTTTGATGGATTTATATCATTCATAATTTAAAGCCTTGTGAAGATATCAATAAGCTGGTTTCGAGTACCAATAAATTTTAAATTTATATCACATTTTTGATAATGATCTCCCAAAAAATGATGTAATACCTCAATGTTCTTTGTTCTTGAGTAAGATACTGTATTTTTAGAAATTTTTATTTAATTTTTTTATCACAATTTAATTTAAAATGTCTAAATTGGTATCAAAATTCTATTAATGTATGTTTTATTCATATGATTTATTTAAAGAAACTTCTTGCAGCCATGTCTTTAGATTTACCAGTGGATAGTGTAATATAATTTTGTTTCTTACAAAACCGTGATACTAGATATTTTCATAAAAGATGGCCTGTTTGTGATTTGATTTTTCAATCTAACTTACTACCACAATAATTAGTATCTAAATTAAAAACTAAATCAAAACAATGTCCTCTTGGATAGAAAAATCCTAAATTGGCTGTATATTTTAAGTATTTAAATAATATTTTAATGGATGATAGGTGTGATTCTTTGGGACATTCTCGAAAATGAGCACACATACAAAAATGAACAAAATATCAGGTCGAATATAAGTTAGGTATAATATACTTCCAATCATACCTTTGAAGCTACTTATATCTACAAATTTTCTTACGTCATTAAGATCTAGTTTACAGGTGGTACTCATGGGAGTATCATTAATTTTTTTTAATCTAATCCAAATGATTTTAAAATATCTTTTGTTTATTCTATTTAATTTAAGATATTTTGTTATTTATTTCTAAAATTATGAAATCAAGGAAAGAATTTGAGTTCACCCATTAAACTCTTTTCAAATCCATTTTTCATTAGTTTTGATAAATTATGAAAAATGGAATGTTTTGTAGATCCAAGAATAATATCATGTATATATATTTTTTATTATTGAAATATCATTTTAAATTATTTTTATAAAAATAGTGGCATCACCTATAACTATTGAAAAAATTATTGAAATAAGAAAAGAGGTAAGACTATCATACCAAGCTCTTGGGGCTTGTTTTAAACGACATATGTATTTTGTAAATTTAAATATAAATTTTAAATAATTTGGATTTTGATATCTAGTTGGTTGTTCAACAAAACAATCCACATTTATAAACTCATTTAAGAAGGAACATTTAACATCCAGTTGATATAGTTTGAAATCTAAATGTTTTTCATAGGAAAAATGTATCTTAATGTCTTCAAGTCTAGATATAGGTACCAATGTTTTTTCATAATCAATAACTTCATCGTAATTATAACCTGTTGTAACTAATATAGACTTTTTTATTACTATAGTTCATGACTCATCCAACAAGTTTCAATATATCCAATTAGTATTAATAGTTATTATGTCTTTAGATATATTAACGAGTTTCAAAAAAATACCTCAAATTGATTAAGTTACTCTGGCATAACTATTACCCAGAATTCATCATTGAAAGCATCATTTATGTTTTTAGGTTTAAGCTGTGACAAGAATTATTAGTGTTCAATTTTATTCCGAAGGGAAGATCTAGTTTGTGTTCCAATATCTTGGTTTTCTATTAAAATATCAAAATAATGGGTTCTATGAGTCCTAATAGATCTTTTAAAATATGGGATAGTAGTTTCAAGATCCACTACAGGTTCGACATCTGGAACTTCACTGGGTAATTTTTTTGATTGTTTAATAGAACATTTAGAAGGTTTGGAATTACGGTTCAGATTAGAGAGATCATCTTTAACGTTTCCTATAACATTCATAGGTTCATTGGGGATAGTTTCCACAAATTTAATGAGAATATACTCTTCCATTGTTTTTGTTCTCTTATTTAATACTCCATATGATTTTTTGGAAGTTGAAAATTTCAGGAAAATTCCATCAGCACTCATGGAAGAATTTTTTTTACACATTATCCTTTGTATTCGGAATAAATATATTGAAACCAGAATAATTTAAATAACTATCCTTTGGTTTTATATTGTTCTAGAAATCATAAGTTTTTCTTTTTAATAGTGGTCTAATTAACACTCTATTAATTGTATAACAGGCTGTATTGACAACCTCTTCCCAAAAATAGGTAGGTAGGTCATACTCATTTATCATTGTCCGGGCTATTTCTTGAAGATTTATGTTTATTATTTCATAAATTCCATTTGTTGGGGTGTAATAAGAGCAGAAAAAAAGTGATTAAAACCATTTTGAGAACAAAATGATTCAAAGTCTTTATTTTCAAATTCATTACAATGATCACTTATTAAGTTTTTACTCCTAATTCCACTAATTTTTTCTATAGAATTTTTATACTTAATAAAGATATAATATGATTCAATTTTGTGAGATAGTAAGAGTACCCCGGTGTATCTATATAATTCATAAAAAATGTAATAGAAATAATTTTTAACATTTAAACTAGAAACTCTAGATGGTTTAAATAGGTCCATATGAACTGACTCAAGAGGCTGAGAGGTTGAAACATCATTCTTCGATTTAAAGGAAATCATATAGAGTTTTGGTTTTTAGTAGGGATCACGAAATCTATCATTTGAGAATTTATGATTTGGTAGGTCTCTAACTAATCCTTTCCTAGTTAGCTTTCTAAGAGATTTAGTATTTCAATGGCCTAGTTTCTCATGCTAAATAAAATATTATTTTTGGAAGGAACTTAAGAAAGATATATTTTTATAAGATAATGAATTTAAATCAATAGATTAAATATTATAATTTCTTAAGGAAGTAGAAATTAAAACATTTTTATCATCAAAGAAATGAATGTATTTGTTACCAAGTTTTATATACAATCTATCATCACATGATTGATAAATGATAATTATATTATATTTTAAACAAACTACATAAAAAACATTAAAAATAAATACTAAATTTGAATTACTGATTTTGACATGGCTGATGGTTTCCCCTTTTTCATTGTCACCAAAAGTGACATGGCTAGCATCAACTTTTATAAAATTCATGATTTTTTAATACGAAGAAGATATATGTCTAGAAACATGCACTATCAAGATACTGTAGGATTTTCCATGAGGTTTCTAAACAGGTTTCTGACAAAATAAGGTTAATGAAAAAATGGTTTTTTGGTACCCAGATATTCTTGGGTCCAGTAATATTTGTAACAATAGATTTTGGTAACCATAATTTTATAACAGAATTATTATAAACTTATTGTAATATTCTATATTTAAATACAATTTTAGATCTAGTTGAGTAGTTATTGTTAGTATATGAATTTTTAGAACAGGTATAAGATATAAATTTGGTTTTTGCAATTTTTCTCTACCCAGGTTCATAACCTATGCCAGTTTTATATTTGGGATCTATTTTCATTCCATATATTTAAGAAGGTTTTTTATTACTATTGGAAAAATTTTCTATCTAATTATTTAATTTTGAATTTGAAAATTTAAATTTATTGTTCACTTTAAATAATTGATCATTTTTTTATTATTCAATTGTAATGTTGGTTTTAATATTTAATGTCAAAGAAAGCTATTTATTAAGTGAATTATATTTATATTTCATCTCATAAAGGCTTCGTTCTACATGTTACAATATTCATATAAACCATCATTTTACATTTTTCTGTAATATCATGATATCTTTATTTTTAGAAATTTTTGGAATGATATAAGGAGAAGTATGAGAAATATTTTGTACCTCAGATGTGTTTTCTAAAAAGCATGTATTTTCCACATCAGAATTATCTTCATGATTAGTGTCAAAATCACTTGAGCTATCTTCTGAAGTAATCAATATTAGATTCATGGATTTCTTGAATCTTCAATCCTTATCTTCA
Organism: Viscum album; assembly: GCA_963277665.1. Classification (NCBI taxonomy): domain Eukaryota; kingdom Viridiplantae; phylum Streptophyta; class Magnoliopsida; order Santalales; family Viscaceae; genus Viscum; species Viscum album. The sequence continues at coordinate 1,921,768,652 of OY728159.1, forward strand.
TATTTGTTTTTATATTTCAATTTTTTACACCCATAATTTATGTTTCATTTCATCTTACATTCATAGTAGGTGATTTCATTTTGAGTATCAGCATCTTTCCAATATTTTTTCCACATTCCCATTTTGTCATAATTTCCTGTGAAATTAGATTTCTTGAAGAACTTTTTTTCTTATAGAATTTCTTGAACCTATGGTTCATATGGGATATCTCTTCCGCACTATAATTAAAGGATTCTTCCACAATGTTATTTTGAGCTTTTATCTTTTCTATTTGTTTCAAGGTGTGTCGTCTTGAAAGATAATGATTTTATTTATGGTTCATTTTCATCGTTATATTTGATGAATTTATTCTCTTCATCATACATCATCATATTTCCTATCAATTCATTGAAAAGTAGTTTACTCACATCACAAGATTTGGTAATTGACACAAATGTTCCTCTCTATCTGTCTGGTAAAAATATTAGAAATACCATCAAATGTTCTTTATATGTAAATTTATTTTTATGTCAGTGAGTGATATTCACTATTTCATTGATCCTGAGATACATATTAGAAACAATCTCATCATATTTAATTTTAAAAGTATCATAAAAGATTATATATGTGTTTAGTCACATTTCATTAACATTTGATGTCCCATCATGTGAAATTGATTAGGTATCCCATATTTTAAAAGAATCTTTGCAGGTATATATTCTATTAAATTCATCGCCACCCAAGGTAAAAATAATAATTCAAAGCATTAAAATTATTTTTGTATATATTTTTTGAAGAATTATTCCATGTAATTATAGAAGTTTGTGGTATTTCATATTGATCTTCTATAACATCCCAAATGTCAAAACATAGACATTCTCAATGCATTTTTTTTATATTCAGAATAATTTATACTAATAAAAATAATAAAAACTGTTGGTGGAATAACCATCTTGTTTATTAACCATAATGAACTAAAAATTATAAATAACAAAAATTTAAATCTTTATAATAAAAATAAAAGCACAATTCAAAAGATAATTTAAAATTCCTTTGATACAAAATGCTGGTCAGAGTGAGTAATCAATATGGGGAATTGACAGCCTAATAAAAATTCTTGTCAAAGATTAAGTTGAAAAAAATACACTTAATAAAAAAACCAAAAAACTAATCCAAATAGAAGATTGATATAAAATCTATCATTTTAAAATATTTCTTGAAGTGTGATAATGCCTCAGTTAAAATAATGTTTATAATTACCTTATCTTTTGAAATAAATTTACTTAGAGAATAAAAATATATAAACTAGTTAAGGTTAATTATCAATGAAACAGTTTTGATTACAGATTAAAAACAATCTTGATTTTGATAGAAAAACAAAACCCAATAACATTGCGGAACAAACAATAGGTTCAGTCATAAGATGATACTTAATCCCCACTACTTGGAAATCACCAACTGCCAAGAATATTAAAATAAAAATTAAAAAATTCAACAACCTATAACTGGAAAACAAACAATAGGTAGAAGATGTTGATGCTGAAGAGCCTTTTCTACAGTTTTACATGGGAAGTAAAGATAGAACAAGAAACACAAGGATCTATTCTACAAAAACTATAGGTAAACAAATTTAAAGAAAGGAGAGAATAACAATTATTCTCCAGTTTGGTGTAGGAGATGGTGTGTGTTTGATAATAGTGTAACAACACACTGATCAATAGAGAACACAATAAATATTAGGAGAAATAAATAAAAATATAGATGCTCCATCTATTATGTATAGAATGGTCAAAGCCCTTAAATCATATTTTTTTAGGAGTTCAAGATTTATTTTTGGAAGGTAGTATTAAAACAAAGCATTGTAAGAATTTGAAGTAATCTTCTAGTTGATCCGTATCAGTGTCTCTATCAATCTCTATAATTTATTTTTTCCTTCTGTGTCATTTCTCTCCACAGAACATGAATCAGTAATATTTTAGGAGTTTAAAAATTTAGTCACACACTTTTCCATAGGTTTTTTAGTCATTGATCATCACATATGTCATATGTATCATGTATTTAGGGAGATATGTATTTCATGTATATATTGGAGCATCGTTTAGAGGATATACACAATACTTGCCCCATATTTGACTATGTTATGAAGACTTTATAAAATTATTCTTAAATATAAATATCCATTGATCCATTTACACCAAATTCATCAGAAAACAATAGTAGAATGATGTTGGAGGTGACTCATCCTCTGGAGTTATCTCAGACTGGTGGTAGTTCATCCGGTCCGTGAATAAGAGTTCGGCGGTAGTAAATTATGCCATTAACAAGATAAGTGTTGAAAAAGATGATGGTGAAAATCATTGAAATGACAGGTGTGGTGGTGCCAAGCATGGTGGTGACAATTCTGGTGGCGAAAATCCTGGAGGTGAAAAGCTGGGTACTGAATCGTCTGGCGGTGACTGGACTCAATGGTAGCTCATGGCTCCCAGTTAATAATTAACTTCCATTAAACATGGAAAAGTTATAATAAAAACCATCTTAAGATATAAAATTCTATCATACAACATATATTAAAATAGTAATACAAGAATCATGGTTTTTAATCATTAAAATAAGAGGGTGTCAAACACACACAACAAAAGGTAGTACCAACAAATAATTTTAAAATAAATAAGGTTTCTTATATTTGAAATTTTAAAGTATCATATTTAGAGAATCATTTTGATAAAATAAACATCTGATACTGTTGACGCTCCTTTCGTCACAGAATCTAAAGATTGGAAAAGGGGAATATATGAGCACAAAGTGATTCAACCTTTGAAGAAAACACCAAAAATTGACAAAGGGATGAACAAGGAAAACTTTTCCCATAGGCCGTGCAAGTTTCCCCATGGTCGTGCAAGTGCACTTGCACGTCTCACTTGGCGCACAAGTGACTTGCGCGACCTATGTGATAACCGCACGGTAACCGCTCGGGGTCTTTTTCTGCCTATAAATAGACCCTGTGGGCCCCCCATTCGAGAGGATCTTTTTCCAGAAACTCGGATTGAAGCTCCCGATGCCCAAGTCTCTTCTCAAAGCTTCCGGAACACTTCTAAGGTAATTTCTTACCTAGAACGGAAGATCTAAAGAGAAGGAGGAAGGCCTAAGTGTTGAAACTCATCAACACTTGCGCGCCTGAGTGGTCAGCCCTTAAGGGAAGTGGTCACACTTGCGCGCCTCCTTATTCCTTTGATAGAACTTGCGTGTCCCTTTTCTGGAAGAACATCAAGAGGATTCTAAAGGATTTAAGAAAGATTTTCTCAAGTATTTTAATGTTGGTTGAAAATCGCGCAAGTACCCCCATGTCACGCAGGTATACCTGCACGACCAATACTTGCACGCCCACATAAGACTTGCGCGCCTTTCAAGACTTGCGCGCCCCTACCTTCTTTGGGTTCCCATCTTGCCCATTTTACCCCTCTTAAGCCATTTCACCTTTCCTATTCAAGATTCAGTCTTCAAGATACTCTTCAAAGCCATTTATGGCATGATTTCTTGATTTCACTTCCTTATTTGAAAGGAATTCTGTGGAATTACTCTCAAAACATAGTGATTTATACATCTTTATGTCACCAAAGATTGAGAGTACATTCATTCAACCTCATCCTTTAAGATGAGAGAATCTTTAACCTGGGTCTCCTTTTTAGGAATAATCCCCAGTTATAAGTCCTTTAATCTAGGCATCTTCTTCAGGAGTAAGCCCCAAATCTTAATCTCATAACCAGGGTCTCCATTTCAGGAATAAGTCCCAGTCATAATCTTGGGCTTCCTTTTTAGGAGTAAGCCCCAAGTCCCCTAACCTGGGACTCCTTTTTAAGAATAAGTCCCAGTCATAATTATGGGAATCCACTTTAGAAGTAAGCCCCAAGTCCCCTAATTTCTCGTTAACCAGTCCTCATTTTTGTTTGATCTCGGATTCCTTCTTAGGAGTAAAACCCAGTTATCAATCCTCTCCTAATTTGGGTTTCCTTTTCAGGAATAAGTCCCAAGTTAGAGTATTCAAATCTCCATGAAGCACATATACCTCTATGGACCCTGTTCCTGGATTTTCATCCTAAAAGTAAATCCTAAACCTTCATCTATCTGGGCAGTCATACATACATAAGCCCCAAACCATTTCTTATGATTGCATCTTTCATGGAACAATTGTCTAATTTTTACCAATACCTCTTGTTTCTCACACCGAGCAAGACTCACGTGAGATTAGAGTGTAAAAGTAATTATGACATCCTTCTTTGAGCCATCAATCATAAACGTCATACTCCCTTACTCGAACTACGTGTGTTCTGATTCCTTTTCCAAAAAAAAGGATACGTAGGTAGCCCATTTATGGGTTCGATCCCAACTTTGAAATAATCCATGTCCTTCTGAATGACGATAAACTTCAAGTGCCCCCCTGAGTAGCTTTAAAACCAGCCTGGTCATCATAATGACCAAGAGACTGTTATATAAATGTTTTTAAGGGTACCATTGACCAAGAATCTCTAAATAGATATAGATGATTCTTTATTGATGAAGAACCTCGAATACATATAAAATATTCTCTAAATTTCTTACATATTTAATAATTGATTGTTAAAACTAAAGGGAAGCTCATTTTATACTTGGTAATGTAATAAGGATTCACGAACATAACATAAATCTATAAAGAGAGTCCCAGAGTAGACAATAATTCCCCTCAAAAAGGTGTGATTAGTCCGACCTCCAATCCTCTCGACCAATGAAAATTCCTAAGCTTCATCTGTCCACAAGCTAATGAGCGCCTACCTTTGGAAAGTAGGACCAAACGGATGCAGAATCATTGGATGTTTCCGGTTCTACGAACAAACCCGCTAGAAACCGATCAGAACGTTTGAATCTCCCATCTAGTAGGTCATCCTCGAATTCCGTGCGAAACAAAAATGGTGAACCCGATGTGAATCCTTAACCATGTTAAAGTGGTGTTTTACCAATTTGTTAAAGGCTCTATTTAAACGTCAGTAAGAGGGCTAACAAAAACAATCATTGACATATGTGTTCATCCAAAGGATGAAGTGGCTGAATTTATCTTGATTACATCTGTTATATCAAACAGGCACTCTTTTCCACGATCTTCTGTATTTCCATAATGGCTGCTCTCAAATTCACATCTGTGAATACTGCTGCTGCAAATACCACTGCTGCTATTCCTACTGGATCATCATCCGCTCTGAGGATGACATCACCTACTCAGCATCTTCAACGCTGGGTATCAAAAGCGCTGGTTAAGGAGTATCGTCAACACGGTACCATCCCAACTCTGGAGGCTTCCCGACAGGCCCTCCAAGTGAACAAATCACACAGGTCATCCGGACAATGATGTCCAGTGATTAAGAGGCAGGCGGTGCTGACTACCATCTCCTATCGTTTCGGGTCGTTATCCCCGGAACGCAATTTCCATTCGCTCCCTTACTCTGAGGAAGTGAATGAGCAGGTTCCTCAGGGCCTTAATTCAAAAATATAGGAGTCCTTCCCGGGGGGCTCCCATCAACAATCGCCGCCAAACTCGTGTGGCAGTGCACCCTCAACATGATGAGGGTACCGACTCCAGGTGTTCGGCTCAGGTTCTTCGAACCCGAGCAGGCAAGACGAACCACCAGAGGCAGAATCCGGTTAACAATGGGCAGATTATCATACCTGCCATCTCTGGAGAAGTCCACCTACCTAACTTGGTGGCGAACAATGAGCAGGCACACACACGTACCCATTTTAATTCGGCTGTACAGCAGACTCGTCTGGCAGCATCACGCCAGTCCCGCCAGGCAATTCTGGCGGAGTACTATAGGCAGGAACATACAGCTGCTTATACATCATCAGTTAGTCAGCCGGCTCGTCTGACTACATATGATGGATCTCGTCAACCGTGTTTGGTGATGTGTAATCAGCAGTAATATTCACCTGCTAATACTAATCATGCCTACCAACAGTCTCGCTTGGTAGCGCACGGAGAAGTCAGTCGGAAAGCCCTGACGACAAACAGGATGTAGACTCAACTCTCTGTCTCCACACTTGAGTACTGTCAGGATTCACTGATGGGAAAAGGAGGACAGGAGCAGGCACATACACCTACTCCAAGCCCGGAATGGACGTATATCCTCGTTCCATCGGATGAAGTCACCGAACATATTTTTTCAATGGTGAAAAAGCAGAAGCAAATTCCTACTCATATTCTGGATGCTTGCCAGGATATCATAACAGCTTCAGCATCATCTCAGGGACAGACACATAAATCTATCCCTAGCAGTGGAGTGACACATCAACGATTCACTCCGGAACAGACACACACATCTGTTCTAGTCCAAGAGGGTTATGGGGAATACTCCCTCATATCATACAGACAACCAAGTCTGGCACATACACCTGATTTGAGTGGAGATCATCAGACTAACCTGACCATATTTCCTAATCAGGCACATACACCTGCTCAGAGTAACAACTTTCGTCAACAAGTGGTTTCCAAAGAGAGTAAGAAGGCATCTAAGAAAAAGATCCCCCCAGCACAGTCAAGAGATCAAAGGCCAATCTGCAATAAGGCTTTGCTCGATGCTGGAGTTCTTGAATCCCTCAGACATTTATCTGTTGGAATTCAAGATTCTACTCCCTCAGTTCCCAATAACAGGAACATTAATTACAGATGTATTCAACAGAAACATTCTCATGAAGGCTTGCTTCGTGACAATTCGGTCAATCGTGAAGTTTCATCTTCAGATGAGAGCCACAGGAACCCTCTGTGTGGTCAAAAGACCAAGGAGAAAGAGATCTCATCTTTTGATGTAACCCATTATGGTGGTCCTCCCCATGATGATGAACTTCGCTGCGAAATTCCTCTCCGCAGTAGTGATTCACATTGCCTGGAAAATACTCCAGTGGACAATGTAGTGCCGAGAAAGCCCTCTTATCTTGAGGAACTTGCAAATGCGAAACCAGTCATGTCTGATGCTTTATCGCTAACAAGTGAAATACTTTCTCAATCAGAAGATAGCCCAGGGTGTAGTTCATTCTATGAACCACCCCTAAGTCATCCATCTTCTTGTTTGATCAATGATCTCTCTACCAATCTTGTTGAATCCGATGAAGCAACAAGGAAACACCAACTCTAGTCAAAATAGGTAGAAAAATCTTCATTTAATGATAAAGAGGAAATGACGAACATGAGGAAAAAACTAGCGAAAAGTGAGGTACCAGTCCTGTTTTGGCCTTTGGCTGACTCCCAGTATGACATTCCAAATATGTTAATGGAAGATGGAGTCCATGATATTCGTCTCAACATATGGAAAACTCTTTTTCAATTGAAGAAGAAGGTATTATCTTATGATGAATATGAAAATCATCATAAGATAATAGAAGGGCTACAACGTCAGATGGATTTGGCATCTCTATCAGTCTCTCGGTATCCGAAGGCTGAAAAGTAGCAGAGAACCCTTCAACATTCATGCCTTGGCACACTAAGAAAATTGCGTCAATTAATTTCCAATGTTCCATATAGTGTTCATATCAGAGGATGGGGTGTTCACGAAGCACTACATTTCACAGTGCTTTCCAGTCAGCAAAGCCCGCCGAAAATGGTCTCATGCAATGTTATTGCCCATGGCCGGCCACAGTCAATGGGCTTTGTTCATAATCAAAAGCTTGCTCAAGAACATGCTTCAACTAGTTGCTCTCAAAATCAAGCATATAGAGAACAAGTTGTTGAATTGCTCCTACATCAAGCAGGCGAAAATATTGCACAAGCCTCTCGTATGGAGCAAACACATCATCAAATGACAGACGTTTCGGAAATCATCCAACGGTCTATTGAACCAGGTGATAAAAGTGGATACAGGCTAATGCATCCAGCTAATTTCTGAACTAAGGTTCGCAAGATCAAGAGAGAATTTAAGAAGATATCAGACATAGCATGTCAAGGGACACCGCAGCTTGTCAGACTGGGGACTTCATTAACCCAACCCTCAAATTCAACAAATGGTATTCGAGGAGTTGAGCGGAAACAGCAGGAACATCCCCAGTTCACAAGACTAGGGAATCTTTAAAATCATCAATCCCCTCCTCAGAGAATGTCGGTCTTTTCTCAATTGGGGAAGAAGCCACAAGAGGAACGAAGAGCCAAATTATCAGGAGATTCCCTCCAAGTTATAGCTCGTCAAGAAGTTCCTAAAAGACTGAATCAACAAAAGGCAATGTCTAATCAAAGACATGAAAGAAGACAATATCACAGAAATGTTGATAGAAGGGATGCGAAGCATTATGCATCAATCAATGTCATCAATGCCGTTGTTTCAAATCCATCAGAGGAAGTTCACTCAGGGGACTTAGATGAAGAGCGTCATGCTCAAGAAAATGTACGCACTGATACAAATGAAGAAGGTGTGCGTACACGAAGTCAAAGGATTACTCAGAACCTAGGTAATCCACTTCCTTCTCTGCAAAAAGTATCCAACAAAGGGAGTGGAAAGAATTAGGTTACAAATCCTTCCTCTAGAGAAGGTCAATCACTCTCGTTAGAGCAATGGTTTGCACAACAAGTGGAAGAAATGAAAGAATTAAGAAGGTTGAATTCAGAACTACTTCAGAGTAGTCTTCTTCTTAAGAATGATGGAGTCCGACAGCCAAAGGAATTTGTTGCAGTTACTGAGATGGATCAGGAATATCCTCCTTTACCAGTAAACCCTCAGAAGTCTAATCCTACGGGTCATGTGCAACAACGGTTGGTTGCACTACCATCAGTTGCAGCACTAACCACTACGTCTGTCCAAGCTCCATTCATTTCACGTACCCAAAACCAAGTTCAACCGGATATTTCTCAAAAGTTGATAACTACTATTGAGTCATTAACAGCTCAGTTAGAAACTATGGAAGGGATACAGGCACAAGTTCAACCAGAAAAGAAATTTTACCCTGAATGGGTAGATTCAATTTCTCCTCCATCCAGTTTTGGAAACCCTGTTTTCCCTACTTTCAATGGATCAGGCGACCCTGAACAACATTTGACACATTACGTGTCTTTTTGTGATCCTATGATGGGAACTCTAGAGCAGTAAGAAGCAGTGAAACTCAGATGCTTCATGCGAACCATGCAAGGACCAGCTTTTGTCTGGTATACAAGCTTGCAATCCTAGTCAATCATCGGATGGGAGGATCTTCGTCAAAAATTCCTTCTTCAGTTCAGCTCAACTTTGCCAAAAACGACAGTTTTCGATCTAACAAACTGCAAGCAAAGGTAGAATGAAAGAGTCTCTGATTTCATTGCTCGTTGGAAGGGATTAACATATTCCCTGAGTTTAGCACTTCCACAGGAAGAGCTGTTGCCAATCTGTGTGGAAAATTTGCGTGACGAATTACGCACGCCATTGATCCCTGTGAAATACACAGGAGGGTTTCGAGATCTTACTTCAATCGCTCAATATATTGAAGATTCCCTTATACAGGCTAAGGCTAAATCTCATGTAATTCCATCAGCTCCAGGAAGGAGAATGGGTAAAGCAGAAAATGCTACAGTTATGCTTAAACAAGCACCTGTACCTATTTCTACTTCAAAACCTTCATCTTCTCGAAGGGCTCCACCTCCTAAATGCCAACAACAAAGGCCGTTTCGTCCAGTTGATCAAAAGGATCAACGAAGAAATCAATTTGAGGATTTGAAGAGTAAAACATACTCTTTCCGAAACGAGCAGGTTCCTGGTTACTTCATTTCATCTCTTGAAAATAATTTGGTCCAATTACCAGTGCCCAAGAGGCCAAACAAGGAAGGAGATGAAGACCATCCCAATTATTGTCCCTTTCATCAATTGTTAGGGCATCCCATCGAGGAGTGTTTTGTCTTTAAAGACCTCCTGCAAAAGATGGTCGACTAGGGACAGGTCGAGTTGAAAGGTTCTTCGACTCAGGTAGCCTGTGTCACTGCTACAGTTCCAGAGGAAGAAGGTGAATGGCAAAAAGTCAAAAGCAGAAATTCATAGAAGTATGATGATTGGATGGTCAGAAAGACAATCAATTAGACTCATGCAATTTTTCGAACACAATTAAAGAATCCAATTGTGTCTTCTACTATGAATATTGCGGTAAAACCCTCTTCATCAGAGGGAAAATCCTCAAAGAAACGTCTTGATTCAAAGAAGAAAAAAGAATCAGAAGAAGATGATTATGTGTCAAAGCCTAAATTTTCTTGGACTCTGGCAGACTTTATGCCATCTACTTCAATGCCATGAGCACCGCCCCATCAAATGGGACAGCCTGAACAGGCTAATCAGGCAGATTCTTTATCAGAAGAAGAGTTAATCTTCGGTTCTGTTAATATGATTCAATTAACAGATCAATATTCCAGTGTTGATGAGCCTGAATTCCCTGTATCAAATAAGGGAATCCGAGGAAGTTCTAGAGGTTCAGGGTATAGGGGAAGATTTGGATCTTTCCGAAGCCACTTCTCCAATTCTACCCCTGCTAGCACTGTGTATGCAGCAGAAACTCGTGGTAGAGCCCTTCAGTGAGCTCAAAAAGAACAAGCAAGTTCTTCTTCCAATGGCCAAATAGAAGCCTTTAACAAGACTCTTTCAAATATACTGCAAAAGATGGTGGATAAAGATAAGGGGTCATGGCCTGATAAACTGTTTCATGCTTTATGGGCTTATCGGACTACCACCCGCAATGTAATGCGGTCAACTCCATATTCGTTGGGATATGGAGCAGAAGTAGTCTTTCCAATTGAAGTTCAATTTCCCTCACTCAGAGTAGCCATTTGTTATCAGTTATCTACAGATGAGCTATCCCAAAAGCGATTGAATGAATTGGAACAGTTAGATAAGAAAAGATTGTGCACTTTGCACCACTTGGAAATCTATCAGAATCGAATAGCACAAGCTTTTAACAAAAAAGTTCGTCTTCGTTCATTCATTCAGGGAGAATTGGTATTAGTTCTCAGAACACCAATGATACCAGGAAAGAAACCTACCAAGCTTGAGCCAAAATGGGAAGGACATTATTCAATACATAGGGTCTACTCCAATGGAGCTTATTCATTAATCTTGATGGATGGAGAACTCATTACTACTCCAACTAATGCCAGATTTTTGAAGAAATATGTTGTATGAAATACACAGTATTAAGAAGATGTCCCCGCAACATGACACTAAACTGTGCGGAACCAGTTCTTCCTTGCTATATGACATTAAACTATACAGCAATGGTCCAGTGTGACCTTAAACTACATCTATGTCCCCACAACATGACACTAAACTGTGCGGCACCAATTCGTCCTTGCTATATGACGTTAAACTATATAGCAATGGTCCAGTATGACCTTAAACTGCATATATGTCCCCGAAACATGACACTAAACTGTGCAGCACCAGTTCGTCCTTGCTATATGACGTTAAACTATACAGCAATGGTCCAGTATGACCTTAAACTGCATCTATTCCCCCGCAACATGACACTAAACTGTGCGGCACCAGTTCGTCCTTGCTATATGATGTTAAACTATACAGCAATGGTCCAGTATGACCTTAAACTACATCTATGTCCCCGCAACATGACACTAAACTGTGCGGCACCAGTTCTTCCCAGCTATATGACGTTAAACTATACATCAATGGTCCAATATGACCTAAAACTGCAACTTTGTCCCACACGATATTAAACCGTGAAAAAGATCCCTAAAAAGTCATGTATGACATTAAACTACACCATGGTCCTCTATGACATTAAACTGCACCATCCGTGGTCCATGCATATGAGCCTAAACTATTTAAAAGCCCCGTACGTCCAGCAAGACATTAAACTGTGACGTCCTAACTACATGACGCTAAAATATAGGAAAGTCCCTTTTTCATCCAACATGACGTTAAACTGTAGAAAAGAAGATGTCCCCACAACATGACACTAAACTGTGCGGCACCAGTTCGTCCTTGCTAAATGACATTAAACTATACAGCAATGGTCCAGTATGACCTTAAACTGCAACTATGTCCCCGCAACATGACACTAAACTATACGACACCAGTTCGTCCTTGCTATATGACGTTAAACTATACAGCAATGGTCCAGTATGACCTTAAACTGCATCTATGTCCCCGCAACATGACACTAAACTGTGAGGCACCAGTTCGTCCTTGCTATACGACGTTATACTATACAGCTATGGTCCAGTATGACCTTAAACTGCAACTTTGTCCCACACGAAATTAAACCGTGAAAAAGTTCCCTAAAAAGTCCTATATGACATTGAACTACACCATGGTCCAGTATGACATTAAACTGCACCATCCATGGTCCATGCATATGACCCTAAACTATTTAAAAGTCCCTTACATCTAGCAATACGTTAAACTGTGACGTCCTAACTACATGACGCTAAACTGTAGGAAAGTCCCTTTTTCGTCCAACATGATGATAAACTGTAGAAAATAAGATGTCCCCGCAACATGAAACTAAACTATAAGGCACCAGTTTTTCCTTGCTATATGACGTTAAACTATATAGAAATGGTCCAGTATAACCTTAAACTGCATCTTCAACGGTCCATTTATATGACCTTAAACTATTCGCCCTTTTGTCCAACATGACACTAAGCTGTAGAAAAAATCCCCAATGGATCCAACATGACATAAATGGTGTGTTATTTTGTCCTTACTACCTGACATTAAACTGTGCAGTCCCCCTGTTGTCCTAACTACATGACACTAAACTGTACAGAAATTCTTTGATATGTCCTACATGGCATTAAACTATATTTTGTCCCTGCTACATGACACTAAACTGTGCAGCACCAATAGTCCTAACTGCAAGACTTTAAACTACATAGTCCCTTGATATGTCCTACATGACATTAAACTGTGCATCGTTAAGTTTGTTGTTACCTCTTGTTTCTCACACCGAGTATGAATCACGTGAGCTTAGAGCAAACCTCAACCATAACACTCTCTTTGGGCCACTAACCATGTGTAAGTCCCAACAACATTTTTTATTAGATCGTTGTCCCCAAGAACAACTTGATCATTAATTTATTCTTTAATTGAACTTCACGGACTTTGATCCTTGCCCTCCAGGCTGGGAATGTAGGCAACCTCCCAGGGTTCAAGCCCAAAAACAATCTCTTCACATCGGTTCACCACCATCTCATATGATGTTGATTAGTGAAATCGCCCTTGGAATCAATATCTTTACATTGATTCACTTTCGTCCTTGTTATATGACGTTAAACTATGCAACACTTTTGTCCGGTACGACAATAAACTACAATACTCTTTGATTTCCTCATTTGAGAGAGAACTACTATTAAAATTGATTTTTCAATCATGTTATATTTTAAAAGACTACGTGCATAAATGGAAATGCCTAAACTTTTTATCTTGGGTTAAACCATCATTGTACTAAAGTCCCCTTTCACCCTTCACATGTATGAACCAAATTTGTACAAAGGGTAGTTCTAGAACTATGTGGTCTTGATTCCCATCCTTAAGGGATACGTAGGAATGTTCGTGTATCCCTCAAATCCAGCCCTAGGTCTTTTGGGCCTAACCCCAAATTTCACTTTCAATCCTTTGGCTAAAAAGTCCTCATGAAAACACACACTGTGTATTCATTATTATGGTCCAAACTCTATGACCCTAAACTAAGATCTCTCATATTTTTGTCCTGCATGATGTTAAACTGCATTTCAGGAACTACGTATTGCTTGATTCTCATTCTTATGAGATACGTAGTGAAGTCCTAAATTTCAATTCAGGACCCAGCCACAACATGACTATGGTTATCATTGACCTATACATCTCTATATACATTGGACAATACCCATATTTATGTGTTATAATACTATCCTTAAATATTTTCAGATCTTCATAACCCTTTTCATGACTTTTAGTCACAAAAATTTCAGACTTCTGAGAATTCTTTTGTCTGACTATGCAGTACATGCCCATAGGTGGCTTTTCATAAACAGTCCACATAACAGACATGTTAGCCAAAAGATACTATTTTATTTAACTATTCATCCAATTCCCTTAGGTGGCCTTGCATAATTCAACCCCCTGACGGGTTTGTTAAATGATGGTAACTTCATTTTTGGGAAGAATTCCTCTTTTGTCCTTATTTGCCTTAAACGACAGTATGTAGGGATCCGAAAAAAATATCCATCCTTAACATATTTTTCCCATATCCTTTATTTTATGATCTGAAAGTATTCAAGTCTATGGTTTATTCTTCTTGCCTACGTTTGGGTCAGACCTTCGTAGGAGTGATATTCATCCAGTTCTTCGATAATCTTGTCTGAAAATATCTTCTCCATATTCAAGTATCTATTTCTATACAAAAAACTCTATACTTTAGAAAATTTGAATCTCGATAAACTTTCACTGGCTTTTCGCACTAGGAAAGTAAATTTCTGAGAATTCTTTTTCCTGACTATGCAGCACGTTCCCATAGGCGGCCTTTCATAAATAGTCCATATAACAGACTTGTCAGCCAAAAAAATGCTATTTATTTGACCATGCAGCCAATTCCCTTAGGTGGCCCTGCATAATTCAACCCCCTAACGGGTTTTGTTAAATAATAGTATCTTCATTCTTGGAAACTACTTCTTCTGATGCCTTTTAGCTCTTTTCATATCATTTCTCAGATTCAAATATTCTTAAGCCATAGTTTACATTTTTTCTCCCTCATACTTGAGTATGGTAATATGTTTTTAGATAAATTGTAAAAGAATTCAATCAATTTTAATCCATTTTGGTCAAAGCTATTTCGACCTTAAACATTAGCCCCTTTATTTCCGGAATGCATGACGTTAAATTTCCCACAAAAGACAAAGGAACTCTGAATAAAAGTCAAGTTCCAGCTCACTAAATATAAATTTTTTTGTATGATTTAGGCAATATTGAGCAATTAAAAGATTCAAAGTTTGTAGGGTTATTTTTAATAATCCTAGTAAAAATCAAACTATGCTTACTATGCCCATTGGCTTATGTAAAATTGAAGCAGGTAGTGAAATAATGCAGGTACAAATGATTGAAGATGAAAGTGTTTGTCATTGATACACAAGAGTTAGAAGAACATCCACAGGATGGAGTCTCTTCTCTTTTTTTTCAAGAATTACAAGAGGCTTTCAACATAACTCTTCATTTGATTTACGACATCCTGAGATTTATCAGCAGTTACTTGAAGCTCGTGCACTTGACCAGCTTCACTCTTTTCAGCTTGATGAAGTGCCTTCTTAGCATCTGCAATGGCTTTCATGCCATTCATATGAGTTTCATCCAATGATTTATTAAGCTGATCAAGTTCCCTAATAACAGCATCTAACTGTTGCTGGAGTTGCACCTGCTGGACAACTTTTTCTTTGATTTTATGCTTCAACTCCTTCATCTTGGCAGCATAATCAGCATCAGTTTGGGATACCGCAGCCTCAAATTCACCTATGTTGACTGATAGTTTCACTCTGATCAAATCTTCCCTACTTTTTTGAGCCTTCTCCCTCTTGAAAATGATCTGTTTCACCGTGGCGTGGATCTTTTCATATCCAAAACCACCAAGTCCTAGTATAACAAATTGGGATGACAATCGAGGAATTTTTTATGGTAGCTCTTCTAAAGGCACCCCACATATGATGTTCCATATGTTGTTCCATGACTTACGTCGTGAAAAGATGAACGCTTTAAGCATCTCTGGATCTGATTCAACATCATCGTCAGAGGGGGGCATGTAATCTGGAATTAATGCACATAAAGAAGTGCCATGTTTTGCTTTTTCCCCTCTGATTTGTGCTTCTTCACTTTCAATTATTGTTAGGGTAGAGGCTGAGGCCTCACCTCCGGATCTAGTAATTGTAGTTGATGGTCCTGCATGATTAATTGAATGATTTAGTTAGATTCAAAGTATAACAAAAGAATAGATTGTCATGCGAATAAAGTACAATCACAAATATTGTTATCCCTTACCCAAGGATGGTTCAGCAATCTGAGAAGACTTCTCCCCATCTTTCCCGATATCAACAGGATTTTCAAGATGGGTCTAAGGAGGGTATATTGGGATTATCTCTACTTGAGCTAATGTTTCCGCAATGGTAGGGTTGAAATCAATGTCCACACCCTCTTCAAGAATTTTCAGTTCAACAGCTTCTACGGAAGAAACTGCATATTGTTTTCAGTCATGGTTAGAAGTATAAATTTTAAAATAAATTGGGCAAAGGGTAGCAATCACACCCAATGTCTTCTAAATCACATGAAAACTTAGCATGATCATAAAATTCTTCGAAAGTCATTGCTTGATTCATCATTTCATCCAATGATACTTCAGAATCCTGGTTAGTCTCACTAGTGGGAGCATTTGCTACATCTTCTTGCCGACTTATGTCCTGCAACCCCTGACCCTGGACAACATCTTCAGCAGTAGGAGGGATACTGGGAATGAATGGTAGCTCTTCTCCAAGAGCAACCAAGTCAGCTTGGGTCTGTGATTGTTCTAAATCACCCTCCATGGACTTTGAAGGAGGGTCAGTCCCTTCCCTCAAATGGGAAATTGAAGAAGCCCCTACAATCCTCAGAAATATGAGTAACCATGTGATTATGAGTATAAACTCATGATTATTCGAAGGGCTTACCGCTACTAATGAAGCATTTAGCTGTGGATTTCCTCCTTCGTTGCCTTTGATTATTTTGTTTTTTCGGAGTATCAGTAGTCTCCCTTATTGGCACTTGGATTGGCGAACGGAAGGCTATGTCCAGTGCCTCATTCATGGCCTGCTGGCCTGGAGATATCTCGCCTGGTTCGCGAGGAGAATCAGAAGCAACCCCAATAGCAGTACCACCAGCCCCCTCAGTTGCGCCATGATCAATCATTTCTTTCACCCACCTGGTGATAGGAACAGAGTCATCAGTGGCATATATGAGCATTACCAGCTCTCTGATGTAAGCACACACTTCATTGGGGTTATCTTCGTATTGAAGATTTTTAGGAGCTATAAGATTTCCTATTCCAGGAAGTTGTAGGCCCTCACAAAAATCCAGCCAGGCAGTCTCAGTACCACAGTATAAGCCCTGCCATAGCTGAACAACCTCTGGTCTTAGATAAGAAGGCTGTGAGGAAGGTCCTATAATTTTTGATATGAATTTCTTCCCAGCTCCTGCAGCTACAGATAGAGAATAAGAACGTAAGACTTATTACTTTATAAAGTAGCAATGATTGAAATTACTACAATAAAACAACTCACCAGGAGTTGATGGAGTGGGTCTTTTAATTCTGGCCGGATGATTATATCGGGCACGAAACCGCTTTGCTGCCAGTTGTGCCTCATCATCCCCATCATGATAATTCGATGAATCAGTTCTAGAAGAGGAGTCTGTTGAACCTATTTCAGGTGGGGAGGCGTCACCTTCATGAGGAATGGTTTCTTTCTCTACAGTCATCTTCCTCTTTCCCACTTGATATACTGGGTGATTCAATATCCCTTTGGGGTATGATGCTATCCAGTGTTCGGAATAATATGTAGTCAAATTATGTGCCGCTTTTTCAACTGGTAGATCAAATACTACCCCAGTCTTCTCTCTTGATTTCAGCAGCCATAGTTGTCGAGCAACAATCGGATGTTGCTCTAACCTGACATGTACTGTAGGGGATACAACAATCTATTGCAGACATCTGAATTGGCGTGCAAATCTATATGGAGCATAGGCCTCACATATGATCTCTCCAACAATCCTGGCTACTAACACACTATCTCTACAAGCTAGCATGTATTCCCTCAAATCCAAATGGGTTGTACCATCATCAACAAACCGCCCGGATGGCGGACTTCCATAGGGAAAGAAGTTGAATTCCTTAAACATGCTCAGGATCACTTTCATGTCATAACCATTAACTTCTAATGGAGAAATTCCAGAGAATTCTTTCACTGATGGTCTGAAAGAGATTCCAATAATTTGTAATCCATTCTATACATTGTAAGTCCTGAAGTGAGTGGCGATCCATCCCCAAAAAACCTGTAATGGTCCCACTATTTTTAAATGAGATTTACCCAGGAATACATGAAGTAAACTCCTGTTAATCTTTGCTAAAATGGGAGTAGCTAACCCAACCATTTTTCCCTCATCCAACATTGTCGTAATGACGAAGGTCCCTGGCCTAACTCCTCCCTTCGAATCCCTGACCGGCAAGAGATAAACACTGAGCCACATTGCCCAGAGACCCGCCAGACGAGTTTTCTTTGGAATTCTTTGATTCACTTCATATCCCCACTTTTCAAACTCTCCTGCTTCTAGAGTTGGACAGAATGTGCCAGGAGCTCCTCTCTTCTCAGGTTTTGGACAGGTGGTAGGACGTCTGGGCCTGGTATCCTTGGATTTCTTTTTCTTGGATCCTTTTTCTTTTGGCGCCATCCCTTTCTTCTCAGTAAGAAACACATTCATCCATTCTTCCGGATGAATATCTTTTCTAAAATGAGTTAATGAGGTCTCTGAACTCTTGAGCCTGTGGAAGATTTTAAATAATTCTCGAGCTAAAGAAGGAGTCTTCTCTGAATCATTCCAAGTCACCTTGGGAGGAATGAATTCATCATACATATCGCCCAAAATTGGAGCCCTTGAAATCTTGTGTACATCCCACAAACTGATACCTACTTCTCCATGAGTCAAATGGAAAGAATTAGTTTCTGGGTTCCAATGGCTGAGTATCTCTGGCACGAAGTTATCATGTCTATAAACATATGTTTGCCCAACCCATACAACCTCATATATTGCAGCTCTCTTCAGATCCTCGATAAAATCTGCATAGGTCTGTCACACCCAGTATGCCCACATCCAATTTGGCTTCACACCTCCCCCAGGACGGAAATCCTGACTTTTCTTCCAGCCTTTGGACTGATCCATCTGAGCATTTCGGAAGATTGAAGGATGACAATGTGGTTGAAGCTCAGGTGTATGTTTTTTCAAATCTAGTGTGCAAGGTCTATGATGCATCACATAGGCCTTCTCCACTGTTCCAGCAGTTAGAAATACTCCTCCACCAGAGATATTTGCTGAATCAAAGTTGGTATAATTTTGAAACCACGAAAATGGAAGATAATTCATTATTTCTGGAATAATGACTTCTTGTAGATGACCACAGCCATAAAAAGGTAGATAAGTGCTTTGATGAAAGTTGAGATGATATTTCTTGAGATACTTAGCCAAATATGAAAGAGTACTATCTTTGACAGTATAGTAATCAAGGCCAATGATGTTCATCATATCATATATCCGCTTGCTAGCTAGTTCATCAATTAATCTGGGTATAAGAGACATTAATTCTGCACAAAGAATTGAATAAGTTAATTTATAAATGAATTGATTTTTCAGAAATATTTTGAAATAAATCAAAAAAATGTCTAAGGCATTAAGGTGCGCAAGTATGGAGATGTCGCACAAGTGTTACATGTGCCGCACAAATTTTTTTCACGCATGTGTCACCGCACAAGTCCTATTACCTTGAGAGTAGCGCGGCAGCGAGGAAACAGTGGAAAAAAGAGACTTGCATGGCGAAGATGACTTGCGCGGCGAGAGCTCAAGAAATTCGGGATCAGATGCTATACATGGCCAAAAGCCATGTATTTATAGGCCAGGAGGCCTATCTGCGCGCCGTATCCAGTGCGTTTAAGGCCTGCGCGGAGAGAACTTGCACGCCGCCCTCTGTGCCCTGAAGACTTGTGCACCCCCTTTTCCTTTGTATGTTTTCAATTTCCTCAGAGTCAAATCCTCATTTCTCTCTGGATCCAACTCTGAGGGGGGACTTTTGCTGACGCTCCTTTCTTCACAGAATCTAAAGATCGGGAAAGGGGAATATATGAGCACAAAGTGATTCAACCTTTGAAGAAAACATCAAAAATTGACAAAGGGATGAACAAGGAAAACTTTTCCCATAGGCCGCACAAGTTTCCCCATGGTCGCGCAAGTGCACTTGCGCGACTCACTTGGCGTGCAAGTGACTTGCGCGACCTAAGTGATAACCGCTCGGTAACCGCTCGGGATCTTCTTCTGCCTATAAATAGACCCTGTGGGCCCCCCATTCTAGAGGATCATTTTCCAGAAACTAGGATTGAATCTCCCGATGCCCAAGTCACTTCTCAAAGCTTCCGAAACACTTATAAGGTAATTTAATACCTAGAACCGAAGATCTAAAGATAAGGAGGAAGGCCTAAGTGTTTAAACTCATCAACACTTGCGCGCCTGAGTGGTCAGCCCTTAAGGGAAGTGGTCACACTTGCGCTCCGCCTTATTCCTTCGATAGAACTCGCGCATCCCTTTTCTGGAAGAACCTCAAGAGGATTCTAAAGGCTTTAAGAAAGAGTCGCTCATATATTTTAATGCTGGTTGAAAATCGCGCAAGTACCCCCATGTCGCGCAGGTATACCTACGCGACCAATACTTGCGCGCCCACGTAAGACTTGCGCGCCTTTCAAGACATGCGCGCCCCTACCTTTTTTGGGTGCCTATCTTGCCCATTTTACCCCTCTTAAGCCATTTCACCTTTCCTATTCAAGATTCAGTCTTCAAGATACTCTTCAAAGCCATTTATGTAATGATTTCTTGATTTGACTTCTTTATTTGAAAGGAATTCTGTGGAATATCTCTCAAAACATAGTGATTTATACATCTTTATGTCACCAAATATTGAGAGTTCATTCATTCAACCACATCCTTTAAGATGAGAGAATATTTAACCTGGGTATCCTTTTCAGGAATAATCCCCAGTTATAAGTCCTTTAATCTGGGCATCTTCCTCAGGAGTAAGCCCCAAATCTTAATCTCATAACCTGCATATCCTTTTCAGGAATAAGTCCCAGTCATAATCTGGGGCTTCCTTTTCAGGAGTAAGCCCCAAGTCCCGTAACCTGGGCCTCCTTTTTAGGAATAAGTCCCAGTCATAATTATGGGAATCCTCTTTTGAAGTAAGCCCCAAGCCCCTTAATTTCTCTTTAACCAGTCCTAATTTTTGTTTGATCTAGGATTCCTTCTCAGGAGTAAAACCCAGTTATCAATCCTCTCCTAATTTGGGTTTCCTTTTCAGGAATAAGTCCCAAGTTAGAGTATTCAAATATTCATGAAGCACATATACCTTTATGGACCCTGTTTCTTGATTTTCTTCCTAAAAGTAAATCCTAAACCTTCATCTATCAGGGTAGTCATACATATATAAGCCCCTAACCATTTCTTATGATTTCATCTTTCATGGAAAAATTGTCTAATTTTTACCAATACCTCTTGTTTCTCACACCGAGCATGACTCACGTGAGCTTAGAGTGTAAAAGTAATTATGACATCCTTCTTTGAGCCATCAATCATAAACGTCATACTCCCTTACTCGAACTACGTGGGTTCTGATTCCTTTTCCAAAACAAAGGATACGTAGGTAGCCCATTTATGGGTTCGATCCCAACTTTGAAATAATCCATGTCCTTCTGAATGACGATAAACTTCAAGTGCCCCACTGAGTGGCTTTAAAACTAGCACGGTCATCATAATGACCAAGAGACTATTATATCAATGTTTTGAAGGGTACCATTGACCAAGAATCTCTAAATAGATACAAATGATTCTTTATTGATTAAGAACCACGAATACATATAAATGATTCTCTAAATTTCTTACATATTCAATCATTGATTGTTAAAACTAAAGGGAAGATCATTTTATACTTGGTAATGTAATAAGGATTCACGAACATAACATAAATCTATAAAGAGAGTCATGGAGTATACAATAATTCCCCTCAAAAAGGTGTGATGAGTCCGACCTCCCATCCTCTCGACCAATGAAAATTATTTAGCCTCATCAGTCCACAAGCTAATGAGCGCCTACCTTTGAAATGTAGGTCCAAACGGATGTGGAATCATTGGATATTTCCGGTTCTACGAACAAACCCGCTAGAAACCGATCGGAATGTTTGAATCTCCCATCCAAGAGGTCATCCCCGAATTCCATGTGAAACAGATATTAAATAATAACTTAAAAATTAGGTTAGGGTGTATTTAAGAGAATTTTCTAAAAAAATTATTTTTCAATGAATTGTAAAAAAATAGTTTTGGGTTTTTAATATGTTTAATACGACTTCATTATTGTGACATAATTATTTAATAATTAATAAATAAAAATCCAAATCCTTAAATATTTTAATTCATTATTATAAATTATTTTAATGTATTTTAATCAGCGTTTAAACCATTAAATGACTTTCCCCTATCTAAAATGGAAACATTAATTTTCTATGCCAATAGAAGTAATACAAAATGATGTTCATCTTTTGTTGGATAAAATAACATAAAATATGACCCAAATGTCCAAAACAGTGGGAAAAACCATGTTTAAGGTGATTAGTTTAATTTTTCCATAAACTATATTTCCAATGTCTATATTTAGAAATTATTAATCAAATCTTCAACATTAACGTTTAATAACAACCAATATCTCTATTTCCTTTCACTTCCAATCCACCCTCCATGATGTTTTGGTAGTTTTTCCTACTCAAGGATTCCCATATGGTTTTTTTAATCCCTTAAGGTTCTATTTCTCAATATTTAAGAGTACCTATTTTCTCTTCAATTAATGAACCTTTTTTATATATTATAAATGATATGGTTACTCACTTTTATTACACTTTAACATCATTCCCTTACATCAAAATTATGTTTTATCAATAGGATAACCCTTTCCCCCTCTTTGTACCTTTTTCTAAAACCACATTTTATAACATTCACGCTCTTAAATTTAATCCTAAAAATGTCTCTATCTACTTAATATATTCACTTTTGTTTTATTTTTTTAATACAAAAACCTCTTTATTTTAAAAGGTTATTCACCAACATTTAAAAATTAATTATTCGATTAATGAAGTAACATACCTGAAACCCTTATTAACTTTATATGTTTTAAAAATGACATAATGTTCTTGTCTTTAAGAACTTTTCAAATTCTAGTATTTTGATAAGAAACCCATGATTAGTTCTCCATTTTTTATTTAGGAAATTCATAATTATGATCTATGTGGATCAAATTAATTAATATATATGAAGGGTTCGTCATGATAGAACTCCAATCCATTGGGTAAAGAATTTTTTCCAAATATTTGACATATTTTAAGATACCTTGGTGAATAATATTTGTAATTTTCATTTATGACAACTTTGTGAAAAAGCATGTGGATATCATTATATTTGTCTCATTAAAATATTGTAGACACATTTCCAGGTTATGTTTCATTTTCTTATTATTATGATATTACTCATTATCATTATTTTAAGTTATGCCTTATGATCTTATTGATATGCCTCAAGATCATATGTTATATGTATCTCTTGTTTATTTCCTTACTGGGCTTCATGCTTACCCACTTACTTTATTGTATGTCCCTAGGATATGAGATGCAGTAAAATTAACATAGGGTAAACCAATGAAGGATTATTTAAGTGGAATTATAATAATGTATTATGTTTTTAGGTAATATATAACTTATTTACATTAAACTAACCTTAAAAAGATCCTATTTTTGTACCATGTATTGAAATGTTTAGTAATAAAAAGGCCGGATACCATGCCTGAAAGAGAATTATATAATAATCATATTAATTTTTGTAAAATATTATTTGAAAAAATTGAATTCATAAATTAAAATAAAAATCGTATTAACATACCTCATAATTGGATACATTCATTTATAGTTTATTGGCCCACTGAGTTTAGCTTCCTCAACTAAATGAATAGTAAAATCAATCGCGGTTGTGAAAAATTAACTGTGAAATAACATCTCTAAATGAGAAAATTTCAACAAATATTTTTTCCAATGTTTTTTAATCATTGTTGGATTTATAGTTTTTCAAAAAATATCTCTTTAGAAGTTGAAAACCTCAACTAGCACTATAGATATATTTTTAGGTAACATATTAGGCTATAACAATGACCAAAAATTCTTTATCGAATATGTTATATAGGACATTTAAAACCATGTAAATTAATATTTTGTAAGTAAAAACACCTTGAAATTTTATACTAATATCTATATAGAAATATTACATTCTCTAATGTTGAAGGTAAAATAAATTTCCCTTAGTTTTTCATTTTAAAAATATATGAAGGATACTTACCATTCTCATTTTTCAACAAACCATGGTCTATTTTCATTGATTCCAAATCCTTCTGACCATTAAGGTGATCCTCTAGTTTTCCTTGTTCATCATGTAATGTAAAAATTACATTATCACATGTATTCTACACACTATGCATTATGTCAAGATTTTGATTTAGACCATTAAACTCCCTATATGAAAGTTTAAAAAACATATTCATTTTATTGCACCACTTTTTTCAAAATGCTTTATATATTAAACCTCACACCCTTCCCCCGTCTTTAAAATGGTTACATTCTCTGAATAAAAAGTTTCATCAATTAATTATCCTAATATTTTTGAAACATAGAATACATTCGATGACATTTGGAATTCAATATCTTCATTGAATTGTTTCTTGTTGAACATTTATTTTTTATATGCATCATGAAATCAGAGATGATGCATAAAACATCATTTTATAATATGAGGTAATCATTGAGGTTCAAAATAAAATGTCAATATAGGAAAACCCAAAATGGAATGATTGTTACAGTGGGATAAGTTTCCTATTATAGGAATGTCACTAATTATCCACATAAAGAATCATTTATTTTTCATTGTTTTCTCATTAAGGAATTAAATATTTCAATTATATTATCTATTAATTCTATCAATTCTTTGATTAGATATTGAAGGTGTACATCAATTTCATTTGTAGGAATTTTATTTCCAAGAATAATCATTACAATAATGAACCAACTATTCTTCATACACATCCATGGAGGTATATTATATGGGATTAAAATAACTATCCATATTCAATAATTAGTACTTGAAATACCAAAATGGGTAAATCCATTAAAATCCAATCACCAACATAGATTCCTAGGGTTTGAAGAAAAATATATATATAATGAATCGAACATATTATATGATTTTGAATATTTTTAATGTATCATCATAAAATCATTATTACTATCATGAGCATGCCACACCCCATCATATATATTCTCAAAAAACATAAAAAATATTTATAAGTTTGTTTTAAGAGGAATGTAACAAAATACCTTTTCAAGAGATTTATTATTCTTCTTTATCTTACTAGTGTCTCATTTATTCTTACTTATATTTTTTCGTAATGATTTCCATATACCTATATGAAATATTAAAAAATATTATTTATTAGACTTGTATCCTGAATAATTCACGCAATAATTAGGGTATTCATGAATCCTTGTATAGTATAGTTTATGTTTTTTTTATGATTTTTCTTCATCTCATATAATGATATCGAGATCTTACCATCACTAAATAAATCATGGAGTAAATCTGAAATCATGGAAACTTTTTTTAGTAATTCCATAGAGACACTTGATATTACACAACTTATTTAGAAAATGTAACTTTGAATACTTGTCTCACTCTTCCTACAGATATTTTTTCTTTCTTCAAATAATTTGTAAAAACCATTTTTTCACTAAATTAGTTTGAATCATTAACTTTATCAGGATCAAAATATTGTGGTATTGATCTATTAAAATATTTTTAATTTTATCCTAAAAATCCAAATGTGTAATTTATAATTTTTTGAACCAAATTATCCTATGTTGGGTCACATCATGTTTCGTTAACATGAGATTAATTATTTTTACGTTCCATAATATTTGATTCTACTTTCAAAATACAATATAAATATTTAATAGAAAGCTATTTCAATATAAATTTCTCATATACTTCATTTCAATTATACCACTGATTGAATTTACAATCAGGACATAGATACTTTATTCAACCACCCACTCACCATTTTATAATTGCATAATCTAAAATTTATTCCAAACCTAGAGCATACTGAGGTGTGTTTTAAGAAAATTAATCCAAAAATTAACAATAAATATTTGATTATGAATATTATTTTTATAAATTCAAAAATAATGATATAAATGTTTAATCAAATAAGCCTAATAAATTCTTAACATTATCTAACTTCATCATTGACTTGGGTAGATACATGATTTGATAAAAGAAAAATACAACATGAAAAATATCCAATACAAAATAAAAAAATAATGGAAGAAATATTTCTACTCATAATTGGAGGTCTGGATATCGTGGAAGAAGGTTACCAAGGTAAGGATATAGAAATAGATAGTGCAAAGGTCAAATAGATGAGGCCGATTAAGTATAAATCATTGATTGAAATGTGGTTGGGGATATTTGGAAAAGCTAAAGGTAGGAGGATGACAAGGTCACGAGGATAAGGGGTTAAGGTCTGGTTCAAATTTCTGGGGCCACATTCCCTGGGAATAGTTAGAGAGGTACCACCATCAGGGATTACTGGTATAGGAATAAGGGTCATCGGGGGTGTCGATGTGGTCTATGGAAAACCTTAATGGGGGTTGGGGGATGATGTGGATATTTTTATTAGTTGGAGAGGGGAGTTGACTATGTTTTATTTAAAATATTTCATAGTAGTTTTAATTAAATTGATGAAAACTTGAGAAATATAAAAAATATAATAGTGGTTATACTAAACTGCTGATATATTTTTAATAATAATTAATATACTTTGTTTATAAGTGGTCCAAAATATCCTCTTATAAAATACCACAAAGGCCTCTTTTTTTTGTATTTTATTTATAAACACAAATTAAATCATACAAATTTAAGGTGTGATGTTAATAAAAAGAGGATCAACGATGAGGTATATAAGATTTGAAAATCATTCTTTGTTCCTTTAGAGATATGATTTGAAAATATTAGTGTTAAAACTAACCATATGTTAAATATAATGATAAATCAATATCATATATGTTACAATTATAAATAATTAAATAATATCATAAACTCATGTATTTTTTAAACAAACCATTGGTTAAGGATTAATTTAGAAACAAACATGCATCAAGAGAAAAATAATGTGCATCTCATTTAATAATACTATGTCACTAAGGATATTACGTTTCCTATGATAGAAAAAAGTAATAGTTATGTGAATGAGTATGATTTTATAAGAGGGGATAAATTATTTATTTGAGAGTGTGAGAAATATAAATTGTAATGAATTCAAGGATGAATATTCACTTAAGTTAATATAGTTATATAAAATCCATGAGACATAGTGGGAGAAATTGTTCTGGAGACACATACTTCATAAAAAATTTAAACCAAAGAGATTTTTTTTTATAATCACTTACCTGGGTGATATATTATTCTATGAGAATAATTAATAATTATCTTGAAAGTAGGTACTAAATTTGAATAAGATATATTGTAAAATTTGATAATATTTTATAAAATGGTTTCCATGAATCAAAATCATGTTTTTATTTTTTAGTGTCTCCATATAATGTAAATCCCATAGTGTCAAAAATCAAGAGAGAGATGAACACTGATGGTAAAAGATATTTATTATAATGAGATATAGTTTTTAATGGTTTATGACCAATAATGATTTTGAGAATGTTGAAACTATTTATCTAAAATGGGTGATTATGTCTATTTTGAATTTAAGTTTTCATAGTAGCTACCATGATCATTATATAAATGTTAGAAAGATGTTTTTATTTATTTTTTTGAAACAAAAAAATCATCCAAGAAGTATTGAGGAGGAAATACGACTAAAAGAAGTGATTTTAGAGTAAATGAAATATTGTAACAAAAATTTCCTTTCATTAATAAACTATAATAAGAATTACATAATTTTTAGTTATTTACTTTCATAACCTTTTCAATGATTCCATGACTTATGTAACTTCCCAAGGATAATGATTTTCTAGTGATCAACTCTTTCCTGAGATATACATTTTTTTGGAGTTATAGGCCTTTAAATACCCCTTATCTCACCATTTACATTGGTTCATAATTTGGATTTTGGATTTTATGGAATTCATAACTCCAAAATTGTATATCCCTTCCTTTAATAAGTTTCACACAATCCACCAACTGAATGTGCCTCTTATATGTGAGAAACTTATGTAAATCACCTCATTAAATCCTCTCAATGTATTAGAATGCAATCAAGATTATGTATCCAATCTATCTTCGATAAATAAATCTTTTTAGGAAATGGAATAATTCCTCAGACAAGTCAATGTGTGTCTAACCCAAATGTTGTGGAAAATTGTGTAATTATAGCTCTTTTGTGCCCACATTTACAATACACACTTATGTGAAAGATGAGAAAATTTAGGGCCTAGACCTTCTCAATATAAGATCAAATTTCCTTCCTTAATCTTCATGATTAGTATCGTATACGTCCACCCCAAAGGTATTTACACTAAGAATGATCCAAGAAGCATCCATGACTATTTATTCAAAAACACAAGCATAAGCTACACCATTCCAAAATCCAAAATTCATATTCATTAAATTTAAAATAAAAATTTTCCTCAATAAATAACTAGGTATCATAATGCATAATACCCAATCTACCCCTTGATATCATTCCTTTCATGGAAAAAGAACCCTTACCACATTATATTAAAATGTATGAACTTATCCTACTATATGAACATAAAATATGAAACTCAAATGATGTACATTTTGATTCTTCATCCAACATGATATGTAGGATAATTCCAAGCAGTTTAGTCCCAACATTCAAACAACCTCACCAACACATATTCCTTTCTAGAGATGGTAAAACCTATACCTTCTCAAAAAACGTATCCTTGTATAGTGTCCCCACTGGAATATAAATTGTGACCACCCTTATGTGATTAGAATAAGATGAAAAAAGTAAACAATGGAATATAAACCATTTAAACCTAATTTTAGGATTATAAGTGGATCAATTTCTTCACTAAACTCAAAACCATTACATAACTTATATAATGAGCATAAGGTGACCCGTCCTGGCTTGACCCTAAAGCATGAGTATCACCACAAGAACCCAAACTATGAAATAACATATGTGATGAGTGTAAGAGGATAAATTTATTTTATGTGATGAGAATAAGATGAAATTTTTTCTTATCAGATGATAATAATATATACTACATGATGATAATTGGATGACCCACCTACCAGATACATCAGAAACCCCACTTCCCTTATGTGATTTGAATATGATGCCTTCTGAGATGACTATAAGATGCCTTAGGTGATGTTCCTCACATCCCTAATATGATGAGAATAATATTCATTTTTTGATTATCATGGAATAATTAGGTGATGATATTAATATTCCTTATATGATAATAATAAGATTCCTTGTGTGTTAAGAACAGGATTCCTTAAGTGATGATCCTAGGATACCTTATGTGAATAGAATAATATGAATAATGTGATGATTAAATGATATATTAGGTGATGAGCCCACGATTCAATATATAATGATCGTAAGATACATTGTGTGATGAGAATATTATTCCTTAAGTGATGAGCTAAAGATAACTTTCTATGAGGAGCATATTATTCCCTCGTGACCAATCACAAAGAAGATAAAACAGAAAAGATTCCTAATATGACCAGTAGAAACATCTCCTAACAATAATGGTATTCAGACTACCTCGGTATTAAGTGGTTAAATTTACCAATGTTTTCATGAATATGGTCTCGAGAAAGATATTCATGATCATTTATTAAATCTATGAGGGAGTTGTAGAATAGGAAACAATCTATAGTGAGAGGTGTTAACCTCTCATCCCCCTATTCTGATCAAAAGGGATCCAACACCATCCCCCCAATGGTGACTAGAATTCCACCATTGTAAATTCGGAATGTGGGACACTGATCATAATCATCATGATGAAATTTAACATAGTTTACCTGAAAACAAAATCATATAAAACTAAAATGGCGAACCAAAAATCAATTTTCCTATTAAGGTGTGAGAAAATGAGTAACAATGGATATCACCACCATCAAGAATAACCTGTGTTGGGATTCACCAAGAATATTGTTGAACCTACCATGAATCCCTTATCCTTCATTAGTGATATGATGAGTAATAGTAGGCATTTTGGAAAACTTCAACACCGGACATGTACTTGCTATCAACTACAATGCTTATAGAATTATATCTATTGAACATATAAGAAAATGATCCCCAACCATGGGAAATAGGAATTGAGGTAAGAGGGGATCATGAGATGACCCTAATAGTCATGAATTCCCATATATGACCATTATTTACATGTAATAAGAGATCTTAACCACTATATTCTCTCTGAATTATAGCGGCCCACACCCCATTTAGTTGACAAAGATCATACTATAGTGGGTCACCAATGATCTTGTATGTCGTTATAAGAGATAATTCATCATACCTTCAAAATATATGGATAATAATATTAGGAATCCATAACACCTCATCAATGAATCCAAAAGTAGTGATATCATTGGGGAAAGTGGCTCTTGTTACCACCACCAACCACTTTGGTTGACTTTTTGTATATTGCACAAATGCCACCTTCCCTTATGTTGAGAAGGTGGAAGGGTTACATTATGTAGAACCACATATTACAATCGAGATTAACCAAAGAGGTAACTTCCCAACTATCATTTCCATAAATTTAAGGATACATATAAATTGATTGAAAATGTTAAGCCTGATCTTATTTTTTCATCCTCAGTCTAGAGTTCGGAACACCAACATCGAGGGAAGACCGCCAGTCATGGTCCATCATAGTACACTCCTACAACTCATGAAAATGATAAATCCACCATAATATCCTTTAGTACCCTGAACACTAAACATGGAATCATCGTCACTATATTGGGATCAAGACCAAATCCAAAAAACATGTTTGTCTGGTTGAATATTCAAGTCATTGGTTTCAATCACAAGTATCATGGAGGTATACTTCATGAAAAACAAGTTTATATACCTTGAGTTCCTCCACAATGTGAAGTAATTACTAGAAAACATAGAATTCATACCCATTATGAAGGACTTAATTTCCCGAGAGGTCCCCCTAAATGTGAAGTAATTACCAGTTTTCGTAGATGTCCTCCTCATGAAGCCAACAAAAACTCCCACGTAATGTCTTATTGTGACATGTACCTGATCAAACCTATTGAAAATTTGTGTTGGTGTTAAAGAGTATTCATGGGGGAATCAATGGTAAGTTAACATCCATATTTTATAGTCAAATACCGTTGGGTATTCAGAATAGGTGATCATGCCTCCACAACCATAACCAACGAGGAATGAACCTAGAGATTGAGGAAGTCCAATCCAATGTCTTATGTGATAAATATATGGAGGCCTCATAAAAATACATTTTCTGATTGGATATTCTTTCTTAGTTTTAGGGAATATCCATGATGTTTTCCCTTGTTCTATTATAATTTTCCCTCTATCTCTACACTACTGGTCGGAAAAAACATCAACATCTATTCTAGTTATTTTACTTGTGGAACGATATCTAGTAGAGCTCCAAACACCCAATGAGTACCTGGAACACAGTGATATAGACTATAATTCATACATAAATATGATACTAAATATTTATTATTTTTAAAAGGCGACCTTCTTAACTTCTTGTAGGGTTTCTCAGATGATGACACATTCATTCAGAGGTATGTAGTAGAGAATATCCACATCGCACCCATCTATAGATTCTTGATAACCCCATGGGGAATCCTAGAGTGTCCAGGAGTAGGACCATCCATTCAAAAATGATTAGGAGGATGAAAAAAAGTCTTTTTGAAGCCCTATACAATGACCAAATTCTGGTCATGTTCAAGTCGTAGGCCAATCCAGCCTTCTCTAACCTGGAGTTTCTCACTAAAAATCAAGTGGAATATTTTAGGTGATACATGTGGGTGACATTCAACCACCTCAAAATTCATCACATGAAATATACTAGGATCTATAAACACCGTCAACCCATCAACCAACAATGTTGAATGGTCTATCTCATAGTGATTTTATTGTCCTAGCATCCTAACTCTGGTGAATTATAACACCCCAAGATTTTAGAATACATTCTGTCTAATAATTTCATGTTTTCAAAATATTTTAATGCATGAAATGATGAAAATCGGTGAATTATGATTTATTGATATTTGAATTGAATGATATTATTAAATATTTATATTAAATTAATAAGAAAAATGACCTTGTAAAATGTGTCAAATTCACTTAAGGATATACCCTTAGTTATCATGACATGGGTTTTGAACTATTCTGTTGATTTAGAATTTTTGGAAAAATTTAATTATTTTAATGAATGAATTAAATATAATTCATTTTTAAATTCATGTAATAATTATTAAAATAATATTATAATATCCATGAAATGGTTTTTCAATGATAAGGAACACTAGTATAATAATTCTTGTCAAAGAAGAAAAGTTCTATATAAAAACACTGTATTATTTTTATATTTTTTATTTTTAATGTTAGATTCCCTTATTTTTAGTTTCAAAACTGCGAAATATTATAATTTATACCTTTATAAAAATAAATGACCATTCATAAATTTATTATCCATTGGTTACTTATGGAGATAAAATCATTTGAACTTAAAAAGAGATATTTTTTCCAAAATCTATTTTTTATGTGCCCTATATATTTAATCTTAATAAATTATATTAATAAATATTGATCATTTATTTTAATGAATTTTTTATCTAATACTTTTAATAAAATAAATTTATATTTATTTATTTATTTATACTAGACAAATAATTACAATAACTTCATTTTATGATTTAAAATTGCATTTTTTTTAAAATTAATTGATGTGTTTTTATGATTATATTAGAATTATTTTCTCCCAAATTTAAAAATTCAATCTTATAAAATGGAATAAAAATTTTGAATTAGTAATTTTAAATATTTTAATAACGCTAATTTAATTATTTTCTATAAAAATATTTTACCATGATAAGAATTTTGTCACCCAAGTGAAGGTAAAAATGGGATAATAGGGGTTAAAAAATGGTTAATGATTAATGATATTAATCTCCTTAACCTTATATGTGAAAATTTTATATTTTTATCCTCTCTCATTTAAAAACCCATTTAACACGTTAAAAATTCCCAAATACCTTCAAGGGTGCCACATCCCTCACATATAAAAGGCTACCTCATATTCGCACTTATCTACACCAATTCAGCACCTTATATCTACTAGGATAAGACCAAATACCATACCAACACCATTATTTGTGACGTAGATGGTCTAGCCACCCCAAAAGACCAATCCAAGAAGCCATAATTTTTTTTGAAAGATATTATCCAATGAAGAGGTATACATTCTTACCAACATTTTTCATGTTTCCTTCCTCTTTAGAGTCATATAAATATTCCATAATCTTATTAACATAATAAAAAAATATTTAATATAAAAAAATGTTTCCATGCCCATAAAAAACCATTTTCTACCTATATTCGATCCAATGGAAAATGAAAGTGTCGTTAATGTGTACGTGCAAACTACTGCTGACACGGAGATGTGTAATTCATTTTTCATCCCCACCTCTTAGAGATAGTTATATGGATAAATTTAATAAACATATATTATATTAATAAAATAATTAAATTTCATTAAAAATAAATTATTATTTACCTTTGTTTATTTACATACATTGAAAAATGAAAACATCACTACATTGTACATACGAACTATCATCTCCCCAAAGTGATATAATTCATTTTTTATCAGTGCCTTACATATATGGTCATAAAAGGGTATTAAATGAATAAAAGTTATATTTATTACCTCATTAATATTATATAGATTATTAAATCATTTTATTTGTAAAATTACTTGAACCTATTAATCAAAACATATGTGGAAAATAGAAATATTTTCACTCAAATATTTTTTTAATGGAGAATTATTATTTAATAGTTAACTAGAAATTATAAGTGAATTATATATAGTACTATAAGCATGAATATAGTTCATTTATATATATATATAATAATATTAGATTTATTAAACAAAAGTCTAGAATATGTACAGATATATTTTGAACATGAGGTGAGGGTTATTTGTTACAGTCTCACATTTTATCGGAAATATTTATGTTTCAATTTAGACTGTGGGAAATTGAATGTTATTTCTCTTATGAACACTATATATTTTCCTAAAACCTTCTTTATAGGGTCTTTTCGTGTATCCTTTATATATTTCTTGTTTTTGGTACTCAAAAAACACCCAATAAATGTTTTAGTAAAACCTACCATATTTCATCTTTATGATCTAGAATCATTCTATTCCATATTTATTTTATTAAAAATTATTATATAGAAGTTATTATATATATTTGAGTGATTGATAAAGTTATTTTTCTAATATATATTTTTTTCAAATTATTTAAAGTAATCATCTTGTCATTTTCGGAATGGGAAATGTTTTAATTCCTTTACGAAAGTGTGAAATGCATGATTTTAAATGTTTCTTACATGAGATGACTTTTACTATATCATGTCATTTGTTCATCATGAATTATACTTTATAGGTTTCATTGATTTTCAAAAGAAAATAATATTTTTATTTTACAAATATTATTCTAGTTTTTTTAAGTTACAAAAAGAAAAAGATATTTATTCTTTGTTTTCAAAGCATATTTTTAGTGACTTTATAAACATATTTTCATCTAAGTTAGTATCATTTAAGGATTTTTATGCTTCACAAGAGATATAATATTATGATACAACCCAATACCTTTCTATGGAAGTCTTATGATGATGATGTTTTAACAATATTTCATGAAAACCATTTATTTCTCATGTGACAATTAAACTATAATGGAATAATGAATGGATTTATATTCTTGTGGAATATATATGCATGAGTTTTTAATGTGTGACATATGGGTTCATTATAGCCCTTCAATGCATTGGTAAATGTTTCATGTCTGGTGTTCTCAAAAGGGTATATGGGGAGGTTGTACCCAGCCCAAAGTTGTTACATGATTGATTAACCAAAGTCCAAGAGGGTACATTGGAGGTTTTACCAAGGCAAAGAGATTAAATAAGGGGTTTTCCTAAGCCCAATTGGGTACACACACTATAGAAAAATTGATTTTTTACATTGGGTTGTAACAGAAAACAATTCCATCAAAAATACTCTATGGAATCAACTCATTTTCAATAGAACAACTCATTTATAATAAATAGTTTTTAGTAAAGATTATTTTTACTATGGCTGAAATCATATATCGCAGAAGGCCTTAGCACACCTGTGCACCCGGTTATGGGAACAACCTATTTACAATTTTAAAAAACTCTATCACAAATAGTTTATTTTCACATGATTATTTGTGAGGATTGGTACATCAATCATAAATAACATGTCTTGATGATGAGTATTTCAGACTGATCTATCAAAAAGATTGACCTCAGTAAGGGAAAATTTGAAAAGGATTTAGCAGAGATACGCCTCAGCCTTTAAATTTGTGACTGATTCCAGTATAGAAATTATTTTTTGTGATTGATCAAACATAAATGATCTGTTGGAAGATTTATTTTGTGATAGAAATGTTAGTCACAAAATTTTCTGCATTGATCGTGAAATATCATTTTTGACGACAACCTTTTACAATGGATAAGATGTTTTTCATGAAAAAAAATAAAAACTGAACAGTTTGTCACAAATAACCACAATAAATATTTCAAATGACAGCCTTTTTGTGACATAAATTATGTTGCGGGAAATCTATGTCAATAAAAAACTATAAACATGCACACCCACCTCACCATCTGTCCACAAACCTTTTGTTTCTATCAATAAATCATTATGGTTTCATTTATTATCTTTATCTCAATAGTCTTAAGATTAGATATGAAAATACTTTGGTAAAGTATCAATTTTGAGTTATTTTTTGAACATTATTTTAATTTATCATTAATTTTGTTTCTTTTATTTTAATTTATAAAGTATATTAGTAATTTTAGCATATTAAATTGGAATTATATTTAGAATAATGTAGTATAGATTAATAAAAATTTAAATAATTTATAATAAATTGTATCAAATTTTTATTAAATTTGAGTAAACCAATACAAAATATTATGTATGTGTGTAAATTAATAAAATAAGTATAAATTGATATAAATTAATATTAATTAGTATAAATTGATATACATTAATAAAAGTAGTATAAATTGATGTAAATTTAAAAAATTATTATAAAAAATTATAAAATTACTATAAATCAACATAATTTAATATAAATTCATATAATTTTTTTTAAATTCTTTTAGATTCATAGAAAATTAGTATATTTAAATTTAAACTATTAAAAAGAGATATTATTTCCCCTAAATTAGCATATATTATTAAAAATTAGTATATATTATTAATAATTAATACATAATAGAATAAATTGATAAATTATTTTAGAAGCAATTAATATAAATTACTATATATTATTAAAGATTAGTATAAATTGATATAATTTATTACTTTTCATATAAATTTGTATACATTTGTATAAATTATTATACATTATTATAAATTGATATAATATACTATAAAATAACAAAAAATAGAATAATTAAATAAAAATTTCTATAAAATGTTATAATTTTCTTTTATTTGACAAAAGCTATTATAAATAGGTATAATTCTGTATAACATAATATAAATTAATATAAATTACTATAAATTTGTATTAATTTCTAAGAAAATTGAATAAATTAATATTTATTTCTATAAATTGAAATAATCAGAATAAATTAAGATAAATTAGTATAAATTAATTTAAATTTATAAAAATTACTATAAGTCAATATAAATTTTAAAACATAAGTATACATTAAAATAAGTTAGTGTAATTTAATATAATTAATGAATGCTATTATATATTAATTTTTTTGAAGTATTGTCAATTAATATAAATTAGTATAATTTTTTATAAATTAGTATAAATTAGAAAATTTTATATAAATTGTTATGTGTTAGATTTAATTAAAATAAATTAATATAAACTGTTATAAAATAATATAAATTAGTATAAATTATGATAAATTATTTTAAATTCGCATTATTTGATCCCAAATGTGAATAATTTAATATAATTTAGCATAAATTGAAATAATTTCATACAAGTAAATAAATATTACTATAAGTTAATAAAAGTTAGAATAAAGTCATAAAAATTAGTATAAAATAACATAAATTATTATAAATTAGTATTATTTAGAATAAATTGATAAAATTTGATAAAATTTGATAAAAATTTATATAATTTATTATAATTTATTATAAATTATTATAAATTATTATATATTATTATATATTACTAAAGAATAATATTAATTCCTTGAAAATTTGTAAAACTAGTACTCATATGTGCTATTTCACGGCATATTCGATTACTGGTTTTTATATTAATAAGAGATTAGTATTTAGAAAAGTTGAGAAGAAACAATAATGTTGAATAAATTTTAATTAGAATGTAATGGTGTGTGACCATGTAATAAGAGTGCAGATAATATAGAGACACCATATAAATTTTTGAAAGAAAAATGTATAGGTTAAAAGTATATGAATTTCTAAATATTGAGGACAGAAATTTGAATTCGTTTTCAACTTCCACAATCACAATAACAGTAATACGTGCACTAAAATAAAATGATAATAAACATTGTAAAATTATAAAAGAAATTATAACTCCTGACATAGAAGATATTGTTTTGAAACAATTCAAATATAACATAAATTATACAAACCATGATTTGTTTGATGAAACAGCTATGAAAAATGTAACACTTATAGATGTTGTTTATTGTATCTGGTGTGCAAGTCAAACTGACATATACTGGTTCCTCCCTCATAATAGAATCCTTCTAGATGTGTGCATCTATGCTACATTGGACGACCACTTCTGATGTTTAAAAATTGAAAAATGAGACCAAAAATTTCATTGTGTTTTAATGATACAATGAAAATGATACAGAAAAATAACATTGTTCCACTACAATGATGTAATGAAAATAGAAGACAGTGAAGATAAGAAAAACATCGACATGAGTTGTTTTTTATAGATTTTGTGAATGGAGACCAATCCTGGTTTAGTGGAGGGGATGCCATATATCATTTCCCTAAATGAAGACAGCCACCCATGCTATGAAACATCTGAAGAGAGCCTTCAAAAACTCTATTAAACCTAACAACATGAAATTGAATCAAAAAATAGATGAAGATAGTTTAAATGTTGATGTTTTTTAACACAATGTCAAGAGTGTTGTGTTGTTTGATTTAAGGCTCATCTAAATATATTAAAATAACCGGAAAGTGACGGGGCATACATGTTTGTTTTCACTAATTAGAGACATTCAACCATGCTAAGAAACATCCATATAGAGCTCTCAACCACTTTAGAAGACCTGGAAACAGGATATTGAATTTAAGAAAATATATATGAAGAAAGATTGAATCTTGTTGTGGCCTGAGAATAAATATTACAATTCTATTAAACTACAAAGCTGTATAAATAATAAGTGGATTTTTAAAATCGAAATATAAGTGCATACATATTAGAAAATTCAAAAATTTCATTATTATATGATTGTAATCATCCTTGATTGTGTTTAATGGATGATATTCACTGTTGATCCCATGGATTTGTAGATCCTAATGAAAAGTCTAGTCAATCATGGTTCTGCAATGAGAGGAATATTTTCCTTGATTAATACATGGTAAACATTGAAGGAAAAATAAACCATGTTCCAATGGCCATATTTGTCGTACCTATTAAATGAACTACATAGATTATGAAAAAAATTGGGAAACAATCTGTTCAATCATAACTTTCAATCCTACCCTTTCATCAATAACCATTTGATCCCTTTCCTAATGCATGTTAAAGATTAAGAGAAAAGAAAACTTATTCCAATGATGATATGTTGTGTACCTATTGAATATGAATCATTTATCATGTTTCCATTAAAAAAAATAGTGAAATATATATATTAAACATGTAGAAAAAAATAACTGAAATGTATAAGAACACCATCCATTTTATAAGGTATCTAAACAAAAATTTCATCTTCTCAAGAAGTTTCCTGAAATATTGATAATAGTATTAGATTTCTGATGCAACAAACAACCATTCATTATGAATCATATCAAGAGAATTATCTGGAAAAATATGTATATATTTCTTGAATTTAAGATTTCTTGAGAAGCTGAAGAGAAATCAGAGGTTCTTTTGGACCACGTAAACAGTGTTTTAAAACATCAATATATTTTGGTGAAAATTAAAAACAATTATCTACCAAAACAAAAAAATTATTTATAATTTGATCCATATGAGTAATATTATATTACAATAACTAAATAAAACTATGGAACACAATAAAACAAAAATTAATGATTGAACCAAAAACACAGAAACTAGAAACACATACAGTGATTACAATAGAATAATAGTGAAGATGATTTACAAATATTGTATAATAGTAGATATTTGTTAAATAAGCTGAATGAATGTGAGTATATTATCAAAACATTATGTGATACTACTTATTAAGTAAGAAATAATGAATGAGTACTCATTATTATTTATGAAACCATCATGATACTCATTGAAATATGATTTATTAAGTGTTTCCTACTCTCATTGATTTGGCTAATATCCTGGTATCCTTCATGGTGATTAGTATAAAATTCAATTTAAACCAAATGAATGAAGATTCTATAGTGAGGAGCAACAGACCTGCAACCATGTGCTTACTCAAAATCATTTTGTGACTCCAAATTCCCTTACAACATCTTTTTATGAATCCACTTAAACATGGATTTCAAACATCAACACATATTAATGAAAAATAAACATATCTATTATCTACCAAACCAAAAAAATATAATGATAATTTGATCCATATAAGTAATATTATATAAGAATTACTAAATAAAACTATGGAACACAATAAAACAAAAATTATTGATTGAACAAAAATCACAGAAATAGGAAACACATACAGTGATTACAACAGACTAATAGTGAATATGATATACAAATAGTGAATATAAGTTGATATTGGTGAAATAAGCTGAATAAAAGTGAATATATTATAAAACAATTATGTGATTCTACTTATTAAGTAACAAATAATGAATGAGTACTCATGATTATCTATAAAACCCTCATGACACTCATTGGACTATAATCTATTATGTGTTTCCTAATCTCATTGTTATGGTATCCTTCCTAGTGACCAGTATAAAATTCAATTTAAACCATTAGAATGAATAAACTATAGTGAGGAGAAACTAACATGCAACCAGGTGCTTTCTCAAAAGCATGTTGTGGCGCAGACTTCCCATGAGACTTTTTTTAGGAATCAACCATTAAATAGATAGTGAAAAATAAATGTTAAAAAGGAAGAAGAAACATAGAACACTAGTTTTATGAAATACTCCAATTACTCAATGGAGATGATTTATTTATAGAATTCAATTCAATTAAGATAACATATATTTAAGCTCTTACATTATAAAAATAATGTTATAGGAAAAGTAATAATTAAAAATAATACATTCTGTGTATAACAAATATGGAAACACTTTAATAATAAATCCATAAAATGTTTAATAAATCTGTTAAAATAATATGTATGGGGAATTCAGAAACACATCAATAGGCATTCATGATATATATATGTATGAATAACAGGAAAATGGTTGTACATAAACAATCCGGAATTAGTTATGTTTCAATAACATGTAAGAAATTATATAAGTTTCAGTGTCATCTAAATGCAGGTTCACTGAACTGGAATCTCAAATAAACACATAGACATGGTATGTAGAACCATCTAGAAATGTCAAAGGGGATGAATTCATATCCAAGAAAAATGGTTCCCAAGAAAAATTTCCCCAACCAATGTTTTTTTAGTACAAGAATCTAAATTCCTTGGAGAATTTAGCTGGTGTCCCCAAAATGACCAAAAGAACCACCATTTGTAAAACAGAAATGATCCACTGAACAAAATGACAACTCGCAAATAGATAATGAAAAGATTCACTACAAAAAAAAATAATAACCTAATAAAACACAATTCAAGTGAAACCCTTTTCCAATTCATATTTTTGTATTACCATGTACAGATGAAACAATTTTAAAACAATCAAATAAAAAGTGAAACTACTAAATCATGAATAGAACCTGATGTTCTAGGATGTTACCTAAAAATATTGTCACCATCAAAATCATATAACATACTTCCTTGTATAGAAAACAAAGTAAAAAAGCATTAAAATACTGTACTGAATTTGCAGAATAATATTTATGACAGTTAATATAAAACAAATAGTTGATAACAAAAATCATGAAAAGATAACATTTAGCATGGGGTCTCAAACCATTAACAATAATATGTCTCAAAACATATCCTTTTATAACACTTTTCATACAGAAGAGAATATTTTTTAACCCTAAATCTATTAAAAAGGTATTATTAATTTAACTTTCTTTAAATTGGAAAAAACCAAAACAACACATACTATAAACTAAGGATATATTTCTATTGAGTAGAGTGATACATTATAGTACTCTAGCTTTATCTTTAGACCAAACTCAATTCACAACTCAAAATCAGTCAAATATTTGTTTTCAAAATTTAAATTTAATTAGATTTTTAAAATGAACAAATAAAACCCACCAGTTTATGCATTATGACAGTATATGAAAAAAATAGAAAACATCTAAAATTTAATATATGCAGATTGAGAAGAAGATTTTGCTACAGCAAATGATGGGGTAGAGGTCAAACAAGAAGAAATAACTGAACATTTTGCGGGAGAATGTCATCAGGGTTCTTCTGCCGGGAGTGTAAGAGAAATGGATAGAATATGTGAGGGGGTTCAATGTAATTGTATTGTTTTATAACAAAATCATTCGAAGGAATTACTTCATGAAATACAACAGATATGATATTCTGGATCCGTAGAAGGAGTTGAGGAGAATCGCGAGCAACATCCCAAGTAGGATATGCACCGAGTCACAAGAAGATGGTCAACTCTGCATTTTCCCTATTTGTTGTAGGATGGGAAATCAATGTTGTGTGGGAGCCCAAGGTGTATCGATGGTAAATACATTTCAGAGGTTCATATGGAAGGAGGGAATGAGATGAAATTGAGATTTTGTTACCGAAATTGCTCTAAGGATATTGTTTTAGCCCGACACTGACAGTGATATGCATCAACAATAGCAGGACATCTGAGGAATTGTGCGCAGGAACCAAAATAAAGGAGGAATCGAGGTGTGAGGAGGTAGTCATTGTATTGTGGGAGCGATAGTAGGAGGGAAGAGGGAACCCTAGAGAAGCAGGAGAGGGGATTCAGGGAGGGTGGTGGGAAATCTATTGTAGGGGGAGGGGTTTCAGGGAGGGAAACTGAGGAGGGAATCGTGAGGGTGTGAATAGATTTAGGATAATCTCATGGAGAAATGTTGAGATATTGGGGACGTGGAGATTTTTAGGATGGGAATGTATGGAAAAATTGATGTGGGTGAATGTGAGTGTGACACATGTTAGATGGAACGCCAGTATTACTATATATATAAGATATATATTTTCTATATATCTACTAAATATACTAATCCAGGAATTTCTGGCTTCCACGTGTCCCTCCACTATGCTTCCACATCACAATTTACTTACGTGTCAACCCATATAAACTCCACGTTCCACCTCCCCGCAGTTTCAATTTTCCTTCCTTTACGTACCGTAGTCCCAACAGAAATCATTTCGGTTGAGAATGGCGCGGGTCTTGACCAACCTATCCCATGTACTTCCTCCACCGCCATCCTCACAGGCATGGTCCACCAGCCTTCTATCTCCGATCACATGCTCCCGATTTTGACTGCAACTTCCACGTGTATCGGCTCCAACCACCTTCTCTGGCTTTCAACTGTAGGGTCGAATATTTATTCCTTTCCCGAATGAGGTCGTGTCTATTATATTCCTGATCTAGGGTTCCCGCATACTCCCAAATGCTGGTCATCTACCTCTAGTCTTTCTTCAAGTGCGACGTCCTCGCACTTTGTATTATTCACCACACCAGCTGCTGCATATTCTACCAAACGCGTAGTCGGACTTCCGAAATTCATGACCGGTTCAT
The DNA here is from genome assembly GCA_963277665.1 of Viscum album. NCBI lineage: Eukaryota > Viridiplantae > Streptophyta > Magnoliopsida > Santalales > Viscaceae > Viscum > Viscum album. The sequence goes on from OY728159.1 coordinate 1,921,811,780, forward strand.
GATTTCCTCTCAACCACAAACACCCACATCCTGGTGATCTTCCGAAAACTTTCTTCAGTAGTATTCTCTTTGAATATATTCCATGCTTGATAATTTTCAGAACATGTAGTACATACATTTACACCTGCCAAACATTTTCCTCTTACAGGATGGTATTAAAGTGATTAAAAGGTTTCCGATTTCAATGGAAGTATCCTTCCCATCTCGATATCCTTCCTATAAATCGTCTTCCCGCCCGCATCATATATGCACCACATGTATGAATTGATCTTCGTAATGGAGAAGCATAATTCTTTAAACTGCACATATGGTATCAATTCGATTCTCTAACTATTCGTGTTTAGTTTTTTTAATTTGAATATCATTTAATTATTTCTATAAAATATTCTTCTATAATGGATTATTGTACAATTTGACATGCAACTTATTGTGATTTCATTTTGGTTAAGCATGTTTATTTCCAAATGCATATTTAGTTGTTGGAATTGATACTACAAGCCTCCTAAAATAAAAAAGCTAATGAAGCCTGATGTTATAATTTGGTTTAAGAATTTTTCAACTACATTTTCATTATCCATGAGTATATCTACATGCATATATAGTTAGCTGATATTAGAACAGCTACATGAAACATAAATGTCTATTGTTGATTGTTAAATCCTGCTTTTCCTTTTCATTTATTATGTAAAATTCTATGAATGTTATGTCCTTTGTGCGTTATAAGCTCTAACTACACACCTTGACTATAATATATAAAGATAAAACAAACAAACTGAAATGTCCATTGAACTCTAAAGAAGCAAGGATGTAACGGAGGATAATAATGAAGGAATGACATTTAGTTTGTGAGTTGTGTATTAAGTACCCTTGAAAATGTTCTATTCTATTTATTATCCTCTGTTCAGTAGTTTCACTCATTACACATGCAACATGATCAGTACTAATAGGTACTGGAGACTACTCAATGTCATCTACCAACCATTCTGGTACTCATTCAAGTAAATCAGTATCGGTAGCTAGAGTCACACGTGTAGTCACACACATGACATTATCATCTTTATGTATAAATGGTTAGTTTCGTTTGAATTAACCTATAGCATATTTGCGATGTTTCATAGTACATTTCATACATACCGAAACCATAAAAACTAAATTAATTTTTAACTAATCTTGAGCACTTGTCTGTAAGGTCAAATACAAACTTGTATTGCAAGGATGCAATGGAGCAGGTTTGTGAGTTGTCTGCTCTGTCGATCTCTAAAGTCGCAAGGATGTAACGAAGGATACTTATGATGGAATGAAAAACGGTATGTGAATAGTCTATTATGTACCCTTGAAAATGTTCTATTATTTTTACTATCATATTGTCAGTAATTATACTCAATACTCTTGCAACATGATCAGTGCCGACAACTATTACAAACCATTCTATGTCATCTACCAACCATTCAGGTACTCAGTCGAGTAAATCTGTATCAATAGCTGGAATCACATGTGGAGTCACACGAATTACATTATCATATCTATGTATAAATGGATTTTATTTTCATTAAACTATAGAATATTTGATATTTTCACAGAACATTTCATACTAACTAAAATGTTTCGTACTAATTTACTTGTATTACAGAGCCTTGGCAGTTGTCTGCTTGATCGAATACAAACCTCAATTCTCCATCTAACTATAAAGATGATAGGATATGGTGCAGACTGTTGATGATGAAACGACCTAATGATTTTCATTTTCCTAATGTCGTTACATCAAATTATTGTACTTATTAACATTTTATTTTTCTCTATAGTATTTGACGTTTCCAAATCTTCAATGGTAACATCCACTAAAAATTATTATATGGCATATGATAGCATGTCTGAATCCCCAAACAATGAACTTATACCAACCATTACATCCACAATTGAAGTCACAGACATGCCATTGTCATCTATATGTAACGATGGCTACTTCTGTTTAAATTTACATTTACAAACCATTGAACTACACACTACATTTCACAGTAACACAAATTATTCATAGTGCACAGTGCCAGAACCATCTGCAACTACGTCAATGAGATCTACTAGATCTAACAAACGGAAACAACGTCCAACAAACTTATCATAATCTCATATACCTTTTTTAAAGAATCATAACTACAAAATTCCATGAAAATTCTGTATGTCATAAAAAAAATGTAGTCCCCTAATAACATTTCATTCATCTTTTTTGTGTAGCTTTAATGGATGAATAAAATAATCTACCCGATTCTTTACCTGATTACTCAATGCAGTAAAAACGACTACTTTTTATAAACCTTACCATACTGTTGATTTCATTATACTTCTTATTCGACCCTATACAAACAGATGTTGCATAACTCCTTCTGTAGATGGGAACTTCAATTCGTTATCTTTTGTAGGTATGATGTACAATATATGTTGACAGGAACACATATATATATCACTATATATTATACATAGCATTTATTTATCCTCTAATACTACTTTCATGCTCAGGAAAACAAACATTTCTTCGAGAAACAATCAGAATAATTTGTTCCAAGGCTCAAAAAAATTGAACTTCAGACATAAATGGTGCAGGAAACAGTAGAGGTAATGAAATGTACATGTTTCACTAGTAAAGTTACAAAGTTATTAAATACTTCACCCAGTCTAAAATTATATACTGCTTGCTGCTACAGGAGAGTCACTAGAATAGGAAACTACTGAGAACACGAGTTCATGTACTTACTAAACATGCATTAGCGGTTCATTAATAAGAAATCATCGTCTATGTTGGTGAGTTCCCCTTATTAATCACATGTTCTACATTGATTTTTTTCAAACAGTTCCTTATGTTATCGAAGAGCCTTCTAACATCTATCAACATTGTAAATTTTCTTTTGTGGTTTACTAAGAGAAACAAATATTTAGTAATAGACAAAACCAATGTTTTTCTCTATTCTGCTCAATGGGAAAGGTATCTTTGGAATTACTACCACAATGTCCCGAATACCTGATGATGCCGGTGTTTGATCAAACTTCTGCTGATGCCTGATTATTCCATGACCACATCCATATTTACAATTCTAAACCTTCATCATTTATTTGAACAAAATAGCTTTAGAGTACTATTTATCAGTGATAATGACAACTACATTTGCATCTTTATAGACAGCTTTGAACCCAATCAGGTATTATAGTTTTGGTTTTTTTATTTTCCAATGTTACCTTATAATTACATAAATATACCATTTTTAATTTATTATACTCTCCAGGGGCCTCAAAGTAGTGGTTCCTTCTATGTTAGTAGTGGAATTGAATTTATCAAGGTACAATGTGCATCATTTTACTTTCATTTTTCATAAGTATCAAATAGATGTAATGTTACGGTAATTTTATTTCCAACCTTGCATAATAGGAGCATGAAACTAGTAGGTCTTCTCCATCAAATTCAAACACTACCACTAGGTTTGATGCTTGTACATATAATATGTTATCTACTCATGTATGTAATAGTCATATAAAGTGAATAATAACTTATTTCATTTTCTATAACAATAAATGGATGATTAGTGTTGTGTTTTAATGTTTTTAATATACCTGATGTACAATTCATTAAATCTATTACTATCAAATGTCAACAATCACATATGTTCTGGTTTGATTTCAACTTCAACAAGTTGTTTCAAATTCTACTAACAATATTCTCTATATAGAAAAACCTATCTCATGAATTTAATATGGAGGATGACATGCAAAATGGTGTTCAGATATGTCGAGACAGTTCAGGTACAATTAATCATTTTACTCAACTATAAATGAGATTGAAGGAAATTTTGAACAAGAAAAATGAGAAAGAAGACTGCGATTTTCTGCACTACTATCTAGGTAATAATACTTATTGTTTTTTAATTGGTTTTCATTTATTTTATTTCAAACCTTATGTGCAATACATATTGTTCTGCCAATTGTTGTATTTGGAATTTCTCATGTTGGACATTTCAGTATGATTTATCTGTAGGTTTATTATAAAATTTAAATTCAGGATGTTTTTCAAGAAGGATGCTTTTCATGCTAGACGGTTTTCATGACTTTCTAGATGGTTATCATGAAATATGTTTTTGTATCAGTTTTCGTTGCTCGATGACTTCTCATTAAGCTGGACGATACTCATTATAGAATAAGATAATGGTAGAGGTTTTTTATGGTGGACATTTTAATGCATTTTTTTAGTTTATGTGACTCACATTAGATGCTATTAAATACTTGGCTATAGGTTCTGTATTTGTTTTTCCACAGATATTGATAGATTCTTGTATGGATGTTACACATATAATCAAATTTGTTCCCTTGTACTCATCATTAAATGATTACTATGTTTTTTCACTGTTATCTAATTTTTTTACTAGTATTAATGAATACGACAATAGGAATAGGTAATGACTACCTATATTGTGTCGTAAAGTCAGGAAGGTAACCTCTGTTTTGACCATCATCTACTTGCAGGCAATTTCTGTATAAATTTTTCTGAAATAACTATAAAAATTCAACACACTGGAATTTCTGTTTCATTAAATTTGTATCAAGTAGATGATACTAATGTATTTTATTTCATTTATCATCTCTTCATTGCAATTCAACAATTTTAGGACAGACTGGTGGCATCTAGTTTTAGGTTTGTAGAAGGTGAAACTTTAATTGGACCTCTAGTCGGACATCCTATGGATCAATGTAAAACCAATGGGTGCCTCTAATGACATTATTTTTAGGACTTTCTATTGAAGGTAGGATATCTATCTTATTCAATCCAAGGGATCTAGAATTTAATTCCTGGATATATTTTTTCTTTGAGGGACATTTTTTCTCATAAAATGATTCCAGGCTCTGCTTATGTTGTCTTCAAAATAGGTTTTAAGGTTCTTCATACTATTTTCCTCATCTCATCTCTATGGAATCATTAAATTACTTTAGGACTGGTAAGTCTATGTACCTTCAGTATCCATGATCCATTGAACCCATAGTTGATGTGTTTTCAGTAACTGTTATTTTCACTATTTTCTAATGGATGTCACTGCTATGGGAAATTATACTAAACCTACAACATTTTAGTGGATAGTATCTATAATTTCAATATCTTGTTTCATTCCTTAATTCAATCAATTTTTATTATTACAAATCAGTTGTAAAATTAAACTGAATATAAAATATTGAGGGGTGAAAATCTAATGCCTTAGTCTGTCATATTGATTCATTGTTTAACTCTTCAAGTTTGAGTGAAGACAATTACTTCACAGATGTGATAACCTGCAGTATTACTGACATGAATAAGGTTTTAATTCACTATTTATTAATATTTTTCTCTCTTTGAAGGTTAGGAAAATAGCTGGACAACAAGCCACGCACCTGTTGAAGATCGAATTGTACTCTTGCTGCAAGCAGAAACAGACATCCAGGTTCATGTTATTATATTGTTTTGAATGTAATGGATATTTACCTCCTTCCTCCTGAAAGTGTACTTAATAAATTTTTGATTTAATTTTCATGTATCTCTAAAAGACTGTAACTGTGTAGGTTTCATGTCATTTTTATCCAATATTTTATTTACTCAAATCTCCAAAATAACATTAAGACACTTAGAAAGTAAATATCTCCATTGATAGTGCACTCGATGATAGATATTTTATTAATTTGGTTCATATTTTGGGGTAACAGAACATCTATTATGTACCCCCGCCCCCACCCACATGCAAGTCACCATCATACATTCAATAAATAGACATCATTTATTTTATTCTAAATGAGAAAACTGAATCTTCTTTTATAGGTTAAGTTTAGTTTAAAAATATGTAGGTTATATTGGTTACTTATTTAGCTACATGTATCTTTACTTATGATCATCGAGGTGGATTACAACATCAAGAAGCTCATATGCGAGATTGAGCTCCCACGTGACATGATTGATATTGACCGATACCTACACATGGATGGGATTCCTTAGCCAAAGAGGAAAGTTTCCCATCCATATACCCAAAAATCTTCTAAAATTTGTTATCATTTCAGATTTTCCCAACTATGTTCTCATCAATGACGAATACTCTCTTATAATCTCTCAATCAAGTTGCCCGTGGTCTATGTTTTTTCAAAAGGAATGTATTGTTTTCCTTCACCATACACATCACTGGATCCTGGATATGTTGGGAGACATGATTCAACTTTAGCAGTGGGGAACTCTAGTGCTGTATTACCTTGCTGGCCTTAAAATGCGCCACCATCTAGAGCTATGTACGTAGCGTAAGGTGGTATTTAATTCCATTTTCATCACAACTATGGCCTACCTTTTCTTGTATCAATTCTCCTCATGTTTCTGTTATATATTTTCAGATTCTATAGGTCCATGTCAGCCCATGAAAAATTATTGCACTGACAGTCAATGTGGGAAATCAAAATTGTTTCCAGGTGGTGAAGAAAATTATTATGAGATTTTTGTTCAATCTCCAAGAGGTTTTTTTAAATCTACATCCATAAATTATGTATATGTATCTTCTTTTTATTTTTTATGATTCATGGTTCAAGTGACTATAGCTTTATAGTTGATCATGGTTGCATTTAATCACTAAAATTCACTGAATTTTTTATATTGTGTGTTAAAAACATGAATCATTGTATGTGTTTGCTTTTTCCCCCTAGAGCATCTTTTTTTTAGTTCATAGGATTGTTTTTGATTTCATGCATAAGATGGTCCGACAAACTTTTATTTTCATCATGTTTCAGTGGGTATGCTTCTCTAATTTTCCTTATGATGTTTTAAAACCCAAAATTCTTCTCTGTATTATTTTATTTTATTTTATTTAGTTATTTTAGTATTTAATATCATTTTCTTTGTGTTTTCTGCATAGGAAAAAGGTAGACATCACCCCACACCACCGTTGAAGATCGAATCATAATTTTGTTAGAGGCATAACCAAATATCTTGGTTTGTGTTTCCAAATTGTTTTCAATGTTTTTGGTGTTTTCCACCTTCCTCATTAAAGTGTATGAGATACATTTTTCATTTAATGTGTAGGTTTATCTAAAAGACGTTTAATGTGCAAGCTTTAGGTCACTATTATCCAAGATGTGATTTAGTTCTCTTTGTAATGGACATTTGTGAGACTATTCAGGTAAATATATCCTTGGTTGGTGCACTCTACTACTAATGTTGTTCTCATTTAGAAAAATAACAAAAAAAAATTATTGCACTTGACATTTATTATAAGTTATTCCATACAATTTTACTTTCAGAATTTCTAATTGAAGATGTGTTTTTTTACCATTTATTTAAATGATTTTATTCTGAATAAGGTCCACATGAAGATGGGAGATGGGGAGTTGTGTCTAGATGGTCAAGAGTGGGTGGTCACAAGTAACGACCACTAGTACGTAGTATAGAAGCGTACCAATAACTCATATACTCTAACAACTATAGGTTAATGATGCTTTTTGTTTTAGTAACCTAATGATAATAATTACAATAATAATGCATTCACTCCACTCAATTCAATGGACTTAGAACCATGACCTCGGCAAATGATCCTAACATGAATGAATCAATAATAAGGTGTTGTATTCTATTATAAATTTTCAATTTTGGATTCAATTTTAACTTTTATTACTAGATTATTTTCTAAATAATTTTTGTTATGTTTTTGATTTCCATTCAATTTTCTCAACCTATATCCCGTTGATATGTGCTATTTTTTAGTCAATATTACTCTTTTTTATAAACTTTTATAAATATTAATCTCTTATTAAAAGAAAATACATTAATCGATGACTCCGTGAAAAATCATAGGTGAGTACTAGTTTTGATAATTTATATAAATTAATATAACTCATTATATTTAAACAAAAATTAGTATAAATTCATAAATATTATTTTAAAATAATAAAAAATTTACAAATTATTATAAATTAGTATAAATTAATAAATATTAATATACAATTGTATAAATTATTAAAAGTTATTATATATTAGTATAAATTAGTATAAACAAATATATATTATTATAAATTAGTATTAATTGTAATTTATTGAACTTCTAAGACCCTTTCCTTTGTGTTACCTGAGTTCTAGTGGGACTAGAAGGGTGTTTGGATTCTTTTTCCTTTTTTCTGAGTTTGGTCAAATAGTCAGTTGGAACAATTAATTGTATATTATGTGTTAATAAGGATGATCATGTGAGTTATTTCCCATGATCACTTTGGTATTCATGTGATAGGTTGTTCGGTCATTCGATTAGTTAACATGGTCACTTGTCTATATATGTGGTAGGGTTGTCGGCCACGTGGTCAATTTGTATGGTCACTTGTCTATTAATGTGGTAGAGTGTCTGTTCATATTTTCATTTAGAGAATCCATTTATTTTTTCATGTATTATGGTAGTTGGTCATGTAGTTAGTTGGCATGGTCTCCTGTCTGTTCTTGTGGTAGGTTTGTTGGTCATGCGGTCATTTGTAACAATCACTTTTCTCTATATGCAGTAAGATGGTTAATTGAGTAGTTTGTTGGCATAATCAACTATCAGTTCATGAGGTAGGATGGTAGGTCATGTAGTCAGTTGGCATGTACATTAGTTTGTTCACATAGTAGGTTGGTTAGTATGGTCAGTTTAAGAATTTTCCAAATTTTTGAGATTTACAATTTTTCACAAAATGACAATAATAGACATAAATATAACTTTTTAACATATATTCAGATTCAATGATAAAATTTATGGTATTTAAAGGTCAATTCAAGGAATAAAATTACAAACTTAAATTTCCCTGATTACATAGACCATAAATGAGTAATTTCACTTATAATATAATGAGGTCCACATTTATGTTTAATTAATATCCTGTCCATGATCTAAAATATCACTAGTTTTGGATATGTTAATCTTAAAATGATGATATTTACTTCATTATTTCCTTCTTTATTTATCAAGATATGGGTGGTGTCGAAGCCTTTACATTGGAGTTGTGGAGCCCTATTTCCACTTTTGATTTTGGTTTGAGCTCTTCTTATAGTGGTTCACACCTAATCATACTCCACATATTCATGGTATAGTGGATCTCATGGAGATTCTTTCTTCTATGAAGGGGATACCTTGTCACTCTCTCTCTCTGTTGTATCTTATAGAAATGGTGTGTTTTTTTATCCTTGGGAAGATAGTTTTGATCTATCTTAACAAAGATAAATTTATCTTTTTATACAAATTAAAGGGGAAGGGGGTTGAGATCACATGTTTTTATGTCTTGTTTGATATAGTGATATTGATTTTATCTATTTTTTTGTACCACGAAAAAAATGGCCACTATGGGTCTTTTCATAAACTATTCTTTTGGTCTTATAGAACCCATATTTTTGTGATTAATAGATATCACCCAAAATGGAAATTGGATAATCCCTTATCCCTAGTTAATGAAATAAATTCCCTTTGAAAATTATGCTTTTGTGAGTATACCCATAAAAGTAAAAGTGGAATTAATAAAAACACCATTGATTAATTCAGAAAAAACTATTGGTATTACAATGTGGAAATATGTATGAAATGTTTATGTGTGGTGGGTTATGAGGCCATACATTGGTGAAGTTGGGATAGAAAGTGGAGGTGATGTAGTGGTTGTGATGAAGAGGTGGATATGGCTATGATTGTATATGTGTGGTATTTTTGGAATGAGGATGATGCTGGAACTGTTGATGGGCTATTTATTATTATTATTGTTGTTCCATTAGTTATTGTTCTAGATGCCTAGGTAGTGATTTAATGAACCTTACTAATAATGAATGAAATTTTTTAGGTTGGATTGTTTAATATAAGAATGAATTGAAATTGGTTGTGAGCTTTAGATTGTGGGTTCCTAATCATAAATTAATGGGATGAAAAATGTGGAATATACTGGATGTTTTATTTGAAATGGGGTGGTAATGTAAATCATGAATTTTTCATTGTTTTTAATGAGAAGATCAAAAGTGTCTTGTGGATTGTGGTTTGTGTCTTGAGGTGTTGTGTAGTGCATGTAGAGTTGGCGAAAAATGTGGTGACATTAGGAGATAGTTAGTTCTTATTTTAAACCCATATTCTTGTCTGGTATGTGTGGATGATATTACATATAAATAGTATTTACTTGTGATTATATATACGTTCCACACCTATATCAAGAACCTCATTCTAAAACCCATATATTTATTGGGGGGTATAAGTTCCCAAAATCAAATGATGAGGATGGATGCATGGACACCTTCTCTTCCCCACATCCTATTCCATGTGATGATGACATACATAGGATGTTATGGTTAGAAGTCAAAAGGTTTAATGTCGAGATGTGTGGTGATGGACTAGGTGTCTTAAGGAAAGATATGGTGAGATGGTATGATATGGCTTATGGTTGGGATAGTACATGGTTGTATGAGAGCACAAGTTTTATGTCCTTCAGGTTCATGATACCATAATACACTGGTTTTATGAAGATATAAGATTTGATGGACCAAGTGTCCATGGGTGGGATTTGATGTGATGAATTTTGATATAGATGTGTTGGGAGTACCATGACTTTTGTCATTTGGGTATGAGATCAACTAATAAATGGAAAACTAGTTTGGGGTATCATTCATCAGTATGCTTCATATTTTTTTATTAAACATGGATGTGCTACATGGTTAGTGGGCTTTTGTGAGGCTGGTCATGGCTGGATGACCTGTTTAGGTGTTGTGGATTTCTTTACACACGTGTTTATTAATATGACAATTTAACATGTGCATTAGAGGATTTGGTTTTCCTACTGACTATACTTGTATTCTGACCCCATCTATTAATATATGATTTTCATGTTTCTAGAAAGACAATGTGAACTATTCTATACTCAACTAAATTAGATATTTGTATAGTTTCTTTGACGTAGCCTTAGCTTTTATTTTGGTACTTCTTTTTGGAGACTTTTATACCTATCTATTTTACATAAAAATGAATTATGTGATGATTTTGTGTATATTTATATTATTTCATGATGTATATTATGGTTTATAAATCCTATATCACGATATTTTTTTCTTATTTAATGTAATGTATCCCATATCATGATATTTGTATACCCTTTGTGTTATTCAGCTACTCATGGACAACTGGATAAGGGAATCAGAGGTCATTATCTCCCTCCCTTTATTGTGTAATTTTTATTGGCAGGGGGGCATGATAGTGTGTAATCAAAGTTGATGGTTGAGAGATAAGATTGAGTATAGAGTTAGGCATAGTGAGGATTTCATGGGTTGGTATGGAAACAGTTTCACATGACCTTGGTGTGTGACAAATGCTAAGGAGATCAGCTAGGACATAAGACTCTAGGGCCCCTATAATCCATTGTAATAACTCTATCCTTATTAAATAACCAAGATAGGTGGGGATATTTTTCAGGTAGAGACCAAGGATTGGTACATGCATTATGATTACTTTTCATCATGTTTTAATTGTGTAGTTCTGGGTTTGGGAAAGTTAAAATATTTTAAAATAAATTAAATAATCCTTAATAAAATTCCATACTACTGAGATTAATAACACATTGTTTCCATTTAAGAAATATATCATATTCATCATCTGTAGGTAGCTTAGGTAATAGAATTTTTCTATGCTATTATATTTGATCAACATAAGGTAGATCTAGCTGAGGAAGATGAAATGTGGTAGAGAGAATTGCATAATTTTAAGTGGCATGATTAGGGGATGTAAGAGGGAAGTGTTTTGGATGAATAGAGAGAGAGCTGGATGGAGGAGCATGAGATCAGCTTCATTTTGTTCTGGGTCCCAATAGAGTACTGGGCCATGTTGGTTTATAGTCATATGTGAGGATTTTTTCATCAAAAGTGGATGATATATCTCAGTGAGCAGAAGGAGGTGGATGTTTTAATTGTCAAATTCCTGACAGAGTTCTAGGAAGAATTACTTTCATAAACCATGATGGAAGTAAAGAGTTATAATATAGTCACCCTTCAACATGGGATCATATCAGTACATGTTCTTGGGATCTAGTTTAAGAACCTATTTTGTTTTTTTCAGATATTTTTCTTCCGGAGAAGTCATGGGTGGGGCATCTTAGAGAGGCCCTCCATTCTTCTATCATGTATGTAGTTACTCCCATTACACTGTCTACGTATCTAGAGGTTCAAAAGAATGTGGAGGTGATTAATAGGATTCACTCATGAAAAAAAATTTCCATAAGTGGGTATCTAGTATGGTTCCATGGAAGTTGAGTTGTGAGTGGCAGTTCTCTAGTTCTAGGACCTTTGAGGATTCAACCAGTATGGATTCGACCTCAAAATCTTCATTTCTAGAATTTGGAGGCTAGTGGTTTTCATATTATTCATATAGAATTTGGTAAAAAAAATTCATCTATGGGGTTCATGGTCATCGCTATGATTAGTGCCTAGTGGATTCTCAAGCTCACCATGGTGGAGGTGGAAAGGTTCAGTGTCAACCTTAGTAGTATTTTCAATCAAGGTCATTTCAGCAGCTTGGGAATCAATATTATGCTCCTCTAAGCGTGTATGGAGTAGGAAGAGGGAGCCCTCAAGATGTTCCTCGTGTTCTAGGACCTCAACCTGAGCATGGCCATAGAAGTGGTCATTAATAGGGAGACAGATAAGTTAGTTTTGGTCAGTTTCACAAAGAAGAGGCAACAAATCTGGAAGGTATATAGGTCATTAATGTTATAATCTATTTATCTTCTATTCATGTTTATGATTTGATTGATTCATAATATTATCACACATTTTTTTCACCCACATAATCTCATTCTTTGTATCAAGACATAGATAGGTTTCCCATGACCCTGGTGTTGACTACACTAGTTGAAGGTCATACCAACTTGTTTGATGTTTTTTAGGAATATAGGCTAATGATTGTGTCACATAAATCATATGGGGATCTTTTATAACATTAAATGAAACTGTACAATGTCATCACCGTCATCTATTGTATGTATTATGTATATTCTATTGTTGAATAATTTTTAAGTAGAGTCATGTTCATTAATGTGGGTGTCTAGTGTGTAGATTTTGTTGATTAGAAGATTCATCATGTTGGAAGTAGAAATTTAGAGCGCCTTATTTATTTTATGGTCGAGGTTTATGTGGAATCATAGATCATGGGACAATGGAGGTTCCTGTGTTTATCAAGGAGTTTATGGATATTTTTCTTGAGTAATTTGTAACAATACCCCCATGACATGATGTTAATGCTCGGATAGATGTAAATCTTGATGCTTTTTTTTATTTCAATGTCCACCTATCAAATAAATCCCTCTAATTTATGGGATTAGAGGACTCAGATAGATAATTTGATTCAGAATGGTTTCATCTAGACAAGTGTGTCACTGTGGGGTTCTTTATTGTTATTCTCCAAGAAGGAAAATAGTTGTCTGAGGTTGTTCATAGACTACCAGAGGTTGAACTAGTTGGAAATCCAGAATTTTTATCCTCTTATAAGGTTATACGAGCATTTTTACTAGCTAAGAGGGGAGATTTGGTTTTATAATTTCAATATTTGGTTAGGAAATCACTAGTTGAGGGTGAACGAGAATGATATCATAAGAATTCCATCAGATGTTGGTACATGCACTTAGAGTTTGTGTTCATTTCATTTGAGGTCATTAACAAACTAGCAGCATTCATGGGCCTCATGAACTCTATTCTCAGAATTCTTCATCTAGTTTATAATAATGTTTATTGAATACATATTGAACTACTCAAGGTCAGAGAGGGAACATGCCTGTTATCTCAGATCTTTCCTGAAGGTTCATAAATTATACCACCTTTATGGAATGTTTTCGAAGTGTATGTTCTAGACCTGGGAGCTTTATTTCATTGGCCATGCGGTGTTCCAACATTGAGTAGTAGTGGTCCCATTGAAGGTTTATGTGGTATTTGTTTAGGGTAGAACTGATTAATACATGATAAGTTAGTCCCTTCCTTGGTCTTGTAGGATATTAATGGAGTTTTTCATTCATTTTATATTAGATTTAATTGTAAATACCCATAAATATAAAGGAAATTTTTTTCTTAAATTCTTTGGGATTTTATGAGTACGCAGTTTTTGACGGCACCCGATTCTGAGGCCCGGTGTGCCCAGAATCAATTTCTGAAGTTTAGCTCGGGTAGGTATAGTGAAAGAACGAGCGGGTTTTTCTAACCATTGAACTGGTGCTCGGAATCGAAATCTGAGGGCACCGATGAAACCACATCATTGTTTATTTCTTAGGAAGACCTTTATTGGAGTTGTGTTTGCTTGGGAAGAGTTGTTTAAAAATGGATTAAGTGTAAAGTGAAATAATGTTCTGTCACAATTTTATTTCTCTTTTCTAGGTGGTTTATTCCTAGTTATGGGAGTTGGGGTGGGACCCACTAAAATCCTAACTTCTCTTGATAGGATATTAGTGAGTTGGGGCCCACATGAGACCCACCCCTAAAATTCCCTAACACCTCTAAACCCTCACATAAGTTATGTTAACTCCCATTAATTTTTAACACTCTCCTCTCTCCTCTTTATTCAAGCCAACACACTTAATTAATTATTTGAGATTTGTGCTTGAATTTTAAAAAATTAAAATGCATGGCTTGAAGTAATAAAATAAGACCAGTCTTATTTTATTTTAGGGTTCGTTGTTGTGTTGGGAATTGAGAGAGGGAGAGCTCTTCTTCTCTTGAGGGACTTTATCTTCTCCGGCGAAGAACATCTCTACTTCGACGAAGCATGCCATCACGTTGTTCCATCCTCTCTCCGTGTAAAAGAAAGGGAGACACCGCTTCCTCCTCGGATATTCTTCGTCGATGTATACAGAGCCTCACCCCATGACACCATTTTCTGCGATGCTAGATTCAGTGAATTTCTATGAGGTAGGGGTTGATTTTACGTTCAAGTTTAATTTTACATTCTTCATTAATTTAATTCACCAGTTGCTAATAATATAACGGGAGGAGGTCGGACCACACAAAAACGTCCAATCCTCCTCACCTATTGTTGTTAATATTCTTCGTGGCTTGAAACGAATGTGACACAGTGTTGTTGCACCACGCGGGAATGATAGAACCATGGCCGGAGTGTGCCACGATAAAGGAGCGCGGTGCCGTCATGCCGCACCGGTGAAGCCGAAGGAGGCGGCGACCAAGAGCGGGCCGCAGCGGTGGGGCACGGTGTCATCGCACTGTGGTGGTTTAGATAGGGGGCGGCCGGACTCAGCCATCCGTTGGTGCTTCAAGAGGCAGGACCCGCAGGGGTCCCGCGGCAGCTCACCGGCCTGCCAAAATGGCCGGCCGTTTCCGAATAACTGGGCGGTGTAACCCCCAGTTTTACTAGGGCGGACCCCACGTGAAATTGGGGCCGCAATTTCTTCAATCAAGGGAAGCAGCGCCCCCCCCCCCCCCCATCCCACTCGGCTGAGAGCTGATACACCTGCGTCGGGCCAGGCCGCCCGTGCTAGGTCGGGTCCGTCGCGCTGAGTCGGGCCACCCGCGCAGGGCGTAACCCACGCGCAGTGACAGGCCGCACCGGCGGGGCCAGCCCGCGCCACCTGGGCCAGGCCATGCCCAACTAGCCTAGACTCAGATCTGGGTCGGGTCACCCAGTTCAGGCTGACCCAGGGGGTATTGGGCCGGGTCGGACCGGTCCCAAACCCCCTATTTTCAGACAGATCCGTTCAAACGCACATAACATGGGCTACAGACCTCTGATCGATGTACCATTAGTTGCGTTGGAATCCATGGATCGATATGGTCATTTCAGTATATTCCACTCAAGATTTCGGAGAAGTTTGTGTATGGCTGGGTGGGTTTGAACACGAAACCAACTGGGCCCTCGGAGTGGAAACGCTTATTACATGAGCTCCGGACGTCCGATTGATGTGTCGTCGACTCTGTTGAATTCCTCTTAGTGAGAAGGTTCTTTTGGAATACTCTACTCGAGGTTTGGACTCAGATGGAGTATGGTCGGGTTGGTTTTAGCTTAAAAACCTACCGGGCCCCTAGGAGGAAAACACCAATAACTCTCAGACCGGGCATCTGATTAACGCACCGTCTATTGCGATGAGTTCCTATTGATGAGATGGAGATTTGTGATAAAAAAAATCTAAACTTCATGACAGTTGATGTATTGACCCCATTGGATCATGGAGTGGACCCTCCCAGAATCGAGCGTGTTATGTACGGGAACACTAGAGCTGGCTGCGACTGCGACGACGATGACGACTGTACTTGGATCCTATGTGGGTTTGGAAGTGAGGACGACCATAAATGGATCCTCCATGGGTTCAGCAGTGATGACGACTGTACATGGATGCTACGTGGGTTTGGCAGCTACCGTTATTGTACTTGGATCCTACGTGGGTTCGGCAGCGACGACATCTGTACTTCGATCCAATGTGGGTTTGGCAGAGGAGATTATTCAGAGGATATATCAATCATCTCCACCCCTCTTCATGTTTAGTATACCTGTGTGAGCTGAGTCATTACTTTTAATCATTATCTTTGATAAGATTGAATTTCATTCCTGTGTGGATTGGGACGTACTTTCATGTGTGGATTGAGTTATACATTCCTATGTGGGCAGGGTTGTACTTGTGCTCGTGAGTTGGATTAGAACTAGAATTGATGACTTAGGTATATGTATGGGAATATACCTAAGTATAGTCAGTTGATACTTGTATTTGTATATTTCCATTGTGGATTATCCTTTGTGGATTCTGGAGACCTTCGGGAGTCTCGGGGTCCCTACTGAGTATCGTATACTCACCCCTGCACGGGATATGCCCGCACTACATTGTGTCAGTTGTAGACGACAGACAGCACTGATCGTGGTTGAGGCTTGAGGAGCAGGACGGTACCCAGAGGTGGTCTATCAGGTGGAACATACACAGAGAGGATGGCTGGACTCGGGGAGTCGATGAGACTGTGTGTACATACCCTTCAGGTGGCAGTTCTAGAGGATGGATTGGTGGTTGCTTCTTACTTTTCAGTTGTTGTACTTTCTTTTCATTTGTACTTCACTTTCAGTTGGGTTTGTATACTGGCCCATTTACTTTCCAGCACATACTTGTATTTTCAGTTTACACAGTGTTTACTTCAGTTTGCGTACTCTGTGGTGTTTGATTTCTTTTATAAAGGAAACTCTTTACCTTCTATCAGGATTTACACCTTTGGTGCTAGCCACCAGCCCCTAGCCTATGGGAGGCGGGCTTGGGGTAGTCACGATACAGGCCCCGAGGACGAGTCCTAACAAATTTTTATTAGAGGAGTTCAGTTCTACCGCAGAACAAAGGACTCTGATCTCTCTTCTATAGGAAGCATTATTGTTAAGGATATTGAGTGTGGTTATTAGTCCAAGGAGTCCAGTGTTGGTGCGGTGGCCGACGTATCCATACACCAGGACCCTGACTTTTGATTTCCAACTCAGTACACGAAAACATTTAATGCATGTGTGTTTCAAAAGTTTTCCTTGTGATTACTTTTTGTCAGTTCACCAAGTATACTGTATTGACCGTGGCACACATTTTTTTTTCAGGATGGCCCCATGACAGCAGCCATCTCGGGATCCGATCATTGTGAGAGATGGCGGCCCACCGAGGGATGAGGCCTCGGTGCAGGGACCATTATAGCGGAGGAACCGGCGGTACCTCTACCCGCCGAGCCACCGATGCCACAAGCCCCAGCAGCTGAGAGTGCACATCGCCTTAGTGAACATCACGAGTTTTAGAGTCATAGACCGCCCAGGTTCCTCAGGGAGACGGACCCTTAGGAAGCCGAGGAATGGCTGGAGGCTGCTGTTCGAGTCTTAAGATTAGTAGGGACACTGGCTGACATCATGGTGATCCTTACGACGAGTCTCCTGCATGCGGTAGTAGGTAGATGGTGGATCCTGATGCTATAGGTGCACAACGAGGCATCTATTCTTTGGACGGACTTCTAGAGCCTCTTCCACTCGGAGTTCGTTCTAGCCACCCTCTTTGCAGTGCGCATCCAAGAGCTACTACAGCTGCGGCAAGGAAGGATGACAGTACCCAGTACTCGGCGAGGTTTACTGATCTCTTGCACTACTCCACAAACATGGTATGAGACCCATTCTTCTGGGCCCAGACCTTTGAGCAGGGACTGAGGTATGTGATAAGGGCTCCGATGATCTCCCTCAGCATATCGACGCAGGTAAGAGTTCTGGAGCGAGCCCTTCTTGTAGAAAGATTTCTTGCTGGGCCTACACCAGCAGCAAGACCTACCACAGGGGAGCACGTAGTGGAGTCATCTGTAGATGGTAATTGACAGATCTCATAAGTGTCCAAGGGGACCAGACCATCAGGTGGGAGACCTCAGGAAACTGGCTCGGAGGTGTGTGGCACACCCAGTAGATCCAGTCATATGAGAGGCAGACAGTGCTACGCATGCGGCGGGCATGGCCACATGGCTCGTGACTACCCGACCTGCCATGTAGAGGTGCAGCAGACGGTTGAGGGACCACCCAGGAAAAGGAAGAGAATTGACTGTGGTGGTCTACAGGGAGCAGGCGGACGAGGAAGAGAAGCTGGTCGAGGGTCAGGTGGTGGATGACGTTTTGAGGCTCTTCCACCACCACCACCTGGAGGTCTACCCTGACCATAGGGAGCCAGCGAATAAAGGCAGGCTCAGCTTCAGGCAGTGGAGGCCTACGACCACGGAGAATCGAAGTTGATTCGAGGTACTATCTGTGTCTACTCAACCCTTGCTGTAGTTCTTATAAAAATAGGAGAGAGTCATTCTTTTATTTCCACTGCCCTAGTTCGTAGCTCGTTGATTCCGACGGGGTCATTGGCTCGATCCTTACGGCTAGAGACTCCTACGAGAGAAGACTCGATGATTACACATTGGTGAAGGTACTGTGAGCTTACCCTAGGAGGCGAGATCTTCAGCTGGGATCTTCTTGTAGCTGTGTCAAGGCCTTACGACGTCATCTTGGGCATGGATTAGTTATCTATAGTCCATGCTCAGATTGACTGTATTAGGTGCAAGGTGCAGTGTGTCTGCACCGATGGGAGAAGGTTCACCTTCACTAGAGTGAAGGTTCACCTTTGTAGTGTAGATGGACTAACTCATATGAGAGTACTTCCGATCACTCATCAGTAGTCTAGTCTTATCCTGGGAGCATCTGATGTGAGGAGTATGTGTTTTCCTATTGTGTTTGATCAGTATGCGGATGTTTTTCCTGATGACGTTTAAGGACTACCTCCTCATAGAGAGGAAGACTTATATGATGACCTATACCCCGGGACATCCCTGATATCTACTCCAACATATTGGATTGCTCCCGCTGAGCTTCGTGAGCTACGGGTACAACTGGAGGAATTTCAAGGCAAGTGATTCATTCGATCCAGTGTTTCACCCTAGGCTTCCCCGATTTTGTTCGCCAAGAATGTGGACGGGAGCTTGTGACTGTGTGTCGATTACCATCACCTAAATCAGGTGACTGTGAAGAACAAGTTTCCTCTTCCAAGGATTGATGACCTCTTCGATCAGCTTAAGGGAGCACAGTGGTTCTCGAAGATAGATCTAAGGACAGGCTATCATTATCTCAGAGTTTGAGACGAGGATGTGCAGAAGACGACTTTCAGGTGTCTGTATGGCCACAATGAGTTCTTGGTTATGCCTTTCGGGATAACCAATGTTCCAGAATTTTTCATGAGTCTCATGAATAGGATATTCTTACCTTACCTTGATTGATTTGTTATAGTCTTCATCGATGACATATTGATTTACTCGACCTCTGAGGAGGAGCACGCCTACCACTTGCGGGTTGTACTGGACACAATCTGAGAGAACCAGCTTTATGGTAAGCTCTCTAAGTGTCAGTTCTGGATACGTGAGGTCCACTTCTTGGGGAACGTCATATCTGAGGCAGGATTTGCATTGGATCCTACGATGATCGAGGCAGTGTTAGCTTTGGAGCCACCCAGGAGCGTGATGGAGTTGCAGAGTTTCCTGGGTCTGGCTGGGTACTATCTGAGGTTTGTGCCAGACTTATTAAGAGTTTCACCACCACATTCAGCTTTGATGAAGAAGGGGAATCCCTTAATGTGGTCAGATAGATGTCAGCAGAGCTTCTAGGAGCTAAGACAGAGATTGACCAGTGCACCCATATTGAGGCTACTGGAGGAGAGAGTATGGTACAGAGTTTACTGCGATGCATCAGGGACTGAAATAGGTTGTGTCTTGATGCAGGAGCGGGTAGTGATCGCCTATGGATCATGAAATTTGAGGCAGCATGAGCAGAACTATGCTACCCATGACCTAGAGTTAGCAGCAGTGGTCTTTTACTTGAATATGTGGAAGAACTATTTAATGGGAGAGCGCTTTACAGTCTACTCTGACCACCAGAGTCTCTGGTACATCTTCTCGCAGAAGGACCTGGACCTGAGATAGCGACAATGGCTAATGTTCCTCCCGGACTATGACTTTGAAATAGTCTATACTCCAGGAAAGGGGAACGTAGTAGCTGATTCTCTCAGTAGGAGGATGAGCATCCAGCTACTTGGGGAGGCGACACAATAGTTTACCGCATTACAGATATACTTCACGGATAGAGATGGGACAACCTTTCTACAGTCACTCACAGTCACACCTCCACTTCTTCAGTGGGTCAGAGAGGCACAGCGTGGGGACGTTGACTGTGAGACGCGGCGGGCATAGATATCCTCAGGACAGGCACCTGATGGATTCTCTATAGGAGGAGAGAATGTCGTCCTTATCAGAGGATGTACCATGGTACCAACTGCTTTGCAGGAGGACGTGATGAGGGAGTTTCATACATCCCATTTGGCGGTACATCCAGGAGTGGCAAAGATATACCGGGATCTCAGACGACAGCACTAGTGGCCAGGTATGAAGAAGGTTATGGTAGAGTTCATTTCTCGATGCCTCACCTATCAGTAGGTTAAGGCGGAGCACCAGGTACCATGGGGCTTGGTACAGCCCTTGGAGGTCCTGGAGTGGAGGTGGGATTAGATATATATAGATTTCGTGACTGGACTACCACATACTTCCAGAGTACACGACTCTATTTGGGTGATCGTAGACCGAATCACCAAGTCGGACCACTTTCAACCTATCAGAGAGCAGGGCTCAGTGGAAAGCATGGGACGCCTATATGTTTAGGAGATCGTACGGCTTCATGGTCTGCCATCATCTATCTTCTCTGATCGATATGCTCTCTTTACTTCCCGGCATTGGAAGGGGTTGCAGGAGGCATTCGGGACGTAGCTATGCTTGAGCACTGCCTTTCACCCTCAGAGGGACGATCAGACGGAGAGGCCCATTCAGACCTTCGAGGACATGCTCCGTGCATGTGTCCTAGACTTTTTTTCATATTTGGGAGGATCACCTACCTTTTGTAGAGTTTGTGTACAACAACTTCTACCACTCCACCGTTGGGATGGCACCATACGAGGCATTGTATGACCGACCTTGCAGATCACCTCTGTGCTGGACAGACCCAGGGGAGTCAGCACTTGTGAGACCAGAGATGGTCTAGGCGATGACAGAGGAGGTTTAGGTCATCCAAGAGCAGATGAGGACAGCTCAGAGCGGACAGAAGTCTTATGCTCATAGGAGGTGGGGACGACTAGAGTTCGAGGATGGCGACCACGTTTTCTTACATGTCTCACCTCAACATGGATTACAGAGATTTTTTCGGGGTGGAAATTTATCTCTGCACTTCATCGGTCCATTTCAGGTTCTCAGTAGGATATGAAACATGGCTTATCACTTGGCTCTTCCACCTCAGTTGCACCGGGTACACGACGTCTTCCACGTATCTCAGCTGAGGCGATACGTGCACGCCCCAATGCATATCATCGACCATGGGGAGCTGGACATTGATGACAGGGTGAATTTTGCGGAGGTCTCAGTGGAGATCGAGGATCGACAAGACTAGGTCCTACGTGGGCAGTCGGTTCCTCTAGTGCGCATTAGGTGGCAGCATAGGAACCTCCAAGAGAGCACTTGGGAGCGGGAGACTCAGATGCGTGGACAACACCCTCACTTGTTTTCCTAGTTTGTGATGTATCATTATGGGGATGTAAATAAACTGAGATGGGAGTAATGTAAAGACCCGCAATATTCAAGGAAATATTTTTCATAAATTCTTTTCGATTTTACGAGTACGTAGTTTCGGACAGAACACAATTCTGTGGCCCAGTGTGCCCAGAATCAATTTCCGATGTTTTTCTCGGGTACATTCAGTGAACGAACGAGCGGGTTTTTCTAAATTTTTAACCGGTGCATAGAATCGAAATCTTATGGAACCTATGAAACAAAGTGCTGGTAATTGATTAGGAAAACATTTATTGGAGTTGTGATTGCGTGGGAGGAGTTGTTTAAAAATGGATTAAGTGTAATGTGAAATAATGTTTTGTCACAATTTTATTTCTCTTTTCTAGGTGGTTTATTCGTAGGTATGGGAGTTGGGATGGGACCCACTAAAATCTTAACATCTCTTGATAGGATATTAGTGAGGTGGGTCCCACATGACCCCCACCCCTTCAAATTCCCTAACTCCTCTAAACCCTCACATAAGTTATGTTAACTCCCATTAATTTGTAACTCTCTCCTCTCACCTCTTTATTCAAGCCAACTAACTTAATTAATTAAGTGAGATTTGTGTTTGAATTTTAATAAATTAAAATGCATGGATTGAAGTAATAAAATAAAACAAGTATTATTTTATTTTGGGGTTAGTTTTTTTGTTGAGAATTGAGAGAGGGAGCGATCTTCCTCTCTTGAGGAACTTCATCTTCTCTGGCGAAGAACATCCCGATTTCGATGAAGAACTTCATCACGCCGTTCCATCTTCTCTCTGTGTCAAAGAAAGGGAGACGTCGGTTCCTCCTCGTATTTTCTCCGTCAACGTATATAGAGCCTCACCCCACGACACCGTTATCCACGATGCATGATTTGGCTAATTTCTTTGAGGTAGGGGTTTATTTTATGTTCATGATTAATTCGACGTTCTTCATTAATTTAATTCTCCACTTTTTATCAATATAACGGGTGGAGGTCAGACCACACAAACACGGACGATCCTCCTCCCCTTTTGTTGTGGTTCTTTTCATGGCTTGAAATAGTGTCGACACTGTAATGTTGCACCGCGCGCGAATGAGAGAACCACGGCTGGAGCGGGCCGCAGTGAAAGAGCACTGCACCGTCGCGCCGCGCCGGTGAAGCCGAAGGAGGAAACTGCCAAGAGCAGGCCACGGTGGAGGGGCGCAGTGCCGTAGTGCCCTGCCGGAGCTCCATAGAGGGTCACGGCCGGGGCGGGCCACGACATAGGGGTGTGGCGCCATCACGCCGCGACGGAGGGGAGCGACACCATCACGCCACGGAGGAGGGGCGCATCGCTGTCACGCTGCACAGGACGAGCAAGATCCACGACCTTTGGCCACGGCGGCTCAGAACGGGGGTGGTCGGACTTAGCCCATCGCTGGCGCATTAGGAGGCGGGACCCGTGGGGGTCCCGCGATAGCTCACCGACCGGCCGAAATGGCCGGCTGTTTCCAAATAACTGGGGGGCATAACCCTCAGTTTTACTAGGGCGGACCCCACATAAAAGGGGGGTCGTCGTTTCTTCAATCAAGGGGGGCAGCGCCCCCCCGCATCCCACTCAGCCGAGAGTCGATTTTCCCGCACCGGGCCGGGCTAGTCTCGCGGGGCCGGGCCACCCTCACTGGGCCGGACCCTCACGCCGGGCCGGGTCGAGCCATAGCTAACTGGGCCAGACCCGGCCCCGGGTCCGGTCGACCTGGTTCGGGTAGACCCAGGGGGTATTGGGTCGGGTCGGACCGGGCCCAAACCCCCTTTTTTCGGATAGATCTGTTCAAACACACATAACATGGGCTATAGATCTCTGATAGATGCACTGTCAGTTGAATTGGGATCCTTGGATCGTGATGGTCGTTTCGGTATATAACAGTCAAGGTTTTAGAGAAATTTGTGTACAGCCGGGTTGGTTCGAACACGAAACCAACTGGGCCCTCGGAGCAGAAACGCTTATAACATGACCTCCGGATGTCCGATTGACATACCATCGACTTTTTTGAATTCCTCTTAGTGAGATATTTCTTTTGGGTTACTCCGCTCGAGGTTTGGAGGAAGCTGGAGTACGGTCGGGTTTGTTTTAGCTTAAAATCCAATCGGGCCCCTAGGACGAAAAATCCAATAACTCTCAGACCGGGCGTCTGATTGACGTGTCGTCTGGCATGATGAGTTCCTATTGACAAGATGGAACTTTGTGATACATCAAATCTGAACTTCTTGATAGTTGATTTATCGAACCCCTTGGCTCGGGGAGCGGAGACTCCTGGAATCGAGCGTGCTGTGTGCGGGAACCCTAGAGCTGGCTGCGACTGCGACAACAATGATGAATGTGCTTGGATCCTACGTGGGTTCGGCAACAAGGATGACTGTACTTGGATCCTCCGTGGGTTCGGTAGCGATGAAGACTATACTTGGATCCTACGTGTGTTCGGAAGCGACAGTTATTGTACTTGGATCCTACGTGGGTTCGACAGCGATGACATCTGTACATGGATCCTATTTGGGTTCGGCAGAGGAGATGATTCAGAGGCTACATCAATCATCTCGACCCATCTTCGTGTTTAGTATACCTATGTGAGCTGAGTCTTGACTTTCAATAATTATCTTCAATACGATTGACATGCTTTCCTGTGTGGATTTGGACGTACTTTCCTGTGTGGATTGAGTTATACTTTCCTATGTGGAATGGGTTGTACTTGAGCTCGTGAGTTGAAGCAGAACTAGAATTTATGAATTAGGTATATGTATGAGAATATACCTAAGTAGAATCAGTTGATACTTGTATTTGTATCTTTTCTTTTTGGTTTATCCTTTGTGAATTCTGGAGTCCTTCGGGAGTCTCGGGGTCCCTACTAAGTATCGTTTACTAACCCCTGCACGGGCTATGCCCGCACTACGTTGTGTTGGTAACAAACGATGGACAGCGTTGATCGTGGTTGAGGATTTAGGTGTAGGAAGGTAGCCAGAGGTGTTCTATCAGTTGGAACATACACGGAGAGGACTACTGGACTCGAGGAGCTGAAGAGACTATCTGTACTTACCCTTCATGTGGGAGTTCTGGAGGACATCTTGGTGGTTGTTGCTTACTTTTCAGTTGTTGAACTTTCATTTCAGTTGTACAACACTTTCAATTGGGTTTGTATACTGGCCCATTTACATTCCAGCACATACTTGTGTTTTCAGTTTACATTGTGTTTACTTCAGTTTCCATACACTGTTGTGTTTTTTTCTTTTATAAAGGCAATTTCTTATCTTCAATCGGGATTTATGCCTTTGGTGCTAGTCGCTAGCCCTTGGCCTGTGGGAGGCGGGCTTAGGGTAGTCACGGCACGGGCTCCGAGGACGGGTCATGACATTATTCATCATTTATAGCTTTTAATAAGAACAAAAACCCCTTTTTCTAGGAAAATTCGCGTTAGGTAAAATTTTCCTACATGAAGGGGGTGTGGTTTAGTGCTATAGTGCTCATTTTTTTTCGAAAATTTGGGGATGTTTGAGGTTTTTTTATGATTCCTATCTAGGATTTTAATTTTTTATAGATAAAAATGTGGTGATCTTTTATGGGTCTAAGTACTTCTGTCCCCATGAGCATAACATTTCCACCCATGATCTGGAGATAACATTAGTTGTGTTTGTCCAAATGATATGGAATCATTACCTCAATGGGGAGCACATTGTGGTCTTAAATGATCATAATAGTTTTAGGTATGTATTTTCATATCATGATCTTAATCATTAACAACAGAGGTCAATATATATTCTTCATAATTACAATTTTTATATAACCTACGCCTAAGGAAATGGGATTATTTTTGGAATATTCTTTGAGAAGGAATTCATTAAAGGATGTTATATGAGAGTATGAGGGTTCTTGGAAAGTGATGGAGAAGTTAGTATATTTACAAGTTGATGAAAGGATGGTTAATGGTGGTGGTTAGTTCTTTCATATTATAGTGTAGTCTTCCCTAATACAGTAGGTGGAGGAGTCTCAATTGGGAGACTAGAAGTCGTAGGTGAGGCATGATCATGTTGGTCATGGTTATGCTCCAAAGGGATGGTTAGTGGATTGTCAAAACCCGATGTTGTTTCAGGATAGGGTACTTGTTCATGTAGCGATGCATGATGGTGTCATTCAAGAGTTTCATGTATCAAATTTTATGTTAAAAATGATGGTTTATAAGACTCATCATGTACTGAGGATTAATTTTTGGTTTCCTTGTATAAAATATGTGGTGGCGTAGTTTACACATTAGGGCTTGGGTTGTTAGTAGGTAAAGGCTAAGCATCATGTTCCAAGTAGTTAACTATACCCCTTGGATATTCCCGAGTTTAAATGGTACAAAATATCAATGGGATTCATCATGGTATTAACATGAGCTCAAGGTGATTGTGATTCCATCATGATAATCATGGATCATTTGAGGAAATCATCCCACCTCATATCAATCGAGGAGTTAGGCATAGTGGTTGTTTTTGATAAGAGGTATGCGGGTGAGGTTTATCTATTTCATGGTGTTCCGAGATCAATTATATTGTATTAAAATAAAATTTTTACTTCATCAGTCTGGAGGGGAATAAAAAATTCATATCGAATTTTGTTATACCTAAAAAATACTTTCCACCCATAGATAGATAGATAAGTAGTGTGGAATATCCATAAATTAAAGGACATATAGTAGGAATGTATCTTACACTATAGAGGATATTGGGAAAATAATTTTCCATTGGATGAGTTTTCCAATGACAATATATATCACTAATCATTCAACATGGACCCATTTGAGGATTTATATTGGCAATCGTGTCGTTATACATTGTACTCGACTGAGGTTGGGGAGATAGTAGTTGATGGACCTAATTTGGTGCAAAGCATGTAAGAGATGGTCCATTTGGTTCAACAGAGAATGAAATCGGTTCTTAATAGTCATAAGTCTTATGTCGATCATATTTGGAGTCCCTTAGAGTTTGAGTATGGGGACCACCGGTTCTTGACAGTTTCCCCTTAATGTGAATAGTTATGGTTCGAAGGGGGAGTATGTTCTCTCCCAATTTTTTGGGACTTTCAAGGTTTTGGGGTGTTTTTTTGAGGTGGATTATCTTTTGGAACTTCTATTATGATTGGAAAGAATTTATGATGTCTTCTACATATCACAACTCTATCAGTATCAACATGATGACTTCCATGTCATTGATAGGGGTGGGTTGGATATTGAGGATGATGTGTTACTCAAAGTGCATCTAATGGATATCCATGATCATTGAGAGAAGGTATCATGAGGACGGAAAATTTCTTTGGTACATGTGTCGTGAAGGCATAGTGTCTTGGAGGAGTGTATTTGGTGAAGGAGATGAGTCCCTCAACAGAACCCTATGGGTCAGGGATTTAAAAAATTTCATCGACGGGATGCTGAATCTTGTCGTCACTAATGATCTGATCCATGGTAAGGTCCAAGGGTCTCAGGTAAATTATAGAGAGCACAACAATTAAACTGAAAAGATACCATTCTATATATGATGTCTTGCTCAACTGAAACTCATTAATAATGATCGTTTCATGAAGGATCCATAGAAGGATCCCTCTAGATCATCCACACATGCTTCAAAAACCACAGGAACATCATTCTTCAAATTCCGGATACTAGTGTAGTGATACGATGATGTCTTTGATGTCCGGAATATAACTGCTACGAGATATCTTCGATGCATGAGGGAGATCATGATCCATGATATTGGATCGACTGATTCTCTCTCTAGGAAGTGGGATGAGAGAGATACTATTGTTTTTATACCATAAATGAATGAATCATCGCTTTTGAGAGAGCCTCCTCCTTTATATATAGTGGTGTTTTTAAACACCCAGTTCGGTTCCTCGGTCCCCGTTTATTTCAACATCTACTAAATAAATAATTCTGAAGAAGTAAACTACATTAATATTATTTATTATTTTATAACATAATTTTAATATATTTAAAATATATTATGTGATAAAACTGAGTCATTTAACATGACTTTCAATCCTTCTTTATATTAAACAAACATTGAATATTAAAAAATAATATATTGATTAATATTTCCTATAAATAAATTCAATCCCAATTATTCATAACTTGAATAATAATGAATTTATTTAATTATCAGTGGTCAATAACTTGGACAACTCTCGGACCCAATGGTGGGGCCCACCATGTCCATATACCTATTCAATCCGAATATGGTGGATTTTTTTAATACACTATTGTGTGTGACCCACTAGGACCTTATCTCGATAGTAGTGAATAAAATCCATTGAATATGAGTAGATTCTATCAACCCATCAAGTCTCCTAAAGAGATAAGTATTTTCATACAAATGAAAACCAACCTATGATTACTTACTATCTACTGTAATCTTTTTTTTCATTAAATATCTCATCAATTAGGGTGCACGCTTCTGTCATCAACCTTTTCCTTGCAATATTATTTCTTGATATATCTGGATGGATTTACCTTTCAACTGCTTTGGACAAAGACTTATTTAGGTATCTCCATCTTGATCAACCAAGACTGAGATACATAACTCCTTAAACATGGAAGTGAAATATCATATCTTGACCATTCAACCAATGTCATAACACAAATGACACACCCAACACAAGATACCTCACCACGAGTTCAATATCGTAGTTTTATCTTTTCATAAATGTACTCAATCAAATGGTATACATTGGTAATGATCTCAAGTCATGAGAAAAATACACATGTCTGTAGATAAGAACTACCAATGACAACCAAAACATGTGGTGTTCCTATTAGGGGGTCTATTCTCATTATCCCACTACTATAGATCACCATGTGAAAACATAATTTGATGAAGTCTCAATGCTTATGTGCCCCCGACACATGATAGGCAAACATCTACTGTGTCCATTCAGTATGATGCATCTAGACTATATGACCTTTGTTTGAGATTAATTTTGTAGTATCTGTAGATTCTAATTATTTCCTAGGATTTGATATAACCTTTTGAAAAGACAATTAATCTATGACATTTCCATTATATAGTGGACACAGAAAAGTCTACACTATTATGGTAAGAACACATCATGTATAACTAATTGTATACATAATATTGTAATCAAAAGTACCGTATATTTGTGTCTAGGGAAACCAAAATTTCAACACTCCCACTTGCACTAGAGCAAACATCATAACCATCTTTGTTAGCAACACACATGATGAAGATCATGTTTCTATAGAGTAACATCTTTTGCTGCTGGGTCTTCTATATTTTCTCCACGAGGCTATTTAGTTATATGCGACCTTATCTACTTAAGTATAATTTCTCAAGAGATGGTATCCCCGAGTATTTGACCTTTCTTCCACGGTCATGATTTTACATATTTTATATTAAGTATATCATAATTTACCTTATGATAATACCTTATTAACTAGGTGCAATTCTATAAACTGGAACAAATTGTTGCAATTATCTTTTTCTTACCTACCTTTAGAAGCTGCAACATACTTGGTATTTGATGGTATGTCTACAATTGGATTTTATGATCATTACTTGCTCAGAATCTTAACCTAACTACGATAATAGGTAAATTTGATCTAAGGAAAAATATTTTTTGTCCCACTGTAACTAGTATCCTACATCTCAACATTCCAGGTATATATCTTTCATACTTGACTTAGTACAATCAAATAGATCTGATTTAATCACTTGTAGTTCTCCTAGATATAATTTATATTTACCTATTAAAAAGTATATATTTGAAATAGAAATTATTTCACATATCATGGAATACTATATTGATCCATAGATGAAGATAATTGTTACCAAATCACCCTGTCAATCTCTTCCCATGTCCCGAACATGTCAACCTGGAGATATTATGCGACATGACATTGCAAAAAAAATTTAACGTGAATTGTTCCAACTTGTATTTTTCCATACCATGTCACTATATTTATGATTGATTAGGTTCAAGAAACCATTAGATCTACCTTAGTATATCTTGTTCCCTATAACATAGGATTCTACTTTTAGTCAATCACTAGGGAATCCGGATCTTAAATAAATGTAAGACAAATATATATTTTCCATAAGTTTCTGAACATATTTCTCTTTGAAAACTATGGAGATCCAACTAATATTTGGTAGACACATGGAAAATATTCATTTCAAATGAATGTTCTAAGATCATGTTGAATATATTAATATGAAACTAGATATATGTAAGTTGCAACACTTATTGGGATCATATGATGTAACTATCTCTTTCTGGTTGCATTGTTAAGACACATTACACAAATGTTGGTCTTTACATGAAATAGCCAATAAAATGATCATAGAACGTTTCTATATTAAGAAACATTCTAATGGATTTAGGCATACCAATTTGGTATAACCAATAAAGCCTTATTGGTACCTTGTTTGTACCATCCATGTATCAAATCATTTGAATACCCACTGCAATATTAAATTTAGGAACCGCTTTCATATTTGATACTTGGAATCCATTATTGAATTTTAATTGATCTTTTAAATCATAGATAACTTCCAAATACTTATTACATGTAGTAATTATTATTCTCAATGAATAATATATCACCATAAATGGTGAATTCAAAACCACCACCATGTTTTTTAACCTACCTACACAGCATGTGCCACAAGAACATTTCTCTTCCACATGTTCTTGTGGAACATGTTCCTTTGCCAACCATTTGTACATATTGATCATTGACTAATCCCAAGTAAATATTTCTCATACTATATCAAGTATATATGTGCACAATTATATATTAATTAATTCTATCACTTGAATACCACTTTTCTATATTAGGGATTTAGGTAATATTCTAATGAAGCATTTGGATAATTACCTTATATTCACAATGTGATCATCTTGATGCATGTTTGTTGAAATTATAAAAAAACATGGTATCTAAACACATGACCTATTACATAATGGATTTCCATCATCAAATTTTCATTTTTCTTTGGAATAATGGTTATGGGTTTTCTTGATTATTTTCACAAGACGTATTGATATATGATGGATGTTTCAGCTAGTTTTAATATTGATACTACTTAAATCATTACTCTGCTGTATAAAATATGCATTTAGGAATTACTCCATGATATATTTTTGTTTATAAATGTTAATATGTAAGACTATTCATTAATCATATTTATGAACATCAATACAGGGATGTAGATAATGTAATGTGAATTTAGGAAATACACCACACTTCATTATCATGATTGATGAATTTTTTGTCATGATATTCTTCAATATGTTGATCCGAAGCAACTCATATCTTTTTATTATTATTATTAGTCACTTTTAAATTTATTAAAAACATAAAGGATTATTACGAGGTATATTTAACACTAAGTTTACCTTTAAATAGTTCACACTATCTTTTTGAACTAATTATAAAGATTTGTGACATACCATTACATCAAAAGGTTTCTTTGTTCAAACTAAAGATGCCGATAATACCAAATGTGTTTAGATGTACTGAGCATAAATAAAATACTAGGTATATTCTTTATTTCCACTTTTATTTTTACTTTAAAAATAAGTAACCTTCCACAACTGGGTAATAATCCTGAATTTTATTAAATTCATCACTTATTGGATATGATTCACGTACCACTAAACTATTTTTGAGTATATTACCACGAACAACATTCATTCACGTAATTGGAATATTGTCTCATTATGTCCAAAGGTCTTGTGAGTTAAACTTTCTAGTTTGACTAAAAAAATTTTAATTTGAATCAACCACTTGGTAATTAGAAGTTATGTGTTTCTCACTACTGAATTAGGAATCATTGTTTCTCAATTGTTTAGAGAAGACACCTTACTTCTTGTAATGTTCCTATACTTAATTTTTTAATATTATAAAATACACATAAGTAATTGGAATATTATATTCAATACTCAAGAAGTATGTTAGAAACATTATTTTTATATTGATGAACATACTTGAATGAGAAGTCAGGAAATGTTTCTTATAATTTAGTTTTATGTGATCAGAATTCCATAGGATTATTTCATGTTATGAAATTCAAATAAACTCATGTGTAACAACAAACCTCTATTATTTGAATTACATTACCAAGGTTCATAGGAATTATATTTTCATTGGGATTGTTTCCTTGTAGTTCAATTTATTCACCATAAGAACTAAAGATGATACTTTATTTAATATTATTATTACTTGGTGAACCTCACCATAAAGGTAATAATGAACTTAGTCAGTCTTTTTCATTTATAATCTTAAATAAAACTAATTTAATTTGGTGTAAGAATAAAATTTCAAGAAATTTCATAGTCTTCCTTTAATGTTTACAAAAATCTAGTGTAATCATCACATCCAAATCTTTATCCACATTCTCCTCACAATCTAGTTGGAGATGAGACTACATGTGATATCTTTCATGATCTAATGTCATGTCCACAACACACATCATTGGTTGATGATAGAATTATGCTTAAACCATAATATTGAAATTAAGGAGTCTCTTGTAAGCATTGTTACACCGTCTCTTCATGAGATGGATTAACAGGTTGGGACACCATCAACTTGAATTTACAATATTGTAGTATTATGCACAAGCGCCTGTACTCCACTGGGAAATTTATGCTAGTTTGGAAATTAACATTGTCCAACATTTATGAAATTTTATATTGAGGTACTTATATCCATTTTATACTATTAAAATTTAGTAGATCTGTACTTTTATGTTGATTATCGAATTAAAAATTTCTAATTAATTTAATGGTTAAATATCCCCCACTATATTAACAAATTCTAAGAACCCTCTGTACTAGAATCAAAATACTTAGTCACTTGAGTATTAAAGTGGAAAGGATCCATGAACCTCACCTTATAGTGTACAATCTTTTCCAATTCCACTAATCAGAGGGTTCCAGGTTGGATATTGGCTGGCCAACCACATTAACTCATGATTCCAGGATCTTGTGAGTGAAGTCTCACCTTCTAAAATCATAATCTTGATCCAATCAATGCTTGAATATAAAATTAAAAGAAGATTTATTTGGATATTAAATTGCTTCAATTGTAGTTATGTCAACCCAACACACTTATAAGAACTACCTTGTAGTAAGAGGCACCCTCAACATTGGAATGACTAACACTCCGAACAACCTGATTTGTTCAAATGTGAATGATTGAAGGCGGCAATGAATTAATATTACTTTTGAGAGTTTTTTTATTTCTCTCATTAATAATGAAATCCATTTATTTTAATCTTGTACATATATGTTGTCACACTCACAACTAAACATTAATATAAAAACAAATGTCTCTTATTTTTGAATTTTATTATTTATTATTTTATCTATTTTTTCAGATTTTCTAAAATGCATAAAATAATAAATAAATGAAAAAGATAAGCTATTTCCTAACTAGACTTGAGCATCTAAATGACCTAGGGGCATCATAACTAAGTTGAAGCTTGACTCTTGATGAAACTCACCCACCCCTGTATATCTTCTTCACATCTAAATTATCACGTTGTATTGGTGGGGTCTAAATCACATCTTGGAGTACCGACTTGTCTTGGTAGGGTACACATGATGTCCTACATCATCTTGGACAACGTGCACCCCATCATCTTGGCGGGGTCCACGTTGTAAACCATCTTCATTCGATGTACAAAGATACTCATGCACATGTGAGAGGGATTAAGGGTATAAATGTACACCAGATAAAATTAGGTGCAAATACACTTATACATTTAATCTGATAATAAAGACGATGCACAGACCATCTATTTTATTAATTATTGACATGGAATGTACTTAAAATCATTAAATAAATTAATAAATGCATACATACATGGGTTGGTGCTCAAGACCAGTATGGGGGTAAAATAAAGCACGATAAAAATTAAAATGCATTAAATAATTATAAGTATTATTTAATTATGATAAATGAATTAATAAATTCAAATAATTTACTTATTTTCTTGGTATACTAATTAATTTAATTTAAATTAATAATCAAATTAATTCCGATAGGTATTAAAATTATTATTTTCAATCACAATTAATATATTAATTAATTCAATTTAATTCTATAATTAAATTAGTTAATTATATTAATTGAAATTAACATGGGTCTCGAAACCCTACTCTGACCCGTTGTGGGTCACACCGAACCTTCATTGAACTGTAACAGGTCGGGAAAAGCCTTTGCTGGGCTTATTTGCTCCAGAAGGTCCATCCAGATCTATACTTGGTCGGGCAGACCCATCTGGTCTTGATTCTAGAAAAACCAGGCCCTGGTGAACCTGTCACAGGTTACCTAAACTGCGGGTTCATCGGTTGCTTGATGGAGGTACATGCATAGGTCGTCTGTTGAGGAGCCGTGGGAATGGACCAGCTGATGAGGCTGGGTATCCAGGCAAGGGAGGTCTATGGGGTGTCTACCTGGGGTTGCGACGGTCTGGGCGGTGGCCTCGGTGCAAGTCAGCAGGGTGGAGTAGAGGGGGCTAGTGCCTGTCCGAACACAAGGAAGTGGAGGTGGCATCTCGACCTCCATAGGTCTCTGAGATTTTAAGGGGAACAACTATGGTTTTATAGAACTAGGATGACATATGGGCAAGCGCAACAGGTCGGGAAAGCTGAGATAGGGTGGGTTTCAGGGTGGCTGACGCATCGATGAAGTTAGACTCCTCATAGTAGGGAGCGACTAGGTTGGCAGGATCAGGTGGAATCTAGCAGGAGGGGCTGCACTGGGAGGTTGGAAGACCTTGGCTGGTATAGTGGTAAGCAGCTAGGTGTGGCAGCAGCTTTCTTCAAGTTGCCTTGGAGGTGCCAAAGAAGGAGGAAGATGGGGGCAAACGAGGATCCCTTGAACTTTTTTTGTTCTTTTAATCTAGTGCCCCTCTCCATTATATTCTTTTTCACATGTCAAGACCACCATTTCATTTAATAAATTTCCACACCCATTTTCCTAAATTTCTAAAGGCTATTAAATTACTCTTTAATATAATTATAATAAAATAATTATGATATTTTAACAATTTATTATTATTATATTCTTATAATAGTAAAATAAATATTATTATAATAATAAAATGATTATGAAAATCATTATATTATTAAATTATAATTTTCACAAAATAGTATTACTTCTGATGAACCAAAACTGATCGAAACATTGTCAATTCTTCAAGAACATAGATAATAATGAATAAAACATTAAAAACATTATGTCAAAACACAAACATAATATGTACCAAAAACATAAAATAGTCATAACTTGGATGTTCAAAATCATATCAACATGCAGTTTGAACCAGTGGGACTGAATTCATACCCTATACATAATTTTAATGAAAAATAATTTTTTAGGCTTATAAAATATATGTGATCACTCTAACACCACTTGAAGGAACCGAGGCCCACAACAGAAGTCTGCAGGCTATAGATTATAAAATATTCCTCGATAGGATGAAGAATATTGTCGTCAGCGATGATCCAAGCCCCATTAAGGTATTAAAATATCATGTAAATTATAGAGAGAAAAATGTTTAAACTAAAAAACATACCATTCCAGATATGAATTTTCACTCGACTGCAACTCATCGCTGGCAATCGTTACTTGATGGATCCATACCAGGATCCCTCTAGATCGTCCACACATTCTTCAAAAATCCACTGGAATGTTGATCCTTGGATTCCAGATTCTAGTGTGGCGATCTGATGATGTCTTCGACATCCTGATGATCACCAAATTGATATATCTTCGATGTTTGAGGGAGTTCTTGATCCATGTTCATGGATCGACTGTTTCTCTCTCTAGGAAGTAGGGGGAGAGATATTTCCTGGGTTTTATGTTTCGAGTGCAGTGGAAGAACGGTTGGTCCAACACCCAAAATTAATTTTTACCATGATCAATTATTATTCTGGGATTAATACAACCATGAACTCCAGTCTCCACAGAATAGAATCAAAGATTTTGATAAAAAAGGAAGAGGCATGAAACCATTATAAAGTATCTTTCCCATCATGTTTTTAGTTAATTTAATTGATTTCATAATGAAAAGAATACCTAGATCTTCGGTATTTTGATCATTGATGATGTCGATCATCTGGAATGACCATTCCAGATTATCTCATTGAGAATGCAGGGATCCAAAACAGAATCCCTCTAGCGGTGATCCGGACGTGCTCCACTAGCCTTTGATCAACATGACTTGTTCTCCAAGTACTTGCATGGAGAAGTGATTGTATTGTGTCAGACGTTCTTGATCGATTTTTCATCATCCTTTAAGAATTTCTCTCATTTATGAGAGGGGAGGTAAGATTATTCAAGAGATAATTTTTTTATCTAAAAAACTCTCAACTCTCAGTGGTGCATTTTAGTACATGGAACAATAGAAGCATGTGTCTATTTATTGACATGGGGCTTCTGTGACAATATTTAATTATGTAAAACCAATTAAATACATTCATAACCATAGAGAAAACCATACTATTAATAATAATACTGCTTCGTTATTTATGGTGCGCTAATTTGCACAAAACAAAATAATAAATAAAATTCTACATCACAAAATAATACCAGCATTATTTTAATTTTTTTCAACTAGTTAAATAATTATGTATCGTGTTGAAAGTTATTATTATATTGTTAGAACGACCATGGTATGCTCTAAATCCTATTCCATTTATTTAACACCTTAATAAATAAGTAAATAATTTAATCTCTTAAATAAATATTTAATTTCAAAACTATTAAATAAATATTTATTAAATGTTCAGTAAAATAAATGAATATATTTTACCCACAATCTAGTGAATAAATATTTATTTAATTTATACAATAATTTTAGCATTAATTAAATTATTCGTCTATCATTAGAATAATATTTATT
Organism: Viscum album; assembly: GCA_963277665.1. Lineage (NCBI taxonomy): Eukaryota > Viridiplantae > Streptophyta > Magnoliopsida > Santalales > Viscaceae > Viscum > Viscum album. The sequence goes on from OY728159.1 coordinate 1,921,848,801, forward strand.
AATTAAATTCAAAAAGAATTTAACTGAGACCACCAGAAACACTTAGGGTGTGACCCTCTTGGATTCTCTCTTATTGGCATTAGGTGGGCATGCCTAAAGTCAAAGAGTACTATCTATAAACGGGTCAAGGAACCCAAGAAAAAGAAGGTAACGTCACAACAATTAAATCAACATTCGAATGATCACTACTTAATAAAATCCCGTTATCGCAATATCTCATCTAGCAGGTTTTATAATAGTGTTATCAACTTTTATTCATGATATGTTTTTCAATAACTACCTGAAATAAACATGTCGTAACACAATGGCCATGAAATTTTACAAGATGGTTCTATTTCAATCAACGGGCCAAGATATCAAATTCCATAAATGGAAAATACAAATCCTTACTCGACTTATCCATTAATAACATTCCACTCGTGACGCAACCAACAAACCCTACATCCCACCAATAGTATATGTGACGGTTTTCGTCAGTAAAACAAAGTATGTGAGTCGTGACATGTATTAATGATAATATTAAAGTCTATGTATTATTACACATTCTTGTAGATATAAATAACTGATGAAACCAGAACATACAGAATTCTTATTGGTGGGTCTATTCTCATAATCTCTTTTCATGGTGATTACCAAGTACGAACATCATGAGAGTAAGTCTGATCTGCTTACGAGTAATCACACCTAACAGTTTTTTTGACATTTATCCCATCATAGTATCTCATTCAACCATGGAAATATATTTATCAATATAGTTATAGAATTTCAAGGTTCTCATCATAGCAGGGAACTTCCATGACCTTATAAATACAACAATTACTCTAGGACATTATTGAAACATTGTCATGTAGAACAATGAACAATATATAATAAGAATTTTAATATTTATGTACATTAAACATCCATCTAATCAAAGTAAAACTAGTTGTTTCTAGATAAAATTATCTTACATGGCTTTCATTCTATAAATGAATGAATAGTCATGGGTGAGAGAGCCTCCTCCTGTATATATAGTTGTGTCATTAAATACCCTGTTCGGTTCCCCGACCCCCGTTTATTTCAATGTCCACTAAATAAATAATTCTGATGAACTAAACTGTATCAATATTATTTATTATTTTTTCATGTACCTATAAAATATATTATGTGATAAAACTGAGTCAATTAACATGACTCTCTATCCTTCTTAATATTAAATGAAACTTGAATATTAAAATAATATTCTTTTGATTAATATATCCTTTAAATAAATTCTATCCCAAATATTCATAACTTTAATAAAAATGAATTTATTTAATTATCGGTGATCAATAACTTTTAAAACTCTCATAACCCATGGCGGGGCCCAACATTTCCATGTACCTATTCAATACGAATAAGGCGGATTCTTGAATACACTATTTCATGTGAACGTGTAGGACCTTAACTCGATAGTAGTGAAAAAATAAACATACCAAGAGTTGATTCTAAAAACCTATCATGTCCCCTAAAGAGATATGAATATTTATATCAAAGAAAACTAACATACAAACACTGACTATTTACTATAATCTCTTTTTCTTTCAATGTCTCATAAAACAGGTTGTACGCTTGTGTAATCATCCTTTTCCTTGCATTATTATTTTTTGATCAATATAGATGGATTTAACTTTTGACTACTTTGTCCAAATACATATATAGGTAGTTACATAATGATCATCTAGGCCTAATATATACAACCCTCTAAACATGGAAGAAAAAAATCCTATATTGACCATTCAACCAATGTTATACCACCAACGACGCACCCAACACAAGCTCTGCCACCACGATTTCAATATCATAGATTTTTTCTCATCAATGTAAGAAATAAAATGTTATACATTAGTAGTGATCTCAATTCAGGATACAAATATACATGTCCATAGATATGAATTACCAATGAGACCAAGAACATGTGTTTTTCATATTAGGGGGTCTATCCTCATGATCTCACAACTAGAGATCAGCCAGTGAGAACTTCATGGGAATAAGTCTCAATGATTATGATCCCCCAGCACCTGATAGTCAAATATCTACTGTGGCCATTCATTATGATGTATCTAGACCATAGAACTTTGTATAATATTAATTTCATTGAATCTAAAGGTTCATGTTATAGTCTAGGATCTTCTATAACACTTTGAGATGAAAATTAATCTAGTACATTACCATTATAAAGTGGATATAGAAAATTCTACATTATAATTGTAAGAATACATCATGTGTAACTAATTGTATACATGATATAGTAATCCAATGTACCACGTAGTTGGTTCTAGGTCACCCACTATTTCAACACTTGGGATCATTAAACATAGACATAGTCCCTTTACATGATGTTATTTTGAGTTTTATTTTGTAGTGTTTTGCATTCACATTATGATGTCTAGACCTTAGTATTTTATATGATATGTGTTTATTTCTTGTTTATTTCAAGTTTTATAAATGCTTCAACACACATGAAGAAGGTAAAAAATTGATTCTTACTTGAGAGGCATTATTCTACGATGTGGTTATATCCATGGGGGTGATCCAGTGCCACCCAAAGTGGATAGCATCTTGAAATAGTGGATTGACTTTATTGATATGTATGTTTAGTGAAGTATGGATTATTACGATATTTTTGTGAACTTTGGATTGTAAGTTTAGATGCTGCTATCATTGTTGATATGATGGGATCCTTGAGATGTAACTTATAGGGTGGTTGTTTGAACCCATTTTTTTCTTTACCTATTTTTGGTTTTGATTGTCAAAGATGAAAATAGTTTGATTAGTATATGAGATAATTTCATGGACATCTAAGACACATTATTTTATTTGAAATAATGAATGTTGGGATTAAGAGGTAGTTTATATTCTTTTTCCTTTTTCTCAGTTTGTTCATGGAGTCAGTTAGTATGGTCACATGTCTACTCATGCAGTAAGATGGTTGATTTTGTGGACAATTAGCATGGCCATGTTTCTATTCATATATTATGGTTATTTTTCATGTGGTCAGTTATCATGTCCATGTGTCTGTTTATGCGATATGGTGTTCGGTAATGCATTTAGTTAGTATAATAACTTGTTTTTTCTAGTGGTAGGTTGGTTGTTCATGCAGTCAGTTTTCATGGTCACTTGTCTGTTCTTATGCTAGAGTGGTTGGTTATATAGTCAGTTGGCACACTAATTTATCTTTTTATTCGGTAGGCTGGTCAACCATGTGGTTAATTGTCATAATAACATGTTTTTTCATGTTGTAGGTTGGTTAGTTGTGTGATCGGTTGGCAGGGTCAACTATTTATCCACGCAATAGGTTAGTTGGGATGGTTATTTTAGGATTTTTCTAAAATTCTATGATTTACCATTTTCCCTAGAATTAACCTAAAAGATGTATATAATAATTTTTAACATAAATATGTTTTAAGGACTATATTTTTTGTACTTGAACTTTTATTTGAAGAGATTAATCACATACTAAAATTTAATTAATGACTGAGGCCATTAATGAGTCCTTTTGCATGAAATTTAATGAGTTATAAATTTATGGTTTATTAGTATCCTATCTGTGATCTAATTTCATACTCATTTTAGATTTATTAATTCTAATGTAATGATATTTCCTAATTATTTCTTACTTTTTTACTCTTGAGATGGGTAGTGCTGAAGCCTTTCCCTTGGATTTGTTTAACCCTATTTATTCTTTTTTATTTTGCATTAATCGCTTCCTATATTGTTTCCCACCTATTCATTCACCCCTATTATCAGTATAATAGATCATGAGGGAATTATTTTCATCTCTATCTATGGTATATCACATTGGAGGGATATGTTTTTTATTATTTTGATGATTTTTTTTCATCTAGGTTAATAAATATAAATTAATCATTTTAATTGAATTTAAGGGGAAGGGGGATGATATTGTATGTTTTTATGGAATAATTGATATCGTGATATTTCATTTTCAATATACTGATCTCATGTGGAGGTATGGCCTTGTATAAATTTTGGTTAAACCAATTTTAATGGGATAATTAAGTGGTTCTTTTGTGTAAGGGATTTTTAAAAGATATACTAGTGTATTTGGATAATAAATGAGAATGAAAGATGTCAAATAGCATGAGACACATGGTTAGTTCACAATTAGAACTGACCTTGTGCTTGGACAGAGAATCTGTCTGACCAGAACTCCTCTAGGATAGGGGCTAGTGCATGGTAAACAAATGGGTTTCCAAACTGTGCGGGTTCTTCTATGATAACTTGTAAAATGGCCTCTCTTGGATAGAGGGAGTCACACGGTTGGCTTACGATTTGACCAACCATAAAACCATTAAAATGTAGAATTTTTTATTTTTTTATCACAATTTTAAATTATTATCCCATGAATTTAACCCAAATTCCTCATCCAATAGCCTGATTGATGAACCAAAACATCCAATACATATAAGGGGTGATTATTTTTTCAATTCATAGGTGCTTAGAGTGTTTTTCGGTGTAGATAAATGTTTCAAGTAAGCCTTGGATTCTGTTTCTTTCCATTTTTTTGTAAGATGCTTGGTGTGGGGTTTAATCTCCTTCTAAATCTCATAAACCCTTATTTTATAGGGTTTTATTAGTTTTTGTGTTTAAGATCATTTAATATCAATTAAAGGGTCAATATTGGATGATTTTGTGTCTTCAATATTGAGGGACGTGGTATGAAATATTTTTCCAATAGTTTTGATGTTTTATATGTGTACAGAGTTGTGATAACTCTCTTCTTTTTTAAGTTTTAATGTTTTCTATTACGAAAATTAATTGGGGCCATATATTTTTGTGTGAGCCCTTTCACAGACTAGATTGGGGTCATTGATGATGTGAGACTGAACCTAGGTCTACCATGGGGAATAAAAAATCCATTCAATTGGTAAAATTAATGGGTAAACATTGAGGTTTGTAAAATATGAATATGAATAGTTTGAAAATTGTAATTGGAATATGACAATGGTTTTGGGATAATTGAAATAAAAAATTACAACCTTTTTCAAAATTTCTATAATTCTTTTGAAAAGTATTAATAGTGATTTTTTGGATGTTGATTTAGTTATGGTTTTCAAAGAAGGTAAGTGATATTTTAAAATATGGTAATGTTTTGAAAAGAGGTTTTGAACTCGATGGGATTTTAAAAGTTGGTTTTCTTAATATATTTCAAATGATGATATGAAATGACGGTGTGGACCGTCTTTTGTGAAAGGTCGTTAATGATTATATCAAATGGTTGGAAATGGAAATGAAGGTATTGGGTGATTTGATTAGTTTCATAGAGGCAAAATAACATGTTTCAATCAGTGGATTCCTGCTGAATTTAAAAAAGTATTCGATTGTGTTTTATGCCATGATTTGGTTTTAAAGGTCCATTGGAACCCGGTAAATGAAATTATTAAGAAATAAGGTGTGTTGAATGGTTAATTAATCATGTCAATTTGAATAAAGGGTATGTGGGGTGTATCTTACTGAGGATCTAATCATAAGTTTTGGTCTAGTGTAAGGCTGCAGGACCCACCCTTGAATTGATTGAGATAGGTTGTTGGATTGATGCTCCATTATCCTAACATATGGATAGAGGTTCCCTTTTGGGATGGGATAGACTGGTTCTCTAGGCTGCAACAATTTATGATATGAATGGATATTGTACTAAGGATCCTCAACCCTGGGATGGGCTAGAATTATGCTCTAGGCCCATTGATGTATTTCATGGTTAGGGACGTCGGACCGAAGCTCTAGGATCCCAAATTTTGGAAATTATATTATTACCTAAACTAAGGCTCCATGGTACATGGAAAAATTGAAATAATTATTGAACTCCCTTTCATAATTAAATGTATTTATATCATTTAATTCTATAATATAGGCATCCAACATGGCCGGAGTGGGTTTGGTTGAATGAATTTCATGTTTGGACTTAGAATATAAAATGGTTAATTAATATTTTTCTAAATGTGAATCATGTATATTTTATTTTAAATATGTATTTATTGCACCCTGATTTTCCTTCATACTCTATTGACAGGACTTATTATTGATTTATACAATGTTGGTGACTAATGAGTTTTATTCACACCTTGATCGGTCCTCTTTTTCACTTTGGTACCTAAGGAGATGATTCTTGTTTTCTCGCATAGGTTCAGGATATAGAATTGGTGGTTGGTTTATATATTTGATGATGGGTTGTATCATGGTATGTTAAGACAAGGTTATAACTTAGGGAAATTTTTAGATATTTTATTATTTTATATTTTAATTTTCATATTTATAACTACCTGACCAGTAGTGTGCATATCATATTTACAGTACATGTGTTATTCAGTATATTATTGGAAAAAACTCCACACATTCCATTTATTATTCCTACTTATTAATACATATCTCGATATGAATATTATTGTTGTTTTACACTAATAATAGGGTATATCATTCCCTCTGTGACACCATAGTCTTTCACTACTAATAGGAAGCTTTTGGCATGCATAGAGGTGCACCTAAGGTCATGTCATGACCAGCATTGAGACACTGGTATACTGGCTTCTTAACCATGGATATTACTAATTGGTATCAGAGCCATGCATTTTTTTCTTATTATTTGTGTTACGGTAGATATGAGACTAGTATATTGTCAGGTATTTGTAATTATATCATGTATGGTTTCCTATATTCCCACATGTGAGGTAAAACCCAAGATTCTAGGGGTGGGAATGAGGTTTTATTTTGTGATTTTTTAGTTGATTGATACTTCCACCTCTGGTGGCTCACATGGATATGATTTTATTGATATTTTATGTTTTCTCTCTTCTCCCATTATGAAAATATAGTGTGTGTGTGAGTCCATCCATCATGCCTGTCATGTAGGATTCATAGGGCACCTGTATATTTCCTATGAATGATAGTTCTATTAGATTAACATGCTAGTAATTTATTTTTGTTAATGTAGTTTATTCCTGATGATAATTCCTTAATTTTTTTAATGAAAGATATTTTTAAATATGTATTTTAATAAATCATGGATTTTTGAAATGTGGTAAATAAATATGTTTTTAAAAACTGTAAATTCTTTGGGTTTGAAAATGGATAGTTTTTTAATGTTAAACCTTGTAATTTAAATGCTAAATTCTAATTAAGAAGTGAAATGTGAAAATGATGGAACTTGGTAATTTGGAATGGGTATCCCTAGTGTTGTGATTGGAACCAATGTATAGGTGGTTTGAGTAGTGAGATTTCCCTAGTTTGTGACATTGGTTGTTGGTAATGATATTTTGTGGGGGTTGATGTATGATTAAAGGGATGTGTTTGTTTTTCCATAAATATCGTTGTGGACTTGGTTTTGGAGGTTTTTTCTGTTAATGTGGTTGTGGTTACCCTTACAGGCTGTGAACATTAAAGTAGTGTTTTTGACCATAAAGAGGGTGTTTGGATTATTGTTTTTATATCTTGTATGTGTATCCTAGGTGTGAATCCTAGAGTAAATTTTCACTAGGCTACATTACATGTAGAGTGTCTTGGATTGGAGGAAGAATTGATTCTCTTCAGAAGTGAGTCATTTGAGGTTTTATGTGCACGAATTAAGGATAGATCCAGTGGCCTTTTCTTGACATGACCCATGTTTTGGGAGTCGGTATCATCCAAATTTTGAGGTGTCCTAGGATCGAGTTCGGTCAAGGTTTCAAGTGACATTATGTTTATATGAAACATGTAGATGTTTTGGACATCATTAGTGGAACATAGATAGTGTTTCATAGTGTCAATTTATCCTAGAGGGTTAAGTGAAAAATTTTGTTATTTGGAGAGATGAATCGAGTTGCGGTAATGAGTTGACAGTCTTTGGAAAGAGAGGGTATCCTTATAGGCAATCATCCCAACATTGTACGTGCCTTATAATGTGAATCATGGGTGGTTTATTTAGATGAGGAATCAATGAATAGTTGGTGCCATTGAGTTTTTTGGTAATAGTTCATGGTAATACCTCGGTTTATCTCTTAGGTAAGTTCCATTTATACATGAGACCATTGTGTTTTTGATAAGTGTGTTTGTCATTGTGTTTCCATGTAAATAACTACGGTCATGCTAGATTAACTCATGTTAAAAAATGGTTATGGTTCCAAATGGAATGTTGGGTCATGAAAATATTGTAGAGGGTCGTGAAGTGGTAGTGAGTTTTGGTTGTAAATCGCATTTTTTTCAAGGTTATTAAATGCTTATGAGATGTAGGTCGATTGGTTAGCCCAAAATTTTCATCAAGATAAGGTGTACTCATGGTGGGAGTGACATCTATGATGAATAGTTTTTTGTGGTGATCATCAAAAACGTTTTAGCATAGTTATAGCTAGTTTCAATCATTCCCAATATATTGACATCATCTAAGGTATGGTGAGAGAATTATGGATTTATGACTAGTGACCCAAAACTATTTTGGTTGGATATGGAGCCTTATTGAGGATATTATCATGGAACGGTATATGGGGATTTTTATGATGGGGAGTACACGATTGACCAATTATAATAGAGGTCCTTGAGATGGAAAACATGTTGGAGAATGTCTTAGGGGATGTTCCCAGAATCCATGAATGAGTATTCAAAGATGTTTTTATTGTTGCTGTTGTGGATGCTGGACGAACACATCCATGTATGGGGAGTCTTCTTGTGAAAGAAGTGTGATATGCAGTGGTTGAATTTTCTTGAGTAATGTGGTGAAAATGATACTCTTATATTGGGGAGTGGTATTTTAGTTACGGATGCATGGATCTGACAATGGAGTGGATATGGTTGTATCTGGATACTAATAAGAAAAATATGAGAAACGTGTTTGGATTTTTTTGAAAAGGCCAGGTGGGCCTTGGATGTGGAGGTTGATGGAGCCAGGTGTTGGCATTGGGCATAGGGTGGTTCTAAAATAAAACTGTTATGCCTATGTTAGTATCATTTATGGGTGTGATAAATCATTGTAGCAGTAATGGAAATAGAGGTTTGATGATAGAAATGCATCTGATACTGGGAATGGACTTTGGTAGGTGTCTTTGAATGACTATGGAATGTCTTTAAGTGGGAAGGAATCATAGTCATATGATGTAGTGATGTGCCAATAATGAATATGGAATTCCACGATGAGTTGGATGGGGGACATCATGACATAGAAAGAAAAAGGAACAATAGTGTTGAGTTATAAGTTGCCTTCGAGGATGTTTGGAATGCTATGTGTGATTCAAAAATGGAAGTTATATTTTAGGAAGATCATAGTCATCTATAGCCAATGTATCGATGAAAGAGGTTCTTGTGTTATGAATTTTATGGGTGAAGTTGGGCGTGATGATGTCTTGGAGGGTAGTGAATACATTGATGGTGGAGTATTACTAGATGTTAGTGTATGACTATATTAGGTGAGTAAGATGATGGTGGTATGCCTTAAGTGAGAAGGCATCATGTGTGTGTGAAGGGGGGAGCCTTTCAACAGTGGATGATGAGTGTTTTGGGACATGAATGAAGGGATGTTCCAACTTTTCATAGTATGAGTAAAGCAAATGATAAGTTAAAAACCACCTCTAGTTTAATTTTTTTCATGAAATGTGTGTTTCAAAAATTAAGGTGAACATGAAAGATGTAAATTTTTTCTTAGTCAGCAAATGGATGGCTTATGCATGTCCCCTCTCGGTGGTTTTGACGACTTGGATAGATAACAATATTGGATGGTTTTCTTGTGGGTTTTTGGAAATGGTGAGTTGGGCAACACATTAATAATGTTGTGGAAGTTTGAGTTAAGATTCTGGTGGTATTTTCAGTTTGGATGTACCAACCACTAAGAGGTGGTGGTGGTGAGATAAAGTGAATGTAACACCCGAGACTTTTATGTTATATAAATCATCAAAGGAATCTTTTTCTACACAACACTTGTTTGGCTTGCTTTACACGAAATCACGACCTTCCTCGATAGCTTGCGTCGTACGTAATACCGAGTTTCACTAAGCAACGATATTCTATTAAAATATTATTAAAACAAGATGTTATAAAAAGTAATAACCACTTTTTGAAATTTTATAAATTTTATTTTTCAAAATGGACTTCATTTTTGTATTCGGAATATCGAAATTAGCCTAGGGTGAAATTTAGGTATTTTTCTGAAAACTTTCAATTTTTGATGAATAGTGAAACCACTAAGTGGTAGTTAAATAAACAGAATTTTTCATAAAACTTAATTTTACCGCTTCTGTGAGTGGAATTTCAAAAATCCGGGAGAAAAAGTTGATGTCAGTATGTAAAATATGGTTCAATGAGATGAAAATAATTTTTGGTGAATAGTAACTTTTTACTTTTTTTACCACGGTTAAAAGTAAATAAGGTAATTAAGGGTAAAGATGATATTATTATTATCCTAAAACATGTACTAATTCTATTGGACAAGTTTAATTCGACCAAAAACAAACTCATGAATAAAATATGACCATTTAGGCCCACTTGGATTAGATTAGGACATTTATTATTAATTTATTTAAAGAAGGGTTAAAATAGTTAAAATCAAAGTTTAATAAGTAAATAATTTTTAATATGGGGTTATGCATAAGATAAATTCGACTAAAAATATTCATTAGAAATATAAAAATATTTCCTACATATTGGTATTTTATTTGTAATTTTTAGACATTAAATAATTTAATTTATTTATGACACAACGATGTTGCAGTAATTATCTTATTAATGAAATATTGACATAATTGATGTTATAAACACCAAAATAAATGTAATTTGACACTTTTTATGAATTACACTAATTTTATAGACTAATATTACATGTTAGTATTGATTTAATTATCTTTTTTCTAACTAATCATTCTGTTATTATTTTTACAAAAATTAATTACTAAATAGTGTCAAAATTGACATAAAATAGTTTTTAAAACAAATATTATATTAGTAATTGATATTTTATTCCAAAAAATCTAACGTTCAGCTAAATGACTTAGATAAGGTTATATATATTAATAATAAACAACTTGGGGTTCCTTTGGCTGCTTTTAGTATGTTTATTAACCTTATAGTATAATAACACTAGAAGACACGGTAAAAGTAAAATTATTTAACTTATTGTTAAATCTAAATGATATGGTTAAAATAGGAAACTAAACTTGTCTAAATTCTATTGGATGAAATTATTTCGACCCATCCCCACCTTAGCTACGAAATAAGTCAATTTGGAGCTATTTAAAAATGAACATGACTTTATAATAAAATAATATTGTTAGTCATTCCAAAGGTACCCCTCCCCTCCCTTATAAAAGGGCACCTACTCCCCCTAATCATCACACCACTTTGAGCCTTCAAGCTCGGACAAACCCTACCAATTCCTCCTCTCCACTTCCCTAGAGAAATCCTAGAGGTCTTGGTCTTATTCAAAGACCAATTTTAGTGCTCTAACAGAAGGTCTCAAAGAAGCACTTCAAAGAAGAGGTAATGTCTGTTACCGATTCTTTCATCTTTATTTCTTCTTCCACTTCTTCTTCTTTAGTTTTTTCATTATGAAGTAATAACATCAGTATCACTAATATACTGATATGTTATTATAAGTATTAAACAACCCTATTTCACCATCTATCCATCCTACGGAAAAAGAAATCACCGCGCGTGCGTACGTACGGAATACCGTCTCTACGCCGTGGTGTAATCTATTTTCCACCCCCACCTTACTTGGATGGGTATAATGGTGTAAAGAATTACTATATATGACTATTATAATGTAATACTAATTCTTAAATAGTATACATACAATCCAATACAATTCCACGATCATAGGAATGATATCATCTCTCGTGCGTACGTACGGAATACCGTCTCCACGATGTGATGTGACTCGTTCTACATGATCTTCATTTCATAATGATTATATAAATGAATTTAATGAATGAATATGATATATATTACACTAATAACATTATGGAAATGAGTTATCTATAACCTAAAGATAAGAATAATAACTTATTCGACAAGACACGCATAAGAACAAAAAAATTATAAACACCCGAATAATTAGTAGCAATGAAATGTTACTACTAAGAAGCTAAGACTATGACCATATATGATATCATAAAAATAATTATGATTCTGGAATAAGTAAATAACATTATTTAAATTATTATACAGGAGGTTCTGACACTTACGAAAAAAAACGGACCTAAGGTAAGGGAAATATCACAATCTCATTTTTATCAGAGATTGTTTATACTTCGGTATTTACTGGGGTGTATTTTATCATCCACATCCATGTTTCCTAAATATGTAATATTATTTCAATCCAGTTACAATTTTTTAAATCCAATTTTACCCTTCGGTGAGTTTTTAGTAAAAGATATGAAAGGAATCTTTTGTGGTTTTTTATACGAGGTACTTTTTACTTTTCTGACAAAAGTACGAGAAGAATGTTTTTTTAACTTATACGTCATGAATGGATTTTTAAAACATTATTTCCAAGAATCTTCCTTTAAAAGTTTTCAAGTTTATTTGTAATCAAATTATTTTAGTTTAAAATTTTATGACATGTTATGAAAGGAAAATGTTTTTGAAGTAGAAACGATATTTTCCTCAAGAATGGTGTTCAAGTGTTTTATCAAAATTATTTTCCATCTAAGATAATATAGGGTTCTGATTCTATCCCTATCATTACATTGATTTGATTATGTTGTGATGGAATTATTTTTATGAATTTATTTATCTTATATGAATTGTTTTATGATGTCACGATGTTTAAGAATTCCATTTTTATTACATAGGTTATGCAATGATGTATGATTTATGACTTTTTTGGCACACATAAGAATGGTATCATTATGAGATGGGTGGGACCTATATCACCCTCCAATTCATTAGGTAGTGATTTTATATCTCATGAGATAGACATGGCTGGAACGGTAGGTTATACCGGTTCAGTGAAGCAGTACTGAAACGAGGGTTACACGGTTCAGAAATGGACTTTGTCCACTAAGATAGTTTTGGAAATGAGTCTTGACTAATAAGAAATGATTCTCTATGATTATGTCTGTATGCCACAAAGTTTCATGTTTTATGTTATGGTTATTGTGATTACATTTCACTACCATGATTTATCCCATTATGATCTCTTTTGCAGGTTAAGATTTCCAAAAGTTATGTTCTTATGTATAAGATGTGATTAATATTTCTTTTGTTTACCCTTACTGAGCATTTGAGCTCACCCTTTTGTATGTTTTCTTTCCCCAGGCCAGGAAGAAGGTTATTAAGTAAGATATGCCAAAAGGGACTATAGATATTATGAAATAAATGGGAGACAGTGTAGAGACTTTATGAACCAGATGTTTATGTTTCGAAGTTTCTAAAGACACTATACCTATACGGTACTTTCGTGGTTTTGTTATATGTTGTAATAAGTATGCTTTAATTTTGAAGTATTAACAATGTATGTAAAGTATGGGTCGTTATAGTTGGTATCAGAGGAAAGGTATAGTCAACCTTTGGAAACTAGGATGTGAAAGCCTTTGTAAGAACCCTAAGGATATATTTAAGCATAGAACACAATCTTAGTGTTTTAGAAATGGCCATGAATAACCTAGGATAAGACCTTATGTGTGAAATTTTATTCTTGATTATGTGGTTTTCCTATTATAATTAGTGTGGCTCGCACTATTCTTCTTGGTTTTAGTCAATGGATGGAACCCGATGGAACCGTGTTAATACGGAATGCGATGGGCAATGCTATGATTGTCCCCCTGAGCCACCAAACGTTATGGGAGCTGGAATGAAAAATCTTGTAGCCATGCTCACACAACTTTCTCAAGCTATGAATCATACAGGACTTCCAAACGAGCAAAGGAAGGAGCAACATTCTATTGAATCCTTCATGAGGCAGTGTCCACCTTCTTTCAGCGGGTCTACTGATCCATTAGTTGCTGAACAATGGATTAGTACTACTGAAAATATATTTTGAGTTCTTCAATGTTCTGAAAATGATAAAGTCATTCTAGCAGGGTATCGTTTGGAAGGAGGTGTTGATCAATGGTGTAATCTTATTAAGAATATGAGGCAATGTGATGAAATTGAGTCCAAGGAATGGGACGAGTTCAAGAACTTATTTTTCAATAAGTACTTCCCTCGTATTCTCCGAAAAAAGATGGAGAAAGAGTTTCTTTAACTGAAGAAAAAGGATGATGAATCTGTTGGTACCTATGAAGCAAATATTATAAGACTTGCAAGGTACGCTTCTGGTATTATTATCCAACCTGAGAGTAAGATCGATCGATTCTTTAGTGGCTTAAAACCAAGTCTTCGAAGGGTGTTAGCCATAAGGGACTTCAATAGCTACAAGGAAATCGTTTGATGTGCTCTCAAAGTCAATATGGAGATTGGAGTAACCCATCGGTCATATGGGTTTGATAAGAAGAGGAAAATGGAATTCAAAGGAAAATCTAAAGAGCACACTGAAAAGAAGATGAGCTTTCCCTTATGTTCAAAGTGTGGAAGGAATCATGGAGGGAGTTGTCTTAAAGGGACAAGTAAATGTTTCAAATGTGGAAAGGAAGGTCATCAGGAATTTGAATGCCGCGATGATGGGAAGAAGATGTCTAATGATGCAAACAAAGGTAGGGATACATAGAATGAACCTACTACACTTCAATGATTCAAGTGCAAGGATATGGGACATTATTCCAATAAATGCCCTAATGCAAGGGTTGATGATGATGGTCGACGTCAACAAACTCTTAAGGCTAAAGACAAAGGAAAGTCACATGCAATTTCTATCAGTGACGTGGAGTACGATAACGATGTGGTGAAAGGTACACTTACCATCCACTCTAAAGTAGCAAATTTTTTATTTGATTCTGGATCCACCCACTCTTTTATTTCTGAAGAATTTTTTAAGGGTATCACCGTATTACCTCAACAATTAGATGTTGAGTTAGCTGTGACAACACCTAATGGCACAACAGTCGCATCAAAAGTTTATAATTCTTCTCTGATTGAAGTTTGTGGGAAAGTGCTTCCTATAAATCTTGTGATCCTTCCTATAGTGTAATTTGATGTGATTCTTGGCTTGGATTGGCTTTATCTACATGGACCAAATATCAATTGCCAAAGAAGGGAAGTCACATTTCATATTCCAAATCAATCTATGATCGTCTATCAATGCAAGGATGAACATAACCTTCCAGTGGAAATTTCATCCATTTTATGGGTATTGATTCCACTAAATGAAGGTTATTTATCTCAAATGGTTGGTGAGCCAATCACGATTAAGAATATGCCCATTGTACGGGAGTTTGATGAAGTCTTTCCGAAAGAATTACCAGGTCATCCACCGAATCGTGAAGTTGAGTTTTCAATAGAACTCGTACCGGGTGCTTTCCCTATTTCATAGACACCTTATATAATGGCCCAAATTGAGTTGAAGGAATTGAAGAAGCAACTCCAAGAAAATCTTGATAAGGGATTCATACACCCTAGTGTGTCACCTTGGGGAGCACCTGTTCTGTTTTTTAACAAGAATGATAGATCAATGAGACTCTGCATTGATTATCGAGAACTTAACAAGATCACTATCAAGAACAAATATCCTCTCCCACGCATTTATGACCTATTTGAACAACTACACGGATCTCAATACATTTCCAAGATTGATCTTCGTTCAGGGTATCATCAATTAAGGGTCAAACGGGAGGATATACCAAAGACGGCTTTCCGTACAAGGTATAGACACTATGAATTTATAGTGATGCCATTTGGTCTTACTAATTCCCCTGAAATCTTCATGGATCTAATGAATAGAGTCTTTAGAGACTATCTTGATCAATTTTTGGTAGTCTTTATAGACGATATTCTTGTCTATTCAAAGAGCAAGGAAGAACATGAAGATCACTTGAGAATTATATTGAAGACCCTGAGAAAGGAGAATTTTTATGCCAAATTTACCAAGTGTGAATTTGCCTTCAAAAAGTAGCATTTTTGGGTCACATAATCTCAAAATAGGGGATATCTGTGGATCCAGCAAAAACAGAGGTTATCGAAAGATGGTCGAGACCAACAACAGTAACCGAGATCCGAAGTTTTCTTGGATTGGCTGGATATTATCGATGTTTTGTGAAAGATTTTTCATGATTATCTAATCCACTCACCAAGTTGACTCGGAAAGGAGTTAAGTTTGTCTGGACGGAAGAATGTGAAGAGAATTTCAGGGAGTGGAAAAGAAGGTTATCCAGTGCACCTGTGCTCACACTGCCTTGTAGTGGAGAAAGGTTTGTGATCTATAGTGATGAATCCAAAAAGGGATTGGGGTATGTTCTTATGCAAAATGATATGGTGATAGCTTATGCCTCATGACAGTTGAAAATCCATGAGGAAAATTACCCAACACATGATTTGGAGTTAGCTGCGGTAATCTTTTCATTAAATATTTGGAGGCATTATCTTTATGGAGAAAGGTGTGACATTTATACTGACCATAAAAGTTCAAAGTATATTTTCACTAAAAAGGAGATGAATATGCGCCAAAGAAGATGGTTGGAGCTGATTAAGTATTATCACTGCTCAATCCATTACCACCCTGGGAAAGCAAACAAGGTGGCAGATGCATTAAGTCGACAAGACCACGCTAGTTTATCAATGATGAGGATCATAAAAGATCCAATATTTATGGATTTACAAAGGATGGATCTTGGAATTATAATGAATGGGGAAAAATCGTATCTTTCTCAAATGAATTCTCAACCATATATACATGTGAAGATTAAAGAGGCACAGAAAGAAGATGTCGGGTTATAAAAGAAGATGAGAAATGTTCCTGAATTCAACCTTGATTTTGATAGGATAATAATGTTCAGGAATTGGGTTTGTGTTCCTCCCATCCCCGAATTAAAGAAGGAGCTGCTGGATGAGGCTCAAAGTTCTTCATTCTCTATTCATTCTGGAAGCACGAAGATGTATAGGGACCTGAAAGAGTACTTCTGGTGGGATGGCATGAAAAGAGATGTTGCTAAATATGTCTCTCGATGCTTGTTTTTTCAACAAGGTAAAGCTGGGAGACAGAAGTCTAAGGGGATGTTACAACCATTACCCATACCCGAATGGAAATGGGAAAACATCACTATGGACTTTGTCACAGGACTTCCTAAAACATCCAAAGGCAATAATGCTATCTGGGTCATAGTTGATCGTCTTACAAAGTCTGCACACATCATTGCTATTAGAGAGGATTTCTCTCTAGATCAGCTTGCCAGGATATATGTAAAGGAAGTGGTAAGATTGCATGGAGTACCACTTTCTATTATATATGATCGGGATCCGAGATTTACCTCAAAGTTCTGGCGAAGTCTTCAGCATACTCTGGATACAGAGTTGAGTTTCAGCACTGCTTATCATTCTCAGACAGACGATCAGTATGAGAGAAAAATTCAAACCCTAGAAGATATGTTGAGATCTTTCTCTATGGATTTCAAAGGTGATTAAGATCAACACCTACCATTGGTGGAATTTTCTTATAATAATAGCATTCACTCCAGTATTCAGATGGCTACTTATGAACCTCTCTATGGAAAGAAATGCAGGACTCAACTTGCTAGGATGAAGATGGGGAAAGAAAGCTATTAGGACCTGATCTCATTGATGAAATGGAAGAAAAGGTCAGATCTATTCAACAACACATAAGAGAAGCTCAGAGTCGACAGAAAAGTTATGCCGACAACCGAAGGAAAGACCTAGAGTTTGAAGTGGGTGATAAAGTGTTCTTACGAATATCTCCCTGGAAGAGGGTTATGAGATTTGGAAAGAAGGGGAAGTTGAGACCTAGATATATCTGTCCTTTTGAAATACTGGATCGTGTTGGGAAGGTAGCATACCGATTGGTGCTTCCACCCAATCTCTCTCAAGTCCACGATGTGTTCCATGTATCTCTCCTGAGAAAGTACATACCTGATCCTTCCCATGTACTTAGCTCAGAAGTTGTACCGCTGGAGCAAGATCTTTCTTATGAAGAACAACCGATAGAGATTCTGGATCGTAGCGAAAAAGTCCTACGAAACAAGACCACTCGATTGGGGAATGTTTTATGGAGGAACCACCAATTAGAATAAGCTACATGGGAGCTTGAGGATATGATGAGGGAGAGGTATCCTCATCTGTTTGTAACAATGTGATGAATTTCGAGGGAGAAATTCATTTTAAGGGGGGTAGAATGTAACACCCAAGACTTTTATGTTATATAAATCATCAAAGAAATCTTTTTCATCACAAAACTTGCTTGGCTTTCTTTACACGAAATCACGAACTTCCTCGATAGCTTGCGTCGTACGCAATACCGAGTTTCACTAAACAAAGATATGCTATTAAAATATTACTAAAACTAGCTGTTATGAATAATAATAACCACTTTTTGAAATTTTAGAAATTTTATTTTTCAAAATGGACTTCATTTTTGGATTCTGAATATCGAAATTAGCCTAGGGTGAAATTTTGGTATTTTTCTGAAAACATTCAATTTTTGATGAATAGTGAAACCACTAAGTGGTAGTTAAAAAAACTGAATTTTTCATAAAACTTAATTTTACCGCTTCTGTGAGTGGAATTTCAAAATTCCAAGAGACACGGTTGATGTTAGTATGTAAAATGTGGTTCAATGAGATGAAAATAATTTTTGGTGAATAGTAACTTTTTAATTTTTTTTAACACGATTAAAAGAAAATAGGGTAATTAAGGGTAATGATGATATTATTATTACCCTAACACATGCCCTAATTATATTGGACAAGTTTAATTCGACCAAAAACAAAGTTAGTAATAAAATATGACCATTTAGGCCCACTTGGATTAGATTAGGACATTTATTATTAATTTATTTAATGAAGGGTTCAAATAGTTAAAATCAGAGTTTAATAAGTAAATAATTTTTAATATGGGGTTATACATAAGATAAATTTGACTATAAATATTCATTAGAACGCTAAAACGATTTCCTACATAATGATATTTTATTTGTAATTTTTAGACATTTAATAATTTTATTTATTTATGACACAACGATGATGCAGTAATTATCACATTAATGAAATATTGACATAATTGATGTTATAAGCACAAAAATAAATGAAATTTTACACTTTTTATGAATTCCACTTATTTTATAGATTAATATGACATGTTATTATTTATTTAATAAACTTTTTTCTAACTAATAATTCTGTTACGATTTTAAAAAAAAATTAATTACTAAATAGTGTCAAAATTTACATAAAATTGTTTTTAAAACAAATATTATATTAGTAATTGTTATTTTATTCCTAAAAATCTATGGTTCGGCCAAATGACTTATATAAGGTTATATATATTAATAATAAACAACTTGGGGTTCGTTTGGCTGCTTATAGTAAGTTTATTAACCTTATAGTATATGAACACAAAAAGACACGGTAAAAGTAAAATTATTTAACTTAATGTTAAATCTAAATGATAAGGTTAAAATAGGAACATAAACTTGTCTAAGTTCTATTGAATGAGAGGATTTCGACCCATCCCCACCTTAGCTTCGAAATAAATTAATTTGGAGCTATTTAAAACCGAACTTGACTTTATAATAAAATAATATTTTTAGTTATTCCAAAGGTGCCCCTCTCCTCCCTTATAAAAGGGAACCTCCTTCACCTCTTCCTCACACCACATTGTGCCTTAAAGATCGGCCAACCCCTGCCAATTACTCATCTACACTTCCCTAGAGACATCCTAGAGGTCCTGGTCTTCTTCAAAGACCAATTTTAGTGCCCTAACATAAGGTCTCAAAGAAGCACTTCAAAGAAGAGGTAATGTCTGTTACCGATTCTTTCATCATTATTTCTTATTCCACTTCTTCTTCTTTAGTTGTTTCATTATGAAGTAATAACATCAGTATCACTAATATACTGATATGTTATTATATGTATGAAACAACCCTATTTAATCATCTATCCATCCTACAGAAAAAGAAATCACCGCCCGTGCGTACGTACGGAATACCGTCTCCACACCGTGGTGTAATCTATTTTCCACCGACACCTTACTTGGATGGGTATAATGGTGTAAATAATGACTATATATGACAATTATAAAGTAATACTAATTCTGAAATAGTATACATACACTCCAATACAATTCCTCATTCATAGGAACGATATCATCACTCGTGCGTACGTACGGAATACCGTCTCCACAATGTGATGCGACTTGTTCTACATGATCTTAATTTCATAATGATTATATAAATGAATTTAATGAATTAATATGATATATATTACACTAATACCATTATGGAAATGAGGTATCTATAACCTAAAGAGAAGAATAAGAATTTATTCGACAAGACACGCATAAGAACAAAAAAATTATAAACACCCGAATAATTAGTAGCAATGAAATATTACTACTAAGAAGCTAAGAATATGACCATATATGATATCATAATAATAAGTATGATTATGGAATAAGTCAATAACATTATTTAAATCATTATACAGGAGGTTCGGACACTTACGAAGCAAAACGGACCTAAGGTAAGGGAAATATCACAATCTCATTTTTATCCGAGATTGTTTATACTTCGGTATTTACTAGGGTGTATTTTATCATCCACATCCATGTTTCCTAAATATGTAATATTATTTCCATCCACTTAAAATTTTTTAACTCAATTTTACCCTTCATTGAGTTTTTAGTAAAAGATATGAAAGGAATCTTTTGTCGTTTTTCATACGAGGTACTTTTAAACTTTTCCGACAAAAGTATGAGAAGAATGTTTTTTAACTTATACGGCATGAATGGATTTTTAAAAAATTATTTCCAAGAAGCCTCCTTTAAAAGTTTTCAAGTTTATTTTTAATCAAATTATTTTAGTTTAAAACTATATAACATGTTAAGAAAGGAAAATTTTTTTGAAGTAGAAAGGATATTTTCCTCAAGAATGGAGTTCAAGTGTTTTATCAAAATTATTTTCCATCTAAGATAATATAGGGTTCTGATTCTATCCCTATCATTAAATTGATTTGATTATGTTGTGATGGAATTATTTTTATGAATTCATTTATCTTATATGAATTGTTTTATGATGTCACGATGTTTAAGAATTCCATTTTTATTACATGGGTTATGCAATGATGTATGATTTATAATTTTGTGGCACACATAAGAGTGGTATCATTATGAGATGGGTGGGACCTATATCTCCCTCCAATGAATTGGGTAAAGATTTTATATCTCATGAGATAGACATGGCTGGAACGGTAGGTTATACTGGTTCAGTGAAGAAGGACTGAAATAAGGGTAACTCAGTTCAGAAATGGAATTTGTCCACTAAGATAGTCTTGGCAATGAGTCTTGACTAATAAGAAATGATTCTCTATGATTATGTGTGTATGACACTAAGTTTCATGTTTTATGTTATGGTTATTTTGATTACATTTCACTGCCATGATTTATCCCATTATGATCTCTTTTGCAGGTTAATATTTCCAAAAGTTATGTGCTTATGTATACGATGTGATTAATATTTCTTTTGTTTACCTTTAATGAGCATTTGAGCTCACCCTTTTGTATGTTTTCTTTCCCCAAGCCAGGAAGAAGGTTATTAAGTAACATATGCCAAAAGGGACTATAGATATGATGAAATAAATGAGAGACAGCATAGATGCTTTATGAACCAGTTGTTTATGTTTCTCAGTTTCTAAAGACACTATACCTATACGGTCCTTTTGTGGTTTTGTTATATGTTGTAATAAGTATGCTTTAATTTTGAAGTATTAACAATGTATGTAAAGTATGGGTTTTTATAGTGTATGGTAGGTATCACTATAGAGATATACTTGTTGGTTTATGTAGATAGAAGTGGTATCAGTTGGATGGGATCATGTGGGCCCCATCATGTTATTTTGAGGTTGTCAGTGAGCATTGGATTGGGTTTGAGCAGGTGAGTCCCTTTATATGCATGTTATACATGGGTTTTGCTTCAGTTATTTGGATATGGAATTAGGTAGTTGGGACTCTAGTTTTAGACTGATGTAGATACAGAAAGGTGATTATAATATTCTTGTGCTCCATCAGTGAATCCATGATCATCATACCATTATAATTTTGAAAACTGGGGGAGATGGTGCAAAGAGATTTGGTCCATGTGTTGTAGAGAGGATCTAACAGAAGGTGTTCTGATTGGCTCTCCCAGGGTAGTGTAGTGCTTTGTTGGTACCCTATTTATTTTGGTTCAATGATGTTACCTAGAATTTTATATTGTGTTTTATGTTGGTAATGAAGAGTTTGAGGTGGTTGTGTCTAAGAGGAGCATCGGTTTCATGATTGTGGATCACTGGGGAAACTTTCTTTGGGGTAGGGTCATTCCTTGGTCTAATTATTATTAAGTCATGTCCCTGTTTGGGAGGAATCGTGGGATATAGAACTTGGTATGTGGTCCCACTAGCCCAAAATTTTGTCTTGAAATCTTGGTGATGAATTTTAGGTGAAGATCGAGGATGAGGCATTATATGGTGGTGGAGGTTGTAAGATCCCAACCTCTTGTGGAGGTGCATCCTTGTATAATGTTTGGTCAAACATTATTTTTATTTGATAATGATGTTGTTCTTCGGTATATGGGATGTTTTTATGGGTTTATCAGGGGTTTGGAACTTGAAACGTAATTAATTAAACCAAATAGTGTGCAACACATGGTTCACTAATTGATATCAGTAACCATTCACCTAGCCTAAGAAACCATGTTTCCAAACCTCCTCTCAGATAGAGGATAGCCCATGGGAAACAAACGGTTTTTCGAACTGCATGGGTAATTTCAGGAGGTTGTGCGACCTGGACCCTCTTGGATAGTGGTATCCACACAATTGGCGCATGATTTGGCCAATTGTGGGGCTAGAATATTTCACTCTTAAAAAGTGAGAATTTATGATTTTCCCTATTATGATTACTTTATTCTCCCTATATTTTCTCCCCTATTGCTTCTACAGAATCATGGATGAGAAACCAAATAATCTTATAATTACAAAGGATGATTCTTCTTTGATTCGAAGGTTTTTGGAGTTCTGTTGGGTGTGAATCAGAGCTCAGATTAAGTATTTGACTTAGTTTCCTTCCATTTTATGGAAGAAACTAGGTGTCTGCTTTCATCTCCTTCAAAACCTATAAACAATTATTTTTCAAGGTGTTATTAGTTGAGGTATTTGAGGTCATTTTAGCTCAATTCAAGGGTCAATATTGGATGAATGTTTTCTTAGATCTTGAGGAAGGCAGTCTTAAATATTTTCCCACAATCATGATGTTTTATATGTGTATGTAGTTATGATAACTCAAAGAATTTATGTATTTTAATGTTTTGAGTTATGAAAATTAATTTGGGCCTTATATTTTTCTATGAGACCTTTCACGAATCTGTTGGATTCATTGATGACGTGAGAATGAAACTAAGGCTACTAGAGGGTATACCAGATCATTGGAATTGGTAAAATGAATGGGTAAACATTGAGTTGGGGAAATTCAGAATATAAGTGAGTTGAAAATTATAATTTATATAAGTTAAAGTTTTTTGGATAAAAAAAGTATATTTGCTAGATTTTTTTAAATGAATAGAAGGATTTCGAAATGGTTTAAAATTGTTGTTTTAGATGTTGATCCTCTTATGGTTTTCATAGAATTTAAATGATTTTTTGAAAGTGGTTAAAGTTTTAAATAGTGGTGTTGACCTCAATTTGATTTAAAAAATATGGTTTCTTAATATATATTAAATGATGATTTGAAATGAGGGAGTGACCCTAATTTTATGAAAGGTAATTAATGATAGTTTGTGATGGTTGTAAATGGAAATAAAATACATGTTGAATTGTTTCATTTCTCATAGATTAAGACTCATGTTTTTATTGGTGGAATCAAGCTTATTTTTAATAAGTATTTGATTGTGTTTTATTCTCTGATTTGTTTTTAATGGCCCGCTGGGACCTGATAAATTAAATTATTAAGAAAGAATGTGTTTTGAATGGTTCATGAAGCATGTCCATGTGAAAAAGGGGTATGTGTTGGGTATCATACAGAGGCTCTACTCCCACAAGTTGGGCTAGATTAGGGATATATGCCCCAACCTTGAGTTTTTTAGTAAAGATATCAGATTGAATCTTTGTGCTCCTAAATTATGGACTAAGGTTCTCTTTCGGGTTGGGCTCAACTGATGTTCTAGACCCCACCTATGTATGATATGACTGGATGATAGACTAAGGCTCCTTATCCTTGGGTTGGTCTAGACAAATTCTCCTGGACCACTGAGGTATTTCATGTTTTGGAATTTAGGACAGAGGATCTTGGATGCCAAAGTATGTATATGATATTAATACGAGGAATGAGTATCCAAGATACTCAGTTTAATTGAAATGATTTGTAAATCTATTTTTTCTAGTGAATGTACATAACCCCTTTCGTGCTATAACATAGACATACGGTACGGCTGTAGTGGGTTACATTGGTTGAATTTAATGTTTAAAGATAGAAGATAAAATGGTTAATTAATTTTTAACAAAAATTTGAATCATGTTACTTTTATTTGTACTATTAAATTATATCACCTTTACTCACCTATTTACACTATGTATAGACTGGTTATTACTTTAGAAACAGTTGGTGGTGGCCTACGGAGTTCTTCTAACACACTACTTGAACATCTATGGCACTTGAATACCCGAGAAGATGGTAAATTTTTTCCCGAACATGTTCATAATATTGACCTGGTTTTTGGTTTGTGCATGGGATAATAGGATAGAGTATGAGATGTTAGGACCAGGTTAGGAGCTAGAACCATGTTGGTATCATTTATAGTTTTGGTATTGGATTCATTATATGTATGCCTTCTTAAATTTTAGATTACCTATCATATTGACATTGCATGTTTTATTTGGTTTATTGTTGGCACGTGCTACACATAATACATTTATTATTCCTATTGATTATCAAATTATATGATATTACTTCAATTGTTGTTTACTCTAACAAGTTGTTATAGTCTCTCCATTATGAAACTATAGAACCGCACTACTAGTTGACAACCTCTATTGTAAGGGGAGGCATTCCTGAGGCCATTCAATGAACCAGCTCAGGGCTCAGATTTTTTAGATTTTTGGATGGGAAAATTAAAGAGTTTATATATACTTGTTGTACCAATTAAAATCATGGTCATTGGGGGTCTTCACTTGCACTGTATTTGTGGTGTTATGGAAAACCTATTTTTTATTTGATATCAAACTAATATTAATTGAATAATCACTTATATGCATTTAATCAAATTGTTTCCCCAATAAAATTATTTTTGTGTGAGAATACTCATAAAAGTGAAGTAGAATTGATAATAAGATCCTTCATAAATTTGAAAAAAAATTATATGTGATGTGTTGTTGAAATTGTTGTGACATGTGTATGTTTTATTGGTTGTGAGGTCATGATATGGGGATGTTGGGATGGAATGTTGTGGTTGTGATGAGAAGGTGGATGTGGATATGATTGTGGCTATGTGGGCTTGTCAAAATAATGTTGATGATGGAATTGTTGATGGGATTTTGTGTTATTTGTTTCGATATGGAGCTAGTTCTTGTGCTAGATTCCTAGGTAGTGATGAAATGAAACTCACTAATAAGGAATGAAATGGTTTAGGTTGTACTGACTAATAGACTGAATACTTGAAATGGGTAGGGTGTCTTAAATGGGGGGATGATTAATATTAACTAATGGGCTCGAAAATGTGTAATAAACCGATTGTTTTAATTGAAATGGGTTTGTAATGGAAATTTGAAATTTGGATTGGATTACAATGAGAAGATGAAAAGTGTATTGTGTCTTATGTCTTCTGGTGTTGTGATGTCCATAAATAATGGTAATTAAATATTATGACATTTTTAGTTGGTCAGATCTTTTTCTGTAACCATATGTTGGTATAGTTTGTGGTTGATATTATATAAACATTTTATTTCCTTTTGATTTTTATTACACGCCGTATCCATGTCAAGCACCTTATGATGACACCCATATATTTATATGGGGGTGTTTTTCCCATCATTTAGATGATGAGGATAAATGGATGGTCAAACACTCTCCCCAATCCCGATTCCATTTGATGATTATTACACCACAAGATTTCATAGTACGTTATCTTTTTAAAATAATTCAATAGCTTGCGTTATACGCAACACCGAGTTCAAGCGCATCATGACCTATCAAACTAGCCCTTTAAAATGGGGTTACGAATAATATTAACCACTTTTTGAATTTTAAATATATCCTATATAATTTTAATATTTATCTTTTGTGTTTCATGGATATAATATAAGGTGAAATTCAATTCTTTGGATAAAAGAAGTATTTTAAAAAAAAATTGTTTTCCGCCTTTTAATGGAGAAACATTTTTAAATAAAATATTTGACACTTTTATATAATAATTTTAATTAAATTAAATTATTATTTTGATTTAGGACATACAAATTTAGTTTGGATGAATTTTCAGTACTATTCTGATAACTTTCATATTTGCATGAATAGTGAAAACCTCTATATTTTAATTAAAAACATCATTTTTATTAAAAATATTTTATAGTGTTAAATTATAAATTGGAGTGGTTTTAAAGTATCATTAGATTATATTTTTATCATTTAATATAATTTATGTCATTGGATGAAATTTCAAATTTAAATTTTATATAAAAACATGTCAATCTTTTAATAGTTTTTACTTCTGAAAAACTCGCTTTCTGGTTTTGATAACAAGAATTAATTTTAAATTAATTAACCAAACTTTTATTTTTTAAATTTTTTAAAATTTACTTCACTTTTGAATTTTTAATATCAAAATTGTAATTTGGTTATTGTTTTGGAATTTTTCTGAAAACATTTAATTTTTGATGAATAGTGAAAAACACTACGTTGTAGATTAAAACCGACTATTTAATTTAAATAATTATTTTCAATTAAAGATTTATCTTAAATTACAAATAGAAACATAATAAATATATTAGTCTAAATTAAATCATTAGAGTCCTTTTATAATATGATTAGACATATAAAATTTTGTTGATCTTTTTTAATGTCTTTTTCCCACCCTCTATGAAAATTTGAAAAATTTGTATAAAACATAATTTTACCTCATATAGATATTGAATTTAAAAAAAAAGAAACAAGGTTGACATAAGTAAGTAAAATGTAGATCAACAGGATGAAAATAATTTTTGGTGAATAGTAAATTTTGAATTTTATTTACCACAGTTAAAAGTAAATAAGATAATTAAATGTAAAAATAATATTAAAATTACCCCAAAACATGTCCTAAATCTATTCAATTAGTTTTTTTCGACAAAAATATAACTTTGGAACAAACTAAGATCATTGTTATCCATTTTGGTTAGATTAGAACACTTATTATATTTTATTTAATGAAGATTTAAAAGTGTTAAATTCAAGTTTCATAAAAACATTTTTAATATAAGTTTGACCATAAGATAAATGAAACTATAAATATTAATTAAAAATATAAAAATATTTAAAACATCACGGTTAAGACCGGTCCCCGTCGACGGCATACTCTTCGGAGCGCCCCAGGGTTCGTTCTCGGCAGTTCGCTGGTGTCCGGCGGGGTGATTCTCAGCGTCTGATGGTCGCGATCTTGTGTCGGTGGTTCTTGGGGTCCCGGCCTCTCCCAGGAGAGTGCGGTGGGGTTCCATCGTGTCTGAAGCAGTCGTTTTGGTTGGTGGCGGCAGGGTCTTCAGTTTCTGGGTGCTGTTTGTGCGGTTGGGTGGTTCCTGTGATGCCTGACCTTCCAGATATGGTTTGTGTTTCTTCCTCATCTCGTTTCTTGGGGAGGTGATGTATGGATGTACTGGTTTTGTGTTTTTTGGTGCCTTAGGTGAGGCATTGATTTTGGAGATGGAGATGGCGACGGTGTCGCCGGTGATGTTGTTTTTTGTGAGTGTTTGTTCCCACTGTGTTTCTGCTGGTGGTGATTTTATGGTGATGCCGGAGGGACGTTGGATTTGCGGTGTCGAAGATGGCCGGAGTTCAGTCTCACGGATTGAGATGAATATGATGGTTTCGACGCCGGTGAAGGGTGGCGTGTGACGGTGGAGGGTTATCACTCGGCCTTCGTTTGGCGTGCGGACTGAACAGACAGACTGACGTTGCAGACGCACGGCACGAGGCCTGTCAGCGCAGAGGGGTACATGGACGCTCGGGTCAGCTCGAGGCGGCTGGAGTTTGAATTTGAATTTGATTTTGAAGTTTTAATGGAGGTTTTGTGGTCTACTGGATGGTAGGGAATGATGTTTGGGTACCGGCAACCCCTTAAACCGGCCATATGAAAATGAAAAAAAAATGATTAGCGGCCCCTCACCTCTCCTATAAAAGGGTACTTCCCCATCTCATAATTTCACACCTCCATAGCCATTTGTCTCAGCAAAACCATTCTAAACCCTCCTTTTAACTACTCTATATTCTAACTAGATGCATTAATCTTATCAAAAAGACAACTTAAGAGGCCTTTTGTTCAAATAAAAAGGAAGAACCCAAAAAATAGGTAATTATTTCATCACCTCATTCAAAGTTATTTTCTTCTTCCACATTCTTTTTCTTGGTTGTTTCCATAAAAAAATAATTAATCCAGTACCTTATACATAATTATATGTTATTATAAATATTTTACAACCATATTCATTATTCTATCCATCCTCTGAATGACAATTTCCCCATATGTGCGTACGTACAGCTTATCACCTTCACGTCTTGGTGTAGTTTGTTATTCAACACTTCATTATTTGGGTGGGTATAATAATATGTATTGTTGATGTAAATAAAAAATATATCATTCTAATTATAATTTATATATAATATACCATCTAGTTATATACGATTTCACCATCAATATAATGATATCATCGCTCGTGCGTACGTACGACTTACCGTCTCCACGACGTGATAACATTCATTTCCAAATTCATCCTTCAACGATGATAATAAAAAATTATATTGTTTATAAGTATGTAATATATGAAATATTAATTATACAGGATATACATATATATATTCATGTATGTATGAATTTACATATATATCATTCACTTACTTCTATTCAATATGATATGAAAATGGAAATGGCGTTTAAGCGTACGTACGACCTACCGTCTCCATAAATAGTGTTTTATATTACATATATCTATCTATTATACATATATATATATATATATTCAGAATATATGTGATACATAAATAATTTTTTATATTTTGGAAGCAATTAAATCAAGATATAAGTAATACGATCAAGAATGACAAGTTAAAACGCATATGATAAAGAAAGCAATTATTACCCGAAATGTTATTTTAACCTAGAAATTATTATTAAATGGGTTTTATAAAGCCACAAACGAATCAGGTATGATATCATAAATATGAATATGGTTCCAATAATATTTAACAACATGCAATAGCAATTATATATAAGGATAAACAAACCCTCGACCAAAGGATAGTAAAAGGTAAGGGTTAATTCATCAATATCGTTATTATCAATGATTGTCTATGTTTAAGTTTTTACTGGGAAATATCTATTAAACATGTCCATGTTTCAAAAAATAGGTTTTAAAATGATCATTTTTAGGGACTTTTTAGCTAAAACATCATTTTAAATGGTTTAAATATTTATTCGTCTAAATCATTCTCATTAAGTTCTATTTTTTCAATATGGTATTGAGGATTTATTTATATAGAAATGACTGCTTTAAAACCTAATTCCTTTTCAAAGAATCAAATTTTTTTGAGACACTTTGATACAAAAATTATCTTTTAAATTTCTTCCTTTCTAAATTCTGTTACTTTTAAATGATTTCATAAAAAAGGGATATTTTTCTCGAAGAGATTTATTGATTATTTTCGACTATGTCATCATCCTTTATTAGATATTATTCTTGATTGAGGTTGATTTTCTATAATAAAATCTTGCATATTTAATTGAATGCGTTATGATATGTTTTACTATGGATGTTCTATTTTTATACCATTCATGTATCGTGGTAAAACTATTTACATTTCGTACGATAGTTTTGGTATGAATGATTATGTTGTGTTTCACCCTTTTTCTTATGAGGAGTTTATAGGAATTAGTATGTGGCGGGTGGGACCTGCTATAGCCCATTGAATAATTTGTAGTTCTCACAAGACAAATTAGTCTCTTGTAAGAAGGCCTTGACTAAATTTTTATTTTTAGTCTTGGCATGAGGCCTTGACTTTTTGGTTTTGATGTCCAACATTATGCATTCCCTCATTATTAAATTAGTTATTACATGTGATTATTCGACTAGTAGAATATCCATGTGAATGTTTATATGGTAATGTTTGATTTATTTTTTCTATATTAGGTTCAAGATTATATTTAAAAGGATTTTGTTTTTTTAATCATCATGCCTATAAACTTTATAGGTTCTGCTAAATTATTTACCCTAAATAAGCATCTTAGCTCACCGCATTCTTATGTTTTGTTTCCCCATGATTCCAAGAAGTGTATTATGATTGATATTCCTGGTTATGATAGGGGAATAATGTAATTCTCAATGGATTATTTTTGTTGTGTTTTATGTTTTAATGAGTCATGTAACGTTCATGTATGTAATCAATTTTCCAAGACTGCTAAACTGATCGGTCCTTTGGGACTTGATTCCTTATAATCATGCAAATGTATTAAAATAATGCACCAACTCCAGGTTGTTGGGTTTAGGGAGTAACAGTTGGTATCAGAGGAAGTTTAGAAAGAACATTGGAAATAGATTTAGATAAAAACTAATTATGAAACATTACCCTAATCTAGACTTTGAGGATCAGTATAGAATAAATTCCTAGATGTTTGGTAATGTAGAGAATTTTTGAATTTTCTAATAAATACATCTCTGTTTGGTTATGAGAAGGTAGAGGTGGCTCTTGAATAGATGTGTCTAGGGGTAAAACAGGAATATACCTATTTGAGCTAGACTCGAATGGGAACTGGAGCACTACAATGGGCCTTGTTTTACTCTTAGTTATGACACTCCTGGGGGATATGCTTAGGATAATTTTTATTTTATAAACAAACAATTATATAGGATTTATAAGTAAATATGATTTTAAAGAAACTATTTCAATGATTATGATACTAGATGTGTGAAAATCATCAGTTAATGATGATAATTTTTCTATTTTTTTGGATTCTATATTATGATAGGATCTAACTGACTGAAAATAATCTTTTTATTTGATTTTCAAAATGGCGGGATACAGAAGAGTTGAGACAAATTCAAAATACAAGATCCAAAAAACCAACAACACAAAATTAGGATATGAAGATTATGCTAGCATTGGTCGAAGTTACAAAATGTTTCCTTCTATCGACTGACACATCAGTCATTTCACCGTCGATCATCGTCGTCGAACACGTCGCCATCGCCCCCGATTAATAACCATGTCATTGTAATCATTGGTCATCACCGCATTAGAAAAATGGAGGTAGCCGATCGCCGGAAAACATATCACCCACAATAAAAACCATAACCAAACACCACAGAAATAGAAAAAAACCACCAAATTTAGAAAAAATCTTCCTACAGGGAAACCCTCTTACGAATCAATCTGCTTTGCATCATCCGAAACTTCTCCAATAACGTAGTTAAAGCCAAGACAAAACACCGCCGACATAGAAGGACTCATGCCTAGAGCAACGGCCACCTTGAATCTCTTTGAAAACTGAACCACAAATCCCAAAACCTCGTAGTAACCACTGTGCCAGATCCGACTAGGAGGGGTGCATTGGAACTTGGGGTCAGAGCAGGTTGAAAAGAACAGGAGTTCATCAGCACAACCATCATCAGGCCCATGAAACTCTATGAAAGAAGACGGCGTCGATACGAAGGGGAACCAGAGCGCCATCACCAAGCAGACGCGAGGACCAGGAGTTAAAAAGAAGAAAACCTGAATCAATGTAGAAAAGCAGAACACCACAGACAAAAAAACCCTGAACTAGAAAGATTGAAGCCCCAAACCAACGTGCCACTGACAACATCCCAAGACGTCCATTGGAACCATCGCACTAGACCAATATGGGGTCTAGCAGGATAGGGTAGAGCAAAAGAGAAGTGGAGGAGAGAGATTGAAGCTTCCGTCCCGGAACCCCATGAAAGAAGATGCAATGAAATCAACCCTAAAAAGAGAAAGGAATAACAAAGAAAAGGGAGATAGTTGAGCCTAGAAAATCCAGGGAATGACTCGCGTAGAGGAGGAGCCACCGCGGCTGCCGAAGGATTCAGGGGAAATCCCTAGTTGTCGCCGAGAGCACCGGGAGGGCGCTCCCTAGAGAATGCGGAGCCATCATTTTTTCTTTTTTTTAATGTTGGGATTGATCCCCCGATTTACTATTAAATAAAATACCTCTTTTAGACTGGGTTGAGGGAGACCCATTACATAGCCCGAAGGCCCAGGGCCACGTGGCTTGAATACCAGACTTGAAAGCCCATTTTCTAGTCCAAAGGACCCCTCAATGAATAGTACTGCTACAATACCCGCGCTGCTGCAGTACCTGCTACAGTACTGCCACTGCTACAGTATCGGCTACAATCCCTCTGCCACTATATTGTATATGATCTAACATAGTTTATTTCATCATTTAGGAAAGGCACCCAGTATACTGAATGAGAACTCCTATAATATGCATGTCCCAAAGAGTAAGAAAGATCATATATTTCATAGTCTTACACCAACATTTATAAGGGAAATAGCATCCAATGTATTCTCATCAAATGATGAAATAGTATCATGTGTTATTAAGATGAGTAATGAATTATTGTAGTCCTATGTATTTCAAGACAAGATAGAGAAGAAAATAATGGATGAGAGAAAGTTGGTTAAAGGGAATAAGGGAAAGAAGGATTTTCCAATATGTGATAACTATGGAAAGAATCACAATTCGAAGTTCATTAAAGGACTGGATGTTTGTTATATGTGTGGAGAAAATAGTTATCTAGAAAAATAAGTAAAATGGATCAAAGAAAAGACTAATATTCAGTGTTTCAAATGTATTGAAATGGGGAAATATGTAAATAAATTGTCTAAGCGTCAAGGAAATATAGCTTAGAAGAATCAAAGGGGTGAAGGTCAAGAATAAGCTTTTTCTACGGTCCACTTGGAATAATTAATGTATTTGTGTTTCTAGATTGAATGATTATGTCATTTGAGTGTTGTATAAATGATGTACTGGTTATGTGAATTATGTTAATAAATACAGATTGTACTGCAGTACTATTTCATTAAGGATTTGAGATTGTGTGGTACCATGAAAAGTGACTCAATAGAAGGATAAATATTTTGAGGAATATATGGTTGAGAGAATGATAAATATTAAAATAGTCCTATAGATGAGGAATTTATTTTGGAAGAAGATATAATTGAGTTGGATAATGTATATTCGATATTATTTACTTCAGTGGAACTAATTAATGGTTTGTTTATTTCATCATTGTTGGAGAATAAAACGCTTTTGTATTTAAGGAGTATATCATGTATTCTATGTTTTACCTCAGAAATAAGAAATTACATACCTATTAAAATATAGTTTTTTGGTCATTCAGTTTGTTACCATGTCTTATGAGAATACACAATGAAGGTATTCACATGTATGTTATGCGACCTTCCTTATTAATTTTGGATAGTGAGTTTGGACAGAAGTATTTTGGATAAGTCTAAATTTTGGAATGAATTATGTTGGACATTGGAAACAATTATTTAATTTTAAAAAACATAGTAATATTATTTTTTTGATTGTTATAAATAGGTCAACACAAAGGTATGGCAACAACTCGTCGCATCCGACAAGGCCGAGTGACTTGAACCAGGAACTGAAGGGTGAAAAAGGTCCATCACCTACCACTGGCCAACCTGATGTCCTAGTTTCTATAATGTATTATTTTTAAATGGTATAATAGATGAATTATAAATTCATTTTTGGAACCCTAAACTATAAGGGTAAATAAAATATTTTGGAGTTCTATTATCATTTGGAGTGAAAGAGGAGTTTGTGGAAGAAATTAGTTAAAGGATGGGAATCTACTTGTCAAGTATTATTTTTTTCCTTAAAATTTAAGGAAAGGATCTTAAAAACAAAAATATTTTACCCAAATACCTTATGTTTTGTTTAACTGATGATATTTTAAATAATCAACATAGATTTGCTGAATTTGAGGCCCTCAATTTTCCATTAATTGTTCACTTGTTTTCAATTGATGATCCCAATCACTCCCTATAAATATTTATGTTTTTACTGTAATTATGTGTCTATGATTTCCACCAATGTTTCCCTATTTGAAATCCTAATTTTTTGGTGAGTTTTTCATTTACCTTTCCCTCTTATGAATACTAATTTTAAAAACCCTATTTATGATGTGAGTTTTCCATAATGGTATTTTCTATTTGAAAAATTTTATTTTTGAAGAACAATTTAAAAATAAAAGGATGAAATTTTGTGAAGGAAGGGAGAATGTAACACCCCATGATTTTATATTATGTTATATCTTTAATGCAATTTAGTAGCTTGCGCTACACGCAACACCGAGTTCAAGCGCATCACGACCTATCAAACTATACCTTTAAACATGATTATGAATACTATTAACCATAGTTTGAATCATATATTTATCGTATATAATTTTAAAATTCATATTTTTTGTTTCCTAGACATAATATAAGGACAAATTTAATGTTTAAAATTAAAAGAAATATTTTTAAAAATAGTTCATTTTCACCTTTTAATGGAGAACCATTTTTAAAATAAATTATTTGACACATTTATAAATTAAATTAAATTAAATTAAATTCTTATTTATACTAATGATATAAAATTTTAGTTTGGATAAATTTTTGGTACTTTTCTGATAACATAAATATTTTGATGAATAGTAAAAATTTACTAAATTTTATGTGAAATCAATTTTTTTTATTCAAACTAATTTATATTGTTAAATTATAAATTTGATTGGCTTGAAAGTATCATTAAATTATATTTTTAACATTCAATATAATTTAGTTGATTTTATAAAATTTCACATTTAAATTGTACATAAACACATGTCAATTTTTTCATAGTTTTTAGTTCTTAAAAACCTTCTTTCTGGTTTTCAAAAAGGGAATTAATTTTAAATTAATTAATGCATCTTATATGTTTTTAATATTGGAAAATATAAATGATTTTTTAATTTGTAATATAAAATTTTTCTTTTGATAATTTTTTGTTTGTTTTCTGAAAACATTCTATTTTTCCTTAATAGTCAAAAACACTACGTTGTAGATAATATCTGACTTTTTCATTTAAATAATTATTTTTAAATAAAAAATTATCTTAATGTCAAAATTGATCCAAAATTATTATATTATACAAATTTAATTCATTGGATTCATTCTATAATAATATTAGACATATAAAATCTTATAGAACATTTTTAACGTCTTCTACCAACCATCGAGGCACATTTGCAAAATTGTATAAAATCTAATTTTACTAATTTTGTGAAATTAATTTCAAAAATATGAGTGAAACGGTTGAAATTATTTTGTAAAATTTTGTTCAATATAACAAAATTAATTTTTAGTGAATAGTAACTTTTGAATATTATTTACAACTTTAAAAGTAAATAAGGTAATTAAAGGTAAAAATAATTTTAAAATTACCCCAGAACATGTGATAATTATATTGGATATGGGTTTTTCAAAAAAAATCAACTATAAGAAAAAAATATATGATCCTTTAGATCTATTTGGGTTAGATTATATCATTTATTAGATTTTATTTAAAGAAGAGTTAAAAGTATTAAATTCAATGTTTAATACCTAAACCATTTTTGATATAGGGTTTCACATAAGATAAATTATACTATAAATATTCATTAGAAATACTAAAATCTTTCCTACATTATATTATTTTATTTATAATTTTTAGACCTTAAATCATTAAATTTATTTATTACACAATGATGATGTAGTATTAATTTTTTTAACGAATGATTAAAATAATTAATGTTATAGATATTTCAATAAATGTAAATTGAAACTTTTTATTCCATACATGAATTTTCAAGGTTAATATTACATTTTAGGGTTAACTTAATGTTTTTTGAATAAATAAAGTTGTTATTACGTTTACAAATTCCAAATACAAAGTAGTTTTAAAATTGACATAAATGGGTTTTTAAAACAAATACTATATTATTTGATGATATAGTTTTTTTAAAAATCTATTATTTGGTCAAAGGACTATTATAATGTCATATATTTAATTAATGAACCACCCAAGGTTCTTTGTGCATTTATAGTAGTTTTATTAACCATATAATATAAATATACATGGGGACATGGTAAATGTTAATCTATTTAACTAAGGGTTAAATCTAAAAGATAAGGATAATATGGTCACCTATACATTTATAAAACCTATTGGATGAGTGGATTTCTACCCATCCCCACCATATCCCCTAAATAAATCCATTTTAACATATTATAATCAGGAAATTATTTTATAATAAAATAATATTTCATGATTTTCTTAACGTTCTCCCCACCACACGTTTAAAGGGTACTTACCCTTCTCTTAATTTCAAAACTCCAAAGCCATTTTCCACGGCCAAACCCTACCCAAATATCCTCCCAACTACACTAAATTTAACCTAAATGCCTTACATTGATCAGAAATCTAACATTTCAAGACTTTTTTTTCAAATCAAAAGGGAGAACCCAAAGAAGAGGTAATTATTTCTTCACCTCTTTCAATGTTCTTTTCTTCTTCCACTTCCACATTCTTTGTTGTTTCCACAAAAAAAATAACTCTAGAACCTTCTACATACTGAGATTTTAATTTAAATATGGTACAACCATATTCATTATTATGTCCATCATATGAAAGAAAAGGTCACAATACGTGTGTATGTAGGACTTATCGTCTCCACGTCGTGGTGTAGTTTGAAATTCAACACTTTATTATTTGTATGGGTATAATAATGAGTATAATTGATGTAAATAATAAATATGACAATTTAATGATTATTTATATATAATATACCATCCAATTACATACGATTTCACCATCAATAGAATGATATCATCGCTCATGCATACGTATGACTTACCGTCTCCATGACGCGATGAGATTCATTTCCACGTTCACCATTCAACGATAATTATTAAAATATATATTATTAATAATATGTAATATATGACATAATAATTACACTGGATATATATATATATTTATATATTTATTTAAATATATCTCATTGACATACTTCCATTCAATACGATATGAAAATAGAAATGGCGTTGATGCGTATGTAAAACCCACTTTCTCCATAAACAATGTTTTCCATTTTCTATATCTATCAATTATAAATATTTATATTCTGAATATATATGATGCATAAATAATTTGTTATATATTGGATGTTATTAAATCATGATATATGTGATACGTTCTAGAATAACAAGTTAAAACACATACGATAAAGAAATCAATTATTACCCAAAATATTATTTTAACATAGAAGTTATTATTAAATGGGTAGTTTGAAGCCATAAATGAATCATGTATGATATCATTAATATGAATATCGTTCTGGTATAATTTAATAACATACTATGGTAATTATTTAGGAGGATAAACATTCCCTCAACCTAAGGATAGTACAAGGTATGAGTTAATTTCTCAATCTCATTATTATCCGAGATTGTTTATGTGTAAGTTTTTTTAGGGACATTTGTTATACAAATCCATGTTTCATAAAATAGTTTTCAAAATGATTCTTTTTAAGGGACTCGTTATATAAAAAATTATTTTAAATGGTTAAAATATCTATTCTTCTAAATCATTTTCATTAATGTATATGTTTTCAAAATGGTTTTAAGGATTCATTTATATAGACATAAGTGTTTTAAAATATTAATTCCTTTCAAAAGATTCAAAGTGGTATAGGAAAATTTGATTCAAAAATTTCTTTTAAATTTCTTCCTTTATAAATTGTGTGAATTTGAAATGATTTCATGGAAAAAAGATATTTCTATAAAATTGTTTTATTGATTATTTTCAATTATGTCAACATCCTTTATTAGATATTATTCTTGATTGAGGTTGATTTAGTATAATACATTCTTACATATTGAATTTAATGAGTTAGGATATGTTTTTCTGTGGATGTGTTATTTTTATACCATTCAAGGTTTATGGTTAAAAGTATTGACATTTTGTATGCAAGTTTTAGTAGGAATGTTTATGTTTTGTTTCACCTTTTTTCATATGAGGAATGAATTTGACTTAGTATGTGATCGGTGGGGCCTTCTATAGCCCCTCGATGCATTAGTAGCTCTCGTGAGACAAATTATTGTCTTTGAATAGGTCCTTGAAAAAAATTGTAGTCTTGGCATGAGGCCTTGACTATGTGGCTATGATGTCTGGAATTATGCATTCCCTCATTATGAAATTAGTTATTACATGTGATTATTTGACTATTAGAATATCCTTGTACATGTTTATATGGTAATGATTGATTTATTTTTTCCATGTTATGTTTAGGTTTATGTTTCAAAGGAAATTTTTTATTACATATCATGACTTAAATGTTTATAGCCTCCACTAAATTATTTTCCCATACTGAGCTTCTGGGAACCTCCCCTTTCTTGTGTTTGGTTTTCCCAGGATTCCAAAAAGTTTATTATGATTGATATGCAGGGTTAAATTTGGGGAATAATGGAGTTATTAAAGTATTATTTTTTAGGGTTTAATGATTTAATGTGTAATGTTACATTAATGTATGTAATCTATTTTCCAAGACGGTTAAACTGATCGGTCCTTCAGGACATGATTTCATGTAATTAGGCTCATGTATTAAAATAATGCACCAGCTTTGGGATTCTGGGGTCGGGGTGTTAAAATGATGACATGCATGAGCTATGATGGGTATAAGTAAAAAGTGTCATTTTCAAGAGGTGTTGTGATGTGGTGTGATGGAATAGGTATATATGTGATAGATATGGTGAGATGGATTGATATGGATTATCATGGGGGTCATGCATGGCTAGTGGAGGGTACAAGGTTGATGTCCTTAAGGTTCAAGACACCATACTACCTTGGTTATATGATGTGATTTGGAGTGATTTTCCAAGTTTCTTTAAGAGGGATGTGATGTGATGTGAAGTTATATAAAATAGGTGTGAGTTTAAGGGTGTCAGTCATTGGGGTGTGAGAAAAGATAATCGGTTGAAAACTAGTTTGGGGTACCCTTCATCAATATCCTTCAAATTATGTTATTATACTTGGATGAGTTACTTGGAGCGTGATCCTTAGTGAGGTTGGGTTGGGATAGATGAACTATTTTGGTATTATTGGTTCTCCTATTTTCTCATGGGTGCATTTTTATTCTCTTTTCACATATGCATGAGTGACCTTAGTTTTCCTACTAAGTATGCATGTACTCTCACCCACTATATATATAAAATATTTTTAGGTTTTCAAGAGGATTATGTGGAAATGATATACATTACTAGTATGGATATATTTACAGGAGATGTTTCACTACCTTATCTTTTATTTTGGTAATTGATTTTGGATGCTTTTATATGTATATGTTTCATTTACACATTCATTGTGGGATGAATTTGGGTTAATTTATATTATCTCATGGAGTCTCTTGTAGTTGATTCATTCTATCTCCCGATCATGGTTTCTTATAGAGGGTAATGCCTCTAATATCATGTGATTTTATTACACTTTGTGTTAGTCACTAACCTGAGGCGTACTGGTGGCTGGACCCAAGGGCCATTACCTTTCTCTCTTCATTGTGGTATCTTTGGTGGGGGGGACATGAAATTAATCCCTAAAAAATACTATAAATTAGTATTATTTAATATTTTTTTGAAAAGGGATGAGGATATATTAATCTTAGAGATATGCAGTTACAAAGTAAGACACCCATGAAGGGAAATGATTGAGCCAAAGATGGATCAAGCCCGAAAAAAGAAAAGAAGTAGCTAGATGAGGGGTTGCTTCGTTTCCTTCCCGTTTGATGAAGGAAAAAGAGCAGTCTATGAAGCTTTGACTGAGATATTAGATTTTCCAACTGAAGAAGACAATGTATTAGAGGCCACCATCATAAAATCTAATAGAATAGATCATAGTGTGGTAGTCTCATTCAATGTGAATAACATCTCATACAAAATCTTTTGCAAAAGTTAGAACAGTTAGGACACCGTAGGCCTCAGCAACAACGGGCTCCCAAAAGAGTGGAGAGACTCTTGTTTGGTAGTAATTACTTGGCCCCGGTATTATCGGACCATCATTCCAATTCCAAAAACCCCATACTTAGAGAGAGATGCATAAACAATGATCATAAGGATTCATTCTGAGGGGAAACCATCTTGTAATAGATGTGATAGATCCATAGACCCCATTCTGATCAGGTTCCCAATTCCACCCATATATATAGGAGGTTTCTCGTTCAATACAAAGACCAGAAGGCTTGAAGTGTGGTTAAAGATGATGTAATTGCATCGAATCCAGATTATCCAACCCATGAAGCACAGTGCTGTAAAATTATCAATAGTGAAAGATGAAGACCACATCATCAGTAGTGTTGGGTGGTCCGGTGCCAAATCTAGAAAAAGTTCTATAGGAGATCCCCAAGATTTAAAAATATTCTCCACCCCATTGAACAGGATGATATCATTCACAAGAGATTCTAGGATACCCAAAAAAAGGGGACATTTCTTTTCATTCGAAACAT
Source organism: Viscum album (assembly GCA_963277665.1). Taxonomy (NCBI): domain Eukaryota; kingdom Viridiplantae; phylum Streptophyta; class Magnoliopsida; order Santalales; family Viscaceae; genus Viscum; species Viscum album. The sequence goes on from OY728159.1 coordinate 1,921,889,642, forward strand.
GGTAAAGAGTGAGCATGTTCAGAGTGGGAAGAATACCGGTTCACTCTAGCCACCAGAAATATAGGATTTTCGTGGGGGACCTTCAGATGCTAGAGTGATTTCCAAATTCCCTCCCTTTCCTCAAAGTGAGCATCAAGGGAGATCCTATAACATGATATCTCCAAATAGGATCTAGAAATGTCATTTCACTAATGATGACAGTCTTTTCCTGCATCCATCAAATAGGGGATGCTAAGAATAATTATTTTTTCCCATTCATTAAATGATGAATTATTTATTTCCATCCACCAACCACTCCTAGAGAAATTAAAGAGGCCACAGATAGTGGCATTCTCCGATCTAGGAATGGCTGGGGAATTATCCAGCAAGCTATCTTAATCAATTAACAAGAGATCATCCCTAATGTTGACTTTCGATCCATCCCGGATCCTCCAAACGAGACCCTTACCAATTATTTTTTATGCTCTACAAATACTTCGCTAGAGAATGCTAGGACTGGGGCCAAGTGAGGAAATCTGGAAATCCGTGTGGGGAAAATATTTTGCATGAAGGATCCATGCACAGAGAGAAGAATGGTGAATCATGAGGCGTCACCTATGTTTTTTCAAATGGGTATCGTTAAAAAGATAGAGGTCCTGAAAACCCATTCTACCTCATGTTCTAGTGGCACAGAGAGATTTCTGGGAAATCTAATGAATTTAATTCCTTCCATTATTATGACCCCACCAGAAGTTGGTGATGCGGGAGTGTATTTGGTCAATAATAGAACTGAGAGGATTGAATAGGGACCTGATATAGCTAGGGATTGTTTGAAGATATTCTTTGATGAAATATTCTTTACCCGCTTTAGAAATTCTTTTCAGAGTCCATCCTTGTATTTTTTTTCTCGATTTGATCCACTATGGATGAGAAAGTTTCTTTTTTTGGTCGGTCGGAAATGGTGGGTAGTATAAGGTATTCGTTATGCTTATACACCACTTGAATACCTGTAGAGATTTATGTTCCATTCTATTGGGCGGTGGGACGCCATTATTGAATTAAATTTTGGATTTTCCTTAATTGATTACTTGTTTAGAAGACCTCTCATAAAATAGAATCACATTTTATATAGCACAACATTACTAACATTTAACCCTTGAAAATAAAAGATAGTCATCTACAAAGAAAAGGTGTGAAATAGGTGCGCTAGTCCGGAAAGCCTTTCCCCATGAATCAACTTGGACAAAGTTTCCAATGAATGGTGGTTAAAAAAACATCATCCACTATGATGAAGAGATAAGGGGAGAAGTGATCTCCCTGGAGAAGGCCTTGGGTTGGTGAGAAGCCTGGGGTAAGTCCACCATTAACATTAATCATAAAAGAGATAGTAGAAACACATTTCATGGAAATATCTATCCATTTTGAGAAGAATCCCATTTTCGTCTTAACAAACCGAAGAACGAGCCATTCCACTCTATCATAAGCCATGGGTATATCATGTTTCTAGGACATAGTACCTCCATTTGTAGTCGATCATGTTTGATTAGAATGAAACACCTCATGGGATGCAATGTCCTTATCTCTGATATGCCTTTTCGCTAAAAAGGATCTTTATTTTTTAGAGATGATAGCAGGTAACCACATGCACATATGATTAACCAAAATATAAGAGAAAATATTATAGGAGACATTCTATAAGATGATTGATCGGAATTAAAAAGCCAAAATGGGTTTCTTAATCTTTATGATGAGGTTAATAATTGACTCATTAATGCAGAAAAGGTTGATCTCCCCAACCCAAATACCTTTGATAATAACAGAAATGCCAAGGCCTAAAATGTTCCAAAATTTCATGAAGAAATGAAGATGATATCCATTAAGGATTGGTTTCTTTTTCGAATGGATATGTTTAAGAGCCCGTAAAATCTCATCATCTGAAAAATCTTTTGTGAGCTGCTGATTCATATCATCAGTGATCATGGGTTTGATGCATGACTCAACCTCAGCAGAAGTGGTAGAATACCATGCAGTATATAGTTCATAAAAATAATAGCACTGAATATCAAGAATTCCATCTATATTAGAGGCAGTTCTTCCATCAGGGTGAGAGAGGCAAGAAATATTTTTTTTGATTCCTAGAGGAAGCCTTATGATGAAATAATTGGGTGCTTTCATCCCCTTCTTTAATACGGGCTTTGTGCGTGCACATTTCACATATTCCTTCTTTAATGCGAAGAGCCAAATCCAGTTCTCTTTGGAGAGAAACAATTATGGAAAGAATATCATCGGTTGCAGACAATTCAAGAAGGGCATTATCCCCTCTCTCTAATGAGTCACATAGCTTGTCGGGTAGAAATTTTTTTATAAGATAATAAAAAATTTATAAGTTACTATCATTTAGATTAAATTAAAAAAATGTGATATACAGTAGTGTAAATTATTTACTGTTACTAAACATTAGTATAATTTACTATAAAATAATATGTATATCTATTTATTAGTATTAATTTTTTAAAAATTAGTATAAATTATTATAATTAACTATAAATTGATTTAATTTAGTTTTAATTGATTTAATTTTGTATAAATTACTATAATTTAGTATTAATTCCATACAAATTCCTATAAATTAAAATAAATAATTAAATTTTTTTATTAATTAGTATAAATTAACAAAAATTAGTATAAATCGGAATAATTTACTATATATTGATATAATTTAGAAAACATTTCAATAAATTTGCATCAATTAGTAACAATTACTAAAAATTAATAAAAATTCATATTTTAAAATTTCATAATTTTTAGTAAATGTTAAAATGAAATATTTTTAAAAATATAATATAAAAAATTAACTAGTCATTTAATGAAAAAATGTTTCATAATAAATTTTAAATAATATTCCAATTACTGATATTTTTTTGAAAACGGCAGACCTAGTAAATATCCAACATTTGTTACTATGTGATCATCATTGGATAAATAATCATATAAACCTAAACATATTTGGAAAAAATCTCATCGAAATTGATGTTGTGGAAGTGTATATATCACTCATGTTATAAAATTAGAATTTTTTTTTGAATGACAAATTAAGTGACCATGTAAGAAGTCTAATCTTAGAAGACACAAAACATTTTATATTGATGGGGTTCATCTTTTATGTTTCAGTTTTTTGGAATAATTATATATATGGGAATCAATATAGGGAATGAAATTAGAAAAGAAATATATCTTTTTTGGTTGCAAAGATGTAATAGTTTAAAAATTTAGTACATGATATTGTTGGCCCATCTTTTCAAGAAACAAAAACTCTGAATGAAGATTGTAATCTGAAATTTTTACCCCTTTGTTTTTTGATTTGTTGAAATATTTTTGGGAGGCATTATTTTTTTAATGCAAGATAAGAAAACTTGAATATTTTACCAAATTTATTGCCATTGAGAATTATTTTATAATGTTAAATAGTTTTCTTGATCAAATATTTTCTTTTGACAAATCATTGTGTCCAGAAGGGGATACGTTGCCTACAAATTTCTATAAAAAAAATATGGTTCATAATTTGGGTCTTAGTTATCAAAATATCAATGAATTTTTAAATGTTTGTATCTTATATTATGGAAAATATGATTGATTAGCTAATTTTCTAGCTTGTGGATAATCGAGGTATAAAGAGTTACACCAAGGAATGTTTAGATTTATTCCAGTTAAATAGTTGAGGTATTTTATATTATATATAGACTTTATTTTTTATTTATTTCATACAACATAACATTGTTGATGTCAAGGAATATATCCTATGTCTATATCTGTAAAATCATAAATCATTCTTATGATAGTTATTCAAAGAAATACTTTGACCAAGTGAATATTTCGTTTATTTAGAACCTTATTAAATATGTCTGGGAATCTATACTAATGATTATTTCTATTTGGAGCTTACAAAATCCAATATTCATGGTGAACTATTTTTATAACTTCATATTTATTACCTTCTTATATATTGATGCAGGAAATACAGACAAATATATATATATATATATATATATATATATATTTGGTACTACTAATTCTATGACATCAAAACAAGAACATTAATGTTTATTTTAATCCATTGATTAGTGAGATAATTTTATTGAGAAATGACATTGGAACAACATATGATGTAATTATCTAGATGAGTTTTATAATTAATTTTTCATTAATATGGAAAATCAATGACATTATGATGTATGATATATTATTTTGATTTAATAAAACTGTGTAAAAGTTTGTATATACAACATAGGTGATATCGAAGCATTTATTCCCCCCAATGGATGATTTTTTTAACATTCTTCAGATATTTCTCCTAGAAGATCATCCATTCCAAAAAAGGAATTATATAAAATAAAGAATTAAATGAGATGAACCTCTAATAGTGTGCATAGGTATTTGGGTAAAATATATTATCTCTTAATTACCTTATATTACATTGGAAAAACTATAAACCAAAAAGGTGGTTTTGAGTGAGATGATAATTGGATAAAGAAAAGTATTTTTTTGTATTTTATATATTTTTATTTTATTATGGTTTATAACATCTTATATATATTTCATATTGAGAGTTATGTTTTATAAAATATTTTAATCTAAGTTGGACACACCTAATATGACCAAATTTACTATGAAGGCATGGTTAGATATAGCTCAATTTTTTAAGTGTCCTTAACATGAGTTGTTTGAAAATGAAAGACCCTAGAAAATATTAATCCTAAAAGTAGCATATGCACAATCTATAGAATGTTTATTTTTATTTTTAATGGATTAATCATTTTATGTTACTAGATGTATTTGATTTTAATTTTTCTTATTGCACTATAAATAAATTTATTATTGGGATAGAAATTCATAATTGGTATTTCATTATGAATAGATTTTTTTGGCCTCAGAGAGATGCTAAATTCCTCAATCTAGGATGTGTTGAATGTAATATATATTACTTCTGAGAAATTTTTTTAGTAAAAAGATACTTTGATGCATTCAGTACATTGTAAAAATGATTTTATAATTTTATGTTAATTGGAAAAAATATTTCCACTGGATGAGAAAAATGTGGATATGTCACAATCCATTAAAGGATATCATTGTAGAAAAGTGACGTTTACTTTTTTGGGATGTTGTGTGAAATAATTGAGTCATGTTTTCCAAGAAAAAATTATTTAACAATGTTTAAATGTTACTGGTTTGATATTTATTGATGGTTGGGAATTCATCCATTATATGGAATCGTTGATATTAAATATAAATGTATTATTATATAAAATGAACCATATTTACTGGAATATTAAAAATAATAAATTTATTATACAAATTCCAATTCTTCAATAATAGATTTAAATGTGTTTTGTTGTGTCATAAAAATGAAATATCACCAGTTTATGGAAAATGAAAGTATTTTGGTGAAGTAAAAATTATTGAAATTATGTAAGATACATCCCAAAATATATCTCTTAATTGAAGAGATACATATATCATTATGGAGACCCAAATTTTTAGGGCTTATGGTGTTGATAATTTTGACGATGTAACTACTAAATTTGATATTTCATGGGATGAAGAAATCAGTGCTCCTATGGAATTTAATGATGCTGAACAGTAAGATAAAGACATTGACAGTGATTAAATTGAATATGAAGAAAAATAATTATATATTATTTTTTTAATAAATATTTATTTGTTTTTTTGTGATATATATATTAAAAATTATTTAGGAAACATTAATTTCACCAAATTTTTTTCAATGAAAAGGATCCTATAATTTTTAATTTATTAAATTTTTTTGAAGATTAAAATATTTTATAATAAAAAAATGTTATATTTCAAAGGAATTAATATGATTATGTTGACATTATTAATAGATTTATTAATGATGTTCTACAGTGATAAGTCTCTTGATTTGTTAGATGAGGGTGTTGACCCAACACTAACTACCTTGTAGTATTGGGTCCATACATGAATGATGATTTTAGATCATGTTCTATATTGATTTACACCTTCTGACTTTGACACACAGTAGAGGAAGTATGTTAAAAAAATAATTTTATTCAATTTTTATTTAGGTATTAAATTTGTTAATTATTTTACCAATTATTATTTTATATAGTTTTTCACATCTAATCATTGGTCAAGGTAGTTCTATTCTTATGAACTATTTTTTACCATTGGTTTCATGGGATCAGATTCTTACCGAGTTACATATTGATATGTTCAATCAGTGGTTGGTACTTATAAATAACTAATTTTTTAATTTCTAATTTATATAATTTTTATTTTACAATATTTTTAAATACTTAGAGGTTTTATTGTCTCATGTTGTTGAGAGCGTGGGACCCACTATTTGGGAGGCATGGAAACATTAATTGATGATCGCTTACCTGTGTTTTTTATATATAATTTGTAGGAAATTTATGTAAAGAGTATCTGTTACTATATTTGACGATCAATGTTAGCCTTATCATCCTATTTATGTCCCCAATCGGGCATAAAAGGGATTTTTTAAAAAATAGATATGAGAGACTATTTATAGGAGATCCAATAATGGTTGATAGAATTAGGGGTGACAAGATTTCACACATAGAGATGAGAGTCATAGTTTTAGTATACATCACTAAAATTTGGTAAATAAAATTATTTTATAATTACATATGTGTGTTTCTAACACTAAAGTTATATCATAGATTTATATAGTCTACAGTGGATCCAATCATTATAGTGTTTTATGTATATAAGAATATGTACACTTGTAGTAATAATGAGAAAATTTTTGATAATAGAGATTAAAATATTGTGGTTAGTATTTTTGTAGTTTTTGTTATATTAACATAATATGTATATATTTTAATATTCTTATTTTCTGTTTATATAGTTGTGGGAGACATATGTGGTAAAGGTTTATCACATGCATGAGACATAGGTCGAGATAGATGGTGGGGATGAGGACTTGTGTGAGTCACATTTTGATGAGGCAGCTTTGATTTGGGTGATAGCGACTGGTCTTTAGAATGGTCGCGTGATCAGAATAGGTTCACGATCGTCCTCGATTAGTTACTATGACACTGAATAGATGACATCATATCACTTGAACAGAGAAATTTCATTATCATATTTATTTCATGCTAAATATTATGAGGTGAGGAAACAATATTAGTATGAATTTATTCAATGATTGACTAGAAAGTTGAATGATTATTGATTTCATTAGGAAGCGAAGTAGTGATAGAAAGAAGAGTATTGATGAAATCATTAGAAATATTACAAAGAAAGAAATAAATTATATGTACAGGCTTACACATTATTTAGTCATATATCTACCTCATCTAGATGGACCTGACCCCCACCCAAAACAAAATTATTTTTTTATTTTTTTGAATATAAAATTTCATGTAATATTATAGTTATGATTTTATAATGAATGTTTTTTTTGTTTTTTATAATTTATCCTTTTGTTTCATTTTTTATTTATTAGATATATAATTGGTAATCTATAATAAATAAGCATTGATTTTATTTTTGTGTGATGAAATGCTGATTCCAAATCAAATAAATTCTTGTGATGGAATTTTGAGTCCATCATAAATAGAATTTGTGAACTAATTGAAATTCCCTAAAAAAAGTATTAATAAAATATTTAATGTGTTTGAAAAAATAATTCATTTCAAATAATATCGCCATGAAGATAATTTCAATGTTATACCTCAAATAATTGTATTTGAAACACTATTGTTCACAATGAACTATTTGTGATTGATTTCTTTAGAAAATATGTTTTCACAATGAAAATATAGAAAAAATAATCCATCGCAAAAAAGATATTCGTATAGTGTGCATATATGATTATCACGATACCAAGAAAATTCATGGGTTGTTTAACCAATCCCAAGAAGGTAAACAATTGGTTATACCAATCCTACTATGTGATTGATGTCATAGTGAGAATCCATTAAATATGATTTTTATTCATAATTATATGCCTCACTTCTATAGAACAAACATATATCTTATTCTTGTTATATTTTTTCGTGGATTGGGATTGATTATTTATGATTACACACTCTTATGACTCATGTTTTTTTAGAAATCCTTATTCCATGATTCATTTTTATAGTTTATGAATTGTTATGTATGATCTAGTATGTTGTGATCTTGTTCTCATATCCGTAAAATATCTTATAATCACTTAGGATAATCAAATAATATATCCGTTTTTACCAATACTGAGCCTCTCATCTTATCCTTCCTTTTTTTATTTTCCTATGTTATGAGGAAAGGTTTTAAATATGATATTTACAAGGAGGGTATTATGTGAGTAGAATATTATGGGAGACATTTAAAATATTTCATAAAATAGTTTATCATGTATCTAGTCTCTAAAGACACGAAAAGTTTATAGTTCTTGGAATATATTATTTTAAAATTTATTGAATATTCATTTAAAATTATTTAATATTTATGTAACCCATTATCAGGTTTCCATAGTTGGTATTAGAGAATGATTTAGTTATTTTATGTGATTAAACTATGATAAATGAGAGGAAAGAACCTAGAGAAACCTAGGATAAACAAAACTGAAATTGAATGAACATAAATTGTCATATGTTGACAAGAATGTGTCAAAATTTAGAAATTATTAGGAATTATTTTCATTATCATATGATTCCTCACATTTACTATTGATTTTTGACACTCGTACATAATTTTTGGTTTTATTCAATGACTGAAACCTGGAGGAATGGTGTGAAGGATAATTTGGATAGATAATGAAATGACCATCCTCATGAGAAACCAAAGGAAATGGGAGATGGGGTGAAAAATATTTTACCCATTCCTTCCTAATTCTCTCAAATTATGAATGGTAATATGAATCCTGATAAACATATAAATGTCCAAGAAATTAATAAGTCACAATTGAGTTTCAATCCAACAATTTTCATCTTACTTTAGTGGGTTTGTTGATCCACATTTTTATGAGCGCTGGATCGATTCTATAGAAATTATATTCTCAATTATCTAATGATCAGATTATAAGAAGTTTACATCATATATGTTTCATTTATAAGGTGAAGTTGATAAATTTTGGACTCTTTTCAAGAATATGAGGCGAGAGTAAACATGGGAAGAGTTTAAGAATTAATTTTTAAATAAGTAATTTCCTAAAACTATTTTCACTAAAATGGAGAGGAAATTATTATAAATATAATACAATGATGATGAATCCATTGGAACCTAAAACTATTCATATAGGTTGTTTCCCATTATGAATAAGATATACAATTTTCTAGGATTGAATATATATTATCAATGACTTTTTAAAAAAGCTCTAACAAGTATGAAAACCACTATGTAAGATGACGTAAAAGAAAATTAAGATCCGTTATATAAATGAATGTAAATAAAATTTCAAGCAGATCAAGGGAATATTGGTTAGTGAATCTATGATTACTCTACCCTATAAAAGAAGAGGGTTTATATATATATAGTGACACATTAAAGAAGGTAATGGGATGTGTTCTCATGAATAATTACATGGTATTAGTCTATTCCTTAAAAAATGTGATGGTTTATGAGAGAAATTACAAGAATCATTATTTGGAGATGGATTTTATAAATTTTCTTTGAAAATATAGTGGCACTATCATTATGGTGAAAAGTGTGTTATATATACAAACCATGAAATCTAGATGCATTTATTCACATATAAATAGCTAAATATGAACGAACAGAGATGGTTGGTGTTGATTAAAATTTTTATCCTTTCAATTCATTACCACTGTAAGATGGTGAACAAGGTGTGTGTTTCTATAATTCAGAAGGACCATGATTGTTTATCTATGGTGAGGATTGAAAGAGATATATTAATTATAGATTATTTGAACATTTAACTAAAATAAAGAGGTAATGGTATAAGTAACTTCTTGATAAAATGAATTTTCAAACATCCATTCATGTGAATATTAATGAGGCGTTGAAGGAGGAATTTTAACTTCAATAGAACATAAATAATTTTCTAGAGTTCAATTATCACTATGATTGAATAAAAATACATTGGAATCCTATATGTGTCCGTTCAATAATATAATTGAAGAAAGATCCATTTAATGAATCACATACTTCATAATTCTCTATCAATATTATAATTATAAATATATATATAGATATCAAAGAGAATTTATTGTGGTATAACATGAAAGAGGTTATTTCAGAGTATATATCTCAGAACCTATTATGTCATAAATTTAAGGATGAATTTCGTAAGTCTAAGGGGATGATGTAACCATTAACCATAACTATATATAAATTGTAAAAAATTACCAAGTATTTCATCTTAGGAAAACATAAGAGATCTAAAGGCCATAACACTATCTGTTTATGGAGGAATTCTTTATGATGTTAACTCATTTAATTACTATTAGGGAAGATTTTTCACTTGAACAACTTTCTAGGATATATATTATTGAAGTGGTAAGGTTTCATGGAGTACCAATCTCAATTATATCTAATTATGATTCATGGTATACATAGAATATTCCAACATGTCTTAATTGGGTATTAAATATGGATCTATGATTTATAAATTCATATTATCCTTAGATATATGGCCAGGCTAAGAGAACCACTAAAATCATTGGAGATATTCTAAGATATTTTTCAATGTATTTTAAAGGTGGTTGGGGTCAACACATACCTCTAGAAAAATTTTCTTAAAACAATAACATTAACTTATGAAATCAGATATATCCTTATAAATACATATATCTGATGATGTCAAAAACTCAAACATACTAGGATGAAGTTGAAGAATGAAATTTAATGGGGTCATAGATAACTACAGAAAGGGAAATAAAAGTTTGAGAAATTCAAAAGCTCATCATGGCAGCTCTGAGCCGATATAAAATTAATGCAATAAATTTTTAGTGAGATATAGATATCAAGGTGGGTAAAAATTCATTCTTATGAACGTCTCCTTAGAATAATATTATGTGATTTTGAAGGAAGGAGAATCTAAACCATAGATATATCAGCCCCTTTGAGATTCTTGATCATATCTGGACTGTATCTTATCACTTGAATCTTCCACAAAACCTCTCAAATGTTTATAATGTGTTTAATGTATTTATTTTGTAGAAGATCATACCTAGTTATTCAAATATACATAACTCAGAGGCTGTATATTTGGAGCATGATCTTTTAATGAGGAATATTAGGTATAGATAACGGGTTAAAGAGTTTAAGTGCAATGGAATGGGACCAATCACCTGGTTAATTATTTTTTCAAAACAACATATGTTTTAGGAAGTTACATATGAACATGATGATTTAATTATGTATAATTGTCCCCATTTATTTCCATTATAATTATAAAATTCTGATGGTGAAATTCTTTTAAAGGGGTAGAATGTAACTCTTTTATATTTTAGAATTTATTCAATTGAATAATGATAATGGGATCAATAACTTTTCAAACACACAAATATAAACTTAAATGAATAATGTTTTATTAAAACATATATTGAAATAAATTATTAGATATTCAATTGACATTTAAGAAATAAATTACTTTGTAAAAAGTGTCAAATTCACTTATGGAGATACCATTAATTATTGAGAAAATATTTCTAAACTATTTTGTTGAATTATTAATTTTTGGATAATTTTATTATTTTGAAGAATGATATCGATAACTTTAATTGATAAATTAATGTAATAAGTAATAAAATAATTTATGGATATATATGAAATGGTTAGGTAACGATAAGGAATTATAGTCCAAATATTCTTGGTTTAATGCAAATTTTTTGGTTTAAACCCCAGTTTAATTTACAAATGTATTTATTTAAAAGCTAATTTATCCTTTTTAAAGTGTTGAACCTATGGAATAGTTTTTTATGCATTTATAAAAACAAATTATCATTAATAAATATATTATGTATTGTGTAACACCCCAAGATTTAATAATGTGTTATTTCTTCAAAATAATTCAATAAGTTTCACTACACGCAACACCGAGTTCAAGTGCACCATGACTTACCAAATAAGCCGTTCAAAAGAGTCTATGAATATTATAAAATAAATTTTAAACATTATATAATCCTTATAATTTTAGAATCCATATTATGAGTTTCTTAGACATAATGTAAGAACAAATTCCTTTTCAGTATTGCACTTTTACCAACTTTTAACAGTAAACCGTTTTTAAATAAAATATTTTAAACCATTTGACTAAATGGGGACATTAAAATTTTAAAATGAAACATCCCAAACTTCCATGGTATTCTCTTCATTGAATAATACAGTAGTGTGTGTTGTACGCAACTTCGAGTTCTAACACACACCATAAACAAATCAAACTAACCATTATGAATAGTAATACCTACTTTTTGAAATTTAATAAATTTTATCTCTCAAAATGGACTTCATTTTTGGATTCGGAGTATCGAATTTATCCTAAGGTAAAATTTTGGTACTTTTCGCATAACTCTAATATTTTGATGAATAGTGAAAATTACTAAATTTTAATTAAAAAAAACTTTTTTAATTGAAATAATTTATATTGATAAATTATATTATTGAGTGGTTTTAAAATATAATTAGAATATATTTTTACCATTTTATCCAATGGTGTTCATTAGAATTAATTTCACTTTGAAATTGGACCTAAACAATTGTCAATCTTTTTGTATACATTGTTTCTTAAAAACACACTATTTGTTGTGACATCAGGAATTAATTATAAAATTACTTAATTCAACTTATATGTTTTAAATTTTTTAAAATAGAGATCATTTTTGAATTCGAAATATCAATTATAGCTTTGGGTGAAATTTTGGCATTATTCTGAAAAACTTCAATTTTTGATGAATAGTGAAACTACTAAGTGGTAGTTAAAAAACTGAAGTTTTCATAAAACGTAATTTTACCACTTTTGCGAATGGAATTTCGAAAATCCGAGAGTCACGGTTAATATCAAGAAGTAAAATTTGGTTCAATGAGATGAAAATAATTTTTCGTGAATAGTAACATTTTACTTTTATTTACCACGGTTAAAAGTAAATAGGGTAATTAACGGTAAAAATGATATTAATATTACCCTTACACATGTCCTAATTATATTGGACAAGTGTATCTCAACCGAAAACAACCTTAAGAATAAAATATTATCATTTAGGTCCACTTGGATTAGATTAGGACGTTTACTATTATTTAATTCAAAGAAGAGTTAAAAGAGTTAAAATCAACGTTTTTTTACTAAAACATTTTTAATATAGGGTTATACATAAGATAAATTCGATTGTAAATATTAAATAGAAAGATAATAAGATTTCCTACATAATGATATTTTATTTATAATTTTTAGACATTATATAATTTAATTTATTAATGACACAATGATGATTCAGTAATTACCATAATAGTGAAAAATTAAAATAAGTGATATTATAAATACCCAAATAAATATAATTTTATACTTTTAATGAATTGAATTAATTTTAAATGATACTATGACATATTAGGATTTATTTAATTTAATTTTTTCGAAGTAATAATTCTGTTATGAGTTTCACATAAATCTACTATTGAATACTCTCAAAATTGACATAAAAGAGTTTTTAAAACAAATATTATATTATGAATTGATATTAAATTCCTAAAAATATAAGGATCGGGAAAGAGACTTATATCATCATAGGTGTATCATTAGTGGACCAATTTGGGGTCGCTTGGATGTATATATTAAGTTTATTAACTATATAATATAAAAATACAAAGTGACATGGTAAATGTCAAACTAATTAACTAAGAGTTAAAACAAAAAGATAAGGTTAATATAGTAACCCAAACCTGTCTAAATTCTATTGGTTGAATTTTTTTAGACCTATCCCCACCTTAAACATTGAATAATAAACTTTGAAGCTATTAGAAACAGAATATGAAATTATTATAAATTAATATTTCTAGCTTTTCCAAAGGTGCCCCTCACCCCTCTTATAACAGAAAACTCCTTCTCATTTCTTCACACCTTCAAAGCCTTTTGGTTCGGACAACCCCTGCCCCAATACTCTCTATAATTCCCTCTATACAACCTAGAGGCCTTATTTTGATCATAAAGCCAACCTATGGAGCCCTTTTGTTTAAATCAAAAGGAAGAACCCGAAGAAGAGGTAATGTTTTCACCACCCTTTTTCAAATTCATTTCTTCTTCATCTTCTTCTTTCTTTGTTATTACCATTATAAAATAATTAATCCAGTATATCCTATATATAGTAATATTATTATAAATAAGGTACAACCATATTCATCATTCTATCCACCCTTTGAATAACATGTCACCATACGTGCGTACGTACGGCTTACCGTCTCCACGTCGTGGTGTAATTATTATTCAATAAATTATTATTTTGGATGGGTATAATAATTATGTGTATTTCATGTAAATAATTAATATAACATGATAATTATTCATTATATATGATATAACACCCAATTATATGTTATTCTAATATCAAAAGAATGATATTGTCGCTAGTGCGTACGTACGGACTACCGTCTCCACAAACGCGATGAGATTCATTCTCTATCGTATCCATTAAAGTATAATTATAATTTTATGATTTAAAAATAATGTTTAAGGACTTTATATAATTATGGATATGAATAAGATACAACCTATCCATGAAAACCACGGCTTACGTAACAAAACATATAAAATAAAACGAGTAAGTTAACACCTGAAACAACGATAATTCTAAGATATTATTAACAAAGCAATGTTAAAAGATCATATATGATATCATATGAATGTATATGATTCTTGTATAATTTAATAACAATTATCTCACCATTATACAAGAGTTTATCCTACCCCGAACCATGGAAAAGTACAATGTAATGGGTTCTCATCTCACTCCTTATTCTCGTGAGATTCATGCCATATTGCCACTATTACATTTTGTGTGGTGTTTGTACTGCCCATAATTATATTCCTTGTGTAATACACTTTAATTTATGTGTATTTACATATTCATTGTATGATACCTCTTTCATGGGTTTTATGTTTCATATGTTACCAAAACGGTAAGGGTTTATTTCAAAATCTCTTCATTATCCAAGGTTGTTTATACGCAATTATCTACTGGGATCTCTTTATCATCCACATCCATGTTCCTTAAAAATGTATTTAAAAACATTTTTACTTTTTACTAGACAATTGGTTAAATTAATTTATACCCTTATGTGATTTGAAAGGAATCTTTCCGTCATTTTCCAAACAAGGCACTTTTAACCTTTTCGACAAATTTAAGGTAAGAATGTCTTTTTTTAACTTATACGGAGGGTGCAGCTATTTACCGCCGTTATAAAATCGTCAAATCTTCCCTTAGAATATTATAAGAACTTTTTCAAAGTAAATGTTTTATTTTATAATTATGTGACTTTTAAATGATTTCAAAATGAAAATTTTAAGAATTTGTGAAAGGTACTCTTTATCAAGATCATAATTTTAAATGTTTTAAATATTTATCTTTCTAAATCTTTTTAATTAATGTCCATGTTTTCAAAATGATTTTAAGGATTTATTTATATGGAAATGAATGTTTTGAAATGATATTTCTTTTCAAAAGTTTCAATGTTTTATGGGACACTTTTATTCAAAAATCCCTTTTAAATTACTTCCTTTACAAATGTGTGACATTTCAATAATTTTGAGAAAAGAGATATTTCTCTCAAATAGTATTGATTTTCATCTATGTCAACATCCTTTGATGGATTTTGAGCTTATTTGAAGTTGATTTGTTATGATACATAACTTTTGTATTGTATTGAATGTTTTGTGATATATTTTATTGTGGATGTGTTATTTTTATACCATTCATGGTTTATGGAGAAAGTATTGAAATTTCGTATGCTAGTTTTAATAAGAATGTTGATGTTATGTTTAAACCTTTTCATATGGGAATGCATTGGACTTAGTAAGTGATGGGCCGAGCCCTCTATAGCTCCTTGATGCATAGGTAGGTCTCATGAGACAAACTAGTGTCTTGCCACAAGGCCTTGGAAAAATCTTATTTGTAGTATTGGCATGAGGCCTCGGCTATGTGGTTATGATAGTCTGGCATTATGCATTCCATAATTATGAAAGTGGTTATTGATATTTCATTTGATTATTCGATTAGTAGAATATCCATGTGAATAAGTAAATGGAATTATTTCATTTTATTTTTGCCATACTATGTTGATGTTCAAGTTTAAAAGTCTTTTGTTTTAGTTATACATTGCCTAAAATGTTTATACTTATTTATGAATGTTTCTGCTGTATTGCTTACCCTTATGGAGCATTTGAGCTCACCCCTTTTTATGTTTTATTTTTCCCAGGATTCGAAGAAGTATATTTTGATTGATAAGAAGGGTTAAGACAAGGGAATAATGGAATTCAAAAAGGATTATTTATTTTGTTTTGTATGTTATGAAGTGTAATGTAGCATTCATGTATGTAATCTATTTTCAAAGACAGCTAAACTAATCAGTCTTTCGAGACTTGATTCCTTCTAATCATGCCAATGTATTAAAATAATGCACCGACTCTGGGTAACTAGGGTCGGGGCGTTACTGTTGGTATCAGAGGAAGTTTAGTAATAACCTTAGAAACTAGATTTAGATACTCTGATTGGAGCACATAGCCCTAAGATAGACTTTGAGGATTAGTATAGAGGAAATTCCTAGAATTTTGGTATTGTGGAGATTTTGTGAGTTTTCCGAGCAATACATCTCTGTCTGGATACAAGCAGGTAGAGGTGGCTCTGGCACAGATGTACCTAGGGGTAAACCCCGAAAACACTACTTTGAGCTAGACTCGAACGGGAACTGGTGCACGACAACGGGCCTTGATGCACTCTTGGTTACGACACTCCCGGGGGATATGCTTAGGATAATTCTCATTTTCTTTAAAAACCATCATTAAGGGATTATTAATATATACTTACTCAATGGAAACATTTTTTTGATTATGGATTATATCCATAAATTGTTCAATTTGTGTTAGGTATTTTACAAGTTTGGTAATTATTCATTGCAATTCATAAAATCAACTACTTTATTCTATTGTACAGAAATGGCGCCCAGTAGAAGGAATGTGAACTCCCGTAATACGTATGATCCAAAGAGTAAGAAGGATCACATCTTTCGTGGTCCTAAGCTAGAATTTAGAAGGGAAATAGTTTCCCACGTATTATCATCATATGAAGAAATAGTAACATGTGTGGATAAGATAACTGAAGAGTTTACTGAGTCCTACGGCTTTGAAGGGAAGCATGAGAAGAAAAGCATGAAAGAGAGAATGATGGATAAAGGGAAGATGGAAAAGAAGAATTTTCCCATATGTGATAATTGTGGGAAGAAACACCCTGGAACGTGCCTGAAAGGAATGGAAGTTTGTTATTAGTGTGGAGGAAAAGGGCACAATGTACATGACTACAAGGCTAAGAAAATGGTTTCAAATTTACAATGCTTCATTTTCAAGGAGTTTGGACAATACGTGAACCTATGCCCCAGTAATTAGACTATGCCGCAAATGGCACTATTGGATAATAATCAATTTATGATACTACCACAGATGAAGAGGAATGATTAAAGTTCTTATGTTGATTATGTCATTTGAGTGTTGTATCAACAACGTACTTGTTATAATAATTATGGAGTATATAAGGATTGTATTGCAGTACTATTTCATTAAGGACTAGAGATTGTGTGGAACAAAGAAAAGTGACTCAATAGAAGGATAAATTTTTGGAAAATATTTGGTTGAAAGAATGATAAACCATAATATAGTTATGATACCGAGGTAGTGATTTTTGAATAATACATGATTGATTTGGATAAATAATATTGGATATTCTTGACTACCTTGAAACTGATTAAGGATTTGTATATTCCATCATTGTTGGGGTTTAAAACATTTTTGGACTGAAGGAGAATATCTATCATTCTTTAAGGAATAAGGGATCATGAATGTAATCAATATGGTTTTATGGTCATTCAGGATGTTGCAGTGTTTTAAAAGAATACATGATGAAGGTGTTCACATGTTATTATGCAGAAAAAAGGATCTTCATTTTGGGACCAAAGCATTTTCAATAGTTCTAGTTTGGATTATTTTTGGATTTCCATAAAAGGACAACCCGGAGGTTGGGCGGCAACCCATCGCGTCCGGCAAGGCCGCGATACTTGAACCCACAACCGAAGGGCGACAAGGGTGTATCACCTACCACTGGCCCACGTAATGTCTAGGATTAAATAATGTAGTTTTATTAAATGATCTGGTAGATGAATTATAAATTCGTTTTTTTGGAACCCTATACAAATAGGAAAAATTGAATATTTTTTTACATTATATTATCTTTTAGAGTGAAAGATGAGTATGTGGTAGAAATTAGTTAAAGGATGGAACTCTACTTGTCAAGAATATATTTTTCATCATCTCTTATTCTGTGAAGAAATTAATTCTTATACTTTATTTATGGAATCCTAAAACAAAAAATGTGTTATCCTAATACCCCATGTTTTTTTGAACCGATAGTATTTCAAATCATCATAGATTGATGAATTTAAGGACCTCAATTTTACACTTGTTTGTGATTGATGACCTCAATCACTACCTATAAATATTTACATTTTTCCTCCAATTATATGTCTCTAATTTCTACAAATGTTCTCCTAATCGAGATCAAAATTTGGTGGTGACCCTTTCATTTATCTTTTCCTCATATTAAGACTAAATTTCAGTAACCCAATTTCTGATGTGGGTTTTCCCACAAAGATATTTTCTATTTTCAACCTTTTATTTTCAAAGGACAATTTCAAATTTCGAGACGCGATTTATTGAAGGAGGGTAGAATGTAACATCCCAAGATTTCATAATGTGTTATTTCTTCAAAATAATTCAATAACTTTCACTACACGCAACACCGAGTACAAGCACACCATGACTTACCAAATAATCTATTCAAAAGAGGATATGAATAGTATTAAATAAATTTTAAACTTTATATAATCCTTATAATTTTAGAATCCAAATTATGAGTTTCTTAGACATAATATAAGAACAAATTCATTTTCAGTATTGCACTTTTACCAACTTTTAATAGTGAACCCTTTTTAAATACAATATTTTATACTTTTTGACTAAATGGGGACATTAAAAATTTAAAATGAAACATCCCAAGCTTCCACGGTACGCTTCTCTTTGAATAATATAGTAGCGTGTGTTGTACGCAACTTCAAGTTCTAACACACACCATAACCAAATCAAACTAGCCATTATGAATAGTAATATCTACTTTTGAAATTTTATAAATTTTATCTCTCAAAATGGACTTCATTTTTGGATTCGGAGTATCTAATTTAGGCTAAGGTGAAATTTTGGTACTTTTCAGTTAACTTTAATATTTGGATGAATAGTGAAAATTAATAAATTTTAATTAAAAACAACTTTTTTAATCAAAATAATTTATAGTGATAAATTATATTATTGAGTGGTTTTAAAGTATAATTAGAATATATTTTTACCATTTTATCCAATGGTGTTCATTAGAATTAATTTCACTTTGAAATTGGACCAAAACAATTGTCAATCTTTTGGTATATATTGTTTCTTAAAAACACGCTATTTGTTGTGACAGCGGGAATTAATTATAAAATTAATTAATGCAACTTATATGTTTGGAATTTTTTAAAAAAGACATCATTTTTGAATTTGGAATATCAATTATAGCTTAGGGTGAAATTTTGGCATTGTTCTGAAAAACGTCAATTTTTGATGAATAGTGAAACTACTAAGTGTTAGTTAAAAAACTGAATTTTTCATAAAACATAATTTCACCGCATTTGTGAATGGAATTTAGAAAATCCTAGATACACGGTTAATATAAAGACGTAAAATGTGGTTCAATGAGATGAAAATAATTTTTGGTGAATAGTAATTTTTTACTTTTATTTGCCACAGTTAAAAGTAAATAGTGTAATTAAGGGTACAAATGATATTAATATTACCCTAAAACATATCCTAATTCTATTAGACCAGTGTATCTAGACCAAAAACAACCTTAGGAAATATAATATTTTCATTTAGGTCCAATTGGATTAGATTAGGACATTTATTATTATTTAATTCAAAGAAGAGTTAAAAGAGTTAAAATCAATGTTTATTTACTAAAACATTTTTAATATAGGGTTATGCATAAGATAAAATCGATTGTAAAGATTCATTAGAAAGGTAATAAGATTTCTTACATAATGATATTTTATTTATAATTTTTAGACGTTAACTAAGTTAATTTATTTATGACACAATGATGATGCAGTAATTACAATAATAGTAAAAATTAAAATAATTGATATTATAAATACCCAAATAAATAAAATTTTAGACTTTTAATAAATTAAAATAATTTTAAAGGATACTATGACATATTAGGATTGATTTAGATGAGTTTTTTCGAAGTAATAATTCTGTAATGTGTTTCACAAAAATCAACTATTGAAAAGTGTCAAAATTGACATAAAAGAGTTTTTGAAACAAATATTATATTATTAACTGATATTAAATTCTTAAAAATCTATGGTTTGGCCAAGAGACTTATATCAAGATAGGTGTATAATTAATGGACCACTTGGGGGTATCTTGGATGTATATAGTATGTTTATTAACTATATAATATAAAAATACAAAGTGACATGGTAAATGTCAAACTAATTAACTAAGAGTTAAAACAAAAAGATAAGGTTAATATAGTAACCCAAACCTCTCTAAATTATATTGTTTGAATGGTTTTTGACCTATCCCCACCTTAAACTTTGAATAATTAACTTTGGAGCTATTATAAACCGAATATGAAAATATTATAAATTAATATTTCTAGCTTTTCAAAAGGTTCCCCTCACCCCTCTTATAAAAGGGCACTCCTCCTTCTCATTTCTTCACACCTTCAAAGCCTTTTGGATCGTCCAACCCCTGCCCCAATACTCTCTAAACTTCTCTCACTACATCCTAGAGGCCTTAGTTTGATCCGAAAGCCAACCAATGGAGCACTTTTGATTAAATCAAAAGGAAGAACCCGAAGAAGAGGTAATAATTTCACCACCCTTTTTCAAATTCATTTCTTCTTCAACATCTTCTTTCTTTGTTATTACCATTATAAAATAATGAATCCAGTATCATCTATATACTGTAATATTTTTATAAATATGGTACAACAATATTCTGCATTCTATCCACCCTTTGAATAACATGTCTCCATACGTGCGTACGTACGGCTTCCCGTCTCCACGTCGTGGTGTAATTGTTATTCAATAAATTATTATTTTGGATGGGTATAATAATGATGTGTTATTCATGTAAATAATAAATATAACATGATAATTATTCTTTATATATGATATACCACCCAATTATATGTTATTTTAATATCAAAAGAATGATATTGTCGCCCGTGCGTACGTACGGACTACCGTCTCCACGAACGCGATGAGATTCATTCTCTATCGTATCCATTCAAGTATAATTATCATTTCATGATTTAAAAATAATGTTTAAGGAATTGATATCATTATGGATATGAATAAGATACAACCTATCCATGACAACCACGGCTTACATAACAAAACATATAAAAGAAAATGAGTAAGTTAACACCCGAAACAACGATAATTCTAAGATATTATTAACAAAGTAATGTTAAAAGATCATATAAGATATCATATGAATTTATTTGATTATTGTATAATTTAATAAAAATTATCTCACCATTATATATGAGGTTAACCTACCCCCAACCAAGGAAAAGTACAAGGTAAGGGGTTTTCATCTCACTCCATATTCTCGTGAGATTCATGCCATATTGCCACTATTACATTTTATGTGGTGTATGTACTGCCCATAATTATATTCTTTGTGTAATACACTTTAATTTATGTGTATTTACATATTCATTGTATGATACCTCTTTAATGGGTTGTACGTTTCGTAAGTTACCAAAATGGTAAGGGTTTATTTCACAATCTCTTCATTATCCGAGGTTGTTTATAAGCAATTATCTACTGGGATCTCTTTTTCATCCACATCCATGTTCCTTAAAAATGTATTTAAAAACATTTTTACTTTTTACTAGAAAATTGGTTAAATTCATTTATACTCTTATGTGTTTTGAAAGGAATCTTTCCATTGTTTTCCAAACAAGGCACTTTTAACCTTTTCAACAAATTTAAGGTTAGAATGTCTTTTTTTAACTTATATGGCGGGTGTGGCTATTTACTGCCGTAACAAAATAGTCAAAGCTTCCCTTAGAATATTATTAGAATATTTTCAAAGTAAATGTTTTATTTTATAATTATGTGACTTTTAAATGATTTCAAAATGAAAATTTTAAGAATTTGTGAAAGGTACTCTTTATCAAGATCATAATTTTAAATGTTTTAAAGATTTATCTTTCTAAATCTTTTTAATTAATGTCCATGTTTTAAAAATTATTTTAATGATTTATTTATATGTACATGAATGTTTTGAAATGATATTTGTTTTCAAAAGTTTCAAAGTGGTATGGGACACTTTGATTCAAAAATCTCTTTTAAATTACTTCCTTTATAAATGTGTGACTTTTCAATGATTTTGAGAAAAGTGATATTTCTCTCAAATAGTTTTGATTTTCATCTATGTCAACATCCTTTGATGGATTTTAAGCTTATTTGAAGTTGATTTATTATGATACAAAACTTTTGTAT
Source organism: Viscum album (assembly GCA_963277665.1). Classification (NCBI taxonomy): domain Eukaryota; kingdom Viridiplantae; phylum Streptophyta; class Magnoliopsida; order Santalales; family Viscaceae; genus Viscum; species Viscum album. Next base: position 1,921,912,427 of record OY728159.1, read on the forward strand.
TGTATTGAAGGTTTTTGGATATGTTTTACTGTGGATGTGTTATTTTTATACCATTTATGGTTTATGGAGAAATTATTGAAATTTTGTATACTAGTTTTAATACGAATGTTTATGTTATGTTTAAAAATTTTCATATGGGAATGCATTGGACTTAGTATGTGACGGGTGGAGCCCGCAGTAGCTGCTCGATGCATCGGTAGGTCTCATGAGACAAACTAGTGTCTTGGCACAAGGCCTTGGGAAAATTTTATTTGTAGTCTTGGCACGAGGCCTTGGCTATGTGGTTATGATAGTCTGGCATTATGCATTCCATCATTATGAAAGTGGTTATTGATATTGCATGTGATTATTCGATTAGTAGAATATCCATGTGAATAAGTAAATGGAATTATTTCATTTTATTTTTTCCATATTATGTTGATGTTCAAGTTTAAAAGGCTTTTTTTAAGTTATACATTGCCTTAAATGTTTGTGCTTATTTATGAATGTTTTCGCAGTATTTCTTACCCTTACGGAGTGTTTGATCTCACCCCGTTCTATGTTTTATTTTTTCCTGGATTCCAAGAAGTATGTTGTGATTGATAAGAAGGTTTAAGACAATGGAATAATGGCATTCATAAAGGATTATTTATGTTTTTTTGTTTGTTATGAAGTGTAATGTAACATTCATGTATGTAATATATTTTCCAAGACTGCTAAACTAATCGATTTTTTGAGACATGATTCCTTGTAATCATGCCAATGTATTAAAATAATGCACCAACACTGGGTAACTAGGGTCGGGGCGTTACATATTGGTTTCAAAATAATATCAATTCATTTGATGGTAAAAAGAGATATTTTTCAGAAAACTATTATTTTATGTGACCAATGTGTTTTATCTAAATAAATTATATTAATCACTATTGATAAATTAATTTAATTAAATTTTTAGATAATATACTCTATAAAATAAATTATTGTTAATATAATGGGTTTTACATGTAAATGAATAAGAATATATTCCTTTTTTTCTTGAAAATTTCATTTATTAAAAAATGATTTTTATGCATTTTATGCGTGGATATTAGAATTAATTTATAGTAACTATAGAAATTTTATATTAAAAATTGGATTGAATATATGGAATAATAATTACCATATTTGGTTAAAATTTTAATTTTGTTATTCATCATCAAACTAAAATAGATAGGTAAATATTTTTTCACCATGGTAATGATAAAAATGTGTTATAAACGTAAAAATAATGTGATATAACATCACGATATATCCAAAAATAATCATATATTACCTTTTATGAGTTTATTTATAAAATAAATCCCCATATATTTTTAAATTGTATACTTTTTATCATCTTTCCTGGATAAATAAATTTATTATATCTTCAAGTTTTTAATATTTACAATGGTGCTACTCCCTTAGCATATAAAAGGGTATCACATCTTCTTAATTATAAACATCACTTTTTCCACATATATCAATAAATATCTCCGAAAATACCTTAAAAACCCTATATCTGTGACTCATAGGTTTTGTTTCTTTTTAAAATAACCATCTTTGAATCCCTAAGGTGATATATAAAGGTAATTATCCTAGGAAGATGTATATGTTCTCACCGACCATATTCAACATTATTTCTTCATAAAACACATCCAGATATTCCATTAACATCTTAAAATAATTTAATTGGAATATTTAATATACTAAAATTCTATTATGATAATTTTATAGTCATTTTCTATATCCATTAAATATAATGGACAATTAATTTGTTCCTCATCCGTAAGTGTGAATTGCCGCCTTTATGAAGCGATGTAATTTATTTCACTTTAACAACTATTAAGAATGGATATATATAATTATTTAATGAATATATATTTTACATATAATATAATTATTATTCTATAATGATAAAAAAATTAACTTCCTTTTATTCCATCCATTGAAAAATAAAAACATCAGTCATACGTATGTTCAGACTATCGTCTCGATGAAGTGGTGTAATTTATTTTTCACCAGTGCCTTACAAGGATGTTTATTAAAGTGTATATAATGAATAAATATGATATTTATGAAATTATTAGGATTACATAAATTAAAAATCATTAACTAATGGGAAATGTATAAAATCACAAAACCAAAATATATATGGAAAACAGAACCATTGACACCATAATATTGATTTAGAGAAGAATTGTTAATTAATGGGTAATTAGAAATTATAATGGAATTATAAATTGAAATATATGTATAAATAAAATTATTTTATATACTTATAATGTCTAAATTTTTTATACAGGAGGATAGAGTGTTCAATAAGAAATTTGGGACTTGAGGAAAGAGTTTTAAGTTACAATCTCAAAATTTATAGAGATTATTTATGTATAAATTTCCATTAGCAAAAATTGTATATTTTTTATCTTATAAATACAATATATCTTCTTATAATATAGTTATTTATGGGTATCTATTCTATTATTTCCATATTTACTATTTTTTTAGACTCAAAAATACTAAAATAACATTTTACAAAAAGCCAATAGTACTGATCCTTTTTTGTCAGAAATATTTATCTTACACATCCATGTTATTAAAACATTTTTGATATAATTTCTTATATAATTATTAATTATTGATAAAGTTATTTTTATAATTAATTTTTAATTATTAATCAACATTTTAAATGAATATTCATTTCATTTTATTAATGGGTCATATTTACGTCCATGTCAAAAGTGTTAATTAATGTTTTAAAATATTTAGGGGATGAATGGATTTTCTTGAACTCAATTTATTTGTTCCTCAGGAATATTCCTTTACATGTATCAAGTAATTTACAAAGAATATTTTTTTAATTTTTTCTGAATTTTTAGTTTCTCTTAAAGTCGCAAAAGTGTAGGATATTTCTTCATATATTTAAAAGAAACATTATCATGATTTTATAAAATTAATTCTTATCTTTTTCAACATATTTTAAGGGTTATTATGCTTCACTAGGGATATAATAGTATAATTCCATCCAATTAATTTCCCTATATGTTTTATGATGATGAAGTATTAATGATGCTTCTTGAAACCCTTTTCATTCACAAAGGTTAATTAAACTATAAATGAATGATTAATGTGATTATTTTATTATTTTATATATATATGAATGGATTAATATTATATGATGGGGGTCTATTATATCCCTAGAATTAATTTGTAAACATTTCATTTCTCCCATGATCAAAAGGTTATATAAGAGGTTTGCCCAAGACTATATATGATACATTGGTGATTAACCTAATCCCATAGGGGTATACAAGAGCGTTTCCCATGACCGAGAGGGTAAATATGAGGTTTTACCAAGACCAGGAGGGTATACAAGTGATTAGGTCACACTCAAGAGGGTACAGGAGTGTTTTTTCTAATAAAAGGAATGTATATATGTGGTTATCCTAAGCTTATGTGATGAATTTCATGAAGAGAATCCCTGACATATGATTTATATTATTATTCTTATTCCATAATTTTGTTGCACAAACATTAATATTATGATTATGATATGATATTATAGATCACAATGGATAATTTAAAGATTCCACACTCTTATTAATCATGTATTTAATTCTGAAAAATAATTATTCCACGACTCATTTTTTATTGTTTATGACTTGTTTGATATGATATCATAAGTTATAATCATGTCCTTATACCATTAATCTTAGATTATTCTCACTTATGATTATTCATTGATATCTCTCATTTCTACCATTACTGAGGATCTAAGATCACCCTTTCTTATGTCTCTATTTCCCCACGTTATAGAGAAATATTTTAAGTAGGAAATATATAAGAAGGGTACTATAAGAATATTACCTTGTGGGATATTTTGAATGTATTTTTTGAAATAAGATGATCATATATCTAGTATGTAAATAGACTAAACCATTGTGGATATAGGGTGTATATTATTGTAGGCTGTATTTAATATCCATTTAAAATAATTAAATGTTTAAATAAGTGATCCTTGAGTCACCTCTTGGATACCTCTTGGACATTTGACAAGTGTTTTCCAAATGTATCATAGTAATGTACCGTATTGTTGATTTAGTATCTCCCAATGTGAACGTTAGAGGATATGGAAAGTGTGCTACCCTATAGTTTAGAAATCTTATAAATAGATAATAGATTCCACACACTTGTGTATTTGATGAAACCATCAAATCTCAACTACTTACCACTACATGGTGATTTTCATCACTATCAGCCTCTTTAACGACAAGGATAATGGATGTGGTGATGAAATATGTGTGGAATAATTTATCATATATTATTGGCAGAGATAGGTGAACCCACAAAAATATGTCCATACCAGTTCGTATTGATATTCAATGGGAAATGTATGTCCACCGATCCCACAACCCCTGAACACCAAATGAAACCGTAACAAGGGAAAATGTGTTTTCAACCCTAATAATTATAAATAATTCACTAAGACAACCTATGAAAATGCATGAATTACAACTGTAATATAAGAACTTGAGGTTAATCAATATCTCATGTTGGATTTCTACTAAGGATACCATCTAGATTAGGATGATGTTCAAAACGATCCCATCACCCTCCATGTGGAACCTCAATAACTAATAACCCTCATCCAATCATCTAAAAATAATTATAGGTGATCCTCTAATCTGATATATAGTCTGATATTCCTAGATTCACTCCCTCTATCCCTCTAATGTTTTAATGTTACTTCCCACCACTTGAATACAATCATTCCACATTGGGACTTATCAAAAAAATGGGGAATAAACATTACAAAGTCTCCCAAAACAAGCTTATCAGGACCATCAATGGTCTATTGGAAGTCTTGTGGTTACAAAATACTTTTGAATAACCTGAAATAAAGTCATTCACAAAATGTTTGGACCATGTTCCTATACCATTAAATTTTTCAAACCAGAGAATTTCTTCCACAGATGGAATTGGTGACCCAAAGCAACACCTCAAGCACTTTATCTCTCAATTCATCCCGGGTCTAGGAACACAAATGCAGTAAGAGTTATCCAAGATCTGTTTCATGTTCTACACTCTATAAGGGCCTATTATCATATGTTATAATAATGTAGTTCCATGAAATATCTTTTTCTAAGTTGATGTTCATTGAAAATTCCAGGAGCAGTTTAATTCAATTTTCATAGGATGGGTGTCAGTGACCACAAAAAATACAAATAGTGGGAGAATGAATTTTCCATAGATTTCATTACATGGTGGATGATCCCGAACAACTACATCAATGTTAAAATTATCAAGTAAAATTTTTTTAGAATGTTTCTGGAGAACATTAGAGATGAGATGGTCCCAACCCTTATCTTTTTTTTATAATCAAGGAGGATTTTGGGAATTCATTGAGGGAGCCCAATGTTTTGAGGGGGATATTAAAGTGACCAAAAAAAGGCACCTTAAAACACCTCCCAATATACAATAAATCATGGAATAGAGTAAATGTTTATAGTAATTTAGGATGTGTCCCCTCAGTAAATCATGATTTTGAATCCCTACATAAAATACCCATTTAGGTATAGACTCACACTAAAAATATTTCCCAGGCCTCCTATCAAGGACATGAACTTGAATTATCTTTGATTAGAATAATATGGATGGATACTTAATGTATGATGAATCTATAGTATTATTTATATATTCCATGGAAAATTACTTTCTCAAGCATCAAAATATAATGAATCTACAGGAGGCTTAGTTTAAGAACAATCCCAATTATTTCCCCTATGACGTGTTTCTTAGCCACACTATCCAAGAGTGTTTTGTTTTTAAGTACTAGATCCAAATAATTGTACATAGTGTCATAATGGAATTGGGTGATCCTATGGAATATGTCACATGTGTTTCCTCCAGCCTTGATGAGGACATTGATACCTAGAAACAAGATCCATGATAAGGATTACAAAATTTTTAAGGTTGGATAACTTGATCGTTAACTACCAAACCCAACAGGATAAATCATGAAAGGTAGAATTATCTAGAACCATCTTCATCCATTTCATCCTCTATGGTTATGTCGTTATCATCAAATCCCAAAAAAGATTAATGGAATACATTTTGTCACTAAATGAATGATAAAGAGATTCATACAGTGCCAAATCTAGTGTAGACTCTCATGGGCTCCCCCCACCACACTAAGAAGAAGTTTCATGAACCACATGACATTAGAGTAATCCTAAGATGAGGAGAAGTAGCTTTCCAATATCAATGTAATTAGATTGGTAGACTATTACACCTAACCCATGGCTAAATCGCACCCATTTTCTCCTCTCTATGCCTCTTGCTGACACTCTGGATAGAGAAAAATTCTTCCCATGATGGAAAAATGAATTTTGGAATATTCCAAAACATGTTATGGATTCCATTGATATAAAAATGAATGTTTTTATCTAAGAAAAATAAGATTATAGTATGATAAAAAACCTATATTTTATCCCTATAACAAATTTAATAGGTTTATTTTCTAATTGATTCATGATTATTTATTGGTTAGTAGAATTCAGTAGGTGTAAACCAAGAACTCCCACCCCATCCAGTTGGACCATCCACACTTCCTATCAGAGAGTGACCCCTTAGGATAAAAATTACCCCTAAATTATAAGTTTGAAATAATCTATACCTCACCCTCATCCTAACATATCACTCATTTGTTGATGAACTAATCCTATTAAAGACACATCAGGAGGCCCTCATTTAATCCCAAAAAAAACCTATGGAGTTTGAGAACAAAGTGATAATTTCACAGTCTATGGTGTATAGGAACAAGAGCATGATGAAATTATAGGCCATCATATCCTTCTATAGGGTAATATGAGGGTGATATCATTGATGTCCACATATGCTCCCTCTATACATCAGTAATGGTTAATATAATTAAAATCCGTTAGCTGGTAGAAAAAGGCACTGAGATCAATCACATATGCATCCTGATACTCTATAATTTGGGATAGACTAAAGTTTACCTAGACCCATCCATCCTTATTATTAAGGGATATTATAAAAGAGAGAAAATTCTCGTTGAGAAGATCCAATTGAAGTCGCAATTTTATTATTTGGTATAAAATACTAAATTCATGGTTTTCGTACAATAAACCAACTTCAAAATATTAATTAGAAATATTTGGCTCCACCTTCATGTATCTATCCCATCATTGTATCACTATAAAATCAAATACTCCATTAATGGTAATGTATACGTGATCCACTCCAATGTTACCCCCATTGGATCATATGAAGCACACTACATTGACATTGGTAATTAAAAAAAGAAATTGAAAGAATCCCTATGTTGAACGAGAAAAGTTTTTTAATTGACCTAATTACTTGACATACACCTTGTGGGGTCCATAGGATTACATAAATAGTGATTTATTACAATCTTTACATAGACTGTAATAAATAACAATAAAAACAAAATACTTCCTCATCATTTAAGAGGAAAATTTGTGATATCTTATATATTTCATCTCATATGAGGGGCATTTTCATTTAAATTCAGATAATCCATCTCCCATTCCATATTATAATTTTATCTCAATTGATTTAAATTGGATTTCCACTCACATATAATGGTGAAAAAGAGTGACTCGATGGTGGTTGACTGAGCCATGCTATTTTGACAAGGTGGGAAGAAAACATGATAGAGATAACATAGGATGTGATCCATTGCCTATATAAGTGTGTTATTTAATAAACGATAAGTACATGGATCTGATTGTTAAGATCAAATCCCTTTATAGAAATGTGATTACACATCACATCCCTCTATACATGATGTTTTTCATGGAATTTTGGATCACCAAGATACTAGTATAATCTTAAATCCTATCTGCTCGTTGTAATGATTGGTATTCAATAATAACTCACAATTGATATAGACTGATAACCCAATTAAAAATTTATGTACCTTTTCCTCACTAAGTGGTATAACCCCAACTAACATTTATAGGACTCAAAAACCATATGAATTATTTTGGAAGCTAAAACCTGACGGTACTGTTAGATAGTAGGAATAAACAAGTTAAATATATTTTTTTATGGGAAAAGAATAAACTGAATCTATAAGAGAAAATATAAGATATAATAAATGAAATAATTCTAAACAAACATAATTTATTATTAGAAGCAGTGAAAATGCTGATGAATGTTGATGATGCTCAAGAACATGAATCACTGAAGTAATGGATGATCAAGAAATGAATTCCATCATGATCATATTAATGGATCAATATTCAAACTTAAGACTAAGTCATTCACAATGATTATAAGGATGTATTATTCTTCTATCACTATAATCAAACCAATCATCTCCACCAATATTGTTGAATGAACTTTTTTGAATTTATTTTATCTCCCTCATTGATTAACATTGAAAAGAATAATTACGTGTCAGTAACTCCAAGATCATGGAGCATCTCAATAGATAATCAAAAAAATAAACATAAGAAAATAATTATCATTCAAACTATATATGTTACATGTAATTTGAATTATAAAACTCTTACATAGAGATTCATCACACCCTTTTATTTCTTCCTGAAATATTATCACAAATATACAAACATGATCATTATGAAAATTGAGAAATATTCAAATGAATGAAAAATTAAAAAATATTTAAATAATCTTCTATTAATTTTATAATTCAAAAGATATATAAAATATATTATAAAATAATTATTATGAAAATTATTATTTCTATAATAATTTCCATGATATCTTCTCCTTGAAATAATTTGAACACAGTAATTATAATATATACTTATAGTAAAAAGTAATATAATAGTTAAAAATAATATTATAAACATACAATAATGAAATGTTTCAAATTAATTGGAAAGTAAAGAATATTGAATAATAAACATTTTCTCAGAATGAACATATTAAATATATGGACTGTGAAACATACTGACTATGTGAACATTTTCTTACTATAGGTATGTTCACCATGTGATAAAATTTCAAATTTGGTTTTTAAATAAACCATGAAAAAATTATATAATTTTTGGTATATTGGCCATGTGAGGAAAAATTTTCATGCGGTCTGTATATTATTCATGTAAATGTTTTTAGTGGTTGGTATAATGAAAATTCAATAAACATGTTCATTTTATCACATAAATTATTTATAATGACTTTAAAATGATTTTCAGAAATAATAAAATGATTTCTAGTTAATTTTAATGAAAATGCATGATCACATCTAAAACAACTCTTTATTATCTCATAAAGTATTCACGGTGGGATGGAATTTCCATTTGTGGTAGGATTGGATAGTTAGTTGTGGTAACATTAAATAATACCATGAAAGTCACAATAAGAACTTCATCATAGGATTAAAGTACCACCCCTTACAACTTCAAAAAACACACATCATGTTAGCTTCATATTCCATCAGTCATAGTAATTAAATAAGGAATTCATAGTATCTTCCATATCCATTTCAAGGTAGCAACACTAAAAATTCACCATTGGATATTTCACCCACATAATGTTAGCTTGAATGGATTTTTGGTATGTATATCATGGTAAGTGTAGCTGATTCCATTTCATAGTCAAGATATCCTAGCTGATGTCATCTTACGGTGATGTGTGTGTGTTATAAATGTGCATAAAGATAAAAATAATGATGGGTTTCACTTTTCAGAGTATATGCATGAAAACTATCATCGAAAAAACAAAGGTAATGTGCAACGCACTATGTATATATGAATTATTATGTCATATAAGTGAATATGAAAACTATATTGCAAATTCTGAAGGAGATGTTTCTTGTTGATGGATATGTTTTTGGTGTTACCATAGAATCAATGATTTTAGAGTTGAGTTGTTGTGAGCTAGGATGATCTTTTCAAATGGAGAAGAAGGAGAATAATGTATAACACACTGTATATATATATATATATAACACTTATATATATGTGTGTGTGTGTGTGTGTATATATCATTATATATACATAAACACAAAAAGTAAAAAAATATGAAATGTGAATTTAAAATTATAATTTTTTTTAAAAAATAAAAACTAAAATTTTAAAGTATTTCATTTTAAAAGAAATAAAATCAGTATTTAAAATAATAGTATTTGAAACCATAAAAAAATGTAACGAATCAAATTTTATACAATACAAAAATATCAATATAAAATAGTCAAATATAAGTGTATAAAAATTCATTCAAATAAATGAAAATAATAAAATGATAAATAATAATATAATATTTAAAAATAAATTTTTTTTAATGATGTTTTTAAATAGAGGATTTTGAATTTTATAAAATAATAAAACAAATAAAAACATACAATCTAAGCATAAACAATCTCCCTCTTGTTATATATTATAACAACAAAACCAAAATTTTAATTTTAAAAACTCTTCAATCTCCTCCCCCATTTAGAAATTTATCAAAAAGGAAAGAAACGCCAAAAAAATTAAGAGCATCAGAAGAGAAATAAGTATATTTTATTTAAGAGATAACTCCCCATATGTTTATGAATTTCTATAAGAGATATAAACTCAATAAAATAAATATAAATATATTCTCAAAAACTATATCTCAATAGTACTTAGTTCAAAATAAAAATTTTCAAACCACATAGAATATAATGGTTTTGTAAAGATATCATATTATTGATTTTAAATTGGAATATACCCCAAAATTGTATCTCCATTAGTAACATGTACTCTTAAGAAGTGAAATATAATATCTATATATTTTTCCCTAGAATGCTATAAGTTATTATTTTTTTTTTCAATTAGCAGATTTTTATTCAATTAATGTTGGTATTTTATATAAATAGACATTGAAACCAGAAAGAGTTTGTTTAATCCAAATACCTTGAGATTTTTTTGTATTAATATAATTGACCCCTGCTATGGGAAATTAATGTAATGATTTATTTTTTGAAATCCATGATATTAAAAACCTACCTAACAGGTGACACATACAAGATGTTCTTTTCATGTCATGTTTTTAGCCTCCAAAGTCAATTTTAAAATAAGATATCAAATTGGACGAGTTCTGATTGGAGTAAAATTTAACTTGTGTTACTAGTTACTTTAATGTATCATATTATTCTTTGAACATAACTAAAATGGAATTCATTATGATTAGACTTATATCTTTCAAACAACCAGATTCAAAATTGTAATATTAGGCATTGGGGAAGTCAAATAATGTAGTATTTATATCATTTCTCTATACATTTGATCATTCACAGATTTTTCTATTTCATCCACATGCAGTTTAGAATTAGTTTTCATTATGGTTTTCATAGTTTTACATGAATGAAGACTTATTTTTTAACCAAATGTTTACCGTATTTTCACTGATATTTAAAATTGTATCTTTCCTAGTAAAAATATAATACCAAGGAAAATATTTACTGTAAATCCCTAGACTAGAAGCCACTAAAGGTGCCCTAAGCCCGATTGGCCTTATGGACTTCAACACATCTCCAAAAATTTCAAAGGCAATCAACTAGAAGTGAGGGCCTAGGTGTGTCTATGAGAAGAAAATTACCTCATAACCAGACTGTAGCATAATATAAATTATATATCAGATAAGAAGTGACTGTAGTAAATCAATCAGATTTATAATAAATGAACAAGGAATGAAAATAAATATCATACCATAAGGAATATCATATATAGAATATGATGACCCATATCATGTTTCAAATAAAGTAACTGAAATTTGTATACATGAGTGGATTATAATAATTGGAACATAAGTATAAAAGGACAAAAAGTGTCCCAACTAGCATCACAAGCCTCAACCCCGTCCCATGCTTTCTTGGTCCTAAGAAACAATCAGTTACATGTATTAGGGTCCTTTCCTTTTTCAATATCTGAAATCATAAAATCTCTTCATATACCCAAGAGTGTCCTGATCAAGGTGTGACATACAAATCCCAATAGGTAACCACCCAAGGTCTAGTTCCATATAGTTGGTGAATATATGTCCCAACAGTAGCGTCCATGTAGTAATAGAATATAACAAGGAAGTACTGAATGTAAACATCCTATAATGGTGGAGTTTCACATTTAATAACCAATTAATATCTTCAATTTCATTTATAAATTAAGTCTCTGAGTTAATAGTAAGGCCTATATCATTTACAATCAAGTTCATTTAATTATCCTACCTCATTTAATTAATAAGTCTTGGGACTTGGTTGGAATCCCAGTATCATCCATGGTGATAAGTTCAAAGTAATACTAAAAATTCAATCCATAATGTGTAATACAAATACCAAATCCATGATTGTTCATTATCATGGAAGAATCATCATATAAGTAATTCCATTCTTCAATCAATTAATTACTTAAGAACCCAATATTGTCCTTGAAATTCTTAATTTGGAATCCATGTATCACTCTAGGTGAATCATGTACCAAACACCATATATCCCCATCCTATTTAGTCTTCATTGGAATTCTGGTATCACTCTAGGTGTGGTATAACATTACCTCCATTCGAGTCAGTCCTTTGTGGTCCTCTAAGGAATCCCAAGTATAACACATGGTATTTTTGATAAATTTCCATTTGATTCTGTCCTGGTAAATACATATGGAGTCTAAGTATCACTCATCATATAATATTTAACCCCAATGAGTCCATCCTTGGAAGTCGATATAATGAGTCCAAGTGTCACTCGGGCATAAGCAATGTAGAAGCCAATTTAGTCTGTTTTTGGCATTCATATAACAACCCATTGTCACCTGAGGAATATAAGCCTTCAATAATGATCATTTAAGTATGTCAAGGTCATCAGCTTTTTTATATCAATTTACTATCACCTAAATGATGAAACAATTTATGGATTATATTACAAGTCTTAGTTGTTAAATTTAACTTAAATGGGATTTCAATTATAATAAACATCTTATACATAAAAAAACAAATCATTTAATGTGTCTAGGGACAAAGATTCAATTCCATTATCTCTATCAATTCAATTCACAATTGATATTAAAACTCAACTTATATATCAATTCACAATTCATGTTACAATTAATAATTATATATTAAACATCCCATAGAAAGGGGTTATAGGAACACATCAATGGTATCTAGATTTATATGCCATCATAATGGTCCATTTTATTAAACAAAACCACCAAAGGGTGGTTAAAATTCAAGGTTCTTAACTATTTAATAATTATCAATGGGCCTCATTAATTTTATAGGCTATACCAATCAATTAAATTCAGGGATTAAAAACCATTTCAAGGGTTTCACTTTGAGAATCGGTCATACATAACAAAAAATTATATATAAACACTTAACGTTTAAAGGGGAATAAATTGACCACCTACCGTAGGTCTGTAGTGGGTAGATAATCCGATATTAGCTCTTTATTCAACTTAGATCAGGAAAAAATTGAAGAACGAATGAAGAATATAAAAATAAGTCATATAATATTGCACCTAAATAGTGAATCTGGTATCAAACCAAAAGAGGAACAACACAAAATGAATTGAGATATTCACAAAAAGGATCTAACAAGACCAAAACTCTTGATTCTGAGTTTGGATAGAGAAGATACCTCAATTCCTAAATTTTTTCATAAAACTGGGATTCAAAGCGGTATGTTTTACGTGAAGGACATGATGTTAAAAATTAGATTTGATATAAGAATTAATTACAGTAAAAATAATAAATTCACAAAAAATATAGGGTCAAAAGGTAGTCCAACCCATGGGCCAACTATAGACCCTTTCTTGTAGGAAAGGGGAACCCCACATGGATTTTATGGATGGTTTGACTAATAGTGTGCAAATTGTGTGAAAATATTCTATCAAAGTCTATAGTTTTTCATATAACCATGCAACCCCAGTTTCATGGTTTTTCTAACCTTGTAGCATGCCTCATATAGTTCCTTCAAATCATGCACTCATTATTTTTCACTAAAAATTTTTGTTTCGTGATTTGAACCCACTCCATAAACACATGTTACCTCCATGTACTCAAAGGTAATTCACAATAGGCCATTATAAAGGATTTAAATAGAAATTTCTTGGAAATAAAAGGTTCATTACCATATAGAAGAACCTAGTTCTTAGAAAATTCCCCCTTAAAGCAATTCATCCAATTATTTTCTTCTCAAGGGTGGTTAAAAATTTATGAGAACAACTATGGCCAATGTGATCACATGGTGACCTCTCTCTCTCCTAGGTCTCGTCCTCTACATATTCATTTTTCAATTTCACCCACAGTATAAAAATTTACTATCCTTATAGTAACTTCATTATATGATCGACAATATAGATAGGATGCTCTTCGAAGGATGCCTCTAACAATAACTAAACTTCCTCTCGATGAAAACATGATACATGTCTACATAATAGCAGCACATATGAGATATATGGAAGAAATTGTGCAGGGATCAGTACCTCTTAGGTCACTGCAACCGATAGGCTACTGTCCTGACTCCTTCCTAAATCTAGAATGACCCAACATATCTTGGTGAAAGTTTACCCTATCTCTTGATCCTCCTATGTCCCAGCCTCAGTGAAACATCTATGAAAAACCAATCAATGACATCAAACTATATAGGTCTTCATCAGTGGTCGACCAATGATTTCTTTCGAGACTACGCAGTAGCCAAACACTTCTGTATTAATAGAACCTTTTATCTGGTCTCCTAAACAAGATGATGTCCATGAATAGCTTCCTCTCCAGCCTCTAACCAACACAAGGGTGATCGACATGGCCTTCCATAAAATTTCTCATAAGTCACTATCTGTATAGGGGAACGAATGAAATTTTTTATGAGGATCAAACAATGGGTATATAACTCTCCTAGGAGAACACAAAATATTTGATTCATTCTCACAACAGGTCATCAAGAAACTTCATCCCGTGATCCAAATAGACATTATTCTAAGAGTGATATGTGGTACTTAGAATCACCTATGTACCTAATACCATCTACAACCCTTTCCATAAAAATTATGTAAACCAGGCATCCCTATTTGAAATGATTGTGTGGGTATCCTGTGAATTTATATTATCTCATGGATATAAAGCCTTCTTAGATCATCTACTGAAAAGGTATCTTTGATAGATATAAAATCAGTAAACTTTATGATCCTATCAACAAAAACCCATAAATCATCATTACCATGAGGTGACTGTGGTAAAACTGTCCCTAAGTCCATGACAACCCCATTCATTTTCTACTCAGGAATGGGTAGCTTCTATAAAAGTCCAAATTGTCACTGGTGTTATGCCTTCACCTACTAACATATGGAACATCTCATGATAAAACTAGATACATCTCTTTTCATACCCTTCAACCAGTATTAGAAATGAAAATCATGATATATCAAGGACACACTAGGGTGCACATCCCAAGATGAATAATGAAAGCCTCACATTATCTCTTCACGCATGTCTACTAAAACCCATATGCAACCACATACATGAATAATTTCATCCTGGACTATAGTCTAACCAAGAGTAGGTTCCTCACATTCCATAATCACATGTAGGACTAGGTTCTCAGAATTTGGTAGTTGCCTAATACACATTCTATACAAAAGTGTAGAGGTCACTACTACGGAAGGTTGAATTTTTTCCCCTGACTATCTTTCACCTCCATCTGCATCTCAGAGAACAAATACATAAGGTGAAACCCGATATTAGAAAGATTCAATTATTGTATCTATGTCCTCATTCTAATTTCATCATCCACTGCATTTAATTTACCAGGCGTGTAGGGAAGCTCAAAGTCCAAAGACTATAGGTATTCTAGCCACATTTACTACCTCAAAATTAATATCACACTTTGTAAATATGTACATGAGTCATTTTTGGTTTGTGTACAACACAAAACACTCTCTATGTAATGTATCCAACAACATAATTCATGAAAAAATATAGATATAGTGAGATTATGCATCGGTTAATTCCTCTTATGTGGCGGAAACTTTAGAGACTTATATACCACGACTCTATCTCTTGACATAATGACTTATCCTAGCCTGATACTTAATGCATCATAGAAAATAGTTTAACTTATGCTCTCAACTAGAAACATTAGTATCAGTGCTACAGTCAATCCCCCTTTTATCTCTTGAAAGGCTGAATCACCAGCATCGAACCATATAAAATTCACACCATTTTTAGTCAATCCCCTAAGAAGCGCTTCTAGGTGTGGTAAGTCCTATATTATAATTTTTTAATATCTATTCTACACTAAGAAACACTATACCGAAAAGTAATTCTTGGGATTCTCCCAGTAAACTACAATTATCACCTTCATTGGGTCTATTGATACTCCCCTCTATGAGATAATGAGACCAAGGAAATTAATTTGATACATCTAGAGGTGGTACATTGTGATATTATTATACTAGTAATTACCTCTCAGTGTATCCAATACGATGTAAATATGTTTGGCATGGTCAAGTTGATTGTGAAAATACACCAAGATATCATCCATAATAACCACTACAAATGAATGTTGATAAGGATGGAAGAAAATTTTATTTAGTACCATAAAGACTGTTGGCGCATTCATGAGAACAAATAGAATAACCAAATTTTCATATAGACTATACCTCCTAGGAAAATATGTGAGAGGTATTTCCAATGGTATAAAATAATGGTGATGATAACTGGATCTCAAATCAATATTTGAGAAAACCTGAGCACCGCGGAGCTATTCTAAGCAATCATCTATCTGTGGAAGAGGATACTAATTCTTAAATATCTATTGGTACAACTTCTATTAATCCACACATGGCCTGATAGAGTAGTCCAAAATTTTCACAAAAATGATTGATGAACCCCATAGATAATTAATGAGTATGATATAGCCCTTTGCCTCTAAATTCTATAGAAACCTCTTGATCTTGTGCATTGCAGAACTAGCCATCCTATAATGTGTAATGGATATTAATGCAGCTCCTATCACTAGCTCGATAGAGAAAACCACCTATCTCGCTAGAGGAAAATCTGAAAACTAATCTGAAAAAACATCCCAAAAATGTTCATGTACTATAGGGAAATATAACTGATGTGTTACCTAATCATCTAGATACAAACTCTTTATCTAGTCTTTCATCCTTCCCATCCTATGATGCTCAGGTCCATATCAGCATTCCTAGACATCCCATTTACCCTTGTTTGTAAAATTTCCCCCCTATGGTGATGTGAAGGTAACCTAATGGTGATAGAAATCAACAAGAGAATGAAAAGAGACCATACATTCAATGCATAGAATTATGTAAAAATTAGAAATCTCAAGGAAAAAGATGTACTATATGAAGTGAAACCCACCAATCTCTAGGCGCACTCCTTGCCCTAATGTATATCCTTTATTCTAATCCCCAGTGGAGTATCAATCATCATAAATCCCTCATAATTCTAAACACTAATCCTAAGAATCTCCATAAGTGTCATAAATATTCATCTATGAGAATCCCCTATATGTAAAAGAGCATATGCTAATGTAGCAGCTCCTAGAATTGTACCAATCAATATATAATGATCAAGAAACTTCTCCTCGTCTTTTGGTTGCACTATGTATATCTAGCATGTGCTATAGCTCTGTGATATAGCATGTCTCCCTTGAGAAGATCCACCATATTTTCACTTTATATCTAGGGTATGACAACCGCGACCATGACCACCGAGTCGCCTTGATTGTCCTACTGTACTCTACCTCCATGCCTAACAAGAAGCTGTTATTAATGCTTCTAAATTTAGAGTCTGTGAAAACCCTCTCTCAATGGATTTTGAAGGATAGGTTTGGAAAAATCATTATAGATGGACCATCTTACTACATGTTCAAAACTCAACTAATTCCCTCGTATAAATATTCCTCATATGTCCAATTATACAACTCTAGTCTCACCTCACCTAGATACTTGAGTATTTTATCTAGATAATAATATCAATGTGTACAATATCCAAATTATGATTCCTAATACTAATCTAAGTAGCACTGGATCTCAAGGCCAAAGCACCCTAGCTCGCACCCCCCAGTCTCATTGAGGTTACACTATGTGATATTCCCTTCATTCACTATTCATGCAATGATAGTCATCTAAAAGACATTCATCGATGATTAGATGTCATTCATAAGACCATCCTCATATCATATGACATTAGATAACACGTCACCCATTAGAGTAGGTGTGAAGAACTGGATATCCGTAAAATGGGGCGAATAATCGATAAGTGATAACATGATCTTCTTCATGTGCATGAACTCTCAGGATATTTCATCCCTCAATGTCTCATGATTGAATAAATAAATAACTTTTGTATGAAAATCCTTCCAGGACATCTCCCAATGAAAATCTATCTGATTAATTAATCCCCACAATTTCTTAGAGGAATAACATAGCATATATGTACCAAGATTTACCCCCCTCTGAAGAGGAATATCTAGAGTATAGAATATAGATTGCATGACCTCTATCCATGACTCAGTAGGTTGTGGTTTTCAATCCCCAAAAAACAAGGGAAGATGCTGCTGCTAGGACTCAAGTGTCAAATCTTACATAGTTGGGTCTATTAACAGTGCTACCAGAACTCTCATATAAAGCACAAAAATCCCCCATGGAACTGTACACCAACACCATTTTTATTTACTATCACAATTTCTTCTGTAGGCATGACTGGAATATCTACTTGTAACCAATATCCCACCACCTTTGGAGCATGATCATCGTTACCCTCAATGAACATGACTAGACGATGTTACGGTGTAATACCTCTACAAATTCAAAGCGCACACCTCAAATTAATATTGTTATGAATTATTTCCACATAAAGTGAAAATAATGAAATATGATAGGTACATGACTTCCTATATAAGAACACACCACTCAGCCATCTCCTTGATTTAGGTCCAAGAATCCAACAGATCTTAAAAAAGTAAGAGATATTACCGACTACCCACTACTAAGGTTGGGTCTAGGTCAATTTCTATATTATAAAAAATTGAATTTCCATTTTATATACATTAATTTTCCGGTATATCACAATTAATTTATAAATTTTGAAAAAAAATTGGTCACTATGTTCTGATCCATAAGGTCCCATACTCCTCATGAATCAAATTTTGTCACCCACTTAATCCACACCATAACACAAGAGAAGGTATATCTATCATGAAAACTATCAAAATATAATGAAACAAGTAATGAATCCTAAATTTAATGGAATAATGCATGGAATGTGATTCCTTTAAAGTTCCTAAAATGATACAAGAGATGGAATACCCTCATCTCATCAGGATTTAACAAAATATAACCCACAATTGAGTCAATAGTAACATCATAATTCAAGTGCATCACCCCATAGTAGAATTAAATAATCTATAATAGTAAAAATTCATAAAATAATAGTCTTATTCAAGGATGTTGGGATTTTTCCTATATGTGGGTTATTTATGCCTGAGCACAACACATTACCAAGTTTCTATTCCTTATGATCCTTTTCTACAGTCACCAAATCATAAAGATAAATAGAAATTAATTTACCATATACCACTGGTTAATGTCCCTAACTCTCATTCCATTAAAGGTTCCCCATGATAAATTGGCCACATGGCCTCAAGGGCTTCCTCCAAATGATAGAGGATGCCAAATAGAAATGAGGTGCTTGGTGTGACGTTGGGGATTCTATTCCCACAAAACAGTAGTGTAGGAACACGTAGATAAAATATCAGATAAGTTGAGGAATCAATAAATCAAAAAGACAAACAATAAATGAGGAAGATATGAATATATAAATCATACAGAAAGGAATATCATATAAAGAAGATTATTAAACATGTCACGTGTCTAATAAAGTATCCCAAATAGTTCTACATGGAACATGTAAAATACAGGTAAAAAAAATAAATGAATACCAAAAAGTATGCAAGCTAGAATCATGGAATTCATCCTAGTCCCTTTCTCCCCTATCCCTAAACAGTAATCAATAAACAGTACCAGTGGGGTTTCCGTTATCCACACTAACAATCATAATGTCATTTTGGGTACCTAATGTTGTCCTAAATAGGGTGTGAGACAGAAATCCCAGTAGGCAACCACCCAAGGTCTAGTTCCATCTAGTTAGTGATTATATGTAACAATCATTGTGTGAAGTTAGTAATATAATATATAAAGTAAGTACTAAAAGTAAAAATCATATAATGGACCATGTTCTCATTTAACAAAAAATCCATTCCTTCAATTTAATTTTGAATGTATGTCTATGAATTAATATTCATTCTAGTTTCATTTATAATAACGTTCATTTAATTATCCAATCTTATTTAATTTATAAATCTTGAGACCTGGCATGTAGCCCCTCATCCCCTGAAGTGATATGCTCAAATGATTCCTGAAGATTCCAACCATAAAGTGTAACATAAAGACTAAATAGAAGGTTGTTATTTGGATTAGAAGACACAACATGTAAAACATTCCATTCTTTATTCAAATAATTAATTATGAATCCGAGAACTTCCTGAGAATTCCTAATTTGGAATCCATGTATTGTTGTAGATGAGTCATGAACCAAACAATTTATAAGACCATTCTTGTAATTCCACATTATAATCCTGGTATCACTCTGTGTATGGTATAAAATCACTACCATTCAAGCCCATACATGGTAGTCCACTATGGGAGCCCAAGTATCAACCATGGTTTATATGATCAAATTCCCTATCAGTATGTACTTGGAAATCCATATGGAGTCCAAGTATCAATGAAAATATAGTAGAAAACCCCCAGGAGTCCATCCCTGGATGTCCATATAAGGAGTCCAAGTTTTACTCACATATAATCATGTTATAATCAAATTGAGTCCACCCATGGCCTTCATATAAGAACCCATGTGTCACACATGGAATATAAGAATTCAATCAATATCATTTAAGTATAAAATGATCATTACCTTATTCATTTAAATTAATCTCACCTCAAAAGGTGACTCAAGTCATGGATAATATTAAAAGTCCTAGTATTTAAATTTAACTCACATGTTCATTTTATTATAAAAAAAATCTCATGCATAAAATCCACAATATGGAAAGTGTCTTGGAGATCCCACTAGACTCGGAGCGGCATCGTTCTCCCCTTCTATGGCGCGCTAGGGTTTCCGCCTGAGCTCTCTATATCTCCTCTCATCTTCCCTTGTCTCCTCAGATCGGCTTATGTGATCTTCCCGGTGATGGTGTGTTTCTGATTGTGGGTCTTCTACAGCTTCACTCCATCTGGAACTGGCATGCTTCAGTTACGGGGTTCAGCTTTGCCTGGATCTAGTGAGTCGACGAATGTGGTCTTGTCAGTGATGGCCTCTATTCTGGAGGGTGACGGCAATATGGAGTGCCAGAGAAGGTTTTCCATGCTGGATCCAGATCTGGCATCGGCGGGCATGGCGTCGGGCTGGGTGATGCGTTGGCATCGGAGCGATGCGGAGGGGAGGAGGGACTTCTATTGGTCGGGGTCCTGGGTTCCTTAGACCAGGTCCGATCATGGTGGTTTATTTTGTTATCTACACTGCTAGTGTGATGTTTTGTAAGTGTGGCGGTCGGCTCTGGTTTATTATTCTTTAAGTTTTATCATCCATTTTCTCTGGGGTGCTTGCACTGGACGCTGGTGAGGGTGAGTTTGTGGTCTAGTTCTAAATGGATTTATTCCCAAAGCGGGGCATTCAGCTTCCGAATGTCTCAGAATCCTTCATTGGTGATTTCCCTTAGTGTGGTGTTGGGACATCCAGTCCTAGGTGACGATGGTATGGATTCACGCTCTTGGATTGTCTTTCGGTTGCATCGGTGACTATAGTGGTGGTTGAGAGTCATGAGGAGTGTGGTGGGGCTTGGTTGGTGTTGTCTTGGTGGAGGGTGACTTCTGGAATGTTTTTTATATCATCATTTTCTATTCATGGTTTGGAGATTTATAACTAGTCTCATTTGATCCTGAAGTTGAAATGTTAGTGCTTATAGAGTTGACCACTTAGACAGGTCCCAGAGGAGGATCTAGAGCTAACAGTTCATCTCTGCAGAGATTTTCGGATTTGGTTGTTTGAGAGGGTGTGGTGCCAGCCATCGGATCAGGACTTTTCTTTGTCACAGGACACTTGGTTGCCAAATAACTTTGCAATGGTGGAGAGTCATCATGATCAACTACTTGGGAGGGACGACTTCTTGTTGTTAGTCTGATTTTACACTTCTTGCCTTTGGGTGTAATTTGTCATATGTCTATGAAGTCTGTTTGGGTTCCTCCCCTTCTACAATTAAAAGGGGGCATTATCAAATACTAAAAAATATTAAGGCCTTCAGGCTGTTGGATGGAAAGTGTCTAGGGACGTGGATTCCATTCACTATTCTATATCAATGAAAATCAATATTAATCTTATGATTCAAATTATATATCAATTCATAATTCTTGTTAAAACTAAAAATTCAATATTAAACATCCCATGGAATGCAGTAATCTAAACACCTCAAAGATATCCAAATTCATATGCCATCATGATGGCCTATTTGGTCAAACAACACAAAAAAGTGGTGGTTCCAATTTGTGGTTAATAAATATTTAACATTTTTCAATGGGCGTCATTATTTTAATAGGTTTTACTTATCAAATATATTCAGGTATTAAATTCCATTTCAAGGGAATTGATTTGAGAAATGGGTGTGGTACACAACGTCATATACATAAAAACATTTAGTTTTAAGTAAAAGAATAAGACCACCTACTGTAGGTATGTAGTTGATTGATCATCCAGTGTTATCTCCTGATTTGACTTAGATCGGTTGAAAGTAGAAAGAACATATGAATAATATATAAATAGGGTATATTACATTTCACCAAAATAGCACAGTTGATACCAAACCAAAGTAGGAATTTCACAAAAGGGAATGAGAACTTTTGAAGATAGATCCAACAAGATGAATGGCTCTTCATTTTGAGTCTGGACAGAGAAGATATATCGATTTCTATTTTAGTAATCAAAGAGGTCATGAAAGGGGAGAGTTTTTTGTGTGGTATTAGAAGTGAAAAAGTATGTCTAATATAAGACTTAATTAATACAAAATCAAAAAATCACCTAAAATATAGGGTCACATGGTTTGGAGGAATGGTTGTCCAAGCCAAGCGCTAACTGTGAACCCTTTGGTATAGGAAAGGGGTACCCCACATAGTTTATAAGCATGGTTTGACTTATTATGAACAAACCATGAGAAACTCTTATATCAAGTGTGTACAGTTTTTTACATGATCCCTCACCCCATGTCTCACTGTTTGTCTTACTATGTGACATGTTAGACTCCAATATCTATCCACAATTGGTTATAGGTAACATTACGGCATGCCCCGATGGTTTCTTCTCACCATGAACCAGGTGTTTTCATCCAACAGATGGGTTCTAGGTTCGGAAATTTCCTTGAATATCCCTATTACCTATGTGACCTCAAAGGGCCCTCACATTAGGCTATAATAAATAATTTAAACTAAAATTTTATGGAAATAAAATATTACATACTTAAAAGAAGATATCAATTCTTACATTTAATTTACCCATTAATGTAATGTAATGTTAATTTATCATTAATTTAAAATATAAATTACTACGAATTTCATTTATTTATCCAAATAACTTATCATCAACATATATTTTTACAATAAAAATAACATTGGAAATTTTATTATAAATAATATTAAATCTAGATTTCCTTTCATAAAATATTTTTTTAACAAAAGTATAGTTACTCTATCAAACTAAGATATATGATCATTTTTTAGACCCCAATAAATTTTATCCCATTTAAAATAGTTATTTGTAAAATCAACATATTCCAAATATAGAGGTTGATTCCAATAAACCTCTTTAAAAATTACACAATTTATAAACTCAATTTTGACATCTGATTGAAAAATATAAATTTTTTAAAACATGAAAAAGATAATAGAATCCAAATGGAATCTATTCTAGAAACTGGTGTAATTTAATATTTAATATCATTACCTGGATCTTATAAATAAATTTTGGAAACTAATATGGCCTTATTTTTACTATATCATTAGACTGATTAATTTTTTTTGTAAAATCCATTTGGAGTCAATAGATTATTTATCTTTAGGTAAATCAACTAGATTACTTACTTTATTTCTATCAAACCAATTAATTACATCATACATAGATTTTACCAAATTTTAAAATTTTAAATCTTATTTAATATTAACTAGTACAAAATCAGGAATAATGGTAGGATTAGCGAAAAAAATTCAAAACTAATTTTCTATTTCTTATTACAGATTCAACATTTCTAAGTACATTTTCTAAATAATGATCTCTTTTTGTATCCAAATTAATAGGATCAGATGGAGAAGAGATGTTCTATACCTCAACAGATGTATTTTTATTTTTAGGTTTATCATCATCAAAGATAAACTCTATAAATTCTTCAATATGATCATCAAAATCTATGATCTATTTTTCATTATTTCCATTGAACATTACATTCATATAATCATTCATTAACATGGTTTCCTATTTATACAATCTATAATATTTACTATTATTTTAATATCCTTATAAAATTCCTTCATCACTTTTTGTATCAAATATTTCTAGATTATCTTTAGTATTTAGAATATAAACTCTACAACCAAAAAACATTAAATTAACCAATCATAGGAATAATTTTTTTAAACAAGTCATAAAGGGTTCTCATCAACATCATTCTAATGAAAACACCATTTTAGATGTATAAATCATTATTAAATAATTCATCCCATTAAATATTTTTGGTTAGTTTAATTAATTTAGAATAGTCCTTGTCATTTATTGAATATTTATGTTTCTTTGACATCATTTTATTATTGTGTTCTATGGGAAGAAAAGTAATGGAAATATCCACTATCTTGAAAAAATAGGTTATCTTGATAAAATTTCTCAACATCTAATTTAAAAAATTATCCTACTTTTTTACTTATTATAGATGTTATTAGATGAAAATTTAATTTTTAATATATTTATAGGAAGTAATAATTGTTTTAGGGTTTCACTTTTATGAGATAAGAGAAGAGTCCACGTAAATTTACTAAAATCATCTATAATTACAAAAAAAAATCTTAAGACCTAAACGACCAGTTCTCATGGGTCTAAATAATCTACATGAAGCATTTCTAAATATCTAGAAATATTGACATTATTAATTGGTCTAAATGAATCTATGAACTGATTACCATTTAGATAAGAATAACACACAAATTACTTGATTTAGCTTCTATATGTTCCAAATCATGTCCTTGTTTCTCCAACTTTTATTTTTATTGAAGATAAATATTTCCCAGTCTTATGTGCGAAATAATATGTGTTTTTCAAAATAATTTTATCATAATAAATTTTACTAGGAAATTTATGAAAAATCTATAGATTTGGTATATTATTTTCCATTAGCATAAAATAAAGTTGTATTATCTTAATAAGAATGACATTTATCATCTTCAAGTTTTAGTCTCATATCATTATAATTTTTTATATATTAATTAAATTTTATTTTAACCCCTCTATATTCATTATTTTATCAATTATTATACATAAAAATTTTCATAATTCTATATTACCTTTCAACTTTACTTTACTGTTATCATAAAAAGTGTTAATTCCTCCCCCACAAGAACTAAAAGAGAAATGTTAGATATTTCACTATTCATGTGCCTCGAGCACCCATTGTCAATATACCAAACAACTTTATAATTATTTATGAATGTTTCTTATAAAATATATTATAAAGATAGTTTGTTTCATCCCAATCTATTTTGGGTCAAACTAGATTAGTAATAAAAATATTAGGCACCCACACTGATTGAAGAAATTTATTGTAGTTTAAAGTAGAAGATAGATTCTTAGAAATAAATATCTTGGTGGGGAATAATGATTGAGGTAATCCTAAATAATTTTTTAGCATAGTTATTTTTCAGATTAAATTTTAATCAAGAAACATTTGATACATTTTCATTACTTATTTTAACCAAAGTAGTTCTATAAATATTTATAATCCATCAATTATAACGAAATCCAGCTTAAAATTTATTAGATTTTACCATAGAACTCATCTTATCAAAATTTTATTGACCTTGAAAAAATCAAATAAGGTCTATTTTATTGATGTAATTTCCCTTTTAAGATTTTTATTTTCTTTTTGAATAACTTCTACATTATCATAATTTTTAAATATTAACATGATCTTGTATTTTTAGATTTCATATTTTCATGTTTATGATTCTAGAATCACATTCCAATTTTATCTAATCCATCAAAAAACATCAATGTAATATCTTCATATTCATTAAATTTTTACAAGAAGTATTTTATAATTTAATTCCCATATTTTATCTTAATTATTTTATAATCTAAATAAATTTCAAATTCTTTTACATTCTTATTTTCCCTTTGTAATTCTCTATTCATTTTCACCATTCTCAAAATATATCTTTTAAAATTTTAATTTTTTTCAATTAATTATTTCTTTTTCATTTTCAATATCATGCTAACGACCTGAACTATAATTAGAATAAGTGTTTACCTCATTTTTATTTTTTATCATAAAGCATAGATTGGTTTATTTTTTCACTCTCATAATCATCGCTACTCAAGTCCAACCCATTTTTTAAACTACCTCCTGTATGATATTCACATTTTATCTCCATGTATTATTTGTCTTTCCCTTATTATTTTAATCATGGATTGACTGAATTGATGTGTCCCTTTTTTTAAACTCTTAGAATACTAGTTTTTAAAAATTGTATTTACTACTTTTACCTTTATTAATTCCCTTTCGGTCATCCTTTTAATGATCTATTCTATGATTCTTTCATAGCACATTTCTTTCCTTTCATGTATTTGTAGAACCTTTTTTTAAAATTTGTTGTTTTATCTGTCTTATATTAGTGTAACTCATAATTATAGGAATTAACTGAAACACTTATATTTTATTTGAATTCTATATCATTTATTTGGTCATGTTCTTAGCATTTCCATTCACCATATCAAGTTTATATTAAATATGTGAACCTATAAATTCGTCCATTGAATACTCAGTGAAATATATATTTTCATTAATCACTCTCTGCTTTGAGTGACATTTTTTTGGTAGATCTCAATGAATTACTTCAATGGAAACATCTTTCTTCAATTTCTCTATATCAACCCATTCCATTTACACATATTATTACATGAATTTTTAGCAAAAATATCCCACAAGTATAACCCCAAATATCATGAGGCCAATTTTATTTGGAATACTTGGATGATATTAAATCAAATGAAAAAACATGAAATCCTCAATTCATCATCCTAATGAGATCCTAATTCCATTTATCTCCTTAAACTATATAGGATAGCCTGGAGAATATATAATGAAATGAGTGATCTAAAAATCCTAGTAAGGGAATAAAAATAGGAGAAACATAACATGTGAATGAAAGGTATAACATGATATCATAAAATAGAGGACTCATGAGTAGTCACATGCAGCATAAACTAAAGAACACGATATCATACGATCATGGTAACATAGGAAATGTGGAAGCAATACAAAACATGACATAAATATAATCGAGGGATATCTTTTTAAAAAATATAACATGGTGGAAAAAGTACCACAATGGATTAGGTTTACTTCCAAATCCCATTCACGACACAACCTGAGACTATATATTAAGATAATACATATGAGAACTATATGTTAATACACATTATAGCATATTAATTATTTATGTTATCCGTATAATGTAAATTAATCATAAGGCATAACATAATAATTACCCATGGAAATAAAAAGGGTTGCATAATCATGCATTATACTAAAATCAACGGAAATTTCATAATGAAGGTGTTTGAGAATAAGGAATGTATTACCCTATAACTGGAAGGTAGAATAAGAGAGGTATACATTTGAGGGACATATATAAAGTCTTTATAAGATTTTTATTACATTATAGATAGAGATAAAGTGAGTTAGGTAAAGAATGATTATAGTCCAACGGAATGGGTGGTTTAGAGAGATCTATTACGTTGAACATGATTCACAACATGTGTTTTTTATCATCATTAATAATAAAAATATATTAATTATTTATTTTCTTAAAAAAATCAAATTTGTTTTTATTTTTAATTTTTTTATTACCATGTTATGTTTATTACATATTCGTCCATGTTTATGACAGAAATTTCGATGATATTCGACACATATATCCTAAATCATTTTAGAATAATGTATAAGGTTAAAAAAATTGTAAATTTATCATCCCAAAAATATCAATAATTTCATAATTTTAATTTTTAGACATCTATTATACTTTACAACCCAATATTTAAGGTTGGTTATGAAAAACAAACTTTGTTACAATCATGAAGATGGTAAGCCATATGTACACATGAGTAACATTTTCATTTTTCGATGATCCTGAGGGAATGAAGATAAAAGTTAATTTATATATTCATAATTATTAATGTATCCTAAATATCAGGTTGTTTAAAATATACTGACATATATCATCCATGTGATGTGGTAATAAAAAATGAATGACATCACTTTGCGAGCCAATAGTCCTCCTTACACACAAACAAGGTTATCATTTTAAGTGGATAGTAAGGTAATAAAGTATATGATATATTAATTTTATATAATGATTAATATTTAATGAATATCATATTTAAAAAATAAATACATAATCTAAAAAATTTTCTTTGAGATGATGATGAAAAATGAATTACAACAGTTCGTGAGGTGGTAGTTTTCCATACAACCGATTGATGGTTTTGTTTCGCATTTTATAGAAATAGAGATGGATTTATATTATGAAATTAACATTTTAACATTTTATTATATGGGATATATTGATTTTATTATATCATCATGATAGATAAATATTTTATGTTGCTGGATGAAGAAACAAAACAAATATTCTCAGTTAAGAACAATGCATCTTCTACGGACCTCCTCTTTAGGATTTTACCTAAATCCTCCCTAAATTATATTTGAGTTAAAACTAAAGACTCTAGGATATTGTAAGGGGATAGGGTGTTCCCTTTTTTAAGGGAGGAAGAGAGACATTCTTATATATACCCTAATCTATTCAATAATGGGAAGTCACTCTCCTAAAAAGCAACTCTAAAATTGAAAAATAAAGGATTTTAAAAGATATAAGGTCACGGCCCATCCTCGGGGCCCGTTCCATGACTACCTCGTGCCCGCCTACCATAGTCCAGGGGCTGGCGACTTGCACCAAAGGCGTAATCCCGAAAAAAATGCAAGTAATTTCCTTTTAACCTGTAACACACACACAGTCTGAACACAATAAGTAGAGGAAACAAGTACTAAAATAGAAAAGTAATGTGTGCTGAAAGTAAGTGGGTCAGTATATAAATCTAACTGAACAAAATGTATAAGTAAAATTAAATAGGAAAAAACAGCTCTTGGATCATCTGCCTAGGAATCATAACTGAAGGGTAGGTACATAACTCGATCAACTCATCCCCGCGGTACATCCCGTCTAGTCCAACTCCGAGAAGCCTCCGTCCATCACCCTCATCCTCGATCACTATTGTCCAACATTTACACAGAACACAACAAGGTGCAGGCGAAGCCCGCATAGGGGTGAGTATAACAATACTTAGTTGGGGACCCTGAGACCCCTGAAGGTCTCCAAGAATCTAAAAAGGATAAACCACAGTAGAAAGATGCAATCATGAATTATCAACCAACCCTACTTAGGTATATGCCCATACATATACCTATGTTACCAGTCATAGTCCGGCTCTAACTCTTGAGCCTAAACAGAACCCAATCAATAATGGAACTAAGGTCAATCACATCGATGATAATGATTAAAAGACAAAACTCATCTCACAAAGGTATACATATTTCGTAGAGTGATAGAGATGATCAGATGTAGTCACTAATATATCTAAGCTATCGGTCCCACACAAGATACATGACCAGCTAAGCTGTCGGACCCACACATGATACAGGACTAGCTACTCTGTCAGACCCACACCGGATACAGGAACATAAGTCAGAACTGTTGGACCCATGGAGGAGCCTGGTATAGTAGTCATCACTTTCGAACCCATGTAGGATTCCGGTACATTATTCAACACTGTCGAACCCACGTAGGATTCCGGTACAGTAGTCATCGCAGCCAGCTCTAGGGTTCCCACATAGAGCACGCTCGATTCTGGGAGGGTCTGCTCCTCAATTCAAGTGTTGATACATCAAATATGACGAAATTCTGAGTGGATGTATCCCATTGTTTGGTCTCATCATAAGGAACCCAACGCGAAATACGGAGCATCAATCGGACGCTCGACCTGAGAGTTATTGGCATTTCTGTTCTAGGGGCCCGATTCGATTTACGCTCGATCCAAAACCGGCCGTTTTCCAAAAAATTTAACAAATCAATTATAGTATCGCAAAAGGACCGCCTTGTCGCAAGGGTCCTAGTTCCGTAAACGGTGCGTCGATCGGGCACGATGTGTAGCAGTTATTCGTATTTAAGATAAGATGACACAACCTGTCAAGCCCATTTGGCTGGTGGGTCAAGACATTTAAGCATAGACGGGTCCGTCCCGTCAGGCCTAGTGGGATGGTGGGTCGGCCCGACCCGGCTTGGTGGGTCTGACCCAGCTAGGGGTTAGCCTAGCCTGGTAGGGTGCGACCCACCGGCAGACCTGGCCCATGCTGCAGGCCGGTCCTGTTTGCCCGGCGGCGCCATCAAGCACCGCCTCTTTTGCTGCCCAGCCTGCCAGTTCGCCCAGCAGAGCAGCCCTCGGAAGCAGCCCGCGGTCTTCTCCGTGTGGCACCTGCGAGCACCACAAATCTCTAGCCCGGCTGGCAAGCGGCCGACCGGCCCGGTTCGGCCATGCGGCCCGCGGACGCGGGCCGCGTCCTCCACCTCCCTATGGTGCCTACGGGTGTCGCGGTTCCTCTAGTGGGTCGGCTGGTCAGCCTGCCAGTTGTCCTATGATCTGGGCGGCCCGAGTGGCCGCAGAATCCTTCATGCGGCCACCGCTTCATCTACCACCTCTGGTTGCCAGCGCGTCTTCTGTTCGCCACAGCCCGCAAGGCCATGGACCCCTTCCTTCGGCTCCGCCTCGGATGTCATCAAATGGAAACAACAAAGGGGTGGGTCAGGAAGTGTTCTTGCAGTCTGAACCCTCCTAGGTACATTTATAACAATCAGCACATTATTCCACCAATATAGTGATGTAGAATTTCTGGTAAAATCAAACATTGACATAACCCCCACCTAGATTGGAAGTACGTTGTCGAAGGCACGGAAAAAGAATTTGAAGATGTTGTCAAATGTTTCGCTCATCACATGATTCTCATTCCGGGCTCAAGTGTCATCCTATCTCTTCATCAGTGATTGTGCGTTCTTCGTTAAAGAGGAAGGGATCTCTCAATGTTCAACCCAAATTCTTCCAACTCCACAAAAATAATACGTGCCAACACAAAATATTAGCTTTGGATATTTTTTTATTCTTGAAATGAATTCAAAGTAAATAAAATTAATTAAGTTGATTCAATTAATTAATTACAAGGGTGTTGGCACATTTATTAGGGGTTGAAAGGTGTAGAGGATCCCCACATTAATGGGGGTTTAAGGGAGTTAAAGGGGAGTTAGAGAGGTCAGGAGGGCCCCACCTGATAATCCACCCAAGGGAGGTTATGTGCGGGTGGACCCCACCACCATAACAACATCTCGATGGAGTTTGGGTGTGAAGGGTCCCACCACCAACCTCCCTTTGGAGGTTTTAACTACCTTTTAAATAAAAAATATGTCACACATATTTTTATCTATTTTATATTGGAACCCCAATTAATAACTTCCATTCAAAATGAAACGCAACTGCGGTAAAGGTATCCTTAAGTGAATACCGGCACTGTGTGTTTAACGGTGCCTTCATCTTTCAATTCTGATCACCGGTTCAAAAGATATTAAATCATGCACATACGTTCACTGAACGTACCCAATAAAACATCAGAAATTGATTCCAGGCACACCGGGCCTCGGAATCATGCGCCATTAGAAACTGTGAACTCGTAAAATTCCCATGTGTTTATGATAAAAATTTCCATAGGATTTTTGGGTCTTTACATTCTCCCCACCTCAGTGCTTTACATCCCCGTAAGCTACAACACACACTAAGGAAACAAATGGAGGTACTGAGCACACATCTGAGCCTCCCGCTCCCTTGATCTCTTCTAGAGGTTCACATGCTATCAGCGAACACACACCAGAGGAATCAACAATCTATACAGGACCCGTTCTTGTCGATCCTGAATCTCCAATGGAACCTCTGTGAATGTCTCCCCATCATTGATGTCCAAATCCCTATGATCGATGATGTGGTACGGGTCATGAACGTATCTACTAAGATGAGATACATGGAAGACGTCGTGCACCCTGTGCAACTGAGGTGGAAGAGACAGGCGATTAGCCACCTCGCCTACTATGATGAGGACCTGGAACGGTCCGATGAATCGCGGAGATAACTTTCCTCCTTAGCCACATCTCCTCAGACCTCATCGTGGTGAGACCAGTAGGAAGACGTAGTCACCATCTTCGAACTCCAGTGGTCTTCATCTCCTATCAGCATAGGACATCTGCCTGCTTAGTGCAGTCTTCATCCACTCATGGATGATCTGCACCTTTTCCATCGTAGCCTGCACCAAACTCTGGTCCTACAAGTGCTGACTCCCCTAGGTCAGTCCAGCACTGTGGTGATCTGCAAGGTCGGTCGTACAGTGCCTTATAAGGTGACATCCCAATGGTGGTGTGGTAGCTATTATTATACGAAAACTCCACCAAGGTTATGTGATCCTCCCAGCAGCGACCAAAGTCTAGGACGCATACACGGAGCATGTCCTTGATAGTCTGAATGGTCCTTTCAGTCTGACCATACGTCTGAGGATGGAAAGCTGTGCTCAAGAGAAGTTGCATCCTAAAGCCTCCTACAACCCCTTCTATAGAAGGGAAGTGAATGAGGAATCTCTATTAGAGACGATCATCGATGGCACACCATGAAGCCGTACGATCTCTTATAAGTAGAGGCATCCCAAGCTCTCTACTGTGACCTACTCTCTGATCGGTAGGAAGTGGTCTGACTTTGTGAGTTTGTTGAAAATCACCCAGATAGAGTCATGTCCTCTGGATGTACGTGGAATTCACGTCACAAAATCCATGTATATCATATCCCACTTCCACTCCAGAACCTCTAAGGGCTGAACCAAGTCTGCTAGAACCTGGTGCTCCGCCTTCACTTGCGGACAAGTGAGGCTTCACGAGACAAACATTGCGACTGGCTTCTTCATACCCAGCCACTAGTGCTATTACCTGAGGTCCTGATACATCATCACCACTCTTGGATGTACCATTAGAGGGGAAGTGTGGAACTCCCTCAACACCTCATCCTATAGTGCATCAGGTACCATGGTACGTCCTCTAAAGAGGATGACGTGCTCCCCACATCCCGAAAACCCATCAGGTGCATGCCCTGAGGATATTGGAGGATGTCATGTCTCAAAGTCAACATCCCCATGTTGTGCCACTCTAACTCACTGAAGAAGTGGAGGAGTGACTATGAGCGACTGAAGAAAGGCAATTCCATCTCTACTCAAAATGGATATCTGCAACACAACCAGCCCCTCTGTCGCCTCTCCAAGCGGTTGAATGCATGACCTTCTGTTGAGAGAATCTTTTACAACGTTTCCCTTCCCTGGACTATAGACTACTTTAAGCCATAGTCCTGGAGGAACTCGATCCATAGTCTCTCTCTCAGGATGAGGTCCTTCTATGAGAAGATGTAACTAAGACTTTGGTGGTCATAATAGACTCTAAAACTCCAACCAATCAGATAGTGCCGCCACATCTTCAAGGTGAAGAACACTGCTGATAACTCCAGCTCCTTGGTAGAGTAGTTCTACTCATGCTATCTCAACTGATGTGAATCATACGCGATCAATGCTCGCTCTGGCATCAGGACACACCCAATTCTAGTCCCATATGCGTCGCAGTAAACTATGTACCCTACACCCTCCTCTGGTAGCCTCAAGATTGGTGTACTGATTAATCTCTGCCTATGCTCTTGAATTATCAACTAGCATCTATCTGACCACACAAAGAGTTTCCCCTTCTTCATCAATGCTGAAAGCGGTGCTGAAACTCTGGAGAATTCTGGCATAAATCTTTGATAGAACCCAGCCAGACCCAGAAAACTCTGCACCTCTATCACACTCCGGGGTGGCTCACAAGCAAGTACTTCCACGATCTTCACTAGATCCAATGCAAATCCAGCCTCTTAGATGACTTTTACCAATAAATAAACCTTTAGAATCCAAAACTTCCACTTTGAGAGCTTTCCAAAAGCATGGTGCTCTCGGAGTGTATCCAGTACTACCCACAAATGGTAGGCGTGCTCCTCTTAAGTAGTCAAGTAGATCAGTATGTCATCGATGAAGACTATGACAAATAGATCGAGGTAATGCTGGAAGATCATATTCATTAGACTCATGAACACTGTGGGTGCGTTGGTTACGCCGAAGGGCATAACCAAGAACTCGTAGTGGCCATACCGACACCTGAAGGCCATTTTATGCACATCCTCACCTCGAACTCTGAGCTGGTGATAACATGATAAGAGGTCTATCTTCAAGAACAATCATTCTCCCATGACCAAATCAAAGAGGTCGTCAATCCTTGGGAGTGGGTACTTGTTCTTCACAGTCACCGGATTCAAGAGATTGTAGTCGGCAGACAATCGTAAGCTCTCATCTGCCTTCTTGGCGAACAAAATAGGAGATTCCTTGGGTGAAACAATTGGCCAGATAAATCCCTTCCCCTGCATGTCTTCCAGCTATACCCGCAGCTCCTGATGCATGGCGGGATCCATCTGATATGTTGGAGTAGATATCTGTGTTGTATCGGGGTACAGGTCAATGTAGACTTCTACCTCTCTGTGAGGAGGTAGTCCAAGAATTTTTCCAGGGAATACATCCACTTACATATCCACCACAATAGGAAAACTTATACTCTACACATCAACCGCTCCGAGGATGAGGCTAGCTAACTAATGTGTGATCAGCTTCCCCCACCTATGCGTCAGTCCATCATGCGCTGCAATGGATCCATTCTCATTGGGGAAGGTGAACATGGTCTCATCCCTTTGGATACACCGCACATTGCACCTAATATAGTAAATATGATCATGAACTGTGGATAACCATTCTATACCCAAGATGATGTCGTAAGGCCTCGATGCCACTGTAAGAAGATCTCTGCCGAAGCTCTCACCACCTAGAGTAAGCTCACTCTTCCGGCACCAGTGCGTAATCGTCGAGTCTGCTCTGTAGGAGTCTCTAGCCCTATGGATCGAGCCAATGAGTCTGTTGGAATCACTGAGCTCCAAACGAGGGCAGTGGCAATAAAAGAATGAATCACACCTGTGTCTATAAGTACTACAGCAAGGGTAGAGTTGACACAAGTAGTACCTTGAATCATCTCAGGGGCGCCGTAGTCGTAGGCCTTGATGGCATGATGCTAGGCCCGCCTCCGTCCTCTAGCTCCCTGTGGTCGAGGTGGACGTCCTGGTGGTGGTAGTGGGGGTAGAGCCTCGAAACGTCTTCCACCACCCGTTGCTCGGCCGGCTCCTCTACCATGTCTGCCTGCTCCCTACGGACCACCATAGTCAAATCACTACCTCTGCCTAGGAGGTCTTTCAATTGTCTACTGCTCATCATCATGGAGGGTTAGGCAGTCTCGATCGATGTGGCCCTGCCCACCACATGCATAGCACTGACTGTCCCTGTATAGCTGGCTCTATCTCGTGTGCCCCGCACAAATGAACCTGTATCCTGGGGTAACCCACCTGATTTCCTGGTCCGCTTGGACATCTGCATCATCTATCTACTGTCGGCTGCAGAAGACTCCACTACGTGTCTCCCTATGGTGGGTCTCGCTGCTGGTGACTTCTTAGCGAGAAAACTCTCCACTAGAAGGGCTCGCCCCAGCACCCCTTCCTGCGTCGGGATGCTGAGGGGAATCATCAAAGCCCTGATCTCATGCCATAGTCCCCGCTCAATGGTTTGAGCACTGAAGTACAGGTCCCGTACCATATCTGTGGAGTATCGCAAGAGGTCGCTGAACCTCGCTGAGTACTAAGATACTATCATGATGCCCTACTGTAGATGAAGTAACTCGTTAATACGCACCGCATGAAGGGTGGCTGGAAAAAACTCTGAGAAAATGCAACTCTAAAATTTTGTCCAAAGTAATGATGCCTCATCATCCACCTGGAGCATCAGGCTCCACCATCTTCCTACCACCACATGCAAGAGACTCGTGGTAAGGATCACCATGAGGCTAGCTGGTGTCCCTACCATTATGAAAACTCTCACGACACCCTCCAGCCAATCCTCAGCAAATTGGGGGTCCATCTCTCCCAATAACTTGGGCGGCCTCTAGTGATAGAACTCGTGAAATGCACTCAGGCGGCGTGCACTCTGTGCTGCAAGAGCTTGTGGTATCAGTGTCCTAGCGGGTTGTGGTACCACTGGTACCTCCACGGTGATGGGGCCCTGCCCCAAGGCCTCATCGCTCAGAGGGCTACCATCTTGTATGAAACTCGGAACCCTACTTGGTTGCCTTCATGGGGACATCCTGAAAAGAAACATGGGTGCCATGGTTAGAAAAGTATACCTGGTGAGGTGAATCAATGTAATCATGAAGAAAACTTTTTCAAAGGAAACACACACTCAATCAGTGTTTTCGTGCACTAAGTCAGAAATCAGATGCCAGAGTCCTAGTGTATCGATACGCCGGCCGTTACACCAACACCGGTTTCCCTAAACTGATAACTACACCCAAATAACATAACATGATTGTCGTTAAATGAATCAGAGTCCAAGTTCTGCAGTAGAACCGAATCCTATGATACAAATTTGTCACAACCAGTCCTCAAGGTCCGTGCTGGGACTACCCCAATCCCACCATCCATAGGCTAGGGGATGGCGACTAGCACCAAAGTCGTAATCCCAATAGAAAGGGAAGTCATTGCCTTTTAACATGTAACACACACAGTCTAAACAGAAGCTGAAGAGGAAACAAGTACTAAAATAGAAAATTATGGTGTGCCGAAAGTAAGTGGGCCAGTATACAAACCCAACTGAATGACATGTACAAGTACAACTAAATAAGAAAAAATAGCTCATGGATCGTCTCCTTGGGTATCCTACCTGAAGGGTAGGTAATGAACTCGATAAACTCATCACTGCGGTACCTCCCATCTAGTCCAGCTCCGAACAGCCTCCGTCCCTCACCCTTAGCCTCGATCACTGTTGTCTGTCGTCTGCACCGAACACAACATGGTGCGAGTGAAGCCCATGCATGGATGAGTATAACAATACTCTGTAGGGTACCCTGAGACCCTCATAGGTCTCCCAGAATCCACAAAGGATAAACCATAGTAGAAAGATAAAATCATGAATTACCAACCAGCCCTACTTAGGTATATGTCCATACATATACCTAAGATACCACTAATAGTCCGGCTCCAATTTTTAAGCCGAATCACAACCCAGTCCACAAAGGAAGTAAGGTCAATCACATTGATAATAATTATTGAATGACCAGAATTAGCTCACATAGGTATACATATTTTTTAGAGTGACAGAGATGATCATATGTAGTCACTGATTCATCTGAGCTGTTAGACCCCCACAGGATACAGGACCAACTAAGATGTCAGACCCACAGAGGATGCAGGACCAGCTACTGTGTCGGACCTAGACAGGATACAGGAACAGAAGTTTGAACAATCATATACATGGAGGATCCTAATATAGTAGTCATCGCTATCAAACCCACATAGTATTCTAGTACAATAGTCATCATTAACGAACCCAGGTAGGATTCTAGTACAGTAGTCATCGCATCCATCTCTAGGGTTCCCGCACACAGCATGATCGATTCCGGGAAGGTCCGCTCCTCGAGTCAAGTGTAGATACATCAACTATCATGAAGTCATGAGTTGATATATCATGTTGTTCCGTATCATCATAATGAACCCAACGCGACAAACGACGCGTCAATCAGATGCCTGGTCTGAATGTTATTGGTGTTTCTGTTCTAAAGGCCCAGTTGGATTTACGATCGATCCAAACCCGGTTGTTTTCCAAATTTTTCCAAAACTCACTTAGAGTATCTCAAAAGGATCAACTCGGTGAGAGGGTACTAGTGACATCGAGGGAACGTCGATTGAACATGCACTCTAGTAGTTATTCGTATTTATGAAAATACGGACCAGCTCGTTAAACCCAGTGGGCTGGCGGGCCGGCCCATTTAAGCGAAGACGGGTCCGGTCCATCGAGCTCAATGGGATGGCGGGTCGGCCCGACCCGGATAGGCGAATCCGACCCGGATGGGGGTTGGCCTGACCCGGTGAGCCGCAGCTACCTACGGACCCGGCCCGCACTGCTGGCCAGCCCGGTTCGCCCGGCGGTGCCATGATGCACCACCTCCATTGCTGCCCTACTGGCCGTAGCTTGATGGTTCTACCCAACACACGCAGCCCGCACACCGAGCCGCGGTTCTTCCCACATAGCGCCTGCGGGCGCCGTGGTTTTCCAGCCCTATCAGCATGCGGCCGACCGATTCCCCCAGCAGAGCGGCCCGCGGAAGCGGCCCGCGGTCTTCTCCACGTGGCGCCTTTGGGCGCCGCTAATCTCTAGCCCGGCCGGCAAGCGGGTGGCGGGTTTGGTTTAGACGACCAGACCATGGAGACGGGCCGCGTCCTTCACCTCCACGCGGTGCCTGCGGGTGCCGCGATTCCTCCAGCGGGCCGGCTGGTCGACCAGCCGGTCGTCCTGCGGTCCGTGCAGCCTGTGTGGCCAATGGACCCTCCACGTGGCTGGCACGCGGCTGCCGCTACCGCCTCCACCTCCGGTCGCCGGCATTTATTTCGTTCACCATGGCCCGCTTGGTCGTGGCCCCCTTCCTTGGGCTCTGCCTCCGTTGTCATCAAATGGAAACAAAAATGGGGAGAGTCGGGCTATGTTCGTGCAGTCCAAACCCCCCTCATTACATTTATAACAATGGGAACATCATTCCTCCATCTTAACAATGTAGAACGTATGGTAGAATCAAAAATTAAAGTAACACCTACCTCAATTGGAAGTACGTTGTCGAAGGCATGGAAAAATAATTCAAAGATATCGTCGAATGTTTTGACCATCACATGCCACCGATTCCGAGCTCAAGCATCGTCCTCGTTCTTCATCGGTGACGGTGCGTTCTTCATTGGACAGGAAAGGCTCTATCACAGTTCCTCCCAAATTCATCAAACTCAACCCAAATAATATGTGCCAACCCAAAATAACTACTTTGGCTATTATTTTTTCTTGACATGAATTCAAAATAAATCAAATTAATTAAGTTGATTCACTTAATTAATTACAAGGGAGTTGGAACATTTAATTGGGGATAAAAGGTGTAGAGGCTCCCCCACATAAAGGGGGGTTTAAGGGAAGTAATGGGGAGTTAGAGAGGTCGGGTGGGCCCCACCTAATAATCCTCTTAATGGAGGTTATGTGCGGGTGGGCCCCACCACCACAACAACCTCCCAGGGGAGGTTTGGGTGTGATGGGTCCCACCACCATCCTCCCTTTGGAGGTGTTAACTACCTTTTAAATTAATAATATGTCACACATATTTTTACCTACTTTATTTTGGAGCTCCAATTAATAACTTCCATTCACCTTGAAACACAGCTACGTTAAAGGTCTCCTCAAGCGAATACTAATGGTTCGAGTTCAATGGTTCCTTAGGATTTCAATTCCAATCACCATTTCATAAGATATAAAATCCCACATGTACATTCACTAAACGTACCTGAAGAAAACTTCAGAAATTGATTCTGGGCACACTGAACCACAGAATCTAGTGTCGTCAGAAACTGTGGACTCATAAAATTTCCATGTATTTAAGAAAAAACTTTCCACATGATTTCCAGGTCTTTACATATAAGGCTTATAAACACCTATAAAATAAAAAATAAACATTTTTTAAACATGTAATTCTATCTCCATTTTTATTTTAACCCCATGGAAAACTAGTTTCAACGTTAACTATGGTAACATATTTTTACTTATTTTAATAATAATTAAGAAATAAAATTTTGTTGAAACTATTATATAATAATAATTATTTGGATAAAAAAACTGAATATATTTTATAAAATTCAATTCAATGAAGTGGAAGAATAAAATTTAAAATTAAACTCAGGGATGTGTCAAAAATTTGTTTGTCAATAAATACATTTTTCAAGCATAAAATAATCTTATTATAACCATATGACAAGT
Organism: Viscum album; assembly: GCA_963277665.1. Lineage (NCBI taxonomy): Eukaryota > Viridiplantae > Streptophyta > Magnoliopsida > Santalales > Viscaceae > Viscum > Viscum album. The sequence goes on from OY728159.1 coordinate 1,921,952,862, forward strand.
AATATTAATTAAAATAATTTAAATTTAAATTTATATATATATAATATATAAATTAAATTAAAATAAATCCTAATTATTTTTTATATTAATTAGTTAATATGGAGAATCATTATTCATTTTAAAACAGTTTTTAGATAAACTTTTTTTAATGCCTAAAAATAAAGTTATATTATAATCACGTATGATGATAGTTTAAATATTATTAACTGGATTAAATAAATATAAATAATTATTACTTTTATATAAAATTATTTTAAAATAATATTTGGAATTTTAAAATATCTAATTTATTAAAACTAAATTTCAGTTTTATAAAAGATCAGTATTTTTCAATACTCACTAAAAAATTAGTTTTTTCCAAAAAAATCCCAAATTTTAATCCTAATTTAATAGTGATATGTGGATTTTAAAAATTAATTTTATTTTATAATTTGAAAAGATAAAAAAATTATGTATAATATGTTCTCACAAAAAGTAATAAATATCAATTTTGAAGAAAACATATTATTTTGAAGAATAAATGTCTATTAAAAATTGAGCACCTATTTGCTTTGAATTTATAAATTCAATAAAAAAATATATATCTATTTCATAAATTTTTTAATTCTATTCAAAAATAATAATATAATGGATTTGTTATAATGTACATATTTAAATAATCATGGTTCATTTGGGTTTAGTGTAGCATATCGCATATTCTATCAAAAGTATTTTTCCATTTTTAAAAATAGATGTTTTAAATTCTTACCCCTTAAAGAAATTCAACATAAAAATTTTATATTAAATACTAATGTAAAAATATGTCGGGGTACATTGACATCATTTCCTCTTCTAGTTCACATGTTTTTTCATCAAACTTTTGGTTTTTCCACAACAATTTAACAAGATGAGTTGTCTTATTTAGTTGAACATTGTTTCAATGATCTATGATCTTCACTATATTATAATAATACGAGAGGTATTTCATCATTGGAACCACCTCTAGATTTAGTATCTGTTAGATGTCTGGTATGAAGTTCCTCAAGAAGATTAAATGGAACACATCATATACTTGAGATAGGTTTGGTGAGACTCTTAGTTGATATGCCATCAGTTTGATTCGATCAGGGATCTCAAAGTGGAAAATGTTTCTAGGAAAATATTTCTATTCTTTTGAAAACTCAAAACATTCTTAAAAGGTGAAATATGAAAGAACACATTATCTTTAACCTCAAACTTCATGTCTCATCGAAATTTTTTTACTTTTATTTTTGTAAACTTATTGTGGATTTCCTGTGATAATGATTGGTTTAAACCTTCTCAATCATCTCTTGGACAAGGTCATGCCCTATTATACTCCACTCTCTAACATTATCCCATCATGTCATATTCCTACACTGTTTCCCATATAGCTCCTCATAAGGTTCAATTTCAATGCTCGAATGGAAGCTGTTTCTATAAGATAACTCTACTAGGAGTATGTGTTAATCCAAATAACCATGAAAATCCATTGAATAATATCTCAGCATAACCTCTAGGGTTTTAGGGTTCTCTCAAACTAACCACACTACTAAGGGTGGTATGTATTAATGAAAATGAGTTCTTTATCGAATTCGTAATAAAGGCTTCTCTAGAACGTTGAGGTAAACTGTGGATTTTGATAAAAAAACTGAGAGTGGAACTATATGAAAGCTGATCACTTCCATTATGTATATCATAGTGATTTGGTCAAGAGATAAATATTCCTTGATAACAATTAAATGTTCTGAATTAATAAGTTGATTAACTACCACCGCGATGGTGTTATTTACATTAATTTTCATGGGGAGTCCTATAACTAAATCCATGGTTATGGCTTCTCATTTACATACTAGTATGGGAAATGGTTTCATAATACCTTTAGAATTCATTCATTCAACTATGACTGGTTGGAATAATAATCATCAGTACACAAATTATGAAATCTCACACAACATTTTTCCCATACCTGCACTAGTGTTGATGGGACACATATTGGAGTTCCAAACCTTATGACCACATTTTCATCAAAGTAGAACTCTGGAATATTCACACCTTTATTGGTTTCACCTCATCATATTTTTCATCCTTCTTAGTCCTCTCAATAATTGATGGTTGATACATAATTTGAGAAAGGTAGGATGAAGATCCTTTTACTATTACCATATTTATAATTTTCATGTCTAATATGATTAGATCTTTCTCAATTATCATCATTAATAAAAAAATTATATAACTTCTAATTTGAGAATCTTCCACATTATTGTATTTCCCATGATGGTAATGGATTTAATAGTCATAGACCTAGATAATATCTACAAATATTCACTGGAACATGATAAAATTATATTGTGTGAATTTAAATTTAGGGATCTTGTGATCCATATATTTTTCTCACTTCTCCCCATAAGGATAATGTCACCATATATTCAATACAATGATAACTGTATCCAACTCTATGTATAGTGTGGGATAGTTTTTCTCATGAACATTCATCCACCTAGAGTCATAAGTTATCAATTTATCATTTTGAATTTGTACACAAACAAACCCCCTACATTTAAGCATTACTATAAACCACAAATTTGTTCCCCACTTGAGAGTATTGTGAGTATTGGTGAAGTGATAATACCCTATTTCATATTATTAAATCTCTCTTCATATTCAGTGGTCTATAAAATCATTACTCCCATCTTTATTAGATTTGTTAGAGGGTCTGAAAATCATGAAAATATTTATACTAATCATTAGTAATACCTTGCTAATCCAAGTAAAATATGGATCTCTATTATAGATACTATTATATGATTTCCCTCAAATTACTTTGTCTTAGAATAGTCCAAATATATCCACTATTTATGATATTATTACCCAAGAACAATACATCCTTCATCCATTACTCACATTTACTATTACTTACAAATATTTTATCCCTTATAAAATCTATTAAGACCATATTCAAATGCTCCCCCTTACTTTTAGAGTAAATCAAAATAACATCTATGAAAACATAAACAAATTTTTTGAGGTAATCTCTGAAGAATCAATTCATTAAGTCCATAAATATTACTAGACCATTAGTGAGACTAAAATCCATCACAATGAACTCAAAGTGTCAATTCATTATTCGAAAGGATGTTTTGGGAATATCTTCTTTCTTAGAAGTTAATTGGTAGAATCTCATTTTCAAGAAGTAATTATATAAAACCATTTTCTAGATTTACTTGTAACTACTAATTCAACAATTCTTACTCAATGGTGGATATCCTATATGGAGTCTTTGATAAGGAAAAATATCTTGGTGTATGTTTGATTGAGAACTCTACATCCCAATCTTGAAGAAGTTGAGGTAACTCTTTGGGGAATGAAAAAGTATAATTACTCACAATGTGAATTCTTTCAATCACAATTATTTCCTTTTTCTAAATCATTTTGGATATATATTCTTTCTCATAATGTAATAATATCCACCCATTGATATAAGTTTAGAGGGAATATTCATCCTCTACCATACACTTTTATATAATTAGTGGGTAACATAGCACATGGAGAGTGATCTACCTTTAATTATAGTTAATGTTTGATTTATATAAGGATAACCAATACATTCCCAAAATAGCTTCAAAATTAACTAAAGTAAGTAATATGTGATTTGGTGGAAAAATATTTCCACAAACATTGAATAGGGAGGAGTTATATACTTGGGATGTATCCATCTCTCCATTTCATATTCTCACAGATAGCTCAATCCCAATGTTTTGAGGTGGTGGTTGAATAATTCTATTAAACATAAAATATATGACCTAATTCATATAACTAGAATAGAAAATTTAATTTTATATTCATTAATGTATAACTAAAATATTTTTCACCAAATCATTTTTGGTAACCACTTTAGTAGTAGTGATAACATGTTCTCTTAATTACTCTCTATGCCATGGAGGTTGTAATTTATTGTGTCTAAAAACCCTTCTATTTGGAAATTGGATTAGATAATGAACAATTTACTTATAGTGTAAACCCTACACCAGAGACTGATTATTTATTTAAACCTTCTTTAATTATTTCAAATTAGTGGGTTTCTTCATTTCCCTTCAACACTAACTAGCCAGATGGCCCTATTTTCCTTATTCGAACAATCTCCAAGTTCCTATTAGACTATTTCTGGGATACTTCTTCCCACAATTTTGATAAGTGGGATATTGTTTTTTATTTCCTCCATGGTATTTTTCTATTAAAACTTTTGAAGAAAACTTTATTTTACACTCTTTTTGTCTCCAGTCCTAATAGACCACTAGGAGTCACTAATGCCCATATAAACATTGTGGGAATAGAATTCAATATATTTATATCTATCAAAGTATTAATTGGATAATGAATTATTAGACTCAACTTTATCCCACTAAAAAAGATATTAAACATACATTTGGTGTTGATGAAAAACCAGGAGGACTACCGGGCACACCTTGAGAAGTTGGCCTCATACTCTCTGGTAGAATCATCTTCTTTTTTCTTCAGACTAAAGAAATATATTTCCAATTTAGAATGTAATGTTCCGAAAAAATATTTATGGACAAATATTTTCAGGATGTCTTCACATTCTATGGAATCAATATCCTATTTAGACTCTGTGTTCTTGATCTATGTCTACCAGTAATCATATTATCCCTCAATGCCATAAATGGATAATACAACTATCTCGTGATCTATAAATTTGAGTATAGAGAATATCAAATCAATGAATTTTATCCACTGATCAAGGATAATAATATCATATAATCTACTTACTGTAGGTTTCTACTGTCATATAATATCCTCAACTAGAATTTTACCATTCTTTGGAGGAGGAGTGTATTATACATGATACATGTTATTATTCATAAAATTAACTTGTTTTACCAATAAAAACATGATGTTACCATCTCCCACTTCAATAAGGATTTGAATTTCATTTGGGAAATCATCACTTTTCTAATCATGTTGGTTTTGGGAATGGTTTATCTAATTTCCCACAATATCTAAAACCAAAAACATGGTGGGAATACATTAACATACAAATTGGAAATATAAAAACTTGGGAGGAATAATTATTAATGATAAAAATATCCTAATTTATGAGTATCTAGGTATTGATATAGGTTATCCTCGTTAATTATTCCAATTTGGTTTTCTAACATAACAATTTTTTCATGTTCTTCTTAGTGGATCATAAATAGTTTTTGAATTTTTAAATCATATCCCCTAGGAGTTTCAATCTAGGAGTGAAGCTAGGCCTCTTTTAATGCACCATGTGATGATAGATTCTATCCCAATGCACCATTTTTTTAATTATTTCCCATAGTTATTGATTTTTTTGAACCACATCCACTTATATTATACAAATAAGGATGAAATTTATCGAAAACCACTCACTCCATTCTTCAGCAATATTCCATGATATTTTCTTATACTTACAATTATACTCATGTTTATCTATCGGGTATCACTAAATATTTCTCATCCTAATTTATAATTTTTAAGTAATACATTTCTCTGATACCAACTATAATGACCTATTGCTTTTAAACATACTATTAGTTGATTTTTAAGAATAAATTTATATCAAGTACACATCAGATGATCTAGAGGATAATTTTATTTAAAAGACTAGGTTATTATTAAATAAAACAAATATAAAACATGAAATACTCAATTTATTAGCCCAAATGGTGTCCTAATTATATTTAAGCTCTTAAAACTATATAGGATTACCTAATGAATACATAAAGAAAAGGGTGTGGTAAAAATCCAATTATGGGAATAAACATAAAACAAAATAGTACATGTGAGTCAAAGGTACAACATGATATCATAAATGCGAAGGATCATGAGTAATAATATATAATAATTATATAAAGAACATGGTATCATAATATCATGGTAATATAGAAAATGTGAAATCAATACAAAACATGTCATAAAAATGAGTTAAGGATAACAGTCTAGACTATATCACATAGTTAACAATGTCCCATAACAAATTATGTTTACTCCCTAACCCCATATTAATTCCTGAAGAGACTAAATATTCATACAATGAATTGGATAATCATTTTAAAAAACTGATCATATAATTTTCATGATTTTTTTGTGCCACATAAATAAAATAAATCATAAGAAATAACATAATAATTTATCATTGAAAGAAAATGGGTTGCATAATCTTACTTAATACTATAATCAAAGGATATATCATAATAAAGTAATATGATCATAAGGAATGTATTACCCCATACAATAAAAGTATAATATGATAGGTATACATGTTTTAGCACATATATATATAATCTAGAATAATTCAATAGTAGTAAATAGATAGATAAAGTTAGTTGTAGAGAAAATTTTCATAACCCAATGAAAAGGGTGGCTTAAATAGATCCCTCACCTCGAGCTTCATTCGTCAACTGTGTTATTTATCATCTAGAAATTTAAATTTATGTTATCTATTTAATTTATTAATATATTTTTTTCAAGTGTATTATTAAATCTATTTTATTTATTTACTTATTTTATTCAATTACTTATTTGTTTATGTTCAGACAAAACTTTTTGATTATGTTCAACTCGTACATCCAAAATAACTTTATAAAGACAAAGAAGGTCAAATGGGTTATTATTCCATCATATGAACATTATAATCATGAAATAATAACAATTTTTATAAATTATCTATTATTTTAAACCCAATCATGAAGTATAATTATAAAGATGTAAATATGTTATAGTCTAAAATTTAAAAAACCAAACATACACATGAGTAAATTTCCATTTTTCAACGATCACAATGGAAAGAAACTAAGTATTATTTTAAGATTACATATTCATAATTTATACATAAATATAATTTTATTTATCTAAATACATTTACATACACAACCCATATTATTTAGTAATAAAAAATGAATCACATTACTTTGTAAGGTGGTAGTCTGCCATATACATGAACAACGTTATCATTTTAAATGGATGGTACAGTATAAATTATACGATATATTATTTTATAAAAATTGTTTATATGTCATTAATATTATATATAAAAATTAAATCCACCATCATAATTTTTATGTGAGGCTATGATGGAAAATGAATTACATCAGTTCGTGAGGTGGTAGCCTGCCGCAAACACAAATGATGGTTTCATTTCCCATTTTATGGAAGTAGAGATGATTTTTGGCTATTACATTAATATAAAAAAACACAATATATTATATAAACTTTTTATATTATATAATCATTATTTATAAATATTTTAATTAGGTGGAAGAATAAATAAATCAAATATTTTTGGTTAAGAATGATACAACTTATTTAGACCACCTCTTTAGGATTACACCCAAAGCACCCATAAATTGGATTTAGGATCAGAATAACGAACCGAAGACATGGTCATAGAATTAAATATGGTATATGTACTATTTTTTGATGAACCAATGGGGTTTATAAGTGTGAAAAAAAGATGATAGGGGTACCCTTTTATAAGAGAGGAGTATCGTTCATGTAAATACCAAAAACAATTCAATAATGGGAAGTCAATCTCAAGTCAAGTGCCTCAAAATTTGAAAAAAATTAAAGAGTTTATGATGGATAATGATTATGAAAACCTTATAAATTATAAATTAACATTTTTAAACTTGTTTTTCTAATTACATATTTAGTTTAAACACCTTGGAAAACCAGTTTCCACAGTATTAGGGGCAATAAATTTTTAGTGTTCTAACTATTCAGTATGAAAAAAATTAAATTGATATTATTATATAGTATTAATTATTATAATTCCTAATATGGAATCCATTTTATCCAATTAAATTCGTAGAAATTATATATTTAATTTAATATTAAACAGAGAGACGTGTCAAAAGTTTTTTTCCAAGAAATACATTTTTCAAGCTTAATATATTCTTATAGTAAATATATATAAACTAATAATAAATATCCTTAATAAAATTAATACGTTATATGTATAATAAATACATTTATTTTAATTCATTTCTCTTTATGGGTTATTTTTGTTAGTTAAACTGAATAAACATTTTCCACTTTAAAATAATTTTTAGAAAAATGTGTTTTAAAGACTAAAAATATCCCTATATTAAAATAGGGTAGAATGATGATTTATGTAAAGAAACACGTTATTAATACATTGATATTACATATTTTTATATGAATATTCAATAGATTATGCAACCGTATGCCCGAGTATTGTAATTGTTTAGTTTCTTAGAGACTAGGTACACGATCTTCTAATCTGATCGAAGATCTTAAACATATCCCATATTGATATTCTACATTAGTAATCTTCAAAAACAAGAAGTACTTAAAACCTTTATTCATAACCTTGGGAAATTGATCATAATAAAGGGATATCTCATGTTCTCTTTAAGGGTAAATAAGAGAGAGATATTATAATGACATTAGCATATGAGTATGAGAACATGACATTAAAATTTGGAAACCATACCAGGCATATCATATATCATAAAACCAAGTCATGGAATATATATTTGAATTTAATAAGACCTGAATCATAGTTTAATAAAATAACATGATCCACGAGAACATAAACTTGGTATAAGACATACCTTTTGGGGGGTAAACATATACATAGAAAATCATACGTCCAGGGTACCCCCCAATTCATTCATAACATGTTAGGCTTGGGATCACCTCACAAGTACCTACTTAAAGCTTTGGATGACCTCACATATACCATACTTTGGGCTTAGTATGACCTCTTGTGTACCATCTTTCAGGTTTTAGATATCCTTACTTGTACCCTTCAACATCAAATGACATTAATCATTATCTAATGCATGAAAGGCTGATATTGTTCCCACAAATAACATAATGTATTCATTTATATGGAATATGTTCAGATAAAATTAATCATCTTAGAAACCAAGAAAGGAAATAGGTTTTATGAAACATTTCATCATATAATAACCTTTGTAAAAGAAATAGTTTTTAAAATTATTTCACCATTTCATAATAAAATAACCCATGAAAAATTATGAGTTTCATAAAAATTTCAACATAACATAATATGTGGAAAGTATAAAGGATTCATAATAATTTAATCAGATCATTGAAGCACAATATGGGTAAAAATAAAGGGGCTTCTTAATAATTTTTTCATTGTATAACAGAATGAAGTTAAAGAGATTTGATAAATATATTGTCATCATAAACCATTCATAGAAAAATGTATAATTGTATCATTGGTTCATATCACCATTAAATCACAAGTTACATCAATGGATGCCATATAAGATAGAAATATACTTTTAAATATGAATCAATTTTTCTCTCAAGGTAGATGGATTTTAATTCAAAATCACTTTTTAAAAAATAAAACATTTTGTAAATATTTTTTTAATATAAACAAGAAATATTATGAATGCATGTTTAAAAATAATTTAAAACAAATTTTTAGTAAAATAGCCATTCCATTGTGAAAACAATATGTAATAAAAAAATTTCAGTATAATTATTTTAAAATAATAAATAAAATTTTTAAAGGAATCTTCAATTAAAATAACGGTCATGGTGGAAATATTTTCTTTTCATTCCACACACAAATATACCATCCACATTTTCAGTAAAACTAAAAAAGAAATTTATTTGGAAAAAATAATCATGATTCCTATATAAAAATTCTATAAAAATTCAAATATGGGTAAAAATTCATTTCATAAATTATTAAATAAATTACAATTATTTTTGAAAACATATTTAGAAAAAAAATTGGATGAAAAAGGTGTTTTCACTTAAAATTTTTTTTTTTATTATAAACATTATTTATGAACTCTAGAGTACATAGTGAGAGGAAAATGAATGGAAACATGTATTATCATGAAATAAACATAGGATTATAAAATTCATTAGTTTCCTCAAATAAGTATCATAATATTATATCATTGGAAACATAATAAGAAACAATCCTGATAAACGATGAGATTATAATTGAAAATCATTACCACATTTGTAACATTGTATCTTCAGCCCCATGAAAAAATATCATTAAAGGTAAATAATAATATAATAGGAATAAATAATTTCATGATATAAATTTTAAAAGGGTTTGTATATAGTCCTCATATAAGAATATAAGTGAATAACATAATCATATATCACAAAGATAAAAAATTGACACAAAAACCCCTAACTAATTTGGTAACATTTGAACCATAAAACCCATTATAAGAAGTTCCTCATACAGATATGTAAATAATAATAAATTTAAATATAATCATCAAAAAATAAATTCATTGTTAGTATATACACCTCATAAATGAAACACACAGTGAATATGGTATGTGACCCATAGAAAAATAAATGTTTGACTGAAACCCCTTGCCATAAGTCTTTAGTTCCTTCATACTCATTTAAAATCATTTATAATAAATATAATTTTTCTATAAATGTATTTTAGAATCAAAATTTACATATTTCACACCATATATGATTTAATTATGTCATTTTATTATCATTTTATTAACAATTTGATGTTAAACTCACATTTCAGGTAATACCAACTTTGTTTTTCTTGTTTGTTTTGATTTTTTATTTTTGGTCATCTTACTTTTACCATGGTAACATAATATCTAGAATAAAAATTATAAAATTATTTAAATATTGATATATAAATTATACTATTAATACCATCCCTGAAAGATGGTTTTGCGAAATGAAGTATGTTATGATCGTGGAGATGGTAGGTCGTTCATACACATGAGTAACATTTCCTCTGTTCAATGATCATTTTGGAAAATAGGTATGTAATATAATATATTTAAATATATATCATAATATAATAAATAAAATATTATTTATTTAAAATTACTTATACATATAATCCAAGTGGTTTGGTGATGAAATGAGAGTCACATCATTTCATGAAGGTGGTATTCTATACATACACGAACGACATTACCATCTTTTAGTGATTAAAAATATAAAAAATTAAATAATATATTATTTTTTAATAATGATAAATATTTCAATAAAAACATAATTATATCCTCTATATTACATATATTCATTAACATTATCCATATTATATTGCATTTAATTCGTTAGTGAAAATAAATCAAATCACATTAGGAGGCGGTAGTCTGCCATACACACGTGTGACGTTGTCATATCCCCAATGGAATGTCAATTAAAAAGTTATATATTCTATAATTACTAAATAGGTATAATTATTTTTTAAATATTATATATATTATTTATATCCATCAGCATACACAGCCGTGATTAGTGGAAATGAAAAAACAAATGACATTGGTTCGGGAGGTTGTAGTCCTCCGTACACATGAATGATGATTTCGTAACCCATTTGATGGAATTATAGATGTTTGTAGGTAATTACCTTAATATAAAAACATATCAGTATACTAAATATAATTAATTTATTGTATCATCAATTTTTAATAATAATTGAAGTTGGTGGAAGAATAAATAAAATAAAAATGCTTATTAAAGAAAATTACCTCATATTGGGGTAACCTTCTTAGGTTTTCACCAAAAACCTTTGTTGGGTTCATTTATTCTAAAAAAATATTTTATGAATATAAGAAGTAATTTTGTACGTATTTGGGAATTTATGGTGATAACCAAAAGGGTGTGATGGTGTAAAGGATAGAGGAGGGTGAGTAGACTTTTATAAGTAAGGTGAGTGGCACACTTTAATTTTTGAAAAGAAAATGTTGAACCAACATTTTATCATAAAAAAGAATTCAGAATACAGTATTAGAAGGAATTATAATTTATAATAGATAGATATTTATGTGAATTATATTTCATATTAGTTTTTTGGTCATTTTATCCATTTTCTTCATAGTTTAACTCCCCAAGAACTCATTTTTAATTGAAATGCTGTAATTAGTTTTTATTGTTTTCACTTTTCATTTTGGAAAAAATTTAGTTTGACATTATTAGATAATTTAAATTATAATTATACTAAATATATAATCTATATATAAAAAATATATTCATATAAGTGGAAAATTTTTATTTAAAATTAATCCTATAGATGCTACAATACAACCCATTTTCAAAGAGAAATTGTTCAAAATTTTACAGGGTTTTTATATCAAATTTCAATATGAAATTGATTACAATGATGTAAATTGGATTAATATATATATATATATATATAATTATTCTAATATAAAACCAATTTAAATATTAATTTATCATGAAAAATAATTTAAATGAAAAGACTATTTAATTTAGAATCAATTATTTTTCATTATGCATTAAAAATATTAAACATTTCCAGAAATTTTAAAACAAATCACCCCAAGTAAATTTTTATTATGATGATTTAAAAAGTAATGTTTATTTTTGAGAAAAACATTCTATTATAATCAAAAATTATTTTTAATATAAGTGAGAAAAAATTGAGGCAAAAATGATTTTCTAAAAAATAGTGTCTTGAAGAATAAAATTATTTTTATCCATATCTCTTCTCTAGAAAACAAATAAAATGGATTTTAATAATCTGATTGAATATATACTATGTACATATCATTAATATTATTCACAAAAAGTGGGTTTTCAAATTAATTGAGGCAAAATGTGTTTGTTTTCATAAATAATTGTTTTTCAGAAAATCATTTCATTATTTTCTTAATGTTTTGATTTCCATTTATAATTAATTGTTCACAAAAGAATTAATAGTATATAATTTTGTAAACCATATAATATAATTATTTATTTATTCTTGATCAATGTTTCCATTCAAATGATTAGTTCATTACTATCATATTAAATAATAATATTTTACCAATAAACCATATTTAATTTAAAGTCTCTATTGCATGTAATAAAACAAACATAGTGTTTTCTGTCACATATTCTAATGTTAGAATTGTGTGTAATTAAAAAATTAAAAAAACATTAAATTTATTTCAAAAAAGTCACAAAATCATATTATTTTATATTCTACTACCTTTAAAATTAAATTTCACCCTCAAAGTTCATCAAATTGGAAGAAGAAAACTACAGATACTCCTTCGACATTATATCCTCAGATTTACATGTAGCATCCTGAATATAGTGGTTTCTCCAATTAAATATGAACATGTCAATGGTATTGATTCACAGAACATTCTATATTTGATCTAAAATCTATATTAGTTGTTCTCGATAAGAAATATCATGCTCTAGAAGTATGACCTATAAGTTCAGTAAATCTGATGGATTAGGTATGTAATTCCTAATTAGTGACACAAAAAACAAATCATAAACATGTTATTGGTTCAACAGATGTACTAAAAATTAATATACTATCCCGATAGTTTTATGTATTTTAATGGTACTAATATATCTAGTGTTTAGTTTTCCCTTATTTCTTCTATAGAGAGATTCATAGTAAGAACTTCTCACCAAAATCAAATTGTAGATTGCATCGATGATTATCAACTTAACATTTATTCCAAATTTTTGTAGTCATTACATATTGTTTAATGGATATAACATTATGTACCATCACATTATCCAACTTAGGTACTGATATATTTCGTTCTAAAAATTCCCTTGAGTATGTATAAGGGGCTTCATAAGGAGACATATAAATAATCGAGTGAATGATATTAATTTCAATAAACTCAAAAAAGGAATTTTTGATCACAAATAGATTTTAAATCCATTGAAAAGGATCTTATAATATTCTATAGGGTTTAAATTATTCTTATAGTGCTGAAACGCAACATTATATCAAGAAATTTATGAACACTTCACCAAAACCTCGAGGTAAAAATCATGTCCTGATTATATATTCTTGCATTTTGTACTCCATGAAACCATAAAACTTCATTAATATATATCCTATAAAACAAATTCCAATGGGAAATATTATTTTTTATATATGAAGAGTGAAAAATTCATATAATGATTCCCTATAGCACATGTAGCATTATTCCCTTTGAATATTTTGAAAGAATATAAAAATAAAATCTATGGTGAGGTTTTATTATTTCATTTCTAGTATGGATAGTGGTCGAAGCATCTATTTAGGCCTTTGTCTCTGATCCATGACTTCATTACTTAAAAGCATCGATATACATAGTAAACAACATATCTCTTTATGTTGTCCCTCTATAATTAATATTTCATATAGAAAGTGCTAGGTTCTATTCCATTATCTCGTTTCAGTATGTGTTCAATACCCACATCCTTTCAAGATGCAAGAGGTTGTCACCCGTATTGTGGGTTTTTTTTACAAAAATTCATTAATAAAAAAATTAAAATAGCAATAATAAATAATTACCTTAACATCAATGATAAGATAAATCATATAGGTTACCAATACCTTTAATAAAATTTCAATAAATGTAATTAATCTTCTAAACTAAAGGGTTTTATTTCCATAAATGTCCCATAAAATACCATGAATCATGATAAACTCACATAATGTGAAACCTCATGAGGGTTGTTCAAGGCTTTGAAATTATGATCATCTACAAACTAAAAAACCCATGATGGTATCCATAACTCTTAAGTTAATCATACATGGAGACATATATGCCACTAAAAATAATATAATCCATAAGACTTTTATGATTCACATAACTAAAATACCATTGGGAAAATACTTCTACAACATAATCCTTGAATATCAATACATAAAAAAATTAATCCTTCCACTTAAATTACTGACATATAATAGGTCCTTCCTAGTTCTAGTAGTCATTTAATGTTTGAGGTCCTTGATTTGGATAAATCACATATTCTCTAAACATAATACTTTATACTCATTAAATTTTTTTCACTATATGACCGTTTCTATAAAAAAATATTCCCATAATTTTGGCATTTTCTTTTAGGTTCTTCTTCAAGACTTCTGGAAATGTAGGAAGATTAATATTCTTTTATCAATGATTATTACCCCACAATCCTTTATAAAAGTTCATATTCCTATTATTTCATGCTTTAAGAATCCCACCAAAGGTCACATTATTATAAATATATCATGATTGAAGATTAGGCATAATTATATCATCTATATCTCTAGTAATTATCAAATTTAGTTTCTTATAATCATTAAATATTTCAGCAGATTTATTTTTAACATGATTATATCTAGTCCTGTCCATTGACTAAACTGAAAAAGAATTTTGAGAGTAACAATATTCATATTGGGAAACCACATAACCATGAAAAATCACTTATATTATTTCAAAATCTTGACACCTTATTTTAATTTTATGGAAACTTAGGTTTATCCTATTCCATTAAAATTCATAATTTATTTAAATCCTTCCTTATGGTTTATAAAGTGTTTGTAAATTTAAATATAATATCACCTAGAGTGTCAAACCAGGTGTGAATCAAGGCCCATTTTCATGCACCAGTTGTAAATCGAGTAGAACTCAATGAAATATTCTCAGAATTATTTCCCATTGTATCTTGTATAATAGTTCCAAATCCACTTATAGTATCTACATAGGGAATTAATTTCATGGAAACCACATGATCTATCATTTACCAAAATTACATAACATTTTCCTATATGTTTAATTCTTCATAGACTTATCCAAAGATAAATCCCTAGACATATCTTTAAACATATCCATAGGGATGTAAATAATGTTTTCTCATCCAAGATTCAAATTTTTAACTAATCCATTCCTCAGTTAAAAAATATAATGAACCATGGTTTTCATAGAAAAAATACTACATCATTTTAAAATAAAATTTAATATATTACATATAAATATTGAGATCTATAATAGTTTAGTGAATTTTTATAATAGTTTAAAATTCTTCTAATTTGATGAATGATCATCAACATATCCAAAAAATATCTTCTCTTTAAATATTATTTAAAAACATACCCTAGATAAAACCATTCATTATAACATTGGGAATTGAAAAATAAGAAAGGGGGATCTTAGTTGATTTATAAGGGTCAAAAAGAGATATATAAATATGACATGAGAATATTGGTAAGTGAACTTCAGAATAAAATTTGAAATCCATAACCTTCATATCATATATCATAAAAATGAGTTATGAAATAAATCATCATAGTTTATATGACATGAATCATAATGTAATAAAATAATATGATCCATGAGAACATAACATTAGCATAAGACCTAGATTTTTAGGGTAATCTTATGCATATAAATGTTTATGTCAATGCAACCCACCAATAAATTTATAACATGTTGGGCTTTAGATAACCAACCATGTACCTGCTTTGGGATTAGGATGACCTTCCATGTAACCACTTTTGGGATTGGGATAACCTCTTTTGTACCCTCTTTTAGGCGTTGGATAACCTCTTATGTAACCTCTTATATCATATAACATTAATCATTACCCAACACATTAGAGAGAGGTGTAGGTCCCACCATTCACATAATCCATAAATTTTTGCACCAAAATATCATAAAACATTAATCATACCAGAGACCATTTAAAAAATGGGTTTTGAAAAAAAAACATCATATCATAACCTATGGAAAAAAATGGGTCTCATAATCATTTCATTATTTCATAAAAACATAACCTATAGAAATGATATGTTTTTTATAAAACTTTTATCATATTATATACTCTTTAAAATATATGGGTTTAATAATCATTTCATCTTCTCATATAATCATTACCTATGGAAAAAAGAAATGGGTTTCATAAGAATTTTTTCATGGTATAGCCCATGGAAGGGAAATAGGTTTCATTAAAATATTCTCATCATTAACCATCCATATAAAGAATAAAAATTGCATCCTAGGTTCATATCCCTAGTGAATCATAAGTGACAAAAAAGCATGTAATATAAGATGGAAAATGATTTGGAATAATAAATCACACAGTTAATTTCTTAGGGAAGATAAATATTCTTTGAAAATAACTTTTAAAACATAAATCATTTTGGATATCATTTTCATTTAAAATAAACATGGAAACTTATAAAGGATGATTTAAAAAAATTAAACATTTATTGAGGAAAATATCCTATCAAAATTGAAAAGAATTTTTTAAAAATATAACATTTTGAAAATCTATTAATTTAAAAATGACCATATAAAATTATAAAGGAAGTTTCTAGGAAACTAATGTTCATGGGGGCTAGAAATTCCATTCATGTCGTACATAAATACTCATTACACATTTGCAAAAAAAAGGAAAATGAGCATTATTTTGGAAAATAAAATGAATATTATTTTTAAAATATTCTTTAAAAATTGAAACATGGGTAAAAATTTAATTAAAATATCATTTAAAAAATTTAAAAAAAAAATCAAACATTTTTAGAAAATATGGTTTTGGATGAAAAGTGTTTTCAACTGAAAAATAGAAATTTCTTAAAAACATTCTTTTTGAACCCTTGAGTACAAAAAGGGAGGATAATTTAGGGAAAACTTATATAATCATTAAATAAATATATAAGATGAAATTTCAGGAGTTTATTAATATATTTATCATAATATCCTATCAATGGAAACATAATTATAAACCATATCGATAAATGATGAGATTGTAACATCAAATCAATTCATCTATAGTAACTTTGAAATGCAATACCTAGGATGCAATATAATTAAAAGAATCATAATATATCACAAGTATAAATAAATTCATGGTATTAATTCTCAAAGTGGATATATATATATATTCCTCAAATAAGAATATAGGTTTATAACATAATCATTTATCTCAGAAAAATAAAATTGAGACAAAACCCCCTTACTGATTTGTTAACTTTTGAACTGTAACACTATGAATGATATATATGAAAAATAATATTTAAATACTAATAATTTTAAAATATAATAATACAAAAATATATTTATGGGTAGTTTACGCACCACATAAAAGAAACATTGGTGATTAAGGCTTATGTCTGACTGGAAAATAAAAGTGAGGCAGAAATCCCTTACCATAAATTTCAAATTCTGTCATAGTCACTCGAAACTATATTATAATAAATATTTTTTTTATAAATTAATTTAATAAACAAAATTACATATATTATACGATATATAATTTAACTATACCATTTTATTCCCCGCTTATTAACAATTCCATGTTAAAACCATGTTCCGAGTAATAACTGCACCTTTTTTCATATATGTTTTGATTTATAATTATTGATCCTATTTCATTGATCATGGTCGAATAATATCTAGAATAATTATAATGAAACAATTATCTTAATTTTACATTATTTATAATTTTAATACCAATCATTGATTATGGTAATGATAAATTATGTATGTTATGACCATTGGGATGGTAGTTCATACGTACATAGGAGTGACATTTCATTTTTTCAATGATTATTATGGATAGGAGGTATATAATATCATATATTTCAATAATTATCATTAAAATATAAATAATTTATTATTTAATTAAACATAGTTATACACATCATCCATATATTGTGGTGATGAAATAGGTTCACATTCGTGAATGCATTAGTCCACAACTCCATGAAGGGCGTTATCATTTCTCAGTGAGTTAAAATTTATGAAATGAAATGATGTATTATATTTTCAGAATTATAAATATGTCATTTATATATAACTTATTTCATTTATATCACATATAATCATTATATTTACCCTTATTATCTTCCATGTAAAGCATTAGTGAAAAAAACACATCACATTATGAGGCAGTACTCTACCATACAAATGAGCGATGTTGTCTTATACATTATGGAATGGAAGTAAATTTTTTTAATATATAATGAATAAATTTGATTAATTATTTTATAAATATCATATATATATACTTTATATACATCATCATAACCAAACATGAGATGTGGTAATAGGAAAATTAATGACATCAGTTCGAAAGGAAATTGTGCGTCGTACAATGAATGATGATTTAGTGACCCATTTGATTTGAAGTACATAAGGATTTAAGTCATGAAAATAAAATAAAAAAACTTCCATAAATTTAATATAACATTTTTATTAAATAATAAATTTTATTTATTGTTTAAGGATGTGGAGGATTAAATAAAATAAAAATTATCATTGAAGAACGTTACTTCTTATTCAGGTAACCTCCCCACGTTTGCATCGAAATATTTCCTAGTTTGGATTCATTCAAATATTAAGGAAATTAGGATGATAAGAAAGAACATTTAGAATTTATTTTTATAGTTCTTGTCTGAACCAAATTGGTTTTAATGTTTTAATAAAAGAGGATATGGGGTGGCCTTTTATATGTGTGGTGTGTGGAATAGTTTAATGTTTTAGAACAAAAAAGTATACCCTCTATTTTCACATTAAAAAAAATCTAAAATATATTATTTAATTTCATTAAAAATTATAGAGTGTACATATTTAAATATAATATATCTAATTCAAGTTTTATGTCATTTTAACCCATCTCATTTTAGTGTAACCCATGGTTAACCCATTTTACCTTAACCACAATCTTTAATTTTTTTTATTTTAACTATTTTGTTGGTCTAAAATTATGTTGAACAAATTAGATAATATAAATTTTTATGATTGAAAATATTTAATCCATTTTTTACAAATTAAATTCACATATATGGAGAAAGTTTATTCAAAATTAATCTTGCATGAGTGATGAGGAAGCTGGTTTTCAAAGAGAAAATGTTTAAATGTTTAAAATGTTTTATATCAAATTTCAATATGAAATTGATTAAAAAGACCAAAATTTTATAAATATATATATAATTGGACTATTTTTTCTCCATAACAAATTTAAAATATAATTTAAATTCATAAATAATTTAAATGAAAATCCAGTATTCAATTAAAATTTTGTGTTTTTTTATTCATAAAAAAATTATTCTCTTCAAAAAATAATAAAAAATAATCTTATGATAATTTTGATATGATGGTTTAAAAATTGATGTTTATGTACTCAAATGATGTTTCCAAAAATTTATAAATTATTTTAAAAATTAGTGCCCAAAAAAATTGAAAAACTACACTTTTGAAAATTATAGTTTTAAGGATAAAATTAGCTTCATTATTATATTTTTTATAGAAAACACATAAGATGAAGATTAATCAATTGATTAAATTTATTCTATATAAATGTCATTAAAATAAATCACAGAAATTGGGATTTTTAATTTATTGTTTTTAAACGTGTTTGTTTGCATAAAAATAGTTTTTTCAGAAAAAGATTTTATTAGTTTAAAAAAGTTGAGATTTTAATTTTTAATAAATTAGTTACCAAATAATTCGTTATATATACATGTGTAAACCATATATTTTCATAATTTAGTAAATGCTATTCATACCCACCATTTTAATGGCAAGATTATAACTATCATATTGAATATAAATATTTTAATAATAAATCACATTTTTTTAAACTCAACGTTGCGTGTAATGCAAGATAAACTCAGTATGTCCTGTTCGGAAAGATAAAATCAGTACTATTTGTAATTAAAAATATTGAAAATATTAAACATATTTCAAAAAAATTACAAAATCTTGGGGTTTTACAATGTAATTGTGATTAATTTTCTTAAATATATCTAAATAGTATATATGATAATTAAAAATTATAATAAAATAATAATGGGACTTTTAAATTAGATATTTTATTAAAAGAAAATTTTACAAAAATAAGATTTTTCCTTATTCACTGGAAAATCAATATTTTTTTTGAAAAATCCTAAAATTTCACTTTAAGATAATATCAATATGCTGATTTCAAAAAAAAAATTAAATATTATAAAATAATATTTCTAAAATTTGTCAAAAATAATTATTATATTTTCTCACACAAGCTAATGAAAATATATTTTTCATGAAAATATATTTTTCTACAGAATTAATTTATTTATTAAAAATTGAGGGATTATTTCGGATGAAATTATAAATTGAGTATACAATTTATACCTATTTCCTAATGTTATTAATCTTATTTATACATATTAATTTAATAACTAGTTTAGGGTGGATATATTTAAATAATAATAGTTTATTTAGATTCAATGTTGCGTGTAACATACACTATCAAAAATAGTTTTCCTTTAAAAAAACATGTGGTATTACATTGTCCCCAGTTGAAACCATACTATTTACAATATTATTGATTCTTTATTTTAAATTTTTTATTCTCTCTTAATCATCCATTCTAAATCCTTGAAACTCTACACTATGAATTCCCAACTTGTTTCATTGTAACTTTTCAATTCCTTGATGAGTGACTTTTAATGTCATCTAGATGTAAAATGTAGTTTTACAGGAGGAAATTTTGATATACATATTTCTACATAATTATTAATATAAAGAATTCATAAATTTTTAGTTTGGAATACATTTTTATTGCATAATTCCATGATAGTGTTTCCAAATCTACATTAAGTAGTTTATAAGGTTTTGACAATGTTTCACAAAATTGTAGAGCTATATTTTTTATAATTACATCAATCTAATATTTCTACTAAAAAAAGTCACTTTTATCAAAGTGAGGTGCTCTGATGGGATTAGGCATATCAAATTCCTAACTTTCCAAAACAAAACAACGGATATTTCCATATAATATTAAGTATAATATAATTCATAGTTCAAAAATATAATTTAATGATAATGAACATTCCTTAAAAAGGCTCCATGTTATGATAATTATTTTTAGGTTATAGTGATATGAAAATATTTACTAGAAGGGTGTGAAATATCCTTTTAAAAATTAATAAACTAAAATATAATAATCATAGTGATTAGCATTGTTAAATTTGTAGGAGAAAATAAAATATAGATCACAAGATGATTTTTATAGTAGTTTGGATCACCAAGATCATAGTCAACTATTCAATATTCTCTGCACAGTGTGAAAATGATTATTAAATAATAACTCACTTTTACAGGGAGTGATAACCTAATTAATGACATACATACCTTTTTCTTACTTGGAGTAAAACAATAACATACTTTTATTGGAGTCATAACCCACCTAGAATTTTTATCAAAGTCAAAACCCAATCTTTGTTTTTGATAAGATGAATAATAATAAAATAGATTTTCTATGGGAAAACATTAAACTGAATATATAAGAACAAACATATGATAAAGATAAATACAAAATTGAAAAATATATAAAATTTAAGATCTGGTGTGTAGAATATGGTGATGAATAATGATGTAGCTCAGAAACATGAATCACATTAGTAGTGGATGTTCAAAATGATGAAGTATTTCATGATTATAGAAATGGGATAGTTTTTATTGTTGAGAATTATTACTTCTCAATGATCATAAGAATGATGTATTATTTTTTCATTATAATCACATAAACAGTCATCATCATTCTAGTTGAATACACTTTTTCATTTTTATTTTATCACATTCAATGATTTGAATTGAAACAAATAATTGCATGCCATTAAGTCCAATATATTGGAGAATCTAAATATCTAATCACATAAATCCATATATATTGAACATATATTTTTTACCTTTAATATGAATTATCACACTCATATTTAGAGAATCTTCACACTATTTTGTTTCTACAAGAAACAACTTCATAATAATAAAAATATGATAATTAATATAAATGAGAACTGGTCAAATGAATTAAACATTAGAAAAATTCTAAAAGAACTGTATTAATTTGATAATTAAAATGATTCATAAAATGGAGAAAATAATTAATATTATGAAAATTTATATTTTCATAACAATTTACTTGATATTTTCCCCATTAAATAATTTACATCGTTCTGAAAATATAGATCTATCATTCAGTGTAATATAATAATGAAATGTATTATAATTAAAATTTAGTAAATAAAAATATCAAAATAATGCTAAAATGAAGCATACTTCAAAATATAAATTTTCATATAATGAATAAAGTCATATACTTGCTGTGAAATATACCAACCTTGTGAAAATAGTATTGAAGTAGGTATACTAAACATGTGAAAAAAATTCTTGTGGTTGGTAAACATACTCGATGAAAAAAATATATCATGTGATTGGTATACTGACTATGTGAACAAAATGTTTCATGTCGTTGGTATACTGACCATGGGAAAAAATGTTATATAGTCCATATAATGACTGTGAAAATAATTTTTTATTACAGTAAGTATACTTAATGTGCGATAAAAATGGTCATGTGGACACTTAAATTATCGATGGTAACATAAAAATGATTTTTGGTTACATTAAAACAATTTGTGACGAATTTTAAAATACTATCAAAATAAATTATAAAATTCCACTTCCTGACCACTTGAAGTTTTCAAAGTGGGCATGAATTAGAACATGTCGTAGGTTGACATTTATACTTTTGGAAACTTCAAATATCAGATTCAAACCCACTATTTGAACCTCAATCTATGTTCATAGTTCCCCACATGAGAACTAAAGAGAATACTTCAAAGTAGCTTCATAAGTCATCTATAATACTAACATTATAAGGAATTTTTGTTCGCTTCCATATCCAATTCATATTAGCGACACTGAAACCTCACATTGGGTTGGTGGAAAATATTCTTGGTTCCTTGAATCAATTTTAATTAATTATCTCTTGGTAAGTGAAGTCACTACCAATATTTATCCAAACAAACTTAGTAGATTCCATCGTGTGATTATGTGACTATGTTGTGCGTACACATGGAGATGAAACAGGTGAGGAGTGTTGTATTTCAAAGTGCATTAATGAACACTATCATTGAAGGAGTGAAGGGTATGCGTGTTTCACTATGTATATAATAAATTCGGTGTCAGTTAAGTGAATAATTAGATGATGTTGATGATTCTAAGGGGAAACTTGCATGTCAAGAGAGATAATGTTGGTGTTTCCATGGTGTCAAGGATGCTAGTGTAAAACTGTTGCGCACTAAGAGGAGCTCAACACATTGACAATATCATTAATAGTGTATAAAACACTATATATGTTATTCTTAAATATATACAAATATATTTATATATTTATATATTCAAAACAAAGAAATATAATACAAGATATGATTTTTAAAATTATATTTTTTTAAAAAATATAAAAAATGTATTTCAAAATTATTCCAGTTGAAATGAAATAAAATATGAATTTATAATTATAAAATTTCAAAGATAATTTTAAAAAAATTTCGACAAACATTTTCAAAACAATTCCCAAATATCAATTTAAAATTTTGAAATATAAATTCAGACAAAATTATTAAAATAAATTAAAATAATAAAATGAGTAATAATTTAATTAAATAAAAAAAGTAAAAAATTTCAATAAATTTTTTAAATAAGTGATTCACATTTAGGGAAAAAATTTAAAAAATAAAACATAAACACTATTAACCAATAGATTAGATTCTATATCAATTTATGGGACCTCAATCACCCCTTATTGAAGAAATAATTCCCCATCCCAGTAAAAGATTCATTAATAGATGAATATTATATATTATAATCCCTTTCATTCATGGATAGATACTCCGGATACAATCAAATTAGGATGGCCCTTAGGTATAAAGAGCCTATTACAATTAGGAAAGCCCAGGGAACATATTTTTAGTAGTAAATTCCATTTATCTTGAAAAACACTTGAGAAATCAAACATTGGGATATGAAATATGTCTCCAATCCCCTCATCAAGAATATGATAAAATTCTATACTGATGATCTTGTGTTACAATACTACCAATTACTAAAACATTTCAATGATCCTGATAGAGTTTCTAGTATATTATATGTTTAAAATATGAAGATGAAACCCTTGACGTGTGATTTTAGGATAACCTTAATAAACTTCCATGATTTCATTATATGTTCTTAAGGAAATGATATCAACGTAGTGAATATCAGGGGAATTATTGAAATGAACTATCCATGTAATTAGTGATAGATATGTGGCATTCAAGGGTATATTTCATGAATATTAATTTTTTTTACTTGGAAGGAATGTGTAAGTCATTTTCAATAATGATGAATGAAGGCACTACGTACCTATGGAATGTAGAATTCCTGGTTGAATTTTAGGACATAATGATATATCTATGATTCCCCCTTGTTCACATACCCCCTATAATAGGATTACCTTTGGTAATATTTGTGAAAACCTTAGAAATATCCCTAAATTCCCTCTTATCTAAAAATAAAGGTGATGAATAATAAAATAATTTTTATTACTTAAGTTGCATGATTCTAGAATCTGAGGTTGGATATTCTCTCATCAGGAAGAATTTTAATACCTTGGTCTTTGCTGTCAAAATGTTATACCACTATCCACAACATCATGAGGTCCAATTGATCTACAAAATCGACCAATTTAAGTATATAGTTAGTCTTCCCATTATAACTATATGATTAACATGGTGGGTAGTGATCCTTCAGTAGCTTGAGATTATGTTCATCCCTTATAAGACTATAAAGAGATAAGCAGTAGATCATTTCCAAAATGCACACTCAAGACCTAAGGAGATGGCCTTAGATCTAGGGTTTTTTATGAGACAAATCACTCCATTAATGAAGCAGTACAATGTTTGAGGATAAAAACTGATGTCACATTCTATTCCGTGACTAAGAGGAGGATGAACAACCCTAAACTCAATAGGGCCAGCCTTGGAGTTGTAATTATCACTCTTTCAAAGGCTACAATGTCATATTCAATCTTCATTTTTAGGGGTGAAAATTAATGAGGAAGAATATAAACTCATCAAAAATAGTATCTTATTTTCCCTCAAGATCCATTTTCTTTATCTTCAAGTGAAGCACGGTTCTAAGAAGGTTATCAAGCTGATCAATAGTGAAAACTTAGAAAAACAAGAGATCACACCATTCCTTGAGCACACTGAAAATTTGATATCCATAATTCCATTAAATCAGAAGGTGTCTCATATACCTTGGTACTCAAAAAATAAGACATATTCTTTAGAAAAAATGGTTTTTCCCTTTCCAATTAAAAACAAGATGACATATTCCTTTGTATGACGCCTCTGAAAGTTATTTCTACTGATAATCATGTTG
Source organism: Viscum album (assembly GCA_963277665.1). Lineage (NCBI taxonomy): Eukaryota > Viridiplantae > Streptophyta > Magnoliopsida > Santalales > Viscaceae > Viscum > Viscum album. Next base: position 1,921,978,835 of record OY728159.1, read on the forward strand.
ATGTAGACCAAGTGGTGAATCAGATCAACACTATTTCTTATTTAATGGACCTTAAAATTTCCCTTTGTAATTAGAAGAATATAATTTTACTACTCACATGATTTATTACATCAAATATAGAACTTTTTATCATGCTTTGTTGAGTGGGATAAAGTTAGTCGGATAAAATCAAATTTCATCATCTATGATGGCCCCAACATAGAGAGAGTCTTATAAAATCATATATTTGATGGGATCCTTATTCATTACATCCATTAATGGGAAATTCCTTATTTTTAGATCTCATAGGATCAATTATATCTCATCATATTTGATGATTGGGCTATTTTTGGCCCACAAAGATTCACGACTACATGGAATTCCCTAAGAAGTGTCAGACATCCAAGGTTCACACCAGCTTCATGTATCAATGTCTAGAGCTTCAAAACAACACCAGGTACTATGGGGATTTATCAATATTGGGAATCAATTTCATTGGTCCCCATGGGTTTAAAACATCATGATAGTTTATATTAATCCCAACTACTAAATTATTTAAATGAAATGAGCTGTTATTATTTCCCTCAAGGAGGCCAAGGCTTGTTCTCTGATAAATTGTATTAAATATCACATCATTAATTAGTTCAATATCTATCAAAATATTCTCCCACACAATTGTAGATACTTTTGAGCCTCCTAATATAATAATATATTCATAATGTACAACATCAAATCTAACCATAATTATCTCAATCAAACACCATTGAATGGATAGATAATGTCAATTTAAAATGTATTCCCTAAAATTATGAAACAAATTGTGCATCAGAATTTAGGGAGTTATCCTGATACTCCCTCCAATTCTTTGAGATGATATTAGATGATAACTCTGAATTCCTCCTATGTGTCTCATTTGAGGCAACTTGAGTATAACATTCATACATTTTAAAACATTTTACATGAAAATTCCATACATAATACATTAAGTAACAACCTAAAACCTATCAGTTTACTGTCTTTGGATATTATCTACATGATCTTATTATTTTTAAATAAGTCTTCCAAAATTTCTGAAAAAATTATCCACACATGATATCCAAATAAAAATATCCTACATAATAATATTCCTCATTACATAGGTAATAGAAACATAAGAAGAGTTTCAGCTTAGATGGTCAGTAAGTGTAAACATACGGGATAACAATAGATGATCATAAGTGTGAATAATGTGCTAATATGGTTATGGGATACTAATCGAGGTATACAAGTATAATACAATAGAATCATATCGATTAAAAAAATATCATAATATATGATTCATGTCATATGGATTTAAGCATAACACGATACATGAGTCATAGGGGTGTGTAATCATGAGTTAATAATATGTTCACATAACATAGACACAATCTAAAACATTATAATGTAGCATAAATAGATAATAGAACATGTTCCAAGTTAAACCACCATGAAATTAATAATGTAGTTGACTAGGGTAATCACCATCCAATAATATTGTGGAATTAACATTACCTCTTGTATGCATTTTTAAGAATAGGATAACAGCCCATATATAACAAAAAAATTTGGATTGGGGTAACCACTCATGTAGTACAACCTCATTAAAAATATATCATAAAATATGATTCATCGAATAAGTATTTTCACGTAACATGATATATGATTCATAAAGGTGTGGAGACATGAGTCCATAAAATGTGAACATAACATATTCATAATGCATAATATTAGAATACGGTACAAATAAATCATAGAACATGTTCTATGGTCCACCACCATGACATTCAATATGTATATGACTTGGGTAACCACCCTCCAATAATATACATAGATTGACATGACCACCTATATATATTTTTAAGCATGGGATAACCATCCATATACCAAAACCATTTTCGGATTGGGGAAACCACACATGTAGTATAACATTTTTGGTCTTGGTCTAACCACCCTTGTACCACAAAAATTTTGGTATTGGGCTAACCACTCATGTATCAAATCCTTTTTGGGCTTGGGTTAACCACTAAGGCATCACAATGTTACCTCAAGATTTATAAAATATTTCCTAGTGTATTGTAGGGTATATTTAATTCTCATATAATATAATGATATACCATACATACATGTGCAAAAATAATTTTATTAAATTCATAATTTCATCATATCTTAATTAACTGATAATAAATAAATGGGTTTTTTAATTATTTCAAAAATACAATTTCTTAATATATCTAGAGGAATAAGGTGTATGGTATCATTAAAGCATATTCCAAATAATGTACAAAGATAATTAAAGTATATTCACATTGGTGAAAATAGTTTATTAGATTATTAAAAAATTTCTATAAAAATTTGAATAAATAACACTTATTTTTTTATAATTTTATTTAATAATATATATTATAAAATAAAGAAAATAAAAATTGATTTTTTGAAAATAAATAAATCATGAAAAGGATGATTTATAAATAAAACTTATAAATCATAGGTAAAATGAATTCATGTGGAAATATTTAAAAAGGAATAATATTTTCAATCATTTATAAATAAATTCAAAACAACCTAAAATTACTCATGTAAAAAATGTTAAAAAGTTTTTTCTTTCTTTATTTTATAATGATATTAAAGAATAATTAAAAATGAACTTAATACAAAAATCAGGTATATAGAATGAAATTTATAAAAAAAACAATGAATATTAATATGAAGGAAAAAATATACCTTAATTAAAATAATTGATAAGCTCAGTCCTTTTATAAAATAACCTTTCAGTTGAATTGTAATGAAAAGTGAGGTGAAATTGTAAAATACATGAAAACCCTAGAAATACATAGATCAGAAGATATTATATGTTTTTTAGAGAGAGTTAACAATAAATTTTAAAATATATACATTATTTAAAACTATATTGTATTAAAATAAATGTCGGAAATAAAATCTTTTACCATTACTCCCAACAACCTCGAAAGTGCTTTAATATCTTTGATGAATTCACTCCTTTAAATAGGTTCCTTAATAATGAATAATTTAGGATTAATTCATGGATGCAAGTCTAAACAACAACTATGAAGTATTTGGGAGAGGTAAAAATAATAATATATTTTTTGTAGAACTAAAGGGAAAAAGTTGTTTGGGAAGTTAAATGAGGGGCCCCTTATAGGTGATTTTTGAGTGTAATTCCCATAATTACCCATTATATAACATGTAAAAATATATTTTTACCTATATAGTGAATATAAATTGGAAATTAATCGATATAGGTCTTGTATTCCCTTTTATAAATAATTTAGATATATGATTTTTTGATAGTTTAAGTCTTTACCACAAAGTTTAACCCATTTTACTTTATTTTCACTTTACAATGGTAACACATTTCTTTTAACCTCAGTAACATATTTGTATGCATAAAAATAAAATTAAACCACTTATATAATATCAATTTGATGGTTAAAATTTTATAATAAATTAAATCTAATTCATTTTCTAAATGTGAGAATATTAACTTTTAAATAAAATCATAAAATATATTGATTTTTTTCAATAAAAATTGACTTTTTAAAATTTTAAGTGTTCTTAAACCTAATCCTAATTAATTACTAATTACATGGGTTTTAATCTATTTATGTATAAATTGAATCATTTTATTATAATAATCCTTTAAAAATGAGAAATTTAATTTATTATAAAAAACACAGAAGACTTAAAAAATAGTTCTTTAGATAGAAATATCATGTTTAAAAAAAATTAACAACATGGCATTAAAATTAATTACCTATCTTGTATAAATTAAATTATAATAATTGATTGGTTTTAAAAAACATCAAATTACAAATTAATAATAATAATATATAAGAAATTAAAATACGTGTTTTTATAATAATTCATTTTAAATAAATATTATATATTTATTTATTCAATGTTTTACTATTCTTGTAAATTTCATATTGACATTCCACATTTCTTTCTCTTAATTTTATACTTTTTTATCTTTTATTATAATATTTTATCTTTAAAACATATACCATGGTCCATTTATTTCATGGTTGTGAGTATTAAAAATTATCAAACAGTCAATAATTATTTACGGGGAAGTACATACTCAAAGTTCAGTTTATTACAATTGAATATCATAAAATAATGCATCCCTTCAATTTATTTATAATAATAGAAATAAAATAGGGTAATTTTACCTCATTCCATCTTCTGTTTCTCACATTACTACCTCAAACTTATTATTTATCCATATAGATTTAATTGGGTGAGTTATCTTTTTTCATATTACATTATCTGTAAGATAAAAAATTTATACTATTTATTCTTCATAAGAAAGATCATGTTGTATTTGTATTACATTTGAGTTCAATACATGTGTAGGGTCTGGTATATACTTTATCAGATGTTATACATGAAGCAAATAATTCATTTGGGTGAGGTTTGGTGGAAGTGCTTGATGATATGATATTGTCTCTACATTATTAATTGTCTTAAAAGGGATAATTTATATATGGATGAACATTACCTTCTTATTTAATCTCATAGACCTATTATATGGTGATATTAAATGGAATGCCTTCTGTTTAACCTCAAAATCTATAACATTTTAATGATAACCAAGATGTCTCTTTTATTGACATTGGGTAGCTTTATTATGTCACTGAATATTCTATATCTTATATAAAGTCTATGGAGTGAAATCCAATCCCATTAGTATAATATCTCTAAATTTAACCCATCATATTGGAGTTATACACCTCTTCCTCTATAGAGACTCATTTGGTTTCATTTTAATGCTAGAATGGAAACTGTTATTATGGGAGAACTCTATATGGGGAAGGTATTGATCCTAACATACCTAGAAATCCATTAAATAATATCTCGATATATCTCCCAGGTTTTGACTTGTCCTTTAGATATTCCCTTGGTCTAGGATGATAATGTTTGGATTCCCAAAAGATTGAAGTTGGATCTGTTGAAAATAATATTGATCAAGTATGTTGAAAATAAGGTCCATCATGGTTTATGGAAACATGTTTGGTCAAATTGATGAAAACAATGTTTTTAAATATTGTTGAAACTAAGTATGTTAAGGATGATGAACAAAATGTATTTTGGCATCTCAATGAATTACGTCATATTTTTTTAATAATATATTTGATGAAAGCACATGTTGATGATGAATTATTTTTGAACTGATGTTTGGGAGATGGGTATTTACCATAGTAAGGTCCTAGATGAATATTGTTATAGGATATTTATATACAAACTATGTAGATGAGTCTGATCAATGAATTATAAAGTATGATTAGAAGCTGATGACGTAGATAAATGTCTAAAAATAATTTTCCATGCTCTAGATTATATTCTACACCATAGTATGTAGTTCATTTGTGAATACTAAATCTTACCAAATCTAACTACATCATAGAGGAAATATTGGATCATTTATCTAATTTTTTTCCATATTGTAACCACCATGGATTCACCGTAGTGAGTATGGTTGTACTGAAATAAAGATGAAGGATATATAAAATGGTAAAACATGGCTTCCTAGACAAGCTAGTTGAACCTTGTACATGTGGGAGAATCCTAAAACCCAAATCAGAACCAGAAATTATAGAAAACTACAAAGAAAATAAGAATTAGGAATTCTCACACATGGGAAGGAATGCATTCATGGAAATAGTGGTCCACACCACATGAAAGTGTCATGGAGTCAACTATGAGTAGACCTCATTACTGACAACTATCAGGTCGAGAAAGTGAATATGTTGCGGGATATCAAAAAGGATATTCCTAGGTGAGATTTATAGTTCAAAAGAAAAAATGTATATATGCTCCGTATGGTGTACAAATGCATTCAGATAAATTTTTGTTCCACTAGATCATTTTAGGTGTCCATCCTACAATAGAGAAGGAAATTCATCATTCTCATTAGAGAATAAGAATTCCCCATCGTAGCTATGACTTATGCCATATCGGGTCTAAATTTAATAGAATTAAAAAAAATTAAAACTCATTAATCCTAAAGGATCCCACATTGTAGTGAGTTTCCCACATTTTGGTCAGTTTAGTGTGTTAAGAGATTAGAAGATATCAGAATAGAGATAATGCGTGAGTTATGGAGTAGTTCATGGCCGTGTTTGGTGGATTTAGTCAACAATAGATGAAAACATCATAGTAATCTAGACCAAAATATAGTCAAGTAAGATAGAACCATTTTAGATCTAAGCATTATGTAAAGGTTTGAAAAGGAAATGTGCTACACCATAGTACTTCAAACCACACTACAGCCAAAAAAATAAGTCAGATGGAATTTTCACCAGAAAATGAAACACAAGGAGATACTACATTGACTCCAAGGTTTTCAAATAAGATTTAACGTTACATTATTATCATATTAATTATATTGAACTCTTGAAAGGATCCTTGATAATATTATTTTCAATCCCAACCATTGGATTGAAATTAAAAAGAGGTATTATCTATAATGTTTTTATTGGTAGTTATTGAGAAACAAAACTACACTGTGAACAAATTTCGATATCATATTCTCAGAGATAAAAGAGAGTGTATTCCAGTGAGGTGTTGGAATCATTAAAGAATTAGAAACCATTAAATATCGATCCAAAAATAATGTTAATGATTTATTTGTGCCTATAAAAATTGTAATTTGAAACAGAGTCATTTTGGAAAGTAGATAAGGTTATGAATAATATTTTTTCATAATAGGCGAAGAAGAATCCAAGAAGGACTTAAAATGGGATTTTAGTAGCACATAAAAGATGAATTCCATTAATGTGATGTAGGAGAATGGATCAACATGTACAAAAACTATGAAGGTGATATTTTCCACCAATGGATATCTAATTAAGGATGGTTTAAGGGATTGACCCATGATAATATGTTATTTGTACCAAACATTTATTATGCATTGAGCGTGAGAATAAGAGTGACGTAGCCCAAAATATTTAATATTAGTGAGATGATAGTGATTTTGGTTCATGAAACATCACTGTTTCATTCTCCTTGGAGTATCATATTGTGGGAGAACAATGTAAATTCTCATGTTCATATTTATATTATGCATGCACACCAAAAAAGATCATGAATCCTAATGTATATGTGATTAATGATAAATCAATGTGACCTACAAGATTGAGGGGTCAAAATACTATAGGTTAAGGAAATAGTTAAGGGATGAAGATTTTTAATTATTTAATCATTAGATAACCTAATTCACCTACAATCTATGTGTAATCTCATTCTAAGTCCATTATTTATTTATAACAGGTGGTATTAGAAGGAGGTTCTACCATTTGACTTATTATTTCTCTGAACCGATCTAAATATGTGTAAATAATGGAATCCACAATTAAAGATTTTTTATTTGACAGAAAAAATTTCATAATATTGAGATTATAGATCATACAATACTAGGAAGATTCTATTGGATTTTTTCAAGAAGAGGTAGAAGATGTAATTTTTCTAGTAATTCAACACAGAATAAAATTCAAAACAAAAAAATGAAAATTTCCAATTGATGCATAAGTTAATGTGAAATTAAAGTTTTCTATCAAAGAATTATTTTTAAAAAAGGAAGAATCATTTCATGTTTTTTAAATACATGTGGATGAAATTGGAAGGGTTGTTTGTTGAAGAAGAAATGTTATGTGATAATTTATTTATGATACATTTGAAATGAATAAAAACGGGATGAACTCAATGAAGAAGTTGTGTTATCTATCCAAGGTAAAATTTGAACCCAATGTAATCTCCAATTATAAACCTTAGGTGTAGAAATGGTGTGAAATTCAAAAAATTATCAAAGATATAAAAATGATATCTGATTCTATTGAGAATATGGAATCAACACTATGAATATATTCTAAGGAATGCTCATCCAATGACATTGAAGATCAATGGAGTGTCATGAATTAAGTATACTATTTGATGATATAATATATTACCTTGGAAAATAAAGGATTGAGATGATAAGAAGTGGAATTGAATATCTTAATAAAAAATGGGTTCATAGATGAATGTGAAATGTGATATGATTGAAGTGTTTTCCCAATATATTTTAATGAAAATGGCCACATATAAGTATTTGAAGGCCAACATCATACTTGGAAAATCCTACTTGAAAAAAGGATATGATTATGCATGAATAATAAATGAAATATGAAAGTAATGGATGCTTAGTTCAAAGAGAAAAATATGAAATTAATATACCAAAAGGAGAGTATGAACAAATCTATTGAGAAGAGTAAGATACTTCAAAAAAATAACCCATATTGTTTATAAATGAAGAGGAATATGGATTTTAAATTTGGTTGTAAAGTGTAATTATGTAAATAAATCTTGAATCGTGGCTCTATAAAAGATAAAATTACCAAATTTATTTTATTGTGGATGTTTTTCGCACATCATTATTAAAATTTTTAAAGAAAACATGTCAAAATATATTAGATTAACTATAGAAGCCTTAATATATCAATGATGGAGTGACCAAATGAGTTATGATTCTTATGGTAAATGTTTCTTTTCTTATAAAATCGGACTTATTAAAAGGTATTTCAATTGGGGAGATAAATAAAATGGTATTGAATTCATATAGATACCCACAAATCCTATGACTTACAAGGAGAATGCTTATCCTTGAATAATGAATATTAAGATGGAAAATAGGTCCAATATTTTGGGGAAGAAAATGATCCCCAATAAAGGGTATATCAATAAATAAAATCTATGAAGTCTCAGAAATTATATTATAGGAAAAGAAGAAATATGTAGATACAAAAACAAGAGGTTGTTCTAGCCATGAAAAATGTGAAAGAGACAGTAAAGTGGACTCCACCAAGTAAGATATATTCCTAGATAGAACTTTTGGACATAAAGGAAGAGGTTTCTTAAAATAGTAATAGTAAAAAATAGAATATTTAATGGAGAAAAAATCCATAGGTGAATTATACTAGTTATGTAACACAAAGTTCTACTTGTTTAAGTGTGATCAATTCCATAATTATGAAAAATCCCTAGAAAAGGAAGGATTATAATGTTCAAATCCATGATAAGAAGTGTGTAATAGGTATCACGCAAATGATATACTTTGTAATGAGGTTTATTTTTTTGATATAATTTATTATAACAAACTTGATTAGTTGAATGCATTCAATTCCCAAAATATGAAAAACTGGAAAGGAAAGGTGAAAGGTGTTGGGTTGGTCAATCTTAAGAATCTATATTCCTCAACATGAGGAAATTTGTGGTACCCCAATCCACATATGCTTTGTTATGTATAACTAATTGAGAATAGGTGAAAAATTAATGGGGATATATGATCCATTGGGTAATTATACCAGAAAAGAACATGAATAATTATATAAGAATAGCACTAGTGGATGATGATTAATGAAAATCGGGACAGTCAAGATATGTGCCCCCATATTTTACACCAAAAAAAGATATAAAATGGGTTTAATAGATAAATTAATTAGGGAAATTGTTCTGAACATAAAAGTATATTATTACATATAATAATATTTTAATGCCTATAAATATTTTAATGGCATGGAGTTCAAATGATATCAATTTTCCAATTGAACCTCTCTTAAAATACGTAGTGTCAAATGATTATCATGTTTTATCAATTACCTCATATTGTGGTCTCTTTCTCATAACCATTTAATTTAATATTATATACTAATAGATTGGTGTGAAGTGATGGAGGTACCATTTTTGTATTTAATGTGCAATATCCAATGTATTTTATGTGTTTCATGGTATGTTTCATGAACATCCTTAATGTTTTCTATAAAAATTATTGTTCCCTACACCAATCATTTTTCTAGTAAGACTATAGGATATTTTCACATATTAATAGAAAAATATTAAATTCACTTAGTGAATCTCTGTTTACAATACAATATGAAATGATATTGGATCACATGTGGTTTCAATGGATTTGGCTAATCAATATTTGGTTGATATTAAAGAATGAACTTATTTTGAAAGAGGATAAAAAATATCCACTAGTGTAGAAGATATCCCCTAGGGGGATCTGAAATTTATTAGAATCTTTCCCACACAATAGGGGAGATGATATATGGAAAACATTACCTCTATCAAATATGAGAAATAATAAAATTTTCTCCCTACTTTTTTAGATGGAAATTTGAAAAGCACATTTGATTTTTAAAGGGACATGGTATTTCAATTACTATAATGGAGAGTAAAAGATATATTGATAGTGATAATATATCATTATTGGGGATAAGATACTTCTGAGAGTGCATTGAATAATTTTTATAAAAAGTATATTGTGTATTGTAAAAAAAATAAAAAGGGCGAGATTGGTAGAAATATAAAAGGATTGATATTGGACTTATTGACCATATGTTCAGTCAAGGTAATTGAAAAAAAGGTTATTCATGGTTATTGAAAATAATATTTGTCATTGTTGTTTATGTATGGTTCTTCAATATTTTTAACAATTTGTATGGCCAACGATGATGACGAAGCTGTGTTTTGGAATCTCAATAAAGAAGTATGATTTTTTGACAACTACATTGTAGACAGGAGATGGTAAATTTCAAAAAAGAGTAGAAGTGATGCTTGGGATATTTTTAGTTAGAAAAGTGGGGAACAAGATGAAGATTATTTATGGATTATTATAGATACATTGAGTCCATATAAATATTAAAAAATGTTTAATAATGATAGGAATTGGATTAATAAGAGATCAGTATGAATGAAAGACTCCATGCTACGCAGTCTACTCCACGCAATTGTATGTGGCACATTTATGAAGACTACATCATATTAAATCTTGTTACATATTAGAGGAAATGTTTTTGTCTTGAGCCAAATATTATCCACGGCATAGTCACCATGATCACCTGGTAATACTGATTTTTTAACTACATAAAAATGGATGACGCAAAAAGAAGGAAAACCTTGACTACCAATCCATGACAACTCTACCCTACACATGTGGGGACAAGATCGACCACATATAGAGACTAACCAGGCTAGACATTCTTGGTTTAACTGGGGAGTAGATGAGAATTCATGTAGATAGACCAGTTCACATGAATGAAGTGGTCGTCTTCATAAGGATACAACATGGGGAAACCATGAGTGGACCCCATTACTTAAAACTGGTGGGGTCGAGAAGCAAAGAGGCTTATATGTCCTAGTATATATGAAAGATTTTCCAATGTGGGATAAAAAGTTATCAGGATATGCAATATTATGGTTCACTATAATGTAGAAATGTATTTAGTGGATTTTCAATGCCACCAGAACATTTTAGTTTTCCATGCCACGTCAATGAAGGCTACACCATAGTCTCTTTAGAGTAGATGTCTACACTATAAGTACACCATAGGATTTTGATGATCCAATTTCAATAGAAGTAAATAATTTAGAATCCCAAGTCCTCTAATAACCCACTATATTGTGAATTTCTAACACCAATGTCAGTTTGGCAAGTCAAGTGGTAATATGAGATCATTCAATAAATCATATGTGATTCATTGATGATCCAATGGTCGAGTTTTTTATATTTGTTCAATAAAAGAGGTCCACACCATTAATTCTACATACCACACCATAGTGAAGTAAGAATACACTATTGTCGAACTAGACACACTATAAAAGATAAAAAATGGAAGGTGTTATGGCATAGTACTTCAGATCGTTATATAAAATAGAATTTTTTTCAACTAAAAATTTCACAAGAGACTAAAATAAAGGGATTTATTACATTAAATTTACGATGTAAAACTTAGATTTAAAGGATAATTATGATCCCATTAATTACATCAGACAATTAGAATGATTATACATAAGATGAGATTAAATAACAACCAATTTATTGAATGAAATGAAAATTATTCTCTATAAATATTTGATTATAAGTTCTATAGAAACAATTTTGTACCTATAACATGTCACCATGTTCGATTCTCATTGAGGAAGTAGAGTTCATTCCATTGAGGGGATAAAATTCATGAAGAATTGGAATCCATTGATGAATTAGAAAAGAAGAAGTAAGAGTTTGTTTTATACACCTATAACAAAATGAGGTTTTCCATAGGAATTATGGAATGTAGAAAAAATTATATATTAATGTGTCTTTATAATAGGTGAATAAGAATTCTTATTGGACTTTAACTAATAATTCATTCATAGCTAAGGTAAAAATGATATAAATTATGATAGAGAATATACCTTAATGTATATAAATTTTGAATGTTATCTATTATATAAGAAATGATAAATTGATAGAATGTGTATGAGAGTGACCCTTGGAAAGCAGTGAGTTGTCCCTAATTATAGAAGGATAGTGAGCCTAGGGATATGAGTGACTTAGCCTGAAACATTGAAGAGTAGTGATCTCATAGTTATTTTCGGGAATGATACATCGTTGTTGAATGATCCTTGGAGTATCCCAGTGATGGAGAACCATGTAAATACTCAAGAACATATTTAATTTAGGAATACACACAAAAACAGATCAAGTGACCTAAATTATATGTTATTAACGATAAATATATGTAACCATAATGGTTGAGAGGTGAAAATATCATATGTTAAGTGAGAGTTAAATGATAAAATATATATTGGTTAAGCAATTAATGCATTAATTCACCCCCCACTTAGTGTTATCTCATGATATGTCCCTTTTTTATCTCAAATAGATAAGTAATGCTGAAGAAATACATTGTATCTAAATCCTGTTGAATACTTCTCCAAGACTCAGAGGTAAACCTCAAATATATATATAATATATTGGAAATTGGAACCCCTTATAACCTTACCACTTATATTATATATATATATATATATATATTGAAAACTACATCAACTGATAATATTATCAAATATTTATGAAATTCATGTACTTCATAAGGTGATCAAGTAAAACAAAAAATTGAATTATGTCCATTAGAAGTGTTGGGAAGGCATATGAAAAATTTATAGATAACTTTACCCCATTTCCATTCAAGTATGGGTAATTATTGCAACATCCCCTTAGACTTAATCTATCAATATAGAAACTACATGTATACCAATAATTGAGAAATATATATTCAACAATCTCCCTCTTCATGTTGTCCCACTATAAATACTTCTATAGATCTCTTTACATCATTGTTATTTCGGGATAGATAGAGAATTATGAGCTATGTGAATCATCTAATATCACATACTTCAATTATAGTTCTTAAAGGACACAAATATGTTTCCCAAATATCATAATTATATTATTTTTAATGTTAAAATTAGTAATATTCCTTACTTTATTCAATTTATCCATATCCTTCATCTATTCCTCCATTATCTTTTCAGGGATGGATTGTTCAATATTCATTTAGGAAAGATAAGATATATCCAATTCCATTATTATTTCAAGTTATATCATTAAATAATACATGAGTGTTGATATCATTTTAATCCTGATCATGGATATGGTAGAATTATCATTCCTACTCAGAGTATAAGAAACCTTGTTTTCATTACTATGGTGGTAATGTGTTGAGAAATCACAATCTTTAATTAATTATAACAATTTCCTCTGGAGGATATTAAACTCATTAAATTTGAATATATATTTTATGTTATTTTGATTAATATATATTTCATACATTACCCAATGTAGATAATAAATCCATATATTCCGCACTCTCGGAGGCCAAGAAAAAAAGGTTATTCATTCTTGCCAAGACCTCTAGTTACCAGATCCTCAAGCAAATCCAAGCTACCTCCAAGGGTTCCCAAGCAGGTGGAGGCAATCTCTTCTAAGGATCTAGAACCCCATGCAAGGGAATCATCTGTTATCTACCTGACGAATGCTGAGAAGGAACTTTCAGAATCTGGTATCCTTCAGAGCGAGAGTGAAATGATGGAATGTGATGAGTGGGAAGACATTATTGATGGTAATGAGGAATTCACAGAAAAGGGTCTAGTGGTCATCACTACACAAGTGGAGTTTGACACTCTGAATGGGAGTCACATAAGGGGAAATTTTTTCAAGGAGCTGCATGACTGGACGCAAAAACAAGTTGGAACACTGGCACGTGGTTTCAACAGGCGAAAGATTAATGTAGAAGAGCTTATCCAGACCTGGGACAAGATGGTCTATAATTTTTAAAACCTACTCAAAGATGATCCGGATGAGCAGGATACCATCCTTCAATGGAGTCTCCTCAGAGGTAAGGTCTCTAATAGGCTAAAACTGCAAATCATAGATTCAGCTATTAAATATTATGTTTCTTGAATGACTTTCATTACTTGTCCAGTTTACCACTTTTCCTTAAAAGTGTTATCTTAATAAAAACAAAAATATTTTGTGGAATTAAATATTATCGTTGTTTTCTTCAAATCATGTATAGGATATTTTTTATCTTAATAGATTAATTTACCTAAGGCATCAACCAAAACCATTTCATTTATCCTGAGAACACATCCCAATACCTTCATTGATGAATTATTATATATATAAAACCCTAATCCACCGTAGGGTAGTTTGAGTATAGGTTTAGTGACCAATAGTTTCTTAAGATCCATGAAATTTTCTTTACATTCATATATCAATAGGAAATTGAATCCCTGCTAAGTATATTTTGTTATTGGATTTAAAAATCATTAGAAATTTCATTCAATGTACTGATAGTATCATTAAAATGAAGGGAAAATATTAATTTATATTGTTTTGGTTGATTTTGGTTATTTTTTATCACTTTTTCCTTTGAATGTTCCATAGATATAACCTTAGTTGTGATTACACGATAAAAGAGTGACACAATCTTTTTCTAAAATTAACTCTTGTTAAATATTTCATACATTTTCTCATTTCTCAGGGACATTAGAACAATCCTCAAAAGATATTCCTAATGTTGAAATATCATAGAATATATTATAATGTAAACTATAAAAACTAAAACAAATTTATCAAGGTAATCTCTAAATACTTAATTTGTCAAACCCATGAATATAAAAGGGGAATCTATATGTACGAATGGATCACTTAGAATTCATAGTTTCCATATCTTGAATGAAAGGTTCGCATGAGAGACTCATCCCTTTCCACCCTTAATTGATTATATCATGATCAAATAAAAATATAAGAATAGTATTGATACACTAATATTTTATCAAATAAATCATCAATAAAGGGTAAAAGATTCTTACTCTTGATCACGATTTTTTTATGTACCTGATAATCAATGCAGAGATACATTGATAAATGTTTCTTCTTAAAAATAATATTTGTGCAGGCATTTTGAAGCATAAGGGAGTATAAAAACTTTATATATACTATCTTATTCTTTCTTTTCCAATTCCTCTAATTCAATTGGGGATATTCAAAAAGAGTCTTTTATATGTCCATATCACTAGGTATGAGTTCTATTGAAAACACAACATCATGATTAGGGGGAAGATCAATAAACATTTCTTGGAATACATAGAAATATTCCCAAATAGTAGATATATCTTAAATATTGATATTTTCCTAACCCATTTTAGTTAAATACCCCTCATGATTAGGTATCAAGACCCATATAATAGAGATTTTATAATTTCACATCTGAATGAAAAAAAGAAACACTTATATTTTCTATATATTCAACTTTTTGTTAATGTTATTTCACCATCATATAAGTACTAAAAAATGTATATGTGATTGTCTAATAAAACACATCTAGTATACACCATTAGTAATACACATCTATAAATAAAGTTTGTTTTTGTAATAGTTATGAATCCTATTCTTCATGTTCAATACTATGACTGTAGTACTCAAATATTTTTTCCTTATAAAATAAAAAGATAAACCATCACTTTTTTTATTCTATACATATAACACTTTATAATTAAATTATCATCATATTGAAATCTTTCAGTTAAAAAGTTCCTTTAATATTATAATGATATAAAATTAACACTTTATATTATTTTTTCATTACCAATATATAATAAACTCTCTTTGGATGTTAATTGATATTCGCATTGAATTTATAATTCTATATTCTTTAATTTATTAAATTATTAACTTCTATGTGTTCAAATATACTACCACTTTCCTCTTAAAAATTACATTCCCTATATCATATTTCTTTCTGTGTGAATTTTTATATAAAAAATATTACCAAACATATATTATATTGTATTTAATGGTTTTGAAGAATTATCAATAAAAGGGTACTTGATTTATTAGAATATTACACCCATGATTGTTGGAATGTTGGTTTTCAAGCTTTAACAAAAATAATGGATAATTATTTTTTCTTAAATGAATCATTTTTATATTTTTCTCAATTTGAAGACATGTTATGAAGGTTGATAAAGCATAAAATTATGCATAATATCAATAATATTTCATGATTTATTAAACAAATTTTTTTACAAATATCTCTTATAAATTATTAGAAAATATGATTAAAGTATAAAATATTTATTTTTGATCCTTATATGCTTTTATATAATCGCTATATCAATGTTCTCTACACAAATAATTTTCCTTATATCATATTAATTATTATTAAATTTTTATATCAATTTAGAAATTAAATGCACCAGGATCATACTAAATAAGGATTGAACCTTGTGAGCCTGTGAATTTTTACACATTTCAAAGCGTACAAATTTCAATGGAAATGGTTTAAAATTTTTAATATGTTTTCATTGGATTTGACTATGATTTTAGAATTTTCACATGATTTTAACAATTTCTATAGATGTGGGTGTTTTTATAGGATTAATTGTTTTAAAATATTGTCAATATATATGTGAAAATTTGAAATACCATATTTAAGGCGGGGTTTTAAACAAATCAAAAATAAAAATTTTGAATTTTGAAAGTGGTTTTGAGATAATATTTTAACTTTTAAATTAATATGTGGTAATTTAACAATATTTTATTCTATTGCAAGATGTTTGGTAAAGAGGATGGTTTCAATATTGAACGTGAGAAATATTCATAGTAAAAAGATCATTTATTTCATTTTCATTAGTATCATTCCCTAAATATATATTTTTTTGAAATACATACACTTTTCTAAAACTAACTATATGGATGTTTATTTCTATGTTTTATTCATTTTATACCAACTAGGAGCCTCACTATAGTGTATTAAACAAGAGGTACTAGTACATTATGCATTCATTTACACTAGGAGATCATATTGTAGTCTTCCTGAATTAATTTTTCTAATCAATGGATAATGGTACTTGAATTCCTAAGACAATTTGATCATGCATCTAAACCCGTTGGGAATGAAGAAAGGGATATAAATTAGTAAGGGAACTATGAACATATATTGTGTGATCATCTCACCTATCAAACCACTATGTTCTTGAGAAATAATTTATCATTAAGAAACCAAATATGAAATGTTTTCTAGTACTTCACCAAATCCTAGCCTAAGAACATTTAGATTTATTGATAAAACTATCATATTCATCAGATTCATATCCCAAATAGTTATTATTTCATTTTGTTTCTTGATACTCATCCCCCATATTTTTGGGACATGATGATATGTTTCTCGGAGACCTGTATGCTTTAGAAATCTCATATTGGTTATTGGTTATCATTTTGGATGAATTCAGAGGATAAAACATACCAAAGTGGAGTAATTATTTTCTTAAATTCAATTACACATTTCCTTCAAATAATTATGAAATTAATTGAACCATTCCAATATTGGGTTCCCTTTATTATAATTATCTATAACATTTACATTTGATAATGAATATCTTTTGAATAGGTATTTATTTTTTGTACAAAATGAATATTTTATGAACCTAATTAGATGGATATGAATAAAAAATGGATTGAAATTAATCATATGAGAAAGGAGTATGAATATAGTGTTAAATTGTTCATCATGTTTTCAATAGAGTGGGTATACAAACCTTCTCAAATCCTTTTGTTTGTGTCAATATAGTTTTTATTTAAAAATAATTAGCCCAGAAGAGTTAGAATAACATTTGATTTGTGATAGAATAGAACAAATATATAAATATTGGACAAAATATGGGGAATAATTGAACGTGCACACTGGTTAGGTGATACTGCAGTTTATGGATCATTGGATATGAATACCATTGTAAAAGATGATGGAAATATCATGGAAGAAATGACAATGGAAATTGAAGATAACATTTGTGACAATCCAAAGTTATTTGGGACGTTCAATAGATCTACTAAGAGGCCATTTTATATCAATTTTAATAAATACACAACAATGTCACCTGTATTGAAGTTATATAATTTGAAAGATGGAAGCAGATGGAGTGACACTGGTTTTACATAACTAAATGGTCTCCTGAATGACTTCATACCCGAATAAAATGAACATACAAATTGAACATATGACACACACAAAAATATTTGTTTATTGGGTATGATATCTTAAAATAAATTCTTTTCAAAATGATTTCATATTGTATATCAAAGAACATGGATCACTTATAAAATTCCCTAAGTACATAACATATCAAAATATGAAAAATAAATCAAGTTCTTTGAATGAAGTATGGTACATTCCTATCATTCTATAGTATAAAATTCTCTATGCATGTCATGAAACCATGAGATAATTGACATGTCATGTAGATAAAATAATTTGTGATGTGAACTAATGTCTTCTGGAAAATTATCCTTAGCAGACAAAAATTGATTTCGAGTATCCTAAATTTGGAAAAGAGCCAGAAAACATTCATCTTGCATCATTTATATTTGAAAAAAATACTTTTGGTGTATAGAATAGTACTCATAGTACATGACCCATCATTTTGGTAAAATATAACTTCATGTCATGGTTATGTATGAAGCGCAATTACATTATGGTGTCTCTTCCTGTATCTGAAACAATGAAACCAGATAATGATAATGATTACTTTTTGTATTCATTGATCAAATATATGATATTGTTGTGGGAATAGGTGTCACAATGTATGATTCTCATAAAAGTGAAGAAATCATATAGATTGACTTATAAAATGGTATAATAAATGAATCTCATGCTTATGGAATTTTTTCAATCTATATCATTAAACTGATCTTGGGGTGTCCCATTCCTGAAGCATGATAACACATAGTTTGGTTGAAATAATTCTAAAAGACTGTGTTTTTAGGACACCAATTTTTTTTACCTCAATAACATAAATACCAATCATGGATGACAACAATCAATGGAGATACTAAGAAATAAACAACAAAATCTCCACTAATAGGTGATCAACTATCTGATAAAGTAAAATATATTAATATTATTTTCAGTAAATAATTTTTGAAAAGACTTTTGATGTTACGTTGGAAGAAGAGAATGATTTTCCATGAGATACCATATTGGAACTTTTTTTACAATACAAATTTTATTTTGGTCGTGCACAAAGAAAAAAAAATTATTAAATAGAGTTATTGGCACATTACTGAATGTTCATGAAAAAAATATGGTTTAAAGGCTATTTTGGACATGATTGACATGAGGATAAGGGATGAGTGGCCCCTGTGAAGGGTAAATGGTAGAATATTCTTCCTCCAATATCTTTTACACTACTGAGATTGGAAAAATTGAAATCATTAATTTGCGTTAATGGTGTGAATGTTTCATAGGGGTATTCATAAAATATCAAGAATTTCAGGAAAATGATTAATTTGAACTTACAATTACCAAATCACATGACTATCATGTTTTGATGTAAGATTTGATGCTCATTACTTTATGTTTCATTCTACTAAAAATGATTGAGATATAATAACTACACTCTGGGTATTTTTCAAATCCATATGCTATAGATTTATAAACCTACGGAGGTTTCCAATCATGAATAAGGAGGATGCGGCTATATTATATGAATTAAATATATTTTTTGCACCGTCATTTTTTGTTATAATATTGCACCTAATGATACAATTGGTTATAGAGGTTCAACTATGTGGTCCTATCTATTATATATGGATGTACCCCATTGAATGGTATATGCTAATTTTGAAAGGGTATGTCAAGAATCATTTTTTACTAGTAGGTTGTATTGCAGGATGATATATTTTTGATGAAGCTAATGAATTTTGTATTGATTACCTGTAATATGTTGACAGAATTGGTATCCCAATGTCTCATCATAGCAGACGCCTTATGTGTGAATGGATTTCTAGAATTGATGTTATTACAATTACCATCATAGAGCGGGAGAAAGTGAACCTGTTAATTTTACATTATAGTGAAAATGTTAATCTACAAGTTGAACACAATAATAAAATTCGTAGAAATTTCAATCCATTAGTGGATGAAGGATGGATATGAAATACATATAATTTATAGTTTATACCATGGTTATAAGATCCAATTTATAAAAAGTTATCTAAAAATTTGAATTCAATTTATATATGACTTCTATGTATAGAGATGGGACCAAATGGAAATGTTATATCTTACAAATCTATTGTATTCAATAATTATTATAAAAAAGAATATAATGACTCTAGTATGATGTAAAATATTGGAGTTATTTTTTTTGATATAGTGATTCACATGTATAGTTCCTATGATAGAAATCTAATTTATGAGAATATTTTATATTTAGTAATTATCTAATAGATATATGAGTAAAATTATACAATATTTCAAGTGCCAATATTCTGTTGAAAAAAGGTTGAAAATAAGAGTGTAGTGAAATTTCATGAAATGTGCGTTGTGAAGGTGAATTTATATATGGTAGGGTAAAAGGATGATCAATTTGTAATGGAATTACAAGAAGTGAATGTATTATACGTCTTAGATCTTGAAAATAATAATTTGTCTATTTTCTTTATTATGAATAAAAAATTTAGGTTCAGATGAAAATTCAATTAAGGATGAACCTTTAAATTGAAGATCACAATCAGTTCATGTTAGTCCCCATATTGATATTGTATGGTACATTTGAGAGGACCACAAATAGGGAATTTTCATTCTCTATATATGATCCAAATCCCTAAAACCTTTTAAAAATTAACGAAATTTTAATGAGAAACATTCCATGTTTTTTAATATAATATGATTTTCCTCATAATATTATATGGTCTCCATTGCATTTACATAATCAAATTTAAATTTTTAACTACTAATATAGACAAACAATGTCTTATTCACATTATGATGGTACAAATCCTGGGGAACAAAAAACTATTGATGATGAAACTATATAATTATTAGGTGATCAAAAATATGTTGATGAAAAAAAATGATAATAAGTCATTATGTTGAATAAAATTATTTGGGAAATAATTAATGGTATTAAAATTGAGGATTGATAGAATCAATGCACCCAACCTGTTGACCCCAATAATTCTATGCACATTAGTTTTTTTACCATCACCACACAGATTAATGTGCCATATAATATAGATTCATGGAATCATGTCTATCCTATAATAATGGAAACCCTTTGGGAAGATGTAAAGGTAATGTTATGATGTACTTTCTCTGTTTAATAAAAAAATTATATAATTAATTATTTGTGGAATTTTCATTATTCCTTCAATGTTTTGTCCATTTTAGAATATTCTAGAGAGTAATATTTCAAAATAGACCCTGTAAAATCCAATATAGGCTTCCAGACTCTTCTAGACAAGTTACATATTAGGGACAATGAGGGGAATGTAATGCCCCACCCACCAGTTAGTTGTGCACAAATTATAAGGCAAGAATAATGGAAATCTATCACTAGTTTTTTTATTTATAAATCCATTTAAGTTCATTGTAATCAATAATATATTTTGTAAACTTATTTATTTTATACAATTTGATTCAGAATTTTTAATTTATGAAACAATAAAAGAGTAATGAAAATAATGACATGCATCCAAACCAATGTAACCCTATTATAATATAAGGATGGGTTCACATCAGTAGAGAATAAATTTTTATGTATTTTAAATAAATAAAAAATGTTTTTTGTGATATAAAAAACTAATGTTTTTTTCTATTTGAATATTGATGAAGAAAAATCTAATGTCACTTCCATCTAACATCATGTTCTATAGAAATAGGTGCACGAAAATAAGGTGAGTAAACTAGTAGATGAAACAAAATGTATGGGGAACATGTTTAGGTTTTACATAATAGTAATTTTTTATGCTTTAAAACAGTGTTACGTAAAAGTATTTATTTATGTTCATCTATTTTTTATATGTTTTATACACAATAATTGAATACGGTTCTAAAGGATGAAACAGTACTTTCAGTAGATTTGAAGCGGTCAGAACAATATTGTATCATTAGAGGAGTAGGTTTTGGATTATCTCATCAAAAATATTTAGATAAGATAAAATGATAAAAGATACATATAAGATGATGAAGGGATTGCAGACACAAATTAATGATTACCAAGATGTCGTTGTCTAGTATGGTTTGGTAGAACAATGTATTTAAAAGGATCAAATAGAACCAGTAGTGGGGAAAATATCTACACATGAATAAAAAATGACCCTACTAGCATTGATGATATTTATTCCCATCAACTACATACCTTACCCGAGGTAATCAATTTTTTTATTACTCTTTCTCCTAAATGTGAAGAAAACAACTTATTAAATCTTTATATTACAAAAATTCTACAGGTTAATGTTGTATGTGATTTCTATATTTCAACACCCACATATGGCCTTGTTGTGAGGGAAATAGTGTATAATATCCTTGGATATATGAAACAACATAAATAACTCCCAACAGACTATATGAGCTCAATGATTGAGGTAGCTCATGAACCAACCATTGAGTTACAAGTTCCTTATCATGTTCTCAATATTACAATGGTCATTTATTCTATTGAAGCTTTTATATCATGGCTATATAATATTATAATGAGTGATGAGGTATGTATTTTAAAAAATATTCTTATGAAAACCTGTAACATTTGATGGAAAAATTTCTTAATTGAGATATGGTATTTCTAAAAGATGAATCAATGGTGGAAAAGAAGGTTGGATCAAGTTAATATAGTGAATCAACCAAGAAATCAAAAGGTCCTTCCTGGAGACCTTCTCCCATCCATTTCCACATTAACATTTGTTATCATTACAAATTCATCTAAGGAAAAAATTTAATGATGATAATATGTCATACATTCCATATAAGGAAGAAATATTTATAAATATCATTACATATGTTGTTGGTCAGGATATGAGATTCTAATGTTTGAATTTATGGGTGCCTCAATTTTGAATACATATATAAAGTACATTTTCTTAATACTTCTATCCAAATAGTGATCTAATATGTTCATTGAAGTTAATAACCACTCATTTTTTCTACTGGTGTGTATATTACAACTATATAAAGGTGAAACTTCATAAATCATGGTTTGGATTCACTAATACCTATATAATTTCAACATCAAAACTTTTTTGGAGAATGAAAAAATTAGAAATAAGAAAGATGATCTATACGATTTGATTTAGAAAAAAATAAAATATTATAGACTCTATTTGATTCCAAAAATATCGGGATAAAATGATACAATATAATCACAAAAAAATAGTTTTATTTTTTTAATTAGATATCTTTTTTATGAAGCACTATGTGTTGATCAGAGTCAATTTAGATACCTCATATATTTATTTTTTGGATCCAATGCATGGATAGACGAAAAACTAAAAACACATGATGTGTATTTTGAAATTTTAATACACTTAAATAAAACATTTATTGATAAAATTTAAATTATATGGTTCGTTATATTTTTTGATAAGAATGTTCTTAAAATAGGGTGGTCAATAAATTTATTCTAAATCATGCAGTGAAGTTAGTGACTATACACAAAAATCATGTGGATTTATTCACATAGAAATTTATCTTATTACATATAGATATATTTTACTATCAAATCATATTTGAAAAAAATTAATTATTTTGGTCAATTTTTTTGTGGTATCTAATGCAAGATAATGTCAACGATTTTGGATATTTGGTTTTGAAATTTATGAGAGAGATAATAATTCGTCAAAAACCTACCATCCTTGAATAGATATTTTTCAAATGTAATTGTAGTTTCATTACAAATACTTCTTACTCATATGATTTTTTATATTTATCACTACTACCAATATTTCTAATAACCATCGTACTTAAAATAATAAGTTGTTTTGTTTAGATATGTGTGGGAAGTATGCATGGTGTCCGAATGCTTACCTATTTTTTGGTGGTTAATTTCTAGGTTTGTGATCTCATATGGGATATTACATTAGAAATATATTTATAGTGTGAAGTGGAAGTATAAAAATTCTTAAACATCAGTTATGATTTGTTTTTTAGGGACACGTATAATAGAGAAAATAAAAATTACTAGAAACAAGAAGAAAAAATTGTGTCATGATGTATACAAGAATCCTAAAGAGGTGACTTCCTACTACTTATTTAGTTAATTTTATCATCATTGTATATAATTTTTTTATCAATTTTTCTTATCATGTTTAAAATATTTTATTTCTAATTCCCTCTCTAAGGTCCCATAATTGGTGTTGGAAAAAGATAGAATAAAAGAAAAATACAGCGGTTTCACATTGGTGGGTGGTTGAATTATTTGCGTTATTCAATCATCAATTAAACACATGATATAATATCAAAAATTCTAGTTAAATCCGTGAAATTAACACATCATGGTTACATTAGTGAAATGAATTTACTAAAAACGAATCGTTTGAATTCATATGATGTGAAATTAAATCATCCCACATTTTTATCACATAGAATCTCACAATTATTCAATGAGTAGAGGTATTTAATCTTTCTTTATTTTTTATATTAATACTAGTTCATCATCTCACAAAAAAAAATTGGTCCACTGGTTCATCACTAATATGAATGGGAACATTCACTATGTAAAACTATCCATGTTCAAAATCCCATTATGTAAAAAACATCATCATTATTAATAAAAACTGCAAGAGAATTGGGATGTTCTAATTTTTATGAATAAATAAATATGATTTAATGTTTGAGTTTATCATCACCCATAATATTGGAAATGATATACTAATATATATTATAATACAATATGACTTAATGGATTCACTAGATTTTTGTGTCATTTAGATTCAATAAAGGCACATACTGAAGTTTAATACTGTCAAATAGTTGTAATAAATTTATATTGGAATTTAGTGTCTTCAGAAAAATACATAATGGGTCATACTAATGTTTTTTATAATAAATAAGGTAAATTTTTTATCATAGAGTTTATAATATATATAATAGTTAAATGGGAAGATATATGTTAATATTATCCATAAAAACCCAAATGTAATTATTTATTTTAGTTTGATCAATGAACTCTAATAGGTTTAAACTAAATGTTAATATTTTCAAGGAATAAATAATGGGATGCACTAATTCTTAGTATAATTCACGAATATATAATGTGTTATGCTAGTTTTTTTTGTAGAAAATAAGAAAGAAGATGATTATTTATGAGTTTTACACCAACCCAAAATGATAAAATATTTAATGAGAATTTGGTGTAATACATGAATTTTATGTTATTTTAAAGTGGATAAATATGTCACATTATTTTTATCGAGCTTCAAAAATATCTAATATGTATCCACAATGGGTAAATTAAAAATGTTATAGTTTAGAATCCTAGTTTATAAAAATCGGTCTAGGAATTCATTGTTTCATATTTCTATTTAATATAATTATTTATATAATTAAAAACATAGGAATTATTTTCATATATAAGTTGGTATTTTTATAGAGTTGGGGTGGTTTGTTAAAATATGTTATTTCCCATGACATATGGAAAAAACATTTCCATTTCTAAGGGAAGAGGAAACCCATGATGCCTGTAATGTGAAGTGTTTGATTAAACATGTTTTCATGCCATAAAACATGTAGGGGAGATATTGTGATTAGTTTATCTATAATTAACTAGAAATATATTCAGCAATACCAGGTTTTAGAATATTCTAGACTTTTCCAGATTATTTAGGAACACCCCCTTG
The DNA here is from genome assembly GCA_963277665.1 of Viscum album. NCBI lineage: Eukaryota > Viridiplantae > Streptophyta > Magnoliopsida > Santalales > Viscaceae > Viscum > Viscum album. Next base: position 1,922,004,834 of record OY728159.1, read on the forward strand.
GGCCTTGACGGCTCCACACGTGTGCTTGGCGAAGGCCATGTCTCATGACATGGAGGTTTTCTCTTTCATCAGAATGGAAAATGTTCTCTATTTTATGGATTTTTTATTGATATTTTAATGTAAAACACATTTCATATAATCAATACTCCACACCTCAATCTGATATATCGTGTTATAAATATGACCCAAAATTTATGTTTTTTCTTTATAATTTACATTATAGTAGAAAAAATATATCACGTACTCAAAACCAAGAAAAAATAAATATTGATTTTATAAATTAATAAAACCGTCCATAATTCATTTGAGAGATTTTGGAATTATCCTCATCTCAATCTGACATAGGGTGTGACCAATATGTCTCCATGTGTGTCTTTATGTAACATTGACATTAATTTTATTAAAATGGATAACAAACATACTCCAAACTGAGAAAACACATTTAGATTATTTTTTATATTTAATAAAAGGATACATAGGTCATTTTTGATGTGCACGAACCATCCCCACCATAATCCAATACATGGTGTGCTTGGTATGGCTCAAAGTGTCCATTATGTTTTTAAAATTAACATTTTATTTTGAAACATGTGTCATGCACTATGAATCAAGGAAACACACTCATATTGTCTTGATAATTTAGAAAGATGATTTAAAATTAATTTTTCATATATAGGAATAATTTTTCATAAAAATGACACGTGATGTGATCATCATGACTAAAAGTTATTTTTTAGTTTCAAAAGAAATTTTAGTAAAAAACAAAAGCAAAAAACTCAAAATTCTAAAGACACATTAAAATTAATTTAATACTTTATTAAAATGTTCTATAATTGATTTTAGAAATTTATGAATCACTCTCACATAAATCCAAGTCATGGTCTGATCGGTATAACTCCACGTGTGTTTTTTTATATAAAACTGACAATATTTTTAGTAAAAACGACAACTAATATACTCAAAAATGAGAAAAAAAATATTATTATTTTTATACTTTAGTAAAATTATCCATAAGTAATTTTTAACATGTATGAATTATCTATACATTAATGATATGCTTTGTGAGATTGGTATGATTCCCAGTGTATGTTTTTATTTAAAAAAGATATTAATTTTAGTCAAAAAGAAAAGTTACATACTAAAAATTAATAAAATTAATTTATAATATTTAGATACATTATAAATATGATCAATAAGACATTTTTTATGTATAATAATCATCCTATACTCTCTCTGATGCACAATGTTACCTGTATGAATTCAGGTGTGCCTTTTTATTTAATAATGACATTGAGATTAGTAGAAAATAAATGTGACCAAATCAAAACTGAGGAACCACATTTAGATTGTTTTTATACTCACAAAAAATGATACATAAGTCTTTTTTTATGTGTTGTAATCAAACCCATCTCAATATAATTCATGGTGTGACCTGTATAACAGAAAGTGTTTGTTTTTATTTAAAATTGATATTAATTTTAGAAAAAATGAAATGTGACATACTCGAATTTAGGAAAACGCATTCATTTAATTTTTATACTTTATAAAAAGGACATAAATGCATTTTGAAAATTTATTAATCATTAATAGCTCAATATGACACTCAATGTTCCCAATATGAGTCGAAGTGTGTCTATTTATTTCAAATTGACATTAATTTTAGTGAAAAAAATCAACTACCATACTCTAAACTGAAAAAATTTATTAATATTTTTTTGATACATTAGTAAAATTATCTATAAGTAATTTCTGACATTTAGGAATTAGCATTATCTCAACATGAAACACGATATTCTCGGTATGACTCAAAGTGTTTGCTAACAGTTGAAAATTTACATTTTAATTAAAAAATGCCACCCTAAAAATTGAGAATACACACTAATATTTTATTTTTACTTTATGAAAACAATTAATTATTCATTTTTGATGTGTTGAAATTAGGCACAAATAAAACTAACACATGATGTGAACCGTTTTACTCAAAGTGCGTGTTTCTAATTTAAAATGAAATTTTAGAAAAAAGATTGATGGCATACTAAAATCTGATAAAAATCATTCATATTATTTTTCAACATTGGTAAAATGATACATATGTCATTTTGATGTGTAAAAATAAGACACACATTAATCGATCACATGGTGTAACTGGTATACCTCAAATGCATGTTTTTATTTAAAATTGACATTAATTTTAGTAAAAATGATAAGTGACATAATCAAACTAAAAAAGGAAATTTGGATTGTTTTTATACTTTAGGAAAAAATACATAAGTCATTTTTTATGTTTAGGAATCATCCAAACCACAGTATGATTTATGATGTGGCCGATATTACTCCAAGTGTGACTGTTTATTTAAAATGTAATTTAATTTTAGTAAAAATAAAAACTAACAAACTCAAATTAGAGTAAAATCTTTTGGATTGTTTTTAAAATTTAGGTAAAATATCCACATGCCATTTTTTAAATTTATGAATTATCCTCACCTCAATCTGATACATGATGTTCCTATTATGATTGAATGGGTGTGTTATATGTTTAAAATTGACATTTTAGTTCAAAAAGTGTCAATCATTGAAAATAGATAAAAAAAGATCATATTATCTAGTTAATTTTATTGCACTAATTTATATTTCATTTTGGATTGATAAGAATCCATTTTACATTAATCCAATTCATGATGTTTCCTATATTACTCAAGGTGCGTGTTTCCAGTTTAAAATGACATTTTAGAAAAAAAAACAATGTGACATTTTGAAAACATTGAAAACACATTTGGATTGTTATTTAATATTATTAAAATGATCCGTAAGTCATTTAGGACATGTAGGAATTCACCACACCTCAATAAGATTCAATGTGTGATCGGTATGACTCAATGTGTGTCTTTTTGTTTAAAATAGACATTAACTTTGGAAAAATATACAACTGACATACTCAAAACCAATAAAATGAATTTAAATTGATTTTATATATTATGATAAAAATTCATAATTTATTTTATATTTATAGGAATTATCCCATCCTCAATCTGATACGCTTTGTTCTCAATGTTACTCAAAGTGTCAATTATCAGTTTAAAATTGACATTTTTGTTCAAAAGGTGTCGCTCACTAGAAAGTGATAAAACATTCTCATAAATTATTAATAATTTAGGGTAACTATTATTAATTCATTTTTATGTGTAGTAATCATTCTCATGTCTAGATAATGCAAGATGTTACTTGTATGACTCAAAGTTTGTGTTTCCAGTTTAAAATGAAAATTTAGGGAAAAACACAAGTGATATACTAAAAATCAATGAAATGGATTTTTATTATTTTGGTACATTAGTAAAATGATAAAGAAGTCATTTTTTTCATTTTGGAATAAGAATCACCTAAATCTGACATCCGATATGACATGTATGACTCCAAGTGCTTCTTTTTATTTAAAATAAACCTTAATATTATTAAAAAGGAAAAATGATATTCTCCAAACCAAGAAAATACATTATTATTTTTTTATACCATTTTAAAACAAATCCATAAATAATTTTTTGTGTGTAAGAATAAAATTCATCACAATCCAATACACGATGTGTTTTCTATGACTCAAAATATCCATTATTAGTTTAAAATCATCATTTTTGTTCAAAAAGTGTCACTCACTAAAAAAAGTGAAAACTTTCTTAGATTATATTGATAATTTAGTAAATTTTTTGATAATTTATTTAAAGAAGAATCAATTAGTCTCATTTCAAACTGATACATGATGTGACTAGTATGACTCAACGTGTGTGTTTCACCTTTTAAATGAAATTTTCGTTAGAAACACAAGTGACATAATCGAAACTGAACATAAACTTTCATATCTTTTAGATATTAATAAAAAAATCAATAAGTCATTTATGAAATTTAGACATCGTCCTATCCTTAATCTAGTGCACAATGTGACTAGTATGACTCTATGTGTGTCTTTTTATATAAAAATGACAATAATTTTTGTAAAAAACTCAATTGACATACTCAAAACCATGAAAATGAATTTTAATTCTCTATAAATTTTATGAAAATGATTCATAAGTTTTTTTTACGAATCATCTGAACATCAATTGGATGCATGATGTTCTTGGTATGACTCAAAGTGTCTGCAAGAAGTTTAAAATTGATATTTTAGTACAAAAAAATGAAAGTCACTGAAATCTATGAAAACACACTATGAATGTATTTATAATTTAGGAAAATGATTTAGAAGAAATTTTTTAATGTTTTTGAATCAGTATCACATCAAAACTACACATGATGTGATCAGTATGACTTGAAATGCATGTTTCCAATTTTAAATGACATTTTTTTTGTAAAAAACACTAGTGGCATACTCAAAACTAAAAAACAACAATATAAATGTTATGATATTTTAGGATAATTATCAAAAAATCATTTAGGATTTTTATGAATCATCCTCACCTAAATGTGATATATGGTGTGACATACATGACTCAAATTGTGTCTTTTTATTTAAAATCGTCTTTAATTTTAGTAATAAAGACAACTCACATACTCAAAACCAAAAAAACAAATTCGTATTAAATTTAAAATTTTTTTTGATGTAACATATATAATTTGTGATATGTGAGAATCATCCACAATTAAATATGAAACATGATGTTTTTGATATGGCTCAAAGGGACTTTTTTCATTTTAAATTTTACATTTTAGTTCAAAAAGTACCGTTCAACGGAAACAGAGAAAATTAAGTCGAATTGTTTTGATAATTTAGGAAAAAGTTTAAAATGTAATTTTTGATGTGTGGGAAGTAGTATCACATCCAAATAAAACATGATGTTACCAGTATGACTCTATGTGAATATTTTCAACTTAAAATAAAATTTTAGTAAAAAACATGAGTTACATACTCAGAAGTGATAAAATGTATTTGAATTATTTTTATAATTTAGAAAATTGATCCATAATTCATTTGTGATGTATAGAAATTATACACACCTCAATATAAGGCACAATTTGACTGGTATGAATCCAACTGCATGTTTTAAATATATAAGTGTGATTTTAGATTAAAATCTATATCAGATCTCCAAAAACAAAGATAATGAGATTATTTTTTTCACATAATTTTATCACCAATTATTTAATTAATTTTATTTTTATTTTTATCTTATACTTATTTAATTAATTTTTATAGATAAAATTTGTAAATATTAACAAGAAATGGGCTGATGTGGAAGAATCAACCATAACTCAATCTGATACACATTGTTCTTTGTATGACCCAAAATTTTGATTAAAATTAAAAAATTCTATTTAATTTATTTTTTTATAGTATTACTAATATAATAATTTTTTTTATATAGATGAATTATTTTTATCAATCTTGGATGGTTTGTTCTACAATAGCATGAATGGGGGTCAGGGGCCAAAGACAAATGAAAATTGATAATTTTTAATGTCTAAGATAATTTGTACTTACTCATGTAATTATATAAACCAATATTGGAAATGTATATAATATATTATTTGTTCCTGGTATTTTGGTTGTAAATTTTATTTAATTTTTTATCTATAGTGATCTTGTTTTCTATTTCTAGTGTTATCTATATTGTACATGTGTTGTTTTTGGTGCTATAGTGTGCTGTAAATTTAATATCATGCTATAGTATTCCCATTTATCAGTGCTTATAAATGTTCAATTTATTAGTGATTTTAAAGGAACTGATGAAGTGTGCCTTTATCAGTAGTGATGAAGGGGTCCTTTATCAGGGCTAAATAAATGCACGGATAAATGGGACCCCTTATTATTGATTTTTAGTAGTGATAAAGGACACCTTTATCAGTGCTATTATAGGAATAAGGAAAGTTGAGAAATTTTAATCATGCTCTATTAGTCAGTTCTTTTTCAGTACTAACAAAGGACAATTATAGCACTGTTAAAGGCTTATTTTTAGTAGTGCTTCATGTGATCTTAGAAATATTCTTTATCTACACCGTCAAATATATGTTGTATTCTTGGATTCAAATTTTCAAGTGTCCCATAAAACAAACCTGCTATCATAAAAAAGATATTATTTATACAAAAACACATCAGTGTAAGAGTTTATAACAATATCAAATTTAGGATCAAAATTGTATATGTTTTATAATAAGAGTGTTTATGGGTGTGGGGTTAATTAGAAATTATAAAATTAAAATTACAATGCAAATTTTTTACTTAAAAAAATTAATCTCATGGAAAAACATACTAATATAATTTATAATTAGAGTTAGAAAAATTTATAACTAATAATATAAAATATATTTATGTCATGAAAAATAGAAATAAAAATATATAAGAAAAAGTATAAAAAATTTATAAATCATGTTAGGAAAAAACATGTTGATACTTTATAATAAATGTTCCAAACTTTAATCATTATTATAATGGAATTCTTAACTTGACATAAGGTATCCATGATATATCACCCTATCACTAGGTATTTCCTCCACAAATGGAAGTACCTGATCAAAATATCAAGCATTGATTTACTTTCCCTATACCGGGTAAAACATGATTAATAATATCAAATGAAATTTTGTCTTCCTAAACGTCAAAAGTCCTCAATCACACCGGATTAGAAATCAATGATTGAAATCACACAAGTTATGAAGTCATTTAAAATCATCCCAACAATGTATTCCTTACGTACAAGACTCGTTAAATTAATAACATTAATCTCCCGAAATTAAAAAAAAAATTACTTATTATTTAATGTAACTTCATATATCTAGAGATGTAAAATATCCCTCTTCCTTGTATGAAACTTCTATTTTTATGAAAACTCCCAATGATAGTATTCTTCATAACTCAAAGGTGGTTGCACTGACATCATTTGAAATCATTCTTCAATTAAAAGGTTCAGAACAATATCTATATATGATGGTAATCTTGATAATGCACCATAAAAATTATTTTAGATCACTCTAGTAGAATTAAAAATGTTAGTTTTGAAGAATGAATGAATTTCTTCAGTTTAGTATGTTCAAAAACGTTTTTCCTGTGGACATTCCTTATTCTATATGATGAATCTTATTTGGTAGAATTATTAAAACTTACTCCTATAAAATTTGGTATACCCTGTATTTTATTCCTTTATAATCCTCCATATGACGAATTTTTTATGATGGAAAGAATGTTCTATATATTGTAAAAAAATATTTGTATAAGAAATTATAAATAACATGGGAAGTATAATATTTAGAATATTATTAACTTTTAATAATGAATTTTTTGATTTTTTTTTGATTTTTAAAAGTTATGTAAGACTTTGTTTAATGTTTTCATTTTTTGTCAACATACCATGCACTAATTATTATATGTAATTTGTCTCAAAATCAACATTGTCTATAGATCACAACTTTCAACTGTGTGTGATAATTTTAGAGGGTGTTTGTGTCCGTGTTCGACACATAATAGATTAATGGGTTTCTGTTTCTTTATTACTATATATACTTCCTTATCCCCACATAGTCTAAGCACTATAACAATAAATTTAGTTTACCTTTTCACGCGGAAATCTATAATATATTTATTTTTTCCAATCTTGTTGGGTGTACTTTGTTGTAGTAAGATAGATCATCTCACTATTTGTTCAAAACTATTTGATCCTAAACCCTAGAAATATTTGGTCAAATTTGTATAATCTTAATCTTTAGTACCCCTATGGTTGAAGACTTATGACCTTAAATTGTGTGCATCCATCATTGACGTTTTCTATATCATCCTAGGACTCCTAATTCACATCATGTTTTTTTACTTTATATTTACTATATATGTTACCTCATCCCTATGATCCAAGTTGTATTACCTTAAAATAACATCCACCACAATGATCGGAGTTCCATGTCCTTAAACATGTAATAACCTCACAGTTCAACTTCAATGACATTAAACATGCAACAACACCATGGTTTAAGTTATATGACCATAAATTAGGAGAAACACTCACAGTTTGAGTTACATGCCATTAAAATGACCCCATAGATAGTTTTCTTGGACCATAAACTAGAAACAATTCCATATTATGAGAAAAATGACCTTAAACTATAAAACATCATGGATTAGACAGGTTCTTCAACGAATGATCAATTTTATTTTTTGTTCCGTTTCATGGGTTCGGAACTCATTTTTATCCAAAAATCATATTTTCCCACAGACCAACCCATTGGCATTAATACACCACATTTATATGAATAATTCATAGCAACGTCACCCTCAGAGTGTGCAAACGTTTATTTACCATATTCATACATTTCACCAACGCATACTAGTCTTCATGAATTTGAATCCTCTTCAATCGATTAAATCCAAATAGACTCTCCTATAGTGATGGAATCTAACCACAATTTTGATCAAATACTTATTTATTTTAGATTCCAAATAGGTAAATATAATAAAAACAACTTGACAGATCCAACTTTTCATATGTGTTCAACTATAACAAAAACATTATTTACTCCACTCTAGATATAATTGTAGAAGAATCCACTGTTTGGATGTTCCTAGTATTCATCCTCAATTTATCTATCATCCCCTCTCATGATTCGAACATGGTAGTTCATAATTTATCTCAAATACACCTTATTTATTGAATAAAAATTGCAACACCCACAGTTTTACCCCCTCATGCATCCTTTCACATTTGTTGTACAAAATTGTTCATGTGGTATTATGACCTATTGGTTTTCATATATTCATGGGTTTTGTTGATGGTTTATGAAACATTCTAATCATGAGATATCAATTCTTATTTTAAACTATTATGTGACATGAGTAACCTCCAATTTCCTCGTGTTTCTCATTTTGAACATGACTCATCTGAGATTAAATTTCTGGGTATGTTTTATATTTTGGACGATTGGGTTCCACCATTATCGAATCTATGGTAACACATTTAATCCTAGATATATAAAACTAAACCATGTATTTTATGATATTCCAATATACTTGAATTTAATCTATATATAATATCACTCTCACAATTTTATGTTAAAATTATTGTTAAAAAACCATGTCACGTGATTTTAAAAAACACCATATTTCATTAAACTAAATTATCAATGTCCTTTTCATAAGATGTTAAACTACATGAAACATTCCAAATAACATGAATTAAAAATTCATGATTACTTAGTCCTTGTCACGACCCGCCTTCACCAAAGAGAGAGAAGGGACAAAAGATTGCTAGGCCCTTCTTTCTTTAAGTTGAAGGAGAGATAATGACCCCCGAGTTCCGCCTCTAGTAGGCCCAGGAGTGGCGACTAGCACCAAGGGTATAACATTTTCACAATATGGGAGGCATTACCCTTTTTTGTTAACCAAGATTGGGAGAAAGAATGATTCAACCCCAGACACCACCAAGTATAGAAAACTAAAGGTTAAAACTGAACTACATAAAGGTTGTAATACAAACCGACAACAACTCGAAGAGAAAAGGAGAAGTAGAAAACAAACCAATAGGAAAAGAAGAGGCGAAGAAGAAAACAACAGGGACCAACAAAAACTCTAACGTCCAGACTAGTAAGGTCCCGCACGGCCTACAAAGTCCTCCTGACAACCTGAAAGTAAATGTAGGGTGTGCATACAAAGTATAATCAGTAGGAGAAACCTACAGCTCTCGTGAACAAGTGGGGAGACGTACTAAAGTCATGTGAGAAGCATAAAAACCAACATCTATCATGGAAGCTATCCATCCCACCTCACCGGCCATGATCACCAAATAACACAAGTAGTAAGGTAATAGTAAAGAACAAAACATTTGGGTACCCAGCACCACCACTTCCCCCACTATCTAGTGGCTCATCCCTAACGGCAAACGTCCTGATGCTACCACGCTCTTCCTACCCGCACACACCTGGGCATCACAACCATCCACATCCCAACCCGCACACACCTGGACCTCACAACCACACATCCCTGCCCGCACACACATGGGCCTCACAACCATCCATCCCTACCTACACACACCTGGGCCTCATCCCGAAGACACCTTGTAAAACAAACCAGAACCCCTACATGAAAACACCTGGGCCTCATCCCATGATTCATTGGAAAACAACCTTCCCAAAGAGTCCTGGGCTAAAAACACACCAAACGAAACCTATCGGATGAATCTTTGGTGTAAGGTTGCCTCCATCCTTCACAGACGAGGGAAGAGGGAGCAGGAAAGAGACTAACTAGGGGGAAACACCCTTCCCCATGAAATGGGGTGTCCGACACTAAGTGACCAATGTGTGTGGGGTGCGACTAAACACAAAACATACAGTTACACATATATATGCCAACACAAATCCCAACATATGGCTCCCCAACCGATACAAGCAGGTTCCTAAGCACTACTGCCTCAAAAAACAAACACACAACAAATAGTTCCCAGTTTCCCATATTAAAGTTATTATTTCATAACAGTTCAGTATGGGTTAATCCCTTGACTATTGGGCAACTAACAGGCACATTCACAGATTAAAAAACCATAAGGCATAAAAGAAAATCATCAAGTAATTTAAGCATTCACACCTGGTTCTCTTGTGATGTCACAATAACTAGGGATTAAGTGAGATCCGTCGAAGTACTGGAAACAAAACAAACCCCGAGACACAGCCCCATGTACCCAAAAAACCAGGAGCCAATGGTTTCACAACAATAGAGGATTCCACCCCAATTCATGATACAAGTTGAGTAACCACACAGCCTCAGATTCACAACCAGCGAAAGTATAACAACAGGGGATCCCATCCCCACCCATATCACCCCAGAAATCGAATCCCCCATCTATGAAAACCATAAAGGCACCCGCAATTGGCCAGTGAACAAAAAAACAAACCACTACCACCAACACAAGGCAAGCCCATGCAGGTATCTTCAGATTTAAAAGATTTAACACACTCCGTGGTTTCAATTCCACTGTTCATTCACCAGGGTAATCATAGAAAAGGGTTGATCCTGGTTATTTCAATTTATATAACTGAGTATACGTAATTAAATAATTCCATGTTATAGTTATTTAATCATAGAAGGTCACTGAGGTTCATTAGTGCGCAGAGAAATACCACCAACGGCCATGATTTTCAGTGAGAATAGGCCCGTACAATTCACAACTCATATCAACATAAAAGAGTAGAGAAGAACAGCAATCACACCCCTTTTTTTCTATAAAGGTCCGTTCATTATCTTCATTATGTTCGGTTTCATCAATTTACATAGAGACAAAAGCATGCCCACCCCGCATGATACACAAAAAGGAGAGATGAAGGAGAAAAATCCCTACTTGATTGATCAAGGATCGACGTTTAAGTCCTCATGTGGAAACTGGAAATAGGAGTAGCAGGAACTCCACAGAACGCGATCAAGGAAAACTTCATCGGGGTACAACTCGTCCATAGGAAGGGAATTCCGAGTACAGGGTGATAGATAAAAAGAAACGTAGGGAGAAGAGAAATCTTTAGGTTAAAAATCCGAGATACAGCTTCCCCAAGACAGTTAAGATATGGGGAAAAACTCGAAACTATGGAAGAAGCGGGATCGTGGTTTAACCACGCAGCTGGGCAACCCCACAGGTCCAATTTAAAAGGTTCCCACCCTTCAGGGAGGTCAAAAATGACACACACCTCCTTAACCAAGGACTCCTCATAGGATGCAGTAGAGGCGTTTCTGAAAATGCGGTTAAAGGCATGACCAAAACCCATGGTTTTCCATTAAGGATGGTACCTCCCCAAAAATTTAATTAAAAACACCATTAATTGGATTTAAAACATGCTTAAAGGGGTCAAAACATGGTTAACTACAAAAATAGCGCAACCTGGTGGCGCCACTGAAAAACCGGTGGAGGTCACCGGTAGGCTAGGTCTACCGGAAGACAAAGATACCGATTGGTCGAGGCTACCAGCAGGCTGGGGCCACCGGTAGGCTGAGCTACCGGTAGGTCGTGGCCACCAGTAGGCCGCTTCTACTAGTAGGCCGAGCCACATGTAGGCTGAGCCACCGGTAGGCCGAGCTATAGGTAGGCTGAGCTACCGGTAGGTCGAGGCCACCGGAAGGCGGTGGCTAGCGGTAGGCCGAACTACCGGTAGAACGAGCCACCGGTAGGCCCAGCTACTGGTAGGGAGAGCTAACAGTATGCCGAGACACTAGTATGCCAAGCTACCGGTAGGCTGAGGCTACCGAGCCACTGGTAGGCCGAGCCACCTGTAGGTCAATCTACAGGTAGGCCGCGCTACCAATAGGCTGAGCCACCGGTAGGCCGCGCTATGGGTAGGCCGAGGCCACTAGTAGGCCGCGCTACCGGTAGGCCGAGGTCACCGTTAGGAGTCTTAAGCTTCACCGAGAAGCTGGGATGGCTTTCCAGACTACCCAGAGCACCCCAAACATCAGTCCTTCACCAGGTAATGGACCCCAAAACCCAAGGCCATTACAGTCCATATCTAGGGGGATACCTCTTCTAGATAACATATTGGTATCCAATCATTCCCCAGTTGGGTATTAGATATCCACCACCCTACTCTCCAGGAACTATGTGAATCTTGATTCCTATTTCATGGGATATGTACTGAAAATCGGATACTCTATCTTATTCCTAGACATTAGGTTGATCATTATATTTATTTTCCCCAGTAAGAATACTTCTAACAAGTCTTTTTGGGCATAAAAACATCCATTTTTTCTTACTAGGAAATCCATATTTGTTCTTCTATTATCTATGAGTTGTATAATTACAAAACTACTTTTCCCTAAGATCTATCATTGGATTTATTCTGATCTCAGGGTATATATAGTGAAACATACGTCTTCTATCCTAGGTACAACATAAAATATTCTATCACCCTTTTCTTATTTTAGAGTCCATTTCATCTCTATTGGGTTTCCCTTACCCACCCGATCATGGGTAGAAAACTTTCTCAAAGGAGATGGCCCATGTTGTTTGACCTCAAACACAAGAACCCCATGATCCATACATCATGAACTTAAACTATGAACCCTAATTATACGGTATGCCTTTCTTATCATGGGTCATCCATTTCATGTTGGGTTTTCTTCATCCTTATTACAGTATATATATCCCATCCTATGGTAAACGTTTTATAACATTAATCCTTATCACCTTTTCAATCCAAGGTCCAGGAATTTAAGATGTGTGAATCATGAAGAGGGATTAGATTTTTTTAATGAATTTTTTGATGGTTTGAATGTGTTTCCAATTTGATTTTAGAACCATTAGAGGTTACTAGGATGATGTTGGGTTTTATTACAGTGTTTTTAATATAGATGTCAATAGTTTGGATATGTTTTGAAGTAGTATCTAAAATATAGAGATACTGGGAAGCCTTGTAAATTTGAAAAATTCTCTATCATCAGACTTTGGATATGAGTATTTCTGTATTTATTAATCCTATGACTTTGGGTTAAGGTAATAAGAATGGAAAAAGTATAGGATAATGGAATATTTCATTGAATATATGAACTTTCCAGTATCAAATTAAATCATAAAATGTTGATACTGTTTAGATAACTTCATCATTGTATGTCTTTGGTTGGATTATAAGTTATTTGAGATTCTTCATAACCCATTGAGTACTAGATTCTATCATGGAGTTATTATCATATGACTTCACCGAATTTAAGTCTTTTTGGATGGTAAGAATTCATATCTAATCATAAATCTTTGAGACACTAAATTTAATCCATTGAGATAATGTAATCATACCATTGTTAGTATTTATTAAGTTTAATATTTTTTTTAGCCAGTCTATGAGAACATTTAGATATATACATATGGTACTGTAATTAATGATTCTTCAGATAGAAGATTTAAGAATCTCAAAATAGTCAAATAAACATGGTACTTTCATTGGGAATGGATGAGACCCCATACCATATATAAATTTTGGTATATATAAAGTATATTTGGATTTAATGTTTCATCTAACCATAAAATATTTTTCTTGAAGTACGAGAGCTTTTGGTTGAGAAGAAACGAAAGGGGATGATGTAGACCAGAAAAATGTGTATAATAAATATGAGTTAAAAATATATAGAAGAATTTGAGATCCTGTTGTATGATATTCAAATATTATCATCTACATACTGTTGAGCTCGGTAATGAGTGAATGTGTGTTGAGTTTGTGAAACTAGAAGAATATGTAAATAAAAACTACAATAACTGATCATGATGTCTTGAATATTCTATAGGCTCATAGAGAAGATCTTTATTTATTTATAAAGAAAATCAATCCTTCAATCGATCTTTCTCATTTATTATTACTCATTGTAAATATTGGGTTGTTTTGTCACTGAAGTAGAAGAATTATGTGAAACAATAGGTGAATTCTGATTCCTCCCTAACCATTATAAGTTTTTATTAACTATTATTATAAAATCTATTTCTATGATGATAACTAGTTTTGATAAGGAGTTGGCTCACACAATGTGGTTGAACCATAATTTATTTGAGTTCCTTGTTTTATTTATTTCCTGAATTATCATTCAAGGATGAGATAAAAAGATGAAAATGATTATTCTAATGTTCATTACATGATATCAAAAGATGTTAATTACCAATGGAATAAAATAATAGTCCACCACATTGAATGATGTAAGAGAAAGATCCCCATGAATGAGTTACTTACTGACCATACCAAACTCTTGAGAAAAAGAGAGTTTTTTATAATACATTTCAAAAGTGTAAGATGATTCAAAATACAAATATAAATATGAACATATAATTTACCAAACCATTAGATAAGATATATAAATTGTATGGGGTCCTATGAGGAGATAATCAATAAAGGGTGATATCTACTATATTAAAATCATATATTATTACACTCATACGAAAAATTTCCTCTTAACTAAACAAAAAATATTTTTTATTCAAATACTTAGTATTTTGAAAATAAAACTGGAAAAAAGAAAATCTTGGTTATATTAAAAGGTTTATGCCGGAAAAATAAAAAAATACAAAAGAAATGGTATTTTGAGGTACCTATAAAATTAATGGATAAAATATTAATATAGAAGACCATACACTCCTCATCAAAACATAGTAGATGAATAAGATTATAAAAGAATTTTAGAAATGAGTAGAACCATTATAGCTCAGAATAATCTTCCATAGTTATCTTATATAGAAACAATCTTCACAGTTTTTCATATCACAAACAGGTTCATGTTAAGACATGAAAAACATAGGATTCCATATGATATGTAGAATAAAAATAAAACAATAGAATATTTCAATATATTTGGAATCCACCATTATATAAAAATTATGAATAATAATATAGGGAATATTGAGGGAAATGATGAAGAGGGTACCATGTGAGAAATATTTCAAATTTATCTGGTTATAGATTCTTGGGAAATAATTGGAAGAAGGTGACAGAATTATTAAATTTTTAAACAAATTAAAATCAAAATAATTTTGTTGTTCTTGATAAGCTTGGGGATGAATCTATTAGTACAGGGAATTTATAGATCTATGAAAATTGGAATTATGTGGAATATATAACCAAATAAGATGCATTTTATATTGATTAAAACAATACTAACTTATAAAAAGTCTATAAGAATCAAGAGTGAGTCATGAGAGGTTGGGGAAACATATTAAATCTGATAATATTACATTCCAAAAGGAAGCACCTATCCTAAAAGGGAGTTGGAAGGGGTAAGGAAGCCAAACTATACTAATTTTACTTGTTGATCCTTATACTATTACTGAGTGAATTTATCATGTTGAGTTCATTTATTCAATTAATTAAGCGATTGATAAATTATAGAAGAACTATACTTGAATTTTTTTTCAAAGAACCAATGATAAAAATATCATTGACACAATATGGATTTTCTAGAATAAGATGAATGGGAGAGGTGAAGTCACAAGAAATAAAGAATGCATGGTGTGAAAAGGATACACGTAGATATAAGTAGTTGACATCGAGGAAACATTTTCACTTTTAGAAGGTCTAGAAATTATCAGGATGTTTTTGGAAGTTATAGCATACAAAATATACAAGATAATTCAAATGGAAGTCAAATATTCCTTTCATAATGGTATGTCAAAATAGTAGGTGTCCATTAAACAATATAAATGAATTATCCTTAATAAATAATGGATAATTGTATGAAATATCATGAAATATTTATATGGGTTGAAATATACCTAAATATCTAGGTATTTAAAGCTTAATAGAATCTCTAAAAACATGAATATTTTAATTTGAAAAATGGATAATGATCTTTATATAAGGATCTATCCAAGTATACTCTAATTTTCATAATATATGTTGACGAAATCATTTATTTGGGTGAAGACGATTATATATGTGAGGAATTTTTGGAGGAGAGGAAAATAAATATTGATATTTCCATATAGGGGGAGGTGCCTTAATATAAATGGCTACATTTCATAGATACAGCTAGGCATATATTTATTATCTTAAAGGAACTACTATAAGGAATTATTGAAGCAATTTGGAATGGAAGAATGTAAAGGTATCTCAAATCCTATGGATAAGGGAATCAAACTGACTACGAAAGTATATAGAACAACTGTAAAACAAAGAGACTATAAATAATTTATTGGTAGACTTATCTACCTTATAGCTTACAAACCTGAATTTGTGTTTGGTGTGATATTTTATTTAAGATTTTAGAGTGATCTCAAATATTCCCACCTGCTGGCTTCCAACCGAATCCTCACATACATCATCAATATATTGAGTTTTAGTATACTATATAGATCCTATTCATACTTAACCCTATAAGGTTTTACTGATATTGATTAGAACAGTGACTGGGTTGAATGGAAATCCACTTCAAAAGGAATATCTTACTATATTGTGAGTTGAGTAGCATGGAATAGTAATAAGTAATGTTCAAGGGTATTACAAACAACTAAATATCAGTATATTTCTACCACAAATTCCTATAAACAAATGATTTGAATATAGTTTTAGATTATTTATTTTAGTGTTTAATTAGATAGACAATAATGCATTGCCTATGAAAGTAAAAGTATTACAAAGATGTATAAGAATCTATTCCATCAATAATGATCTAAACTCATTGATCTTTAGTATCATGTAATCAATTACAATTTGGAAAAGGGTGATTTTTTAAATTATCTTACATTTACCAAGGTCCGATTTGTAGATAATTTTATTAAAGAATTAAGACATGATAAATTTAATTGATTTGGGATACAAATTCATGTTTATCTATCCCCTCTATTTTAAGGGTATTTCACAAAACCCTACCCACCAATACCTGTATTATATTGACATACATAGAGAAATAGTGACACAAATAATAGTTATAGGGATAAAGAATCATGAAAATGGTTTTTTAATTGAGGGGGTTATTGACGGGGAGTTATTCAATGTCACATAGAAATAATTTCATACAACTAAGAGATGGAATTATTTAAAAAACATAGGCTTATCTGTTTGTATGGTGCAAGATTATCCTCTTATGATCGGCTATTATTTTCCAATTCTCATGAGATTCTATGGTTTTAGAAATTGATCTTAGTGTATTTATAAAATTTTATTGTTTTTAAACAAATCCAAAAGAGGTAGATTGAAGAGGGATTAGATTTATTAGTATTTTTTTTGTAGTTTTTCAATTTTTCCAACTTATTTGGAGAATAATGATGGATTTTTGAGATGTTGTTTTAGTTGAGTAGAATGTTTTTTAGATTTCTGGTGATTGTTTGGATAATTTTAAAATTCAACCTAAATATCATGAGATACTAGTCATCTTGAGAAATTTGAAGAAGTCCATAGTGTAAGCCTTTAGGCCCCCATATTACTCATTATCATAATTCCTCATTCAACCTAAGACATAAATCTAAGGAAATAAAAATAGTAAAGACATTTGATATTCAAATTTAGCATTGAATGTATGAATTCAGAATCATCATATTAAATTATAAGACTTTGATGCATATTATATGACTTCATCATCATATTTCTTTAGATTCACCAAATTTATTTTAGAGTTGGTGTAATCCTTTAATCATAAGAATAATTATTTGAGTTTTTATTGTAATATTTCACTAAACATAACCCTTTTTTGATCAGAATAAATCACGTTTGAGAATAAGTCTTAGAATTAATCAGAATATATTCTTGACCGAGTGTATGTATGTTATTATAAGAATTCTTCGAGCATAATACATTATATTCCAAGTGAAAGTATTCAACACATATGATTTTTTAGTTTCTTTATTGAAAAAAATCAAGTTTCCAAAACTTCAATATTCTTAAGAAATTTAATAACATGATGATCAATATACTCCCCAATGATTAAAACATAATATGATGATTGTGATTCAAGAGATATGAAGAATCAATGTTACCCATATGATGATGAAAATTATATGTGATGAAATAATCCAAATGGAAATGTACTACGATGAATATGAATCCCTTAGGGATGAGGCTACAAATATTAAATCTGGATTATAAGTGTGATGATGCTTTACTTATATTCAATTCTTAATGTCACTTTAAAATAGTGCAGTGATTCGAGATATGTGTTTTTAATGTTGGAGATATGTTACTAAAATGGTTGTGACATAACTATCTATTTTATGGAAAATAAGTATGAAGAATTCAAAATCATACTCAAAAGTGTTAACAACTTTTGTGAATTTGTTATGTCAATATATTCATTTTTCTAATATTTTATAGATATTGTTTCTATTGTTAGTTTGAGCATGAAAATGAGGGACGTTTTGGTACTTACATGACAATATATTGTACCATACCTACATAACTATCATTAATGGGTCTTGGTAAGGAGGATCATGGAAGCACAAAATAGTCAAATACTCCTGGAAAATTCTTTTGGTAAGATCAAGATGCATTTTAATATAGACATTTGTGTATATATAAATGATATGTGGATTTAATGTGTCCTATAACCTAGAAATTGATTTCTCTAATAAAGAGAAGTTTTTGTTGTGAAGAAACAAAATGAGAATATGTTGTGCATAAAAAGGATATGAATTAATGTGAGTGAAAAATATTTATCATAATTATAGTGCCTTGAATGCGACATTCGTATCACTTTATCTGTATCTTCTAATGAGATTGATCTCCAATGAATGAGTTTTTAAGTTCCAACTTCGGAAGTTGTTCTATGTTAGATATAGGAAAAATTAATAATGTTTTCATGAATAGTCTTTTGTATCATGTATATGATCATCATTTTTTTAATGATGCAACTGTGGGATTCATGCAATCTTTCTCTTTTATTATGACTCATTGTAATCAGCGCGATGTTGTGTAATACCATTATGATACTTTTGGGATGGTAAGAGATGGATGCCATGGAATTTTAGGTCAAAGATTATACCTACCTACCCATAGTAAGTTGGTTATTAAAATATAGTGGATAATATATATCCAGGGTGACCAATAGCTGCTGTAAGGAGTGAGCTCAATCAATGAGGCTAAACCATGTAAATTTTTTTTGTGCATTATTATTATTTTTTCTACATTATCATGAAAGAATTAGAAAATAATATTCTTGTTATGGAGTATTAATATAATAATATTAAGAGGTTTATTTCAGTAGTAATATGAAATAGTAAAAAGAAAAGACTACACTAATTCTCCCCTATTAAAGTAGTTATTCAACACATTTATCTGACAAATTTTTTTGTGAGTCTATCTACCAAGTCATTAATAATTTGATTCATGTTGGGGTCTAACATTCTTATTTTTATATAAACTCTCTCCCTTTTATGGTCCATGATGTATGAACCCAAACTAGAATAAACCCATGGTTTTTGTTTCATTACATTAAACGAGGAACATTCCCCTAGTCAATGTTGTATGGAATTAAACATCAGGACCACTATAGTCTAATCTATCTAACCATAAATTAATAGCCCATATTTGGTGAAATATATGTGACCATAAACTAATCATACCAATATATCAAATTAGTATTTTTTTTGAGTGTGATCAAACCTCATTCTCATGTATCTCACCAAGATTTCAAATGACAGTAGCCCAAATAGTTCTTGACCACATGCATTTTATCTCATTGGGGTGGCTTTTCAATACTCTAATTTCAGGAAAGTATAACCCCATGATTTCTCTAAATATTCTCAGGTATCCCTCTCTTTAATTGAAACACATCCCCCCCATATTTGAATCACATTAACCTTCTATTTCTAATCGAACTCACCTTGCTTTACTGCGACATCACACACGCCAGTCTCGAATTCCAATTCTCAAATAGAGTTCATATCTCAGACGGAAGTATACCCACTTTAAAAAATTCATTTATAGTGATGGAAAAATACCCCCTTTTTAGTCCAACCCCCATCTAGGGTACACATCTCAGAGGAAAAATCTCTAATAGTGCAGTAGTGGAGTCCATGTTTTGAACTTGTTCAATAATAATTATCAGCCTATCTACACCTTAGATCTATATGTCCATACTCCTTGAGTCTCCTTTTTTTATCTCTTTAACTTTTCCATTCCCAATAAGATTTCATTCTCTTCTATAATTGCGATTATTCCATTTTTTTATAAGTGAATGGAAAATAAATCATTCTGAATCAAACTAACCTGATTCCTCTGTGTTTATAGGATTTTTTATATTGGCCAATTCAGTGTTCTAACCCTGAAAGGTCATACTCTATTGAACACACATGTGTAACATTAAATATGTTCTATATATCTTATTTATCACACCCATAATGACTATTGTTCTCTTAGAGGTTTATGGTTTTTTATTTTATTAATTTGATTGTGATATAGAATTAAAAAATAATAATTCAAACAAGTACTACTATTTTCATATTGTGAAAAATAGTTATTAAGCTTAAAAATAGATGGGTGCATCCCCATGAATATAAAATTAGTCTGTGGTCATTCATGGACCATTGATTTCTAAATCCCTTCTATATTTTTTGTAGAGGAGCTAATTAATTACTAAAGCTTACATGGATCATCCATCTCTTCCTTCGATTATGGGTGCATCTCAAATATCCACATTTATTTCCCATTTTATTGAGACAAACACTCTACCATTTGAGAAGATGTTTGTTCAAGTACAAATCAAATTGTGTCCAACTAAGTCCCCAGAAACATGACCTTATCCACTTATGCATGTACAACGCCTATAGTTTGTTCTCATTTTCCTCCTGGTTGGGGATATTTTGTTATGCCGCTTAAAGAGCCACTACACCTTGAGTGATAAATGCAACATTGGAAGATTTGAACTGTCAGGCCTCCAACCACTCCCACCTATCCAAGAATTCATGAACCATCATATAGAGTGAATGATAGTAAATCCCACTTATTCTAAAGCTCACAGTCCAGTGGTAGAGTCTTCCCATCTGACTCTCCATCTGACCCAATGATTCTTGGGTGTTGAAACATTGAATATTCTACTAGACCCACAAATAGATAAGCTAGTTTTCTTTAAATATTTTACTTATAACTTGATCCTCCTTACCTTCATTAGATCCCATTCCAAGGGGGTATTTTTTATCATTGAGAAACATTTATATGAAAAATATAAAATAAAATATACATGAAATATATTATTTTCTAACAAAATGATAGATTCTCACAGAACCCGATTTTGATGGTTCTATAACCAAAGGCACCCAACAATCTGAAGTTTCACATGCACACAACCTTTTTCAATAGTTAAAGATTTATTGTTTTTGAATAGAAAACATTATATTAGAAAACATCTCTTCCAATAGATAACTAATTTCATAATCTAGTGACTTATAAATAACCCTCAGATAACTCTTTATAGGGCTAAATAATTTGAATTTTTTATTTTAGGGAATCCAAATCTCTGTGTATGAATAACCTCAAAATTTTTATTCATTGTGAAATCTACCAACTACTATGAAATATTTTATGTTAGAAGAATATTATAATTAATTCATGTAAGCTCTTCAATGTGTTACAATGTACTTGAAATGTCCTCAAAAACCAACATTCCATGAATAACCCATAATGCATGAAGGAATAATTCCTCACACAAGTCAGAGTTTCACACAACAGAAAATTTGTGTGGAAGAGTGTTCTTGAAGAAAATTTTTTCTCCTTTTTTTATAAAAATTTTCATGAAATATGATGGCATGTGGGGCCCACATAGACCTGATTAAACATCATCTATACTTTCTTAATAAAACTAAATAATATCATGGACAAGAACCTTAGATCCATGTTATCCAAGAATGGTTCAGGCATCATCCAGGCCTATTAATCCTGAACACATGCCTAGGTAGCCCTATACCCCTTTGAAATATGAATGGGTGAAAAAACCTTCTTAACTATTTACCTTAATAAATAACCAGAAACCTTAATTTATAACCCCCACTCTACCCCTTCATCTCATCTATTTTTAGGAACAATAATAAATAATGGAGAATAATAAACATCAGGGAATGGCCCTATCAAATTATCTTAAACTATGAAACTCAACTTATGTGAGTTTTTATTCCCACTCCAACTCGATATATATGAATCATCCACGTGGTTGAATACAAAAATATAAATAACCTCACTATACATTTTCCCTTTCAAGAGATAGTAAAATTCTTACCTTCCTCAAAACACTATGATATGTTTAATTTCCCTAATAGACTATAAACCACGAACACCCTTTTGTGATGTGCATAAGGGGATAAAATTAACCTCTGGAAACTAGATTGTGACCTATTTTATGTGATTATCCAAGAATATGAAAGTCCCAATTATACCCTAAACCCTGGAAACTCTTATGATATGGGAATTAGAGGATATATCCCCCACAGGAACCTAAACCATGTTCATTCCCATATGACTCTAAATATTGAACACCCTTACACGAAGGGTTTAATAGGATTAAACTCTCTTATGTGAAGATTTAAGGAGGATCCATTCCCTTATGTGATGATCATAATATTCCATATGCGATGAGAAAAGGATGAACCACCTGCATAATGTATTAGAAATACATATTTCCTTATTTTGTGATCATAAGATTCTTTAGGTGTTGAGAACATGATTCCCTGTGTGGGGAGACTAAAATTCCTTATAAGAAAGTAATATGATACGTTCTATGATGACCACATGATTCCTTAGGTGATGAAACTAATATTATTTATGCGATGTGAATAGGAAGACTTGTGTTTTTATGATATTATGAAACTATATATGATTTACCTATGATTCTTTATGTGAAAATAATAACATTCCTTGAGTGAGGATAATATAATGCCCTTGGTTATGAGACCATGATACCTTCTTTAAAGAGAATAAGATTCCATGTGTGATGTTCACAATATGATTTAATTAATGAGCCTAAAATTTATTATGTGATGAGTATATGATGCCCTCGTGAGATGACAGGAGGATGATAAAATACCTAAGATCCTCATCATGCCAGACAGACTCATGCCCTCCAACCAAAGTTGTTCTCCCTGCCAAGGTAGTTTTTTATGCATTTAACTAATGTCCAGATGAAGAGAGTATTGGGAATACGATTCTAAATAATGTCTTAAATCTAATAGGGATCCCCATAATAGGTAATAATCTATTTATAGATAGTTTTTTCAACCTCACATTCTCTCATTTTGATAGAAATGATCAAACACCATCATAAAGGTGGTGAAAGGATACCCCTCATTTGGAAATTGGTAATACATTACCAATATCACAACCATTATATTTTAATATGACAAAGAAGTCCTGATGAAAAGTGTTAGAAATTAGATTTTTTTAGCATTGAATCATGGGATAAATATTTTTCAATTTTTCTAAAAGTGATAAGTGAAATATCCACCGTTTTCCAAGATAGTTATGTTAATATAATATCAAAAAAATATTATCCTTTTATCAAGATAAGATTATGTTAAAAATTATTTACCCCGTAATTAACAAAATTTAGTGACCATGGTTCTTGGTGTAAAGATCTACTAAGAGTGTTTTATGGGTTTCCTAAACTGATTCATAGTATATATTTATTGGTTCTTTATAAAATATTATGTAAAACAATTTAGTATTGAGTTTTTATGTATTTGACATGGAGAAAAATATATCTAAAATGATGTGTTAAGACATATAAAAATATTTAAATGATACGTACAAATCCATTTGTGTTTTAAATGATATCAATCATGTATTTCATTATATGTATTTATTTTAATGTTTCATAATCATAAAGTATAATGGTAAATCATTATATGAATATGATAAGATTCTATGATAGTGAATTCAAAACATTCAAATTGTACTTAACAATTTTAAGGGATATGTTCGTAGTACATGGAGAAAAAGGAACACTGGTTTTCAATGGGGCCACAAAACTAGTCTTTCTATAGATAATTTGATCTTTTATTACTATTATGAAAATGAAATGAGAAATAAAATAATAATAAACCTAGTGGTAGACATATAAACATATATCATGTATGTTATGGATTCTTATTCAACTGAAGAATCTATATATATTATATAATGATTTTCTCAGGATCTTGGAATAATATCAATAAAGTATAATATCATCATAATACATTTTGTGATAATATTATATGCATGGAAATATCTATGATGTCAGGTATATGAAAAAATATCAAATTTATATTCTTGGAGATATCACCTCTAAAGAGATATTACTCAAAAGGGTGAAGTCATAGTTAGAAGGGTGTCTATAGAGGAAAATGTTGTAGAACTATTTACTTATTTCATACATCAGGATAAGAATAAACAACATAAAATAAATAATGTGTTTTGATTTTCATTAGATAGATCTAGTGAAAGTTATAGTCTATTGGATATTGTTCCCTTAAACCAACTGACTTTATACTTTCCTTATCACATAATGATTTTTATTTGGGGTATGATTAATGTGAAAATATCATTAGAATATTTGTGGCTCTAAAAGATTATATTAGTTCATTACTATAATGAGAACCTTGAGACTCTATAAAAATATTCTTATGTCATTTATCTTATTGTCTATATACATATATCTAAAACAACCTAAATTTTATTTTAATATTTGGTGTTGGGGGATCAAAAACGTTGAGACTTCTTCTCATGAAGTTCAAAAGTTGTGATCTCTAAGAAGGGAGGTCTTGATGATAAGTCTTCCAATAATAATTTTTCATGTTTTATGTGTCATTGGAAAATTTATTCTATGAGCGTGTCAAATTTTCACTAGAATTTAGGTCATTATTAATATGTATCCTTAATAATATAGTTTTCTGTGTTGAAGAAAGCTGTGATGATATATGTTCGCAGATAGGTAGCATGCATTGGGTTCATCATAAGTGATATATTATCAATTAAATATTCATTAAATCATTTCCACATCAATTTTAATGAAAAAATAAATTTATATCCCTATGATAATAATATAACTATCTAATAAAATCCATGGTAGTTTATAGACAAGTTCATTTACAGAATTCAATTAAAGATACATAAATCGTATTATGTTATGAAAAAATTATATATCTGACATCATGAGATATTAGTTGGAAAAGAGGTTATATTATATAGTATAATTTGTAACAAGTTTTTTATAGTTTCTATACTAACTTATTTCTAAATGGAAGCCTTGAAATTTTTTAAAATATTGATCTGGAAAATTAAGTAAGTCCCACCTAATATCACTGAAAAGGGGTCCCAAAGGGTCCCATACTAAACGTATCTAGAATCTCATGGATTTATATTAAATTTTATATTCATAATAAATTTCGTCGTTAGTAGCAAAGAAATGTTTTGTCTAGTAAAACAACATCATTGATATTCTACTACATGAATTTGAGTCTATAATATTTGAGAATAATTTAATTCCGTATTTATTTTTCCTCAATTTAATTTATATTTATTTATTTATTCGTGGTTTTAGTTAACATAGTAAAATAAATAATTATTTGGTAGAGATGATATATTTAAAATCATTTGAATAAATATTATTTAATTAATTTATGAAATTATACTCTATTAAGAACATTTTATGGGATCCATTAATATTATTATTATTCGAAAATTTTCATTATTTAACACAATGTATATTATATAAATTATTTTATTTTTCAAGGCCATCATTGAAAATGTTGAAATAGATTTGTTAAGCCTGTGAGATAATTTATAATGACCTAAAATTTATAAATGAATTTCCATTTATTATTGAATTAAATGACCTACTATATAATATTATTTTCAAACACACATGGACATATTTGGTTATATCATATCAAATTTAGAAAACCATTAAGCATCATGTCCAACTATAATATATCCACTAAACATTGATCATTTTATTATTATGAATTAGGGGTTTTGATAAAGCCATATTGACACAAATGAAATAAGTGATGGCCTTGACTAGTATGATCAAACCCTTTGAAACCCGTTTATCATAGATTATGAGGGATATATCATATCAATGATTTTAGTTTTACCAAGACCAATCTAATATTAAAAAATTAAAGCATGAGTGAAACCATTTATGGGATAAGTTAAATCTCATCAACATCACAGCCCAAGCCATTTTTGTTTAACCACACTATAAGAATCTGAAGGGCACACACCGTACACTTATAATGTTCTCTAGTGTAATAATGGGATATGTATCTCGAACCTAGCTTGTAGAATATGTATATTTTATTTTCAAAAAAATAAGTATTAAATTTTTTTAATTTATAAATGACTAAATAATGATTTGGATAAAAATCATATATTTGAAATGTTAAAAAAATTATTTAGGTTAATATATAGTTTCAATCAAGACACAATTTTTTATAAATTAAAAAATTCCTAAAAATTATAATTTAATAAAATAATAATATTATATAGTATATATTAAATATAAATGAAAATATAATTTAACGCTGTGAAAATTCATTTATTTATATGGGTCAGAATAGAATTATTTTTTAAAAGAATTGTCTTTTTTAATAAATGGGAATTTTAAATAAAAATACTAATTTCTTATATTTTGATAATTATATAGATAAATAAATATTATTTTTGGAATCTACATTAAAAAATTATTTAGCAGTTAATTTTTCATAATTTTCTAAGACAACCGAATTTTCGGGTAAAAATTAATTGTGATATAAATATAGAGTATTTATTATGACATCTTAATGACCCAAAAGTGATGTAATATATTCCATAAAATCTAGAAAAGACCAAATATATATATCCCATTTAAAATAATTTTTTTAAGTTTTTTTATTGATTTTATAAACCCTTAATAAATACACCAAAACATATTTCATATATTAAGTTTTTAAAATAAATTATCTATTAACATGAATCCCTTCTTCATCACCAAGGTTAATATTTTAAGGATTAATGGTCCATGAATTATTAAAAAATTAAATCAACCACCTTTTTTCATAAACCATGGCAAAAACCATGGTAAGGTTTGTGGTTTTCATTACTTAATTGTATAGATTCCAAAGCCTATGTTTGGAAATAATAAAGAATTTCCCTCTATTTTTTTATATAATTTCACCCAATATCCCATTTCTATTCAGTAAATAACATTGGATAATGACAATAATATTAAAATAATTCTCCATAGACCTACAATGTTTCATACAATTTATAAATAAGATCTCCTCTCATTTATGAAACACCCTATAATGGTAAGGGATCCTTTCCTTCTCCTATTTATTCAAGAACCTCCTTTGTGTTAAATCTTTTGTTTTCAATTTTTTCATGTTGAGGAATGTTCTAACATGTCATTTTTTCAACCATAAGATTCACATTCTCTTATATACCCCTTTATATGTCACTAATCTATCCCATGATTCATTATGTACGTCAGTTTTGTTAAATAATTGTCGTGTGATTATTCCTTCCAACAAATTATTCAATCAATCCTTTTGTATTAAGAATTTTAATATCCAATTTCACTTTTTGATTATGTTCATTCAAATCTCTCTTACTTTTATTATGGTCTAAAAGTTTGGAAATTCCACTTTAACTCATAGTAATCCCTCCCTTGATTCATTATGTACCCCTGTTATGCCACCAAAATTATTATTGGACTCTTCCAGACATAACCTTTGTATTGTTAATAACATCACCATTTCCACTAAAGGGTATTCACCTGGACATAAATAACCTAATATTGTTGGGTAATTATATGTAATTATTACAAAATACTTAATCATGGGATTAAATGTGATGAAATATGATCCTATGTTTAATTATCTATGTGTCACGCTTATGCATGTACCTGATATAAAAGTGATGGGTGTGACAAGAATCATATAGAACTATAATGCATTGGGTAATATTTTATTTTAATGATATGTAATTTATGATATTATGGATTAATATTAATCCATTATGGTAATTTTACCACCATTTTATAATGTCTTGGTTTTGATCCTTGACCTATATTTATGATTCGATGTTGTAAGTTGTATCCACATTTCCATGATGCCATTGTATTAACAATGTATATCATAGTTTTATTTTAATGATTATTATTAACACTAATTTTATACCCTATTGAAATTCATATTTAATATCCTATAATATATTTATCATTTTTTATTCCCTAGCATGGATTTTTAGCTCCCAATTTTCTTATGTATGCCCCCAGTTTATCCGATGCAGTTTTAAATGAGAAATGGAATACTAGTAGCATGTTAAAGATAATTTCAATAATTTAATTGTATCCATTTATAAAGTTTATATTATAAATATATCATATCATAAATACACTAGGATTATCGATATTATGGTTTGTATTACACGTTTATTTATATAATAAATCATGAATTAAAATGTATTAAATACACGGGTTTTCATAGTTGGTATCAATGGAATGTCTAGTTTTTTGGGATTAAGGTTAGAAAACTCTAAAAAATTTATTATCTATAATACTAAATATAAGAAACATACCAAAATTAGTAAATTATTGAGTAGGTGGTTTCTAAGAAAATACATCCCTATCCGAAAACTATAAGTGTTTCCAGCTCTAGAACATAGGTACCTAGGGGAAATAATACTAAATAGGGTTCATTGAGCTGGACTCAACTATTTCATCGTGAAAGAAAATTGGTCTTTCTACACACCTAGTTTGACAGTTCTAGGGGATATTTTTTGGTAAATACAAAATCTCTTTATCTACCATTATTATGGGAATAAAAACTACCATAATATTTTATATTAGGAATTTTATTATGGATAAATTATATTGAATAATATAAAATAATTGGTTATCAAATATATATTATTTAGGATTTATACCTATAATATTCATGTTTTACCTTTTATGTATTCAATACTATAGAAAATATCATCCCTAAGTAAATTGTAGATGAATGAAATGATTAGAACTAGAATAAAATTGTGAAATGAATACTTATTATACAAGGTTCTATGCATTCTTTTATATATCACCAGTTTAGTAGAACTATTAAAACACCACCACAATGTATAGATTTAGAGATATCGATGAAGATTTGAAATATCAGAATTATTACATTCCAAGTATATACCTCCTCCACTATCAAAGTTGGAGGGTTTAATCTCCCTACAAACCTTACCATACATTCTTTAGAGTAATGTGATGCTATCATGGGTATGAATTGGATTTCCTTATATAGAGTCAAATTAAATTTTCAAGAGAAATAAGTTACCCAGCGTATAAGAAATATCCCTAATATTCTATTAAAGAGCAAGTAAGATAATGAATATTATTTGTTCATCATCTAAATCATGGATAATATTTACTTATATGAAATAATATCCAACTCAATTGATTGAATGTAAGGAAAATATTATCCTTGAAGACATGACCATTATGAGGGAATGCATTGGTGTTTTTCTCAAAGGATTTTATGGAATTCCTCTTTGAAGAGAGGTTGATTTTTTAAATGAACTTATACATGGGGATTTGAAAATATCCATGATTCTGAATAGAATGGATGTTTTTAAACTTGATCAGCTAAAGAAACAACTATAAAGAGAGTCTTGATAATGGGTTTATATGACTAAGAGCTTCACCCTAGGGTTAACAGGTTCCATTTATCAAGATTAAGGATGGGTCAATGTTCCTCTTCATTGATAATATTTATCTCAACAATATCACAATAAATAAAAATTATCTTTTTCAATAGATTTATGACTTATTCAAACACCTACATGGAGCCCAATATTTATCTAAGATAGATATTTAGTAATGACATTAGAATGAAAATATGAATAATTTGAATATCCATAAGACTACACTTCATATATGGTATGAGTGCTACGAGCTCATAATGATTCATTTTGGACTCACTTATACTCTAGTAATCTTCTTGGACTAGATGAATAGAGTCTTTTGAGATTACCTAGATAAGTTTTGTGTTAGTCTTTAAAGATGATAATTGTATCTATCCAAAAGAAATTAGGAACATGAAGATAATATGAACCATGTATTTATGACCTTAAAAAATGATAATATATATGAAAGGTTTAGTAAATTTATGTTTTGATTAGAGAAAGTGAATTTCATGGGGAATTTCATTACAAGAAAATTGAAATTTATCAATCCCTAAAAAAATTTAGATGAAGGAAGGGTGTACTAGAACATTTTCTAGGATGGAAATAAACAGTTTTGAGGTATTATCTTGGTATTATCACTGATTTCTAAGATACTTCTCCTGATTTCTAATCCCATAACCAAGAAAACTAGGGAAGGGGTCGAGTTTGTATGGAATGATGAATGTGAGTAATGTTTGAAAGAGTTGTTAAAGAGGATAATCACTGTACCTATTCTCAAATAACACCCCAATGGGAATTATTTCTTATATATGGTTATTCTACCCAAAATATAATTGGTTTTGTGAGCATGAAATATGAAAAAGTGAATGCCTAGGCTTACCACTATGGATTCATGAGAATAACTACCCAACTTGTGATCTAGAATTGGTTATAGTGATATTCATGTTAAATATTTGGAGAAATTATATATATGGTGAGAAGTGAGATATATATACTGTAACACCCCGAGCTTCCACGATACGCTTCTCATTCAATAATACAATAGCTTGCATTGTACGCAACTTCGAGTTCTAAAACATCGCGACAAATCAAACTAGCCGTTATGAATAGTAATAACCACTTTTTAAAATTATAGAAATTTTATATTTCAAAATGGACTTCATTTTTGTATTCGTAATATCGAAATTAGCCTATGTTGAATTTTTGGTATTTTTCTGAGAACTTCTAATTTTTTATGAATAGTGAAAAATACTTAAAACAACTTTTTTAATCAAAATAATTTATAGTGATAAGTTATACTATTGAGTGGATTTAATGTATAATTAGAATATATTTTTACCATTTTATCCAATGGTGGTCATTAGAATTAATTTAACATTGAATTTGGACATAAACAATTGCCAATCTTTTGATATAAATTGTTTCTTGAAAACACGCTATTTGTCGTAACAGCGGGAATTAATTATAAAATTAATTAATGCAACTTATATGTTTGGAATTTTGTAAAATAGACATCATTTTTGAATTCGGAATATCAATTATAGCTTAGGATGAAATTTTGGCATTGTTCTGAGAAACTTCAATTTTTGATGAATAGTGAAACCACTAAGTGGTAGTTAAATAACTGATTTTTCGTTTAAATGAAATATTACCACTTCTGTGATTTGATTTTCAAAAATCCGACATACATGGTTGTCATTAAGAAGTAAAATGTGGTTCAATGGGATAAAAATAATTTTTTGGTGAATAGTAACTTATTAAGTTCTTAATCGCGATTAGTGGTAATTAGGGTAGTTTAAGGTATAAATAATACTTTAATAATATTAAATGACCTAGACACATGTCCCAACCTCATTGGTTGTGTCATGGCCGACCAAGACAAGCCATGGCCTAACTTGGGGACCCCATGGATCCACTTTTGTTGGGAAATAACATAAATTACTTTTTATTTAATGTTAAAGTGAAAATGACACTAACATAAAGTGTTTTACTAAAACAATTTTTAAGTAGGGTTACACAAGTCCAAATTTTGATTATAAATAGTCATTGGAAAGATAAAAAGATTTCCTATATCATAGTATTTTTTTTATAATTTTTAGACATTAAATAAATTTAATTATTTATGACATAATAATGATGCAGCGATGACATCATTATTTGACGATTTAAATAAAATGGAAAGGTAATATAAAATCTATGAACTACACATGGCCAAAACCAATTGGATGAGTGGTTTTCGATGCCTTATCACCTTATCCACGAATTCTATCAATGTGGGACCTTTTAAAACCGAAACACATTTTCAAATAATGTAATGTTCCTTTACTTTCCAAAAGTGCCCTTCCTCTCCTCTTATAAAAGGCCCCCACCTCTACCTCATTTCACACACTCTTCAAGCCATTGGCTCGGCCAACCCCTGCCCATTTGCTCTCTCCACATCCCTCTCCTCATCCTAGAGGATTCCCTTTGGGCAGAATCCTTTCAAAGGAAGCCTTTAGGCTCAACTCAAAAGGAGTTACACTTTTTAAGGTAATTCATTCTCTCATGTTCTTTTGTTTTATTTTGCTTCTCCAACCCCCTAAACTCTTTTTATTTACTTCTTTTGTAACAACACCAGTATCTTAAATATACTAGGATGTTGTTATAAGATTTATTTGAGCTACACTTCCACACAACTACATCAAATGGTTAAAGAACATAAGGTTTCCGTGGATGGCGAAATTCTGCCTCCCGAAACGATGATTGTTCAACACTCATTTAACACCTTCAAAGGTGGCCATTATGATGTCACTATTTTTATATATGATATATAATATGTTTATGTTTTCCTTAAGCTTCTGTTTTTTTCATTTTGGGCATACCTTTATGGTTTCCATTATGGGTAAAACACGATATCTTCATTTTAGGAAGCGCGGACTACCGCCCCCTGAAAGTGATTTGATTCGTTAATACCATATGTGGGATGTGTGAAGGATAAAGTTAATGATATTATATATGTTATTATACTGGAATTATAATATACTCTCATATCATTATGATTCCATTGCAGAAAATATGAAATAGAAATGGAAGTAGCGTTCATGCGTACGTACGGCTTACCGTCTCCATGAACGGTGCATTTCATTTCTTACCTCTAAATGTGATGTAATATTATAAATGAATGTATGTACTGGATATATATGACATATATGATATCTACATCATGAATACCATTCTGGATATAATTAACCTTTGACCAAATTAACAACATGTAAGTGTAAGAAGCCTATTTTTGACTTAAGAACCAAATACCGACAAAATGAACATTATTAACTTAAATAATTACATAATGTTCATATCATTGTAATACGTGATATAATAAGGATAATGAAGTTGAAAATGGTTCTTAATAAGGTATATATTAACTCTAGTTTATTATTCAGGAGGTTAAAGAACGGTTGAGTCAAGTCAGACACGAGGTAAGGGAACTTCTTAACCCAATTTCCATTCTTTGGGTTAATATCCTACTTTCAAATTATGTCATGATATTATTATGTCATATCCTGTATTTGTACATTATTTATGTGTACTTGTAGTGAATACACATAATAGATCTATTTTATTTTAAAAATGCTCTTTGTAAGGGAACTTCTTAACCCAATTTCCATTCTTTGGGTTAATCTTTTACTTTCAAATTATGTCATGATATTATTATGTCCTATTTTGTATTTTTACTTTCTTTATGTGTACCTATAGTGAATACACATAATAGATCTATTTTATTTTAAAAATGATCTTTTAAGGACTTCATCTCAATCCCCTTTCATTGAGGCATATTTGGTTTTATACACAACTTTATTTTATATGGTGTATAAACCCCTTTGACTTTTACATTTATTCAAAAGGAATCTTTTTTATACGAAGAGTTTTGATAAACGAAAAAAGGGAATGTTTTCTTTCCGTACTTATGCGGCAACAACGACTTCTCCGCCGCCGTGACTATTATTTGAGATTCGGCTTCCTCTACAAGCCATCATTTTTTTTAATGAAAAATAAATACAAAGTTTTAACTTTCTTTTATTTTGGTATTAAAAATGGTTTTGAAAGCGTTTTTATCATATCAAAGTGTTGTATTGACATCTTGTGATTGAAATGTGGAAATGTTATGTTTCCTTTATTCATGTTTTATGTGATACGATTATGTTATGGTTTATGATATGTTTAAACCTATTCATATGAGGAATGCATTGGACTTAATAAGTGACGGGTGGAGCCCGCTATAGCTCCTCGATGCATCGGCAGGTCTCATGAGACAAACTAGTGTCTTGGCACGAGGCCTTGACAAAATTTTATTTGTGGTCTTGGCACGAGGCCTTGGCTACGTGGTTATGATAGTCTGGCATTATGCATTCCATCATTATGAAAGTGGTTATTGATATTGCATGTGATTATTCGACCAGTAGAATATCCATGTGAAGAAGTAAATGGCATTATCTCATTTTACTTTTGCCATATTATGTTGAAGTTCATGTTTAAAAGGCTTTTGTTTTAGTTATACATTGCCTTAAATGTTAATGTTTATTTATGAAAGCTTCTGCATTATTGTTATCCTTACTGAGCATCTGAGCTCACCCCTTTCAATGTTTTAATATTTTCCAGGATGTGAAGAAGTATTTTATGAATGACCTGCAGGGATAGTCGGAAGAGGATATGAGTGTGGACTATGGAGACTTTGTTATTGTAGTTTTTCACTTTTTGATGTAATGAAAGACTTATGAATGTATCTAGTGTTTCCAAGGCTACTAAACTAATCGGTCTTTCGAGACTCGATCTTTTGGGATCATGCCAATGTTACGAAGTAATGCACCGGCTCTGGGTAGCTGGGGTCGGGGCGTTACAGTTGGTATCAGAGGCAGTTTAGTACTAACCTTGGAAGCTAGATTTAGATAAACTCTGATTAGAGCACATAGCCCGAAGATAGACTTTGAGGATTAGTATAAAAGAACATCTTAGAATATTGATATTGTAGAGATTTTGTGAGTTTTCCAAGCAATACATTCCTGTCTGGATACGAGCAGGTAGAGGCGGCTCTGGCACAGATGTACCTAGGGGTAAAACCCGAAAACACCGCTTTGAGCTAGACTCGAACGGGAACTGGTGCACGACAACGGGCCTTGCTGCACTCTTGGTTACGACACTCCCGGGGGATATGCTTTGGATAATTCCCATTTTCTTTACAAACCACTATGAAGGGTTACGAGTATATACTTCCTCAAAGAATACATTTTTATAATTATGGATTATATCCATAATTAGTTCAATTTATGTTAAGTGTTTTACAAGTATGGAATTATGTATTTTGATTCATAAACTAATCTAGTTTATGCCATTGTTTAGAAATGGCGCCTAGTAGAAGGAATGGAAACTGTATCAATGCACGAACTCCGTGTAGGGATTTCCCTCCTGCTCAGGATAATTATGGTGGAGCTAGTGATACAACTGGTGCTGATCAACTTATTACCATACTGGGACAACTCACGCAGGTTATGAATAACAACCTTACTCGTATGGAGCACCCTGATCCGCAACGTGGAGGATCAATGCTAGATCGTTTCATGAGGCAACAACCACCAACCTTCAATGGGAGTACAAATCCTACAGTAGCTGAGCAATGGATAAATTCCTTAGAGAAAATATTCCATGCCTTGGGGAGTAGTGAAAGGGAGAAGGTTGTCATGGCAGTTTACCGCCTCACTGGAGATGCCGATCAGTGGTGGTCACTGATTCAAAACACAAAGGAAGATGATGACGTATCGAATATGGAATGGAGGGAGTTCAAAGAGCTTTTCTTAGAAAAATACTTTCCTCGTGACCATCGAGCAGATATGGAAAGGCAATTTCTGAGTCTGAGGCAGAAGGAGGATGAGAATGTCGCAAAGTATGAGGCTAACTTTACAAGGTTAGCGAGGCATGCTGCCGATTATATACGTAACCCAAGGAGTAAGATTGATCGTTTCTTTGATGGGTTAAAACCATTTCTCCGACGAGCTTTAGTATCACAATCCTTCTCATCATACGAAGATATTGTCTCGTGTGCTATCAAGACAGAAAAGGAATTCTCTAAGTCTTATGACAACAAAGTAAAGCAAGAGAAGAAGAGAACGGTGGAACAAGAGACAGATAAAGGGAAAAAGGGAAAGAAGGATTTTCCAGTATGTGATAATTGTGGGAAGAATCACCCTGGTACTTGCCTAAAAGGAATGGAAGTTTGTTATAAATGTGGAGAAAAGGGTCACCAGGCTCGTGATTGCAAGGGAAAGAAAGAGGCTGTCAATGTTGAATGCTACAATTGTAGAGAAATGGGTCATTATGCAAATGAATGTCCTAAGCGTCAAGGAAACTTACCTCAGAAAAGGCCAAGGGATCAAGGACAATCTTATGCTATTACTACAGTTGAAACAGAATAACTAATGTATTGGTGCTTTTGGACTCATGGATTATATTCTGGTTATTAGAATAATGTGATCTATATAAGGATTGTACTGCAGTACTTTTTGATTTCAGTAAGGTTTTAATATGATTAAGGTAATCATATTTTTAGTATGTGACAATAAGAGAAACTTTTCTTTTTATGGGGAATCTTATGCTACAATTGATTTTGGAATTAAGAGACATTTTAGAGAAAGTCTGGACAGAGTTATTTTGGAGTGGATTAAGTTGATCTTTGGATAGTATGGTTTAAGGTTAAAAAATTAATGAAGATTGTTTTTGGAGTATTATAATACTATAGTTTTAGGAAAAGGACAACCTGCAGGGTGGGGCATAAACCGTCGCGTCGGACAAAGCTGTAGGAATCGAACCCACAATCAAAGTGCGACAAGCCTTTATTTCCTACCACTAGCCTACAGGAAGTCCCTGGTTATTACAAAATAATTTTACTAATCTAAATGGTATGTTTTAACATTTTGAACCTTATACAATTAGGATAAGTATGATATTTTTGAGTTCTATTATCTTTTTGAGTGAAAGATGAGTTGAAGGTTGAAACTCTAATTGTCAAGCATAAATATATATATACCTATCTCTTATTCAATGAATAAATTAATTCTTAAACTTTAGTAAAGGGATATTAAAACAAAAAAATGTTTTATCCTAATACCTTATGTCTTGTTGAACTGATGATATTTTAAATCAATATAGATTGAAGGCTTTGAGGCCCTCAATTTGACAGTTGATTGTTATTGATGACCTCAATCACTCCCTACAAATATTTACGTTTTTCCTCCAATTATATGTCTCTAATTGCCACCAATGTTCTCCTTATCGAGATTATAATTTGGTGGTGACTTTCTTATTTCCATTTACCTCTTATTAAGGCTAAATTTTATTAATCTTATTTCCGATGTGGGTTTTCCACAAAGGTATTTTCCCTTTTCAACCTTTTATTTTCCAAGAAAAATTTCAAATTGCGAGGACGCAATTTATTGAAGGAGGGGAGAATGTAACACCCCGAGCTTCCACGATACGCTTCTCATTCAATAATACAATAGCTTGCATTGTACGCAACTTCGAGTTCTAAAACATCGCGACAAATCAAACTAGCCGTTATGAATAGTAATAACCACTTTTTAAAATTATAGAAATTTTATATTTCAAAATGGACTTCATTTTTGTATTCGTAATATCGAAATTAGCCTATGTTGAATTTTTGGTATTTTTCTGAGAACTTCTAATTTTTTATGAATAGTGAAAAATACTTAAAACAACTTTTTTAATCAAAATAATTTATAGTGATAAGTTATACTATTGAGTGGATTTAATGTATAATTAGAATATATTTTTACCATTTTATCCAATGGTGGTCATTAGAATTAATTTAACATTGAATTTGGACATAAACAATTGCCAATCTTTTGATATAAATTGTTTCTTGAAAACACGCTATTTGTCGTAACAGCGGGAATTAATTATAAAATTAATTAATGCAACTTATATGTTTGGAATTTTGTAAAATAGACATCATTTTTGAATTCGGAATATCAATTATAGCTTAGGATGAAATTTTGGCATTGTTCTGAGAAACTTCAATTTTTGATGAATAGTGAAACCACTAAGTGGTAGTTAAATAACTGATTTTTCGTTTAAATGAAATATTACCACTTCTGTGATTTTATTTTCAAAAATCTGACATACATGGTTGTCATTAAGAAGTAAAATGTGGTTCAATGGGATAAAAATAATTTTTTGGTGAATAGTAACTTATTAAGTTCTTAATCGCGATTAGTGGTAATTAGGGTAGTTTAAGGTATAAATAATACTTTAATAATATTAAATGACCTAGACACATGTCCCAACCTCATTGGTTGTGTCATGGCCGACCAAGACAAGCCATGGCCTAACTTGGGGACCCCATGGATCCACTTTTGTTGGGAAATAACATAAATTACTTTTTATTTAATGTTAAAGTGAAAATGACACTAACATAAAGTGTTTTACTAAAACAATTTTTAAGTAGGGTTACACAAGTCCAAATTTTGATTATAAATAGTCATTGGAAAGATAAAAAGATTTCCTATATCATAGTATTTTTTTTATAATTTTTAGACATTAAATAAATTTAATTATTTATGACATAATAATGATGCAGCGATGACATCATTATTTGACGATTTAAATAAAATGGAAAGGTAATATAAAATCTATGAACTACACATGTTCAAAACCAATTGGATGAGTGGTTTTCGATGCCTTATCACCTTATCCACGAATTCTATCAATGTGGGACCTTTTAAAACCGAAACACATTTTCAAATAATGTAATGTTCCTTTACTTTCCAAAAGTGCCCTTCCTCTCCTCTTATAAAAGGCCCCCACCTCTACCTCATTTCACACACTCTTCAAGCCATTGGCTCGGCCAACCCCTGCCCATTTGCTCTCTCCACATCCCTCTCCTCATCCTAGAGGATTCCCTTTGGGCAGAATCCTTTCAAAGGAAGCCTTTAGGCTCAACTCAAAAGGAGTTACACTTTTTAAGGTAATTCATTCTCTCATGTTCTTTTGTTTTATTTTGCTTCTCCGACCCCCTAAACTCTTTTTATTTACTTCTTTTGTAACAACAACAGTATCTTAAATATACTAGGATGTTGTTATAAGATTTATTTGAGATACACTTCCACACAACTACATCAAATGGTTAAAGAACATAAGGTTTCCGTGGATGGCGAAATTCTGCCTCCCGAAACGATGATTGTTCAACACTCATTTAACACCTTCAAAGGTGGCCATTATGATGTCACTATTTTTATATATGATATATAATATGTTTATGTTTTCCTTAAGCTTCTGTTTTTTTCATTTTGGGCATACCTTTATGGTTTCCATTATGGGTAAAACACGATATCTTCATTTTAGGAAGCGCGGACTACCGCCCCCTGAAAGTGATTTGATTCGTTAATACCATATGTGGGATGTGTGAAGGATAAAGTTAATGATATTATATATGTTATTATACTGGAATTATAATATACTCTCATATCATTATGATTTCATTCCAGAAAATATGAAATAGAAATGGAAGTAGCGTTCATGCGTACGTACGGCTTACCGTCTCCATGAACGGTGCATTTCATTTCTTACCTCTAAATGTGATGTAATATTATAAATGAATGTATGTACTGGATATATATGACATATATGATATCTACATCATGAATACCATTCTGGATATAATGAACCTTTGACCAAATTAACAACATGTAAGTGTAAGAAGCCTATTTTTGACTTAAGAACCAAATACCGACAAAATGAACATTATTAACTTAAATAATTACATAATGTTCATATCATTGTAATACGTGATATAATAAGGATAATGAAGTTGAAAATGGTTCTTAATAAGGTATATATTAACTCTAGTTTATTATTCAGGAGGTTAAAGAACGGTTGAGTCAAGTCAGACACGAGGTAAGGGAACTTCTTAACCCAATTTCCATTCTTTGGGTTAATATCCTACTTTCAAATTATGTCATGATATTATTATGTCATATCCTGTATTTGTACATTATTTATGTGTACTTGTAGTGAATACACATAATAGATCTATTTTATTTTAAAAATGCTCTTTGTAAGGGAACTTCTTAACCCAATTTCCATTCTTTGGGTTAATCTTTTACTTTCAAATTATGTCATGATATTATTATGTCTTATTTTGTATTTTTACTTTCTTTTTGTGTACCTATAGTAAATACACATAATAGATCTATTTTATTTTAAAAATGATCTTTTAAGGACTTCATCTCAATCCCCTTTCATTGAGGCATATTTGGTTTTATACACAACTTTATTTTATATGGTGTATAAACCCCTTTGACTTTTACATTTATTCAAAAGGAATCTTTTTTATACGAAGAGTTTTGATAAACGAAAAAAGGGAATGTTTTCTTTCCGTACTTATGCGGCAACAACGACTTCTCCGCCGCCGTGACTATTATTTGAGATTCGGCTTCCTCTACAAGCCATCATTTTTTTTAATGAAAAATAAATACAAAGTTTTAACTTTCTTTTATTTTGGTATTAAAAATGGTTTTGAAAGCGTTTTTATCATATCAAAGTGTTGTATTGACATCTTGTGATTGAAATGTGGAAATGTTATGTTTCCTTTATTCATGTTTTATGTGATACGATTATTTTATGGTTTATGATATGTTTAAACCTATTCATATGAGGAATGCATTGGACTTAATAAGTGACGGGTGGAGCCCGCTATAGCTCCTCGATGCATCGGCAGGTCTCATGAGACAAACTAGTGTCTTGGCACGAGGCCTTGACAAAATTTTATTTGTGGTCTTGGCACGAGGCCTTGGCTACGTGGTTATGATAGTCTGGCATTATGCATTCCATCATTATGAAAGTGGTTATTGATATTGCATGTGATTATTCGACCAGTAGAATATCCATGTGAAGAAGTAAATGGCATTATCTCATTTTACTTTTGCCATATTATGTTGAAGTTCATGTTTAAAAGGCTTTTGTTTTAGTTATACATTGCCTTAAATGTTAATGTTTATTTATGAAAGCTTCCGCATTATTGTTATCCTTACTGAGCATCTGAGCTCACCCCTTTCAATGTTTTAATATTTTCCAGGATGTGAAGAAGTATTTTATGAATGACCTGCAGGGATAGTCGGAAGAGGATATGAGTGTGGACTATGGAGACTTTGTTATTGTAGTTTTTCACTTTTTGATGTAATGAAAGACTTATGAATGTATCTAGTGTTTCCAAGGCTACTAAACTAATCGGTCTTTCGAGACTCGATCTTTTGGGATCATGCCAATGTTACGAAGTAATGCACCGGCTCTGGGTAGATGGGGTCGGGGCGTTACATATACGGTCCACAGAATCCTCTATTATATATTCACATAAAAGGATATTAATATGTACCAAAGGAGGTGTTTTGAGAAGGTTATGTATTATGATTGTTCAATCCATTACCATTCAAGTAAGTCAAACAATGTGGAAGATTCCCTGAGTAGAAAGGATCCTACAGCTCTATCAATGATGAGTATTACAAGGGATCCAGTCTTCTTGGAAATGTAGAGGATGAATATGGGAATAATATAAGGATATGTAACCTAACATTCTCAAATATCTACTCATCCACACATTCTAGAGAGAATCAAGGAGGATGATAATGATTATTAGTTTCAACAGAAGATGGTAGTGAATATTTCAGATTTCAACATTACTAAATATAGAGTTATAATGTTTGGAACCTAGTTATGTGTACCATAAAATCCAGAATTGAGGAGGTAAATTCTAGATGATTCATATATCTCATCCTGGAAGCACTAAGATGTATAGATATTTAGTGAAAAAAATTATTATTGGGTAACATGAAGTGAAATATTGAAGATTTTGTATCTTGATGATTGGAAATCTAGAATGTTAAAGCAGAATGACCTAAGTCTGAGGGTATGATGCAACCATTACACATATGATTATGAAAATTGGAAAACATAACCATGTATTTTGTCATAGTAATCCTTTGGACATGTAAAGGAAATAATGCCATATGGGTGGTAGTCGATCACCATACCAAGTCAATGCAAATCATTACTATCAAAGAAGATTTATCAGTTGACCAATATGTTATGTTGTACATAAGGGAAGTGGTAATAGTAAATAAGGTTCCACTATCCATTGTATGCGATTGAGATTTTTTGTTTTACCATGAGTTTTTGGACAATCCTTAAACAAGAATTGATGATGGAATTGAGATTTAGCATTGCTTATCATATTCATATTGATGGTCAGTTTTAAAGGACTATTCATCCCCCAGAATATATGTGGAGATACTATTCCAGGGATTCCAAAGGATGTTTAGATTATCACCTTCCCCTAGTTGTGTTTGTGTATAACAAAAAAACTCTATTCTAGTATTGAAATGTAGCCTTATGAGGCTCTATAAGGGAAGTGGTGTAATACATTGACATGTTGGGATGAAGTTTGAGAGTAGAAGCTGATTGAACCAGGTTTTATATAAGAAATGATAGAAAAGTTTCAAACCTTTCAGCCTCACAAGAAATATGTAAAAATTCTGTCAAAAAAGAATGTAAAAAAATTGAATAGTCTCATACTTTGAGGTTGGTGATGATATTTTCCATTATCTATTTCCATGATATAAATTTATGAGGTTTGGGATGAAGTAAAAAACATATTCCAAGATACATCTGTCCCTATAAGATTATTTATCTCAAAAGAGTAGTGGCATATCGACAAGACCTCCCACATAACCTATTTCATGTACATGATGTGTTACATATATTCCAAATGATACGGTACATACTAGACCCCTCACATGTATTGAATGTAGAGGTAGAAACAATGGGTAATGATATTTATTACAAGGAGTAGTCGGTGGAGATCATAGATCATAATGACAATGATCTTCGGAGAAGGAAAACACAATTTGGTCAATGTAGGGTGGAGGAACCATAGGTTTTAGTAAGAAACATGTGATACAAAAGAGGTGATGAAACAAAAGTATCCATTTCTATTTTAGTGTCTGAAATGAAAATTTCAACGGTAAAATTTAGGAACAGGGAATTATGTAATGACCAGAACTTTAATAAATGAAATTCCCTATTATATATTATTTCTATAGAAAACACATGAACTAATTTGGATATATCTTATTATATTTAATAATTAATTATGAATCTTGACCATTTATAATATTTCTATTAGAAAATGATCATATCATTAGTATAGATTAAGGATAATGATAAAGTCTTATTAACATAGATGAAAGAAGGGATGACATCTACCAATATTAGTTTACACTATGAAGACCATTTATCAGAGATTATGAGGGAGATGAAACCTATAACATTTTCCTTTGACTATTCCATAGATGAGATTACACAACTAAAGCATGAGAAAAACTATTTATGGGAGAAGTTAAACCTCATCTAGAACATAACCCAAACCATGTTCGTCGAACCAACCCATGAGAATCTCACTGGCGCACATCATACCCTTAGGAAATTTTTTGGTTAAATAAATAGATATACATATGATCCCTAATTGTATGAATATTTATATTTTAATTTCAGTAAAATAATGATTATAATTTTCTTTGTCACTTTATCAATGATTACATAATGATTTTGATAAAAAAAACTTATTTTTTGATGTTTTAAAAAATAAAATGAATTTGGGGTAAAATATACTATCAATCAATACAATATTTTTGATTAATTTAATAATTTTTAAATAAGTTATATTTTAATAAAATATCATATGTCATATATTATATATTCAATTTCAATGATAATATGATTTAATGAAGTTAAAATGCAATTTTTATAAGCACCGGAAAAATATCATTTAAAAATAAATCATCTTTTAATAAACAATGAATTTGATTTTAAAGTGTAATTATTTATATTTTTATAATTATTTAGAAAAAATAAATATTAATTTTTTAGTAGGAACATCAAAATTTTCCAATGGTGGATTATTCATAATTTTTTGAGATAGTCAAATTTTTCACTAAAAATTAAATATAGAATAAATATATAGTATTTATCATGACATAATAATGACCATAAAGTGATCTAATATATCCTATAAATGGTATACCTAACCAAATATATATTTTCCCCTTAAAATAATTTGTTTATAGGTTATTTTAAAAATTTTATAATCCCTTTATGAATCCTCCAAAACGTATATTGTATTTTAATATTTTAAAATCAATTATTTATAAACATGACTCAGGTTTACAAAAATAAGGGTAATATTTTATTGGGTTAGGTTATTGGTCATATAAAATAGTGAAAAACTATCCCCTTTTATAAAAACCATGTTAAAAATCCCTTGGTAATGTTGGCGGTTTTAATTTCTTTACTGTATAGAGTTCATAACCTTTATTTAGGAAATAATAAAAAAACACCTCTCT
Source organism: Viscum album (assembly GCA_963277665.1). Taxonomy (NCBI): domain Eukaryota; kingdom Viridiplantae; phylum Streptophyta; class Magnoliopsida; order Santalales; family Viscaceae; genus Viscum; species Viscum album. Next base: position 1,922,049,290 of record OY728159.1, read on the forward strand.
TTTTATATATATACCCACACAAGTTCCAATTACTCTTCACATACAACCATTTTATCATTATTATAATCATAATATTCATTTCTATCGGCCTACCATGGTTCCCCCAATCTATTAGGAAGCTCCGACCAATCTTTTGGAATCACACTCTCAATGTAGGGGATCATCTCCTTCTCCTCTTTATTCAAGCGCAACTTTTGGGTTATGACTTTTTTTCTATTTTTTCATATTGGGGTATGTTATAAAACATCCCTATTAGTTACCTTGTTATTTCAATGTTATGAGAGTGCCATTACACTCTAATTAATTTATCCCATGATTCATTATGTACATTTGTTATGCTGTGGAAATTGTCTTGTGATTTTTCCATATGAAACTTTTATTAAAGAACTCCTTTTGTATTATTCCTTTTAATACCCATGTTTTATGTTTTAATATTTTTTTATATATTCCTATTACTTATATTATGATTAAAATTTTATAAGATACCATTTTCACTCTCATTAATCACTCCCATGATTCATTTGTAGCCTTATTATGCCGCCAAATTAAACTATGATTTATCAATGAAAAAACTTTGTGTTTTGAATACCATCACCATTTACACTCAAGGGTATTCACATAAGCATGAATATCCTCTTTTTATTAGATACTTCCATGCATTTATTGCACACTCCTTAATCATGGGATTAAATATGATGAAATATAATCATATGTTGAATGATATATGTGTCAAAAATATTCATGTACATGATATAGACAAGAAGGGTGAGCCCAAAGTTATATATCTGTGAAATGAATTGGGTAATATTTTAGTATATTGATATGACATGTATGGTATTTTGGAGTAAAAGTATTCTATTATGGTACTTTTTATACAATGTTATGATGTCTTGGTGTTTACACATTACCTATGTTTATGATTCCATGTTTTAATTTGTTTCAACATTCCCATGTTTCTTTTATGTTATCATTGTATACCATGTTGTTATGTTCATGTTTTCGAATCCCACCCATTTTATGTCCCACTGAAATTCCTATTGACTAAAATGAAATACTTTCATCAAATTATATTTTCCTTATTCCCTTAATAGGATTTATAGCTCACCCCTTTCTTATATATCTCCCTAGGTGATCCCATATAGTTTTAAATGTGAAATGGGAGATTATAATAATCTTAAGGAATTTTTCAATAGTGTTTTTGTATCCATTAAAAAATTTGATTTTCTATGTACCCAATATCCCAAAAAAACATGTCTTGTTGATTTTTTGTGTAGTACTATGTGTTTTCTCAAGTAATAAACCATGAATTAAAGTGTATTAAAGACATCGTATTCCGTAGAATTATCTCTTTTTCCCCTCTCAAAAACCAAGTTATAAAATAATAAATCCTTATTTTTATTGGTGGTGAATGAAAATAAGAAATTGATTATTCTATGATAACACTAAAAATATTTAATAATCATTCAAATATTCAAGGATTACTTTGTCAAAATTTCATGAGGGGTCCTCAATTTTATTCTCTAATAAAACCAAAATTCCTCAAGAGAAGAGATGACAAGAATAGATCAATATAATTCTACTATTGAATTAATTATTAAGATATATTAGTTAAAAATTAAATGTGCATCATTAATTTATGATATTTCATTGAACATTCATATATTCATTTGTATTTATCCATTTATTTTGTGGAAAACCAAAAATAGGGTTCCCATACAATGCTTTTAATACACCCCAAAACGTTTAATATGTATCGGTTGATGAATTTTTCCTATTGATAATCATGAGATTAACAAAATTTTGTTCAAGAAAAATTACCATCATTACCATATTGATGTGTTATTTATTGAAAATATACGGGCTCAATACCTTTGTAATGTTAATCTTTGATAATAATTTCATCAATTAAGGTTGAAGAGGGAATATATACACAAGACAACCCTCCATATAAGATATAGACACATTAAATTCATACTGATTCCTTCTAGATTTATAAACACCTCTCCTATTGTTATAGAATTGATGAATAGATTCTTTAGAGATTAAGATTATAAATTTGATGTAATAATTATAGATAAAAGTCACATATAATTTAATATTAATAAAAACATGAATAATATATTACTATTATAACAAATACCTTAGTAGAGGAGAAAAAAATGATATGTTTAGAAATAATAAATTTTGGATGAAAAAATTATCATTATTGGCTTAAGTAATCGATGGAGAGGGTATATAATTGATCTCTCCAAGATAATGATGACTTATGAATGTTCTAGACCAACATATATAATAGATATCCATAGATTCCATAAATTATATGGATATTATCAATGATTTCTGATAAATTTTCCATGATTCTCTAAACCTCTAAAAAAGATAACTTAGATGAGAGTATAATATCTCTAGATAAAAGAATGTTAAGGAAACATTAATGAGAAAAATAAGGGGTTGGTCATTAAATGTGTAATTACAATACCCTATGTTGGTGAGTGGGAAATGATATAAGGTGGTTATTTAATGATTATTTTGGGATTATAACTTTATTCTAATTTACAAGGTCCTAATTTATTCTATGAATCAATTAACATCTCACCAAAAAAGTTACTAAATATATGATTTGGAGTTAGTGGTGTTAATTTTTTAATTATGGATATAAATGTGTTATTTATACAGAGTTATGTGATATATATATATTCATCACAATATATAAAATTATCTATTCATAGAGAAGTATTTGAACATGAACCAAAGGACAAGGGAAGAAATAATCAAGGACACTCATTACCTAGAAGATTATTATCCTGGTATAGAAAATAAGGTGGCTGATTCTCGGAGTAAAAAACATAATGATGCATTATCCATAATAGGGAATTAAATAAAAACAATATTCATTTTTATATAAAAGATTGATATAGAAATCATAACAGAAGGGTTGAAATCTTATCATTTCTGAATTGCTTCTTAACCATCCATTTATGTGAATATCATGGTGGCATAAAGTATGATATAGAGATATAGATCAGGTTGAAAAATATTTTGAAGATGAATATTGAAAAATATGGAGTTATGGGATTTGGATTATTGATAGGGGTTTCATTTTTACTAGAGGTGAAGAAGGTTATTTTGGATTATGCACAAATATCATCATTATCTATTCGTCAAGGAAAAATAACAATGTATTTATTTTAAGTGGATCATATTGTAGAAGAACATGAAGAGTGAGATTATAGATTATATATATATATCAATTATTGGTATACTAAAAATTTAATGATAAATGTAAAATTTTTAAGTGTATGATTAAACCATAAACCATACTTGTATTGAAATGGGACAACATAACCCAATATTTTATCATAGGTCTTCTCAATAGATCGAATGTAAATAATTCCACTTGGGTTTTTGTAGATCAACTCATATGTTTGACATAATTGATTATTATTAGAGAGGAATTATCACTAGATCATGTTGATAGAATTGACATATAGGAAGTGGTAATCATACTTGGATTTCTAATTTTAATTTCATATAATTGGGATCCATAGTTTACATTGAAGTTATTTTGAAGTTATCATTAATAATTAAATAATGTTGTGATCTTCAACAATTTTTATCATCTCCATACATATTCTCAATCTAGAAATACCATTCATACTTTATAATTTATTCCAAAATCTTATGAAATGGAATTAAAAAGACCCTCATATCAATATTTATCTCTTATCATATTCTAATATAAAAATAGTTTCCACTCAAGCATCAAAATGGACATATATAAGGATATATATGAGAATAGATGCATAACTCTAAAATGCTTGGGTGATGTATTATTTGGACCTGATACTTTACATAAAATGAAAAACATGGCAGAAACTATTTTGTGACATATCAAAGTAACACAATTTTTATATAATTGTTATGTATGTAGTTTTCGATGATATATTAGTTCAAGGTTTGTGAAAATTAATTCCATCAAATATCATTATTGAAGAGGGTTATAAAAATTGGGAATAAGAGAAATTTTAGCTATAAATACATTTCCCCCTTAAAGATTCCTTATCACATGGGGAATATATATTTTTTAGTTCATCCACCAAATGTAATGACCTGAATCCTAGTTTCTCATTGTCAATGGTTAGTTTTTAACTTTTTCATAAGATAAAAGGAATCACATCCTTCAAAGACCATATTATTTAGTAGTCTTGGTAAACTGTATAATTTCTTTAATCTCATATTAGAATTGAAAAAATAAAATAAAAAATAGTATTTTCTTTAATTGAATCATTATTTCGTCTAGAATAACCAGGTATATGACTTATAATATACATCATAGCATACTGGGGAAAGAAATATAATAAAGGGGGGAGATCTATTGATTAATATGGTTATTCTTAAAATTAATGATATCATTAATAAATAATTATAATAATTATGTAATGTTAAATAATTAAAACACAAGTTATTTAATGAATTACTAGAGCATATAATGGAAGGAATAAATGATGATCAAATAATTCCTTATATATAATAACATGATCTTGAAACATAAACATGTATATTCTATCTAATTGAATAATATAATGGACATAAATAACTTATCTCATAATAAGGTATTTCATAATTAAGGACAACTAAAACATAATATAAAGTCATTTCACAAGGATTTTTAAATCTATGGGTAAAAACCCATTCTAATTTGGACACCTGATTTGTCTCATGAGAAATTTGGAGTCATTGAGGGGTAAATATTACTGTGTCCTAGTAATCACATACTAAGTCCAATGAATTTATCATATAATTGGGGAGAAACATAATGAAAATAAACATTATTATTTAAAACATAACATAGAAAATTTTAATACCTACCTCAATAAAATAATCATAATCATAAAAATTCCAGTGTAATATGGTGGGCGGTAATAAAATATTTCATATTTAGTGAAACCAATCATAAACCATCCCAATAAATAATATAGTGGATATCAATAAAAAAATATCCCTAGTGGATCATAATTACAGTAATGTGTTGTTGTCATTGTTGAATATAAATACCATAAAAAGATCCTTACAAAAATTCTTGAGGAAAATAACATTTTAATTTTGAAATAAACTCTAAAACTTATAAATTAATCTTTAAAACATTGATTGGTCATTATAGAGATAAATTTTGTTCATTCCATACATGTTAAAACAAAAATTCCTTTCAAATTTTCGGTATAATCAAAACAGGACTTGTTTGAAAAAAAACATGAAGATTAAATTTTAAACATTTTATAAAAATTAAAACATGGGTAAAAATATTTTTAATAAATCATTAGGATAATTTAAATAATTTTCTTAAGGGATTTTTAGATAACATTTATTTTGATGAAAAGGAATTTTCGATCGAAAATAGATATAATGTTTTCTTTTCTTAAAAATGTTTCTCAATCATTTTATAGACCAAGTTAATCGAAAATGTTACTGATAATTTAATATATCATAAATATCCTAAGTAGGTAAAAATAAATTTTTAATTATATTAATAAAAAATAATCCACCAAGGGTGATGTAGTCATAAAAAATACCAAATAATGATGAGATTGTGAAACAAAACCTTACCACTTTGGTAAATTATTAATCATAAGAACCATAAAAGAAAAAACATCCTAAGAAAAATTAAATAGAATTAATATAAAATGATTCATGATATACAATATCATAGGAGATATATATAGACCACCCAAATTTAGTAAGTGGTGAATACGTTATATGTCTCCTGAAAGTAAAATTTAGATGGGAAACCCTTACCTCATGTTATGTTTCCGTCACATGTGTCCAAACATAATATATAATAAATATAGGTTTTCTATATATATATATATATATATTAAATAATCATAATCATATATATCATAACAAATATTAACCACTTATAACATTTTACGACCCTTATGTTACTAATATTTCATTATTTTCATTGTTTTGGGGGTTAATTGCCATTTAACTCATGTGTGTTCTATCATGAAATTTTGGGTTCATGTACATAGAATATCATTTTATCATATCCAAAAAAATATTAATGTTATAAATATTATTTTTTTCCTTGGAAAACCCCTTATAAACAATTTCAAACAAATGGAAAAAGAAAATGAATCACATCGCTCCGTGGAGATGGTAGGTCATAGGTGCGTACGAGTTATGATATCATTCCATTAAAAGGTGAATTGGTAGGAAAGTGTATTATATATATTAAATTTAAATAGATTATATAATTTCATATATATCACATATATTCATTTATTTTATCCTCATTACCTTCATTGCAACACGTACTTGAAAAATAAATTCCATCACTTTGTGAGGTGATAACCCAGATTACACACGATCAACTTTATTTTATTTTAAAAAGAACAAAAAAGAAGAAGGTATATGTGATATTATAACTCCATAAGTATAATTAACCATAAATAATTTATATATATACATTAAATAAATAATTATATCCAACTATGAGATGTCCTTGTGGAAAACAAGTTACATCCGTTAGCAAGGTGGTAGCCTATTTTATACAATATTGACGATTTCATATCCCCTTTTATGGAGGTAGGGATGTATAAATTTTATTACAGTAAAACAATAATATATAAGTATATTTAATATAATTTGTTAAATATATTGTATGTTTAAAAACATATTTAATTTTTCTGAAAGAAGAAATAAAAATAAAGAGCTTTGTGAAGTCAATTACCTTGTTAGTCTTTAGATATAATCTTAAGAACCCTATGGTTGGAATTTTGGGAAGATACTAATATCGAAAAATAATATCATAATGTTCCGAGGGATTTTTTAGGTTTTTGTTGAGCCAAATGTACTTATAGGTGTAATTAAATGAGGTGAGTGAGTGGCCTTTTATAATTCATAAGGAGTGTTATTTTTGTAAATACCCAAAACTATTCAATAATGGGAAGTCACTATCACACAAAGTATAAGGCCCCAGCCTTAATACTTACGTAATCTTGAGTTATTACAAGATTAAACATTGAGGATGTTTTCAGGTTTAGAGTTTTATAGAATTAGATCATAAAACTTGCATTACATTCCACATTTAAAAAAAGTGGTTACATAAAAGATAGTATTCCTTTTTCCCATCAACGGAAACATATTTAAAATAAAACATAGATTCTTTCTTGACACTTTCTTGACACTATCATAATATCATGTACCATTCCCATGACCTGTGAAAAACATTTCAAAAGCTTTGGATGAGAATAAAATGCTTAGTAAGGGTCATAAAAAGTATGGAATGGGAACATGAGTACATATATACATAATAATGAAATAATAATTTCCCCACAAAACATAATCACTTTAACATTCCTCAAAAAATCATGAATAAATCATAGAAATCATAAGACATAAAGGAAACTTGAGGAATTCCTAAAATTCTTACGTAGGGAGTAACCCTCTTGGTTACGTTTGGAATACCCATCATAGTATATTCCCTAAATCTCTTCGGAGAAACCTTAACGTTTAACTCCATCGCGTTACCTAATGCATTGGAGAGCTATATCAGGCTCACCCGCCCTTAGTTTATCACGGAACCGCATGTCTTCATAACAATGCCCAAGAACCATAACATAATCATAGCACATAAATTAAGCATAAAGGAAAGATAACATTCCCACATTGCAATAACAACAAAACATTTTAAGATATTTAAATAAGGAATCCATTCTAAAAACCATTTTCAGAACCATTTTAAACATTTAATAAAGAGATTTTTAAATCAAATTGTCCCATACCACATTGAGTCTTTTATGATTTTAAACCATTAATATCCATATAAATAAATCCTTAAAACCATTTTGAAAACATGGATATTAGTGAGAAATATTAATAATATTAAATCATTAAAACATTTAAAACGATATTTTAGTTAAAGGGTTTTAAACAAAATGATAGACACTTGAATACAATAATTTAGGAATGACATTTAATCAAAACTTTATTATATCATTATAATAAAGGGATTCATCATATAATATTCCAAAGGACAGAATATACACAATATAGGAGTGAATTGGTTCATAACAACAATGAAGTCTCAATGGAAGTGTAAAATTAGATGAAATCCATTATAAAGATGGTATCCTTAAATTAAGGATAAATCAATCTCATAATTATGTGAGACAAATATAGATACACCCAATATAAGTAGATATTAATTGTAAAATAATAAAAGTTCATCCACACATATTCAAAGTATGACATATTCAATAACTAGATGTTGAACCCAAAGAAATCGAAATTGGGTTAAGAAGTTCCCTTGACAGCATAACGGCGTCACATCAAATTTTAGAAAAAGAGTTGATGAGAGAGATAAGAGTATCTCATCTCTTGGACATTAAATTTACGACAATAAGGATATATAAGAACATATCCCCACATAATAAGATGAAAATTAAAAGACATAACAAAAGAATTCTTTCAAAAAAAGGAGGGTGAAAGGTTCCCTTACCGATTTGGGTAACTTACGAAACATACACCCAATGAAATAAAGACTATAAAAAATTGATGTAAATACTCATAAACGAAAGTATGTTACACAAGGAGTAGAATAATGGACAGTACATACACCACTCAAAAAGAAATATTAGCAAATGTAGCATTAATCTCACGAAATCACAAAGTGAGATAAAAAGACCCTTATGAAATTTCAGCATCCTAATGGTGCCAATTAAAACATCCAAAATGGTTTGATGAGAGAAAATAGGGTATCTCATCAAATGAACATAAAAAGTACAGTAACAGTAATATAAAAGGACTGTACTTAAAAATAAAGAGAGAGGTAGGATCCCTTACCTCTGGTCTGGCTTGACTCGATCATTCTTTAACCTCCTGAATAATAAACATGAGTTAATTTATAATTTCTTAAGAACATTTTTCAAGTTCATTATTCCTTTTATATCACTTACTACCATGCTATGAACACTATGTAATTATTTAAGTTAATAATGGTCGTTTTGTAGATCATTGATACATGAGTTAAAAATAAACTCTTTATAATTACAAGTTGTTCATGTGGTAAAATATATATTATATCCAGAATTATATTAATTATGTATATATCATATATATCACATATATCCATTATATACATGAATTTATAATATTACATAACATTTAGAGGTAAGAAATGAAATGCACCATTCATGGAGACGGTATGTTGTACGTACGCATGAACGTGACTTCCATTTATATTTCTTATTTAATTGAATTAAAAAATAATGATACATAATAGTATTATAATTACAGTATGTTATCATATATAATATCATTAAATCTATCCTATTTATGTACCACATATGGTATTAACGAATCAAATCACTTTGAGGGGGCAGTAGTCCGCACTTCCTAAAATGATGATATCGTGTTTAACCATAATGGAAACCATAAAGGTATGCCATAAATGAGAAATACAGAAGACTAAGTAAAACATAAACATATTATATATTATATATAAATATAGTGACATCTTAATGGACACCTTTGAGGGTGTTAAAAGAATATTGAACAATCATCGTTTCGTGAGGCAGAAATTCACCATCCACAGAAACAGTATGTTTATTAACCATTAGATGTAGGTGTGTGTAAGTGTAGCTCAAATAATTCTTATAAAAACATCCAAGTATATTTACGATACTGGAGTTTTTACAAAATTAATGAATAAAAAGAGTTTATGGGGTTGGAGAAGCAAAATAAAACTAAAGAACACAAGTGAAGTTATTACCTTAAAATCGGGTATCTCTCTTTGATTTGAGCTCAAAGGATTCCTTTGGAAGACTTCTGCACAAAGTGAGGCATCTAGGAGTAATAGAGGGATGTAGAGAGTCAAAATGAGCATGGGATGTCCGATAAAAAGGCTTTAGAGGTGTGGGTAAGGTGGTAGAGGTGGGGGCCTTTTTTAAGAGGAGAGGAGGGGCACTCTTGGAAAGTTACAAAATGTAACTTTATTTTCAAATGAGTTTAGGATTTTAAAGGTCCCACGTTGATTTATTTAAAGGATAATGTGGTAAGGGTTCGAAATATACTCATCCAATAGGTGTTTTACAAGTTTAAGTTATAGTTTGAACATTATCTTTTTATTTTTTTAAATCCTTTATTAATGAGGTAATCGCTGCATCATCATGATGTCATAAATAATTTAATTTTTTTAATGTATAAAAATTATATACAAAATATCATGATGTAGGAAATCTATTTAGATTTCTAATGAATATTTATTGTAAAAAATATGAATTTTATAACCCCATTTAAAAATTGTTTTTGTAAAACAACTCATGCTTGTGACATTTTTATTTTAACTTAAAATATAAAGTTATTTATGTCATTTTCCAACCAAAGTGGCTCCATGGGGTCCCCATGTTGACCAATGGATTGTATTGGTCCGCCATGACACATAAAATGATTGTAGGACATGTTTCTAGGTCATTTAATATTATTAAAATATTATTTTTACCTTAAATTACACTAATTACCTCTAAACGCGATTAAAAACTTAAAAGTTACTATTCACCAAAAAATTATTTTAATCCCATTGAACAAAATTTTAAATTCTAATGACAACCATGTATGTCGGATTTTTGAAATTCAAAACACAGAAGTGGTAAATATTCATTTAAAGGGAAAATCAGTTTTTAAACTACCACTTAGTGGTTTCACTATTCATCAAAAATTGAAGTTTTTCAGAAAAATACCAAAAATTCACCCTAAGATATATTTGATATTCCGAATTCAAAAATGATGTCTATTTTAGAAAATTCAAAACATATATGTTGCATTAAATAATTTAATAATTAATTCCCACTGTCAAAACAAATAGCGTGTTTTTAAGAAACAATATCTTTTAAAAGATTGCCACTAGTTTAAGTCCAATTTCAAAGTGAACTTAATTCTAATGACCACCATTATATTAAATGGTAAAACATAATTCTAATTAAACTCTAATATAAATTTAAAATATAATCTATCCATTTAAATAAATCATATTGAAATGAGTTTTTGAATTAAAATTCAACATTTTCAATAAAAATGATCTTTGTCGGAAAAATAACAAAATTTTACACAAAGTAAATTTTGATGTCCAGATTCTAAAGAAGGATTTTATTTTTTCAAATAAAACATATAAAATTGTCAAAAGTATATTTAAAAAGGGTTCTCCATCAAAAGGTAGTTAATCCACCTTTTAATGAATATTAGAAGATTTACGCTTAAAATTGGATTAATTTGCATTTTAAGCCTCCATCATTTATTGGATAAAAGTAAAAATATTTGACAAAATATATAATCATTTTGTAGATAGTTCCATTCATTTCCTCCATTAAAACAGCTAGGTGTTAACTACCTTTTAAAATAATATTATTTTATTATTAGATTGCAACGTAAGATTTCTAAGAAACTAGTTGTTGCGTATTGGGTATGCCCTCGAGCATAGCATTCCCTTTAAAGAATTTTTAATACTTTATTCAAAAATATGGATAAATATGAGAATGTCGTATTCTTTATTTACCTAGTGTGTTACATACTTCCCCCCTTTTGGGAATTGCACCCTCACAATTTTAAAATTGGGCTTGGAAGCTTCAATGAAAATCCCACATCAGAACAAGAGTTAGTAAAACTATCACATTAAAAGAATGGGAGAGAAGTACAAATGTCACTCGAGTTAAAACATACTGGTATTCCAAGTATGAAAATATGGATATGGAGGAAAAAAAAGGGTCATGTTCTGATGGAGAGTGAGAGTAAACATGTCTAGTAGAAAGTTAACAACATGAAAATCACATACTTGTGATGGGTTAAACGGTATTTGATTCCCCAGTAGGAAAAATTAACAGACAACATTTCTGTTTTAAGTTAATTTTCATTGAGGAATTTATTTATGATCTTAACTAAAACATAAGGAAGCATACTTCATTGTCATGTTGACTTTCAACTTTTACTATATTTCTTACACGAACTCATATTTTCTCCAAAAGATGAGTATTTTGGATGACTTGTTCACATTAAGATAGCTATAATCAACTTCTAGAGAATCACCTAATCCACAAAAGAGAACAATATAATTCCCATTTCTTAGTCCTTAACAAAAAATAAAACCCAAAGTTCAATAAAGACCATTCAATAAACATCTATCCATAAAATTCTACAATGTATACCAAACTAAGATTGGAACCCAATTCTCTGAAGGATTTAATCACATAGTCTCCTAAGATAAATTTTAACATTTTTCTCCAAAATAACATCAGTAACTCTTATAGTATCATACTGAAAAGTAATTAACCTAATCACATATCCTCCATGATAGGCTAATCATTTCCATTTATAACCAAAGAAATCAACTTACTCTTAATTCATAAAATCATCTAACTAAAAAGAATCATTCAAACTAACCAGGGACTTCACATAGTCCAGTGGTTGGCGATAAATACCATTTGCAATTTGGTTGTGGGTTTGATTCCCGCAGCTTCATCCGACGTGATGGGTTGTCACACGGTCTGCATGTTGTCCCTTTTCAAAAACTATATAATTTTATAACATTACTCAAAATAGATGAATTCATCAAAAATAACCATAACATATTTTAACCACAAATATTATCTGAAAACTTCCATTTTTCAACCCAAAATGTATTAACCAGTAATTGCCTCAAATTCAAGGATCATATAAACCCAAATGGTTCTTTATAACTATATCCACAAAAGAAAGTATAATTATTCCTTGAATAAAATTTTAATATATCAAACATCAGGGTTACTATAAAAAGACTTCTAACATAACCCCATCATCAAAAGAGACTTAATACATCTAAGAATTTCACCATCCTAAAATCTACCATAACTCTTGAATCCCTTATATGATTACTTCTTACTAATTAAACATTCTTCATGATCCATTACCAATTCCTTTTCAAATTATTCTGAAATACTTATTTCCTACAAACAAAATCATTAATCATGTCCTAAGATTCCAATAATAGGAAAACGTATGTTAAGAAATATTCCATACCTTTCATTCTTCATTGTCAGTTTCTTCATCCTCAATCAGAATGGAATTAGGTATTGGTAAATAGAAATTTGTATGATCTTGGTTAACCCATTCCCTAATCTTCTTCATAGGACATGTTTTTGCATAATGACCATGCACACCACATTTAAAACATTCAATTGATCCTTTATAAAGAACTTCTTTCCCTTTCCTAGATTCAACTAGATGCTTCCTTTTTCCATGGAAGGTTCTTGATTTATGACCTTCATTTCCACAACTATAGCATCTTTCTGTCCCTTTGAAACATTTTACTATGTGTTTCTTTCCACATATTTGACACATAGGTTTTTGAACATACTTACCATTATTATTAGTACCTGAACTTCCGTAGGGATTTGTTTCTCGCATATACGATGCCTTATAAAAATCACTAAGGTTCAGGTGGTCAATCATGACTCTAGATATTTGGTTGAGGATAACCACAGGAGTTCTCATTGAAGCTCCCATATCATTCAGTTGTTCTTTCATAAAACCGTCACAGTTTTCTTCAAATCCACTGTTACTTTGGTGCCTGCTAGATCCAGCCATTTACTAAAACAAAAAAGGTCAGTGTGAGTATATCAATAAATTATCAAATAAAAAAGAGTAAGATAAACACCAAGATATACTTATCCATGTTATATCAAACTCATTATATCTTTCAAAAAAACGATGACTCCATCTAATATACTAACCGTTATGGTTATACACAACTTTTCACTTTTTCTTAAACAACACTCTAACCTGTAAAGTTATCTAAACCAACCTCTAATACCAACTATAAGGCCCCAGCCCTAATACTTACTTAATCTTGAGTTATTACAAGATTACACATTGTGGATCTTTTCAGGTTTAGAGTTTTAGAGAATTGGATCATAAAACATGCATTGCATTCCACATTTAATCAAAGTGGTTACATAAAAGATAGTATTAATTTTTCCCATCAATGGAAACATATTTAAAAATAAAACATGGATTCTTTCTTGACACTTTCTGGACACTATCCTCATATCATGTACCATTCCCTTGACCTGTGAAAAACATTTCAAAAGCTTGGGATGAGCATAAAAAGCTCAGTGATGGTTATAGAAAGTATGGAAAGGAAACATGAGTAAATATATACATAAAAATGAAATCCTACTTTACCCACAAAACATAGGCACTTAAACAGACCTCATAAAATCATGAGTAAATCATAGAAATCATAAGACATAAAGGTAACATGAGGCATTCATAACATTTTTAAGTATGGAGTAACCCTCTTGGTTACGTTTGGAATACCCATCATATTATATTCCCTAAATCTCTTCGGATAAACCTTAATGTTTAACTCCTTTGTGTTACCCAATGCATTGGAGAGAATATCTGGTTCACATGCCCTTAGTTTATCACAAAACCATCCGTCTTTATAACAATGCCCAAGTACCATAACATAATCATAGCACATAACATAAGCATAAAGGAATGATAACATTCCCACATTGCAATAACAACCTAACATTTTAAGATATTGAAATAATGAATCCACTCTAAAAACCATTTTCAAAACCATTTATAACTTTTAATAAAGTGATGTTTAAATCAAAGTGTCCCAAACCGCATTGAAGCTTTTAACATTTTTAACCATTAATATCCATATAAATAAATCCTTAAAACCATTTTGAATACATGGATATTAATGAGAAATGTTTATAAGATTAAATCATTAAAACATTTAAAATGATATTTTAGTTAAAGGGATTTTAACAAAATGAGGGACACTTGAATACAATAATTGAGGAATAAAATTTAATTAAAACATTATAATATCATGAGAATAACGGGATTCATGATATAATAATCCATAGCACAGTATATACACCATATAAGAGTGAATTGGTGCATAACAACAATGAAGTATCAATGGAAATGTAAATTGAGATGAAATCCTTTATAAAGATGGTATCCTTAAATTAAGGATAAATCAATCTCATAATTATGTGTGAAAAATATAAATACACACAATATAAGTGGATATTATGTGTAAAATAATCAAATGTCATTCACACATATTCAAAGTATGACATATTCAATAACTACATGTTGAACCCAAAGTAATCGAAATTGGGTTAAGAAGTTCCCTTGACAGCCTAACGACGTCACATCAAATTTTAGAAAAAGAGTTGATGAGAGAGATAAAGGGTATCTCATCTCTTGGACATAAAATTTACAGAAATAAGGATATATAATAACATATACACACATAATAAGATGAAAATTAAAAGGCATAACAAAAAAAGTCTTTCAAAAAGAGGAGGGTGAAAGGTTCCCTTATCGATTTGGGTAACTTTCGAAACGTACACCCCATGAAAGAAGGACTATACAACATTTATGTAAATACTAATTAATGAAATTATGTTACAAAATGAGTAGAATAATGGAAAGTACATACAACACTCAAAAGGCAATATTGGAAAATGTAGCATGAATCTCGCGAAAACACAAAGTGAGATAAAAATCCCCTTATGAAATTTTGTCAGCATAACGGCGCCAATTAAAACCTCCAAAATGGATTGATGAGAGAAAATAGGGTATCTAATCAAATGAACATAAAAATTATAGTATGTATAATATAAAATAACATCCCAATCATAAGAAATATGTGCTTAAAAGGAATGACATAAAAGAGTGTACTTAAAAATAAAGAGAGAGGTAGGATCCCTTACCTCGGGTCCGACTTGACTCGATCATTCTTTACCCTCCTGAATAATAAACTGATTTAATTTATACTTGATTAAGAACATTTTTAAACTTCATTATTCCTTTTACATCACTTATTATCATGCTATGAACACTATGTAATTATTTAAGTTAATAATGGTTGTTTTGTAGATCACTACTACTTGAGTCAAAAATAAACTCTTTATAATTACAAGTTGTTCATGTGGAAAAATATATATTATATCCAGAATTATATTAATTATGTAGATATCATATATATCATATATATCCATTATATACAAGAATTTATAATATTATATAACATTTATAGGTAATAAATAAAATGCACAGTTCATGGAGACGGTAAGCCGTACGTACGCATGAACGCTACTTCCATTTCTATTTCTTATTTTATGTAATTATAACATAATTATACATAATAGTATTATAATTCCAGTGTCTTATCATATATAATATCATTAAATCTATCCTTAATACATACCACATATGGTATTAACGAATCAAATCACTTTGAGGGGGCGGTAGTCCGCACTTCCTAAAAAGAAGATATCGTGTTTAACCATAATGGAAACCATAAAGGTATGCCATAAATGAAAAATACAGAAGCTTAAGTAAAACATAAACATATTATATATCATATATAAATATAGTGACATCTTAATGTCCACCTTTGAGGGTGTTAAAATAATATTGAACAATCATCGTTTCGTGAGGCAGAAATTCACCATCCACAGAAACAGTATATTCATTAACCATTAAATGTAGTTGTGTGTAAATTTAGCTTGAATCCTATTTAAAACAACATGCTACTATATGGAATATACTGGATTTGTTACAAAAGAAATTAATAAAAATATTTTAGGGGGTTGGAAAAGCAAAATAAAATAAAAGAACACAAGTGAAGACATTACCTTAAAATCGGGTATCTCTCTTGGATTTGAGCTCAAAGGATTCCATGGGAAGATTTATGCCCAAAGTGAGGATTATAGGAGTAATAGAGGGATGTGGAGAGACAAAATGAGCAGGTTATGTCCAAGACAAAGGCTTGAGAGGTGTGGGTAAGGTGGTAGAGGTGGGGGCCTTTTATAAGAGGAGAGGAGGGGCACTCTTGGAATGTTACAAAATGTTACTTTATTTTCAAATGAGTTTCTGATTTTAAAGGTCCCACATTGATGTATTTTGAGGATAATGTGGTAAGGGTTCGAAATATTCTCATCCAAAAGGTATTTTATAAGTGTATGCTGTATTTTTCCATTATCTCTTCATTTTATTTAAATCCTTTATTAATGATGTAATCGCTGCATCATCATGATGTCATAAATAATTTAATTTATTTAATGTAAAAAAATCATAAAAATATATCATGATGTAGGAAATTTTTTTAGCTTTATAATGAATATTTATAGTCAAAAATATGATTTTTATTACTCCATTTAAAAATTGTCTTAGTAAAATAACTCATGCTTGTGTCATTTTTATTTTAACTTAAAATGAAATGTTATTTGTGTCATTTTCCAACGAAAGTGGCTCCATGGTGTCCCCAAGTTGACCCATGGATTGACTTTGTCAGCAATGAAACATCCAATGTGGTTAGGACTTGTGTCTAGGTCAATTAATATTATTAAAATATTATTTTTACCTTAAATTACACTAATTACCTCTAATCGCGATTAAAAACTTAAATGTTACTATTCACCAAAAAAATTATTTTAATCACATTGAACCACATTTTACATCCTAATGACAACAATTTATGTCGAATTTTTGAAATTCAAAATACAGAAGTGGTAAAGTTTCATTTAAACGAAAAATCAGTTTTTAAACAACCATTTAGTGGTTTCACTATTCATCAAAAATTGAAGTTTTTCCGAAAAATACCAAAAATTCACCCTAAGCTATATTTGGTATTCCGAATTCAAAAATGATGTCTATTTTAAAAAATTCAAAACATATATGTTGAATTAATTAATTTAATAATTAATTCCCGCTGTTAAAACAAATAGAGTGTTTTTAAGAAACAATATCTATTAAAATATTGACACTAGTTTAAGTCCAATTTCAATGTGAAATTAATTCCAAGGAACACCATTAGATTAAACGGTAAAAATATATTCTAAATACCCTCTAATATAAATTAAAATTATAATCTATCCATATAAATAAATAGGATTAAACGGATCTTTTGAATTAAAATGCAACATTTTCAATAAAAATGATCTTTATCGGAAAAATAACAAAATTTTACACAAAGTATATTTTTATGTCCAGATTATAAAGAAGGATTTTATTTTGTCAAATACAACATATAAAATTGTTAAAAGTATATTTAAAAATGGTTCTCCATCAAAAGGAGGTTAATCGACCTTTTAATGAATATTAAAAGATTTATTCTTATAATTGGATTCATTTTCATTTTAAGCCTCCAACATTTGTTGGATAAAAGTAAAAATATTTGAAAAACATATATAATCATTTTATAGTTAGTTCCGTTCATTTCTGTTATTACAACGGCTAGGCATTAACTACCTTTTTAAAATAATATTATTTTATTATTAGAGTGTAACGTAAGATTTCAAAGAAACTCGTTGTTGCATATTGGGTACGCTCTCGAGCATAGCATTCCCTTTAATGTATTATTAATATTTTATTTAAAAATATGGATAAATATGAGAATGTCATATTCTTTATTTTCCTAGGGTGTTACACAAAGTGACTCAAATTTTGAAAAATAATGAATTATTGGGATTATATTGTTGTTCCACACATCCACTACAAAATAAATTGTTGTCTCTTATACTTTATGTTTACTTAATTTTCCATCTTTTTAACCATGATAACTTGTATCTTTTGGATTACCCTGGTTATTTATTCTTTAATATTAAAATTAAAATGAGAATTATTAGATAATTTGGAACAAATATTTCTAAATATTAAATCCAAGTTATTTAAAAAAATCACTAGTGTTTGGAAAATTACTTTTCTCAAAAGCACTTTTAAGACGTAAAACAAAGTTTTTACCTTAATCCCCAAATTTATTTTTTATTGATTTTATTAATATTTATGAACCGGAATTAATTTAAAATTATAATATAATATAAATTAATACGATTAAAAATATCTAATATATATTTTAATAAATTCAAATAAATTTGATGAATTTAATTTTAGATTTATCCTATATAGGCTATGAAAAGGCATATTTATAATGAGAAAATATTGAAAAGTATAGGACATTTTAATTTAAAAATTATAAAATTAAACTTACTAAGATGGCTTAAATTTTTTATATTTTAATATAATTTTTCTAATTTTACAATCAAATTATATTAAAATATTTTTTATCCTTGTATATAATTTAAAAGAAAAGACTGTATTCAATAAAAATCATTAGTTTTCACTATTCATAAATAATTTAATCTTTTCAGAAAATTATCTAAAATTAAACAAAAGATAATTTTGAAATTGGATTTCAAAAAATAAATTTTATTTTTCCAAATTAGTTTTATATTATTCCTGAATATTAATTTTAAATGATTTTCAAAATCATCAGTAAACCACCTTTTAATAAACTATTGTTTTTTAGAAAACATTTAATTCTATTTACTATGTTTCTTATTTCATTTATAACCAATATATAACTGTTTAATTTATTTTTTACATGTATATAAAATATAATATTCATAATTTAGTTATTCATGTTTATACCCAAACAATTACTGGCTGGGTTATGTTTTTCATGTTTAAATATTATTATTTTAATAGAGTATCACATTATATTTAAGCATGGTGTTGTTTGCATCATAGGATATCAAAAAGAAGGAATTTATTTAATATTAGATATATCATAATTTTTAAATGTTCTAAATTCTCTTCTAAACATATTGTTTCATGTTATACATGTTATCAAATATGATGTTCTAGTTTAAAAATCTCATGTTGTGATAATATACCACCTTAAATAAATTTTATCCTCATAATTTAATCTTGATATCAGTAATAAAGGTTTTGAAATTCGAAAATACCTTTATTGAAACCCACATCCTAGAAATGGTTACTGAAACATCCATTTCATAAGTGATGATGGTAAGTATGAAGTTTGTCTGGAATAACACATACTAGGATTCCAAATAGGGGAACATTTTTGGAAAATAAATATATAGACACAGAATTAAATAGTAACACACAAGTATTAAGGGAGAGTGATAAAGAAACCTGATCACAACAAAGTGAATGATTTATAAAATTTAATTACCAAAAATCCAGAAATCATTGATGAATTATAAGGACATTTGATTCCCCAAAAATGAAGGTACTAGGATATTTTTTTGTTTCATGATCCTACTCATATATATGAGGAATTACATTATCATATTGACTAAGAGAGTAAGAAAATATTGTTACATTGTGTCTTTTTATTTCATAGGAACAATTTTTTCTTTTGGATGAAATTCAATCAATTACTACTTCATCTCCTACTCTATGAATTGAATATCCAATAGAGATTTTTATGCATGAATCACTAAAATAAACCATTAACAAATCATTATCTTAGTAAATAAATGAAAATTAATTTCTATCATCTTTATATATTTTCCACGAAAAAATGGTTTAAACAAGTTATCTGATAACACCTAACGTTCAACATAATCCATTCCCTAAATAGTTAACCTAATGAATCATCCAAAATATGTCTGAATAAATACAATGTTTAGAAATTTTTAATTGAAGTCCCCAAATCAACATTATATTCCACAAAAAATATAATGTGGATCTTAATTTTTCCTTCCAAATATTTGAATAACATTGTCACTATAAAACCTTAGTAAAAATATTCATGCTTCCAAAAATGAAATCGCATGTTGTTGAATATATTCTATAGATCCAAACATGCCTTAAACTCGATAGAAGATAATTTAAAACATATAATCACTATCCAATTTCATTGTACCAATAATATCCCATAAAAAATATTTATCATTATTATATCAACGTAGATCACATATTAAGGGTTATATTAGATCAATCATGTGTTTTACAAAACAACATGTTTCTACTGAATATATTTTCCTATTACCATTGAATGTGTGTCTTCAAATACATAAAAAGAAACCACTATATTACAATCCTTATACATTTAAAAAATATTCTTTATAAAATAATTCAACACTATAGTTCTTGAATCCAAATATAAAACCACATTACTCACTACACTTTTGTTGTATTAATAGAAAATCTTGAACTTGATCCCCTATCTTCTTATAAGGTATATTCACTTGACATTTGATACATTCTATTACATAGTTCCCCATATCCATAAATTTGAAACACTAATCACAAAATTTTTCTTTCTCACCCTTATAATCATGAACATTGTGTCCTTTCTCTAGACACTTGAATAAAAATCTAATATCCTTCAACTAAATACCCGGGTGTTTATTTTTATAATTATCACATGTGGTGAAAAACTTCTTTCCCTTCTTCCTCTTATCTATTTTTTTCTATAAAATCCCCTTCTTATCTTGATTTCCAATGAATCAATATTTGATATATTATTATTTCTTTATCCTGATAGAACATGATATTATGTCCTCATATGATGAGAATGTTTAGGGAAATAGTTACATTTGGATGATTGGATTAAACCCATCGAAGAAATGATCATTATTACTCTTTGTATTATTTTCATTTATACATTTCAAATTCCATACACAAGGTTCCATTTACAAATGACGGAATACACTAGATTAGATCACAACATCATGATTCCTAATGTATAATACCAAATCTGGTGAGTCACATAGTATAAATTGAAAACGATTTGTTGACAATATCATAATCATAAAAGTGGATTCTTTGTTAATTTTTTTAAATAATAAAAATATATAAAATACATTCATAACTTTTTTAAATAAATTATTGATTAACCAATGTACATCCCTCAGTAGTGTCAAACTAGGTGTACGGTAAGGCCCATTTTCGGGTACTAGGAAATTCTTGAGCTAACCCTAATGTTTCTTTTTAGAGTTATTTACCCTAGGTACATATGTTCTAGGACAAAATTCTCTTTTAGTATTAAAAAATAGATGTATTACAAGGATTCAATATAATATCTACCTTACCAATACATTAGTATGTTATCCTAATCATAAAAAGATCCATTGAGTAAGTCATTATGTTATATTCCCCAATCTATGTTTTACAAACACTATAACCCAAGTTCTCTAGAAAGATTAATCTGATACCAACACCAAATACCAATAATGATACTCCCCAAAGTAAGTGGTAAATTTATTACATTTTTATAAGAGACAAGTAATTTCAACCCGAAGGACCATAATGTTTTTAATCTTGGTAAACTAGATTCATGCTTTTGTCTTAGATGACTATTGAAAACATAAAATAAAACATATTATTTTCTTTTATTGAATCATTATTTCCTCTAAAATAACCCTATATATTAATCATAATAAACATATTGAAATTCTATGGATATAAACATAAGAAATGGTTGAGTTCAAATGCTTAATAAGGGTATGTTTATAAGGAATCATGAAGTAACTTTGTTATAAATTTTTTAAATAATGATTTTGTATTTTTTTGACTACTAACCTATTTATATCAGAATGTTTTATTATATAGGAATCAGATCCATCTAAATTTTATTCATTTGATCAAATTCAGAAGAGTCAGAGTTAGGATGCATTTTTTTCTGGGTGTTTAACATTGCTAAATTCATAGAAAGAATGATGTTGCTGAAGATATTTGAGGGAATAAAATGGAGTTAGGTGTTAGATTGTTTTCATACTTTCTAAAACAAAATAGGACTATCCTCTTCTGATCAAGAAGTTATCCTAATTCATGAAAACATTCCTAATAAAATCTTCTAAAGAAACAGTGTAGAGTTGTGAAAAAATTAAGAGTTGAAAAAAATATTTTCGTAATCAAATTTTTGTAATCAAATTTTCATAATCATATATTTGTAATCAGAGAATCAGGACCCGCATTATGAGAGAATCGTAACTAGGTTTTTGAGAGAATTGTAACCAGATTTTTGAGAGAATCAAAATGAGAATTTTGCAGAGAATCATAACCTGTATTTTGAGAAAATCGTAACCCAGATTTTTAGAGAATAGTAACCTGCATTCTGGGAGAATCGTAACCTTCATTTTGATGAATCATAACAAAAATTCTGATAGAATCATAACCATTATTCTGCAGATAATAATTACCAGCATTTTAAGATAATCGTAACCAGTATTTTGTGAAGATCGTAATGAGTTGGATAATGCAACAGATCATAATAATGATGAGGAAGAAATAAATCATAATAGGATGGGAATGAAAATGATTGTAATAATGCTACGAGAAAAACAGATTATAATGAATCCGAGAATGAAATATATTGTAATGAGATGAGAAAGAAATAGATCGTAAAGAAGCTGAAAACGAAATAGATTGTAATAAGATGAGAAAGAAAAAGATCATAATGAGTTATGAAATTTATGATATATTGAAGTGGTTAAACATGAATTTCAATTTTGTGAAAATATCAGCGAAAAATAAAGAGGTTTGAAGATGTTCAAGATGAAGCTTCAAATATGACATATTTTCATAGATTTTTATATTTGAGGAAGCAGGAATGTTTCCATGAATCCTGCCATTATTTTCAGAGAAAATTATAATTACTTCCATAGATCATTCATTCATTCACAATATTCACACACACGCAAAAGGAAGAGTACTGGATAATTCAAAAGTGAATGTTCATATCTTATTGAAGAATAATTTTATCATGAATTTGAGAAGAGTTTGAGTTTTGGATATTGAAATTGAATTCAATATATTTAATGAAATAAGATACAGATTACAGTATCATTGTGTTGAATGAAATCAGACCTTGATTATTGTATCATTGTATTGAAAAAAAATTGTTCCAGATTAAATCAACATTATATTAAAGGAAATCGGATCCAGATTAAAGTAGCGCCGTATTGAGAGAAATTGGATCCTGATTATAGCATTATTGTATTAAAAGAAATCATATCTATATTGCAACATCATTTTATTGAATGAAAACGGATCCAAATTACAATATCATTAAAATGAAAGAAACCGGATCTAGATTAAAATATCATTGTATTGAAAGAAATGGTATCCAGATTACAACAAAATTGTTTTAAAATAAATCATATCTAGATTACAACAACATTTTATTGAATTAAATTGGTTCTATATTAAAACAAAATTTTATTGAATGAAATAGGATCCAGATTAAAACATCATTGTATTGAAAAAAATCATCTCTATATTACAACATTATTAAATTGAAATAAATCGGATCTTGATTAGAATATCATTTTATTGAAAGAAATCAGATCGATATTAAGACAAAACTATATTTAAAGAAATAATATCCATACTAAAATAGAATTATATTGAATGAAATCAGATCTAGATTACAACATCATCAAATTAATGTAAATCGGATCTAGAATAAAACATCATTGTGTTAATAGAAATCAGATCCATATTACAACATCATTGTATTGAAAAAATTAGATCCAATTTACAACATCATTATGTTGAAAGAAATAGGATACAGATTCTAGCATCATTTTATTGAGAAAATCAGGATCCAACATCATTGGTTTGATAGAATCAGATCCATCCAAATGTGACCGAGGATTCAGATTGAAAAATTGTGGAGCATTTTTAATAATTTCTTGATTATTTGTTTGGAACAATTATTTTAAAAGAAAACATTATAAACTGATAGGAGTTAGTACAATCATTCCTATAAAGATATATAAGGTGTCTAATGGGATTTGGAAAAAAATTTATCCACTTCATTATAATCAATGATTTGCAGAGACCCAATGGAGTATCTATGGTAAGGATGTAGGTTTTTACCTTGAGGTCTAACCTTATAAATATTTATACATTTATTTCATACCTCTTTTACATTCATGAATATATACTAAAATTTTATAAGTATAAAAACATTAATAGGTTGTAGGGGTTATGTTTTGAGAAGTATTGAATCTTATAAAAAGTGAACTAATTCAACCCCCCTTCTCAGTTGTTATTCGATCCACGGATCTTTAATTTGTATCAAATAGATGGATAAGAAGATAAATCCTTATCATGGATAATATAAATTCTATCAACAGTAGAACAATCCAAACATTTGGTCGTATGAATTATTATGTATGGAAAAAGAAGATGATTCATTATCTTGTATCTCTAGATTATGATGTTTTTAATGTTTCTACTATTGGTTTTCCACCTATTGAGAAGGATTCCCCCATTACATTTTTTGATAAGTAAAATGTAGAAGATTATAGAAAGGCTATAAATTAAATCCTTATGTTTTTATTGAAGAATTTTCATTAGAAGGTGATGGGTCTTCATACTTTAAAGTGTTTGTGGGATAATAAGGAAAGTGTTTTTGAAGGGAATACAAGTCAAGGGAGAAAAATTACAAATCTGGAATAGTAAGTATGAATTTATTAGAATGGGATATAATGAAACAATTGATGAATAATTCACCATTGTAAATGAATTGTCTACAATATCATATGATTCATAGATATCATGGAAGATTCTAGAATTGTGAAGAAACTCATGAGAAAAATTCTAGATATGATCGATTCTAAAATTTATTCTTTAGATGATAATGTTGATTTATCTCTTGTTGAGTTTAAAAACATTCTTGTTTCTTATAAAGTGAAGAATTATCCAATATTTAAAAAGATTATGAAAAATAAAATAAATATTTAAGCTATTAAAAAGATAAAAATCCATGATGTTGATGTAGTCGATCCTTGTGAGTTTGATGATAAGGAATATTATGAGTTGAATGTAAAAATGATGTCTCTCATATCCAAGAACTATCTAAGAAGAAGAGAAATACATGGTATAAATCTTCCTCTCAAATGTTCTAAGTTTTTTTATAATTAGACACTTTTTTTATGAATTTCTTGAAGACGAGAGTTAGAAAATATCCTGATGATTCTATTGAAAAACATCAATGGAAGAAGTGGGAAAAAATGATAATGAATAAAAGTATTCAAAAAGAAACAAAACTAGTTTAATGGATAAAAATGAGCATGTTGAGGAAGAATATTGAATCAGACTCAACTAAAAACAATTTATATGAAGATTAAAGTTTATAAAAATTTAGAAACTACATTAAAAAATTTAAGAATAAAAAATATTCCTCAGTGAGTAAAGAAAGAGGTCAAGAATATTATAGAGAGTATTAGCTGAAAATAAAAATACTTTCATGTATTGAGAAAAAAAATATATATTAATAAAGAAATTTTAATGATAAAGAAACATTATGAAGAAGTTTTAGATGGAAGATAACATGCCATTAAGTATGAGGAATAATACATCGAGGAGATTTAAAGTCAAAAACAAAGAATTGATAAACAAGGAAAGATGAATGAAGATCATAGTAATATGATTGAAAATAAAGAAGAAGAAGTTATAATGTTTCAATCAAAATTTACTGAGTCTTAATTTTTCCTGAGAAAAATGAATGAAATCATAAATAAAGATTTAGTAATAAAATCTGGGAATTCTGATGTTGCTAAGAGGGATCAATATGAGAATGAGGTGAAATATTATCTTTCAAGAAATAATGTTTCGTATGAATCTTTTAACTTTACAGGTTTCTAAATTTTATTGGTAATGTATGGGTGGAGAAAGAATGAGAGAAACATATTTCACCATGAAAGATTGGAATTCATTAAGAAATTATCTTCCTGAGGAAAGTGGCCCCTGATTTGTGAAGAAAAAAAAAGATCTAAAAAATTTTAATATCAACCTGAAAAATAAATAATTGGAGATCACTATTGTATTTGTGAAGTATTTGGACATAGATCCTATTCATGCGGGTATAACAAATGTCTACTAAGAAAAATTTGTGAATCATGGAGGAGTTATGATGAACATATAAGATAAAATATTCTGAAATTTTATCTGAAGATGAAGAAAGATGAGTATGTTAAAATGGGTATATTAAGAAAGTTGAGAAAAGTATTCATGCTGAGCCTAAAAAGACAAAGTGATTAGATTTTTTTCAGATCAAATTAAAAAGGATAGGAATTTAGAATAAGAACAAAAATTAATTAAATAAAGGGGAAAGTAAAATGTTTCTGAATAAATGATAAAAGTTGATAAAAAGATATCAAAAGATTTTGGTTTGAAAATTCAGAAATGATGCAAGATATTTGAGGAAGAAGGCCATGTTACAAAACGTTTTTTGACTTTTATGCCAGAATAAGAACATGAGATGAAAGAGTTTTTACAAAAAATTTGTAACAAAAATGTTACTGAAGAAGAAAAGATGTTGAAATCCTCGTCAGAAGAATTTATAGAAGAAAAAAATCTTGTTACAAAATACGAGAACGATGATCAGAGGGATGAAAATATATCCAATTCAAAAAACAAGAATAAGAATAAAATTTCAAGGATGATAGAAGAATCTTAATCCAAATTTTACATTTTATATTCTATGAGGTTCCTCCTTATGTCATAAAGCATTAATGTTTTTATAATAAATTTAAGGGAATTTAAGGAGTTTATGAAAGAAAGATGATGTTGATTTTGTTACTATTATTTCAAAAAATGTAATGAGGTTATGAAAAGATTAGTTTTGAATTTTATATTTATAAATCTAAACATTATAATTTGTTTGTATAGATGGGTGAAATGTATTTTTATATTAAATAATGTTTTTCAAGATTTCCCTAGGAATGATAATGTTGAAGGAGACATAAAAATGTATTACATGAATGTTGAGTAATAGAAAAAATTGATACCCTTGATTATAGACTCTTGTTTTCTAAATTAGGTTCACCCACATAAACTTATAGTTATTTATTTCAAGGGAATTTGTTGAGAAACTCATGTGATACTTATGTTCTTATGAATAAGAGTTTCACATTTTTTTATTGTTGAATAATTTTGGTATGGATAAATCCAAAGATGTTTTAATTCAATGTTGGGTATTGTTTATGTTGTGACTTTTTGTGCCAGTAATCAAAGTAATCCAATGGAATCACATATGTTGGCAGTAAAAAGAATTTTTGAGATATGTCAAAGGTATAACATCACATGGGATGTTATACAAAATAAATTTTGATATGGTGTTTCATGGTTATATTGATGATGATTGGGTTGGAGATTATAATGATAGAAAATCAACATCTGGAGGAACATTTTTCTTTGGTTAATGTTGTGTGAGTTTACATAGTTAAAAGAAAAGATCACATTTGAATCTAAATATATTGTATCTACTCAGGCTTCTACTCAAAAATTGTCGCTTAATGTTCAACTATCCCATTTGAAAGTGAAGGTTTCTAAAAAATTTATGATACTTTGTGATAATCAAAGTACATCTGATCATTCTAAGAATCTTATCCAAAATTAAAGATCAAAACATATTGATATAAATGTTAACTTTATAGAATATAATGTTTCTATGGGATATGTTTTACTGGAAAACATTTCAACAAAGTATAATATTGCTTATATCATTACAAAAGTGATGCCAAAAGAAAGGTTTGTGGAATTGAGACTGCCACTACATGTTCAACCTCCTTATGTGTCTTCCTAAATCTCATAAGGAAACCCCACTATGATTTTGATTATGTTGGAATTTGGGGGGAGAAAGTAAAAAAATTATCTTTCATTTATAAATATGATGATATGGTTATAATATAATGGGGTAGAGTGAAATGAAAAGGGATATAAAAATAAAATTGAGGAAAAAGAATGTGAAAAAAATGAATGGGGAGAAAAAATGATGTATGAAAAGAAAAGTGTGGAGAGTTTATCATTACATGGAAAAAAAATTCATTTCACCAATGGATGGAATTTCTTTAAAAACATTACTTTATCTAGTTGTGTGGTTTTAAAACACTCTCTTTTGGGGAAGGCTATGTTTTGATAAAATTCTAAAAAAATTTATTTGTGACAAATTTTGAGAGTTGAAAAGTTGTTTTGAGGGTTGTCAACAAATCCAAAGGGGTCTATTAGAGTACCTTTGTGATAAATTTTATTTAAAAAATTATTTGTTGAAAAATAACTTTTTTTTATCATAATATTTTGTTTTCCATGAATTATATCCATTTTAATTGTATTCATTTCATCCGATTTAAAATAATCTGTGGCAGGATGTATTGTTTTCTGGGATTATTTGCAGTAATCTATGAAAAAATGAAGTTGTTAAATATTTTTGAGGTCAGAAACTGATGTCAAGAGTTATGATGTTTTCATACATTCTAAGAAAAAATCATACAATTATATGATGATCAATAAGTTCTCATAAGTCTTGAAAACATTCATGATAAAAGATTTTGAAGAAATATTGAAGAAGTTTGAAGAATTTCATAGTTGAAAAATGGATTTTTGTAATCAGTATTTCTTAATCATAATTTCATAATAATTTTTTCGTAATAATTTTTTCATAATCAGAGAATCATAACCAGAATTCTAGGAGAATTGTAACTAGCTTTCTAAGAGAATCATAACCAACAGTCTGAGAGAATCGTAACTAGCATGTTACAGAGAATTGTAACCTGCATTGTAAGAGAATAATAACCTATATTCTGAGGGAATCGTAACATGCATTTTGAAATGTTCATAACCATCATTATGAGAAAATCATAACTAGTATTATGCACAGAATCATAACCAACATTCTGAGAGAATCGTAACCATCATTCTGTGAAGATTATAATGAGATAAAGAAATAAAAATATCATAATAAAGTTGAGAAAGAAATAAATCATAATGGGATGATAAAGAAAAATATCTTGGAATATATGATAAATAAATAGATCATACTGAAGCTAATAATGAAATAGATTGTAATTAGATAAGAAAGAAACAAATGATAATGATGCTGAAAAAGAAAAAGATCATAATGAGGTGAGAAATAAAAATACAGCAATGAGTTGAGAAAGGCATGATGAATTGAAGTGGTTAAACATGAATTTCAGTTTTGTGAAAATGTAAAAAAAAAATTAGGTAGTTTTCAAAATATCAAATATAAAGTATTAAATATGAGAGAATTTTGAAGATTTTGATATTTGAGGAAGCGGGAATTTTTTCAAGATTGCATATTTTGTTTTCTATGTGACTTATAAATACATACTCATATTATTGGTTTATTCACAACTTTTAGACATGCAAAAAAGGTGGAGTAAATTCGAATTAAAAAGTGAATGTTACCATCTGATTAAAGAATAATTTAATTTATCATTTGAGATGAGTTTGAGTTTTGGATATTGACACTGAAATCATTGTACTGAAATAAAACGAAACTAGTTTACAATAGTATTGCATTGGAATAAATAAGTTCTAGATTACAACAGCATTGTATTGAAAGAATATGGATTCATATTAAATCATAATTGTGTTGGGATAAATCAGATCTAGATTACATCAACATAGTATTGAATGATATCAGATCCAGATTACAATAATATTTTATTAAACGAAATCAGATCCAGATTACAACATCGTTGCATTGAAAGAAATCAGATTCAAATTACAACCGCATTGTATTTAAAGAAATTGGATCTAGGTTATATCATCATTGTATTGACTGAAATCCAATCAAGATTATAATAGCATTGTATTTAATGAAATCAAATACAGATTATAGAAGAATTGTATTGAAATAAATCGTATCCATATTACGACATCAATTATTGAAAGAAATCGGATCATGATTACAACAGCATTGGATTAAAAGAAATAAGATCTATATTACAACTTCATTACATTGAATGAAATAAGATCCAAATCCTAACATCATTTAATTTAATGAAATCAGATCCATATTATAGCAACATTTTATTGAAATAAATCAGATCTAGATTATAGAATCATTATTTGAAGGAAACCGGATCCAGATTATAATAGCACAATATTGAAAGAAATCAGATCAAGATTATGGAATCATTGTATTGAACAAAATCATATCTATATTACATCATCTTGTTATTTAATGAAATAACATCCCGAATCATTCATCACTATATTGATAAAATTAGGATCCAACATCATCGGTTTGATAGAATCAGATCCATCCAAATTGGATTAAGGATTTAGACTGAGAAATTGTGTAGAAGTTTCAAAAAATTATTGATTCTTTTTTTTCTCAACTGATCATAAATATAACAATATAATCTAATAGAAGTTAGTATAATATTTCTTATCGGTAGATAGAAGGTGTATAATGGGAGTTGGAACAAGTTTTATTCACTTATTCAAAATATTTGATTTCCATAGACCCATTCGAGTGGCTATGGAAAGGATGTGGGTTCTCAAATTGAGGCCTATCATTTTTAATCTTGTTCACTTTTATTTCATTCCAATTTTTCAATCATGGGGTTTTATTAAAAACATATTATGATATAAATCTTAATCGGTTGCAGTTGTTAATTTTTTAAAAGGATTGAAAATTTTAAAAACTGAACAACTGATTCAAACTCCCTTCTCAATTATGATTCAATGCATTAAACATAAAATATATCATAAATATAGAATTTTAATTAATATGAAAATTCAAATAACATAAAACAATCCATTAAATCTATTAATTTAGTTAAATATGGTCGGAATAAATGATAATCAAAAAATTCCATATAAATAATCACCTAATCTAAAAATAATAACCATGGATATTCTAACTAATAATTCAATGAAGTGGGATTAAATAACTGATCTCATAATAAGGGAATGCATAATGTTGGTCAATTAAAACATATTATCAAAACCATTAACTATACAGTTTAAATCAATTGGAAATCTTATCTAATTTAGCCCACAAATTTGTCGTATGATACCTTTCAATACATCAAGAAGTTTTATATATATTTTCCCCACCCATCACATGCTAAGATCAATGTCTTCCTTATATAGAAGGGGTGAAACATAATCAACAAAAAGTTAATATTTCAAAAAAATATGAAATGTTAATACTTCCCACAAACAAATAAATGTAATCTTATATCATCCTTAGTAATATTATTAATTGTTATAAAATTTTACAACCTCAATAGAACTGAACATAAATCATCCTAAGAATGAATATGGATTATATCTATAAAATATATCCTTATTGTATCATAAGTACAATAATGGGTTGTCGTTGTTTAAGAATATAAATACCATGAAAAGGTCAATAAAAAATCTTGAGGAAAATAACCTTCGCACTTTGAATGTCTCCTTTCCGAAATAAAAGATCACAAAAAAATTTGAAAATAACTTTCATTGAATGTATCATTTTAAACATATAATTTACACTAAAAAATATTCATTTTTCATAACAGTATGAAATTCCATTTTTTTCATATACATTAAAATAAAATTTCTATCAAATTTTCATTAAAATCAATTTGGGCCTTATTTAGATAAAAACATGAAGATTACTTTGAAAACATTTTCTAAAGCGAAAAATTTATGAAAAAATATATATTTAATAAATACATTTTAGAATTCTAAAAACATTCTGAAAACTTTTTTAGAAAACATGGATTTGGAAGAAAAATAATTTTAGACCGAAAACTGGAATAATGTTGTATTTTTTAAAAACATTTCTTGATTATATTAAGTACCAAAGAATGAAAAATTGTAATAATACATAAATTTTTCATTAATAAATATATTATATTAAAATATATATTTTTTAATATATTAATACCAAATAATTCTCCCAAGGGAGATGTAAACAAAAGAAATCCCGAATAATAATTATATTGTGAAATAAACCATTACCACTTTGGTAAATTATAAATCATATGATACATAAAATAAATAACATCAAATGAAACTATAATTTCCATTAATAAGAACCGATTACTGATGTAACATATCATAGGTTAAGTATATGCACCACAATAAATAAATAAGTGGTGAATCTGGAATATATCTCACAGAAGTAAAAGTGAGAAAATAAACCCTTACCCCATGTTTGACATTTTTAATATGAGTCAAAAACTCTTTCATAATAATTATAAGTTATTATAAAAATATTATGAAACCTTAATAAAATATTTCAAACCATATATTATCCTCTTATATATTTTTACCACCCATTTGTTAATAATATTTGTTGATTTTCATTATTATAATTGATAATTGCCTTGTTTTATGATACTTATTCTTTCATGAAATTTCCAGTTCTTGTATATAGGATATAGTTACAACCTCTACATAATGATATAAATGTTATAAATATTATTTTTATTCATTATATAGAAACTTATTACCATTCTTTAAAATATCACACAGAAAATGAATCACTACACATCGAAGAGATGGTAGGTTGTACATATGCACAAATGATGAAATCATTCCCTTAATGGGTGAAAGGGTAAAGAAGTGTATGATATATTATGTTTATAGAATTTATATCATTTTATATATATCACATATATTCATTTAATATATCCTTTTTACCTACAATTTAAAGTGTAAGAGAAAAATGAATGAAATCATTTCATGAAGCAATTGTCCGCTGTATACACGAGTGACATTATCTTATTTTAAACAGAATGAAAAGTAAGAAGGAATATGTGTAATAATAACTATATAAGTATAATTATATCAGAAATAATATATATATATATATATATATATTAAATCTATTATTAAATCCATTGGTGACAAGTGTTGATGGAAAATAGATTACATTTGTTCTTGAGGCGGTGGTCCTTTATACACATGATTGATGATTGCATTTCCCATTTGATGGAAGTGGAGATAGATAAATATTAATACATCAACAAAATAATATCTCATTATATGAGAGATACTATTTATATAATATTTTAAGTGTTAAGACATAACTTAATATTGTAAAGGAGGAAATAAAAAGGAAGATCATGGTTAATATAATTACATTCTCTAAGAGAAACCTCCTTTGGATATCTTCTTAATAGCCCAAGGGTTGGTCTTTTGGGATTAACCGAAGCACTACTATGTGTCTATGTATGATTGGGAGGAGTGTTTTGAGGGTGTTCTAGTAAATGTGGCTTGATAAGTGTGATTAAAAGTGGGGAGGGAGTTTCCTTATATACTTGAGGTGGAGTATCGTTTTTGTAAATACCAAAAACTTTTCAATAATGGGAGGAAACTATCCCCCTAAGTTCCTCGAAATTTTATAAATAATGAATTGAAGGTATTATATGTTCTATATATACCTCATAGAAAAAACCTGTTTTAAACATTTTATTCTATAGCCTTTAAGTTTACTTAATTTTACTATTTCTGTTTTTACAAAGGTAACATGTATATTTCATTTGAACATGGTGTTGTGTGCATCACATGACAGAAAAGAAGTTGAAGATATTATAAAGGAAAAATATCTTAAGTTATATTGTGTTTCATTCTCACCTATTATTTTTTTTATGTTTCATATACACTATCCAATATTTTATTCATTTTTCAAAATATTGCTGTGTTACAACCAAACCTCTCCCAATTGAACATTGTCTTCCATGTATAACGTTTATGGAGGTTCAAACTAAATTAATCGCATGTACTTAACTTAGAGTAATTATAAAAATAAAAATATATCATCAGAGGAATATTCAATAGATATATTTTGTTTTACAGATAAATTACTATGAAATAAGACCACACATCTGGTCAACGTTTTGAATGGAAATCCAAAGTATGGAAAAGTCGCATTGGAAATCAAACATTATAAGAGAAAATATTTCCTTTATATATTTTTTTATGAGTAATTAAATTTCGAGGGAATTTGGGGGGGCGGGTGGGATATAACACCACATATGTTTAGTATTAAATTATTTTAATAATCGTTATGTGTCGGATAAATTGGGTTTTACACAACACCAATATAAGATAAATAATTCCATATTAACTTGAGGTTGAAGGTTATATTACTAAATTTAATTATTTTAAATATTATGAAATGAAAAATAATTAGAATAATTAATAATGGATTAAAACCATAAGTAAATAAAGTTACAATAAGAATGAAATATTCATCATCACAGTCACCTGTGAAGATCATATTATCGATGATAACATTATAAAGATTATAAAAAACTAAAAATATTGTAAAATTATGAAAATGAAATAAGGAAATATAATAATTGGTTTTATAAAATTATTTAAGGAATTATATTGGAATAGAATAGAAAAATCTTGTCATTATATGGAAATTCGGAATATAAAATCATTTGATATAAGAGTGATTTATTAGACAATTTATATGGTCATAGTAAAAAATATCTGATAATAATTTAAAATAATCATGATATTTTACCATTTTATTATAGACTTGAATATGTTAGGTATAAATATAAGTAAACACATTGTACAATTTTAGTATGATGAGATGAGTTATGAAATTAGGTATTTGATGTATTTCATAAAAGGATGATTTTTGAGCTTGGGAAAGAAGTAGCATCCCTAGGGTTTTACATTGACCAATCCCAAGATAAAATTAAACAAGAACACCTAGAGAAAAAACATATTCACTGGATGTTGAAGCTTGTAGAATAAACTACGAAATCCATACATGCTAAATCACAACCCACTACTACAAAAATTTCATATCCCACCCATTGATCTTATGAAATGGTTTTGTGTGATTTATAAAGTAAAATCTTCGATGATATCAAAATCTAGTTATTAATTTAATCAATATTTTTTTAAAAAATATTATTATTCAATATTAGTATTATTATGTTTCTTTTAATAATTATTCATTTTTATTTACAACATTAATGAGTTTTTAAAATTAGATAGATTTTTCAAATTCATAGAATAATTGTAATATATATGGATGGGTAAAA
Organism: Viscum album; assembly: GCA_963277665.1. Taxonomy (NCBI): domain Eukaryota; kingdom Viridiplantae; phylum Streptophyta; class Magnoliopsida; order Santalales; family Viscaceae; genus Viscum; species Viscum album. The sequence continues at coordinate 1,922,084,929 of OY728159.1, forward strand.
ATAAATTAATTTTTAATATAACTAATTATTTAAGAATAAAATATTTTAATGACAAAATTGATCTTTTTTAAATTTTCTTTACAATTTTTTGTGTATTTCTATCTTAATAAATGAAATAAGTAAATATTAAAGAATAATTTTAATAAAAATATTAATTATAATTTCACAAATATATCAACACTCATATAATTTTTTTTAATTTGTTAAGAAATAAAAATAAATTCATATAATGATTAATAAATACATTTCTTCTTAAATTTTTTTTATACATTAATAATTTAATTCAAAAAAAAAATTATGACTTTCATAAATTGAATTTAGTAATTTTTTTTTCTTTCGAATAATCTATGAAAAAATACTAAATATATCAAATTTAGGTTTAAGACAAAATATAAGTCACAATGGTAAAAGTGAGTTACCATGGTAAAGGAAAAACGAGTTAAAAGGGTTAAAATAAGCAGTAATGTAAGAAAATATCTTTAAAAGTTTTATATAATTTGGAATATGAATGAATTCTGGACATATCATCAAACCATGGTTATTTTTTATCCACTTTAACTGAGAAATTAAATTATTTATACAATAATTAATAGGTATTTGCATAACTTCTACCCAAACTAAACTATAAAAGACCCCACCTCTGCCCACTTCAAACTATACAATTACTTTGGTTCCCTCCCTAATATCTACCCAATATAAAAATCAAAAAAACCTCACATGTTTTGAATACAAAGGTCTAAATAAATAACCCCAAATCCTTCAATTTAAAGGTGGCCCATAAGGAATGATTAAATCCTTTAATGTGAGTATTTCATTTTTCTTTAATTATTTTCTTTATAACTTTTACCCACCTCTCCATGACTCTTATTTATTAATTAATATCATATAATTAAAATAATTATTATTTTATAAAATTGATATTACACATGCAAAATAAAATATATTTTCCCATTCATTTATGAAAAAAAATTTGTTTGGGATAGTTTTGTCGCCTACATCAATAATGCTATAACATTTCCATTATTAATGACTAAGAAAACTCAAATACTATTAATATATGACAATAATGATTAATTTAATAGGTTATTATAATTAAGGAATGGTAATATATATATATTAATACTCCTTAATAAAATTATAATTTTTACTGATTCAATATTCATTAAAAAGAGAATTTATAACTAATTATTTTGAATCGTAACTATAATATCTATGAAACCATCATGAAACTCTATAAATCTATCAAACACATATACAATATCTCCATTTACATTCTAGATATGATTAATACCTAAGAAATTATCAATAATAAAAACCTCAATACCAAAGAAATATTGTACCAAATAGATCAACTAATACCGAAAGGGTAATTTTAACAATGAATGTTTACTAAAAGGTCAATAATAATGTAACACCATAAGATTTTAAAATTTATTTTTTTGAATAATACTATGATTGATATCTTATGTTCCAAAAAAAAACTAATGTGAAAAATGATATATTAAAATACAAAAGGAGTGAGATTATAGAGGTTTAAATTAAAAAAATTAATAATATGAATAATTTTTTAAAAAAGAAAGTGTTTTATTTCACATAGTAAAAAATGATTAATTATAGAGAAACTTATTTTTACTATTTTTATGAATCGTGTATTTTTTTTAATTTAATAATTTTGGGGAATTATATAAATGTATTGATAAAACTTAAAATAATAATAATTAATATAAATTAATAACATTCATGTAATTATTAAGTAATTACAAGTAATAATAATATAATAATTGGTGGCTAAACAGAAATGTTTTTCTAACAAGATATCTTTTTATTATATAATATATGATTTATTTAAAATATAAATCTATCTTATTTAAAGTATATAATTTAACTAAAATTTTCTATTTATACATGTAAATTAAAAAATATTCATTAAAAAATTTATTATCAATTTTTTATAAATTAATATAATATTATTTAATTATAAAAAGTGAAAATTTTCATGAATTTTTTTAACTACAAAAAATATTTTTACCTTAAAAATTTAAACTAATCACTAATTAATATTTAATGGGATTAATGTATAATATATTTAATTAAATAAATTAATAATAAACTAGTAGTTGTTGCAAAGATAGACGTGATAAACAATACAATTTTTTTTCTAAAAATGGATTTTACATGTGTTTGTTGGTGATATTAGAATTAATTTCATGAAAAATTATAAAACTTATTTATTAAATTTAACTATATTTTCTAATTCATAATTTCAAAAATATATTAGGGTGATTTTTTTTTGTATTTTTCTAAAATTATTGATTTTTTGGTGAATAGTGAAAAATTCCATTTTTACAAATAACATGACATTTATGAAATCATTATGATATAAGCATGAATTAAAAATTTATAAAACTTTTTTCTGAAAAAACAATATATTTATGGAGTAAAATAAATCCTTAAAATGTATTGTGTAGAATTTGTAAACCCATGCTTGACTTTTTACAGATAATGTTATCTTTTAATATAATAATTTTTTTCTATGAATTTAATTGATTTGATGGATGGTTTCATTCATTGATTTAATAATATAAATTTATAACTTTCTTAACTTATTAATAATAGAAAAATATAATTTTAATTAACATTATATTTTATTTTTGTGTAAAATCATTTTTATTCTCTAAAAATGTTTCTTGAAAAACATTTTATGATTATGTTTTGTGAACTTATGTTAAAAAATAGTAATTTTTCTTTAAATTGAGTCATTTAAATTTATTCCATAATCGAAATAAGAATTTTCTAATTTTATAATGAGTTATATTTCATTTTTATTCTTAATGAACAGTCACTATTGGAAAAGTTTTTCATTACATTAAAGGATAAAAGGGTTAACAATTGGGAGGTATATTCAAAGATATGGCATGAAAAACTTGAAAACTTATATAAATATTATTGTATGAGAGTTATATATGTTAAATAATCCTACATTTTAAATTTTTCTAATTTTGATCCACTTTTCATGAGAAATAAAATTATTATATTTTAAATTTATTAATATTTAAAGAGGTCTCATTCTTCTCACTTATAAAAGTGAACATCTTCTATTAACTTATCTTCCTACATTGATAATTATATATTGACCAATATATGACCTAATATCTCTCCAAATCTCATCCCTACATAATTTATGTTCTGTTCTCCCCAAAATTCCAATCGTAGAATCATTAATATATAATCCTACAGAAGATATCAAAGTAGAAGGTTTTAGCCTTAACCAAATTATTTCATGTTTATATCATCTTCTTCCTCCATAAAATATATTCTAACCATCATAATATAATTAAATTAGTATAATTAATATTCATAAAGGTTATTATGTTTAGGTAAATTCAATTTTTTACCTCATTTACATCCTATAGAAAATGGAAATTCCACTCGTGTGTACGTACAAAATAATGCCTCCATGAATCGATGTATTTCATTTTTTATCACCACCTAACATAGATGGTTATAAATACGTATTTAATTGGTAAATTTGGAATTTAATAAATTATTATTATTCTATAATGTTAATACATTTTCTACCTTTTTACCCTTCACTCTGTTGGAATATGGAAGCATTTCTCGTGCATAGGTATGTAATACCACCTCCAAGAAGTGATAAAATTCATTTTTCCACACTTCCTCACATGGATGATAATAAATATATATTTAATGAATAAATATTATATTTATATTAGGATTATAATATTTTAATGATAAACTATAAACTTTTTTTTTCATTTCATCCATTTGAAATACAAAAACATCACTCATGTGTACAGGTAAACTACCACCACCATTGACAATTAATATCATTTTTCATTAAATCCTAACATGGATTAATTTAAAAATATATTTATTACATAAATATTATAATTATAAAATTTTTATGATTCTAAATATGATTTAATCATATACCATTTGACTTTAGTCAACCCAAGTAATATACATTAAAGGTTAAAGACCAAATAACCTCAAAATGTATGATGTGAACTTAAATGAGTTGGTAACTAAATAAAACATGATTATAAAATAAATAAAATAAATAATTATAATTTAATTAACATATAAACTCTTTTTATGAAATTAAATAATTAATATATGTTTATCTTCTTATAAATTAAAAGACGTATGTGGTGAGTAGGGACCTTAGGTGAGGGATTTCTTATTACAATTTCCATACATTGAGACTTATGACATTTTCCCAATGTGTTTTCTCTTGAATTGTGTATAAAAGTTCATATATATTTATTTTATCATTCATTTTTTAAAATTAAGATGGTTTAATAATATTTTTTTAAAATTTTCTCTTTAAATTTTATTTTGATTCGAAAGTTATTTAAAGTTGTAAAGGTTTTTTCATTAAAAAACTTTTTTAAATGTACAATACTATTTATCTTCCATATCCATGTTCTTAATATTTTTCAATAATGTTCTTATTTATAGTAAAATTGGGGTTTAAATTTATTTTCAATAATATTTTACATTATTTAACATTTTTAAAAAAGTGAACTTTTAGATTTTTTATGTATAGGTTATTCTTGACTTCCTTGAAAATGTTGTGAAGTGAATGTCTATTAAAGATCACCGCTTGATCAATTTTTCCCACAATTATGACCATTATTCATTATTAATATTAATTTAAAATTATCTATTACTTTTCATGGAAGATTACAATGTTATTATTTTAGGAATTTTCCAATTTTAATTGTTTTCAAATAAAGAATACATTTATCGTTAAATTTATGTGAAAATGGAAATTACATTTCTTATATGTCCAAATAAATGTTTAAAAGGATTTATGATGAAAAATTGCAAATTTATAATTTTATTGTTCATAATATGATACATGGGAATTATAAATGATGATGTTTGGTATGGGTATATAAATATCCAATGCATTATGTAATGATTTATTCTATAGTGAAATAGTAATTAAAATCAATTTATTTTGAGTTATTAAATAAAAGTGAAACCTAAGTAAAAATAGGTGATGAATATAACTTCCCAAGGTTACTACATGATTTTTTATGCTTTTTATGAGTTTTAATGGAAATATTTTTATTCCATGCGGTAGTTAAATTGGTTTAGGAATGGTTATGAAATTCTAAAGGTGAGAGGTTTGTTTTTAAGGGAAATAGTTTCCAAGAGTTAATATATTTTCACAAGAAACTATTGTAGTTATTAATTCTAGTATCTTCTTATTATAATTTGTTTATGAACTACATGGTCAAGTAATGTTTTTTCAATGAGTAAATAAATGATTATTAAAGATCAAATTTTAATTTATAAAAAGAAAAACATTATTATATATTTTAATTTTTTTAAAAGACTAATGTTTTTCCTTTATTTTTATATCCCTTGATGATATTTTTTTGTTTATTTGATGTTTTCAAAAAAATCATAGGATCTAGGGATGTGAAAAAACTATAATTAGGTTAATTTGTTTTTTCCATGGAGACTCATCTTAATGGAAGAAAAACTGTCATGAAGGAAACAAAGGTGTAAGTTTAAGAACCTATTTTTTGGCAAAAGATTATTTTTTTCATTAATATCTACTTTTATATTTAATTATTTTCTTAATACTCTAAAACTCTAAACCTAAAAGATCACAGTAATATATGAAAGTTCAACCCATGATATAAATCTTGTAATTATAGGTTATTTACGATAAAATTAATTTTATTTGGTATTAGAGAAAGGGTTTATATAACTTTATAGGTCAAGATGTTATTTTAGAATATGTTATATTCTTATATAACATTAATTGTGATTATATTATGGATAATATTTGTTATTTTTTTCTATATAAAAGATTTGGATTGAATATAAAATGTTTTATAATATTTTAGTATTTATCTACCTCATAAGTTGGTTTTTTGAGATTTTATTTGATATTCTAACACTATTAATTTATGGTTTTAGTAAATGGATGGAACCCGTGGGGACCAAGTAAAAAATGGGTGTGAATGACACTTTGGTGGTTATATGAATAAATAACCAAATAAGATATGATTTGGGGCAAAAAATATTCTTGTTTTTTCATAACAAATATCACTAGTAATGATTAACAACATGAACCCTTGTTAGTTTCTTAACACACAAAATAGTGAAAAATTATATTTCTGGGAAGTTCATATGGCAAAGATCTTGATGATAATTAGATTAAAATTCATACATGTTAACAATGAGGGAATAAGAACCATACTAAATGTATTAGTTCTGTAAGAAGTCAATTCATATGTGGAAAAGGAGGTAATAAATAAATAAACTAATGGGGGAAAGTGTTACATCCCAGATTTTCATTTTATTGATTTTAAATATTATATGGATTGTTTTTTGGATGAAGCACTAAGATGGTGTGCAATTATAAGGCCCAGTGAGCCAAGAATAATTGTATAAAATCTTATTAAGTATTAAAATAGAACATTCACACAATTTTCATGAAAAGTTTGAATAACTTATAAATGGGTACTTGAATTAGAAATCTAAGGGAACTATTGAGCATAGAAAGTGATGTTTACCCATGGAATGACTTAACATTAGTCATTCTGGGTCTTTTTTTGAAAAGTCATTATGGGTGATAAAATGAATATAATAATTTCAATAAATTATTTTGATTATTTTTATTAGTGCAGAAATTGATAAATATTTAAATGGATCCATAAGTCATAACCCCAAGGATAACTGCATAACCCTAGAGCCTTTGTGGGAGATCTGGAGAGAGCATTAGATGATCGTTAGAGTGATTATAGGAGAATCCTCTTTAGAGAATGATGAAATAATTGTGGTTTGATTACCAATGAACCTAGGGTTTGATGAATCTTTCCAACGATGATGAAGGTGAACTATCTTTATCAATGATTGAACTAAATCATGGATAGATTTTTAATGTCTATTTCTATTCTATTCTTAATTTCTATGATGAATGAAAATCACTTGGTGAATGAATTGATTTGAAGATCAGTCACCTTGTGGGATTTTTATAATTACGTGGGATTTGGGAGAATTATTTTTGAATCTCTTCATTTTTTATCTTATTGGAATGAATCAAGATCAACATGAACAGTGATCGAGGTTTGTTCCTCTCGTTTGTAGTTGTGATTTTCTCCCCTAGTTCTTTGATTCACAATGGTCGTTCTTCATTCAAAGGGGGTTTGATGAATCCGGATCAATCAACAATTGAAAACTTGTTTCTTAGCATACTAATCTGATATTGTAGATTTGTTATTGGCACAGTATGATGGAGGTCCTACATTGGTCTGAGAAACAAATTAAATGAAGCTGGATTCCCAATTCTTCATTCTTAGTGTACTTCAGAATGCAATAAAGAATGTCAATTTGAACTAGTATTCAAATAGAAATGAGGCAAAAACATATTTATTATTAGTAGAAAAACTCAAAAAATGAAATTCTAATAGTTTCCTAGAAAGGCGCGGTCGGATCGTAGGCTGGAGTGGCGAAGGAGGTGTATGGGAGGAAGATCTACATTTCTAAAAAAACGTGAAAAAATATTGCATGTAAACCAGATCTTCTGTTATGTGGGGCCCCATTAGTGGATTATAGAGATTTAGGATGGAGATAAGGACCACCTGGAGTGTGAACACAATCACATAGAGTGTGGCCCTCCTCATTTGACTCGAAATGTACTTTAGAGAGTAATCTAACATGGGTAACATTTCACAGCCAGACAGAACATCATATACTAGTACACAAACACGACTTTGTTACATGAACATGGCCAATATACACAGACAGGGTACTATGTGTCTCTACACACCACGTATACTCATATTCACACCATTCATATGAAGACTACATGTAGAGCGAGGCTCTTCAACATGGGTAGAACTTGGGATAATTGGACACGTCGTGTACCCCTTCAGACATGTCATTTACTCCCATCAAGAGTGCTTGAGGCTCTTTGTTTCATTTTTTTAGACTAGTATAGCTTGAGTGCATAAACTTGGTTCTCTTACATGATTGTATAATGCGTAATTACATCCATATTATGGGAATGTGATCTCCTCAAATGTATGAGTCTTAAATAGAGATGTGGTGTCCCTCTGTGAGATAGGATTATGATCATCTATGATCCTTTGGTCCCTAGTTGGAGTTTTTGGAATCATCATGACCTAATGGAGTAAGTTATTGATCATCCATCTATAAGGTCACAACGGTAAAGGTGGTGGCATCATTTTCCAATGATCCCCTACGTATCGGGTTTATCCATATTGGGTTTGTGGTGTTCCCCACTGGTTCTGGCCGTGACCCCCTATCCGTGTATCAAATTCTTCTTAGACTAGTGCATTAACTTTGGGAGGAGCCTAATGAGTTAAACCTGTATATTTACTTTCTTATTTAATTTCATGAATCAGAGAGTGAGTTCTACTAGAATGAATGTTTATTCGAGCCTAATCATGTGGATGTCGGCTGGTTATGATTACCTAATTGTGTGTGGTCTTTCCTGAGTATATTTGGGAATTTCTTTTATACACTGATTTTCATATCATAAATTATGTTGACTATACTTGGTACTTTATGTTTAGTTTTTTAGTGTTTCCTAATGAGTATTTTTATACTCATGCATGCACAGTATATTCCCACACATGTCATGTCTTATTCATATAATGACCCTTTTGATAGTGTCCCAGGAGGAATGGGAGTGGGTGGAGTATAGGTGGAGCTTGATAGACCGAGGTGTTTACTAGGAGCGTACTTTTTGACTTAGTCCTCACCCTTGGAGCATGTTGGACTTTTTATGGTTTTGGTTGGGCTTTTTTTTCACCTTTATTATTTTCAGTAATTTACTATCATACTTTATTGTGGATCTTATATGTATGCATGCATTGTTTCTGTTGTTTTACTTTTAATCATTTTGTGGGAATGGAGATGAGTGTGTATGTACATGTACTTTTAGATAATGCATTTCATTTATGGGATATTAATACTCGACACTGGTTGAAATCCGCTGGCTTATTGATGGTGGGATTGGTGTAATCATGGGACATACCATGGTGGATTGGGTCAGGACATAGTGGTATCAGAGTAGTCATTTATACTTTAGGACCGAGAGTCTGTGACATTGGTTTTGGAAAATGGTTTCTAGTGTTTTGAGTTTGGATTTCTGGTCAGAGACTACATTGTTGGTGTGGAATATGATGTATCCACACAACAAAACGATGATCTCTTAATTTATGACTCGGTACATGAGAACATTCGTGTTAGGGAAAACAATGGTACATGAATCATATATGAATGGTTTTTCGTTTCTTGTGTCCTTCATGATTCAGCTCTTCAGACATACACTTTTAAAATTTGTACAACTTATTTTATTTCAGGATGCCTCCACATAGACCTCCATCTAGGATTCCACCATGTGATCATGAGGATCATTTTCTTGGTGTTGAGGAATCAGTTCAGGAGCTTATACAATAGATAGATCCTTTGAGTGGTTTACTAGCTATACTAGCACCTGTTGAGAAGAAGTTAGAACCACCCCTACTATTTGAGGATTCATAGAGGCTGAGTGCATTAAATAAGTTTATGATTCAATTAAATCCTAGGATTTGGGGTGAGCTAGAGCCCTAGGTGGATGAGGATAGGATAGAGGAAGTCACAATAATTTTTCTCCTTGCGAGGATGAGTATTGATCTGATGGAAGTCCTTTCAACGAATCCTCTTTAGGGCTTTGGGGGGAGATGGTGGAGCTTGGTAACTCAGTCACACGGTAGTATAACTCTCTTTTTGAGAGACATCAGGTATCTCTTTAGATATGTGTTCTACTTGGACACATTGAAAGTGGTACGTATATAGGAGATCCTACATCTACATTTGGGAAATATGTTCATAGGGGAGTATTCAGTGAGGTTTACTCATCTCTAACGCTACTTCATGGATATGGTTTGACACTAGTTCATCAGGGGTAGGACATTTGAGTATGGATCATGTTGGGACATATGGTAAATATTGTTATCTATTATCACTTACACCTCTATTAGTGTTCTTTATCTAGCCTTATTGGTAGAATTCATTCTAGTAGGGTAGACACCAGTAGTGGGATCTAGTAGATGGAACCCAATAGTTGGGACCTCGATAGCAGGTAGCTGATGGCAGTCACAAGAATCCAATTAGTACGGACACTTCAGTAGGAGATCCTTGTACTTGGGGTACGTTGTGCAAGGCACTCAGGGTGGCTCAAATCAGCATAGCGATAGGCGGTGTATCTTTTCTGACAGTCGGGGACATCTCACATGAGATTTATTTAATCATTGCATAATGGATTGATAGACGATCAAGGTACCACTAAGATATTGATAGATGTAGGAGTAGGGTGTACTGTAAGGTGTAAAATTTGGAAGAGAGGTTGATAGGGAAGTAAGATGTGGTCAGAGTTTCAACCTATTACCACCACCATATCTAAGTGATCCACGCTAGGCTCATGGAGTTGATGGGTAGGGATGAGGTCAGTTGTAACCTATGGAGGCCTATGACCCCGAGGCTCCAGGGATTGTAAGAGGTAAAATATATTTCATTTATAGTTTAGCTATAGTATTTATAGACATCAGTGCTAGCCATTCCTTCCTTGACACTTCTATGGATCAATACATAGATATTGTTTTTGAGATTTTGAATTGAACCATGTAGTTGGAGACCTTGACGGGTGGTTACTCAGTGATTTCGCACTTGGGATGATAGTGTAACCAGATGAATGGAGGGGAGAGAATTTTTTGGGGAATAATTTTTCACGAATGAGGCCTTATGACATCATCTTAGGTTTGGAATGACTATATATAGTTCATGCCCAAATTGATTGTTTTGGGTGGATGATATAGTGTGTCCATAGTGATGGAATGAAGTTTTTTTCTAGTGAAAATAAACCCTTGGAATAGAAGGATGAGATTATTCATAGGAGAGTACATTCAATTACACGATAGTCGTCCATCATGACTCTGGGGACATTGTATGCTTTGGTCTATTAGTTTCTGGATGTGGCGGCGGAGTACGAGGAAGTATTTCCTCAGGATGTAACGGGTCTACCACCCCACTGGGAGGTAGATTTCTGCTTCAAATTTCATCCTGGTATGAAACTGATATCTATACCAACATATCAGATAACCCTTATAATGCTTCTATACTTGAGGTTTAAGTTGGAGGTCTTTCATGAGAAGGGATTTATGTGATTCAGTGTTCCCCCTAGATAACTCGGTGATGTTTTCCAAGAAGGCAGATAGAAGCTTGAGGTTATGTGTGGATTATCGATGCTTGAACTATGCGACTATGAAAAAAATTATTCATTACCAAGAATCAGCGACATCTTCGATCAATTGAGAGGGTCACAGTTGTTCTCAAAGATAGACCTCAAATCAGGCTATCACTAGCTGTGAGTACGGGATGAGGATATACCGAATACAACCGTCAAATGTTATTAAGGTCGCTATGAGTACTTGGTGATTCCATTTGGCATGAAGAACACCATATAATTGTTCATTGGACTCATGAATCAAGTCATTCATTCATTCTTGTATTAGTTTATGGTATTCTTCATCAATGAAATCCTAGTGTATTTGGTGTTTGAGGGAGGAGCATTTGAGACACTTGAGGATTGTCCTAGACACACTCCAAGAGCACCCAACTTACAGGAAGCTCTCAATGTGTCATTTTTAGATTCAGAGATATATTTTCTTGGACACTTCATCTCATATTCTAGAGTGGGAGTGGATACAGTGAAGGTTGAGGAAATTCTATATTGGGGGCCACCCACGAGTGTTACCAAGGTGCATAGTTTTCTTGGATTGGCTAGGTACTATAGAAGGTTTATACCAGAATTCTATACAATGGTAGAACCCTTGGTAGCCGTATTAGAAAAGTGAAGCCTTACATCTGGACGAAAAAGTGTGAGCAGTGATTTCATGTGCTGAGGATGGGGTTGATGAGCACTCCCATCTTGAGGTTACCAGACAAGGGTAACGAGTACCTAGATCTCTACGATGCATCAGGAACCAGACTAGGTTGTGTTTTTATGTTGAGGTAAGTTTTTATTTCTTATGGTTCACAATAGTTGAGACCACATGAGTAGATCTACACAACCCACAACCTTGATTAGGTAGCAGTAGTTTTTTCATTTAATATGTGGTGACACTACATTGTGGGAAAGAGGTTTATTTTATACTCTGAACACAATATTCTCTAGTACATCTTCTATTAAAAGAATCTTAACAAGAGGTATTGGTGATGGATATAGTTATTCGAGTACAATGGTTTTGATATTTTCTATAAATCTAGGAAGTTGAACATGGGGGCGGACACTCTCAACAAGATATCTTGTTCTCATTTGTTTGCAGAGGCATCAGGGAAGATAGCCTCATTGTAATTGTCATTTCTAGACAAGTATAATTCTTCATATAATCTATTTATGGCTATTACCCCACAACTTGTATATCATATCAGTGATTATAAATGTATAGATACCAACTATGAGACCTTACGTACTCATATATTCACTTGACATTCTTTTGATTGATATTTTGAAGGAGGAGAGCATTCTATCCTTTTCATTGGATGGAATGTAGCACCATTGGTGTTGCAAGAGGAGGTGTTGCGGGATATTCATACATCCAATTTGAAGGTACATCCAGGTGTTTCAAAGATGTAATAAGACTTCTTACATTAGTTTTAGTGGTCAGGTATGAAGAAAGGAGTTTAAGAATTTGTCTCTCGATGCCTTAATTTTTAGCAAGTGAAGGGTGAGCACCAAGTTCTAACAGGATTTCCCCGACCCTTGGTTATCCCATAGTAAAATTGGAATGAGATATATATGGAATTAATGATGGGATTGCTACGTATTTCTAAGGTAATGGATTATATTGGGGTTATAATAGAACAACTCACCATGATAGCCCATTTCATTTCAAATTGGGTGTAGAGTTAAATAGAGATCTTGGGATGCCACTATGTGTAGGAGATAGTTTGACTACATAGAGTTCCGTCAATTATTTTTTCATATCATGATTCTCTCTTTACATACTAGTTGGAAAAGGTATTATAGGGTTGTTGGGGACCCAGTTACACTTTAGAATAGTATTTCACCCTCAAACTAATGTATAGACAGAGCAGACCATCTTGGTCTGGGAGGACATGGTGTGGGCATGCATGTTGGACTTTGGCCAAATTTTGGGAGGACCACTTAGCCGTTGTGGAGTTTTTGAACAATAATAACTACAATTAAAACATTAGTATGACACTATTTTATGTTTTGTACAAATTTCCATGTGGTTCACCACATTGTTGGATTGATCTAGGCGAGTTAGCATTCCTGGGCCCATAGTTGGTGTAAGCTATGACAGAGAAGGTATAGATTATCCAGGGGTGGATGAAGACAAAATAGAGCAATAATAAGTCTTATACAGATCAAAAAAGAATTCCACTTAGGTTCGTCTAGATAGAAAATGTGTTCCTGAAGGTCTCACCATAATGTTGATTGTGGAGGTTTGTCCTCGACAACAAGCTTTTCAGAATCTACATAGAGTTGTTGAGGTGGCATACCACTTAGCTCTACCACTATAGTTGGGCCAAGTCCATGAAATATCCTCCTATTAAATCTGATGATGTCCATTCATGACCCGTTGCACATTATTAATGAGGGTGATCCGGAAATCAATGATAGAGCTACCATTGTAGAGTACACGATGGAGGTCGAGGATCCGCCAGAGAATATCCTTTGAAAGTGTTCAATGCCTTATGTATGTGTCTGATGGTAGCACAGAAATCTTTTGGAGAGAACATGAGAGTGAGAGACAAAGATTTGTGCTCAGTGCCTATAGATAACTAGGATTATCAATCATGGATATAACATCATTTTAGATGAATATTCATTACATTAGAAAGATATATGCCAGAGGACTATAATAGTTTAGTGTCCTTTTAAACTTGGAAAGAAAATTCTCTATCCGAGTGAAAGATATTCAACATATCCCATAAATTTCCCCACCTTTATTACTTCTACATATAAAATTTCTTCATATCCTTAGGAATGGAAACAAAAAAATGGGTGAGTTCAGATGCTCAATAAGGGTAAATAGAAGAAACATGCAATAATAACATGACCAAAAGGGTATAGAACTTGAGCATAATATTTGAAGATCATACCCAACATATTAGAGATGATAAAAAAATATTTTAATTTCATTAGAGTTAAATCTTATAGAAATATAAATTTTAATCCATGAAATCATAGCATAAGAATAAAACATAGAATTGTGGAAAACAGATAAGACTACAATAACCCTATGCCAAGGCGGCCTACTATGGGCTTTAAAACATGATATTCTTGGGTTAATCACCTATGTAACTACATTGGGAGTAGGATACACTCTATTTTACCCTCTTAGGTTGGGCTTGGGGTTTCCTTTTATGTACCCTCTTGTTGCAGGCTTGGGATGTCCTTCGGCGTACCCCATTTTTTGGTCATGGGATGTCCTCACCAGTTCTATCTTGTTTTAGGATTGGTATGTCCTACTGTATACCATCTCTTTTTGGGCATGAGATGTCCTCCTATGTACCCATATATCTCTTAAAACCTTTATCACTACCTAATTAATTAGAGGTAGATATTGGTCCCACCTGCCACACAACAAAATCATACATACATTTTCCATAGGAAAATAAAACATTCATCATATAATGGTCCATAAATTGAGATGGTCTCGTAAAGAGAAATCATAAACCATAACATTAAATGGATATCATTAACATTTCATCACATCATAACTTATGAAAAATAAATAGGTTTCCTTATCCTGTAATTAAATCATAACATGTGAAATGAGTCGGGATTCAAAATCAAATAACAATTGTAAGAGAAATGAATTTCACAAATATATAACATGTGAATGAGAAACAGGTTTCATAAACATATAACCCATGAAATAGAAATGGATTTCATAAATACAATGACACCAATCATAACCAATTTAGATGAATTATTTTCATATATCTTTTAGATCCTTCCTAGAATGAAATATGTAACATCAACAGCTGTCATCTTAGATGGAAACTAATTTTGAAATATCATTCAAAAATATTTATTGGGGTAAAATATCATTTATTTTTTGAAAATTAATTTTTAACTCATAAAACCTTTTTAAAATCATTTTATTAAAAAATATCTTAAATACTTATAAGGAATACTTGAAATAATTTTGAAAAAAGACCCATGAATTTTTTTAAAATAAGCATCAAAATATTTTAAAAAACCATTCCATTTAAAAAACATTGAACATTTTTAAATAATTCTTGGAAATGTTTTGAAAACATTTTTACATGAAATATCCTGAAATAATATTGAATTTTTTTTTAAATCCATTTCATAGAAAATAATTTTAAAATATACAATAAGGAATAAAAACATTTTGAAAACCATTTTACATGAAAACTGATAAAAGAAGCTTGAAAACGTTTTGAAACCCATTTCTTGGAAAATTATTTGTTAAAAACTTTCTTAAAAATTAATCATTTAAACACGAAAAGTAATCTTAATATAAATGATGTTTGGTAAATTCATACATGTCATATGAGGTAAAAATAGCATTCCTTTTGCACAACAAAAAGGGTAGAAAATTGACTTGTTCCTAAAGTGAAAAGAAGATTCCTTTTAATGCATTGTTAACAGACAAAAAATTTAATAATTTCCTTTAGATGTTATATGAATATACTAGAATATTCTTGGAACCCCTTTTTTGAAAACATGGTTTTGAAGGAACACAAATTTTCAACCGATGAGAGTGGTAAATTTAGACTTTCTTAAAAACACATTCTTAACTATCTTATATACCAATGATAGTAAAAATGGTACCAAAAAATGATTTTATCATGAAAATCCAGAGTATAATAAATTTCATGATTTTTTTAAAGATATTGATCGTAAGATTTCATCAATGGATGCATAATCATGAACAATCTGAATATGTGATGAGATTGTCTCAATAAACTCTTACCACATGGTAACTATTAACCATACTAGCCATTTATGAAAATGAAATTAAATGAATCTTAAAATATAATGAATATAAATATATTCATGATATGACTTGTCTAGGGTAGTATATACACCTCATGGAAAAGTATAGGTGCATAACATGGAATGTGTCTCAAAGAATGAAAATTGAGACAAAATTATTTTAATGATTTGGTAAATTTTAAATCATAGTCCCTAGGAATCAAATATAATAAAATTGATATGTAAATACCCCTAAATTTAGTTATAAATATTATATAAATTATCCATGGTCAGTAAACATACCAAACAAATGGAATGGGAGATGAATAAAGCATGTGTCTCCCAGAAAAAAAAAGTTTGATGAAATTCCCACACCTTGAGTCTTTACTCTCATAGTACTCATTAAAGAACCATATATAATAAAACTAAATTTATTATAAATATATTATAGAACCATATTACTTATTTTAATACCACATAGGGTTATATTATGACTTTATATTACCTGTTTGTTAACAATTCTATGTTAAGGTTTCACTTAGGGTAATATCTACTTTGTTTTTCGCAAATGTATTTGTTTTTTATATCAGCAGTCATAATAATTATATCATGATTTCCATAATGTAATGAATGATTTAAATATAATTTATATTTAGTTTATTTTTATTATAATTATTCAAATAATATATATGTATGAAATGAGATACACAGTTAATGGAGATGGTAAGTCGTACATATGCATGAATGTAATTTCTGTTTAATTGTCATGTTTAAAGAAATAAAGTAAAATAAATATATGAATGTATATTAATATATATAATTATTAAAATATATTAATTATTATATATATATTCACTAAATAAATCATTTTTACTATCTATGTTGTGTATGAACAAATCATATTTCTTTGAGGGGTCGTAGTCCACACTTCCTCAAATGAAATTATCCTATTGACACAATATAGAAATTATAAAGACATGTGTTGTAAAATAATTAATTAAGATTAAATACATAATAAATAAAATATATAAACATATATAAACATATTTTTACTTCTTAATTTCTACCATGATAGATAGTAAATAAAAAATTAACAATCATTGTTTAGTGAGGTGGTAGTTCACCATATACATAAAGAGTACGTTCGTTACCAATTAGATGGAGGTGTACATAAGTTTAGGTAAATCACTTATAATAGAAACATACTATTATATTGAGAATACTTGTTTTTTTATAACATAATTTAATAAATAGTGGTTATGGTGGAGAAATAAAATAATAGAAAGGAGATTTAGAGAAGACATTACCTCATAATTGGGAAACTCCTTTTGGGTTGTTCCAAAAGGATTCCATGGATTACTTTCTACAAAAAGAGAGGATTTAAGGAGTAATTTAGTAATGTTAGAAAGTTTAATGGGATTTTATTGGAAGAAAATAAGTTTTTTGATAGGTTTAAGGTAGTGTGATAGGTGGTGGCCTGTTATATGGAGATAAAAGGACTCAGTTGGAATTTTTGAAAACAAGATAGGTGTACACAATTTATTAAATATAAAAAGTCATAAAAAACCCAAAAAAACGAGTAATGGAAGATTTGTGGCCTTAATATGTACATCCAATGGTATTTGGACAACTAGATAGGTCATATGGGATCCTACAATTAAGGTTTAGTCTTTAATTAATCTTTATTTGACCTTAATCACTGGGATTAATTTTAATCACTTTTACTAATCTTTTTTGGTAAAAAATTAACATGATATAATTAGACTTTTTTTAAAAAAGGAATGGGCTGAAGCCTCATTTTTTATTATTAAATCAAAGAAAAGTCCCCTTTTAACTGGGTAGAGGGAAACCCATTACATAGCCCAAAGGCCCAGTGGGCTTGTAGCCCATTACATAGCCCGTAGGCCAAATTTTTTTGCCCAATTCTCATTCTGTGAATAGTAACCCACCTACTACCATACCCGCACAGTACCACCACCGCTACAGTGCCCTACCATCACTATAGTACCCGCTGATGAACAGTTCTGTCACTGCTATAGTGCCTCTACAGTACTGCTACAGTAACTAGCGCCCAATGGGTTTTGAACCCCCTTTTTTCATGTAGCATTATGGGGTGCTTACCACTAAGCCAAACCCCAACTATAACTTGATATAATTAGACTATAATTATTAATCTAACTAAAATTGTTTATGTCCATTTAAATAAATTAAATTCACAACAGTGGTAAAATAATGATTAATGCTAATCCCATAGATGGGACTAAATAACAATTCTTTAAAAGTAGAAAAATGTTCAAATGTTTGATATGTTTTTATATTCAATTTCAATGTGAAATTGATTATAATGACCTAAATTGAATTAAAAGATTTATAATTGATCTAATATTACCTTAAAAAATCAAATTATAATTTAACATTAATAATTATATTAACTAAAAGGATGTTATTAACTAAAATGTATTATTTTTCACTATTTATCAAAAAAATGAAGTTTCTCAGAAAAATACAAAAAAATTCACCCTAAGCTAATTTTTGGAATTTAAAAATCAAAAAATGAAGATTATTTTATCATATTCAATTTTTATATGTGTTTAAAATTAATTTTTTTCATCACATAAGGACATAAAAACCAGTTCATTCGAGAATATAATATTTTTAAACGTATTAAGACTTTACAAAAAATTTGTTTTTCATTAACATTATGTTTTATTTATATAAAATCCATATAATAATATTTCAAAATTATTTTTGACAATTTATATTACTATTTTTTAAAGGCTTGGTTATAAATAACGCATTTAAATAATTATAACAATAATATGATTTTTCAAATAAACTCAATATTGTGCATAACATACACCACACTAGTGTTTCCTGTAGTGTAATTGATGTCAGTGTTACAAATAGCACAAGACAAGTCAGTATTTTATGTAGTGTAATCCTAGTTGGTTCTATGTTAATGGAATGTTTTACATTATGTTTTAATATATATATATATATAACTATTTCTAGTGTCACATGAAATGAAAAATATCGAAAATATAACTTAATTTAAAAAATATATTTCAAAAAATCTCACGGTTTTACATTATAACCCTTTAAAATGATTTTATCCTTAGAAATTTTTCTGGGTTATCAAAGGCTTAATACATGAAAGTTCATTTCATAGAGTCCCACCACATAAAAATAAATACTAAAACTTCCATTAAAATTTGATAGTTGGAACTATAATTATTTCCCAAAGTAACATATAACTTGGTTTCTACATAGCAAAACATAGTTTGGGAGTAAATATTAGACATGGAAGATAAATACAACTACCTTGTTCTGGAGGGGAATTTTTTTAAAACTTGTCAAGAGAATTTTAACAATCACAAATCCATAAATCTACAATGATCTAAGGGGCCATTAGATTCATCATAAAAGAAGGAACTAGGACAACCTTTTCAATTTAATGATTCTTTCCCTTGAGTTGAATAATTTTCCTGAGAAGTTATACGTACATGATTTTATTCCCTTTTATATTCATAATCTCACCCTTTGGTTGTGCCATGATAGAATTCCCCTTCATCTCATACCATAATAAATGAATGATAACATCTTGTTTCCTTCCCAGTGAACTAACAGATCATGAGATCCATGATAAGTCATCCAATATGTCATAAATTTACATCAACACAAACATGTTATCCAATATGTGTGAGTCCTCACTTGGTGAGATAATATACTAATCTCAAAATACTTATTCAAATATTGACATAAGCATCCCTTAAATGGTTAACCTTATATCTCATTTGAATAATTAAAATACTATACTTTAGAGGGAATGAAAAAAATTAGTTTAACATTGATCCCCATATATCACAAAGTTTGTATTGGATGTCAAATTAGAAACATGTGAATATGCCCACTGTATATTCTCCTAAAACAGGGTAAGGAGCTAAATTACCCTAAATCCTTATTGGAAACATACATTCTTCATTATTCCAATGGTTAATGGATATATTCATTAAATCCATGAAGTTTCAAACTTCATCTATGATAATATAGATTAATTTTTCAATAGATCCTTTATCAGTTTTGAGGTGATTAGTGTTGTCCAATTTATTTCATCCAAATAAATCATAAATTTTTTCAATAGAAATACAATTTTCTTAAAATCGTGATCATGTTAAAATGTACCTTCCCTTAATCAAAATATCAATTTTCAATGTCTTAATCACCATTAAAAATTAATTCTAAATACTTAATGAAAACTTATACTAAAAATACTTATGTATTTCATGATTTATATAATATACTCTTTGACTTCCAAAACATAAGTACTTAATTTCATCCAAATTTATTCTTAAACCATTACTCATGCTTCATTAACCTATTTATTAATACCTATTTCCTATAATATATGAATAATTAATTAATCTTCCTCAACCTCAATCTAATAATTTGTCTTATGAATAATGTAAACAATAATAGAAGAACATCACATAACATTCACCTGTCATTTTCAATAGCTTTATCTTCATAAGTATAACCAATAATCATACCAACTTCCTTAATATATTTATGATATTTATTCTTGAGAAATAAATTTACATAATTCACATTCATTCCACATCTATAACATTCAATGTCAACCATGTTCTTCTAGTTCCCTCTTTTGACTAAAACAAGAAATCATATGGTGAGAAATAGATATCCTAGAAGAAAACCAAATGACCATGAGAAAAAAAATATAGAATGTCTAAATTATGACCTATTCCTTAATATATGACACATTAGGTTGATCCTCAGTTATTAATAGTTATCTTATATTCAAATACTTCATAATAGTTCCAAAAGTGTTTGTCATTTTCCAAATCATATCCCCCATGAGTTTCAAATCAGGTGTGTGGCAAGGCCCATTGTCGTGTACCAGATTACCCTAAGTTAGGCCTAGAATATCCTGATAGAGTTTTTAATCCTAGGTATAATTGTTCCAGATCTATATCCACTTGTAGTATCCAAATGGAGATTTATTTCTCGGAAACCACGAACTCCATGCATTACCAAAATTACAGGACATTTTTCTATAAATTTCTGTATCCTTACAATTATCCTTAAAAATATCTCTCTAAATATTCTTAGAAATAACCCAAGGTATATCACTATGGTTTTATAATCCTAGTTTCCAAAGGATGACTAAAAATTTACTTTAATACCAACTATAGATACCCACATATAACATATATGGATATTACATCATTTTAGATGAATATTCAGTACATTTCAAAATACATGCCTAAGAACTGTAGTATTTATTATCTTCAAAAACATAGAAACTAAATATTCTATCCTAGTGAAAGATATTAAACATCTCCCTTTAAGATAACCACATTAATTACATCTACCTAAAACCATTCTTCATAACTCGGGGAAAGAAAACTTAAGAAAAGGGTGAGATCATATGCTCAGTAAGGGTAAATAAAGGAAATGTGTAAGTACAACATGAAAAATAAGGAATGGAACATGAGAATAGCATTTTAACATCATACCCTGCGTATTAGACACTATAAAAAATATTGGCATTTCATATGATATGATTCATATGAAAATAGAGAACATAATCTATGAAAGTATAATAAAGGAATTTAACATGGAATTGTTGAAAACAAATAAGCATATAATAACCATATATCATGGTAGCCTACTAAGACCTTTGTAAAATGTTAGTCTTGGGTTAATCAACCATATACCTACTTTGGGATTGGGATTCCCAACCATGTACCCTCTTGTTTCAGGCATGGTATGTACTCTCATGTACACACTTGTTTCGATGATGGGATTTCCTCCCATGTAACCTCTTGTTTTGGACATGGGATCACCACCAATGTACCCTCTTGTTTCGGGAATGGGATGTCCTCTCGTATACCCTCTTCTTTCAGGAATGGTATGTCCTCCCTTGTACCCTCTGAGTTCATAAAAAAAATTATCATTACCCAATGCAGTGTAGAGAGATATAATTCTCACCTTCCACCTAACAAAATCATAATTAAACATGCCATGGGAAAATAAAACATTCATCATATCATGACTTAACTAAATATATGGGTTTCATAAAAAAAATATTCATATCCCAGGAAATGAAATGGGTATCATTAAAATTTCATCACATAAAAACCTATAGAAAATAGATTTGTTACCTAATTATTTAATTAAATCCTAACCTATAGAAATAAGTGGTATTCAAAAGAATATAACCCATGAGAGAGAAATGGATTTTATAACAATATTACCCCCAAAAGAGAAATGAACTTCATAAACATATAACCTATGAAAGACAAATCGGTTTAATAAAGTCCATGAAATCAAGAAAAACCCATTTGGAGAATGATTATTTATGTAACCCTTAGATCATTTCTTATTAATTATTGAGTAATATCAACAAATGTTATCTTATATGGGAAATAATTTTGAAATATCTTTCATAAACCTTTCTTCAGGAAAATATCCTTTGTTCTTTGAAAAATTATTTTTAATTAGTAAAACCATTTTAAAACAATTTTCATAGAAAATATATCTAATATATATTGAGAATACATGAAATCATTTTGAAAAATGTTTTCCTTGAAAAATATGCTTCAAAATATTTTAAGAACCCATTTTATTGCATTTTTTTTAAAACAAATATAATGAAGGCTTGATAATGGTTGAAACAACTTCTAACGTGAAAAATAATTATATAATACTGAATGTGTTTTGAAATACATTTCTTATAAAATACATTGTGAACATAAAAAAAGGAATAAAAAATATTTTGAAACATATTTTCCTTGAAAAATTATAAAATCAGCTTGAAATTATTTTGGAAGCCATTTTTTGAAGATAATTTTAAAAAAACATTCTTTAGAATTATCCATCTGAACATGAAAAGTAAGAATCTCACAAATGATAGCAGGTAAACACCTACACTCGATATGAGGTAAAAAGAGCTTTCCTTTTGCACGGTAAAAAGGGTAGAAAAATTCGTTATCTGGAAAGAGGAAAAAATATTCCATTGAAAACATCTCTAAAATAAAAGATTTTAAAATTTTTATTTTAAATATCAGAGTAGAATAATATAATATTTTTGGAAACCCTTTTTTGAAAACATGGTTTTGAAAGAACACAGATTTCCAACTGATTAGAGAGTTAAATTCAGAATTTTTTTAAAACGCTTTGTTAACTATCATATTTACAAAAGAGTAATAAATGGTACTAATAAATGTTGATAAAATGAAAAACTATATGATAATAAATGTCAATAGTTTTTTTGAGATATGGTTTGTATGATTTCATTAAATGAAGCATAACCATTTACAATCTAGAAAAGTGATGAGACTGTTTCAATAAACTCTTTCCACCTTCTAATTTTGAACCATACTTTCCATTTAAGAAAATGAAATTACCTGAATCTTAAAATATCATTAATATAAATTTATTCATTATATATCATTCCTAAAGAAGTATATAAACCTCATGCCAAATGTAGGTTCAGAACATGGCATTTGTCTCAATAAAAGAAAATTGAGACAAAATCATTTTTCCAATTTAGTAAATTTTTAAAAATAGTCCCCATAAAAAAAATAAAAAAAATGGATATGTAAATACCCATAAATTTATGTATAAGAATCATATAATACATAAATGGGTATTATGCATACCACACTAAAGGAATGGGTGGTGAATAAATCATGTATCTCCCTAAAATAAAATGTGCGATAAAATTTTGTTAGCATGTGTCTTGACTCTCACCAAACTCATTAAAACCTCATGCATAAAAAATTTAAATTTATTATACATCAATCATAGTACCATATTATTAATTATAATACCATATAGGGTTTTATTAGGGCTTTATATAACCAACTTGTTAAGAAATCATTATTAAGGTTTTTCTTCCGGTAATATTAGTTTTCCATCCAATGTTAATTTTTTATTAAAGGGAAATAACTTTTAAGGGGAATGTGGGAACCATCACAACTATCTAGTTTCAGAAAAAAAAATGATATGAAAAATCTATTAAAGAAAAGAGTGAGCTATTTGGAAGCATTTTCCTAGAAGAAACCCCAGGTATTATCATGTACCTTCGTTCCAGGGACGTCCTTCAAGGTTCCCTCAAAGAGAAGAGCCATGTTGTCCTAGGATTTTTTGAGCTCCTCTTTGCTAATCTTCCCCAAGTTGCAGCCTCTAAGAAGAATGTGTGCCTGCTTGTCAGCCCACTCATCTTTCTCCTTTGTAGTAGCCACCTAGATCGGTTTATTCTTCTTTAAATAATTGATATCCATAGCTTTCTCCAACAATTCCACGTCCTAAAGAATAAGTATATCCCTATGATCCGACACAGAGACCATTTAGTGATGTGGGCCAGCTTTAGAAACCTATTCACGCTACTGCCCTTGTCCCCTCAGCTCCACACCGCCTAAAGAAGACTCAGGAAAAGCAACATCACAACTTACCTGAGCTGGGACCATGGAGATGGTGGCCACCCCCTGTTGTGAATGGTCATTGGACTTGTCCAGGGTTGAGTTGCTAGCCTTTGTAAAGGCCTTCTGGGACATCTTTCCCTTTCCCGTAGATCTGGTAATAGGAGGGCAGGGGAGGTTGGAGTAGTCCTTCCTTCTGCGCTCCCTCCGGTTGTTCGAGATAAAGCCATCAGAATCTGTGACTTTGTTTTTGCCTTTGCACATTGAGGATCTAAAATAGTCCTCCTCCATAACAAGCTCCTTGGGCTCATCAATGTCTAAGGCCTTGACCATTTCCTCTTGAGATGTTTCTGCATCATCTTCAAGGACCTGACCATGATCCACCCCTGCAACCTCCTCACAATTGAGCCACTGATCTTCACCAATCACTGCATACTAGTTCTGGGAGGTCCCGATAGGCCTCCCTTCTAAGAGTTTCTCTACATAAGAGGGGTTATGTGCTGCCTGCATAGTCTTGGACGAGACTCATATCTTCTCAAGACCATGACCCATATATTGGAAAATGTTGGGATTTACTTCCCAAGCCAGACATTGAGAGGCCTCCTTGGAACCATGAACCTTGCTATCAACCTTCAGTATGGCATCATTAGATGTTTTTTGAGCAACCTCTTGGAAGGCCTATGTAGATTCCTAGGGGGTTTCCCTAACTGTCTACTTCACCCTTTGACTGACCTGATCTGTAGCCATAAGAAGGGGCCTTTTCTCATGCACTGCCATGCACCCTTTCATGTCATCGCCTGAGCTTCTTGCACCTAGGTCATGACGCCACCGATCAAAATCATCTAAAACAAGTGGCCCCAAAACCTCTGGACCACCTTTCTTGGATGCACACGAAGAATACCCCTGGCCTTTGCCCAAAGGAAACTACCTGGAGAGGTCCTCGCCCAAAGGGATATGATACCCCTTTTCCTGGACAGCCAGGTGACCCTCCTTAAGAGCATCCTCTAAAGCATTCACCTAGGAACCAGGCCCAGCAGACCGACTTGAGGGGTTGGCTCCATCAGAACCTGTAGCCTTTATCTTGCATTCAGGAAGACTATGCCCCTGTAGATTACAGCAGTAACAAAACATAGTCCAAGATTCGTAAACAATTGATGGGCAATACCTATACTCCCCCTTAATCATGATCCACACGACTTCAGGAGGAGGCCGAGAGAGATCCATTTCAACACATAGCCAAGAACAATCAGATGTTTTAGGGAAGAAGTCTGCAAATATGCACAAAGGAAGCATCCAATAGAATAACCTATCGATGGGAGTAAAGCTGGATTTTGGAAAGGTAGCAGAAGGCCAGGGAGATGAATCCAAATCACTGTAGTAGAAGGATCCCACTGCATATGGAGGTCAAATGACCGGCATAGTAGATGAAAATGAGAGCCTATAACAGATCTTTCAGGTCGAGACACTACTACAAACACAGCCTTCATCAGTGCTAAAAATGGACTTTATCCGCGCTAGAAAAGCACTAATAAATCCAGCGTAGATAAAGGGGGGGTCCCCTTTGTCAGCGCTTCCTTTATCAGCGCTTTCGTTTTAGTGATGATAAAGGACCATTTTATCAGTGCTTTTAAAAAAGTGTTGATAAAAGTTAAAAAAAAATTTAGAAAATTTTAAAAAAAATTATAAATACTGCCAATCGGGGGGGCTTTTATAGCGCGTCAACCCCCCCCCCCCCCCTTTTACAGCGCTTTTCGGCCCCAATACAGCACCCCACGCACCCCCCTCCACCCTTTAATAGCACTGGCTCAAATATTCCCCATGCGCGTGCACCCCTTCCTCCACCAGGATTTGAACTCAAGACCTCCCCCCTGCGCGCCTAAGCCCTTACCACTACTCTATTTTGATTTGCTTTCCAATTCATGATATCTTTTTATATATATATTTATATATTTAGTTATATTTATTCGTATAGTAATATATATTTATATTAATATATATATGTAGTTATATTATAATATATATATATAGTTATATTATAATATATATAGTAATATTAATATATATATATAGTGGTATTAATATATATCTATATATATATAGTTATATGAATATATATTTATATAGTTATATAGTTATATTAATATATATAGTGATATTAATATATATATTTATGGTGATATTAATATATATATATATAGTAATACTAATATATATATATGTAGTTATATTAATATATATATAGTTAGATTAATATATATATATAGTTAGATTAATATATAGGTATATAAATATTCATATATTGGTATTTTAAATAAAATGGATATTAGTCATTATTTAGATAAAGCTAATATATTTTATATGTAAATATGTTTAATTATTTATTTAAAAAATTTAATTTTTAGGTGCGAATATATAAAAAAATATGTACATATAGTTATATATTTGATTATAAATAGAAGTTCAATATAAAAAAGGATGAAATTTCAAATACATAATATCAATATTAATGTAATACCTTGGAATAAATTCAGTCCCTGCCAAAAAAAGCCAATAATACCCCTTTAAACGAGTTTGAAAATCCATAAAATGTTAAAAAACCTGGGTACCCCAAAAAAAAAACTCAGTTTTGGAGGCCTTCTGGGACTCTTTTGGCCTCTAAAAACGCTTGACTAGGGTCCCCCCAGGTCAAACCGATGTAAATCTCATCGCAGGATTCGATTTGATATGTGGTAGAGCTCAAACGGACACCCGGATCAAAAGTTATGGCCGTTTGAAGTTTGAGTTGCATTTTAAACATATTTTGAATCTTTTTTTAATTATTTTAATTTTTTAGTCCTCAAATTGTTATTAAATGACTATTACTCCATAATTATTATCAAATTATTAATTAAAAATATTTTTTAAATTTTTTAAGAAGTCATTTTCACTAAATAACTTATATATTAAGTATAATAAGTGTAAATGTACATTTATAATTATCTAAAATATATTTAAAAATTATATATTATATTTATATAACAATATAAATATATTTATATATTAATATATTAATATAGTTTTTTCATTTTTTTTGAAGCCGACCCTTTATCAGCACTACTAAACAAGAGCTGATAAAGGGGGGGACTTTATCAGCACTAAAAAAAGCACTGATAAAGGGGGCGCTATGAAAAACTGTTTTTATGGTAGTGATACCACGCCCGCACAAGGTCTTCCTCGCTTGAGAAGCTAAGAAGAAAGTGTCATGGCCCAACCAACCTGACAACCGCTCGCTGAGATAATCCCCATTCCTCATTCACAATATTGTCAAACAACTCAACCGGGGGGTGACGCCGAACGAACCGAGCCTCCAGATATGAATAGAGAAGCATGGATGCTTCGTTGAACTCTTTCAGAGAAATCGGGACTATGGGTTGTCGATTAAGGACCATCAGAACCTTTGGGGAGAGGCAAATAATGATTGATCCTTAGGTAAAGGTAACAATATAGAAAACCTACCTCTATCCTGAGACCCCTGCTGAGATGCACCGTGAGGACGAGACCCATCCCCAGGTAGGGGAGGGGCCTCCTCAGCCGTTATTGATGCTAGCGTTTCATCGAGGAAGCTTGGAGGAGAGGCTGTCGTGTGATGTCCTTCGTTCTTCATCAGTCGGGTAATATTAGATTTATTTTTCCCAAGTGTGTTAATTTGTTTTATCTTTGGTCATTATAATTATATCATGATTTAAATAATTCATTCCTTTATATAAATATAAATTTTATCTTGTATATTTTTATTATAATAATCCATATAATATATAAGTATCAAATAGAATACACCGTTCATGGAGTAGGTAAGTCGTACGTACGCATGAGCACTGCTTCCATTTAATTATAATTTTGAAAGAATGAATGAAAATTTCTTATATGTATAAATATATAATCAATATAGTATCCTTATTATAACATATATATATCATATATATCCATTAAACCATCATTAATTCATTTCATGTTGTGTAGGAATGAAGCACATTGCTTTGAGGGGCAGGTAGTCCACACTTCCTCAATTGAAATTATCATAATAAAACAAATTGGAAAGTATAAATTAATTTTCATTGAATAATTAAATAATATTAAATACATAATAAATATAATACATAACATATATAAATATAGTTTACATCATAATTTCCACCATGAGAGGTTGTAAAAGAAAAAATGACAATCACCGTTTAGTGAGGCGGTAGTTTGTTGTACAAATAGACAGTATGTTCATTACCCATTAGATGAAGGTGTGTGCATTTTTAGGTAAAAAATTAGCATAAAAAACTAATTCAATATATAGGATAATGGGTTTTTTTAAAAACATGGATGAAATATATTTTGTGGGGTGGAGAATGAAAACAAAATAAAGGATCTAGGGAGAAGATGTTACGGATTAATCGGCCAAATTTTTTTGGCTTGTGAAAAAATGATACCTTGAAATGATTTATGAAGAATATGTGGATTTAAGGTGGAAGGGATATACATTTATAAGTGTATTGGGAAGATATTGTCTTTAAAAAAGTGGTTTTAGATGTGTGAGTATGTGGGAGAGCTGATGGTCATTTATCGGGATGGAAAAAGACTCACTAGGAATTTCTGAAAACAAGATAGGTTTACACATGTTATTACATTAATAGATCCAATAAAACAATAAAAAATACATAATAGAGGTCTTATGGCTGAAACATGGAAATAAAATGGATTTTATAAAATTAGATAGGACATTTGGGTCCCTATGATTAAGTTTTAGTCCCTAATTAATCCTAATTTGATTATAATCACTGTGATTAATTTTAATCAGTTTTACTAATATCTTTGATAAAAAATTAACATTATATAATTATAATCTAAATATTATTATAATTGCACTATTATTTGTCCATTTTGGGAAATTAAATTCATATAAGGATTTAAATTAAGACTAAGGCTAATACCATAGATGGGATGAATTAATGCGTTTTTAATTAAGAAAAATGTTCAGAGGTTTGCTATGTTTTGATATTAAATTTCAATGTAAAATTGATTATATTGAAATAAATTATATTAATATGTTTATAATTGATCTAATGTGACATTAAAACAAATTTAATATATAATTTAACATTAATAAATTCTTAAATGAAAAGGAACTTATTAACTAAAATACAGTATGTTTCATTATTCATCAAAAATGATGTTTCTTAGAAAACCCCTCAAAATTCACCCACAGATAATTTTGGAATAATAAATTCAGAAATAATCATTATTTTATCAAATTAAATTTATATATGTGTCTAAATTTAATTATATTTTTTCTTTATAGAAGTATATGAGAAGAAGTTCATTCAAGAAAATTGTATTTTTAAATATATAAAAACATTACAAAAAACTATTTTTCATTATCAATATGTTTTATTTATATAAAACCATTATAAAAATATTTTAAAATTATTTATCACTATTAGTATTTTTATATTTTAATGTAATGGTTAGGACTATCTCATTTAAGAAATTATAACAATAAAATGATTTTTCATATAAACCTGGTATTGTGTGTAAGGTACTCCAAGTTGGTGTTGTGTGTAGCGCAAGCCAAGTGAGTGTTGTGTGTAGCGCATTCCAAGTTGTTATTATGTAAAATGAATATTTGACTTTTTATTTTAATATATATATATATATATATTTATAAATATATTTAGTTCCATGTGAAATTATAAATATCAAAAAGATATATTAATTTAAAAATATATTTCACAAAATCTTGGGGTGTAATAGTCCCCACACCTTTTGAAGTTTCCTTTGTTGTGTATTTTCGGGTTCATAAATTCCCAACATGGGGAGAGTGTGACTTCTTGGATTTTCGTTGGATTATTTTTAAATATTATATGTATTATTTTTGAGATGAGGTGCTGATAAGGCGTGCAATTACAAGGCATGGTGTGCCCAATTTTTTTTCAAATATATTAAATATTTACACATCATGTGCACATAGTTTTCCAATAAAAGTTTAATTAAATCAAAATGATTACTCGGATCAGAATCATGAGGGCACCATTGAGTTCAGAACATGAGGTTTACACTAGCCACAATAATACTTTAGTTGGTGGGGGTCGTTTGTGGAAAAGTAATCACATGTGAAGAAATGAATAAAATAATTAGAATAAATTATTTTAATTGTTTTTAGTTGATTCAAAAATTTAAAATTAATTAAATAGTTATTTACGTCAGATTCATGGGGTTATTCGCATAACCTTGGAGCCTTTATAGGATCATCAGAGAGAGCATTTGAGGATCTTCAAAGAGAGTCTTGGTGAATCCTCTATAGAGAATGACAAAAGAAAAATGTTTTGATGATCAAAGCACCTCAATTTTGACGGATCATTCCAAAAAACACCATAGAACTGCATTCTTCATCAGCGATCAAACCATATTTATGTAGGATGTTTGTTTTTTTGTGGATTTATTCCCAGTTATTAATTTCTATGGCAAACGCAACTAAATAGACGAGTGGATTGATTTTTGGATAGATCACCTTGTGGGGTGGGTATAATTATAGGGTGGTTCAAGAGAATTATTTTTTAATATCTTCAATTTTTATCTTACAAAAACTAATTGAGATTGACAAGAACATCGATCATGGTTCCTTCCTCTCGTTTGTTCTTATTCTTTTCTCCCTCAGTGATGTGATTCACCATAGGTGTTCTTCATTTTTTCTAAGCTTCAATGAATCCTGATAAATATTTTATTTCACACCCATTTCTTGGAAAAAATATTTGATATCAAAGATCATTGATCTAGACAATGCGATAGGGGTGTAATGGTGGTTACGAAAACAAATCCGATAAAAGTGGATGCCTGATTCTTCATTCATATGTGTTCTTTAGAGAACACTAAAGAACATCGATTTGATCTATTAATCCTATATATATAATTATAGAATATTTCAATTATCGATGGAAAATCTTGGATGAAGTTATATGGTTAGACGACACGTTGTGTACTTGTACAGAAACATGGATTCTGTATGTTGACAGAGAGAGGCTACCTATACAGGGTACCATGTGTCTCAACACACTTATTATACTGTTATACACATAATTTATTTGGAGACAACATACCATGTGATGCTCTTCCACATGGGAAGATCATGGGACAACATGACACATCATGTACCACTTTGGACACATCATGTACTCTCTTTAAGAGAGCATACGCCACTTTTATTCTCAGTTTATACCATTATTGGATGATTCTATTCCCTTTGTCCTTTTCCTTGAGGGTACAAAGCATTATTATATCTACATAACTTGATTGTGATCCCCTCTAGAGGACGAGTCTCAAATAGAGTTCTGGTGTGCCTTTGTGAGACTAGAGTGTGATCCTCTATCATATTTAGTTACCTTGTTGATGTTTTACGAATCATCATGACCTCCCTGAGAAGGTATTAAATATACCATATTATATGCCACATTGGTAGGGTTTGAGAAATTATTGACGTATGATCCCCTACGTAACGGATTGATCAAGATTAGGCCCATGGTGTCCCCCTGCAGTTCTGGGTGTGAACCCCAATCTATGTATCAAAGTATTCTTAGACCAGTTCATTCTCTTTTCTCTAGGATCAATTAGTTATAACTACTTTTCAGGTTTCTCTAATAATATCATTTATCATGGAGTTAATTCTCTATGAATGAGAACTTCTTTAATGAAAATCATATGGATGGATGTTGGTTACAACCGCCCGATGGCATGGTGTCTTTCCTAATTATATCTGGGTTTTTACTGAATAAATTTATTTTTATATATTTTAATTATGATAATATACTTTGGTCTTTTTTTATTTTATTTGATGTTTTTTAATAAGTATTGTTAAACTCAACTCTGCATAGGTTTTGTCCGTTAGTGTCGTGTCTTGTGCAGATGAAGACCCTTTTGACAGTGTTTTGGGACGATATGGAGTGCGTGGAGTGTTTTTGGTGCATGAAAGGCTGAGGTATTTACCAGGAGAAAATTTTTGACATAGTCATTACTTTGGAGAATTTTAGGATCTTTAATGTTTTGGTTGCACTTGTTTTTTCCACTTTGTTATTTCCAGTACTTTACTATCGTACTCTGTTGTGAAATCATAGATGTTTTCATGCATTGTTTTAGTTTTTTTACATTTAATAATTTTTTGGTCTTAGATATATATGTGTGTGTTTACAGGTAATTTATGATAATTCTTACTATTTTTGGTATATTCCTACTCAGTGCTAGTCGCCAGCCCCTATGCTATTTGAGGTAGTCTTGTGGTAGTCACGAGTAAGACCTCGGCAGGTTAGGTCATGACAGAAGAACAATGATTTTGGTTAACTTAATATATAAGAATAAAGTCCATCCTGAGGAATCAATATATTGTTTTAAATGTGGTGAGTATGGTACTTATGAAATTAATTCTCCTAGATAAAATCTCATAAATGGGGAAATATGATTATATAAATAATTGATTATCATGGTTACATACTAGAGATGAAGAAACAGCGAATAACATATAAAAGGATTAAATTATTTTAGTATGTTTCCTCATTTTTCAATTATGAACCATAATATAATTTAGATTGATGAATCTTAAGAAGTATTATTATTTTTTATTATAGTAATGAATTACTGTGGAATAAGATAAAAAGATTTGGGGCAGGTTCATGAAGGTTGTTTAATGATTTATATGCCTACATATAGGGTTTCAAGAGTTATAATGTTGTGGTATTTTATTTAAGGATTGATATGTTTAAATATATCATAAGTTAAAAGTTATATATACCCTTTTTAGGGCTTTTGTGATTGTATTTTATGGTGATTAATTGTATTTCTGGATATATTTTTTGGGATTTAATAGATGATTGAGGTATATGTAATTATAATTTAAAACATTGGATTTAGTGTAAACATTATTGGCGGAATAGTGTTATTCTATTTTTAGGACACATGATAAAATGAACATGTATCCATCAAGGTTAAGAAATTCCTTAATGTCGAACTAATTTGATATTAATTAGGATAATGGGTTATTACTTTTTTGTAACATTATAGTATTATGGTAAAAGTATTTTTTTTGGTTAATATGGTATTTAAGGTTAAAATGGTTGATATTATTTTAGGAATAAATATTTAGTTAACTATCCGAAGAATGTATGATTTTTTTATTTTATATAATGTATATTTAGGTTATTTATGTAATAGATTAATATATTTTGGAGAATATATGATTAGTTTTATATATTTTTATTATGTATCTTTATGAGTGATTGATATTGTCTGGAGATAAAAAATATATTTTTTTTGGAAGAATATGGGATCAAATCATTTTAATATTTGGGTTTGAATTTGGGACTAGCATATTTTTAAGAGTTTTAGTGTTATATATTTATAGAATAATTTGAGTTGAAATTTGACTGTTATTATTGGGGTTTTGATGATTAATATTTTGTTTCTTCATATGGATATTTATTCATATTTGATATTCGGTTTAGTTGTGGAAAAAATTTTGGTTTTGGTTAAAGGATATAAACATGAGGAATAACTTTTCATCCTTTTTTGGATATTATGATCTATTTAAAGATATTTCTAGTGATTTAGGAATGAAAAATTCATCATTATTATTTATCATTTTGAATATTTGATTAACCCATGGTGGAATGATAATCAATACACAATTAAGGATGGAACTATGATTTTGGAATGGAAAGAAATCATTTATATTTTCTCATTTCACAATCTTGAGAGTAAAATTGTTACTCAACTCAAATAAGAGAAAGATAAATCAACTGAGTATTATTCCTCATCTATATTGGTATGCTTTTGGAAACCAATTCACAAGTATGAGTCTTATAATGGTACATACAATGTTTTAGAAATATTTAATTAAGAACTACTATGTTTACTAGTATTAGCATAAACATTACTTATCATGATAAAATATACATCTAAGATTATACCATTATCATGGATCACATTTTTTTGTAACAGAAAAAATAATTTCAAGGACATAATTTCATTAGGGGGGGAATGTAACACCCTAGAATTTTAGAATATATTTTCCTTTAAATAATATTATTATGGATAGGTTATGTCACACAAAATAATAAACTAAATTAAATAATACTCCATTAAAATATAAAATTAAAGATATTATAAGTGAAACTATTATTCACATAGGAAAATATGACTGATTCTAGAGAAACTATTATTAACTATTTTTATATTTTCAAAAGCCAACATAGTAAATACCTCACTAAGCCATATATGATCCCTATGTATCTCAAATAAATAATGAGATAATTAAAAATGGAATATAATAAATATAAAAATAGTAGATCTACCTCCACATTTTCCAACCTCATGGGAATAAACCCCTTTCCCATGTCATCTATATCACATAAGGAATTTTCTCAAGCCATAATTCATAACAAAGAAATAAGAAATAACCCCCTTTAGGGTCACAATTAAAGGGAGAGAGTGAGGGTCTCCTGCATGCACACACCATTTAGAAAAACATTCATGTTCCAAATGGAACTTCCATTTAAAATAGATTTGGAATTCCAAGTCAACTTTATTCATTTGAAATTAAATTTCAAATGACTCTTTAAAATTTCCCAATTAATATTATTTTCCTAAATAATTTTTAAAATAATCCATTAAAACCATTTAAAAATCACTTTGATAAATAATTTATCCATTTTCATCAAAAACAACAAACATATTAAAAGAAAACATTAAAATTTAATTCATGAATTAAATGGGGTAAAAGATTTTCCAAGTGCCACATTTAATCAAAAACAAATCATTCATCAATTTATTAATTCTTAGTATTTCAAGTACCAATTAAAATTACAATTAAAACCTTCATATAGAGAGAAAAATTCTCTTAAAAAGACTATATTATACATTTGAAACATCCCATATATTTTTAATATATAATATAAATCATTTGAAATCCCATAGCAAACAATTCCAAGATTATTTAAGGAAACATACAAAAACAACATCCTTGATCTAATGAAAATCATGCCAGAAGTCAGTTTATATGATGATGGGTGCTCATATAAGCATCAAGGATTCCCAATTACACCCTTAAAAACAAAACCCCCATGAATAATATACCCCCAACCCTATGTTTGAACCCTAAACACTATAGGGATCACATGATTAAGTGAAATCGAGTGTATATAAGAGAATGGGGGAATGACATGGAAGATAATGATGGAAAATGGGCCTTACATAGATAAATATACAAGAAAAAAGGTTGGAGGAATATTTCATTATCAAAGTATAGAGAGAAAAGTATATCCCTAAGAACACTTAGCATAGTTTAGAAGAGGATGTGGTAAATGGGGGGAAACCCTCTTAAAATATATAAATTTATAAAATTGAAAACACCAAAAATTAGAATTTGGGGAAACACACATGGTTATGCCATAGGGTTTTTCAAACCACGGACCAATTTTGCTAGTAAAAATCGGATGAAAACCCATATTATCATTTTTTGACCTCAAAATTTACTAAATATTCACCAATTATGAAAATAGATTTATTAAAATGTATATCTATATCACACTCTTGTATCATTATTTTACTGACTGTGTGCAAGCTGAGAACTACTAAACTCTTGGAGAAAAGTGAATATACACTATTTCTTC
Organism: Viscum album; assembly: GCA_963277665.1. Classification (NCBI taxonomy): domain Eukaryota; kingdom Viridiplantae; phylum Streptophyta; class Magnoliopsida; order Santalales; family Viscaceae; genus Viscum; species Viscum album. The sequence goes on from OY728159.1 coordinate 1,922,121,084, forward strand.
TATGAGTCATCAAACCTGTGTAATTCCCATGTAGTTTAATTAATGTGTCATTAAAATGAACTTAATTCTTACTCATAAATCATACCTATACAATTTCTCCCAAACCATGAAATTGAAATTGTGAATAGAATAAAATTTATGGAATATTGAAAATTCATTCCTAAAACTTATAAAAGTTTAAATTACCTCTAAATTAATTAAAATAAACAATAGATTTTAATGATACATCAATATGAGGTGTGATAAACTCACCACAATGTCACTTTCTACCCCCATAATTTTCATTGAATAAATATAAGAGTCTATAAACGAATCCAAAGAACACACCATGTAATGATGTGATTTTGATGGTGAAACAACTAAAGATAGCCGAAGGGAGTAGACCATTGGACACAACATGATCTTCCAAATATAATGAACTCATCCAAAAAATCACATTTTGACCATAATAAAATCATTACACTATCAAAAATCAATAGATCTATAGGGGTAGGGAATGATCATAGGTCTCCCCACCATTTTTAAACCCTCTAAATGGTGTGATGAGATGAGAACACACAAGTAGATCAATTAATCCTCTAAAAGTGATAATTTCTAAACATTACAAAGAAGTAAAAACCATGATTAGTCACTGAAGATCCAATTCAATTGAAATAATCAATTACAAAAGAACCCATTCATACTTCAAATGAGATCATGTCCTATACAAATTTTAGCATCCATAAAATAGAAATCATCACCAAGATCAAAAACTCTAATGAACAATAAATCCGACAAGAACCTATAACAAGAAAACCATGATGATAAATATCAAGTGTTGAAGACCTCGTGTCACTTATCAAAATGGAAAATCATAGACATTAAACTTGGAACATTATTCCGTGATAATCCCAACAAATTTGGAAATATTAAAAGCTCAATATCTTGAAGGCAACATGCATCCTAGTTAACAAGCACAATCCCAAAGTCACCCTACTCAACCCAAAAAGAAACCAGCCTAAAATTGACACAACTTAATAAAACATTGAAATAACCATGATTTTGAATCCAAGAATGGAATGCATACATAAACATCTAAACCCTAACCCAATACAAAAAATATAGAAGGATTACACAACGATCCATAATCCATCACCAACCATAAATGGTAGACATGAAATAGATAATACAAATCAAAAAGAAATATCTAATATAAGAAACCACATAAGGATAACACAACAGTCTTCAAGAAGGTAACTACAAGACCCATTACGAAGAAATCCCAATATTTCGAAACCAAACCACTATTCTATCAAAACATAAACCACCACAATGAGGTGGGCAGTAAACCAAGAATTCCTAGAATTAATATTGTTTTAGGTCTACCACTACACATGGAGTCTCGAAAGAGTAATCAACTGTGAAGAATACACCTATAGATAAGGAAAATACCATGCATTGCATTTGTCATGAACCAACCTGGGTCGACCCTAAACCGGTCACCCGAGCCGGCACACGACAAGGCCCGAGGGGCGTTCCCGATCCCCACGGGCTGGCAACTAGTGTCGGGCATCAAAATTAAACAGGAGGGAATGATTTCGCCCAGAAAAAATAAATAAATAAAGCAGCTGAAATAAAACAGAGCAATGTAACTAAACAAGAACAAAAGAAAATAAAACTAACTGAAGGAGACAACCACTATCTCTGTGTGACCTCGCGGGTCACTCTCCAACTCACAACCTAAAATTTCCCAAGGTGAATGCACCCAAGATGAATCCTACACACACACTAAAAACAGAAAAGAACTATAGGCGTGAGTATGAAAACTCAGTAGGCTATCCCGATATCTATTCCCAATACACTAAATTTAAATAAAGAAATTTATTAATTCTAGTTTTGAACTAAATATACAAGATATTGGTCTTCTAACACACACACTTTAATTTTTAAAACAAGTATCAGTCCATAGCCCTTTATAATTTAAAAACAATTCCTAATGTTTGAAAGGAACAGGTGCATTGCATTTTAAAACATTGATGTAACCAATTTAGAAATTCAATTTTCAGTTGTTAGTAAAAAGGTAAAACCACACAACACGCAACACACACTAATGGAAATGGAAAAAGTAGCACACGGGGCCAGAAACTGAACTAGACCTCTCAATCATCTACCACATACAGATAAACACTTAAAAAAACATGGGTTGAACCAAGGAGATTGTAAACAATCTAGAACATACTATACATCTGACTCATCCTGAAGGCATGCCCTAACTCGATGACATCATAACACCCATACTACTACCCGGTATAGCCCTGCATGGCCTAACTGAGGGGCCTCATCCCCATAATAGCAATAACTCAGTATTCCCCTTCTATGGGGCCACTAGCTAGTGCATATTCTAAACTAGTGCAGTAATCGTTCTCAGAAGATTCACACACTATGTCAGGTTCCATGTCAACACATATAATAAAAGATGGGTGAGTCAACATTGACAATAAATCAGTCACGATGCAAAAACATCACATACAGCTCACGCAATCATTGCACACTAAAGATCCCCCCAGGATGGGTTTTCCAAAACAATTTATTTTTTTTAAGTGCCAAACGGGCCATCACCAATTTTAAAGCAAAACATCATTTCTCGATAAAACCCAAAACACTTGTTCAGAAGAAATCATTTATCTTTAAAACTAAAAGTACATTTGAAATTCTTTGAATTATGTTTAAATACCAAACAGGTCTTCTTTTAATACTGGGTGTCTGTTCATCATGAAAATTTCCCAATTTTTCGGTATAAAATAAACGACTCTTTCTACACTAGATAATCATTTAAAATTTTATTTTCTAATATTATCTCTCATTCATTAAAATTAATAAATTCTAAATTTAACGGTAACTGTAGTGGAGGACCTACCTCAACTCGCAACCCAATTAAGATGATGATGTGGTATGTCCCAACTTGCGCACAAGTACGCGCCACTTGCCAATGACTGCAACATCACGGAAAAACCTTGTCAATGCGCTGCAACAACCCAAAGAATATAAAAACACAGAAACAATTTCCTAAAAAAATACAAATGATTAAATAGAGTAAAACCCACCACAACACCATTGAAGATGAAACGAAACGAACCCGAAACATGCTGTAAAACTGAAGGCACCTTGTAAATAGCGACGGACAGTCCGATGCGATCTGAATCGCTTCGCCTTCGGTAGCGGTAGACGGTGCACAGTCCGACGTGACGTGAGACACCCTTCGTGAACCCAAAAACACACAAAAAAACAGGTGGGAATTTACAAACACCACAAGAAGCTTTAAAGAGGTACCATAAAGATGCATTGCATGATAATAACATAACGAAAACCTCAATCATTAAGGACAAGCAATGGAAAGTAAATTCATGGATTTTCCTACCTCAGGGAAGTCCAGTTGAAATTTTTTAACTCAAGCAACACCTCGCTTGCACGCGCGCGCGCACTTCCATATATATATATATATACATCTTTAAACTGATGCGCGTATTCCCCATGCCATGAGGGAACACGCACTCAGAAGGCGTATATATATATATATTATCATACTTGGTAAGATACATGTGCACACTTAGGAATGATCTCGACTCCCTATAACAAGTCCTCACACCTAACATTAGTGCAGCGAAGACCATCACACATCCAACAAGACACCAAGGACTCACATAATCCAATTTCACAAGTCATTAGACACAACCAAACACTACCCAAGGATTTATATCTGACACACCCTGATATAACCAACAAAATCATTTTAAAATAAAGATGACAATTACTCTAGACCAAAAGGTAAGGCATTTACATGCGCATGAAAGAACGACATCAAAAAAACTAATTGCCATCAATTATGACAATATGAAAACCCTACTAAAAATTAACAAAGTATGTAATAAAAGTGCGAGACATGATTTAGAAATTAAATAATGACAAAAAATCATCACATGACTTGAAATTGGGAGTCAAGGGCATGAAACGTCTACCTCAACACGTGTGAGAGTGAAAAAACCACAAAAAATGAAAGTGCATCACTTTGTGGCCCAATTGCATCACCTAGACACCAAACAAGACGCGCAAACTCAACCCAATGAATTTAGAATTTGGGTGAAAAAAATAGAGAAAACCACCAATGTAATGAAATGTGGTTATACCAAGGGGTCGTCGTGCTGGGTAGAAAAACCACCAAGTGAAGGGGCTCTTGTCCAAGCTGGTTGGCTGGGCGGAGGGAGTGGGCCGCTATCGGAGGGTCATGCCAAAATGAAGGGGCAGGGAACTCATGCTGGCTGAATAGGGAAGGGAGTCGAGGTGCTGAGGAGGAAGGGTCGATGGCGTGCGGTGAGACAAGCGGGAAGGGGTAAGCTCAGCTAGGGTCCAACGAGGTTTTCGGTGCTAGAGCGGGCGGGACGCCAGAGGTGGGGAGTAGCTTCTGTCGGTGGATCATAACAAAGGGAAAAAACAAAAGAAGGAACACGGGGGGTCTCATATCGACTAGAAAAAATAGAGAGGTTCGGCTGGCGCACGACCAGTAGGAGGCGGGAGGCTGGTCCTAGGCCGACATGGAGAGGCAATCATGGAGGGAGAGCCTGACAGGGAGGCGAGGTCGGGCCGAGAGGGGGGTGTTGTGCCAAATGGGTAGAGTGGCGGGAGGCGATTTGCAGTCGGGGGAGACGATGCATGGTGAAGGCCGGAGCATCAGGAGGTGAGGGCGAGCGCTGGGCAGGGGCTCACGGCATGGAACGGTGAAGGAGAAAGGGGGAAATAGTGGCAACACACAGGTGCACAGCGCGCAGGAGGCCGTAGGTCGGGGGGAAGATGTGGGATTGTGGGGAGGATTGGGGTTTCAAAAAAACAATAACATATTATTATTATAATAATAAAAGCAATAAATATTAACAAAACAAATAAAATATATCATTTCTTATCCATTTTATATTATGTAATAATAATAAAAATACTAATATCAATAGCGAAGTAATAAAAACAATATTAATAACAACAAGAGAAATTAATAATAAACATGAAGATAATACAATGAAAATTTTATTACATTTAATTTTAAATAATAATTATATTTATATAAACTTAATAATAATAGTATTATTACCAAATTCAATAATAATAAAATAACCATTTTCACAGACATATTTTCATTATTATAATTTAAACATTAACATTGTTTTACCGATACAAAAAAAAATTCTTTGGATTCCTCATTCAATTAACTTATTTAATTTACTTAATTGATTACCTATTTCATGTGTCGCGCCATTTCATGCCATCACACAAACCCCAAGACCAAATGTATGATCGCTGCTAATACTGCAGTTGTCGTACATCGGCCGAGAACCCACCAAAATCACCAAACATCAGAAAAGTTCAAACAGGGACCCAACTAAACCCCGTCCAAACAACGCGGGACCGATAAAAGAATAAAATAGAAGGAGTCTGTGGTTGGGGTGTGACAATTATTCCCACCACATAAACGTTCTGCCCCCAGAAAGTCACCAAGACAACAGTTGTCGCAACTTGAGTTCATGCCCAGACAAAACCGAGGAAACACTGTGAATTCTAGGATGACCTTACACTCAACAGGTCACACACGACCAATTCAATAGAAAACTGAATCCCAAGGTTGAGGGGAGAACATGGGAGGGTTCTCCACACCATAAGAATATACTTATATGGAAACCTTGAGACCCGATCATAACACCCCTGAGGGGGCCAACACGGGAACTCCCAAATTGAACCCAATTAATATCTCCACAAGGACTAAACAACACCCAGAGACTTAAACGAATAGCATTCTACAAAATGACCCAACAACTCGAGGATAAGTAATTAACTCACCCCCTCACACACCGACCAAATAAAATCCTCACCGCCATGAGAGACTAGGGAATTCCTAGCCCGAACTGAGAAAGGGCCTCGAAACACCGCACTTTAATTTCACGAAACCAAACATCCCCCTAACAAACACAATTGAGGCCCAACTCAAAATTATAATGACTCATTTATTCATGGCCCCAACACCCTACATGGGAAAATGAACGATTTGAAAACACACTGAGAACAGATAAGACCACTTAGACTACGGTAGAACAAGTTCATCACATCACCAAAACTATGATGAGCTTACAACAGTGAAAAGAACAAAACAAGGAAACTTTTGATATTTCCCTCTAAAAGATGAAAAAATTACTCAGAACGAGGTTCCCCACACCCTTAGAAACTCCTGACTGTGCGTGAGCATCACCCCGAGACATGTGGCAAGGGCCCTGATGGTTAAAGCATATCTTGCCTCACAGTCAGGCATTTTCATCTTCTGGTCTCTAACACCATCCGTTCAATGATTCAAACAACCACGAAGGTCATGCATTTTCAAAGTGATGCAACATGATGTCTTATAATGTCCAGACTGGTCATACTGGTAATGCACAAGAGAGTTGTCCGATGAAATAAGAGTTGGTACCGACGAGGATGATTTCTTGGATACAGGTTCCATCAGCCCGCACTTCTTTCCAGGGGGGGACCTTCGCTGACGTCGAACATCATTAATCACACCAAAGACTCTAATGACGATGAGACATTTTATCTTTACTAGTCAGTAACTGGACCCTCAAATAACTCTAGGGTGGTATGAACATTAACTACCCTGGGAGTTCCCAATAACCTGAAGATACACTATCTTTCATAACTATACAATTACCTCAAACAGACTTCATTTACCTCGAAAAGCAAGAAACACAAAAAAAAGGAACTGAGAACTGGGCGTAACTCATTAACAACTTTGGGAGTCTTTCTGGGAGGCATACTCATAACAGTACGAAAAACACCATCAAAACCGGAATCAAGCCAAAACTCAATCAAAGCAACAACACAAACTAACGACAATATGCCCATAATCCAAACATATAAATACAAGAAGAAATCACTTTTCCAAAACCATTATTTCTTTACAATTTTTTTTTAAAAAACTCACGCATGGAACCTTATAAACCGTCACATGTGTGTTCATTCAATCTCAGTCATATCATTTGCAAACAAGTGCCCCCACGCACTTCCATACACACTCGCGTACGTGTGACTCTCTATAAGGAGTGCCACCGTTCAAGCACATATTTTCCTTATCAAATTTAAACACATACCATGTTCTTCCAAACTGATACACCTTCTCTTTAAAAAACCAATTTAGTAATTTCAAAAACAATTTGGAAGAAACACTTTTCCATTTAAAAACCAATTTCACTTTATAAAGCACACTCAGATCAAGTTAGACTAAAACAAAACACAAGCAGTAATAACCCAATGGAATGAGGAACTTGTGCATATGTCTGACCCAGCAACGTGGTGGTGAGCCCTTCCCTAAGTAAAGCATAACACTAAGAGGACCTTAAACCAGACACTTAGACTCTACATGGGTCACCACCCCATGTGAGGCCTCAAGGTGAACCAATTCACCTCCATTATCATCCCTCAATCCTAAACGACCAAGGACAAGTGACTCAAATCCCGGACTAACCCTGGTAACTCAGGTCTCGTCACGAGCGGTGGTGATCAGGCACCGACCCTTATCCTACCTCCTGAGCCATGACAGTCTAAATCTCTATCTACTAGAATCCCAAATAACAAAGGGTGCTCTGAAAACCGAGGTCCGCTAAGGTCCGACCCCCTCTGATACCATTTTTTCATGAACCAACCCAGGTCGACCCTGAACCGGTCACCCGATCCGGCCCGCGACATTTACCAAGGGGCGTTCTAAATCCCCACGGGCTGGAAACTAGTGTCAGTCATCAAAATTAAATAGTAGGGACTGATTTCATCCTAAACAAATAATTAAATAAAGAAACTGAAATAAAACAGATCAGGAAAAAATAAATAAACAGAGAAAAGTAACTAAACAAGAACCAAAGAAAATAAAACTAACCAAAAGAGACAACCACTATCTCTGTGTGACCTTAAGGGTCACTCTCCAACTCACAACCATTCATCACCCAAGGCGAACGCACCCTAGATAAAGCCTTCACACACATTAAAAACAGAAAAGAACTATAGGAATGAGTATAAAAACTCAGTTGGATAGCCTTATATCTATTCCCAATGCACTACCTTTAAATAAAGAAATTTATTAATTCCAGGTTTGAACTAAATATACAAGATATTGGTTTTCTCACGCACACACTTTCATTTTTAAAACAAGTATCAGTCCATTTCCCTTTATAATTTAAAAACGATTCTTACAGTTTGAAAGGAACAGGTGCATTGCATTTTAAAACATTGCTACAACCAATTTAGAAATTCAATTTTCAGTTGTTAGTAATAAGGGAAAACCACCCAACACACAACACACACTAAGGGCAATAGAAATAGTGGCACACGGGGCCAGCAACCGAACTAAACCTCTCACTCTTCCACCACATACAAATAAACACTAAAAGAAACATGGGTCGAACCTAGGAGATCGTGAAAAATCCAGAACATACTATACATCTGACTCATCCTGAAGGCATGCCCTAACTCGATGACGTCATAACGCCCATAGTACTACTCTGTATAGCCCTGCATGGCCTAACCGAGGGGCCTAATCCCCATAACAGCAATAACTCAGTATTCCCCTAATATAGGGCCACTATCCATTGCGTAATCTAAACTAATGCAGCAATCATTCTCAGAAGATTCACTCACTATGTCAAGTTCTCATGTCAACACATATAATAAAAGATGGGTGAGTCAACAAAGTCAATCAATCAGTCACGATGAACAAACATCACATTCAAATCACACAATAAACGCACACAAAAGATCACCCCTGGATGGATTTTTCAAAACAATTTATTTTATTGAAGTGTGAAACCGGCCTTCACCAATTTTAAAGCAAAACTTCATTTCTCTAGAAAACCCAGAACACTTGTTTAGAAGAAATCATTTATCCTTAAAACTAAAAGTACATTTGAAATTCCATGAATTATGTTTAATGGAAAAACGATCATTCTTTAAATACTGGGTGTCCGCTCATCAAGAAAATGTCCCAAGTGTTCGGTATAAAATAAACAGCTCTTTCCACACTAGATAATCATTTAAAATATTATTATCTAATATTATTTCTCATTCATTAAAATTAATAAAACATCATGAAATTAATAAATTCTAAATTTAAAGGTAAGTTGAGTGGGGGACCTACCTCAAATCGCATCCCAGTTACGACGACGATGTGGTATGTCCTAACTTGCGCACAAGTACGTGCCACTTGCCGATGACAGCAACATCATGAAAAAACCATGCCAATGCGCTGAAACAATGCAAAGCATCTAAAAACACAGAAACAATGTCTTAAAAAAATAAAAATGAATAAACAGAGTAAAACCCACCTCCACACCGGTACAGAAAAATGGAACGAACCCGAAACATGCAGTATAACCAAAGGCGCCCTGTAAATAGTGACGGACAGTGCGAAGCGATCCAAATCTCTACGCCTTCGATGGCGGCGGACGGTGCGTGGTCCGACGTGACCCGAGACACCCTTCGCGAACCAAAAAACACCCAAAAAGAACAAGTGGGAATTTACAAACACCACAAGAAGCTTTAAAGTGGTACCATAAAGATGCATAACAAGATAATAACATAGCGAAAACCTCAAGCATAAAGGATGAGCAATGGAAAGTAAATTCATGGATTTTCCTACCTCAAGAAAGTCCATTCGAAACTTCCTAACTCAAGCAAAACCTCACTTGCACGCACTTGCGCACTTCTATATATATATATATACATATTTAAACTGATGCGCGTGTTCCCCACGCCATGAGGGAACACACCCCCAGAAGGTGTGTATATATATATATATATATATTCATACTTGGGAAGATATGTGTGCGCACTTCGGAATGATCTCGACTCTCTGCAATAAGGCCTGACACCTAACATTAGTGCAGCGAAGACCATCACACATCCAACAAGACACCAAGGACTCACAGAAACCAATTTCACAAGTCATAAGACACAACCAAACACTACCCAAGAATTTATATCTGACGCACCCTGATATAACCAACAAAATAATTTTAAAAGAAAGATGACAATTACTCTAGACAAAAAGGTAAGGCATTTACATGCGCATGAAAGAACGACATCAAAAGAAACTAATTGTGATCAATTCCACCAATATGAAAACCCTACTAAAAATGAACACAGTATGTACTAATAGTGCAAGACATTATTTAGAAATTAAATAATGAAAAACAAGCACCACATGAATTGAAATTGGTAGTGAAGGTCATGAAACGTCTACCTCAACACGTATGAGAGCGACAAAACCACAATAGAGGAAAGTACATCGCTATGCGGCCCAATTTCTATCCCTAGACACCAAACAAGATGCATGAACTCAACCCGATGCATCACCAATTTGGGTAAAAAAATGGGGAAAAACAACATAATAATGAAATGAGGTTATACCAAGGGGTCTTCACGCCGGGTAGAAAAACAACCAAGTGAATGGGCTCTTGTCGGAGCTGGTTGGCCGGGCGGAGGGAGTGGACCGCTGTCGGAGGGTCACGCCAAGAAGAAGGGGCAGCAAACTCGTGCTGGCAGAACATGGAAGGGGGTCGAGGGGCTAAGGAGGCAAGGCCGGAGGCGTGCGGTGAGACAAGAAGGAAGGGGGAAGCTCAGCTGGGATCCAGCGAGGCTATCACCACCGGAGCAGGCTGGACGCAGAAGGAGGGGAGTAGCTTCTGCTGGCAGATAGTAACAAAGGAAAAAAAGAAAAGAAGACATAGGGGGGTCTCGTGTCGGCTGGAAAAAATAGAGAGGGTTGGCTGGCGCACGACCTGCAGGAGACGGGAGGCCGGGTCCCAGGCCGAAGTGGAGAGGCGAGCATGGAGGGCGAGCTGGACAGGGAGGCGAGGTCGATCCGAGAGGGTGGTGCTGTGCCGGATGGGTAGAGCGGCGGGAGGCGATCCACAGTTGGTGGAGACGACACATGGCGGAGGCCGGAGCATTAGGAGGCGAGGGCAAGCGCTGGGCAGGGGATCACGGCGTGGAATGGTGAAGGAGAAACGGGGAAACAGTGGCTGCGCACAGGTGCACAGTGCGCAGGAGGCCGCAGGTCGGGGGGGAGATGCAGGATAGTGGGGAGGATTAGGGTTTTAAAAAAACAATAATAAATTACAATAATAATAATAAAAACAATAAATATTAATAAAACAAATTAAAGATTTCATTTCTTATCCATTTTATTTTATGTAATAATAACAATAATAATAATATCAATAGCGAAGTAATAAAAACAATATTAATAACCACAAGAGAAATTAATGATAAACTTAAAGTTAGTAAATGATAATTTCATTACATTTAATTTTAAATAATAATTATATTTATATCAACTTAATAATAATAGTATTATTACCAAATTAAATAATAATAAAATAACCATTTTCACAGACAAATTTTCATTATTATAATTTAAACATTAACATTGTTTTACCGATACAAAAAAAATTATTTTTGATTCCTCATTCAATTCACTTAATTAATTTACTTAATTGATTACCTATTTCATGTGTCGTTCCATCGCTTGCCATCACCCAAACACCAAGACCAAATTCACAATCACCGCTAATAGTGCAGTTGTCGTACATCGGCCAAGAACCCACCAAAATCACCAAACATCAGAAAAGTTCAAACAGGGACCCAACTAAACCCCGTCCAAACAACGCGGGACCGATAAAAGAATAAAATAGCTGGATTCCGTGGTCGGGGTGTGACAACATTAAAACATTTACAGGAGGAAAATAATAAATAACACAACACATGATTTTGGTTTCACATTCCGCTAAACTAACGTAAGTGGTCCCATATCGAAAGTGTAAAAACCCAAAATTCCAATTCCCCAATGCAAATATTTTACAAAAAAAATACCATTTCTTGAAACCTATTATTCTCAAAAAAACACATTGTAAAACATCTCCAAAATTAATCTCAAAATAAAAATACCCTTTTAATTCCAAAAATAATTTTGAAAAATCCATTCAAAAATCTATTTATTTAAATAGAAACTAAATGATAATTATCAAAACATCCAATTTTAAAATTATATCCACCTCTTTTTTCTATTTTAAATCTTAAATATCCTTTTTCAATCAATTTCTTTCACCACATTTTAACAAAAAAAATTAATCCAACTACATTTTCACAAGATAAATTCGATCAGAAATTAAAAAAACTAAACACCATTTCAATATCTTCCAGGAGATAGATGTTGAGATAGTATATATTATCTGGTATACTCAATATGAGTTGACTCATAAGCATACATCCTTCAAATCCAAGGGGGTCATTTCTTATTTATTGGTTTATACGAGATATGAAAATTAAATCCAAAGTGGACATTTCCATAACTAAATCCATGATTTATAAATCTTCAAATTCTTTGGAATTGAAGGTGAAGTTTGTATCCTTCTAGTTTTTCTTATGTCATTTGGATGTCTCATTTATTTAGTTGAAGTAAAGTAAACATATATGTAAATTTAATAAGGACCCTGAAGCAATTAGGTTTTGGGGTTACCTTCAGAGATCGGGATGGTGATGTTGTGGGATATCATTATAATCTATGCGGATTTCCTCCTCTCTTGAAATTGAGATTTTTAGACTAATTAATATAGTGTATCTTTACAAACAATGTGTTTGGTATAATATATAGTTTGAATATAACTCCAAAAACTTTTTCCATCCATTATAAATTTAACCATGTATATCTCATGGAATGTGACAAATTGATGGATTGGATTCTTTAACCTTCTTTCCCCAATTAATTTCGTCATCACACTTACATTTCAGGAAGTTAATGTTATGGAATATAATATTTATAATAATTGAGTAAGATTTAGTTATCTTATCTAGGATTAGGAATTGATATATTAATGAAGAACTATATTCCAAAGAGGTCCCTGTAAAACTCCTTTTATTAGGATCTTGTAACTCTTGTACTTTTGAAAAAAGGGCCCTGAACACTTGGGTAAGGTATCATCTATTCTCATCCCAAAATGAAAAAATCAAACACACCAAAACATTATCAATCAAAAAACACATATAAACAATGAAACACACCTTAATTAACCACACACTAATTGTAAACACCCTTGGGATGAAACCAAAAAGAAGTCAATGGGAAAATTATCAAAAATAGAAACTCTATTATTCACATTTTGACAACACGAGCGAGTAAACTATAAAGAAATAATGTGATAGGCTTTTTCATGGTGAAAAACACATTCTACATGGGAACCACATGGTTTACAATATCAGGTGGATAAATGTGAAGCATTTTTATATTCACCATTTCCCTCTAAAAGTATTAGTAAAATATCCAAAATTAATCAATGTACTCCTTAGGGATAAATATACCATCAAAACATATCAAAATAGATCAAAAATACTGTTGGGATTGATTTTACCCTTTAGAATAATGAAGAAACCAAAATAAATGATAAAAAACAATTTTATTGAATATTTTATTTATAATAAATGAAATTATTTTCAAAAAAATTTCAAAATATGTTCATCTATAAAATATTTAGGATTTGATCATTCATTTGAAAATTTGATGAAAATTCAAGTTCTTACCTTTAAAATTCAATGAGGTGTTTTAGATGTAAATATATTTCAGTGATGTTATTGAACATAATATTTTTTAAATGTGTTATTGAATTAATAGTATACCACTTTCATTCAGTACATACAAGGTTTACCATTCATTTTAGTGTAGTAAAAGGGCCCTAAAATTAAAGACGGGAGGTACTCTCTAGATTGGACACAACTACTGTATTTAGATTATAACTTCTCCACCCATGAATGGATTGCGCCAAATTTTGGAGAGGCTCTCAAGGACCCAATTTCACACAAATAATATTACATTAAGGATAGCTAGTTCACGATTTGTGGTGGTCCAAAAATATGTGAAATTTGGATTAAAATATTTATCCAAATTTCCCCATTCACACATGAAACCACTTATAACATAGCCTCCCCTCCACTCTATAAATATGTATTTTTATCATTTGGATGGGTTGGTTATAAGGCCCCAGCCTTAAACCTTACTTAATCGTGAGTTATTACAAGATTACACATTGAGGATCTTTTCAGGTTTAGAGTTTTAGAGAATTAGATCATAAAACTTGAATTAAATTCCACATTTAAACAAAGTGGTTACATAAAATATAGTATTCATTTATCCTATCAATGGAAACATATTTAAAATAGAACATGGATTCTTTCATGACACTTCCTTGACACTATCATCATATCATGTACCCTTCCCTTGACCTGTGAAAAACATTTCAAAAACTTGGGATGAGCATAAAAAGATCAGTAAGGGATATAAAAATATGGAAAGGAAGCATGAGTACATGTATACATAAGAATGAAATCATACTTTACCCATAAAACAAAAGCATATGCAATCATGAATAAATCATAGAAATCATAAGACATAAAGGTAACTTGAGGCATTCATAACATTTTTACGTAGGGAGTAACCCTATTGGTTATGTTTGGAATACCCACCATAGTATATTCCCTAAATATCTTCGGAGAAACCTTAATGTTTCACTCCTTTGAGTTACCCAATGCATTGGAGAGCTATATCGGGCTCACCCGCCCTTAGTTTATCACGGAACCACCCGTATTCATAAACAATGCGCAAGAACCATAACATAATCATAGAACATAACCTAAGAACAAAACAAAGATAACATTCCCACTTTTTAATAACAATATAACATTTTAAGATATTGAAATTATGAATCCATTCTAAAAACCATTTTTCAAACCATATAAAACATTTAAAAAGGAGATTTTTGAATCAATGTGTCCCATACCACTTTGAAGCTTATAACATTTTAAACCATTAATAACCATATAAATAAATCCTTAAAACCATTTTGAAAAAATGGATATTAATAAAAAATATTTATACCAATAAATCATTAAAACATTTAAAACGATATTTTAGTTAAAGTGTTTTTAACAAAATGAGAGACACTTGAATACAATAATTGAGGAATAACATTTTATTGGAACTTTATAATATCATGAGAATAGAGGGATTCATGATATAATATGTCAAAGGACAGTATACACACCTTATAAGAGTGAATTGGTGCATAACAACAATGAAGTCTCAATAGAAATGTAAATTGAGATGAAATCCACTATAAAGATGGAATCCTTAAATTAAGGATAAATCTATCACATAATTATGTGTGAGAAATATAAATACACCAAATATAATTGGATATTAGGTGTGAAACAATCATAGCTCATTCACACATATTAATAAGATGACATTTTCAAGAAGTACAATTTGAACCCAAAGAAATCAAAATTGGGTTAAGACGTTCCCTTGTAAAAATTCGACAGCCTAACGGCATTACATCAAAATTAAGGAAATTAGTTGATGAGAGAGCGAATGGTATCTCATCACTTGGACATAAAATTTACATCAATAAGTATATATAATAACATATCCCGACATAATAAGATTTTAATTAAAAGACATAACAAAATAAGTCTTTTAAAAAGAGGAGGGTGAAAGGTCCCCTTACCGAGTTGGGTAACTTTCGAAACGTAAACTCCATGGAAGAAGGGTCATACAATGAAGATGTAAATACCCATAAATGATATTATAATACACAAAGTGTATAATAATGGGCAGTACATACACCACTCAAAGGAAATAGTGGCAAACGTAGCATAAATGTCACAGGGAATAAAAGTGAGATGAAAAATCCCTTACGAAAACACGGCAGCCTAACGGTGGCACTTAAAACGTCCAAAAATGGATTTTTGAGATCAAATAGGGTCTCTCATAATATGACCATAAAATTACAGTATGAGGAATATAAAAGAACATCCCCAAACATAAGAAATATGGGCTTAAAATAAATGACATAAAAGAGAGTACTTAAAAAGAAAGAGAGAGGTTGGATCCCTTACGAAAATTCAGCAGCCTAACGGCGCCACTCAAAACATACAAAATGGATTGATGAGAGAAAATAGGGTCTCTAACCATATGAACATAATATGTACAGTATTATTAATATAAAATATCATCCCAATAATAAGAAATATGAGCTTAAAAGGAATGACATAAAAGAGTGTACTTAAAAAGAAAGAGAGGAGTTGGATCCCTTACGAAAATTCAGTAGCCTAACGGCGCCACTCAAAACTTCCAAAATGGATTGATGAGAGTGAATAGGGTCCCTCATCATATGAACATAAAAAATACAGTAAGATTAATATAAAAAAACATCCAAATCACAATAAATATGAGCTTAGAAGGAATGACATAAAATAGTGTACTTAAAAAGAAAGAGAGGAGTATGATCCCATACCTCGGGTCCGACTTGACTCGATCGTTCTTTAATACCCGGAATAATAAACTTGACTTAATTTATACTTCCTTAATAACCTTTTTCAAGTTCACTATTCCTTTTATATCACTTATTTCCATGTTATAAACATTTTGTAATCATTTAAGTTAATAATGTTTGTTTTGTCGATATTTGGTTCTTAAGTCGAAAGTGGACTTTTCATAATTACTTGTTGTTAGTGTGGTAAAAGGTTCATTATATCCAGAATTATATTCATGATTTGGATATCATATATATCATATATATCCAGAATACACATGTATTTATAATATTACATAACATTTAGAGTTAAGAAATGAAATGCACCGTTCATGGAGACGGTAAGCCGTACGTACGCATTAACGCTACTTCCATTTATATTTCATATTTAATGTAATTAAAACATAATGATACATAATAGTATTTTAATTCCAATATGGTATAATATATAATATCATTAATTATATCCTTTATACGTACCACATATGGTATTAATGAATCAAATCACTTTGAGGGGGCGGTAGTCCGCACTTCCTTAAATGAAGATATCGCGTTTATCCATAATGGAAACCATAAAGGTATGCCATAAATTAAAAATACAGAAGTTTAAGTAAAACATAAACATATTATATATCATATATAAATATAGTTACATCTTAATGGACACCTTTGAAGGTGTTAAAAGAATGTTGAACAATCATCGTTTCGGGAGGCAGAAATTCTCCATCCACGGAAACAGTATGTTCTTTAACCATTAGATGTATGTTTGTGTAAGTGTAGCTCGAATACTTCTTATAAAAACATACTAGTATATTTAAGATACTTTATTTGTTACAAAATAAATGAATAAAAAGAGTTTAGGGTGTTGGAGAAGCAAAATAAAACAAAAGGACACAAGTGAAGACATTACCTTTAAATCGGGTAACTTCCATTGATTTGAGCTCAAAGGCTTCCTTGGAAAGGATTCTGCCAAAAGTGAGGCTTCAAGGAGTTAGAGAGGGATGTTTAGAGATGAAATGGGCAGGGTTTTTCCGAGCCAAAGGCTTTGGAAGTGTGTTTAAGGAGGTATAGGTGGGGGCCTTTTATAAGAGGTGAGGAGGGGCACTCTTGGAAAGGTATAAAATGTAACTTTATTTTCAAATGCGTTTCGGATTTTAATGGTCCCACATTGATGTGTTTTAAGGATAAGGTGATAAGGGTTCGAAATCCACACATACAATAGGTTTTTGACATGTTTAGGTCTTATATTTTACATTATCTTTCCATTTTATTTAAATCGTTAAATAATGAGGTAATCGCAGCATCATCATGATATCATAAATAATTTAATTTATTTAATGTCTAAAAATTATAAAAAAAATACTATGATGTAGGAAATATTATTAGATTTCCAATTAATATTTATTTTCCAAAAGATCATTTATGTAGACAAAATAAAAAATATTTTACTTAGGTGATACATTCGTTGTTACATTTAACATTCTTTAAAAATAAATAGATAAAAAGTCACTTTCTCACAAAAGTGATTCCATGGGGCTCCAAAGTTTGGCACAAGGCATCCCATGGTTCGAAATGAGACAAACTGTAGCCTTAGGAAACATGTTTTGGTCATTTTTTATTATTATGATATTATCATATTATAGTTAACTACCCGATTACTCATTAATCAAGATAATTAAAGATAATTACCGTCGTTACTATTCATAATGTCCAAAAACAAAAGAGTCTTAATTACATAATTTGGACCTTCTGATTCCAAATATGTAATCCATTTTATCAAATTCCAAACACATAAATTTCAATAATTAATTTTAAAAAAAACTTCCCATTGTCAAAACAAATAGCGGGTTTTTTAGAAACAATATTTATGAATAATTTGGCACTTGTTTATGCCTAATTCCAAAGTGAAATTAATCCAAATGACCATAATTGAATTAAATGGTAAAAATATATTATAATTACACATTAAAAAAAAATTAAAAGATAATATAACCATATAATTAAATTATATGAAATGGCAGTTTTGATGTAAAATGCAGTATTTTTCACTATTCATTGAAAAATGAACATTGTCAGAAAAATACCAAAAAATACCCCAAGGTAAATTTCAATGTCCCAATAATAAATTATATGTTTATTTTAAAAAATATAGCTTATAAAATTTTCAAAATATTGATTTAAAAATTGTTTGCCATCAAAAGGTACTAACAATCTTTTAAAAATACTAGTGTATTCAATGCTTAAGATTGGATTCATTTGTATTTTAAGCCTCCAATTTTTTTTGGATACAAGTAAAAACATTCAACAAACATATATAATCATATTTTAGTTATTTATATTCATTCTTGTCAATAAAACGGCTATGTGTTAACTACCATTTAAAATAATATTATTTTATTATTAGAGTGCAACGTATGATTTCAAAGGAATTCGTTGTTGGGTATTGGGTAAGCCTTCGAGTAGAGCATTCCCTTTAAATTAATATTGAAATTTTATTCACAAATAGGGATAAATATAAAAATGACGTATTATTTATTTACCTGGGGTGTTACATCCTTCCCCCCTTTTGGGAATTCCATCCTCGCAATTTTAAAATTGAGCTTGGAAATAACCTTGAAAGTCCCACATTGGAACAAGAGTCGGTAAAACAATTACTTTAAAATAAAGGAAGATAAGTGTAGAGGTCACCCGAGTTAACCCATACTAGGATTCCATGTAGGAAAACATGGACATGGAGGAGAAAACATAGGGTCATGTTCTGATGGAGAGTGATAGAAAACATGTTTAGGAGAAAGTTAACAACAAAAAAATCACAAACTTGTGATGGGTTAAACGGTATTTGATTCCCCAGTAGGAAAAGTTAATAGACAACATTTTTGTTTTAAGTTACTTTTTATTGAGGAACATAATTACTTATCTTGTTGACTTTCAACTTTTATTAGATTTATTACACAAACTCATACTTTCCCCAAAAGATGAGTATTTAGGAAAACTTATTCACAATAAGAGTACTAGAATCAACTTCTAGAGAATCACCTAATCCACAAAAGAGATATATATACTTCCCATGTCTTTAGACATTAACCAAAATCAAAACCAAAAAGGTTAGTACAAGATCAGATAATCCAGAAAAGGATAACCCTTTATAAAAAGAAAATCTATGCTTAATCTCCAAAATTTGTCCAACAAAACCCAAAGTTCAACAAGGACCATTCAATAAACAATTTGTCCATAAAATTCTTCAATGTAAACCAAAATAAGACTGAAACCCAAATATTTGAAGGATTTATTCACATAGTCTTCCAAGTTAAATCGTAACATTTATCTCCAAACAACATCAGTTGCTCTTAAAGTCTCGTATTGAAATGTAATTAATCCAAATCACTTATCCTTTATGATAGGTTAATAAATTTCCATAGATAACCCAAAATAAGCTTATTCATAATTCATAAAACCATCTAACTAAAAAAATAATCAGTCAAACTAACCAGGGACTTCACGTAGTCCAGTGGTAGGCGATAAATAACAGTCGCACTTTGGTTATGGGTTCGATTATCGCAGCTTTGTCTGACGCGACGGGTTGTCACATGGTCTGCGTGTTGTCCTTTTTCCAAAACTATATAATTCTCAAAACATTTCCCAAAACAAGATAAAATCTTCAAAAATAGACATAAAATATTTTAACCTCAAGATTATCTCATGCCTTTCATTTTCCATCATACCATATAATAACCCATAATTACCTCCAATGTAAGGATCATATAAACCCTAATGGTTACCTTTATAATTATTACCTGAACTTCCACATCGATTGTTCATCTCATACATGATTCATTATAGAACATACCAAGGTTCAAGTGGTTGATCATGACTCCTTGATAGTTGGTTTATAACAACCACGAGTTTCCTCATTGAATACCCCATTTCATCCAGTCTCTTAATCAGAGAACCACCATAGTTTCCTTCAAACCAATTGTCACTTTGGTGCCTGCTAGATCCCGCCATTTACTAAACCAAAAAGGTCAGTGTGTGTATATCAACATAACCATCATATACTAATGAGGAAGATAAACACAAATATATATTTACTCATTCACTTTATCTAAAACTAGGACTCTTTCTGAAATCCTAACCATTATGGTAATGTCACTTATGCTTAGAGGATACCCTAACCTCTAAAGATATCTAAACCGACCTCTGATACCAATTATAAGGCCCCACCCTTAAACCTTACTTAATCATGAGTTATTACAAGATTACACATTGAGGATATTTTCAGGTTTATAGTTTTAGATAATTAGATCATAAAACATGAATTATATTCCACATTTAAACAAAGTGGTTACATAAAAGATAGTATTAATTTTTCCCATAAACGGAAACATATTTTAAATAGAACATGGATTCTTTCATGAAACTTCCTTGACACTATCATCATATCATGTACCCTTCCCTTGACCTGTGAAAAACATTTCAAAAACATGGGATGAGAATAAAAAGCTCAGTAAGGGATATAAAAATATGGAAAGGAAACATGAGTAAATGTATACATAAGAATGAAATCATACTTTACCCATAAAACATAAGCACATTATATCATGAATAAATCATAGAAATCATAAGACATAAAGGTAAAATGAGGCATTCATAACATTCTTACTTAGGGAGTAACCCTCTTGGTTATGTTTGGAATACCCACCACAGTATATTCCCTAAATCTCTTCGGAGAAACCTTAATGTTTCACTCCTTCACGTTACCCAATGCATTGGAGAGCTATATTGGGCTCACCCGCCCTTAGTATATCACGGAACCACCCATATTCATAAAAAATGCCCAAGAACCATAAAATAATCATAGAACATAACCTAAGCACAAAAAAAGATAACATTCCCACATTGTAATAACAATATAACATTTCAAGATATGGAAATAATGAATCTATTCTAAAAACCATTTTTCAAACCATATAAAACATTTAATAAAGAGATTTTTGAATCAAAGTTTCCCATACCACTTTGAAGATTTTATAATTTTAAACCATTAATATCCATATAAATAAATCATTAAAACCATTTTGAACACATGGATATTAATGAGAAATATTTATAACTATAAATCATTAAAACATTTAAAACGATATTTTAGTTAGTGTTTTTAACAAAATGAGAGACACTTGAATACAATAATTGAGGAATAAAATTTAATTTGAACTTTATAATATCATGAGAATAGAGGGATTCGTGATATAATATGTCAAAGGACATTATACACACCATATAAGAGTGAATTGGTGCATAACAATAATGAAGTCTCAATGGAAATGTAAATTGAGATGAAATCCAATATAAAGATGGTATCCTTAAATTAAGGATAAATCTATCACATAATTATGTGTGAGAAATATAAATACACCAAATATAATTGGATATTAGGTGGGAAACAATCATAGGTCATTCAAACATATTCATAGGAAGACATTTTTAAGATGTACAAGTTGAACCCAAATAAATCGAAATTGGGTTAAGACATTCCCTTGTAAAACTTCGACAGCCTAACAGCATTACTTCAAAATTCAGGAAATTAGTGGATGAGCGAGTGAATGGTATATCATCACATGGACTTAAAAATTAAATCAATGAAGATATATAAGAACATATCCTGACATAATAAGATTTAAATTAAAAGATATAACAAAAGAAGTCTTTTAAAAAGAGGAGGGTGAAAGGTCCCCTTACCGAGTTGGGTAACTTTCGAAACGTACACCCCATGGAAGAAGGGTCATACAATGAAGATGTAAATACCCATAAATGATATTATACTACACAAAGTGTATAATAATGGACAGTACATACACCCCTAAAAGGAAATAGTGTCAAACGTAGCATAAATGTCACGAGAATAAAAGTGAGATGAAAAATCCCTTACGAAAACTCGGCAGCCTAACGGCGCCACTTAAAACTTTCAAAAATGGATTTATGAGTTCAAATAGGGTCTCTAATAATATTACCATAAAATTACTGTATGAGGAATACAAAATAACATCCCCAAACATAAGAACGATGAGCTTAAATGAAACGACATAAAAGAGAGTACTTAAAAAGAAAGAGAGAGGTTGGATCCCTTACGAAAATTCGGCAGCCTAACGGCGCCACTCAAAGCTTCCAAAATTGATTGATGAGAGAAAATAGTGTCTCTCACCATATGAACATAATATGTACACTAGTATTAATATAAAATAACAACCCAATCATAAACAATATTAGCTTACAAGGAATGACATAAAAGAGTGTACTTAAAAAGAAAGAGAGGAGTAGGACCCCTTACGAAAATTCGGCAGCCTAACGGCGCCACTCAAAACTTCCAAAATGGATTGATGAGAGAGAATAAGGTATCTCATCATATGAAGATAAAAATTACAGTAAGAGTAATATAAAATAACATCCCAATCACAATAAAGATGAGCTTAGAAGGAATGACATAAAAGAGTGTACTTAAAAAAGAAAGAGTGGAGTAGGATCCCTTACCTCCGGTGCGACATGACTCGATCGTTCTTTAATCTTCTGAATAATACACCTGAGTTAATTTATACTTACTTAATAACATTTTTTATGTTCATTATTCCTTTTATATCACTTATTTCCATGTTATAAACATTATGTAATCATTTAAGTTAAAAATGTTTGTTTTGTCGATATTTATTTCTTAAGTCGAAAGTGGACTTCTTATAATTACATGTTGTTCGTGTGGTCAAAGGTTCATTATATACAGAATGATATTCATGATTTGATATCATATATATCATATATATCCAGAATATACATGTATTTATAATATTACATAACATTTAGATTTAAGAAATGAAATGCACCGTTCATGGAGACGGTAAGTCGTACGTACGCATGAATGCCACTTCCATTTATATTTCATATTTAATGGAATTAAAACATAATGATACATAATAGTATTTTAATTCAAGTATGTTATCATATATAATATCATTAATTGTATCCTTTATACGTACCACATATGGTATTAACGAATCAAATCACTTTGAGGGGGCGGTAGTCCGCACTTCCTTAAATGAAGATATCATGTTTACCCATAATGGAAACCATAAATGTATGCCATAAATTAAAAATACAGAAGCTTAACTAAAACATAAAATATTATATATCATATATATAAATATATTGACTTCTCAATGGCCACCTTTTAAGGTGTTAAAATAATGTTGAACAATCATCATTTCGGGAGGTAGAAATTCGACATCCACGGAAACAGTATGTTCTTTAACCATTAGATGTAGGTGTGTGTAAGTGTAGCTATAATCCTTCTTTTAAAAACATCCTAGTATAATTAAGATACTTTATTTGTTACAAAATAAATTAATAAAAAGAGTTTAGGGGGTTGGAGAAGAAAAATAAAACAAAAGGACAGAAGTGAAGACATTACCTTTAAATCGGGTAACTTCCTTTGATTTTAGCTCAAAGGATTCCTTGGAAAAGAATTCTTCCCAATGTGAGGCTTCATAGAGTTAGATAGGGATGTGGAGAGATGAAATGGGCAGGGTTTGGCCGTGCCAAAGGCTTTGTAAGTGTGTGTAAAGAGGTAGAGGTGGGGGCCTTTTATAAGCGGAGAGGAGGGGCCCTCTTGGAACGGTATAAAATGAAACTTTATTTTCAAATGAGTTTCGGATTTTAATGGTTCCACATTGATGTGTTTTGGGGATAAGGTGATAAGGGTTCGAAATCCACCCATCCAATAGGTTTTGGACATGTGTAGGTCTTAGATTTTACATTATCTTTCCATTTTATTAAAATCGTTAAATAATGAGGTCATCGCTGCTTCATCATGATGTCATAAATATTTTAATTTATTTAATCTCTAAAAATTATAAAAAAACTACTATGATGTAGGAAATTGTTTTATATTTCCAATGTATATTTATAGTCGAGATGATCATTTATGTAGACAAAATTAAAAATATTTTACTTAGGAGATACATTCTTTGGTACATTTAACATTCTTTAAAAATAAAAAGATAAAA
Source organism: Viscum album (assembly GCA_963277665.1). NCBI lineage: Eukaryota > Viridiplantae > Streptophyta > Magnoliopsida > Santalales > Viscaceae > Viscum > Viscum album. The sequence continues at coordinate 1,922,145,547 of OY728159.1, forward strand.
AGTCACTTTGTCACAAAATTGATTCCATGGGGCCCCCATGTTTGGAACAAAACATCCTATGGTCGGCAATGAGACAACCAGTAGCCTTAGGACACATGTTGTGGTAATTTTGTTTTATTATGATATTATCTAATTATCTTTAACTAACCGATTACTCATTAATCAAGATAATTAAAGATAACTACCGTCATTACTATTCATAATGTCCAAAAACAAAAGAGTCTTAATTACATAATTTGTACCTTCTGATTCCAAATACGTAATCCATTTTACCAAATTCCAAACACATAAATTGCAATAATTAATTTAAAAAAACTTCCCATTGTCAAAACAAATAGCGAGTTTTTTAGAAACAATATTTATGAAAAGTTTGGCACTTGTTTATGCCTAATTCCAAAGTGAAATTAATCCCAATGACCATAATTGAATTAAATGGTAAAAATTTATTCTAATTAAACTTTAAAACATATTAAAAAGGTAATATAACCATATAATTAAATTATATGAAAAAACAGTTTTGATGTAAAATGCAGTATTTTTCCCTATTCATTGAAAAATGGACATTGTCAGAAAAATACCAAAAATTACCCCAAGGTAAATTTCAATGTCCCAATCATAAATAATATGTTTATTTTGAAAAATATAGCTTATAAAATTTTCGAAAGTTTGATTTAAAAATTGTTTGCCATCAAAAGGTAGTAAAACAATCTTTTAAAAATACTAGTGTATTCAATGCTTAAGATTGGATTCATTTGTATTTTACGCCTCTAAATTTTTTTAGATACAACTAAAAACATTTAACAGACATATATAATCATATTTTAGTTATTTCTACTCATTCTTGTCAATACAACGGCTCTCTATTAACTACCATTTAAAATAATATTATTTTATTATTTGAGTGCAACGTATGATTTCAAAGGAATTCATTGTTGGGTATTGGGTAAGCCATCGAGCATAGAGTTCCCTTTAAATTAATATTGACATTTTATTCACAAATAGGGTTAAATATAAAAATTTCATATTCTTTATTTACCTGGGGTGTTACATTGGTACGTGACTAAGGATATTAGGAGTATATTATAAGTGTTTTCATAAAATATCAAATCATAATTAAAGGAGGGAAGCTAACGATTTCAGATTTCCATAAAAATGATATATCTTTCTTCTTCTTTATTATAATAATTTTATTCTTATAATAAAATTCATTATTTTTCTTTCAATTATTATATTTTATTCAATAATATTCTTCTCTGATCATCCAAATTATTCTTGAAATAAAGAGTATAAATGTGATAGGTTTATACCATTTCTAAACATTTGCACATGCTAAACTTTTCTACAATGGCTACACATTCCATAGAAGAGTGGTGTTTTAGTAATAAATATACCTTTTACCTTACTCACTCATTTATTTTGAATAAATGATATAATTTAATTCAAAAATTATGTTATATTATTTTGGTTTTTAATTTAAATTAAACTAATCAAGAAATTGAACAACTATCAAAAAACCCACATGGTCTAGATTGATGTAAATTGTGAGGGAAAAATTTTAATAATTAAAAAAACCACACGGGATAAATTTGTTGAGTTAAAATGTAATCCTTACACTCAATTCATATATATTTCTTGAATTTATTTATTCCCGAATTTATCAGTGACCATATTCTTTCCTTAGAATGACAATCATAGTAGGTTGTTGTGATTGAATGTTATGAAGCTACCCTAGAGTTTAATTCACTTCATCTTTATGGTAAAGTTCATTTTTATAGTTTTTATAACTTAAAATTTAAGGGATCATAATTAAATTGATATTAATTTAAATTATAATGATTAATAAGTATGTGAGAAGGTATAATTGGATAGATTATTTCTTCTAAAAATATTTTCTAAAAACATATTCTCATTGTGTCTTATTAATTGAATTTTATTTTAAAAATAAAAAAATTACAATCTTCTTCCAGCATATTTATTCTTTTTTTAGACACAAAAAACAAACAACCCATCCTTCGAAGTTTTTTTGTTATATTATATTTATTTTCAAAATTCCTTTAACACATTTTTTAATTACCACCTCCTTGAGGGATAACATTGGTTAACCACTTAATTTTACTTAAGTACCCAAAAACCACACTTCATTTGAGTGCGCCCATGACAACACCTTTAAAATTGTGGTCATTTTATAAGAGTAAAGTAATTTATTCAACCAATTAGAGTAATTTTTGTTATTTCAATCTTTTCATTTCTTCTTTCTTTATTTATTCTCATTTCTCAATTTTTCTAATCTTATTTTCGTCTTTATCTTTTTTTTCTATTTCATGGACCATGAACTCAAAAATAATTTCTTTTTATTGTGGTCCACTTTTATTAATTTACCTTTTGTTTTTATTTGATTTATCAGATGAACTAATCTCAATGATCTCTTAGATCGTGACCCTGAGATTGAACATAGACATCGAGCTCAAATCAAACAATCTCAGTCTACAAGAACATTTAACATTCATCTAGTTAGAGAATTCCTCAATTATAGTAGCATTGAGATTGGAATTGATTCTTATTAAAAAAACTACAAACAATGGATGAACATAAATATAATTAATTTAATAGATTCATTAATTAATTTTCTTCAACTGACATTAAATAGCTACAAAATTGTATTTCATATCCAAATATTAAATCAGACATTTAATTAAAATATGGATTGATACACCTTCTTCAAAAATTTCATGGCCTATCTGGTGCGGAACAAACAATAAATTAAAATATTTTTATGTGGTTTTTTTCAACACTAAAACCAAAAAATATCTCTGAAGATCAAATAAATCTAAGGTAATTCCCATTCTCACTTGATGGAAATGTAAAGAATTGTATGTATTATTTACATCATGAAGATTCAACTTCTTGGAATGATTTGAATTGATTTTTATTATTGATATTTTTTCATCATCAAGGAGAACATCTATTCAAAAGTGATCTCTGGGATCAATCAAGAACACGGAGAGTTAATGTATGAGTACTAGGTGTGATTCTAGGAGTTGTTTACAAGCTTCCCATATTTCCAAATCATTTGGAAACTAATCATACAGTACTTCTATAAAGGTATCATGAAAATGGAGAGGATTATATTGGGTTCTGTGGATGGAAGGGAATTTTTGGGGAAAACACTTGTATCTACACATGAGTTGATCCACATGATGGCACAAAACTCCCAAAAATTTGGTGATGGAGGTAAACCACATGTTAAAGGAGTACATCAAGTAAATCCATATTCAATTTAATTTTAGTTAATTAATACCATGTTGGAATAATATAATTCTATGGTGAGGTAGATTTTTTAGATAAAAATACATCCCAACCCACACCTACAAGGAATTTTTGAATTTTATGTAAAAAAGACAACCCAACTAACTATTACACCTAAATGTAAGAGATAGAGGATTGAAATGTTATATTCCCTGGGAAACCACACTTGTAGTAGAAAACACATCCCTAGAATAAGTATGATTCCTTTGCACCAACATACAACAAAGGAAGGAAATATAAATTAGACATGAGGTATGGATCTTCCCAACAACAAAGGAACATATTTCAACAAAGTTTACTACATGTGCCACCTTTCCAATAGGGTTTCCAACAACCCCACAGAAAATTTGAATTCAAGGAATAAAAAATCCTACAATAAGATAATACCTAACCAAAGGTAGATTATAACACTAATGACATTTTAAACATAGTTGTTCTTAATCAATAGTATGAGATGTAGAGTCAATGTTCAGAATTGAGGGAGTTGAAGACACAAATGATTCAGATTTCTACCACCATCCATGAACTGGTAACTAAAAAATCTAGAAATCTACCTTCCCAAAGTACACCAAATCACAAAATGAATTTCAGTTCCATCACATTGAGAAGTGGAATGAAAATTTCTCATACATCTGTATCTATCGTTCCACATGGATTAACCTCAAATCTATAGAAACCACATTCAAGAAGAGATGATGAGTAGCTCAAGGATACAAAAAAGGTATGAAAAAGATTGACGATGTTTCTATTAAACCCCTTAATTTTAAAAATAATGTATTTCAGACCAATAAAATGGTAGGACATATGATGAAAAAATTATTTTTTGGATATATTCAAAAATGTTGATGTTAATATCCCTCTACTTAAAGTAATAAATAAAATACCAAGGTATTCGAAATTCTTAAAAAAAACATTTACCAATCGAAGAGGGATCAAGTGAAATTATAGGATCAACCTTTTAAGGATTTTGATAGCACTAATTACACTAACATCGGCAATTCCATCAAAGTGAAACAATCAAGGGACGTTCACCATCCCATGTACCATAGGGGAGTTTCACTTTCATGATGATGTTGGTGATTTGGGATCATCCATAAATGTGATACATCAATCTGCATTCTATTATTTATAGGTTAGTGAGTGGAAGCTGACAATATTAGAAGTTCTGTTTTATATAGAGCTATAACATATCCAGTTGGATTCCTTGAGGGTTTAATTTTTTGCGTAAGAGATATAATCTTTACAGAGATTTCTACATGTTTAACATGGAGGATGATCAGGTAAATTATAAATCTCCCAATATCTTAGGTAGTCAGTTCTTCAAAACTTTAAAAACAATCATAAATATCCATGAGGGTACACATTACATGGATTTTGGAGATTAAGTGGTGATATTTAATGTTACGGACACCACAAAGTACCCCACATAGGACCATTCTAGTTTTGTTATCTGCAATTTTGAACCACTAATTAAAGAACCCCAAATAACTTTATTGTCCCATGCATAGAGACATTATGAAAATTATTTCTAGTTTGATGACTATGAGAACATCCACACCTATTTATAATTCACAAACCTATATTGGATATGATTTTGATGGGGATTCATATAATTCTTTTTATAGTTTTTACTTATATTATGACAAGGTTGTTGAGTAATCTAATTGATTTGATGAATTATTCTCTAATTTTGATGATTTATATTATGATAATTATTTTCAATGTGCACATAGATTGGTTCATTAAATTTCAATATCCATACAACACCCCCTTCATTGGAACTTAATCCATTACCCCAAATCACAAATAATCATACTTTTTTAGTAGTGAGAGATTAACTATTATCATTTCAAAAAAATCTCCCTTTTTAACATGAAGAAAACCTTTTAAATCTTTTGATAGAAAAAATCTAAGAAATCAGGTGGTCCTAGGATGACATGTAAGGTATTACCCCCTCCATTTTCAAGCATAGGATTATTTTGAAGGAAGGGGATAAACATGGTAGAAAACCAAAAAAGGAGAATTAATCCAATTCTTATAGATGTTATTAGAAAATAGGGTGAAAATTGGCTTGAGGCTGGAATAATTTATACCATTTTATTTTTTGAATCGGTAATCCCTATTCAGGTTGTTCCTAAGAAAAGTGGTGTTACTGCTGTTAGAAATGAGGGAGTGGAGTTAGTTCTAATGAGGGTACCCAATAGTTGGCATGTGTGTATTGATTATAGTAAAATAAATTAATCCATTCAAAAAGAACATTTCACCCTCTCATTTATTGATCAAATGCTTGAGAGACTGTTTGGGAAGACATGCTACTATTTCTTGGATAAATTTGTTTTAAAACTTTCAGGCTCCTAAAACCCCATAGTATCATTATAAGACAATATTGACTTGTCCATCTGGTATATTTTCCTACAGATGAATACCATTGGGACTATAAAATTCCCCTGGTAAATTTTATAGCTGAATGGTGAGTATATTTTAGATTTCATTGAAACCAGCATGGAGTAATTTATGGATGATTTTACATTGTATAGATCTTCATTTAAGTAATGTATATTTATCTTGGTAAAGGTGTTGATTCACAACATTGATAAGAATACAGTTTTAAATCATAAAAAAGTGTCTTTTTTATTGTAGATCATGGAATTGTCTTAGGGAATGTTATGGTCAAAACATGGAATAGAGGTTGATATATCCAAATATGATATTATTTAATTCATACTAAATAATTTATGTGTGATATATGTTAGATCATTTCTGGGAAATGAATGATTTTATTGATGCTTCATCACAGATTTTAGTAAGACCTCTCTACCCTTGTAACTACCCAAACATTCATTAATGAAAATTCCTATTGATCAAATTAAATGTCTTATTATGGTTATATAAAATGTGAAATTCATTGGTTTTATGTTTCTTGATTATAAAATATTGTTATTAATTCTGAATGTTGCTAATATAGTCGTTGAATAGTGATCACATGATTAGAATAAATATAGGGCTTTAACAAATCCAAATTACTCAGACAAAGGAAGCGATGGCCTCATCTAGCAGACGTGCCCCATACGAATCCAATTTGCCGGAGCTCAGAAAGGCAGTGGCGTCATTGGGATTCTCTATTGACCAAACCCAATCCTAACTTGAATATGTTAAGCTCGAGAAGAACCGCCTATGAGAGAAGTGGAAGTTGATAGAGATTACCTCATGAGCAATGTTATCTGAGCCACCCCAAGAGTCTTTCACCGTCGCGCACCTTACCCTAAGGTCTTATGTAGGTATTATAAGGGGTTATGTAACATGACATTAGAACTTCGATTATGTACATTATTTTTTTATATAATAAATATTATACATTCATATTATTGTTGTTACTTTGTAAATATATTTTAAAGCACAACTAATATATTTAGTTTATATTCAAATAATAAATATATTTTGATAAATTAATGGTTTTGGATTAACTAATATTTACTAAAATATTATTGTTAAATTAAGTTTTATTAAATATAATTGATAATATAATATTCTGAATGCAATTGTAATTTTTATTTGGGTTTAAAAGCTGTTTTTGTCAAAAGCCATGATTTTTTTGATAAATGACAGTTTTTATTTTGAATGAAAAAAATTCACATACATAGAAATTTATGTATATAAAATGAAAATTATTTTGGGAATCATGATGTCGAAAGTACACAATGGTGAATTTTTCAAATTTTTCTGAGACAGTCAAATTGTTGGGTAAAAATTAAATATCGTTTAGATATATAATGTGTTTTATGACATCATAATGACCCAATAGTGATGTAATAATATACTATAAACATTATTTTCGGAAAATATATGTTTTATATTTAGAATAATGTGATTTTATATTTGTTTGATTTATTTTAAAAAGCGTATGTTGACCCTCCAGGACATTTAAATCAATTTATCTTTTTAAATAGTTTTCCTTGAGAGTGTGACTCAACTCCAAATAATCAATACCATTATTTTAAGAAGTTTGTCCATTGGTCTAATAAAATATTTCTTTCAACTCCCCTTTGGAAAATTCCATGTGAAAAAACCATGGGATGGTTTTTGGTATTTATTTTTTTAATTTGTGGTGACCCAAACTAAAATAATAAATAATTCCATCACCTTTCCTATAAAAACCCTCCCATGCTCCAACTTCCTCTTCACTCAATGACTTTTGAGTTCATCCAAAACATGACCTCCTATATCTAGAATCCTACAAAGATTCCCCAAGCTCTGACTAATCCTCTCTCTAGCATCTCTCAAGCCTTTGGTATCCCACTTCCAAGTAAGGGTTTTTCTTCCATTCTCATTTTTGCCTAATTTTCATTAAGTTGTTATGCCCTTTTAATTTCAAATATAAATTTTGGGGTATGGTTTTTCACCTCACCCATAATACCCTATTTTTGTTTTAATTATGAGATACCCATTTCTCTCTCAATAAATTCCTCCCATATATACCCATTACTATGCTGAAATTCTGAAAGGAATTTATTTCTCCTCACTTACATTCAAGAAATTATTTTGTATCATCAATCTAAATTTCATTACAATTATTGAGAAATGTATATTTATAACCCCTTACTGTCCATTTTATGTACATATGATGAGACACCCCTTTCTATCTCATCAACCATTTTTATGAATTCTTACATCACGCCGTTACGCTGCCGAAATTGCACCTATTTTCCATGAAATTGTTATTGTGTAGTGAATACCATGACCATTTCTCTATCAAGGGTATTATCATTTATGAACATTTAATTATTGATTATAAAGTCTATTGTATGAATTCGACATTCAATTATTGTGGAATAAATGATGATTTTTTATGAATCCATGTTTTATGATCCATGTGGCACACTTTTGCATGAAATGAAATGTTTAAGAAGGGTGCGCCCTGATAGAGCTCCAATGCATTGGATAAATTATAGTATAGTGATACGTTATCGGCAATGGGTGTTGACTCATGCTAATTCAAGTGACACGAGTTTTTACTCATGCTTCATGTGCAATGAGGGTTTACTCATGCTCCATGTGCAATGGGCCTTGGCTCATTCTAATTCCATGTTAAGTGTTGTTGCCATATTTCTATGATATGATAATCATGCTTTATCATAACTTTATGTTCATGTTTATCATGTGATCTATTGATATGACTATTTTATAACATGCATTTTCTTCCTCACGTTATTCCATGTTTATTCCCTTACTGGGATTTATAACTCCCCATTTTCATATGCATGCCCACAGGTTATCCTATGCAATGATGAGTACATGGGAATGTAGTGGTCATGTAAAGGATGTTTTCAATAAATATGATCCTTGTTTTATGTTTTAAGTTTTTATGTAATGATATTAATCCCCAAAGACAGTAGACCTCTTGACCTTCAGTGTTGTATCAAGTGATTCTTATGTAATAAATCATGTTTATGTGTGTAATAATGACCAGGGTTGTTTCAGTTTGTATCAGATGATCGATTTAGTTTTTTAGGATTAGGATTAGAAAACCCTAGTAAAGCCTTAGATACAAGACTAAGTATAATAAAAACATCCCTAAGTTTTGGTGAGTATTGAGTAAGTGGTTTATCACTAAAATGCATCCCTGTCTGGATATGATTAGGTAGAGGCAGTTCTGGCATAGATATATTGTAGGGGTAAAACGTGAAAACACTTATTTGAGCTAGACTCGAACAGGAACTGGTGTACGACAACGGGCCTTGCTGCACTCTTGGTTACAACACTGCTACGGGATATGTTTTGATAATTTAATTAGCATAGTATGAACCATTATAAATGGAATAAAAAAATCCCCTAGGAATATATGTTAGAATTTAGATCATGGATAACATAGATTGATGTCTATAGATTCATATGTTATGGAAATAAAAGTAATTTATAAGTCCTCTATTTTTTCTGTGGATAACCCTTTACATTTTTAATGTTTATCTTCCCTAAGTTGTTTTGGATGATGTAAATAGGTAGAACCAGAATCAAAAAGTGAAGGATAGGGTTATCATCCATAGTTCTCTGCATTATTTTATATCCAGTTAGTTTAGTAGAATGATCCCAACACCACCACAAATCATAGAAGTAATGATGTCGGTGAGTAAGACAAATGAGGCAATCATTGCATCCCATAGATATAACTCCACCCCTGTCATAATTGGTGGATTGATATTCCTGAAGAACCACATCATACTCCCTCTGGTCGAATTTGATACAATTCTTGGCATGGATTGGATTTCCTTATATAGATCCAACATAAATTTCCGTGAGAGGGAAATCACTCTCCATGTGGAGAATCGACCACCGATTCTTTACAAGTGCAAGGAGGAGGATAAATATTCTTTAGATCCATCACCTCAAGAGTGGATATTGTTGCCCTATGAGCACATGTAACTAGATCAGATGATTGAGTCCAAGGAAGAAACCATCCTTGAAGACATACCTATTGTGGGTGAATTCACTAAAGTGTTCCCATGGAATTTCCTAGTCTTCCTCCTAGAAGAGATGTTGAATTATAAATTGATCTTATATCTGTGGCATTTTCCAATATCCAAGACTCCATATTGAATTGTTGTTGTGGAGCATGAGGAGATGAAGAAACAACTACAGGGGATTTTGGATAAGGGGTTTATATGCCCAAGTGCTTCACCATGGGGTGCACCGGTCTACTTCATCAAAAAGAAGGATGGGTCAATGCACCTTTGCATTGATTATCATAAGCTTAACAAAATCACAATAAAGAAAAAGTATCCTCTCCCATGAATTGATGACTTGTTTAATCAGCTGTGTGGAGCACAATACTTTTTTAAGTTTGATTTGCGATCGGGATGTTTTCAAGTAATGGTGAAGAAGGAAAATATTCCCAAGACTACTTTTCGTACAAGATACGGGCACTATGAATTCATAGTAATGCCTTTTGGACTCACTAATGCTCCTTCAATCTTCATTTACGTGATGAATAGTTTTAATTTATATTACCTCAACAAATTTGTGGTAGTTATTATAGATAATATTCTTATATACTCCAAAACTAATGAGGATCATGAGGAACATCTAAGAACTAGACTAGAGACCTTGAGAAAGGGGAAGCTCTATGAAAAGTACAACAAGTGTGAGTTCTGTTTGAAGGAGGTCTCATTCTTTGGTCATATCATCACATGCAATGGGATATCTTGGATCCATCCAAAAAAGATGCAACTGAGGGATAGTGACAGCCAACATCTGTAATGGATATCCGTAGATTCTTGGGGTTACCTAGATATTATCAACGATTTGTGAGAAATTTATCTTGATTTTCTAACCATCATACAAAGCTAACTCAGAAATGAGTAAAGTTTTTATGGATTGATGAATGCGAAGAATACTTCAAGGAGTTGAAAAATAGGCTTATCACTACGCTTGTGATCACTTTACCCACATGTCGAGAATTTTTTGTGGTATTCAGTGATGCTTCAAAGAAAGGCATGGGCTGTGTGTTGATGAAAAATAACAAAGTCATTGCCTATGCTTGAAGGCAATTGAATGTTCATTAGGAGAATTATCCAACACATGATTTGGAGTTGGTTTTGGTGATCTTTGATTTAAAATTTTAGAGGAATTATCTCTTTGGGGAGAAGTGGGAAATATATATGGATCACAAAATCCTCAAGTATATATTCACACAGAAAGATTTGAACATGCACCAATGAAGATGGTTGGAGCTGATCAAAGAATATGACTCCTCAATCCATTACCACTCTAGGAAAGCAAACAAGTTGGCAGATGCTCTAAGTTGAAAGGACCCAGTGATTCTATCATTGATGATAATTGGAAAGGATCCAATCTTTTTTTATTTAATGCAGATGGACATGGGAATCATAAAGAAGGGAGCATCATTAATCCTTTCTGAAATGTTTTCTCAACTGTCTCTTTTGGAAACATTTTTGGATATTCAAAAGAATGATGTGGTAATTCAAAAGAAAGTGTAAGCTATTAGAAAAGGAAAATACTTCGAGTTCAATTTTAATGAAGAATGATTTTTGAGATTTGGTAAAAGACTATGTATTACACCATGTCTGGAGCTGAAAAAGGAACTTTTGAATGATGCACATAGTTCAAATTTCTCAACTCACCCAGGAAGCACAAAGATGTATCGAGATATCCAAGAGTATTATTGGCGAGATAATATGAATAAGGTGATCATTGAGTATACATTAAAATTCCCGGTGTGTCGTGAATTGAAAGCAGAGAGGTAGAAGTCTAAGGGGATGATGCAACCATTGCCCGTACCAGCATGGAAATGAGAGAACAGCACCATGGACATTGCCACCGGACTTCCGAAGACATAAAAAGGCAACAATGCAATATAGATTTTTTGTGGATCGTCATACAACGGTTGAACACTTCATGGTTATTCGGGCAGGATTTCTCATTGGATCAACTGGCACAGATATATATCAAGGAAGTGGTAAGGCTGCATGGAGTACCACAATCAATTGTATCCGATCATGATCCAAGATTTACCTCTATGTTTTGGAAGAGTCTTCATCATGCTCTTGACACTGAGATAAAATTTTATATGGCTTATCATCCTCAAATTGATGGCCAGTCTGAGCAGACAATCCAAACACTTGAGGACATGTTGAGACCGTGCTCAATGGACATCAAAGGAGGATGGGATCAGCATCTTCCTCTGGTTGAGTTCTCTTATAATAATAGTTTCCACTCAATAATTCGAATGGCACCATATGAATCCTTGTCTGGGAAGGGATATAGGATACCAGCATGTTGGGATGATGTTGGTGAGAGTAATTTGATAGGACCAGAAATGGTCGATGAAATGGTGGAGAAGGTGAAAACAATTCAAGAGCATGCCAGGGCTGCCCAGAGTCGACAGAAGAGTTATGCATATAACTGTCGACAATACCTAGAGTTTAAAGTTGGATACATGGTATTTCTACACATATCTCCAAGGAAGAAGGTCATGAGGTTTGGAAATAAAGGGATGTTTAGTCCTAGGTACATTGTCCCCTTCGAGATTCTTGATTGTGTCGAGGTTGTGGCCTATCGACTAGCACTTCCACCTACCATGGACAAAGTACATGATGTATTTAATGTATCCCTATTAAGGAAGTATATATCAGACCACTCAAATGTACACTCTTCCGAGGTATTACAACTAGAGGATGATATTTCTTACGAGGAGAAACTAGTGATGATCTTAGATTGTAGAGAAAAAGTTCTACGAAATGAGACAATTCCCCTCGTCATGCTGTTGTGGAAAACCACAAGTTTGAAGAAGCGACATGGAAATCAGAGGAAGTGATGAAGCAGAGTTCCCCTAATCGTTTTTAGTGGGTGAAAAGGAAATTTCGAGGACGAAATTTCTTAAGGGTGGAATATTGTACTGACCCAAACATTGATTAATGAAAATTCCTCTTGATCTAATTAAATGTCTTATTATGGTTATATAAAATGTGAACTTCATGGGTTTTATGTTTCTGGATTTCAAAACACCATTATGTATTTTGACTATTGCTAATATAGGTGTTGAACAGTTATCACATGATTTGTATAAATACAGGTCTTTACCAAATCCAATTTACTCAGATAAAGGAATCGATGGCCCCATCCAGTAGACTTCCCCCATACATATCCCATTTGTTGAATATCGGAAAATAGGTGTAGTCATTGGGGTTCTCTCTTGACCAATCCCAATCCGAGCTAGAATATGTTAAGGTCAATCAGAACTGCCTGCGAGAGTAGTGAAATTTGATAGAGATTACCACATGAGCAATGTTATCCGAGCCAGCCCAAGAGTCTGTCACCATCGGGCACCTTACCCTAAGGTCTCATGTGGGTGTTTTAAGGGGTTATGTAACAAGACCTTAGAACTATTATTATGTATATTATTTATGTATATAATAAAGAATATACATTCATTTTATTATTATTACTTTGTAAATAGTTTGTATAGCACAAATAGTATTTTTAGATAATATTCAACTAAGAAATATATATTGATGAATTAATGGATTTTTGGAAAAATAATATTTTAATAAAATATTATTATTAAATTACTTTTTTTGAAAGATAAGTGATCATATAATTTTATGAATGCAATTGTAATTTTTATTAAGGTTTGAAAGCTGTTTTTGTCAAAACCCATTAATTATGGATAAATGTCATTTTTTATTTTAAAAGTAAAAATTCACATATTTTGAAAATTATTTAGATAAAATGAATATTATTTTTGGAATCAGGATTTCAAAATTATCAAATGGTGAATTTTTCATAATTTTTCAAGACAATCAAAATTTTGGGTGAAAATTAAATATCGTTTAAATATATAATGGGTTTTATGACCTAATAATGACCCAATATTGATGTAATAAAATACTATAAACATTATATTCGGCCATTATATGTTTTAGAATTAAAATAATTTTTTTTAGATTTTTTTATATAATTTACAAAGCTTTTTCAGACCATCCAGGACTTTTAAAACATTTTGTCTTTTTAAATTGATTTCCTTAAGAGTGTGACTCGCCTCAAGATAAAAACCACAATTATTTTAAGAAGTTCAGAAATTGGCCTTATAAAATATTGTTTTATAGTCCCCTTTGGAAAAACCCTTAGTCAAAAACCATGGGATGGTTTGTGTTATTGATTAGTTTAATGTGTGGTGACCCAAACCTAAATAATAAAGAATTCCCTCTCTTTTCCTTTATAAACCCACCCATGCTCCCACATCCTCTTCACTCAATATCTTTGGAGTTTGTCCAACCACTGCCCTCCACTCTCTATAATCCTCCCAAGGTTCCAAAAGCTCCCATGAAGCCTCTCTGAATCCTCTCCCAAGCCTTTGGGATTACACTTCAAAGTAAGGGTTTTTCTTCCTTTCTCATGTTTGTCTAATTTTCATTAAGTTGTTATGCCCTTTTAATTTCAATTATACACACTGGGGTATGGTTTTTCACCTCCCCCATACTACCCTCATTATGTTTTAATTATTATATACCCCTTTTTATCTCAATAAATTCTTCCCATATACACCTGTTACTATGGTGAAATTCCGAAAGGAATTTATCTCTCCCCACGTACATTCAAGCAATTATTTTCTATCATGAATCTAAATTCCATTACAATTTTTGGGAAATGTATCTATATTTCCCCTTACTTTCCATTTTATTTACATATGATGAGACAACCCTTTCTCTCTCTTCAACCATTTTTATGAATTCTTACATAACGTCGTTACACTGCTGAAATTGCACTGATTTTCCAAGCCAATGTCATTGTGTAGTGAATACCATGCCCATTTCTCTATCAAAGGTATTCACTATTATGCACATTTACTTATTGATTTTAAAATTTCATTTATGAATTCCACATTCTTTTATCATGAAATAAATGATAATGTTTAATGAATCCATGTTTTATGATCCATGTCGCACACGTATGCATGAAATGAAATGTTTATGAAAGGTGTGCCCAAATAGCACTCCAACGCATTGGGTAAAGCATAGTATAATGATATTTTATGTTCCATGGGTGTTTAATCAAGCTAATTCATGTGAAATGAGGTTTTACTCGTCCTTCATGTGCAATGAGGGTTTACTCTAGCTCCATTTGTAATGAGCCTTGGCTCTTGCTAATTCCATGTTAAGTGTTATTGCCACATATCCATGTTATGATTATTATTATTTATCATTCCTTTATGTTAATGTGTCACTTATTCTCTATTTATATTCCTATTGTCTAACATGTTTTTTCTTCCTCATGTTATTCTACTTTTATTCCCTTATTGGGCTTTATTGCTCACCCTTTTCTTATGCATATCCTCAGGTTAGCCTATGTAATGCTGAGTACGTGGGAATGTAGTGGTCATGTAAATGAAGTTTTCAATAAATATGTTTCTTGTTTTATGTTTTAATTTATTATGTAAGGATCCTAATCCCTCAAGACAGTATACCTCTCAATCTTCCATGTTGTATCAAGTGATGTTTATGTAATAATTCATGTTTAAGTGTGTTATAAAGACCAGGGTTTTTATAACCCTTTTCTCGGTATCATTATAAATATATTTTGTTCATTTTTATGATTCATGTAGGGTATAATTTTATGAGATAAAGAAGAATCTAAACACTCCACTGATTATACAACCCTCACAGTGGGACCTTCCATTGGAGCTTATGTGTGACCTATCAAAATCTATTGTTTGAGTAGTCTTATCTCACATGGTGGGATTAAATTCACAGGTCATTAAATATTCTTTGATGATATTGGGTTCAACACAATCAAACTACATGACCATGGACAATGAGTTTTTTGGTCATATTTTCTTTAAATAAATTCTATTTATATTTATTGGGCTCTAATATAGTTGTTTTTTCTTACCATGTAACTTGGAGGTACATCTTGAAGAAGCTAGGTGAAAATACTAGAATTATCTAATGGATACTTCTTCTTAATGAATTTGATATTTATATAAAGAACAATAAGGGATTAGAAAACCCTGTGGCACACAACAGTAGTGGGATTACTCACACACTTGAGGCTGACACCTAGACCATGTACCATGTCTGGATACCAACCCCAATGATAATCTCTATTTCGTATCTGGTACACATCTGTGGAATTTGGATTTATTGAACTACCTTGTTTCCTCTAAAATTCATTCAAATTTAAAGAAGCATCAACTCCAAAAATTAAAAAAGTCATTCCAGGTTATATGTGTTTGATGATCCCTACATCTGGTGCATATTTACTAACAATGTTATTATGAACTGTGTTCTGAATCATGAGTCTGTGTCTTTTTTACCTTTTTTCATGCAATTTCTTTTTGTGGACACTTTAGACCTTCAAAAATAGCTTGGAAATTCTTGGACACTGTATTATATTGTCCTATATTATTACCTGATTCTCAGGTGTTTTATAGGTCATGCTCACATTTCCAACATAATAAAAATATTTTGAGGAGAAAAGATATACACCGACAACCCATACTATTATGTGAGATTTTTATGTTTTGGGGATTAATATTATTGGTCATTTTCTATGTTCAATTGGTTTTTTTACATTTTGGTTTTTGTTGATTATTTGATTAAATGGGTGGATTCCAAGGCCACCGTGAATGATGATTCTCATGTTGTAGTAAACTTTCTAAATTTTAAATTTTTTTGTATGTTTGGAGTATCAAAGGTTATAATTATTGACTAAGGGATTCAGTTTTTTAATAAGAATTTGGATTCCCTCCTTTGGAAGTATGCGGTGAAGAAAAAAATATCGATGCTATACCACCCCCAAAAAAATTTCCAAGATAATGTTTCAAATAGATTGTTGAATCAAATTTTGGAGAAAAATGTGTAGTCGAATATTAAGGATTGGATCAAGCACTCCAATGATGTAATTTTGGATTATATGGTAGCATACAATACCCCTATTGTTTTGTCCCCATTTCAGATTGTTTTTGGGAAATCCAGTCATCTCCCTGTCAAATTCAAGTGTCAGAATTATTAAGAAAATAAAGAAATGAGAAATGGATTTGGACCAAGATGGAATTCAACAAAATCTGAAAATCAAGAGTTTGAGGAGATTTTGTTATCATCATATGAGAAATCAAGGTTATACAAGGAAATATCGAAAGCCTCTCATGATTTTATCATCGAAAAAGGGAGTTTTATATTGGAGAGAAAGTCCTTATCTTTTTTTCACAACTAAAGATGATTTTTTATATGTTTATTTCCATATGGTTGGGTCCTTATTTTGTTTATAATGATTTCATTATGGTGTAGTGGGGATCACAAAAGAGGACTCTAGGGGGATCTTTACAGTCAATCAGATACCTTTGAAGTAATATATTGAGGGAATTCCTATAAATGTAGTTCATTTCATCACACTATATCACCCCATCATCACTTGATAATATCATGTTGTTCCTAACCATTTCACTTTTATATTAGTTGTCCTATTTAAAATTTTACATTTCACATGCTCATATCTTCTCATAGGTTCACTTTGAGGACAATTTAATATTTTTTATGTGGGGGAGGTGACAACATTTTGGCGTAGCTATTTAGGATTTTCATTTTTGTGGGTTTTAGTGTGTTTTTATTAAGTTTCTGGTTAAAAGTTTCAAAAGAAAATAAATAAAATAATAAACACATATCTTGTAAAATTATCCTTTACATGTAGAACATATAAAAAATTAATGTTTTTCAAATTCATTGGTATCATGATAAGCATGAGAAACATATCATCATCAAGGGTTGATTTTATATAGAAATTTAATTCATTAATTATATTATTAGTTGTGTTATTATAAAACCTTTTAGATACATATACCATTCTTTGGGATATTTTTTCATGGTAAATTTTTCCATTAATTTCTCCGCACTTCTTTTCATGAAACCATGACTTGTGAAATTTTTACTAGTCAATTGAAGGTATATCCAAGTTAGGTAAAAAATTCATCTTATATAAATCGTTGATCCAAAAATTCATTTATCTTCTGATCAGTTTCAATAATGTACTAAATTTACCTATCTTGTGTGTACCTATTATTTGACTGTTGTACTCCCTAAATAACAAATGAAAAAAAAATTAAAAAAAACATAAATATGTGTTCAGTATTTGGCAGGTCAAACCCTACTCTTCCTTGACATTAGATATTATTATAAATATTAAAATTAGTATCGTGAGGAGATCAAACAAGGGTTTAGATATGATTGTGAGATTTCTCCCAAGTGAAACTTTTGAAATAAAACAACCAAAATGATAAATGAGTGGAGTGATAAAATGTAAAACAAATGAGGATATCTAGGTTGGGTACATAAGGTCTTACATTCAAGAATTACTAGGTATGTGGTTCTTGAATCTTTTTTACAATGGAATGTATAATAGGTTTTTTGAATTAAACCTGTTAAGTTGAATTATTTTACTTGACCTTAATATGGTAAATAAAGGGTAGAGATTTGAACATGAAATGGTTGGCACACATAGGCGTGGGGTATTAGGGGCATAGTATACCCATGACCTATTTTTTTATTATTAGTTTCATTAATCTCATATGATTTTGTTTTGATAATTTTTTTAAGGAAATGAATTTAAATTTTATGATATTAAATATTGATGGTAATGTTACATTTCCTATATTTTCACTATGGATTGGAAAATATAAACAAGTACATATCTTGTCATAATTTGTTAGAATACATGATATGTTGTTTTTTCTTGGAGTGAAAAAGTGTAAGTGTAGGGGAGTTGATATAACATAATTTTATTCGGTATTTTATTCATAATAAAGGTCATAATTTCCTAATATTCTACTAAATATGTTTATTTATATAATATTTTTGATTAGTTCATTAATTTCAAAATTTTATGAGAATTCCAGTTTTTCCCTTTGATGTTCACTATAGTATTTCAGATATACTTTTTATTAACTTAACTAAACTTGAAATTTTGTAAATATGTTCCTGACTAAGTGGGACACACCATTAATTAAATACATCCAAACTGGAACATCGATTTGAGTGGATTAAAAGGGTAATGATGTCAATGATTGGTTGGACTCACTAGATTAGACATCACTTTAGTAATTAAGCCATAACTTCTTTATATTTTCTTGAATTGGGCCCAAATTTGTAGAGGATATTGAGGACATAATTTTTAACAAATCATACATATGTAATTTTATCATTTTGTTGCATTGAAACATGAATTATAATATTGAAAAAAGAAAATAAGTGGTTACATACCATTTCAATTCACAATTGGTGGGGGGAAGATATCAAGACAATATCTCCTCCAAAATGAAATTTTTTCCTCTTATTTATTGTAATGTTTTTTATTGTAATAAACTTTTTTTATATTTAGATTATTCTTTTTTCTTAAATATTTTTCTTCTCTATTAATACAATTTGGGATTTAAATAAATATTATAAACTATATTAGGTTATTACAATTCAAAATATTTGCAATTGAAAAATGTTTCTATGATGACTACATCACCCATGGAAGATTAGTTATTTTGAGTAATTGATCTACCTATTCCATTTTTCACTCATTTTTTTGAATCATTGATCCACTAGAAGTCACTAAATTTGTTATTTTAATTAATTTTTTAATTTAATCTTATCTAATAAATCAATTGAACAATTAACGCAAAAACTCATAATGTCGATATTTGAATAAATTGTAAGAGTGCAATATTAATCTTCAAAACTATAACACAAAGGATAAATTTTTATAGTTCAAATATAATCCCTAAAATCAATTCATATTATTTCTATAAAGTATTTATGCCCTAATTTAAAACTAACAGTAAGCTAGCCATAGAATAAAAATCAAATCAGGGTGTTGCAATAGCATGTTCTAAAGCTAGCCTAGGGTTTAATTCACTTCATATTTTTGGTAAGGTTACTTCTTGTAGTGTTTGAGGGTTAAAAACATTAGGGTATCATAATTAAGTGGATATTAATTTAAATTTTAACCATTAAAATTTAAGATAATTGGTATAGTTAGATCAATTTATCCTTATAATTTGTTTTCTAAAAAAAAATTTCTCATTTTGTCTTATTAATCAAATTTTATTTCAAAAATAAAAAAATTGCAATATTCTTCCTGCATACTTATTCTACTTTTATGAAAATAACCCCCTAAATTCATATTAGTTTTTTTATTTCTTTTATTTTTATTTTCATAATCACTTTAAGAAATTGTTTTAATTACTGCCTCTTTGAGAGATGCCCTTGGTCAGCCACACTACTTCACCTAATTACCCAAACACCACTCTTCATTAGAGAGCACCCATGAAATAGATTTCAAATTTGTGTCATTTATGGGGAGAAAATTAATTTATTAAACCGATTAGAGTTATTTTTTTAAAAAAAATATTCTTTTATTCTCTTATTTCATTTATCTTTAATCGTTCTCAATTTTTCTTTTCTTATTTTATTCCTTTTTTTATCTTTCTCTTTCTTGGACCATCAGCACAAACATCATATCTTTTTATTATAGTCCAATTTTATTTATTTCATTTTTTATTTTATTCATGAAAAAAATAATCTATAGAATCTCTTATATCCTGATCATGAGATTGAATGTATCCTTCGTGCTTGAATCTAAAAATCTCTTTATACAAGAAGTTTCAACATTCAACTAGTTAAAGAATTCATCATTATGATAAAATTGAAATTGGAACCAATTCTAATTCAAAAATAAAACTAGAACAATTGGATGAACATAATAATAATAAACATAATAGAATCATTGAATAATTGGTTTCACCTAAAATTAACAATCAACCAATGTTTTTTCATATCCGAACCCGAAATAAGAATATAAATTAAAACTAGATTGATAAATCTGCTTCAAAAATTTATTTTCCTCTTTTAAAAGGATCCAAAAAACATTTATAATAATTTAATGTGTATTTTTCATCACTAAAACAAATAAATTTCTCTGAAGATCGAATAAAACATTGAGTATTCCCATTCTCACTCGATGGAACTGTAAAAGACTGGATGTATTATTTACTACCTAAATATGTAACATCTTGATATTATTTTAAATGTTATTTATTATAGAGATTTTCTCCAGCATCAAGGACCCCATTCATTCTAAAAGAGATCTTGGGGATCAAAAAATCACAAGGGATGGAAATGTATGAGTACAATGACTAATTAAAGAAGTTGTGTGAAAACATCCCACATCACCAAATCTATGAGAAACAACTCATAAAATACCTATATGAACGGTTCTGGCCTTTAGAGGGGTGTATTTTGGATACCGCTAGTGGAGGAGCATTGGTGGAAAAAACACTAGTATCTACAGATGCATTGATCAATAAGATGGAACAAAACTCTCATCAATTTGGTCATCTAGGTATACCACATGTTAGAGTTGGAAAACATGTAATTTAAAATTCTCTTGAAATTCATTTATATGATACCTATATGGAGGAATTAACAACTATGTTGAGTTATATTTATTTGGATCAAACGATATTTCAACCCACTCATATAATTCCTAGTGTCATTTTCACTGAAACATACCACCCAACTAACTATTTTCTCTAACTATAAGTGAATGATTATTGTCTAGTAGTATTCACTCAGATACTATAGTAGTAAAAACAACCACATCCATAGAGTAAGTATTATTCCTTTTCACAAACATATAACTATGGATGGAAAGTTCAATCATACATGAAGTATGGATCTAGAAAACATCAAAGGTCCCCTTTTTAGAAAAATTTCTAGTAGCCTCTACCTTACAAATAGGCTTTCAAAAAACCCCAAAAGAGAATTGAAGCACAATAATAAACAATCCAAAAATAAAGGAATCCCTAACCAAATTTATACTCTAACACTAATGAAGATTCAAGGTTTGGAGTTTTGGGAGATAAAGACGAAAATTATCAATATTTACACCACCCTCCAAGAATTGGTAAGTATGAACTCTGTAAATATACCTTCCCAGCCTACTGCAAATCCCAAGGGGAATTTCAGTGCCATCACATTGAGATTTGGTTAGCAAATGACTAATATATATTCACCTATCATTACATTGGGATTCACCTCAACTCTAGAGAAGCCCTATTTAAGAACAACTAATGAGAAATCAAAGGAGATATGAAAATATAAGAAAAATAATTGTATTTTTTCTCCAAAACTTGTCCATTTTCCTAATATATTTTTTAAACCCAAATAGATGGATGAAGTGGTGATAAAAAAAGAGGTTTGGGAAATATTCAATCGTGTTGAGATTAATATACCTCTACTTGAAACCATAAATAAAATATCAAGGTATTCCAAATTCATAAAAGAACATTGGAAAAATCAAAGATGGTTATATGGAAATGATAGTATCAATCTTGGATGGAATGTGTCAGCACTAATTACCCCAAATTAAGAATTTAAAACCAATTTCAAGGATCCAGGGACTTTCACCATCCAATGAACCATAGGGGAGATGCACTTTTATGATGCAAATTAATATTTGAGAGCATACATAAATGTGATGCATCACACTGTATTCCATCCTTTAATGTTTTTTTTATTGAAGCCTAAGATATTAGTAGTAAATATAGAAAATGGAGCCAAAACATATCCCATGGGATTCCTTGATGATGTACATGTTCAGGTACGAGACATGATCTTTCCAGTAGATTTCTATATTCTAAACATGGAGGTTGATAAGTTAAATTCTCATTATCCCATTAACCATTGTAGTCCCTTCCTCAAAACTAAAAAAACTATCATAAATGTTCATAAGGGTAAAATTTACATGGAGTTTGTAGATAAAAGTATGAAATTTAATGTTATAGACTCCATTAAGTACCCCTCAGTGCAGAATTCTGATTTTTTTATCTCCCATTTGGAACCACTATGTAAAACCCCCTTGGAATTTTATTATCCTATGCATAGAGAAATTAAGAGAACATGTTCTATTTTAATAACTAAGAGAAATTCCACAACTATTTCTAATCCACAAACTTATCTTATATATGATTTTAATATGGATTCATATTCTGATTTTGATCAAGTTCTCTCTGATTATGACTTCACAATTGAGTATCCTAATAGATTTGATACATTATTCTCTGATTTTGATGATTTCTATTCTAATACTGATTTTCATTGTCAACATATTTCATTTATTTCAATGTCTCCATCACCCCATTTATTGGAACTCAATCCATTACCACTAAATTTCAAATACTAATACTTATTAATTAGTTGGAGAATACATATTATCATTGCTAACAATCTCCCTTTTGAACATGAATAAAATCTTTTTAATATTTTGAGAGTGAACATAAGGTAAACTAGGTGTACCATGGATGACATATCTGGTATTAGCCCCTATATTTTTATAAATAGGATTATTTTGGTGGATGATTCTAAAATGGATAGGCAATGACAAATGAGACTGAATCCAACTATTCTGGAAGATGTTAAAAAATAAGTTGAAAATTTTCTCGAGGAGTGTATTATTTTTTCATTTTTTGGATCCCCAAATGGTAATTCTAATTAATGTTCTGCCTATGAAAAATATTCTTACCATTGTTTGAAATGAGAGAGAGGTGTTTGTTTTAATGAGGGCACAAAACAGTTGGCGAGGGCATATTGATTATAAGAAACTAAATAAATCCACTCATAAGGACCATTTTCCCCTCTGATTTATTGACCAATTGAATGAAGACTATCTAAGAAGACACAATATTATTTATTGGATGAATTTTCTATATATTATCATTTTTTATAGATCCAGGGGATTACGAGAAGACAAAAATAACTTATCCATTTGATGCATTTTCCTGTTGAAGGATTCCCTTAAGACTATGCAATTCCATCGGTACCTTCCAGAGATATGTGATGAGTATTTTTTAGATTTAATTAAGACATAAATTTATTTATTATATGGATGATTTAATAGTATATGGATATTCATTTGATGAATGTCTCTTTTGTTTGTTAAATGTGTTGAATCACTTCATTTAGTAGAATCTGATTTTAATCTTTGAAAAGATTCATTTTATGGTAGAGCATGGAATTGTGTTAAGGCGTGTAGTGTGAAAAACAGGAATAGAGGTTGATAGATCCAATGAGGATATTATTTCATCCTCACCATACTGTTCATGTGTGTAAGATTTTATATCATTCCTAGGGCATTTATGCTTTTATTAAAGATTTATATAATATTTTAGTAAAATCAATCAACCCATATCTTGGTTGCTTCAGAAAGATATTGATATCATTTTTGATGATTCTTGTAGGGTATCCTTCCATGAGATAAAGAAGTGTTAGACCAATCAACAAATTACACAACCCCATAATGGGACCATCCATTTTAGAATATGTGTGATGTGTCTAACATAAGGTTGGAGCTGTTTTATCATAGAGATTGCGAGGGTGTTTAGATTTTATTTCCTATTCATCAAGGAGATTTTATTCAGACCAATAAAAATACACAACCATATTAAATGACTGTCTTTCCTTTAAATTTACTCTAGATAAATTACATTCTTGTTTATTGGGTTATAAAGAAGTTTTTTTCTGACTATATAGCTCTAAGGTACCTCTTGAAGAAGCTAAATGGAAATTATATTTTTATCTGATAGATGATCCTTCCTCAAGAATTTGATATTATGATAAATGAAAATAATGGTTCCGAAAACTTCGTGGCCAAATACATGAGTAGGATTACTCACACAAAGAAGGCTAACACCTTGGACCATGTACCACTTTATTAATCCTTCCTTGATGAGAATATATATTCTATATTAGGAAGAAATACGTTTTATGAGGATTTAGTGAACTACATTATTTCCTCTATAATTGCTACAAATTTAAAGAAACATCAAGTAAAAAAAACTTAAAGAGCGAGTCTAGGTTCTATGTGTGGGATGATCCCAACCTCAGGTGCATGTGTACTGGCCAAGTTATTAGTAGGTGTGTTCCTGATCATGTGTTTGAGTGTATTTTATACTATTTTCATACACTTTCTTGTGGTGGAAACCTGGGACCCCAAAGAATATCAAGGAATGTCTTAGACTCTGGATTATATATCCCTAGCTTATTCAATGATACTTATGGGTTTTGTAAGTATTTCTCACATTGGAAAAAGACAGTAAATATTTTGATGAGGCATGAGATACCCCAACAACCTATACATTTATATGAGATTTTTTATGTATGGTTCCTTTATTTTAGGTGTCATTTTCCAAGTAATTTTTTTTACATTATATTTATTGTTGATTACGTGAGTAAATTTGTGGAGGTCAAGGCCATCGGAACTGACGATTCTCATGTTACAATGGACTTTGTCAAGGCTCAAATTTTCAATAGGAGTAGAGTACCAAAGTCCATAATCAGTGATGAAAGGATACACTTCTTCAATTTTAATTTGTATCTCCTATTTATTATGAATGAGGTGACACATAGTACATCAACATCATACCACCCTCAAAAAATGTCTAGGATGAAGTTAAAAATTTAGAGTTAAAACAAATTTTGGATAATACCATATAGCTGAATAAGAAGGATTGATGAAAGAACCTGGATGATGTGCATTGGGATTATAGGACAGCATACAATACCCCAATCATTATTTCACCATTACATATTTTCTTTTTGGAGATCCTATTTTCTCCTCTTAGAAGTAAAGGATCGACCTTATTGGGAAATAAATAAATGAAACATCAATTTGGACAATGATGGAATTCAATGGAAGCCACAAATTCAAGAGTTTGAGGAGATTCACTAGTCATCATATGAGAACTCAAGTCTCAATAAAGAAATATCAAAAGAGGATCATGATTTAATGATCAATAAAATGGAGTTTCATGTTGGGGAGAAATCCCTTCTCTAATGTTCGGGACTAAATCTGATGCCTGCTATGTTGCATTTCAGATGGCCAGTTCCATATGTTGTGTCTAATTTTATTCCATATATTTTAGTTGAGATCTTCCAAGAGGAGACTAAGACTATGTTTGCAGTTAGTAGGAAATTTTTTAAGTAATACATTAAGGGACTTCCTATCGATGCGGTAGATTTAGTCACACTGCATAACCCAATCATCAATTGGGAATGTTAGGTTGTTCATAACCCTTTCAATTTTATATTTGTTGTCCTATATAAAATTCTACATTTCATTTGCACAAATCAACCCATAGGTTTACATTTAAGACAATGCAGTATTTATTGTGTGGGGTATGAGATAAAATTTTGAGGTAGCTATTTATTATTTTTATGTGTGTTTTGAGTGTGTTTTTTATTATTTTTTTGTTAAAATTTTCAATAAAATTAAATAAATATAAAAATAAAGAAACATATATCATGTAACACTCTCAGTTACCTATATAACATATGGAAAATTCATATTTTCAAAATTCATTGGTAGCACGATAATCATGAGAAATATTTCATCATAAAGGATTTATTTTCTATAAAAGATGTGGTCGTAGATGATATAATCGGTTCTGTCATTCTAAAACCATTTAGATTTTGACTCCATTCATCGTGATATTTGTTCATATTAAAATGTATCATTGATGTATCCAAATATATTTTCATGCAATGAAGACTTTTCATGTCTTTCCTACTCAATTGACGGTATATCTAGGTTAGGTAAAAAAATCCACCTTATATCAGTGGTCATTCCATACAATTGTTTCTCAACCGATTGGTTTCATTATTATAATAAATTTACCTCTATGTGTGCACCTTTTATCTGACTGTTTCAAGCATTAAAAAACAATAAAATAAAAAATATCAAATAAAAAAATTGGGGTTTTATCTTGGATAGGTCAATAAAAATCTTCTGTTACCTTAGATACTATTATAACTATTAAAATTAGTGTCATGGGGTGTTCAAACAGGCTTCATGAGATGAGTGTGTGATTTTTTTCGAGTGAGAATATTGAAAAATGAAAAAAAAATGATAAATGATGAGAGTGATGAAATATACAACACATGATGATATCTAGGTCCGGAACTCAAGTTTTGACTTTCGGGAATGCTTAAGTTTCTGGGATGTGAAATTTTATTTCTATGGAATGTAGAATGGGTTTAGTGAATTAAACCTAGTGTGAATAATTATTTTAATTTAACTGAATATACTAAACAATGTGTGGACATGTGAACATGAAATGGTTGGCACACACACATGTGGAATTAGTGGCATATTAGGCCCATGAAATGTTTTTCTATGATTAGTTTCATTAATCTCACTAGATTTTTTGGTATAATTTATGAGACAATGAATTAAATTTTTTTGATATTTAATGTTTATGGGAGTCTTAAATTTCCAATATTTTCAATATGGATTTGGTAAAATGAACATGTATATATCTTGTCACAATTTTTTTCGAATAAAAGATATGAGGTTTTTCCCAAGGGTGAAAAATGGTGAGTGTAGAAGAGTTGATAAAACAAAATTTAATTAAATATTATATTTATAATAAATTAAATAATTTCCTCATATTATGATAAATATTTTTATTTATAAAATATTTGCTATTAGATCATTCAATTGAAAATATGATGAAAATCACAGTTTTTTCCTATAATGTTCAATGTTGTATTTCATATATAAATATTTATTAGTGACTAATTTGAATGTAGTATTTTTAATGAGTTCCAAACATAATTATATACAACTTTCATTCAGGACAACTAAGATAGATTGTAGATTTTCGTGTAGTAAAAGGACCATGAAGTTAAAGATGGTATGGACTCTCCAGATTAGACACTACTTCAATATCTAGGCTATAACTTCTTCATATTTAATTTTATTTGACCAAAATTTGTAGAATATGTCTAGGAAAAAATTTATTAAAAATAATAATTCTATAAGGACAGATGGTTCACGTGTTTTACTGGTTAACAATGTAGTATAATGTGGATTAAAATATTTGGCCAAATTTCCCAATTAGCACTTGAAACCACTGGTAACCTAGCATCACATTCACTCTAAAAAAATTTATTTTTCTCATTTTAATGGTATGGGATGTGAATTAAAATATTATTTGTATATTAAAAGTCGTTATATACCATTTCTATTCACAATTGGTGGAGGGAAGCTGTTAATATGGGATCTTCTCCAAAAACATCTTCTTTTCCACTTCTTTGTTGTAATGTTTTTGTTCCTGTAATAAAATTATTTTTTTATCTTCAATTAATTATGTTTTACTAAATATTATTCTTTTATATTCATCCAATGTCGTCTAGAAAACAATATTATGAGTGATATTGTGTTATACCCTTTCTGAACATTTTCTCATACAAGCTTTTCTACGATGACTACACCGCCCAAAGAATAGAATTGATTTTTAGTAATCTATCTACCAATTACTTTATTCACCTTTTTATTTTTAATAAATGACACACATAAATTTAGTTAAAATGATATATTAATTGTTTTATAAATTTAAATTAAACCTATCATGAAATTGAACAATTAACACAATAACATGTGGGGTGAGATTTGTGTAAATTGTGAGATTGCAATCTTAATTAGTAAAACAAACCCACAGGTGAGGAACTTGTAGAGTTCAAATATAATCCCCAAAATCAATTAATAATTATTATATAATTTATTTATGTGATAATTTTTCAATTACCATAAGCTTTCAATAGAATGACAATCAAAGCAGTGTGTTACGATTGGATTTTCTGAAGTTATCCTAGGGTTTAATTCACTACATATTTGTGGTAAAGTTAATTCTCGTAGGGTATTGGGGTTAAACAATTTAGGTAAAATAATTAAGTGGATGTTAATTTAAATTATAATTAGTAATACGTAAGTGAATAGGTAAATTTAGATTCATTATTCCTTCTAAAAATATTTTCTAAAAAACATATTCTCATTGGGTGTTATTAAACAAATATTATAAGAAAAACTAAAACACAAAAATAAAATCTTATTATTGAATAAATATTCATATTTTATAAAAATAAATGAAATTGAAAAAAAATTATACATTGTTAAGTTATTTTATCTTGATTTTCATAACACCTTTTAGAAGTTGTTTTAGTTTCTACTACTTCGAGTGATGACCTTGTCTAGCCACTCTACTATACTTAAGTACCCAAAAAACAATAATTAGTTTGAGAGTGCCCACGAAAGATCAATTCAATAAACTAACCAAATAGATTAATAAGAAAAAAGAAGGATACATACATGAAACTGAATAAGTATTAAAAGTTTTAATTATTAAAAAACTAAATATTAAATACTTAACAATACTGATCTAGAATCATTCCATATTCGTATATACACATGCACACACACAAAACAACACAAAAGGGAACCAAAATTAAATGGTTACCATAAAATTACATGTGAATCGTGACCATTATATACTTATTTAACCATTTACAAACAACATTAACATACCAAAGGTAATAAAACTAGTCAAAGAAAAATGAAAATACACTGAATGGTGTATGCAGGTTGTGAGTGAAATAAAACTCTATAGATAAGAACCACATTGTTCATGTGATTTCTGTAGAAAGGGAAATTCATTTATAATATTTTTAAATAAAATAAAAAATTGGTTTACATTCAATATATATATATATATAAGATCTAACATCATAGTCATTTCATTTTAGTTTTTACTTTTTATTAAAAATCTCACTAATTTACTTTAAAAGAAAAAAATCACATGAAGACCATTTTTGTTGGACTCAATGCCATTTTATATAGAGGTACCACCATTAAATAAAATTCAAAATACACTTTTTAAATACAATATTTCCTAAAAATAAATTGGAATGTTTTTCAAAAAACAGTTCAAATGAAAGAAACACCATAAATTTAATCACCACAACCCATGTCACAAAAATTAAATGGATGAAATAGTTTATGACTTCCAATTAAACAAGGGTATATAATATAAATAAAGTTCAATAATATGATTTATCAAGTAAACATGTGCACTTCGGAAAAATTACATTAGTTGATTGTATACATGCTTGGGTGGGAACCATTTTTTTGATTATTGATGTGGTATTAGGTCCAAATCCACTTGTCTTCTCTTATCTAACCTCACCAATGGAACACCCCCTTTTTTAATTGATAGTAAAGTGGATCTAGTCCATCTCATTAGGACAAGTTAAAAATGTCTATTATCCCTCTCTATGATTCCTATGATCCCCATGCATGTCATGTAATAAGATGTGAGAAATAAACCAAGCCTATAAACAATATAAAATTAGTATATCTCACCTCACGACCTAAATCCTCACAAGAAATAGGCCCTTTCACAAGTAATCTATATCATAGAATCATTCCCTATATAACAACACTTCCCTTTATTACACACTAAAACATGATTTATTACAGAAACATTACTTGATAAAACTTAGGATATCTATTGGTCTATTTTCTTTGGGACTTAGGATCATTAAATAACAACATAAAATATAAAATACATCATATTTATTAAAAACCTCTTTTTCATGACCACTATATTCCTTCGTACTTATCATTGCATGGAATAACATGAGGACATGAATAAGAAAAGTGTGAGCTATAAAACCACGTAAGGGAGTAAACAAGGAATAACATGATGATTATAATACATGTTACACAATAGACATATCAATGGAGAACAAGAGAAACATGAACATAAAGGCATTATAAAGTATGATAATCATAACATGGAAATGTGGCAACCACAGTTAAAATTTAATTAGCATGAGCCAAGGCTCATTGCACATGAAGCATGAGTAAACCCTCATTGCACAAGAAGAACAATTAAACACTTGCTGAAATTTAATTATCATGAGTCCGCACTCATTGCACATGAAGTTTCATGATACTATACTTCACCCAATGCATTGGAGAGCTATCAGGGAGCACCCTTTTTAAACATTTCATTTCATGAAAAAGTGTGCCACATGGATCATGAAACATGGATTCATCGTCATCATTTATTCCAAGATAATGGGATGTGTAATAAATACATGATGATTTATAATCAATAAGTAAATGTGAATAAATTTTAATACCCTTTATAGAGAAATTGGAATGGTATTCACTACTCAATGACATTGGCTTTGAAAATCATAGTGCAATTTCGGCATTATAACGGCATAAAATAAGAACGCCTAAAAAATGGTGGATGAGAGGGAAAAGGGTGTATCATCATCATTACATGAAATTTATAGTAATGGGTTCATATAGATACATGTCTCAACAAATGTAATTGAATTTAGATGCATAATACAAAATAATTGCTTAGATGTAAATGAGGAGAGAGAAATCCCTCACAGAATTTCGGCATGGTAATATGTGTACATGGGAGGCATTAATGAGATTTAAAGGGGTCTCCCATCATCCAAACATAAATAGGGATGTATGGGGAATGTGGGAAATTATCGCCCAACATTTTTAATTTAAAAATAAAGGGCATAACAACTTAAAGAAAATTGGACGAAAATGAGAAAAGAAGAAATCCCTTACTTGAAAGTGTGCTTCCAAAGGCTTCGGAAAGGCTTGAGAGAGGATTAATGGGAGATTGGGGTGCCTTGGGAGATTCTATATAGTGGAGGGAAGAGGATAGATGAACTCTAAAGCCTTTTATGGAAGAGGATGTGGGATCTTGGGTGGGTTTATATAGGAAAGGATTAGGAATACATTATTATTAAGGTTTCAAAAACCACACATTAAAATAATCAAAACCACAAACCTTCTCATGGATTTCGCATATGGTTTTTTCCAAAGGGTAGTGGAAAACAATATTTTATGACGCTAATGGCCGAACTTCTTAAAATAATAGGGTTTCTTATATGGTGGTGAGCCACACTCTCAAAGAAAACAATTTAAAAACAAAAATATTTTATAAGTCTTGGAAGGTTCACTAAAACTTTGTAAAATAAATAAACAAAATCTAAACTCACATTATATTAATTTTAAAACATATATTTTCCAAAAATCATGTTTATAGAATTTTATTACATCACTATTGAGTCTTTATGATGTCATAAAACACATTATATATTTAAACGATGTTTAATTTTAACCCCAAAAATTGATTGTCTCATAAAATTATGAAAAATTCACAATTGGATAATTTCTACATCCTAATTCAAAAAATAATATTCATTTTATGTAAATTATTTTATAAATATTAGATTTATTAATTTTAAAATATAAAAAGACATTTATAAAAAATTATTGGGTTTTGACAAAAAATTCTTTCAAACCATAATAAAAATTACAATTTCATTCATAAAATTATATGATAATTTATATTTAATAAAAAGTAAATTAATAATAAAATATTATTAAAATATTATTTAATTCAAAAATCCATTAATTCATCAGAATAGATTTTTTAGTTAAATATTTACTAAAAATACTATTTGTGCATTAAAAACTATTTACAATGTAATAATTATAAAATGAATGCACATTCATTATACATAAATAATGTACATAGCCATAGTGATAGGGTCTTGTTACATAACCCCTTATAACACCTACCTATGTCTGAAGGGTATGGTGTGCGATGGTGACAAAATCTTGGTGTGGCTTAGATAAAATCACTCCGGTGGTAATCTCTATTAACATCCACTTCTCCTGTAGTCAGTTCTGCTCAAGTTTAACGTGTTCATGCTCGGCTTGGGCTTGGTCAAGAAAGAAGAAAAATGATGCAACCTCCGTTCCAAGCTCTAAAAAAGGGGCTTCGTATGGGTAAAGTCTGCTGGATTAGGCCATCGCTTCCTTTTTCTAATTAATTTTTATTTGTTAAAGGCAATATTTAAACTAATCATGTGATCACTATTCAAAGGCTATATTAGCAATGGTCAAAATTCTTAATATTATTTCAAAATAAAACCATATAAGTGCATACATTTCACATAACCATAAGAAGACATTTTAATATACCATGTGGAATTTTCATTAATGAATTTTTTGGTCGTTACAATCTTCCCCCCTTAAAATATTTTTCCCTGGAAATTTCATTTTCCCACACTAAAACAGATGTGGGTAACTCTACTTCATTACTTCCTCTGATTCTCACTTCGCTTATTCAAACCATTGGTTTCTCCACAACACCTTGACGAGGGGCATTGTCTTATTTCATATAACTTTTTCTCTACAATATAATATTTTCACTGGTTTCTCCACATAAGAAAGATAATCCTATTGTAGTACTACCTCTGAAGAGAGTACATGTGAAGGTTCTGGTATGTACTTACATAAGAGTGATATATTAAAGACATCATGTACTTTGGCCATGGTAGGTGGAAGTACTAGTTGATAGGCCACAACCCTGACACAATCAAGTATATATAAGGGGCCGATGTACCTAGTACTTAACTTCCTTTTCTTTACAAACCTCATGACCTTCTTCTATAGAGATATGTGTAGAAATAACATGTCTCCAACGTTAAACTTTAGGTCTCATTGATAGTTATCTGCATAATACTTCTGTCGACTCTGGGATACCTTGATATGATGCTGAATGGTTTTCACCCTCTCCACCATTTCTTCGTCCTTTTCTTTTCCAAATAGCTTACACTCACTGACCTCATCCCAGCATTCTGGTGTTCTGCACCACTTCCCATATATTTCTTCATAAGGTTCCATTCAGATGCTCAAGTGGAAACTGTTATTGTAAGAGAATTCGACCAGTGGAATATGTTGGTCCCACCCTCTTTTGAAGTCTATATAATATGATCTTAACATATTCTCTAGTGTTTGAATAGTTTTCTCAGATTGGCCATCCGTTTGAGGATGATAGTCCGTACTAAAGTTCAGTTACGTATCTAGAAAATGTTGGAGACTCTTCCCAAACATAGTGGTAAATCTTAGATCTTTACCGGATACAATAGATAGTGGTACTCCTTGCAGCATTACCACTTCCTTAATATATATATATATATATATATATGTACCAGTTCATCCAAAGAGAAATGCTCCTGAATTGCAATGAAGTGTGCAGGCATTGAAAGTCATTCCACCACTACCCAGATTGCATTGTTTCCTTTGCATGTCTTCAAAATTCCGGTGACAAAGTCCATGGTGATGTTCTCCCATTTCCATGCTATTATGGGAAATGGTTTCATTATCTCCTTATACTTATTCCTCTTTGCCTTCACTTGTTGACACACTAAGCAAATTGATGTATACTCAGCGATCACCTTCTTCACATTATCCCACCAATAATGCTCTTAGAGATCTCGATACATCCTTTAGTTTCCTGGGTAAATAGAGAAATTTAAACTATGTGCATCATCCAAAAGTTACTTCTTCAGTTCTGGACTTGATGGAACACATATTTTTTTTTAAATTCTCTCAATTCCTTCTTCATTAACATTTTACTCTGAGGATTTTCCTTTTCTAATAGCTTCCAATTTCTTATGAATTCCAATATTATCCTTTTGATCATCCATTAACTTTTCTAAAAGGGATGGTTGAGAAATCATTTTTGAACGGATTGATGATGTTCCCTTCTTTATGATTCCCATGTCCATATTTATCGAATCTAAAAATATTGGATCCTTTTCAATTTTCATGAATGATAGAATCTATGGGTCCTTTCTACTCAGATAATCTGCCACCTTTTTCTCTTTCCCAGGGTTATAATGAACTGAGCAGTCATTATCTTTGATCAGCTCTAACCATCTTTGTTGGCGCATGTTCAACTCTTTCTATGAGAATATATACTTGAGGATTTTTTGGTACGTATATATTCCACACATCTCCCCATGGATTTAATGGAGAAAAAAATTTAAAGAGAAGATCACTGTATCCAACTCCAGATCATGTGTTGGATAATTTTTCTCATGGACTTTAAATTTCCTTGAAGTATAGGCAATGACATTGAAATTTTTCATCAACACAAATCCCATGCCCTTCTTTGAAGCATCTCTGAATACCACAATAAGTTCTACACTTATGGGTAATGTGAGTACGAGCGCAGTGATAAGCCTCCTTTTCAACTCCTTAAATCATTCTTCACATTCATCACTCTAAGAAAACTTTACTCCCATCCGAGTTTTCTTGGTAAGAGGTTTGGACAATCGTGAAAAATTTCTCACAAATCATTGATAATATCCAGCTAACCCCAAGAAGCTATATATATCTGTTACCGATGCTAGCCTTGTCCTTCCCTCTTTTTCAGATATCTTGAAGGGATCCACAT
Organism: Viscum album; assembly: GCA_963277665.1. NCBI lineage: Eukaryota > Viridiplantae > Streptophyta > Magnoliopsida > Santalales > Viscaceae > Viscum > Viscum album. Next base: position 1,922,180,528 of record OY728159.1, read on the forward strand.
ATATCCCATTTTTTGTGATGATATGGCCCAATAATGAGACCTCCTTCAACTAGAACTCACACTTAATGTAATTTTCATAGAGATTCTCCTTTATCAATGTTTCTAGTATAGTTCTTAGATGCTCCTCATGATCCTTCATGGTTTTGGAGTATATTAGAATATCATCTATAATGACTACCAAAATATTTGTCAAGGTAATATCTAAAGACTCTATTCATCAATTCCATGATGATTGCAGGATCATTAGTGAGTCCTAAAGGAATTACTATGAATTAATAGGTCTTGTATCTTATAAGAAAATCAATCTTGTGGTTATCTTCCTTCTTCACCAATACATGATAATATCCTGACTGAAAATATACCTTGCAGAAGTATTGTGCTCCACATAGCTGATCGAACAAGTCATCAATTTTTGGGAGGGGATAATTTTTCTTTATCAAGATTTTTTTAAAGTCACAATAAACGATGAAAATGCGCATTTCCACATCCTTCTTCTCGATGAAGAGGTCAGGTACACCACATGGTAAAGTAGTTGGGCGTAAAATCCCTTTATCTAGATTCTCTTGTAGTTGTTTCTTCATCTCCTCTATCTCCATAATAGCCATTATGTACGGAGCCATTGATATTGGCAACGCCCCAGGTATATGATAAACTGAGAATTCATCATCTCTTCTAGGAGGAATACATGATAATTCCTTGTGAAACACTTCAGCGAATTCCCTCACAATAGGCATGTATTCAATTATGGTTTCCTCCTTAGAATCAATCATCTAAGGAAGATATGCATTCTCCTAGGGCATTAATATCCACACTTGATATGATGGAGATAAAGAAGATTCTTCTTCCTCCTTAAATTTGTACATAATCAGGGGTCGATTCCCAACATGGAGAGTTATTTCCCTCTCATGTCAATTTATGTTGGCTCTATATAAGGACAGGAAATCTGTGCCATGAATTGCATCAAATTCTACCCGAGAGAGTGTGAAGAGGTTTTCCGAGATTATAAATCCACCGATTAAGACAATGGAGGAGTTATATTCATGGGATGAAATTATTACACCATTTTTCGTACTCACCGACATATTTTCTTCCATGATTTTTCGTGGTGTTGGTATTATTATACTAAACTTTTGTGATATAAAATAATGCTTAGAACCTAAATAAAAATTATGTTCGCTATTATTGAATGAATAAATAGTGTACCTATCACCACTTCATTTTAGAGGTTCACTTTAGTAGTTGTGACAGAAAAAGGTCACCTTTTCTACCTTGGACGTAACACCCCAATCATCCATGGTACGCTCCTATTTGAATAATAGAGCAGCGTGTGTTATACGCAACCTCGAGTTCTAACACACCGCGACCAATAAAAGTAGCAGTTATGAATAATTATACCCACTTTCTGAAGTTATATAAATTTTATATTTCAAAATGGAATTCATTTTTGGATTCAGAATATCAAAATTATCCTATGTTTAATTTTAGGTATTTTTCTGAGAACATCCATTTTTTGATGAATAGTGAAAAATACTTACAAAAACTTTTTTTAATAAAAATAATTTATAATGATAAATTATACAATTGAGTGGTTATAAAGTGTAATTAGAATATATTTTTACCATTTTATCTAATGGTGGTCATTATAATTAATTTCACTTTGAAATTGGACATAAACAATTGTCAATCTTTAGATTGATATTCTTTCTTAAAAACACGCTATTTGTTGTGACAGCGGGAATTTGTTATTTAATTAATTAATTCAACTTATATGACTTGAATTTTGTAAAATAGACATCATTTTTGAATTAGGAATATCAAATATATCTTAGGATTAATTTTTGGTGTTGTTATGAAAAACTGTGATTTTTTATGAATAGTGAAACCACTAAGTGGTAGTTAAAAAACTAATTTTTCGTTTAAATGAAATTTTACCACCTATTTGATTTTAATTTCAAAAATACATCATACATGGTTGTAATTAGGAATAAAAATGTGGGTCAATGGGATTAAAATAATTTTTTGGTGAATAGTAACTTTTAAGTTTTATTAATCGTGATTAAAGGTTATTAGTGAAATTTAAGGTAAAAATGATATTATAAAAATATGAAAATACCTTTAAACTTGTCCTACACTTATTGGATGAGTAATTTAAGACCATGATGATCCATGAGTAAACTTGGGGATCCCATGGAGCCACATGGGTCAGAAAATGACATTAATAACTTTTTATTTAAAGTAAAAATAAAATTGTCACAAACATGTGTTTTTTTACTAAAACAATTATTACATTGGGTTATATAAGTTAACATTTCGACTAAAAATATTAATTGGAAAGCTAAAAATATTTCCTAAATCATGGTATTTTTTTTATTATTTTTAGACATTAAATAAATTAAATTTTTATGACACCATGATGATGCAACAATTACCTCATTAATTAACTATTCAAATTAAATGAAAATATAATGTAAAATATAATACATGCATTTGTCAAAAAACTATTTGATGAGTAGATTTATAACCCTTATCTCCTTATCCTTGAAATATATAATTTTTTGACCTTTGGAATCCTAAAATCACTTCCTAATAATATAACATTTCCTGACTTTCCAAGAGTGCCCCTCCTCTCCTCTTATAAAAGCCCCCAACCTCTACCACCTTATTCACACCATCAAAAAACTTTTGGCTCGGCCAAACTCTGACCAAATACTCTCTAAAATTCCATATCTTACTCCTAGAAGTCTCATTTTGTTCATAATTCTTCCCAAGTAAGCTTTTGGCTCAAATAAAAAAGAGGTACCCGATTTTAAGGTAATGTCTTCTCTTACGTTATTTTGTTTTATTTTGCTTCTCCAAACCCTTAAAATATTTTTATTACATTATTTTGTAACAACACCAGTATCTATAATATACAAGGATTTTTTTATAATAAGTATTTGATATACACTGGCACACACCTTCATCTAATGGTTAAAGAAGATATAGTTTCTGTGGGTGGCGAAATACTGCCTCACGAAATGATGATTGTTCAATATTCTTTTAACACCTCTAATGGTGGCCATTTTGATGAAACTATTTTAATATATGATATATATATTATTTTTAAGTTTTCCTTATGATTCTGTATTTCACATTTATGGCATACCTTTATGATTTTCGTTATGGGTAAACGCGATAAATTCATTTTAGGATGTGTGGACTACCGCCCCCTCAAAGTGATTTGAATCATTAATGCCATATGGGGGATGTATAAAGGATGCAGTAAATGATATTATATATGATATCATATTGGAATTATAATACACCTTTATATAATTATGTTTTCATTCCATTAAATATGAAATATAAATGAAAGTAGCGTTCATGCGTACGTAAGGCTTACCATCTCCATGAATGGTGCATCTCATTTCTTACCTCTAAATGTTACGTAATATTATTAATGAATGTATATAATGGATATATATGATATATATGATATCTACATCATGAATATAATTCTGTATATAATGTATATTTTACCACATGAACAACTAGTAATTATAAGAAGTTTATTTTTGACTCAAGTACCAAAGATCGACAAAACGACCGTTATTAACATAAATAATTACATAATGTTCATAACATGGTAATGAGTGATATAAAAGGAATAATAAACTTGAAAAAGGTTCTTAATAAATTATTAATTCACTATAGTTTATTATTCAAGAGGTTAAAGAACGGTCGAGTCAAGTCGAACACAAGTTAAGGGAACTTCTTAACCCAATTCCCATTCTTTGGGTTGAACCTATCGTTCATATTTATGTTGTTCATTGATTATGTGAGAAATTAATTTTTATATATTATAATGTATTTATACTTTCCTTATGTGAGCATATAGTGAATACAAATGAGTGATCTATTTAATTTACAAAATGATCTTTGTAAAGGACTTCGTCTCAATCTCCATTCATTGAGGCATATTTTGTTTTATACACAAATTTCATTTATACGGTGTATAAACCCCTTTGAATTTTATTTTTATTCAAAAGGAATATTTTTATACCAAGCATTTTCACTAGACTACAAAAGGAATGTTTGGTCTTACGTTTGCGGTGACAATGACTTTTCCACCGTCGTGACTATTATTTGAGTTTCGATTTCCTCTACAAGCCATAACTTTTTTTAATGAAAAATAAATACCATGTTTTACTTTTCTTTTATTTTGGTATTGAAAATGGTTTTGATAATGTTTTTAATATATCAATGTGTTGTATTGATATCTTTTGATTGATATGTGGAAATGTTATGTTTCTTTATGCATGTTTTATGTGATATGATTATGTTATGGATTATGATATGATTAAACCTGTTCATATGAGGAATTCATTGGACTTAATAAGTGACGGGTGGAGCCAGTTATAGCTCTTCGATGCATCTGCAGGTCTAATGAGACAAACTAGTGTGTTGGAATGAGGCCATGACAAAATCTTATTTGTAGTCTTGGCACGAGGCCATGGCTACATGGTTATGATAGTATGGCATTAGGCATTCCATAATTATGAAAGTGGTTACTGATATTGCATGTGATTATTAGACTAGTAGAATAACCATGTGAATAAGTAAATGGCATTATTTCATTTTACTTTTTCCATATTACACTGAATTTCAACTTTAAAAGGCTTTTGTTTTAGTTATACATTTCCTTAAATGTTAATTTTTATTTATGAAAGCTTCCGCAATATTGTTAACCTTATTGGGCATCTGAGCTCACCCATTTCAGTTTTTAATTTCTCCTGGATGTGAAGAAGTATTTTATGAATGACCTGATGGAATAATATGAAGGGATATGAAGACAAGATGTTGTTGTAGTTTTTTATTACTTTATTATGTAATGTAAAACTTATGAATGTATCTAGTGTTTCAGGGCTACTAAAATAATCGGTCTTTAGAGACTTGATCTTTTTTGATCATGCCAATGATACATAATAATGCACCGACTCAGGGTAACTGGGGTCGGGGTTTTATATTGGAGGTTGTTCGTTGCCTCCAAAAACCACTGCCCTAGGGTACTGGTTTGGAAGATGCCCTGGTTCTTTGCACTTGAAGTAATGGACAACAAGTTGAGATTCAAACGGAGCATTCCTCTCCACTATCACAACCACGGGTTTTTCATGTCGGTATTTAATGGATAGGTTGCCTTATATTCCAAACCTAAATCATTTCCTTATACCCTTCAGGAAAAGTTTGGGGTGCTTCTTTCTGCACGTTTTGCTATTGGGGTGCTTTATTTTCACAGCACCATTGGATTTATCCCAGACTACCAGAATTGAATTCCACCTTATGCTTATTATCACCATAATGACCTTGAGGTTATTAGATCTCTATTTAAACCTTTAGGTAACATCAGACAATTTCAACATTGCTATCGAATTCATGGATCTTCAGGGCGATCCGTAGGCTAGGTTTCAGCCCACCAAACAAGTGGTCAACATTGCATTCGAGGGTAACGACAAAGCCAGAAGCGTATCGCACAAGCCTTGTGAAGTTTTACTTGTACACTCTGACTGATTCATTGTATTTTTACATAAGGGAATGGAATTCCCTTTCCATCTTAAGACAGAGGGTGTGTAGAAAATATTTGTCAAAAAAATATTCAGGAAATCCTTCTATTCCAACGCCACGATCTCCTCCTCAGGCTTTCTATTTTTCATCAATGTCCACCATTGATCGGCTTCACCCTTAAAATGATAAGTAAACAGAAGAACCTTCTCATGTTTGGAACATTTAAGGATGGAGAATATCATTTCAATGGAGTTAATCCATTGTTCATCGATTAAGGGATCAGATGATCCACTAAAAGTAGGAGGCCTTTGTCTCCTGAAGCACTCAATAGTGACCCGTTCTTTCTTGGGGAGGGGGAGGGGGGTTAACGTTCCTCTTGATCTATGTTTCAATTCAATTCTAGATTTAACTAAGAGATTATTGTAACAAAGATCACAATTCCCACTCCCATCAGATTGGGCATCTCATTGGAATAGTCATCACATTGGTCTTCACATCGGTTGCTAGCCCGAGTCCTCCTATTAGCGGACATTGGTTGTAATAACAGGAAAGTTATGGGTAACACATAAAGGGTAATACAAAAATAGATGACTTATAAATTGCTAATATTTCATAAAATTATGAATCCATTGGATTCAATCAATGTTTTCCGTGATCTACTTTCTAACATATATTTTTAGGGGAATTATTTTATTCCTATAATAATGGTTCATACTAAGCTTTTGGATTTACAGATGCATATTGATTATCCACTAAATGAGGCTAATATTCATTGTTAATATACATAATTTTCATGTTCTTTGTTATTCATAAACACCATTTTAGTGCATTTTACACTTTGAACTTCATTTCACATTATGATTGTAATACCTTCTTGAAATGCACTATTATGTGGTACATTTTTGAACATCATTTAAAGTACCCAATGATTCATATGATTTTAAGGAATTGAATTTTACATATTTTAATTTGATATTTTTTTAAATTGATCTACACTTAAATATGAACATGTTTGATTCAGGGATCAGTGGAGAATTCATGGAGGATGATGGAGATATTTGGCAATGAAAGGAAGCAATTCTGGAGAAGGCAGATTGGACACCAGCCCACTGATGAGACTGTGGAGCCCAACATACAGGCCCAATAAATCCCAAATTTCATGGGAAGCTAGAAGACATGTATAGTAACAAATCTCTTTTCAGGAGTTAATGCTAATTCGGCCTCCATGTTGGCCATTTAGTCGGCCCAATTAGAGATAAAATTCTAGGTCAGATTCTGAGGCCCAGAAAAACTGTCCACTACTTCGATCATATCTCGGAATCCACAACTCAAAATGGGCCCAACATTTTCAGGAGGTTATAAGACATCCGGAGCTCCATTTTCTTCTTCTATCTCCCACCCTGATTCGGCCGTCTTGAAGGTCTTCCAGACGCGTCTGTTCGGTGAAGTAAAGCTGGCTGCCACCTCGGGTCAAACGTGGAAAAGTCCAAATTCCACAAGCTTTCCACCACCTATATCCTAGAAATATTAATTAAGATGCTTTTTACTGTTGGTGGTTCGACCCAACGCTCCCAAAATTCTTATTTAAGGAAGTGGTGGTGAAGGAGTTGAGGATCTTGGATGCTTTGTTTAATTGTAATGTTATGCTGCATTTTTGTTGCCTCAATTTTGTCTTTCACATGTAAGTTGTTCAATTCACTTTAGTTTCTTAATAAAAGTTCTTCTTATACTCTTATTCTGTTGTTCTTAATATCACTTTGATACCGTTGGATCAAGGTGTGAATTTATTCATACCAACCCTTGTGAAATTATTCACACAACGGTGGAGTGATCATTTTATTTTTGTTGTTTTCTTTACTTCTCCATTTCCTCCCTTATGAGTCTACTTTCCACTTCCATTGAAACCATGGGATCAATGGAGGACTAACCCACTTATGGGTTGATCCAAGGGAGTAGCAAGGGGCGGGATTGGATGTTATTTATCACCTAATTAATGTATAATCACTTCTTTAATTGGGATTTTTATTTGATGATTTTTAAACTCCATCGTCCTTGTTGAATTTAAGGCCACACACTTCAAGTACTAATACGATCCTTTACCTTGAAGTGCTCAAAACTTTGATCCTTCAAGTGTATAGGTGATTAGTATTAGAGGGCGTAGGCATTAAACCAGTAAGTGATGATGTTGTTTTATCTCCTTAAATGAACCCATCTCAAATTTAAGAAATTGAAATCATTAAAAAAAATACGTCCAATCCACCCCGAGTGATAACCTAGGATCAACTCATTCTTTAAAATTGAATCCACTTAAATATTTTAGATATCTTAAAAACCCATCCAAAATAAATCCAAGTTGGCCACTTCATAGCCAAAAATCCATCCCTTAGGTTGTGTGTCTTAGGTATCTTCTTAGGTCTATGTGGAATCGACAACCTAAGCTACACTACAAGGACCGTTCTACCCTTCTTCTCTTGGGTAAATTTGGGCGTGAACCAAATTTTGGCACCGTTGCCGGGGACCAAGTAAGTACCTTAGATCCAAAAAAAACCTTCTTTCCTCACCTCCATTCTTCTACTCTCACCCAAGATCTCTTATCTTGTCCCTTTCTCGCTTTTTTTGGCGCTTGTCCGGCTACACCCGTGATTTCTCAAACAGACTAGTTAGGGTGGAAAGTCCTAGGATAGGGGAGTCAAGTGAATCTAAGGGATTGTTTAAATCAGATTCAAATATTCTTGAAACCCTAAAGTCAGAACTTGAAACAAGTCCAATGGAGGGTCATCCACAAAATCAAATTGTAAACCCTGGGGGGAATCAAATGGGAAACCAAAACCAAGAAGCTCCAAACTTAGGGAATGTAGTTGATCAAACAATGAACGACTACCTCACTCCAGCTTGGACCAATGCCCCCTCATGCATTATACATAATTCCATAGGAAACACCAACTATATATTCAAACCCCATGTCCTAAACCACCTTCCAACCTTTCATGGGATGGAGTCAGAAATGCCATACCTTCATGTCAAAGAGTTCAACGACATTGTTGAAACCATGTGTCCCCCACATCAACTAGAATCCGCTAAGACGAGGCTATTTCCTTTTTCATTAAAGGATCGAGCTAAAAATTGGCTAAACAACTTGAGACCTGCATCAATCCACTCTTGGGACCAACTGAAAAGATAATTCTACAACAAATACTTCCCTCATCACAAAACAATTGCACTTAAAAAGAGCATCCAAAACTTTTTTGAAAAAGAGGGAGAGTCATTCTATGAAACATGGGAGAGGTTCAAAGACACCCTAAACATGGTTCCACACCATGGGTTTTCCATTCCTGAACAAGTGAGAATTTTCTATGAAGGGTTGGGTCCGGGTAATAAACAATTCATTGACATGATGTGTAATGGAACTTTTAAAAACAAGGCCCCAAATGATGCTTACGAGTATCTGGAAAGTCTGGCTGAACAAAACCAAACTTGGGGAACATCACCTTATTCTGAAAAGCCACAAAGAACCACTGGAATTCACACACTTTGAGAAGAGGAAAGCCTTAGGGCTAAACTCGTAGCACTCTCTAGGAAGGTTGAAGAGATAGACCTTAGGAAAGTCCATGAAATCCAAAATTTAGACCTTGTTTGCACCATTTGTGACAAACATGACCATAAAACAGACAACTGCCCAACCATTCCATCCATCAAGGATGTTCTTCTAGGAGGACCCCCAGTAGAAGTCAATGCCATAAACTTTCAAAATCCCCAATACCAAAACACCTTCAATCCAAGGTACAATGACCACCCAGGCTTCTGATGGAAGGATAAACCAACCTACTCAAGCACCAACCCAAACTGTTCCACAAAGCCTACTAGAACAACTGTGAAAAAAATGGAGAGGATGAACTCGGAGGTATCTTCCCTAAAACAAGAACTTCAAACCATCAAAACAGGAAAGGCACCCATGCCTACTCAGGTGGTGCCGTCCTCAACTTCAAGGGGAGAGTCAAGTTGTGATCAAACCACTCATGAAAAACTAAAGGCTGTGACTGTTTTAAGAAGTTGGAAATCAATTGAGAAACCTGAACAACTAATTCAGAACCCACTTGAAGATTCAAACTTGGATGAAAATTTAAATGAACCACAAGATCAAACTGAAGAAACTGATAACAATGTGAAAGAAACAACTCTTCAACAAACAACCCCACAACCTGCACCATTTCCTCAACGCATGAGGGGGAAAACCAAACCTGAACTGAGTGAAACGTTGAGGGAAAAATTTTCACAAGTCAAGTTGAACATACCCCTTCTCGATGCAATCCAAACCATAACTGCCTACTCAAAGTACCTTAAGGACTTGTGCACTTTTAAAAGAAAATTTTCACATAAAAACCAAGTCCTTTTGGCTGCTAATGTGAGTACCACCATTCAAGGTACAATTCCTCCTATGTTGAAAGACCCAGGTTGCCCTTACAACAATGTTGAACTAGGAGAAAGAAAAATTGTCAAAGCCTTGTGTGACCTAGGTGCTAGTGTCAATCTCATCCCATATGTTGTGTACTGCCAGTTAGGCCTAGAAGAACTCCAACCCACATCTGTCACACTTCAACTTGTTGATCGTAGCATTAGGGTTCCAAAGAGGATTTGAAAGGATGTTCTGGTAAAGGTTGAAAACTTCATCTACCCTGCTGATTTCATTGTCCTTGAAAACCATCCAAACTTAGGAAATAAGGAACAAACCCCAATCATCCTTGTTCGTCCTTTCCTTGCAACAATCAACTCTGTTATTCGAGTTCGAAATGGGAACATGACCATCACCTTTGGGAACATGAGTCTAGACCTGAACATCTATAATGTAAGCTCACAAATAGGGGATGACGAGGATATTCATGAAGTAAACATGATAGGAAGCATTGATAATGAATCCATGGAACATCAATGAATATTTGATGAATGTTTAAGTCAGAATGAGATTGATTTCCTTTGTTCATATGAAGGAAGTTTATCTCCTTGGCTTGAATCATTTTCAAATTGCTCTTATGATGAAGTCTTAGGTCCAACAATCAGTGAAACCTTTCAAGAAACCAATTTCATAGAGACCCCTCTAAATTCCTTCCCTAAATCTGATCAAGCCAATCTAGTAGCTGAAACCTCTACATGTGAGGAATCAATCCTATCTGAGCCTCTAAAAAAGAAATTGATCTTGATCCAATGTCCCAATCTTCTGCTGAAATTTTGAACCAACCTGATCTTGAATTGAAGGAACTTCCTGCTGCACTAAAGTATGCCTTCCTAGGGGAAAATCAAACACATCCTATTGTCATTTCTTCTTCTCTTGAAGCCAATCATGAGAGGATGCTTCTAGATGTCCTTAGGAAGGATAAGAAATCCATTGGTAGGACCCTTTCTGATATTACTGGGATTAGTCCACTTATCGGGACTCATAGGATTGTTCTGGAATCTGATTCAAAGCCATGTCATCAACCTCAACGGCGACTCAATCCAAATCTCATGGAGGTAATAAGGAAGGAACTTCTGAAATTGTTTAAAGCTGGTATCATATATCCTATACCTGAGAGTGAATGGGTGAGCCCAATCCAAGTGGTTCCAAAAAAGGCTGGAATCACAGTGATAACCAATGAGGATGGAGAGATTTTTCCAACAAGGGTGAGTAGTGAATGGAGGGTCTGCATTGACTATAGGAAACTAAACTCATTCACCAAGAAGGACCATTTCCCCTTACCATTCATTGACCAAGTCCTTGAGAGAGTGGCAGGTCATGCCTTCTACTGTTTCTTAGATGGGTACTCAGGGTACAATCAAATTGAGGTCTCCCTAGAGGATCAAGGGAAGACTACATTCACATGTCCTTTCGGTACCTTTGCCTTCAAACGCATGCCCTTCGGGTTATGCAATGCCCCTGGAACCTTCCAGCGGTGCATGATGGGAATCTTCTCAGACATGGTAGGGGATTTTCTTGAGGTCTTCATGGATGACTTCTCTGTGTTTGGGGATACTTTTGAGGGATGTCTGCAGAATGTGGAGAGAGTCTTGTCAAGATGTGAAGAAAAAAATCTGGTCCTAAACTGGGAAAATTTCCATTTCATGGTTAAAGATGGACTTGTTCTAGGCCATTTGTTCTCGAGTAGGGGGATTGAAGTTGATAAAGCAAAGGTTGACATCATTCGTCACCTTCCATCACCCAAAACTGTCAAGGAAGTGAGGTATTTCTTAGGACATGCTGGTTTCTATAGAAGATTCATCAAGGACTTTAGTTCAATATCCCGTCCCCTTTGTGCTCTCTTAGTAAATGATGCTCCATTTGTTTGGACAGAAAGCTGTAAGGGTTCATTCTCAACCCTCAAATCCTCTTTCACCTCTCCTCCCATTATGAAATCTCCAAATTGGAACCTTCCTTTTGAACTTATGTGTGATGCCAGTGACTTTGCTGTTGGAGTTGTGTTAGGATAACGTTGTGATAAAACTCTTTATGTCATTGCTTATGCAAGCAAATCCTTAAATGATGCCCAAATCAACTACACCACCACTGAAAAGTAGTTACTTGCTATTGTGTTTTCCTTAGAGAAGTTTAGGTCCTACCTCTTAGGATCACCCATCACTGTGTTCACTGACCATTCTGCACTAAAATACCTCTTCCAAAAACAAGATGCTAAGGCTAGACTGATTAGGTGGGTCATTCTCTTACAGGAATTTGACCTCACAATCAAGGATAAAAAGGGAGTTGAAAATGTTGTAGCTGATCACCTCTCTAGGATGGAATTCAAAGACAACTCAAATCACCACTCTGTGTCTGATTCGTTTCTTGATGAACACCTATACTCTGTGAGTGACTGCCCTTGGTATGCTGACACAACAAATTTCTTAGTGACAGGAGTCATTCCAAAATTCTTAGGGACTCAAGCTCGAATGAAATTTCTTTCTGATGTTAGACACTATGTGTTTGATGATCCTTACCTCTATAAGTTCTGCCCTGACCAAGTCATTAGGAGGTGTGTTCCAGAATCTGAACAAGTGTCCATCCTTAAATTCTGTCACAGTGAGGCATGTGGAGGTCACTTTTCCTCTAAGAAAACATCTGCTAAGATTCTTCAATGTGGTCTTTTCTGGCCCACCCTTTCAAGGGAATTCTACACATTTTGTCAAAGTTGTCCTAGGTGTCAACAATTAGGGTCCATCACAAAAAGGAATCAAATGCCACTCACTCCCATCTTAGTGGTTGAAATATTTGACTGTTGGGGAATTGATTTCATGGGTCCCTTACCAAACTCCCGAGGATACCTCTACATACTCTTAGCTGTTGATTATGTCTCAAAATGGGTTGAGGCCATTCCCAAAAAATCCAATGATCATCAAACTGTGATTAGATTCCTAAAAGAAAACATATTCTCTAGATTTGGAATTCCTAGGGCTATCATAAGTGATCGTGGAACTCATTTTTGCAATCGTCCATTCTCATCACTCATGAAAAAATATGGAATTTCTAACAAAGTTTCCACTGCTTACCACCCACAGACCAATGGTCAAGATGAGTTAGCCAAACGTGAAATTAAGCAAATTCTTGAAAAAACTGTCAACCCATCTAGGAAAGATTGGTCTGAGAAACTCTTAGATGCTCTTTGGACCTATAGAACTGCATATAAAACCATTTTAGGAATGTCCCCATATAGGTTTGTTTATGGCAAATCATGCCATTTGCTAGTGGAGATTGAACATAAGGCCTTTTGGGAAAATAAGAAAATGGATTATGACCTCTCATTGGCTGGAACAAAAAGGAAATTAGATCTCAATGAACTGGAGGAACTAAGGATAGAGGCTTATGAAAATTCAAGGATCAATAAAGCTAGAGTTCAAGCCTACCAATCTAGGAATATCAAGGTCAAACATTTTGAACCGGGAAAACTTGTGCTCTTGTATAGTTCAAAACTTCATTTACATCTGGGAAAGTTAAGGTCTAGATGGTCAGGACCTTTCATAGTGCATCATGTATTCCCCCAATGGGCAGTAGAGATTCAAGATCCCACAAGTGGTCACATTTTCAAGGTCAATGGTCAAAGGTTAAAAACATTTGTTGAATCATTCAATAAACAGGAAATAGATGTTGAGTTAATTGATCCAATCTATGAACCATGAAAAAATTTGATAAATTTGGGATCTATGTCGGGCTAACGACGTTAAACAAAGCGCTGCACGGGAGGCAACCCGTGGTTTTTATGTTTCTAATCTTTCTGAATCATCTTTATTTTTCAAATAAGATTACTTAATCATTTTTATATTTAAAAATAACAAAATATACTTTGGACCTATTCTTCTATTATGAGTATCGATGGGTACGAAAGAGGAGCACCATATTCATCCGTGTCCCGTGGTGTGATCCTTGAGTAATACCTTACCCAGAAATTTAAAAAGAAGACAATGTATAATCAGTTTATTTTGTTTTTATTATTCAATAGGTTAAGAAAAAAAATATATATAATAATACAAAAAAAGTCCACTCCATAGGCCGTGGGGCAAACCCCGTCACAACCGGCGAAGCCGCGGGGACTCGAACACGGGACCGAAGGGAGACAGGGGCGCGCGCTTACCACTGACCTACGGCTTCTTGTGCTACCTTATTCTATAATTTTTATATATATTCTTATATTTTACTTCCTTTATTATATAAATATATATATATATATTGTTTGTTTTGTTTTTTCCTTTTTCCACTAGGGAACTTCGCAAGCGACATGGATATCAAAGGAATAAAATCGAGCGGCAAGAACTTCAAACTTCAACCACCAGGTGACTTCATTCCATAATCCTCATTTTCAATTTCCTTTTTAAATTTTTATTCCCTGCCTCTACTCCTTCTAATTTTTCATTTCTTCAAACACTGGGGACAGTGTTGTTTTATGTTGGGGGGGAGATAAAAAAAATGCTTTTGTGTCAAAAACAAAAATTGAATGATTTGAAAAAAAAAGTAAATGGAAGGAAAAATTCCTTTAACTTTGAACATGGTAATACACATTGCCCACTTTGAAACTGAATATCAAATAATTTAGCATGCCTTGATTCTTATTTTAATCCTTTTATAATTTCATGAGCATAGATTTTGGAAAGTGTGGTTGTCCAATGTGATATTTAATCGTTTATATTTTCATCCAAATAAAAAAAAATGCCACAATGCACGTCCTCTAGATTGTGGGGTACTAATTTGAATTTTTGGGGTCCCATAATAAATAGCATAGGATGGTTTTATTTTTATGAATAATATGAGTATTCAAAAAAAAATTAAAAAAATTATTAAAAAATAAAAATTTGCGTGTAGAGCAATGGATTGATAAAATGCGAGGCTTTCGGCACTTGGGGATCGTGACTCCAGAGTTGTCTAGCCCTGAGTTTTTCAATCTATCTCTATTTATGGTAATATGACTTTGTTTTTTATTAAGTTAACTCGAGACGATGCCCGAGTATGTGGGTTTCACTTGGTGCCCTAAGGCCTTTGAGTCTGGGAGTCATCGGCAAAGTCTTGCTACATGGGTTAATTTGATTAATTGCAATCTCAATTACTATAACAATATTGCAAAACAAAATCAAAAAAAAGAGGGATGAAGAATACTCATATTAGGATTAAATGTGATTCCACCTAGCGCTTCCATGATTTTCCCCTTGAATGAAAATGAACCCCCATATCTATTGTGATTCACAACACATCATTACACCTAATTGAGTTGGATGAAGAATGATGATGGATTTGATCAAAGGAATGGGCTTGGGATTGGGATATGCTTATGAAACTATCTCGTATTAAAATATTTTGATGGGTTTCATGATTTTTTGGTATAAGGTTTTTTGGTGATCATTGTGTATGAAAAATGTTTTGGAAAAGGGAATTCAAATTTCATTTTTGATGAGATATATTTTGCTCGGGACTAGCAAAACTCAAGTTGGGGGGTGTTATTAGCCACTAAATGAGGATAATATTCATTGTTAATATAAATAATTTTCATGTTCTTTGTTATTCATAAACACCATTTTAATGCATTTTACACTTTGAACATCATTTCACATTATGATTGTAATACCTTCTTAAAATGCACTATTATGTGGTACATTTTTGAACACCATTTAAAGTATCCAATGATTCATATGATTTTAAGGAGTTTAATTTTACATATTTTAATTTGATATTTTTTGAAATTGATCTACACTTAAATATGAACATTTTTTATTCAGGGATCAGTGGAGAATTCATGGAGGATGATGGAGATATTTGGCAATGAAAGGAAGCAATTCTGGAGAAGGCAGATTGGACACCAGCCCACTGATGAGACTGTGGAGCCCAACATATAGCCCCAATTAATCCCAAAATTCTTGGGATGCTATAAGACATGTATAGTAACAAATCACTCTTCAGGAGTTAATGCTAATTCGGCCTCCATGTTAGTCATTTAGTCGGCCCAAGTTAGAGATAAAATTCTGGGCCATATTCTGCGGCCCAGAAAAACAGTCCACTACTTTGATCATATCTCGGACTCCACACCTCCAAATGGGCCCAAATTTTACAGGCGGTTACAAGACATCAGGGGATCCATTTTTTTCTTCTATGGACCACCCTGATTCTGCCGTCTAGAAGGTCTTCCAGACGCGTTTGTTCGGTGAAGTAAAGATGGCTGCCACCTCGGGTCAAACGTGGAAAAGTCCAAATTCCACAAGCTTTCCACCACCTATAGCCTAGCAAAATTAATTAAGATGCTTTTTACTGTGGGTGGTTCGACCCAAGGCTCCCACAATGCCTATTTAAGGCATTTTTGGTGAAGGAGTTTAGGATCTTGGATGCTTTTTTTAATTGTAATGTTATGCTGCATTTTTGTTGCCTCAATTTTGTCTTTCACATGTAAGTTGTTCAATTCACTTTAGTTTCTTAATAAAAGTTCTTCTTATACTCTTATTCTGTTGTTCTTAATGTCACTTTGATACCTTTGGATCAAGGTGTGAATTTATTCACACCAACCCTTGTGAAATTATTCACACAACGGTGGAGTGATCATTTTATTTTTGTCGTTTTTTTACTTCTCCATTTCCTCCCTTATGAGTCTACTTTCCACTTCCGTTGAAACCATGGGATAAATGGAGGGTTAACCCACTTATGGGTTGATCCAAGGGAGTAGCAAGGGGATAGATTGGATGTTATTTATCACCTAACTAATGTATAATCACTTCTTTAATTGGGATTTTTATTTGATGATTTTTAAACTCCATCGTCCTTGTTGAATTTAAGGCCACACACTTCAAGTACTAATACGATCCTTTACCTTGAAGTGCTCAAAACATTGATCCATAAAGTGTATAGGTGATTAGTATTAGAGGTTGTAGGCATTAAACCAGTAAGTGATGATGTTGTTTTATCTCCTTAAATGAACCCATCTCAAATTTAAGAAATTGAAATCATTTAAAAGAAAATACGTCCAATCCACCTCGAGTGATAACCTAGGATCAACTCATTCTTTTAAATTGAATCCACTTAAATCATTTAGATATCTTAAAAACACATCCAAAATCAATCCAATTTGGCCACTTCATAGCCAAAAATCCATCCCTTAGGTTGTGTATCTTAGGTATCTTCTTAGGTCTCTGTGGAATCGACAACCCAAGCTACACTACAAGGACCGTTCTACCCTTCTTCTCTTGGGTAAATTTGGTAATGAACCACATATCCCCCTAGT
Organism: Viscum album; assembly: GCA_963277665.1. Taxonomy (NCBI): domain Eukaryota; kingdom Viridiplantae; phylum Streptophyta; class Magnoliopsida; order Santalales; family Viscaceae; genus Viscum; species Viscum album. Next base: position 1,922,197,783 of record OY728159.1, read on the forward strand.
GTTTTGTAAACAATAGTGCAGAAAGGCCTGTTTTCGTGTACCAGGATTCCCCGGGTCAATCCCGAAACTCCATGTCGGGGTTTTCACGCCTAAGTACATCCATGCCAGAGCCGCCTCTACCTGCTCGTATCCAGACAAGGATGATTTTTCTTGATAAACCACTTAATCAGTACTCACCAAAACATAGGGATATTTTTTTTATACTTATTCATTTCCATAAGGGTTTCACTACGGTTTTCTAATCCAAATCCCAAAAATAACTAAACCTATCCTTTGATACCAACTATAACAACCCTGCTCTTTATTACACACTAAAACATGATTTATGATATAAAATTCACTTGATACAACATAGAATATCGAGAGGTCTTGTTTCTTTGGGGCATAGGATCATTACCTAACAACTTAAAAAATGATATACAACATCTTTATTGAAAACATCCTTTACATGACCTCTACATTCCATCGTACTTAGCATTGCATGGGATAACTTGAGGTCATGCATAAGAAAAGGGTGAGCTATAAATCCTTGTAAGAGAGTCAAAAAGTTATAACATGAAGATTACAATACATGTTAGGAAATAGAAATATCAATGGAGAACAAGTGAAACATGAACATTAATACATGATTATATTTGATAATCATAACATGGAAATGTGGCAATAACCCTTAACATTGAATTAGCATGAGCCAAGGCTCATTGAACATGGATCATGATTAAACCCTCATTTCACATAAATAATGAGTAAACCCTCATTTCACTTGAATTACCATGACTAAACACTTATTTCACATGACGTATCAGGATACTATACATTACCCAATGCATTGGAGCGCTATCAGGGCACACCCTTCTTAAGCATTTCATTTCATGCATAAGTGTGCCACGTGGATCATAAAATAGGGATTCATCATAATAATTTTTTCCAAGATAAAAGAATGTGGAATAAATAAATGAAACTTTATAATCATTGAGTAAATGTGCATAATGGTCAATACCTTTGACAGAGAAATGGGCATTGTATTCACTACACAATGACATTGTCTTGGAATATCATAGTGCAATTTCGGCAGCATAATAACGTGAAATAAGAACTCATAAAAATGGTTGATGAGAGAGAAATGGGGGTCTCATCATATTTACACCAAATTGATGGTAATGGGGTCATGTAGATATATTTCCCACGAAATGTAATGGAATTTAGATGCATAATACAAAAGAAATGCTTGGATGTTAATTCGGGGAGAGAAATCCCTCAACGAATTTTGGCATGGTAACAGGTGTACATGGGAGGAATTAATGAGAGAGAAATGGGTCTCACATCATCCAAACAGGAATAGGGAAGTACTGGGAAGGTGTGAAATCATACCCCAACAATTTTAATTGAAAAAAGGGCATAAAAACTTAAAGAAAATTTGGCAAAAATGAGAAAGGAAGAAATCCCTTACATGGTAAAGTTCATCCAAAGCCTTGGGAAAGGCTTGAGAGAGGCTTCTTGGGAGCGTGGGGTGCCTTGGGAGGATTCTAGAGAGAGGAGGTCATAGGTTGGATGAACTCCAAAGGTTTTGAGTGAAGAGGAAGTGGGAGCTTGTGTGGTTTTATATAGGAAAGGAGAGGGAATACTTTATCATTTAGGTTTGGGACACCACACATTAAACTAATCAAAATCAGAAACTAGCTCATGGTTTTCCCCCTGTTTTTGGTGAAAGGGTAGAGGAAAACAAAATTTTACGAGTCCAATGGAAAACTTCTTAAAATAATAGGGTTGCTTCTGTGGAGGTGACTCACACTCTCAAGGAAAACAATTTAAAAATACCAAATGTTTTATTAGTCTTGAAGGGTCCACTAAAGCTTTCTAAAATAGAAAAAACAAATCTTAAAACACATAATTTTAATTGAAAAACATATTTTGGCCGAAAATTATGTTTATATTTTTTTATTACCTCAATATTGGGTCATTATGATGTCATAAAACACATTATATATTTAAACGGTATTTAATTTTTATGCAAAAAATCAACTTTCTCAGAAAATTATAAAAAAATCACTGTTGGATAACATTGACATCCTGATTCAAAAAATTAAATTCATTTTATCTAATTTTTTTTTTAAATATGTGATTTTTTACTTTTAAAATAAAAACTGTCATTTATCAAAAATTCATGGGTTTTTGACAAAAATAGCTTTCAAACCTTAATAAAAATTACAATTTCATTCATAAAATTATATGATCATTTATATTTAATAAAAATAAATTTAATAATAACATTTTATTAAAATATTATTTAACTCAAAAATCCATTAATTCATCAGAATATATTTCATAGTAGAATAAAAACTAAAAATACTATTTTTTCTTTAAAAACTATATACAAAATAACAATAATAAAATGAATGAACATTATTTATACAAATATAATGTACATAGTCATAGTGCTAGGGTCCTATTATATAACCCCTTATTACACCTGCATAATACTTAAGGGTAAGGTGTATGATGGTGACAGACTCTGGGGGTGGCTCAGATAACATCGTTCGGGTGGTAATCTCTATTAATTTACACTTCTCCTATATTCGGTTCTACTCAAGCTTAACGTGTTCAAACTCATCTTGGGCTTGGTCAATAGAAAATCCCAATGACGCCACCTCATTTCCAAGCTCCGAAAATTGGGATTAGTATCGGGAAAGTCTACTCGATGAGGCCATTGCATCCTTTTTTTGATTAACTTGGATTTGTTAAAGCCTTATATTTATACTAATCATGTGATCACCATTAATATAGAATATTAGCAATGGTCACAATTCTTAATGCTATTTTAAAATTAAATAAAATTTGTGAATACATTTTACATAACAATAAGATGACACTTAAATAGACCAAGGGGAATTTTCATTAATGACTTTTTGGGTCGTTACACCCTACATTCCATAATATATAAGAAAAAATTATTTATATACCACTAAGGGTTAAAAATTCAACAAGGAGATCAAGAGGGTCTCACACATGTACAAACCATTTAGAAAACAATTCAAGTTAAAGACTGGACATCCATTTGAAATTGACTTATAATGACAATTCATGTTTTGTAGTTTGGAATTACATTTCAGATAACACTTTAAAATCAATCCACTGAAATTATATTTCCAGAGAAATTATAAAACAATTATTAAAACCATTCAAAAATATATTAAATTACTAAGTCATCATTTTTTGTTAATGAAACCCAAAACAAGAAAACACAAAATTCTAGTTAAATTCATTTACCAAATAGGTTCAACTAATTTCAAATAACCATGTCTGAACTAAAACAAATCAATGATGATTTTATTAATTGTATTCCTTTCAAATACCACTTTAAATTCTAAATAAGACCATTATTTTTTGAGAAAACATCCTTCAAAACGAAAAATGACCACAATTGAAACATCACATAAAATTTTAATATAATAAATAAATTGTTTGAAATCACTAGTCTCACAATGATATAATAATAAGGAAACACCTAAAAACACCTATAAATGATCGATGTTAATGAATTTGGATGTCATTGTCTATGATAGAGGTAGCTCAAAAAATTCTTAATCAGTATTAAGAAATACATATATTTTTAAATCCCAATGAATAATACATCTTGAACAATAATTTTGATCCTTTATAGCAATATGTTTCACAAGAAAAAGGGAAATTTAGTGGAAAGAAGAGAAAGAAGGAAGGATATAGAATAAAAAGAGGGATAAAGTGACCTAATTAGAGAAATACATAACAAACAAGCATGGATGAATCTTGGGTTATCAAAAGATAGGGAGGGAAGGACACCCCAATAAATATAAGGGTTGGATTAGAGGAAGTATAGGGAAAAGAGAGGAACCCCTCTTAAAAAATTTAAGGGTAAAGGTAAAAACAAAAAAAATAATTTTAGGTTACTCCAATGTTTAAGGCACAAATTTTTTTAAACCATGTTCCACCCATGTGGGTTCCATTACAAATTCAAACAACATCTGGTCATTTTGGAAGCATAATATACCAATCCAGAACTAAACATTAACATTAAATCATTTAAATAATAGATCCCTATAGTACAATTTTTTAACAGTTTGACAATCCTTTTTCAAGATTTTTACTTGAAAACTCTTTCAAAAAGATGATTCCATGTATTTTCTATTATGAGCCCTCTAAAATATGTTATACCAGTGTAGGTCATATCATGGATGTTCAAAATTAATTCAAGGCATCCCCACATAAGCATAACCACATGGTTTCTCCCAGGTTATCTAACCAAAACCATTTTCAAAATAAAACATCTAATAAAATTAAAAATTTAATTTTTAAACATATAAAAGTTAAATTAACTAAAACCAAATTAAAATAATTAAGATATATCAATGCATTATTGACATGTGGTGTGACAGATAAATTATTATTTTTTGACACATTTAATAATTTTTAGGAAATATATCAATATATTTATAAAATTAATGTAATTATTTTTAATATAAACTAATAACATTAATATATTAATTATGTAATGGAAAGGAATATTTTTTTAATAATTACTGGCCCAATAAAAATGTTTTCTTAGAACACATTGCATTATAATATTTTATATGATTTTTTTATAATATAAATTTGTATTTTTTTAGAGTGATAAATATATATAAAATCTGTTTCCTAATCATATAAACTAATTAAAAATCATTCATATATTGATTATCAATTTTTTAGAAATGAAAATAAGACCATTTGACGGTAAAAATAGATATTTATACAAAGAATAATTTTTTAGTGTTAAATGTAGTTTCATATTTATAGATAAAAATAATCAACATAGATAAATTATTTTTAGGTAATTTAATTATAATTTTAAAAGAAAATAATTTATAAACCATTTAATGGTTGTTACTAGGAAATAAATGATAATAAATTTATTTTATGCTAAAAAATTATATATATTTTTAAATGGTTCTTATGCCTTGTGTTGATGATATTCGAATTAATTAATTCAATTGTCATGAATTATATTTTATAAAATGAAAATTATTTTTTAATTTACTAAGTGAAAATCAACTTATAGTTATTTTAATGTTTTTTAAAAAATGGTTGATTTTTGGATGAATAGTGAATAAATACTAATTTCATAAATTCAAAAAAATTTATTACAATATTATTAAATAATAACAACTAAAAAATATAAAAAAAATCATTGAAAATTATGTATTTAGTGAGTATAATAAATAATTTAAAATAGTTATTTTTAATTTTGAAACCTAGGTATATCTTTTTTTAACCAATGTTATCTTTTAATCTAATAAAAAAAATTAGTTCTTTGAATTTTATCAAGTGTTTGGGATGTTTAATTTGGTTTTTAATTGATCCAAATGAATAATAATATTAATTTTCTAATTTTAATACAAAAAAATAATTGTAATAAACATTATAATTTATTTTGGTGTAAATTCATTTTATTACATACAAATTCATTTTTCTAAATAGAGGTTTTTATACATTTTGAACATATAAAAAAGTAAATTTTAAAAATTATAGAAATTAAATATTAGAAAATATGTTCCATAATAATGTTATGATTTTTTAATAAGGTATATTCATATTTACTCACAATGAATAGTTACCCTGTATAAACATCATTGAAATGGTAAAGGTTAAAAGTGTTAATGAGGGGGTAAAACTAAGGGTTAATGATTAAAATATATCTAAAAATATTGTAAATATTATTTTTTGTGTGGATGTAGACCTAAAATTATATAATATTCAATATTGGAATAAATAGGAGAAAAATTCCTTGATAAAGACATTTAATTTATTTTAAGGAGCTTAATATTTACAAGGGTGCCAGTGGTCTCACATATGAAATTTCACCTCTTATACACACTTATTTACACAAATTGAGCATTCCATATTTACTAATATCATACCAAATACCACTAAAAATATTATACCAACATAATATAATTCTTGGAATTATCACAATAATAATCCAAGAAGGCTTAATGTGTAAGCCAAAGGAATATATCCCAGGATAAATTATATGTCTTAAAAGAATAATTTCAAGTTTATAATTTTGTACTACATTAAAATATATTATATCCATCATAATATAATAGAATTATAATATTTAATATAATTAAATTTTACTATGTTTATGGAACAATAATTTATTATCTCATTCCTGCCATATTGAAAATGAAAACGCCACTCGTGCATACAAGTGGAATACCTCTTCCACGAAGCGATGAATTTCTTTCATCACTACCTAAATTTCATTTTTATAAATATTAATTTAATGAAAAAAAATTATATTTATGAATTTACTATGTTTCAAAAAATAAAATATATTACCTACCTTCTTACCCTTCAATCCATTTGAATGTGGAATCCTTACTCATGCGTATGTGCAAAATACTGCCTCTACAAAGCGATGTATTTCATTTTTCATCACCACCTCACATTGATGGTTATATGTGTGGATTTAATTAATATGTTTTATATTTTTAATATTTTCTTGATTAATTAAATTTAAACCTTAATCTTATTTATATATTTTCAATCCTTTTGACAAATGAAAATGTTTGTCATTTATACCTGTAGACTACCACCTCCATGAGAAACATATATAATTTTTCATTACCTCCTAACATGGATGGTATTAATGGTATATAAATTATATAAAATTACAACCATTAATTTTTTAATATTACATATATTATAGAACCATGACCCTTTTGGCATCAGTGAACCTATCTTAGCTATTTTATTTTTTAAAAACTGAACAACCTCAAAACATTCGATGTGAACTTAAGTGATTTAGTAACTAAATAGAGATGGTAATAAATGAAAAAAATGAATAATTATAATTAAATTTACAGGAAATATTATATTTTTCAATTATATAATTAATATATGTTTATTATTCAGGAATGTAAATGACATATGTGATGATTTGGGACTTGAGCTAAAGGGCTTCTCATCTCAATTTCCTTTCTTTGAGACTTATTCAATTTTAACCACATGATTTATTTTAGGTTGTCTAAAAACAAAAATATGGTTTTATATTATCATTAATTTCAGTAAATTAAAGTGATTTAAAAATATATTTCAAGTGATCTCCTTGAATGTTTTTTTCCAATGTTACTAAATTTTTATGAGATTTTTCATTAAAACCTGTTCTAAATATTTTAAATGATTTCTCTTCCATATCCAATATATTTAATTTTTTAGAATTTAAATATTTATACTAAAATATATATTTAAGATGATTTTAAACTATCATTTACTTCAATAAAAAGGTTTAAATAGAATTATTTTCAATGTTTTTTCATTCTTGTTTTTTTTTAATTTTATTACAAATTTGTGAAAGGCGTGTTTTTTAAGTTTATTGCTTGATCACTTTTTCCCAAAAACATAACAATTATTTACTATTAATATTATTTTAAAATTTAATTCATTTTTTTAAATAAGACATTATTATTATATTTATTTGAATGCTTATGTTTTTAAACATTTTCAAATAAAAAAGATATTTATCATTATTTTTATATGAAAATGGAAAAATATTTTATTATGACTTCATAAATTTTTTCAAGGGTTTGTGATGAAACATTAAAAACATATAAACTTTTTTTCTTGAAAAAATAATTTATAATATTAAATGATGGTGTGTGGTCCTAAGATATATCTCTTTAATACACATAGTAATGATTTATCATTAGTAAAATGATGATTAGATTTAAATAATTATGAGTTATTCCATATGGGTGAAATAGAAGTGAACACAGGTGATGAATATAAAGTCCCAAGGTGTCATGAAAACCTCCTTCTAAAGGTACCCTAATTGGGTTGACAGTTAAGGAAGATAGATAATAATCCCCAATTCCCACCTCCAGTAGGCCTTAAATTGTAGACTAAAACCAAGAGAATGATGACATTAACATATATTAAAGGCATTAACCTCAATAGAAAGGTTGGATTAAATTTTTTTGATATTAACAAAAAACTCTACATATAAAGAAAATATTCCCCAGAAATATTCCATAATTCATTTAATGTCAAATGAATACAAATTAATGCCCCCATGTAAAGTACAAAAATATAATCCTATGTTGACAACTCAACAACTTCAAGCTCTAGGAAATAAATTTCCAACTCAGTATATAGCTCCCTATTTATTAAATAAAAAAATTATATATAAATATATATATCAGGGTGAGAAGAAATTTTATACTCAATATGATCATACCTAAGGACTCAGCTGTAAATGTTAAGAGAGAATAAAAATTTCCTTGTGAAAAAATAGACTCCAAAAGCACCTATTAGGTCAAATAGTTTCTAACCTCAACAAGGATCACTCACCAAATATTACATCCAAGTATAATTAAATAGGTAGAAGCATATCATAGCATACATTGAACCACTTCCCCACTAATTTCCAACACCCACACCCAATGTTGTATGTCTTGGTGCTCCCATTCCTTCCATATCTACTAACATCATTTCACCACAAGCCTATTCGTAATGAGAAAGACCAAGCTCTCAACACGTGAAACAAAATTCACATCCTCATAAACCCATAACCACTACCATGTAACAATTATAACAAGGTATCTTAAACATGAAGGTTCCTTACTAAGTTTGGGAACCAGTTTTCCCTGGGTTGGGGACTAGCACTATGAGTATGAAGAAAGTCACACATATGGGATGCATTAACATCAATAGAAAATTAAGAAAATGAAATATTATATTAAACATAAAATAACACTATATATAAATATTTATAAACCCAAAAATATTCCATAAATGAATGTAATGTAGTATGAATACAAATAAAACTCTCCATGTTATGTACCAAAAAAAATATGATAGAAATTCAATAGTTCAAATCTAGAAATGTCTAACTTGGTCTCAAACTCCACCCAAATTACCTGAATAAATTATATATATATAAGAGGGAAAATAGAATGTATACATTGTAATATCATACCATGTAAATCTCATTATATTTTAACGAGATAATAATAATTCCTCAGTGAAAAAATTATAGAGTCAACTAGCACATATAATGTAAACTAGTCCATGGCCTCACCAAGCCTCACTCGCCAAATAAAACTTCCAAGTATAATGACATAAAAAATAATATAGATAATGAGTACCCCAAACTAATTCCCCAATATTTTTCTTCTCTCATGACCCAACATCATATGTCCTTGTGTTCCCATCACATCCATACCCCTCCACCACATGCCATCATAAGCCTCATCGTAATGGAAAATCCCCATCTCTCAACTCAAGCTATAAACAATGAATCCTCATCATACCATAACCACTACCATGCAACCATGATATTGGGGTAAAGTGAACATGAAGGGAATAAACCACATGTCCTCATCCTACCATGAACAGAATCCACCTTGAACCACCTCATCCTATATCTCATCATCACTTCAAAAGAACTTTTAACATTGGTCTATCAAATTCTATTCATGTTAACCTAATACAGAAGAGTGAGAATGGAATAGGGTTAGACAGACATTCATCGTTGCTAACCTTGATGTTAGGAAACACACATTCAATACAAAATAATTTTGAATTAGTGTAAACACATGGCTTGGGTGGGGCCTATAAAGAAATCGCAAAGAAAAAATTCAGTTTCTAGTAGATACACATGAGCCCATCCTATGGTTTCACATAACTAAAACCACCTAACTACCATAACTTCTGAATTACCACCATCACACGCCGACATCACTTCTACAACACTCACCACACATCTGGTCCCACTTACCAAACATAATCACACATTCATTTCACAATTTTTATTTAACCACATAAATTACAAACCACTTAGATATTCCTTTACTATATTTTCTATATTATAGGGAAATATATTCCCTAAGGTCAATTTTTATCCCATTTCATTTATTTTCATTCCCAACCCATTTAATTCAAACCACATTTATTTAATAGAATTTAAATTTTTTTGCATTCAATAACTATCATAAAAATACCAAGACAACCCATAATTCTATAAAACCTTCCAACATAAACATCAGGTTGTTTTATCATACATTGTCACTATATCTCAAAAATTAAAACTTAGTAACCAATCTGTAATCCCAACCATCATGCAACCAACCATATCAAAACAGTTTCACAATAAGAAGGGAAACACGGAAAATCATTGTAAATGTAAAACTAGTTCAATTACCATCCTCGAAGGTTATACCATTTTAATAATAAGTGATTTACATAATTAGATTTCATAAAAACAAACAAATAATTCACATTATAAAACACATTTAATAACTAAAAATATATTTAATTACTTCATGGGAAAAATATCATTAAATCAATGATAACCCAAGTGATATCTCCCCTTACACATTAATTTCATTATATTAGATTAATTTTCTTCATTTTTATAACTCTTATCATCCACTCAAATTGGAAAAAGCATGATAATATTACTCATACACAAAATTAAGAGAGAACATGGATCACCTAACTTGAAATTAAGTTCCAAAACACATTTCACTCAAAATAGCTAAAATAAAATAATGTATCTACCTAGATATCATTAATTTATGGGATCAAAAAATTATATAAAACATGTATATAATAGTGAAATATGAGTGAGAATAAAGATAAATCCTGAAGAATGACACATTAGGGGTCAAAATGGGGAGGAACACAAGGTGTTTAACATTAAAAAAATCAAGAACATGTAGGAATTGAATAGATGTAGACAATTTATCAAGGTTCAAGAATAGGGTTTTATTTATTCCAAAATAGAAGAAAAACATTAAATAATTAAATATATAATATCACATAATTTAATACATCAATAAGAATACCCAAATATAGACTTGTTCATCCTCCCTTCTTAATTTTCATTTAACTTAGTTTCATTTACAAAAAGTGGAACAACCATTTTTAAAGCCATGTGATTTATGGAATTCAATTTTCTAATTAAACACCTAAAAATAAATTTATAAAAAATATTATTTAGGCCATTAATTTATCATTTTAAATTAAAGAAATTCAAATCATTATATAAAATTTGGGCATTTTAAAAACTAGAAATTTGTAAACTATTGTAATGAAAATCAATGGATCAACCATGAAGGGTCGACTGTGAGAAAAATCTGATTGAATGTGGAAAAACCATTACAAATAATATGAAGGATCATATCACCCATGAGGAAAACATATTAATCTTGAAAATATACTATCTATTTTGAGTAAAAACAATAGAACATGTAGACGAACAGATTGACTGTACGGGTAAAACCACCACTATGTAAAGTAATAGTGCAATTGTGAGATCACATCTTCAACCTTGAGAAAAACTTGTCTCACCATGTGGAAAAACTAGAAATTTCATTGGGAAGACAACCTCAAACATGCACTTGACACCTCCAGGAATTTTTGATTTACATGGAAATACTTTTAGGAATGTGGGGAAATTCATTAGATACCTAACAATCAATTCTCATCCTCATTAATCAAAATATAATATTAAATAAATGGAAAATAATTTCAGACAATCACCCATGAGATAACTCTCCAATATCCTTTTGTTATAAGAAAATATCAACACATGGGAGGAATAAAACACTTTGTTGAGAAACATCATAAAAATTACGAGAGTTAGAATCATATAAAGAATAAGGTTAAAAATATAATCTTAAAAAAGGAAAAAAATTGAAGCATCAAAACAACTTGGGTACTAAAAATACATCTATGACTCCAAATACCATGTAATCTCTTCTAAGACACCATGTTACAACAACACAGAAACAAAATAATAAATTCTAATGAAAAAAGAATCTATCAATGGTATAGGAAATAAATTTGGATTTCTATGAATGTTGAATCATCCATGACATCAAACTCTTCCTAGTCAATTTCATTTGATTCATCATGATGATATTGATAAAGAAAATACATGAGAAAAAATTCATGAATTTGGTTTACCTATAGAGGGATACCCAACCAGTAATCCATGTCACGAATGTGCTCAATATACATGAATGGTTTAAAAAATTGGGCTAATAAAATTCCTTTCCCTAACCCAACCTCTTCTCTCCATGATAATGGAAACCTTCAGGGTCACATGGATGATAAATTAGAACTCTAAGGGCCTCTTACTTTAGTCATCATAAGTCTTTGTATGGTCCTATACTAGATTCATCCACTCCAAAATAGTATAATCCTTCTCAGTCATACTTCATACAACATTAGGATAAAGGATAGTTGACCCTCCAACATCTGTCCAATACAATGGAGAACAAAATAGCCTCCCATAAAACACCTCAAATAGGGAATTTTCAATATATGAGTACTATAATTTTGTATTGAAGAACTAAAACAAGGGAAATTTATATTCCCAAGACATGAAAAATATAAGATACACGACTATAGTATATCCTCTAGTGATTGGATGGTTAACTCTATAATTCCATCTATTTAAGTGTGGAAAGTATTGGTAAGGAAAACTAAGTTCCAAAATCTTGATGCAATCCTCTCTAAACTCATAGATTAAGTTGATAATCTTTTTATTTGATGATGTAACTTGGAAATCTATGTAGTTTCACAATATCTTTTACATAACAACTTTCAAAAACATTCATGTCACTCAACACCCCAATTGCAATGAATTGATCAGAATTTTCTACTCGATCTATGATTAACTAGATAAAATCATATCATAACTATTTTAGGGTTAATAATATTATAAGATATAGTGATCTGTATTCATACATATTTTTGATAAATTACATATAGTGAAACCGGACACTAAGAACATGACATTATATATTCTCTTATTTGAAAACCCAAAACCTCACTATAAACTCTTCTGCCACTAGTTTTATCCTAGACCATAAAAATTATCTCCTCAAAATATAGTACTTTTTGGATACTTATGTGTGAACAAGAAAATTTGATCCATAAAACATGTGAAGAAAATCCTTTTAGACAGACAATCGAATTAATATCATTACCTAGAAAAATATAAAATTATATCTATCCAATGAACACCTTTTTTTAGAATCACCAAGTCCAACACAGCCTCGTATCACCTCCCCCATAGAGTCCCATCATTGAGACTCATCCACATGATGCTACAAGGAATACCACACAATCATCTAAAACCAGAAACATTCACTCTCAACAAATCCTAAATCTAAATTCATGGATTCAAAATCCTCCATCTCCCTCAATCCATCCACAGAATCCTAAATAACATCCCTTCCTAATGACATACTCATTGAAGCAGCCACAAAATTCTCTTTCCCCAAGATGTAGAGGATCTCAAAGTTTCAGTCTTGGAGAAACTATATCTACCAGCCTTAGTATATATTTAGATCATTTTGAGAGAAAATATACCACATGATAATGTGATTTATGAAGACTGTAAAGTATTATATGATGAGTTAATGTTAACAAAACTTCATGGAAACCAAAAAAATCGCCAATTCTAGATCTAGAAAGGTATATTCACGCTCATGGGGGTGTAAATGTTAGGAACCAAAAGAGATCACCACCTGATACTAAATCAATATCCAACCCATTATAAATTAGGAAGAAAAATAGAATACCCAAAACGTAACCTAATCCTTTGAAAACTAGTGAATTGGGGTGTTGGCTAACTTCTCTTTCTAACAGTTGATAGATGTTCGAAATTGATCAGTCTAAAAACAATCCCGGCCCTTTCAAGTCTAAACTATCAACGGGGATGAAATATAAGATTATATTGATACTAACCTTCAAAATAATATAGTCAGACCAATAAATTTTCATTAACAACCACATTCCTTAGTTTCAACAGAGAAATAACCACCCTAGCCTTTTAGGTGTCCACTACTACATCCTATTGAGACACCACATGTCCAAGGAAATGAAACTCCTACATCCAAAAAATAAATAAGGTCAAATTTCCATATATTTGGTGGTGTTAGATAGTCTATTCAATGGACCTCATATTCTTGACAATATCATAAAAATACCTTGATTAAAAATGAATTTCGTTGATGAACTTGAATATGAACTATACTAGGATCTCATTAAATATGGTTTTTATGAGTCCCATGAACTCTTTTGGTGAATTTGGAATACCGAATGACATAACTACATTATATAATTGTCAATATATGCAATATAAGGTATTCTTTGGGATATCCTCCTCCATTAACATCAATTGATGCTATGAAAACCACTAATCAACCATAGTAACCAGTTAGATCCTCTAAATTGGTCAAAAAAGTGTATTTATCCTCAAAAATGGGTACTGGTTTATAATCATAACTTAATTTAGACTTGGTAACCTACAAAAGAACTCATACAACTGTCCATTCTTGATGAAACTAATAGAATATCGCCCCATTGTTAAACACTGGGATGGATGAAACCCTTCAAAAATAAGACATTTATCTTAATCCTCATAGATGATAACTTATAAGGTGTTATGAGGTAAGTATCCATTTACAATAGATATACACATGAATTTATTACTATAATAAGCATAACATAGTGATGAGGGGGTAGTGTTGCAACTTCATTGGGAAGAACATCCATTATTTACATGATGATTCTGGGAGACTAAACCATCTTAATACCCACTGACTTCACTAGAAATTATACCATGAAGTAAGGAATGGGCTCCACACACATAATACCCAACCTATAATCACAATCACAAACAAAAATTTCATTCTAACCATTTACATTAATTAATGAGACTCTTCTATAATATGAATAAATAACTGCACATAAAAAATTCAACCAATACATGACATGGATGTCCCTATATGGTTGTATCTAAAGAAAGAAAAAAATACTTACAAGAATGATGTTTCCCCATAATCAGTCTACACCCATAACATAGATTAAATAGGTAGTCAGGACCTCTGAATGACATAGTAAACACAAGGAAAAAAATAATAATCTCTATACATAGTCCCAATGAATAGACAAATTCAGGTGTAACAAAGGAGTGTGAGGCTCCTGAATCAAATAAAGCATACATGTGAGTATAGGATAAGCTAGTCATACCACTGATGACCTATAGCACCTCGAGTGATAAAATCTATTTAGAATGAAACAATTCTTCCCAAGATCCCTTACCCCACTACTGTAAAAATCCTCCATGATACTACTCAAAGTCATTGTCCCAAAAGTAGACTAATATCCTATCATAATCCCATGCCCACTCCATCTCCTCTAAGTGGAGCATAAGCCGAATACTTTTTATACAGATATGGTCTCACTAGAATCAATTATTTAGTATGATTTTGAACCTAAACTATACCAATATAATATGTTCCAAGAACCATTGGGAACTAATATTAGTGATGAACATGGCTCCCACAAACAAATCACATTGCTCCAAAGACATTATTAAAAGAACAAGAGATACTCAACCTAGAAAACCATAAACAAAATTGCAAAAGGTTAGCTCCCTATAGGTCGAAACCTCAATGGTCATAACATTTGAGAGAAAATAATCCTGAAGTCTTAACTTCAATAGGCACCAGGCTGGAGACTAACTCAGAGGGTATGATGAAATTAACAAAAAGCAGAGGAATTTCCCTCAATAGAAAAATTGGATTAGTAGATATATTTTAACCACAAAAAAATCAATATATATGGAAATGGAAACCCACAAATATTACACAGTACATGTAATATCATATGAATAAAGATAAATATATCCATGTAAATTATTAAAAAATGATCTTATGATAGTATCTCAACAACACCATGCAGCAAACTAGAAATTTCTAGCTTGATCTTCAACTCCCATCGATAACTCAAAAAATAGTATGTATTTTTATCGAGATGAGAATAACCTGTATACATAAAAGGATCTTACCCACAGAGTCTCATGAAAATCTTAGGAGAGTTTACAAATTCCCCAATGAACAAAAAATTTAATAAAAAAACACTTAACACGTTAACTACTCCCCGACCTCACTAAGGTTCACTCAAAAAAAATGCATCCATGTATATTAATATAAGAATAAGTATAATAAAATAGATTACCCCACACCACATCATCACCAATTGTTTTTATCATGAACCAATGTTTTATATCCTAACAATCCCATAATCTTCATATCCATTATCAAAAACCTCATAATAATTGGAAACACATCCCTCTCAACCCTTTCCATAACCATCATATCCTTATCATCTCATAACCACTAATATGAAATAAATATAGTAAAGAATCATAAAAAGAAGGAAATAAAATTCATACCATCATCCTACTATAAAAAACCCCCATTGTGAACCATATCATCCTCTCTCCAATCATCACCTCTAACAGACTTTTGAGTCGTGTCCACAAAATCTCATGCATGTCAACCTCTCCTATTAGAGAGAGTAAGGGAAAAGAGTAGATATACATCCATCCTCTCCAGCTTAGATGGTTAGGGAAATCACTTGTAACCCAAAACCATTGTGTGTTAGTGTAAACACCAGAATCTGGTGCGGTGCATATATAAATGACAAGGAAAAAATAATGTGTATAATAGATACACACAATCCAAAACTATATTCTCACATGACCAAAACCACCCAAATAACATAACTTCTACATCACCACTGTCACGACCAGTCCTCAGGGCACGTGCCGTGACTACCCCAAGCCCACCTTCCATAGGCCAGGGGCTGGCGACTAGCACAAAGGCATAATTCCTGATAAAAGGGAAGGCATTGCCTATGTAAATTAACAAACACCACAGAGTAAGCAGGTAGAAGTAAACACTAAGTAAAACTGGGTACAATAGTAAGTGCGGAAAAGTAAGTGGGCCAGAATACAAACCCAAATGAAAGTAAAGTACAACTGGAAAGAAAGTATAGCAACTGAAAAGTAAACTCGCAATGTCGAGCTGTCCATTGGAAGTCCCACCTGACGGGTGGGTACAGATAGCCTCCTAAGCTCCACGGGTCCAGCCGTATCCTCCGTGTACATCCCACCCAGTGGTCAACCTCCAGGTACCGACTTGCTCCATAAGCCTCCACCATGATCAGCGCTGTCTGTCGTCTACATCCCACACAATGTAGTGCGGGCATAGCCCGTGCAGGGGTGAGTATAAGCTACTCAGTAGAGACCCCGAGACCCCAAATGGTCTTAAAAAATCCACAATGAATAATCAAAAAAGTAAAGATAAAATCACGAAGTAACATCCGACTCTACTTAGGTATATGCCCATACATATACCTAAGTCATCTATTTCCGTTCTTCTCTAACATCCGAGCCTAAGTTCGATTATGTCCACATAGGATTATAACCCAATCCACACAGGATAACACAACTCAATCCACACTGGAAATCAATTCAATCATATCGAAGATATTGATTGAAGTCAAGACTCTGCTCACACAGGAATACTTCTTTGTAAGACGATAGAGATGATCAGATATAGTCACTTATTCATCTAAGACGTCGTACCCACAAAGGATCGATAGGTACTAACCCTTGAAATGACCCACACATGATTGATAGGTAACTAACCCCCCAATGACCCACATAGGATCTGACCTACACAGGATCGGTATGCGCTAGCCCACACAGGACTGCTGAGTGCTGACCCACACAGGATCTAATCCACACAGGATTGGTAATCACTATTCCATAGAGGATCACTGAGTGATGTAGTCATCGCTGTCGAACCCACGGAGGATTCCCGTACTGTCATCATCGTCATCGCTGTCGTAGCCAGCTCTAGGGTTCTCGAACATAGCAAGCTCGTTCGGGGAGGGTCCGCTCCAGGAGCTGAGGTGCTGATACAACAACTGACATGAAGTCTGAATTTTATGTATCCAATAGTTCTGTATCGTCAACAGGAACTCAACGTCATAGACGACATGTCAATCAGACACCCGGTCTGAGAGTTATTGGCTTGTTTGTCCCAGGAGCCCGGTTGGTTTTTAAGTTAAAACCAACCCGAACGTACTCCAAATATGTCCAAACCTTGAGCGGAGTAAGAAAAAAGGTTTATCTCATGAAGAGGAATCCATCAAAGGTGACGGAACGTCAATCGGACGTCCGAAGCTCGAGTTATAAGTGTTTCTGATCCGAGGGCCCGGTTGGTTTCGTGTTCGAACCAACCTGGCCAACCCCGAAGTTCTCCTAAACCTTGAGTGTAATATACTGAAACGACTGTCTCAGTCCAAGGATAGCATCACAGCTGACGGTGTGTCTATCGAAGGTCTGTAGCCCAAGTTATAGGCAATAGACTGAAAGATGTTTGAAAATGGGGGTCTTGGGCCCGGACCGACCCGGTCCGAGACCCCCTGGGTCAGCCTGAACCGGGTCGACCCGTACTGGGTCCGGGTCTGGCCCGCTTGTGCACAGCGCGGCCCGGACGATGCGGCACGGTCTGGCCTGGGCGCGGCCCAGCCTGGCGCGCGCGTGCGGTCCTTGCGGCCAGCTCGGTCGGTGCTGAGTTGAGTGGACAGGGGGGGGGGGGGCGCTGCCCCCTGATTGAAAAACGCAGCACCCATGTGGGGGGGGGGGGGGGCTCCTGCTTCTAGACAGGGGTTACGAACACCTTGTCTCCCCCTAAAATGGTCGGCCCGCTCTGGCTGGCTGGTTGCTGCCACCACGGTATCGGCGCAGTCCCACCCTCCTGTTCCGGCAGCTGGTGGTTTCGGCCGCCGCTCCTCGCACCACCACTGCCATAGGCCACGGTCTTGTTCGATCGACGCGGCGCGACGACGCCATGCCACTCCGTCGCGGCCCCGATCCGGCCTCGGCCTCTTCGAGGTTCTCCTGCGTGGCACGACAGTGTCGTGGCTTTGTTCCACTTCAACGGCACCACGCTTCTTTTACTCGTGCCGCAACAAATCCAAACAACCAAGGGGTGAGGAGGGTCGTCCGTGTTCGTGCGGTCCGACCTCCTCCCATCATTGCGATAATAGGCAGCCCAATTTGAAAATGAAGAACAGCAACGGAAGTATTCCCGAACACAAAACAAATAACCCCTACCTCAAGCGTTGTCGTCGAACGATGTTTGTCGCGGAAAGGGATGTCGCGGAAGGAGACTCCGTAAGCGTCACAGAAGGAGGATCGTCGGCGTCACAGAGAAGAGAAATGTCAGCGTCGCGTCATCGATCGTCGAGGATGGCATCTCTCACTGGCTTTGGAGAGGGAAGAAGACGGGATGAAAAAATCCCCTTTGTGGCGACGGAGTTCTTCGTCGAAGGCTCGGTGTTCTTCGCGTTCTTCAATGAGGAAGAAGATGTCCTTCAAGAGTTAGAGAAAATCCGCTCCAAAATCCTCTTGCACAACCCAACAACCAAAAAATAATATAAGTGTAAATATATTTTATTACTCATGCCATGCTTTTCAAAACTAAAAAAATTCATAACCTAACATACATAATTAATTGATCTTATGTTATCGTATTAATTAGTCTTTAGGACGCATGAATTAATAAAGAGGTGAGGAGTTAGAGAATTTGGAAGATGATGGCTTGTGTGGTCCCCACCGCCCTCATATCCTCACATGGGAAGTTGGGTGGTTGTGGGCCCCATCAACAACTTCCCATGAGAGAATTAAACTACCATGGATAAAATAAATTGCAGACAATTTATTTTACCTAACATTTAATTCCCTAATTTTTAACAACTCCTCCTGAGAAAACATAACTCCAGTAATGGTCTTCATCAGCAATTACCGGTGATGTGGTTTTATCTGTGCCCTCGGATTTCAATTCCGAGCACCGGATCAAAAGTTAGAAAAACTTTCTCATTCGTTCACTGAACATACCCAAGCTAAACTTCGGTAAATTATTCTAGGCACACCGGGCCTCGAAATCAGGTGTAGTCAGAAACTGCGTTCTTGTAAAATCCCCATGAAAATTAAGAAAAAATTTCCCTTGAATTTTATAGGTCTTTACAACCACTATCACACCAACAAAAAATTATTTTTTATACTAGAAATCTCTTTTATGGAAATGTGGGAAGCTACACAATTCAACTACGATGACAACCCAAATAAGAGATCGAAAAATTATTGAACAATAACTTAATCCTTTTATATTATTCATCCCTAAAGAGTTTCCAAGAGATAGAGTACACTTCTATATCAAGATTTTCATAAATGAAGTCTTCAAAGTGATCTTCCAGCTTGTCTCAAATTTGAGAGTACTTCTCTTTACTTATCTTCCCTTCATTAAAACCCCTTATAAGTATAAGGTCCAATTTTTCAATCCAAGTAGCCTATTCCTTATTGACAGCTATACGAAGTAGCCTACCCATCATCTTGTCTGCCTCTTATTGAGTAGCATTGATAAAAAGAAACCAATCCACCATTTCTTCTTTTGAGTGATCAGGAATTCCCAAGGATTTCTCTTTAGGACCATTTTCCACACCAATGTTTTTTTATCCAACCTCACCCAAATCAGACATAACACATTCAGAAGACCCTTGCAAATTAGAACTAAAAGTATGCACATATTCAAACTCCTTTGTTATAAACTTTTTACATGACCTGGTCTCCATTGTTTCTGGAAGATACAAGTAATCCCTTTTCCCTTTGTTTTTTTCCTATAACAAAGGTACAACCAGATAGATCCAAATCCTTCTCAATCCTGCATTGTCCTTGTTCATAAATGGTGTTATCTTGATCCAGATCCAAGCCCTACAGACCTGTAAAATTATTACAATGTGGGATGACCTCCAACCCCTGACACTGGCTTGCATGATCCATGGAAATAGGAGAATTATTTTCATACAATTTTTCATTAATATGCTCCTCATTATTGTACTCTGGCAAAGGTGTATCCACACTTCTAAATTGCACTAAGCCCCAACTCATGAACTGTGGTTGAATATTGGTATCGTCCAAGACCAAGCATGGTGGATCCCCCAAACAGTGTTGTCATTAATTTCAACTTGTTGATCCACCACTTCCTTAATCATATTCAAATGCGCCTATATCTCTTGATGATTAGCAGTAATATCATAAATAATATTAGCCCCATCACTCACTTACATTTCATTTCACCTTGGTAATCCATAATTCACCTCAAATTGAAGAGAACCATCATTCTTTGTAACCCTGGAAACTATAATAGCTCATGAAGGGCCTACCAATTCTTGTCTCAACCTACGGAATATTTCAGTGACACTCGGTTTATAAGGCAACAACCCTTCCTTATTCTACTTAAATACTACATCTATAGAACCATTAGTTGAAACAATTTCACCTCCCCTAATTCCATCCCAGCGATTTACCTCTGGAATCTTGCACTCACATTAGAAAGACCAACAAAGGCCTGAGACACATGAGCATCCCCATGTCTCAACCCTCTACACCTGCTAACTTCCATGTTTTCCCATATTTTCTTGTATGAGGATCATAACTCATACCAATACTCAATCACCATGCGCATCTGGTAACATACCCCCTCACCCACAACAATCTAGAAGAATTCAACAGGTTCTTTAGATGCATCAACTTCAAAACAAACCCTAGACATGTTTGGATGACAAACTGCACTGTTCCTACTGTATGAATAGAGATATCATCCTACCATGTTTCCTAGCATACGAATAAATGAAGGATTTGGAAATGGGATAGGAATCTCTGAAAAACATACCCAAACATCCATTTTTTATGAATCTTATTGAATATGAAAGTCATACGACTATTTTATGAGAAGAAATCATGAGCCATCACTGGTATGAGGAGCACTCAACTAGGTGCGAATCATGTCATCTTGAGAAGAAAATCGAATCATGATATCTTTGGAGTCCAGCAACCCAACTTTCGCTCATTATTGCAGAGATCATGTTTCAAAAATCCAGTGATCGATGAATTCAACTGACAGTCGGCTACACTAAAAGTTTACGATCAGGGTTAAATGGAGAAGAGAAGATGCCTCAATGAATTCCGAATTCAAGATCAAAAATTGCGAGAGACCATTAAATAATTCAATGAATTTCAATCATAGACAAATCAGGTGGAAATAAGGAAATAAATAAGGATTCAAGAAGGGTACGAAGGGTATTCAGCGAGCTCTAATGAGCGGCATCGGAGGATAATCCCCCTTCGGGGGGGGGGGGGGCAGAGTGGCAATCACTTCCTAGGGTTTCTCCACACTCAAGGTCCCTTGATGCATAAAATAATTTTTTATCTCACCACTATCACACACCAACATCATTACCACAATACTAACCAATCATCTTGTCCTACATGATAAACACAATCACACATTAGATTCACAATTCCATTTATACAGCATAAATTACTAACAACTTGTATATATTTTTTATTTTCTTTCCATATCTGAGGAAAATCCATACCCATGCCAATACATTTGTTTATTCAATTTTGTTAATTTTGATCCCCAAACCAATTAATGAAAAACATGTTCATATACAAGAATTTTACATTTTAACAATTCCATAACTATGGATAAACTTCCACAACCCGAAAAAATACCATCAATCATTCCCATAAAAACTCCCTGATTATGTACCATACATCATCACTATAGTCCCAAAAGTCAAAATCATCATGAAACCAATAATCTAATCCATCACTCAATCAATTAAGTCAAAAGTAAATCACCATGAAAAATAGATCACAACAATTCTTTATTTACTCACAATGAGTTAAATTACCATATTTAAGGGATCTACCATTTTCAAGTGAGGTTATTTGGAAAATTATTTTTTAGAAAATTACATTTTCACAAAATATAAAAAATATAATAAACAACAAAATCTAACCCATAATCATGGAAAATAACTATGTTAAAATAAAATAATCATAATTGATATCTATCCTTCCCCATAAATTTCATTATGAATGATTAATTATATTCATTTGGCCAACTCAACTTCCAAATCCTACCAAATTGAAAATAATGGGAAAGAGGATGATGTGACTTCCTGGATACCATGAATATAATAACATTATCAATCATTGAACAATTCCAATGAAATTAGGGATGGGGAAGCACAATACTACCTTAAATGTGGCATACTTCTATCAAAAATGGGGAGTAAACAATCTATCAAATACACGTGAAATAAATAATAAGGAGGCTCAATATATATTTACACAACTCTTCATGGTTAAATAATAGGTTTCAGGTTTTTACCAACACAAATATATAATTAAATGTCTCAAAAGAAGAAGATAAATGTTTTTAAGATGCCAATATGGTATCCCTAAGAATAATGTAGTCAACTTACCTTTTTAATTTTCATTTAATTCAGTTTCATTGAAAACAAGTGAAAATATTCTTTTTAAAATCAAAGGGTTTATAAAATTAAAAAACTATATTTAATCACTACAAAAAATATTTTAAAAAACATTTATTTGGACTTTACATTCATTATTTCACATTGAGTACGTTTTTAACATCATTCAAAAAACTCTAGTCGTTTAGAAACACTAGAAATTTCACAAATTGTTGGATCGTCCATGACAAAAAACTGATCAACTATGAAAACAAACATTCAACTATGTGAAGGAACTAACCAAACATGAGAAAAAAATGATTGATTGTTTGAACAAACTATCAATCATGAGAAAAAAAAATCCATGCTGAGAATGATTGATTCGAATGTGTAAAAAAACTATGACTGTGTAAATGAATGGTGTTACCATGAAAACAAATCTATGAACATGAGAGAAAAAAGTCTGTCAATGTAGAAAAACATTTACAGTGAAAGTAAATTGCTCAAATATGAGATGTAAATATTTGATTGTGAGAATAATTTGTGAGATCATGCTAAAAATGTAGAAGTATTATAGGTAATAAGGCCCCAAACACCACATTGACATTTCCAGTACTTGTAAAAACATAAGTTGTGGGTTTTAGAAAATGGGGGAATTACATGAGGGGCCATTTAATCAATTTTGAACCTCAATAATCCAAATATAGCTCAAAAGAAAATGGAAAACATGTAAATACAATCACTCATGAGATACCTATAAATGATATCATTATAAAAATATTTTACCCAAAAATGTTGGGAATAAAAAATTAAGCTATGAGTAATTATAAAATGATGGAGGTAGTTTATCTCATATAATTAATAAGATTAAAACACATCATCACAACAAATGGATAAAAAAAAATCATTAGAACAAATTAGGGTACTGGCCATGCATCTATTACACCCACTCCCATGTAATTTCTTCCAAGCCACCATTTCTCCAAAATATAGGATCCAAAGGGATAAAAACTCACAGAAAACCTTATCTTTATGATTTGGGACATAATATATTACTCCCTGAATTTTTATTGTTCATCGACATCCAACTCTCCATATTTAATGTCATGGGAGGTAGCATGACAATATTTTCAAATATGAGGAAATTAGATGAAATCGTGAATTTATTTCATCTATAGAGGGATCTCTAACTAATAATCCACCTCATTAAAGTGCTCCATCATCTCAAAATGTAGAGACCCAAGCTTGACATACATGGAAATTACATTTTTTTGGTATAATAATTAATAAATGACATAATCAAATGCCCAACTACCATATTAGTTTAGTGTCTTTTGAATCTCAAAACATAATATTCTAATCATGGTGAAATATCTTCAACAAATCCCATAAAGATCTTCCCCTTTTTTATTTCCTTCATAAAACCTTGGTTTATATCTTAGGGAAAGGAAAAAATAGAAAGGGTGAGATCAAATTCTCATTAAGGTTAAACATGGAGAACACAAAACAAACTATAAAACCTTTATCGTAAAAACATGAACATAATGTTTAAACATCAAAACCTTGAGCAATGACATAAATCTTGGTCATACATAAATCATGGATAATAAAGGAACATTAGCCATGATAGAATATAATGGTCATAAAACATGTAATTGTGGAAAACTAATAAGCACATATTATGATTTCCATGGTAGCCAAGGCATTTCTGCCAAGACCATCATAGTGGACAAAGATCATTACTGATCTGGGTTAACTTGTCGTTCCATCCATGTATTACTGAACCAGATTTACCTTCCATTCCAGTCATATCTATCACATCAGATATAAATCTTTACCGATTTCTTTAGAGGGAAATATTGGTCCCACCCATCTCATATTGAAATCATTTTTACATGTGCCACAAAAACATAAATCAATCATCATAGCATAACCCAAGAAATAAAATGGGTTTCTTAAACATCATTCAATCATAAAATAATCCGTATAAAATACCATTTAATAATTAATATAATCAAACCAGAGTAATAATAGAGATAGAAACATAACACTATTTATAGAGTGTTATCTTAGAAGGAAAATAATTTTGATAAACCACTTGAACTTGGTTTTTTGAGGAAAATATCATTTATTCTTCAAATACATTTTATTTTCTTAAAATGACATGAAATTTTAAAATTAATGAATTTAATTGAAAATAAACCTAAAATAGTGTATCAGAAGTTTCATGGAAATAAGGAATTATGAAGACATAAAAATCCATTCATTCCATATAAGTTAAAAAACCATTTTCATCGTACATTTTCCAAAAAAGTGAAAAAGTACCTCATATGGTAAAAAAAATATTCCTTCCATATAATGTAGTAAAAGTCAAAAATTATTAAAATGAATTTAAGAATACATATAAGAATAGTAAAAAATTTATAAAATAATTTTTATAAAAAACGGAAATGAATGATGAATATATCCCATGAAACTACTTATGTAAAAACAATCTTAGATAAAAATGTGATTGAAATATTATCCCTTACCTTATGTAAAATTTCTTCTCTACATGTCTGAAAGTCCTGAATAGTGGGTCTAAAGATATTATTAACATTTAAAATAATCATAATAATATTTATGATATCATATGTGATTCACTTATGTCTTTATATTAACCATTCATTTAGAAATTCATTGTTAAAGCAACATTTTGGGTAATAATTGTTTTTTTATCGTACGTGTTTGGATATTTTTATTCATGATATTATTACATATATCATGATTTAATTACTACCATTAAGTAAAAAAATTATTTATATATCATATATATTTAGTATATAAATATAAATATAATAGATCAATACAAGAAATGGAATACACCGTTCATGGAGAAGGTTGGTCCTATGTACGCATGAATGCTGTTTTAGTTTCCTTATTAAATTGAATTGATGTAAGTAAATGAAATATATATATACATAATATAGTAGCATTATTTTTACATATATTCATGATTATTTATTATATATACATTGTAATCATTCTTGAATGGTTAACATATAGAATAAATCTTATCACGTCAGGGAGATGGTAAGCCATACATACGCAAGAGCGATGATATCATTCCCATAATTGTTGAATGGTAATGTAGTGGGTGTTTTAAAATATCTTAGAATCAGTATCATTTTTTAATAATCATATATAGTTTTTATTTCCACCATTATACCAATCCAAGTAAGGTGGTGGTGAAAACATATTACACCACTGTGTGGAGACGTTAAGTCGTACATATCCATGCGCGGTGATTTCGTTTTTTGTATGATGGATAGAATGTGAAATTAGGATGTTTTATATTTATAATAAAATATCAGTATATGATTTATACTGATGATATTACATTATAATTAAAGAAATAAAAAAGATTTAGTACAAGAATAAATAAATTTGAATCAACCAGTAGAAGAGATTTCTTTTTCCTTGACGTGCATCGTTAAAATTTCTTCTTAAGGCACTAGAGTTGGTCTTTTGAGATAACCATCACCTCTATAATGTAACTATTGAAGTTGAGAATATAAATGGTCATGGTTTTTACAATATTGATGGCTTAAAATTGAGTGAATTGGAGAGGGAGGAGGTTCCCTATTATAATAGAGGAGAGAGACATTTTAGGAAACTCTCAAAAATATTATTTTATAATAAAATGAAACCCCACATAAAAACATCAAAAATGCCTATAATTATAAAATTAAATGATATTGGGTTGTAATATCATCAAAAAATAAATTTTATACAAGTTATTATGTCAATTTAAGCCTTATCAATTTCATTAACACTTTGTTATTCTATTTAATTTTAATTATTGTAATAATATTTTAAATTTTTAATGGTTATAAGTATTTACTTATATGGTGTTAATTGACCATAAAGAGTTATTTTGTGAAATTTTAAATATTATATTTATCAATTTGTAATTTGTAAATATTTTAATGATATTTAAATAATTTAATAAAATTTTCTTTTTATAAAATATCAATAGGGTTAATTTGGACGCTATTCATTTATTAGAATTTAAATAAAATCCCCAAAAAATATTACTTAGAAAAAAATATTTATTGCACTCCTAAAGTGCCAGAGTCACCTTTAAAATTCTTTTATCACTTAAATTAGTTCATTTGATATTAATTTCAAAAAAATTAAAACCATTTATTTGATATTTCTATAAATAAAATAATTTTTACATTATTATTATGTCATCATTACTGATAATTAATTAATCTATAAAAATATTAGATAAATTCACATGATGTATATAATTTAATTATATTTCTGTTGAATATTTACTTTCAATTTTTTATGGTGATTATCACTAAATGAAAAGTATTTCACTTATAAGATCTAATAAAGTGACATGTTGTCACTTTCTTTTGTTTTAATAATAATTACATCATTTTCATTGAATAAATTCCATAAAATGATTCTATTCTGACCCTTAGGTTATTTGGGTTGACTTTTATTCATCCAATAGAATTTTGGCTAGTGTTAGGGTAATTTTATATTATTATTGTTAACCTTAATTACCAGATTTACCTTTAACTCTGGTAATAAAAATAATTACCAAAATCACTATTCCTAACACCAAAAGAATTAAAGTATCCCATAAACAGAATTTTTACCTACTGATTCCAACTATGGAATCCATTTTTCAAAATTAATAACACAAATGTTGTAGTAATTAATTTAAAAATAATCTTGTTATTGAGAAAATGGGTTCTAAAAGTTAAAACATTGCAAAAGATTGAAATGTTTTTACCTATGAATTCAAAGTAAAATTATTTCTAATGACATAAATTATATTAAATGGTAAAAATATATCCTATTTATACTTTAAAACCATTCAATAATATATTTTAACGATATAAATTATTTTGATGAATAAATTTGTTTTCAAGTAAAATTTATTATGTTTTCTCTATTCATTAAAATATGAATGTTATCAAAAAAATATAACAAATTTATCCTAAGTAAATATTTATCTCCCTCATCCATAGAAGATTTTTATTTTGTCGAATATAACTTATAAAAGTGACAAAAACTATATTTGAAATGGGTGCGCCATCAAAAGGTGGTAAAACTGCATTGTCTTTGAAAAATATTTCTTTTATCTCAAAAATTGGATTTGTTCCCATATCTTGTATAAGATGAATACTAATGGTATATAAAAATAAGAATTTGGTTAATACAATTCATAACAGCTATTTTATAACCCATTAAATAAAAATATTTTAATAATATAACGTTGTTTAGTGATTCTCGGTATTGCATACAAGCCAAGTTATCGAGTAAGTTCGCTCTTGCGTTTAACGCAAGAAAAGTCATTGTAGTTAAATCTTACATTTGTGTTACACATAAAATTATCCAAACATAGTTAATTTATACATTAAATAAAATCTATTATTAGTGTTTCATGAAATTAATTCTATCAAAATAACATGAAATTTTGTGAAATGAAAACCAATAATTTTGTTGTGAATACTGCAAGCTAATACGGTGTTGCGTATAGTGTAATCTAATCTATAGAAAACAACACAAGACATCAACAAAATTAAAATGAATATATCTCATAAAATATAGGGTTGTGAAATTATTCCCCCCTTAAAATTAATTTCTCTTTAGCGATTCTTCAGGGTAACAAAAGGCTTACAACTTGAAAGCATCTTTCATAAAAACCGACATCGTAAAAAAAAGAATACTAAAACGTCATTTCAAAAAGGAATTTTATAAGTATAATAATTACCAAATGTAACTCATCACTAGGTTTTCACATAGAAGAACATAGGTGGTAAGTGAAAACATGGACTTTAAAGAGAAATGTAACCATCAAATTTTGATGGATAGTGATAAAGAATAATGTTAGGAGAAAGTTAACAACCAGAATGCCATAAATATGTGATGATTTAAGGGACCATATGATTCATTAGATAAAAATTTACTATAAAAACCTTTTTTGTTTTAAGGATCCTTTCCCTAAAGTTGAATAATTTTGTAACAGAATAAATACGTACTTGATTTTGTTACACTTTCATCATTTGTCATTCCTTGAACAATTTCCACTTCATCTCTATTTTTGTGAAATGAAGTTGAATTTTTCATTCTTGATGTGTTAGAAGATCATGAGATAGAATGATAGGCCATTCCATCTATCACAGGTAATCTAATATGAATAAGTCCACCTATAAGGAGATTAATTGTATATGCTTCCTAAAATGGACTTTTACTTCATCTATCATACCACTTAAATAAAATAAAACTAATTTACAGTAACTAGGGACTTCCCTTAGGCCATTGGTATTTGATAAAGGCATGTCGCACTTTGTTTGTGGGTTTAATTTCCATAGCCTTGTCTAACGCGATGGGTTTCCACTGCAGGTTGTCCTTTTTGTTAAACTATTCTATAATAACATTCCAAAAATAATATTAAAATAAATAATCCTAAAAATACTATCTGATGTCCATATTAATCCATTCCAACCGTTAGTCTTATACAAAATACTTTTGTCTAAACTCACAGTACAAAAATAAACAATTACAAGAAAGTTCATATAACAAGCATGTGAATACCATCATTTATCCCCCATAAATCATAAGATATATCTGGACGGTCACATTACAAATAATTGAATGATTTTATCATGAATTCTCTTGGGTCACGGTAAAAACATATATTACCATATATCCTTATCAAAAACAAGCATGTTCCCAAAACCCAAAACATATTGGATATATTCCTTAAGTCCCAAAAAGTTGTATACTTCATCCATGATATCATAACCCTCTTGTCAACAACTCCATAATTAGTTCCCATTAAACTAGCATCATCCAATTTAATTAATCAAGTAGACCATATCATTATTCAAACATAATTATCATCACATACAAGACATATTAAGGATTATCATTCCCTTAATCATGTGTTCTCCAAGTATATCACCTTACCCTTAAATCACTTTTTGGCTCTTTTGAACTAATCAACATATATTTTCTAATCCTTAATGAAAAACTTATACTAAAAAAACTCAAATATTTCATGATTCTTATAATATAATATTTGAATCCAGAAACATATACACCTCAATCATCCAACTTTATTCTGAAACCATTACTTAGGATCCATCATCTTTGTCTTTTTGAAAATATGAATCGTGTCTTATCATTTCTCAACCTCAAGAGTCTTAGGTTTAATATAATAAATATTGTAATAACATCACATACCTTTCACATGTAATTAAAAATATCTCTAAACTTAGTATTATGACCAATAAATGTACTATAATCATGATTCTATTCATGATATTTCCACTTAGGAAATCAATATTCATTATTCCCATAATTTCCACCTCTGAAACATTTGATGGTTAACCATCGTCTATGTAGTTCTGTCTATTGACTAAGACCATAAAGAAAAGTGTTAAAAATACATATCAATGATAAAAACACATAAGTAAGATAAATTAATTATAATATTTCAATCTATTATATCTTAGGTTTTTTCCTAGGTTATTCATGATTATCACAAAAAATATAGGATTGTAACATATACTTAACTTATCCTTGGGAAATCCCTAGACACATCCTAAGAAATATATCTAGGGATCTCAATAATGTTTTCTAATTATAGTTTCCAATGGTTGACTAAACATTATCTCTCATACCAACTATAGATACCCAAGATTGATGTACATGGACATTATATTTATTTTCTAGAATACATAATACATGACACAAACAAATGCCCAAAGGCCGTATTAGTTTAGTGTATTTAGAAACTCATAACATAATCTTCTAATCATGGTGAATGATCTTCAACATCTCACATCAATATCTTCCCCTTTTTAGTTTCCTACCAAAAACATTTCTTTATGTCCTGGAGAAAATAAAAAAAAGAAACGGTGAGTTCAAATCCTCAGTAAGGGTAAACATAGAGAACCAAAAGCAAACCTTAAACATTTGAATGTAAAAACATGAACATAATATTTAAACATCAAAATCTTGAGAAATGACAAAAATATTGTTAGTACATAAGGAATGGATCATAACATAACAATAACCATGATAGAATAACATTGACATAAAACTTATAATTTTGCAAAACTAATAAAAACATATTAGGATTTCTATAGTATCTAAAGAATTTCTTCCAAGAGCATCATAGTGGACAAAGTCCATTACTAAACCAGATTTACATTCAATTCTATCCATGTATTACTGATCCATATTTACCTGTCATTCTATTCATGTGTATATCATTAGATATAAATCTTTACCTAATGCATTGGAGGGAGATATATGTCCCACCCATCTCATATTGAAATCATTGTTATATGTTCCATAAAACATAAATAATTCCTCATAGAATAACCCATGAAATAAAATGTGTTTATTAAACATAATTACATCATAACATAATCCATATAAAATAAAATTTCAACATTAACACAATCAAATAATTGTAATAATAGGGATAATAACATATCACTATTTAACAACTGTAATCTTAGATGGAAAATAATTTTGATAAACCACATGAACTTTGTTCTTAAGGAAGATATCCTTTCCTCATAAAAAACATTTTCAATTCTCAAAATTATACC
The DNA here is from genome assembly GCA_963277665.1 of Viscum album. NCBI lineage: Eukaryota > Viridiplantae > Streptophyta > Magnoliopsida > Santalales > Viscaceae > Viscum > Viscum album. The sequence goes on from OY728159.1 coordinate 1,922,229,630, forward strand.
CAATTTTAAAAGAAAATAATTTAGTTTAAAATAAACATGAATTAGTGTAGAGGATGCTTCATGAAAATAAGGCGTTAAGAATATATAAAAATATGTCCATACCGTATAAGTTAAAAAACATTTTCTTTAAAGGTAAAAAATAGGTAAAAATGACATTAAACATACATATAAGAATATTAAAAAATTTATTATTTTTTTTATAAAACATGGACATGGATGATGAATATATCGCCAGAATATGCTTACATATAAACAATCTTGGATAAAACTAAGATTGAAAATTTATCCCCTACCTTAGGTCCAATTTCATCCGTATGTGTCTAAAACTCCTATATAGTGGGTTTAAATAGTTTATTAACATATAAAAAAAGAATAATAATATTTATGATATCATATATGATTCACTTATGAGTTTATATTACCCGTTCATTTGTCAATTCCTTGTTAAAGAAACATTTCGGGTAATAATCATTTTATTTATTGTTAGTGTTTGGACTTGTTATTCTTGATATTATTTCATAGATAATAATTTACATAATTCCATATTGTAAAAAATTATTTATATATCATATATATTCAGGAAATAAATATAAATAATAGATCGATAAATGAAATGGAATACATCATTCATGGAGATGGTAGGTCGTACGTACGCATTAATGCTGTTTTCGTTTCCTTATTAAATTAAATGAAGTATATATTTGACATATATGTAAATATATAAATAAATCATGTACAATTATTCTATAATATATTTAATTATTATTTAATACATATAATTTATAAACATTCATTAATGGTTAACATGGATAATGAATCTCATCACGTCGTGGAGACAGTTAGTCGTACTTACGAAAGAGCGATGATATTGTTCCCATAATTTTTGAATTGTATTGAAGTGGATGGTGTATAATATCTCATAATTAGTATCATTTTATAATAATCATATATAGTTATTATTTACACCATTATACCCATCCATGTAAGGTGGTGGTGAAAAACAGATTACCACACAGTGTGAAGACGGTAAGTCGTACGGACGCACGCGTGGTGATTTCGTTTTCATAGGATGGATTGAAGGTAAAATAGTGGTATTTAATATTTATAATAACATATAATTATATTATTTATACTAATTGTATTATTTTATTATTAAGAAAATATATAACTATAAGTAGAAGAAGAAATAAATTTGAAAGAATCGGTAGAAGTGATTACCACTTCCTTGATGTGCCTTCTTTAATTTTCCTCTTAGGGCACTAGAGTTGGTTTTTTCATAAAACCAAAACCTATATAATTTAACTTGGGAAATATATAAGAGAAATGGGTAGGGTTTCCTGAGATTTAAGACTTAAAATAAGGTGAATAGGAGAGGGAGAAGGTTCCATTTAAAAAGGGAGGAGAGGGGAACTTTAGGAAACTCTCAAAAATATTAACTTATAATAAAATCAATCCCAACATAAAAACCTCAAAAATATATAAAATTAATAGATTGGATGATTTAGGGTTGTAATCTCATCAAAAAATAAATTTTATCATGTTTTTATGACAATTTAAGCCTTATAAGTTTAGTTAACAATTTGTTATTCTATTTAATTTTAATTATTGTAATAACATTCTAAATTTTTAATGGTTATAAATATTTACTCATATAGTGTTAATTGACCGTAAAGAGTTAGTTTTTGAGATTTTAGATCTTATAATTATCACTTTGAAATTTTTAAATTTGTTATGATTTTTAAATAATTAACTAAATTTTTATTTTTATAAAATATCAATAGTGTCAATTTTGATACTATTCATTTATTTGACATTAAATAAAATACCCAAAAAAGATAAATTCCAAAAAGATTATATTTAATATACTCATAAAATTTCATAGTCACCTAGTACTTCTGTGGAGAACTTTAATTAGTTCATATGTTATTTATTATAATATTTTTAAAACAATATATTTGATATTTCTATTAATAAAATAATTTTTACATCATTATTGTGTAATCATTAATAATAAATAATTAATATATAATAAATAAAATTAAATTCACATGATGTAGATAATTTAATTTTCTTTATTGTGAATATTTAATTTCTATGATTTATGAAGTTTATCACTAAACTAAAATAATTACACTAATAAGATATAAGAGAGTGACATGTTGTCACTTTCTTTTTTTAATAAAATATTACATCATTTTCATGGAAAAAAGTCCATAAAATGAATATATTGAGACCCTTAGGTGTTATAGATCTACTTTTATTCATCCAATAGAATTTTGGCAAGTGTTAGGGTATTATTATAACATTATTTGTACCCATAATTTCCCAATTTACCTTTAACTATGGCAATAAAAATAATTACCCAAGTTACTATTCATAATACCCAAAAAATAAAAGTATCCCTTTAACATAATTTTTACATCCTAATTCCAAATATGAAATCCATTTTCCAAAATTCAAAACACAAAATTTCCAGCAATTAATTTTAAATTAATCTCGTTGTTGAGAAAACGAGTTTTGAAAGTTAAAACATTGCAAAATATTGAAATATTTTTACATATGAATTCAATGTAAAATTAATGCTAATGACACAAATTATATTAAATGGTAAAAATATATTTTATTTATACATTAAAACCATTAAATAATATATTTTAACAATATAAATTATTTTGAGGAAAAAATTTGTTTTTAATTAAAATTTAGCATATTTTCACTATTCATCAAAATGTGAAAGTTATCATAAAAATATCAAAATATTATCCAAATTAAATTTGTAGGTCTTGATTCCAAAATAAGTTTATATTGTCAAATATAACTTATAAAAGTGTCAGAAAATATATATTTGAAATGGGTGCGCCATCAAAAGGTGGTAAAACTGCATTTTATTGGAAAATGCATCATTTATCCGAAAAATTTATTTTATTCTCATATCATGTGTAATATGAATGATAATGTTATTTAAAATTAAAAATGTGGTTAATAATATTCACAATGGCTTGTTTATAACCCATTAAATAATAATATTTTAATAATATATCCTTATTTAATGAAACTCAAAATTTAATACAACAAGAGTTATCGAGGAAGGTCGCCTTTGTGTGTAACCCATGAAAAGTCAGTGTAGTGAAAGCTTCCTTTGGTTTTTCATATAACATAATCCCAAATTAGTTAATTTATAGATTAAACAAAATATATACTCAGTTTTGCGTGAAATGAATTCAATCAAAAGAACATGAAATTCTGGGTAACCCAAACCAATTATAGTGTTGTGTATACTGAAAGCTAATATAGTGTTGCTTATAGAGCAATATAATCTATAGAATACAACAAAAGACATAAATGAAATTAATAATAATATATCTCATAAAATATCGCGTTGTGACCCAAAATTTCTGACAAATGTGCTTACAAACATACTTCTCAAACCTAACCTCCACTTCCCACAGAGAGGGGAAACCATCATCAGAACATCATCTAAAACCTCAAACACCAAGGTCTCCAAATATAATGAACTTAATAATTTTTATGTTCTTCCATTTTATTCATCCAATCGTGAACGTTCAATACCTTTTGGAATCACTTTACACCACATCATGACCAAGGACAGATGAGTCCCCTATATCGGTACAGCACAATGGTGAACAACATAGACTCCCACACAATGCCTAAAATGGATCCATTTATATGGATGAGTGTAATCTATTATTATATGTGAAATAAACCAAGGTAAAATTAAATTACTATGGACAACCAAAATCTATGACTCATTCTCAGAGTATATCTTCAAAATTTTGGATGTTTCTCTCCATTTTTCTATCTCGTTGAGGGTGGAAATCAATGTTACGTCATAATTGAGTTCCAAAAGTGTGGTATAATAATCACTAAAATAATGAGTTATGATGAGCATAACAGTCTAAAATGATGGGCCATGAAACTCTAATTAGTCTCAAAATCTAGTCCACATACATCCCTATAGAAATATCCTTAACATTCATCTCACAGATTGAAAAGAAGTGAGATAACATTATCATAAGATCTAGGATTATATAGATAACATCATATAATCCATGATTTTAAATTATTCCAATGATTAAATCCTTTAATATTTCTTTTAACTTCCATCTGGTGAAAGCCATTGGATTCAAAAAAAACCAACAACACGATACTTTGCATTTACCTTCTAGAAAACTAGACAATGCTCCATGAAATCTACCACCTGTCGTTTCAACCTTGGCCACCACGAATACATTGTCATGTTATAGTACATCTTGGATAATTTGTAGTGAACCAACAAAGGTGATCCCATAAACCTCATGAATAACTTCTTTACACATGGAAAATGGAAGGAATAATATTCCTTGGAAGAACATTCAGTCATGGAAATCCTATGGCCACCCTTTTAGTCTGTCATGATAGACTAGGGGACCTCACATCACCTCCACCTCTATGTATCCCCACTGAGACTACCTCACAAAATACATGAAGTAAGACTACATTGTAATCTTTAATATGAAAATTCTATCATCAACTAAATTTTTATCTCATTTAATGGATTGCAACTCCCACATATCCCTCTAACCATCCAAAAACTTCTAAACTAAATTTATTCACAATATTCTACTTAGTATGTCAGCTGAAAAATTACATTTAATTGAGTTATTTTATATATTGAATTCATAGTATTTTAGAAACCCTATCCACCTCTATTTTCATAGATTCATGTCAGAGATATATAAAATTTACATCTTTCTCTTATTATCATTGAAGACCACAAAGCATTCTATGATGAGTTAATTCCACAAAAACAATAGGGAACAGACCCTTTATAGATATTTTGTATCATTAGTGGAATAGTTAAATTCATGGTGGTTTAACTATCATGATCTATAGAATAAACCCACCAACTACTAAATCAAGATGCAGCCCTTACCCAAATGGAAAAAATGAAAGAACCCATTAAACATCATCCCTTTATCATGAAACTGGAGAATTGAATTATTTAATTACTTACCATATAAGTATCATAATTCTACCTATCACTGATCATCCTAAATTAAATCTTGGTTCGTCTTGTTTAGAGCTATTAATGGGTCTAAAATATGATATAATTTAGTCAAAAACCTCAAATAATAGCTAGTGAGACAAAGAAAGTTGTTAGCATCCACCATATTCTTTGGTAATTCCCAAGAAACAGCCACCTCAACATTCACAGGGTCCACTTATACTCTCTATGAAGACAAAAAATGTACCCAAAAACAATCCTATTTCATCTATCATATAAAAATATGAAATTTATCATAGATTTGATGGTGTTTGAGAGTTTGTAAGATGATCCTCATATACCTGACATGCTCCTCCTCATGCCTGAAGTTCTGTTTTTTATTCTTCAGGATGTAACTTGTTTTAGAGGTATTTTAATGTAATTTACCTAGTTCCTAAAACATTTACCTTAGGTTTTATAATTCATGGAGGTGTGAAGGGGTTTTATGGTATTATTCCCTTTGAAATTTTAAACATTGTTCACACATTCTCACAACTCCTTCTCAAGGTCGATCAATTTCTTCTTATAATCAAATAATTTATTCTCATGGTTTTATATTTCTATATCCATAAATATTATTCTCATAGTAAGATTTTTGTTATTTGATTCACACCATTCCATTACACAGTAACTCTTTTTTTCACATAGTCAATCTATTACTTCACACGGTTGATAGATTTTTCACGTAGTAGATTGTTTGTTCATACAGTTGATCAGTTTATTCTCATAGATGACCCACTCCATTGTATAGTAGATATTTTATTATCATTGTCAATCAGTTTTTTCTCACGGCTATTCCCTTTATAGTTGATCCTTTCATAATGGATCTAATAGCTTTCAGAAATTACAATTTTTCAAAATACCTAAATTTCCTAGAACAACATAAAAACAATATTCAATGTAAAATAAGGATTTATGGAATTTTTTTAGAAATCGGTTCTATGAAGATTAAATTTATAAATTTATTTCATTAAACCAGATGGTTTTAAAGAGGTCAATTCCATTTCATTAAATGAAACCAATTTAAATGAAAATTTTAATGATAGTTTGACAATGTAATTTATTGATTTGATGTATTAGCGTATTAAAGTATCTAATATTCTCTATTCAAGACTTTGGATTTTTTCTTTACATCTAGAAAAACTATGTATTTATTCTTGAACATTAAAATGTTTTCAGTATCCATAGAGATCTTCCCTTTTCTTTGTTTCATTTATTGTCAATAGATTAGTTTCCTCCCCATTTTTGACACTAGTTTGTAAATCATGAGGATTGATATTGTTTCCCTATTATATTGATTCTTTATCTTGAACATTTTTATTATTGATCAATACATTACCTTTGTGATGTCCATGAGGCAACATAATCTAATTTCTATTTTATTTTGTACATTATGTTTTAGAACTTTTTTTATAAGTAGGTGATCTATGATATCACTCCATTTTATGTGTGTTTGATATCATAATGTTTATATTTAATTTTTATTTAATAATAAGTATAATCCTAGTGATGTTAATTAATCATAAATAGTGAAATTTATAGGGAAGGGTAGATATCATCTGGGATTTACATAATTTTATTATATTTATTTTCTATGATTTTGTTATAATTTTATTTGTTTTTGAAATTTTTATTCTATTGAGAATATGTATTTTTTTGGTGAAAAAATGTATAAATAACCTCACATGAAAATGGTAAATCCCTTATAGATGATAATTGAATCTGTTGTGTGTATATATGGAATTTTTATGATTTCCATTTTCTTCTAAAGTTGTTTTAATGTAATGGATTATGTGACGGATAGGATTATGGGTTTCTTGTTGAGTGTGACTTTTTGGAATGTGGTGATGATGTATGATAAATAATCATAGAGTTTATTTGGGAATGGATAATGGTGTGGTTTGTTGGCTTGGTATTTTCATGATTGTTATGAAATGATTGAAATGGAAAATTCTAATACATGAACATGGGTTGGATTAAATGGGTTGGGGAAGGAAATAAATTATAGGAAATAAATGTATTCCTTATCTATGAAATGTCTTATCATTACATATAGGAATATGTTAAATGAATATGTATTTTGTTAGAAATTGGTGTGCTTAAACAACTATTGTAAAAATAATGTGTAATTGTGTTTGTTAAGTGGGACCAGATGGGTGGTTAGTGTTATAGAAGCGATGATAGCTTGCTATAGTAGTGATGTGGTGGTTTTAGTATTTGGTTAGTTTGTGTTTTGGAAACCTGTATCTTTGTATTTTGTGTATCTATTTTACATTTTTTTATTTTTGATTTCTATATATACCCCTCTCGAGTCATGTGTTCAAACTATTGTCAAAGGTTTTACATAATGAATGTTTTCTCCAAATATCTAGATTGGTGAGGATATGTGGACATAAACCCTAATTTCACAGCTATCACTTCTATGATATATTGATATACATGGGCTGTGAAGGCAAGATTCCAAAATTCACTAGGGGTGATTATTGGAGAAAGTATGTGGTAGTTCATAGTAGGAGTTTTTCATAGTAAAAGGATGGAAAGAGGTATATGTCCTTCATATTCATGGTACCCTAATACACTTGTTTCATTATAGTGGTAATGTGATTATATAGATGTGATGGTTTTGTAATGTGCTAATATATGGGAATTTGTTTTTTTAATACTATTGTCATTATATGAGTCTTGTGGATACATAAGGGATCGAAGAAACAAAATATATTTTGTTAATGTATGAGAGATAAAATCAATGAGGAAGATGTGTGGAGTACCCTTTTTTCATACTTCTTCTTATTTTATTATATATAGATGTGATATTTTGTGAGTGAGACTTGGTGGGGTTGGGAACTAGTTGACTTGATAGGTGTTTGTTCATTCAGTTGTTTTATTACATGGGAATTATTATACTCTTCTCACATTTTCATAAGAGTAATTGGGTATGATCCTGATAAGTATACATGTTATTTTTACTTAAATATATATATATATATAATATTATTTCACCAGGACAGAATTTGAGACCGAGTTGGTCATTCTTTGCTTGAAGCTTGGAGATTTTGGGTTTCTATCATAGTATTTAATTTTATGAGTTTACATTGGGATATATTTTTTATATTCTTATGATATTACATGCATTATGGGATAATTTTTTGGTGATTGTTTTTTATTTATGGGGTTTGTTTTATGGGTGATATATTCTCTCTCGATCTTAGTTTTTTTATTTTGGGTTATTCCTTCTTTATGTGTGGATTTCCCTATACTCTTTGTTCAAGTCACCATCCTAAGGCCTAACAGTGGAATGAATTATGATTCATTTTCTCTATTAATTCATTGTTATCCAAGGAGGGGTACCACTAGTGGGAGGCTTTCATGACACAATGTTATTACATGGTTTTTGTATTATTTATATATGTTTTTAGGGAGATCATTTGATTTCATAAATTAAGTAAATGTTTTTGTAAAAGTTTTTGACCTTATAAAGTTGAAAGGATTATTTTTCAAGGACTGGTTTTATGGAATTCTTTTGTTTTCTCAAAAAACAATAATGGTTATTATTTTTCCATTATACATTCTAAAAAATATTTTATTGGATTCTTTGGGGAAATTTGTTTGCATGAATATGTAAATAATTTTTTGAGATTAATATTTATTATATAAAAGGAAAATTTTCATATGGTTTTTTATTTTTTCAAAAGGAATAATTGATTTTGGTTTATTTTTATATACATTGAAAATATTTTTTTCTCATCCCCAATTTTCAAAAACAAAATACATAGTATTTAAGATGTTTAAAACTTTAGAAAGCTCAATATTTCCTCTAGAATATCTCATCTTAAATAAATAATTATCTTAAATGAATTACATATGTACATTAATGATCCAAATTTTTTGGTAAACAATGTAATATATGTAGAAATTTATATATTTCTTATTTAATGGTTTTCCCAATAATCTAAAACTTTAAACCAAAAATATCATGAGAATAAGGGAAAGTGAAACCCCTATTATAATTCATATAATTAGGGGTCGATTGTGATATGTGGTGTTATAATGAAAATATAAATGAATGGTTTTAATTTATATAAATATAAATAAGTTTTAAAATAGAGGAATAATAAACCTAAATTAATTACATAGGATGTTGTTTCTTGTTAAAACAATTGATAATATGAGTTATCGTTTTTATTATCTTAATCACTTTTTCATTTAGTCATACACTTTCTTATTTGGGTGTGATCTTCAATTTTTGATATGCTATTCACCTTATCTTTATTATATAAAATTTTATTACCCTCTCTTATAAAATATTATTTTTATATTGATGTTCTCTTGCCCATCAACACTTCCAAAGGTCTCTGAGTCAATTTTTAGATTTATGTTCATTGCCTTCTACTACTAAAACTACGAGAATATAGTATAAGAATGGAGAGTCTGAGGATTATCCATAGGGAATGAGTGCATAAGAATTTTCCTAGTGATTTATTTATCAATTTTTGTTTCTAATGTTTTCAAAATATAATAAAATAACAATTTAATACCAATTAAATGAAAAGAAAACAAAAAAACATACATAATGGAGAATTTATATTAAAAATAGACAAAGTGGATTAATTTTATTAAATGGGATTTCTTCAATGATTTTTTTTCATGCTAATGTGTATTTTAATGATAGATTATTTTTGAGATTCAATAATGGTATCCAAGTTTCATTTTTTAAATTTCAATCTGAACTAATAATGTCATTTAAATCCCTCGTTCACAGAGGAACTAAATTAAACTTGACAACACTAAGAACTAATCTATGGGAAAAAAAGAAAAATTAAAAACTATTCTCAAAGCCCTATAATTACCTTCTATATTTTGGATAATATTATATTCATTAATTATCAGAAAGAATAAATAAGAGATATGATTTGAAAAAGGATCAATATAATACTAAATTATAACATTAAATTCCTAGGAGAAACCCTTAAATTACCATGCATCAAAATCCTCCAACTCTTATTTCCGTGTTTTCATAAGAGAAAACTCATTCATAAAAAATTATAAATCTATCCTGGATGAAAAAACTGTTAATATTTTGTAAATACATGAATGTAATATATAAAATTAATGAACTCATTTATTAGATATAGAATAACTCAACTAACATTAAATACTTTGATTCTAAAAATCCGAAAATAATCAATTTACTCTGGCTCTCTCTAGAAGAGTAGAAGTTATCAAATATTTCTATGATCCTATAAAATTTAAAAAAAACACATATATAATTAAAATATATAAACTACATTGTTACATAACACTACTCATTAATTCATGTTGTTTGTAACACAGATATATCTCCCCTATCATTTCTCCTTAGGTAGCCTTTGTCATGACACAAAGGGATGGTTTATGTTATAAATTAGTTTTCTACATATATTTTAACTCTTAATCCCCAAACATCAAAAAATAATCCTTATATTTTTTCCATGATCTTATTCTATTCTTATCCTCCTCAGAGAGGTTGTGGATTTAAGGGTACCTTGATTCATTCATTTCATATTTACAGATTAAATATCACCTTCACATCTTAGTAGCTTTTCATCTCCCCGGCGTTATTTATAAAATGGGATTCTAAAACCATATTCTCCTTATTAATATTACAATAGCTCATTAAACTCCTAGTAATTTATTAATATGTAACTCATTATGAAATTTTGTACCTAGTTGCACTATTATTTCATCATTTTATCAAATTATTTAAACTCACCAAATATATTCATGTTGTGATCTAAGTTTTCATGGTTTTATTTTATTTTCATGAAGAATTAAAAACATCTAAAAATTATCAATCATGTTTATTTTATCCAAAGTCTATTAAAAACACAAATGTTAGACAATATTTTATCCAAAATCATGGAAATGTATGGACAAAATAGTACCTATAATTTTTTATTAAAAATTCCTCCAGATTTTGGAAATTTCTTATTCCTAAGAAATATCTCTACATAAAATCAAAAGGATTCAAAAATTTCAATAAGGGAAAAATTCAATTAAGGATATTGAAAAACAAGAAGTCATAATCAAATATTTTCAAACACACAAAACTCAACTAATACATATTTTCCCAATCCAGACTCATTTATAATTACATCTTGAAATAGTTTCCAAATATAACATCTATCATCCAACCTTCCATAATTATTCATTAAAATTATGATATACTCTAACAACAAATCACACAATACATAAGATCAATTAATTAGGGTTATTTTTAATCTCAAGGATTTAAAATCTATTTATAAGTAAAAAAGTTATTTAAATTTCTATTTAAATGTAAAAATATAATAATTATGAAGAAATTTATATTTTTAATTCACTAATGTTTATGGTGGGTGGTTCTAAATATAAATAAATTACAAATAAAGGATTGAAAGGTTGATAAAAAATTTAAACCATAATTTATGGTGTTTAATTAAGCTTATTTTGAAATAGATTCATCCTTATATTTACCCCTATAATCTTGAATCAACACTTAACTTTTTTTACTCATCCTCATATAATTGTAATTGATTATTGAAAATAGTTATAAATTTTCTTATTTTTTTAAATTTTATTCCCTCTTTCATCAACAAATTTTTTTCAAGAAGAAAGTCTCACACCCTAGGAAGTGAAAAAATATTTTCACCTCAATCCTCACTTCCAATCTCCTCTAAACTCTAATTTTGAAAGTTATAACAAGAAGGGGGAAAATATATATCCAATATAAAATCCAAGATATCCTATTAAACATTATTTTCAATAACAATATGTGATTGATGATAATTTTTTCACAAAAAAATAATATCATCCATTTTTTTCATAAAAAACCTATAGTTTCTGTATGAAATATCCCAAACAACCCCTTTAATCTAAATTTTAATAATATAATTATACCAATGAATTAGGTTAGTAAAGATAGATGAAATTTTAATACAACCTCCTATAATATAATTCATGGTCTCTACAAACATCTAAAAAGATCAAATATAAAGGTGGTCTCAAGATAAAATAGGATTTGAAATACAAAAATAAGGAACCATTAATATTAATTTGGTTCAAAATCATCATTATTTAAAAACATATTTTACAAGTAAGTTTATATAGTGAAGCATATTTTTTGAATTTAGTAATAAATAGAGTACTAGGAAGAATATATCATAAAATGGTTTAGATTACATATCGGGAATATAAATCAAAACATTGTTCAATCAAACCATGGAATAAAAAATAATGATTAGTATAATAAATAAAAATTTACAAGTATTAGAATAAAAATTAACTATCATGTCAATAATAATTTAAAAAACCCAAAATTGGAGTGACCATAATACTTTTAATATTGTTTGCCTATATATTAATCATTTAAAATCATGAAAATGAAAATTTGTCCACAAAGGAGATAGTTTTTCCTAATTGGTGATATGTTTGAGATTAATAAGGGGGAAAACTCCAAATTAATCCCAAATATCACTCCCTCACACTTTAATTAAACAATTTTTCCAATGATTAACATATTTTAGGGAATTTCAATTTAAAATTCAATATAGGTGAATCAAATTAATAACACAAAAAAATAAGATAAAAAATAAATTATTCCCTATTGAAATAAGATCTTATTCCTTAATACTTGGGTATTTTGACTTTCATGAAATCCTTTCATGTTTCTCGAGTGTTCGGTTTGGGTTTCCATAAAATATAGTTCATAGAAATGAAATATATAAGCTAAAAATGATATATCAAGAAATATAAAATTCATAGTGTTGTAAAAATATATTTACATTCATGTATTTTATTAATAATGGGAATTGATTAAACAAAATGAAATTAACCTAAAATGATATAAATGGGTAGTACAAAACCAGATAAAAAGGGATAAATAGTGTGACATATAAAAATAGGGATGGGCTATGTCTTATGCCTCCTTAGTATCCTTACCTATCTCATTACTATTATACTTAATACCATCCAAGGGTAAGGCAATAGAAAATTATGGGGTATCCCTGAGATATTTCTCCTATTATCATCTGCTCTACTTTAACTACTACTGTGTGCTATCATCTAAAACTAAAATCAGAGGGGGTGGATGAAAATTATGATATATATAATATACTATTAACACCCTAACAAATGGTGATCCTATAAATGTAGTCTTAATACCCATGGATTCTTATGAAGTAGGGATATGAATAGTAGTTTATGACACTAAAGATGGTACCAAGGGGGACTGTGAGGTTTGGGTCTCCTCAATGATTTGGGAATGCTCAGAGCCTTATCCTCAGAGGGCTCTATCTATATGAAAGGGGTAACTTGAGTGGTGTTCATTATAATGGAAGCCATCTAAATTATAATTTTAGGTATCTTATCTGTCTAGATATAATATATCATTATAATGATAGTGGGGGAAAGTGTTATATATGTAGATAAGACATTATCAATATTCCATAGAAAATGTGTCTGCCAGATCTATTGGGCGTTCCTAAGTCATTCAGGGAGATCAATGAATGGATACTCTAGGGGTGTGTCAGACATCTTAATATATAACTTTCTCTAGGAATCGTGACCAAGCTAGTAGAAGGCGACTACAATTCCTCAATAACAACTACCCTAGCAAAAATATCCCTCTGATAGAGTGTATTCCATAATAGGGTTGGATGTGGGATGATGAAGAGTGTTGATTTTGAAGGATTGTGAGGTTAAATGTGTGGTGTAGGAATGAATCAAGGTGGTATCCCCTAATGAGACTGGTGTAATGGAGAGGGTGGTGGTACAGGATTTGTAATGTGGTTCTTTGCATGTTTAACAAGTATATTCTCAGTTTTTGAAGAAGTTGTATTTTTCCTATATTTAGAGAGGGTATTATTTCCATAAATCAATGTTGAGTTGATGTGAGAATGGGATTGGATTAAGAACTAGAGAATACTAAAATAGATATATAGTGTTTTTAGTGACTATTAAGAAAGGAGTTGATGATTTGAGGGGCTATTGAGGGTTTTGGGGTCTTGTTTGAGAAATACTATAATGTATGGGAGGGAATGGGTATGTTATAGGAATGAGAAAGAATAATAATAAGAATTAAAGGTGTTATATTTGTCAATTGATCTTGGTATAAGAGGATTGACTCGATGGAAGTTTATAATGGGGTAGTGTTTAGAGAGGGGGAACCAAATTGTCATAATTTAAATTAAAGTTTGTGTAAAATATTTAATATTTCTCAGAGTTATAGTATAACACCCTATATTTTTCAATGGTATACCATTTATTTTATATACATAAAATTATAAAGTTATTATTCTCTAAAGAATTACACCATGGTCTAGATCATCATGATGATATCTAAGAAAAGAATATAATGTTTATTTAGAATGGGAGTAATATTATAGTATACCATGACTCTATAAATGTTTAGTACTTCATTGTTCAACTACCCTCTGGAATCTTACACCATAAGGGACATGACTATTTTATAAGATAATTGGGTCTTTACCCTTGTATCTTTAAAATACGAGGTTTTAGTGTGACTCATTACCCAATGAAAATTTTCCCCTCTAGTTTCCATTACATTTCATATGACATAAGAGTCATGGGTACATCATGGATAGTGTTTTTAGTCAATAAATGTAAGGTAATAATATCATATAATCTAGGTAATTATTGTGATGAATGTTCTGATAATTTTAACCTATTACCCTAAAAAATTGAGATCATTAATTTATAAACATAATAAAGAATCATAAGAGGTTAATTTATAGTATCTGTAATGAAACATGTCCAAAATTATTCTAAACTAACACCTAAAAGGAATAAAAATATAATTCTAAAATAAATAAATATAGGTTAACTCCCAATAAGCACACTTTTTCATTTTGAAATTTGAATTTACTTGATTCTCTTCATTTAAATTGCAGTTTATTTACACAGCCTACTTGAGAATGTTCGAGATAGTGCTTGATGTGCTAGCTATTCTCCTGGAATGGTAGTTCTCTTTTCTATAAATCACCACAACTCCATGTGGTAATATTATTATTATTACAAATGGTCATGAGCATAATTACATACATTTAACTATGAACAAGAAAAAATGATCTGAAAAAAAAAGGAATTTATATCTCAAGAGTATCTCTTTCCTTCAGATGTGTTAATTGTGCCCCTTACTTGTTTTCTCTATGTAGATAGTGGATTTATAATATGATTCCTTATATATCTCTACAATTTATTCTTTTTCCAATAAAAATTTTATTTTCATTTCAGCCTTATTTAAATTTATATCTTTGACTACACAATAGGAATTCTAGGCCGAATATACTAGAAATTTTCATGGATTCCCATGAACCAATTAGAATTGTGACACTCCCAACTATATCATGTTGTTTATTCAGTAAACCAAAATGCATCATCAAGTATTCTCGAACAATATTTCTAAATCACATTGATTACATTATCCAACATCAACTTTAGATATTAGTTCAAAACATAAACATATCCAACAATTTTACAGTGGTTAGGGGTACTCGTATTGTAATGAACAAAAAACATAACTATCACTCCCCATAGTAATATATAATCAAAATGTATTCCATGATTGAAAATCTAAAACATGGTCACTTTAAACCAAGTGAATATATTCTTCATTAGAAATTTCATAACCATATTGTTTTGTTATTTGATGTGGCATCTTCTTCAAACCATTTGGTGATGTAATCAACATATTCCAGAATGTAGTTTTGGATAAAATAATAAGCGACTGAAACCCCGAAGTTTTTCCCCCATACATAGAAAAATTAAAACGTTATGAATGGCTATTAAGATGTGTAATCTCTCCTAAAAATTTTTATTATACATTGATACTAATGATATTATACCTTAAATATATAAACATAAGGATTTCATGTAACTATAATAATTTAATTTTCATTATTTTAGCTATGATTCTTTCCTGACCATGGTGTCCTCTCATTAGTGAATAATGATAAACTCCAACACACTTTATACATCATTTTTTGGAACAGAACTATGAATTAATCCATCTCCATGCTATTTTAATAGTATATTTTCATTGTAGAAATAATTTAGAAATTTATTGAGGAATATCTTCTTCTATTGATATGTTAATTTTGGGTATATTATCACAGTTGTTATCGATATTGTAGAAATGAGTTTTTATTGAGACATTTTCTATGAAAATGTTTTCATCTTGAAATTATTATTTAACATCATCCTATCATTTTAGTCTAAGGTGAGGAAAATAAATCCCCAAAAGACAACCAATGGAAATAGTATCTAATAATTTATTATATTTAATTTTTATTTCATGCTCTTGGGGAAGTATAATCCTTAGAATCAAGTAAGGGTTTGGAATATTTCTTATTTAAAATTATGTCAGTTCTGTAAGATCTATGTAAACCAGTACTCGGGTGAGAAAAAGATATTTTTAAAACTTTTCCAAAGAATAGTTCTTAATGAATATATTCTTCTCTGCTATGGTGTTTTTAAACTATATATTTATGAGTGTCCTTCTGACAGAGTAGATATCCTAGAATATTTTATTAGTTTATTGATTAACAACCACCCCTACTGCACAATTTCTTACACCACTTATATGCTCAAATGAATCCTCCCTATTTAAGGTCAGTATTATTAAGTTAGTGAATAATTCTTACTTAAATTTATTAAATGAAACATAATAATATCTTACTATATGATTACCTTTAAATAAGATAATGTGATTAATTTTTTTCTCTACATATACCAATGAAATAATACATATCCATGTTATATTTAAATAAAAATATAGATATTATGTATGTTTATGAGAACATAGACTTTGAATTTTTATAAATTAATATGAGTAACCTATTCATTATTTACTTATAGAAGGAAAATAACAGATGCTTTAATTAATGTTATTCAATTATTATAACTAAAACAACTAGGAAGATCTTTTTATGCATAAAAATATTTTTTCCCAAAATTTGGTGTTCTATTTCAAGAAAATAAGTATATTATTATTTGACAATAATAAAAAAGTATTGATAGTATGATTAATATATTAATAATAAATGAATCATTAATTTATAGGAAATAATAATAAATAATAATTAATTTTTTCAAATGTTATTTACAAATATGAATAGTTTTTCACTCTATTTTTTTTTATTTAGATATTGAAATATAAAATTTAAAAATTTAATATGAAAAATTATAATCATTTTTGGATTAATAATAACAGATTCTGGAGATAAATATTTGGTATTGTTTTAAAAAGACTGATTATTAGGTGAATATTGCAAAATATAGTTTTTACAAATAACATGACATTTATGACATTATAAGTAGATAAGTATGAAATGTAAATTAATTAAACCATTTTATAAGACCAAATTAAATTTTTTAGGTGAATTTATATATTTAAAAAATATTATTTTAATTCAAAAATCCAATTTTTATATTTTTGAAAAAAATATATTTTCCGAAAACAAAACTTTTTGTACACTATAAATTATTATTTTAAAATTACCATTTATCATATTTATATATTGAATCAAATGAAATTAATTTAAAATTTAGAATCCTTTGGTATAATTTTTTACTAAGAAACACTTTATTTTTATAAATAATGATTACGTTACCCTAGGAAAAATCACTTTATCATCATAAAAGCTAAAAAAGTATTAGTAATAATTCAAGGGGTAAATGGATTGATACATGATAAAATAATGTATATAGTTGAGCTTATGAGGTTTTTATCGACCTTATATCTTCATTAATCTACTATTTCTCAATTTTCGATCCACTTGACAGTTTTAACATGTGCTCCCATTATATTTAGTTGAAATATTTAGGAAAATGTCATTATCACCACTTATAGACAGGGCCTCTCGCCACCACTTCAAGGAAATCCTAAAATTTTGTTTCATAATTCATAACTAACTATTTTTCTTCCCCTACAATTTCATTTGATTAAATTCGATTGTTTTTTTCAAGATATTAGCTTATCCAACCCATTTCCAATCGATATTCTAAGAAAATCTCAAAAGGATCAACATGAGTAATCATTTTTACTTTACTTCTTACTTATTGTATATGTTTATTATCTAAATATAATCTTTGAGAACATATTTAATTAAATTATTATTGTTCATATAAATAATGTTATTATGTTATGGTAATAGTAATTAATTAGATTTTACTATTTCTATTAGGAAAAACAAAACCATAATTCGTGCATTTTGTGGATTACTGCCTCCATGACACAACATGTTTTATTTAAATTCATGAACATGAATCAATGGTCTAAATTATAAATATAGTAAATAATTATGGTATTTCTACCATCTTTATTATTATAAATCATTACACTATATTACTTTTTTATTTTATTCCAGGGAAAACAAAACTGTCATCGATGTCTCTGGGTGGACTACCACCTCCATAGAACGATTGATTTTCATTTTTCTATACATCACCACCATACATGGATGGTCACAAGAATGTGATTAAATGATAAATATTATTTTTATTATATCATTATGGTTTTGGTATGGAATATTTCTTAACTTTTTATTCATATGATCTAAAAATGATTATCATTAATTTGATCATTTAAAATGAGAAAACTAAGTTGAAACTGATCTCTTATTTCTAAGTACTAACTATATATATATATATAATTTCCTTATATATTTCTTTGAAATTATGAAATATAAAACTAATGAGAACCAAATAATACCATTATGGTTTTTTATAATTATATTAAAAATAAATCACCTCATAATTATCCATAAATCATGGTAGGTTCATGTTTGGATAGATTTGACCATGTACCTGAACAATACAATGAATTTATCTTAAAAATGGATGTGAGAACTTATTTACTAGTATGATATTATATAAATATGTAAATAATGTTTTTTTGTGCAGTAGTATAAATATTGAAATCATTAATTAATAAAACATTCAATGTTCATTAATAAATAGTAAAACAAGTTCGTTGCATATTTCAACAACATAAATCATAACCAAAACTACAATGAAATTGGATTATAGCTTAAGATAATATATTTTAACTTCTATTACAATACCTTATATGATCTAATATTTATGTACTTTGGAAAAATAATATGCACCTACAACTCTTTTATGAAACTAGTACAAAGAGATAAATATTACTTACACATGGTGTTGAAAATTGGAAAACACTACAAATTATTTATATATAATGAATATAAATAATGCATATAAATATTTATACTTACTTAAAATGTACTTGGGTATTTATTTAATCTATATAATTTAATTATTCATGATTTTTTGTCTATGTTCATAATGAATCTGAATTGAATTAAGGTTTTTCATTTGAAATTCCTCTACTTGATATAGATTTGGTATTATGATCTGAATCTAATTTATATGGTGTACATACTATTTAATATATCATAAAATTTATTATATTTTAATCAATGTATTTTATGTTCAATTTAAATCCATCTCTTTTAATGGGGTTTTGAAAACAATGATTCACAATATGCTAGTGTTCTTTATCCCAAACATTAATTCTTGGAGACATGATTATATTACACACTATGTATTATTTGAATGGTATATTCTCTGCCCATTTATGTATCTTAATTAAATATTTTTTTTATTAATGGTAAATAATAATCCAAATCAGTTAAATTTTCATGAAATTTATGTTGACTTGGTTTCTCTCCAGGTGTAAGGATTTTTTGGTTACCCATTCTTCCTTCATTGAGAAATGTTCATCCTATTGGAAAAAAATTAGGTATATTATTCCAATTGATTATATTATATGGTATTTTATTTGTTTTCTTTGAATGAAAATTTCTACTGTATAATTCATATTTATGAAAAAAAATTACCTCAAGGTGTATGTAGCTCGTGGGGAATATTTCTAACTCAAGCCACCTTTCCTAGAGTTATATTATCTCATTATGAACATTATTCATACAAGATTAGGTTATACCATGTTAATATTTTACTCTATCGTAATGTATCTACCATAATGTAAGAAAGATAATTTGATACAAAATAATGTTTTTTTACCATTTTTATTATTTCAGTTTTGAAGAAATGTATTTTAAATATAATAAAAAATGGGGTTTCCTTTAATTTTACTATGTTTTTTCTTACTCTCCTATTTTATCTAAGATAAATATTATGTATCTTTATGTCTCCATTATTGGAGATTTTTTTTAAAGTATTGGTTTCCCAAATATTTCATGTCTCCTTTTGAAATATTACCTCTGATGGAGACATAAAATTTAGTATTTTAAATCAATGGTAAAAAAATTCTAAATGATCATTTAGGTTTTTCCATCCATTCCCCTTATCATTTTCAAAATTATTTACCCTAATAGTGTTCATGTTTTAGGATTTATTCTCTAATATATATTATTATTATTTGTAGGACTAAAATCTTAGTATCAAACAATTTTATTAATTATCCCTTCTTTCCTTAAATCATTCAATGCTTTATTTTTTAAAGTAAATTTTCATTTATGTCAACACGCTCATATATTTCCTTAATTTCACTAGGGTTATGTTCTTTTTTAGAAATCTACCTCCATTATTTATTTCTATTATGATCATATTATTCAATTATTGATAAATTTTTATAACCATTTCTATATATGATGTGAAAATCATATTTTACATAATTTAGATTGGATGATTTTCGCCTAGAAAAAATATTATCTTTTAAAATATGGGAAATTATTGGAAATAATTATGTAATTATTTTAATAAAATTTTTAGTGTAAATGTTATAATATATTTTTTTAGTTATCCACCTTTCTCCTGTATATGTTTTATTATTTTTTATAATTTTTTTAAAATAGTGAAAAGTATTGCCATCCTTGAATATTATTGATTTCTGAAGAAGGTTGAATATTTATTGATATTCCAAATTTATCATTATATGGATAAAAGTGATTTTATTAAACCAAATTTTCACTAGGTAATGTTTAAAAATCTATTTTGGACACTTATGGTGAATTCATTGGACTTAATCAAGTGTCGAATTGAACCTAGAACTATATATCCCCTTAAAGCATCGAAAAGTATCATGAGATAAAATATGTTGGTAATTGTGTATACATATTACCATAACATGATAGTGTCGTGGAAGAAGACCTTGCTAGTATATTAATGATATTAGGAATTATAAATTATATTTTCCTAATACTAGTATTATTTATATCCATCTATTAATTTATTTTAATGGATATAACATGCTCTCATTTTTAGTTGAGTATGGTTTCATGATGTTTAATAATTCATGTCATAATATTTATGACATGTTTATTCCATGATTAACTAAATTGAGTTTTCTACCTTACTAAGTATTTGAGATCATCCCTTCCTATGTGTCTATTATCTTCCCAGATAATGGACATAAAATGACTTGGGAGGGGTTGGATCAATTTCTTGTTAAATTTTGTTTATTTTAAATCCACCCACTTCAGGGTTTGAAATCATTAAATAAAAATATGAAGAAAAAAATAAAATAACAAAAGGATAAGATAGAGAAAAATATATTTATTATGGATCAATGGATATAAATCCCCTAGTATACTAAATCAACACACTACTCCAAGAGTTTGGTGATTTTTACAATGTTAGCCCTTTTCTCAAGGGCTCTCAGTTGAGTGCAAGAAGATGTTACTCATTACAAAAGGTCCAATAACTATAAACCATAATCTCAATTTATAAGAAATATTCAATTTCATAACACACTTGATAAAAATGATTGAATATATTAAAAATGATAAATAAGGATTGGAATAATGGTGCGTCACAAAGTCGCACAAATCCATAACAGTAGTTGAAGATACGTCTAGTGAAGAAGGGAATCTTTTATGTTTATCTCTAGAAGTCCTCATATACAAAAAAATACTACATAATAGCATGAGGTGTCATATTTGAGATATTTAAAGAATATAACATGTCATATATTTCTTATGTACACAAATTATTGTGTTCTCTGTTTCACATGCATACACCCATACTTCATAGACCATCAAAATTGTATATTTATATCTTATATTTTGAATTTGAACATAATAACACTCAATAATCAAAACAATAGAGTGAACAATACTTTTTAAATTTGGTTGATATATGTTCTACATGGAATGTGTATTTATTTTCTAAATATATAATAAACATCAATGGTGGAGATGTTGGATGTATTCTTAATCGGATGACCTCTTTTCTTAGATAAAAGACACCATCTATAAATCGATCATTCCTTTTGTAGAGAACTCTTTTTTATGACACATTTAAAATAAATAATTTACTTATCGATATATTATTCCATTTTTATAAATATATCCAAGAATATTCTCAAGATGGCATATTCTTCATATGATAAATGACTAATTGAATTGTTCTCATAAGATAATTTAAAGATCAGTTTAAAAACATAAAACACTACATATCATTAACTTCTTCATTTCATAAGACATATTGAATTTACTATTTGTAGGATAATTATATGTTTTATGATAATATCTTATGGGATTATTATAAACCAAATCCATGGTTTCATTAGATGTCTTTAAGATAATCCTTTTATTGATGTATTTTTATTAAAATGAAAGACTTGTAATAATTTCCTTCTAAATGAGAATTCTAACATTGACCATGTGGAAGATAATTTATATTCTCAATAACATAATATTATTTTTTAGTAATATAAAATTTCTAAACTAGGGTTTTATAAGATAAATTACATTTGTGTATAATGAAATTCCATCACAAATACTAGTTTTCATTCATAAGATAATATTTTTACCCATATATTACACTTCTAATATAAAATAAAATCCAATAAAATAATGATAAATTAAATTAAATAAATGTTTTTTTCTCACATATAATCAATTACCTATAAATATATTAAATAAATATCTTAGGACAAATAATAAAAGTTAAATAGAAAATATGAAACACTTAAGATAAACTCATTATAATATAAATAGTTATTTTTTGAATCATCAAAACACATAAATAACTGACATATACTGAAAAAACATAATTCTTTCTAAATGTATCCCAATTTTGATTATTAAAAACCAATTGAATAATAAATAAATATTCTAATAAAATGGTTTATAAAAAGGTTTTAATTTTGTATCCACTTTTTATTTTACACCTTTTTCTAACATAAAAATGATGTGATATAATGAAAATAGAATACAATTAATGTTGAATAGTAACATGTATAAATGATTTGAACAATATATACTGAATATGAATAGATATTGACATGGAATTGTATTAAAATTTATTCTTAATGATATAGAAAGGAACCACAGAAATAATAAAGATAAATTAAATATTTCAAAATGATAATAATAAATTTGAAAAAATATCAATAATATATAAAAACATTCATAATGTAAATAAATATTAAACCATTAATTTTTTTAAGAATCCATGATTAATTAAACATTCCAACTAAGAAAACAATATAGTCCTATAGAACAAGAAGATAGTTTAGGGGTAGAAATTTAAAGGGTTGGGGTTGGTCTACTTGAAAGGAGGAGGTAGGTAGAGGAGTATTTTCACATTCTCATATGATATCTCCCAAGGTAATAACCTATCCAGAGAGTATAACCCTATATCCTTTAGTAATACTTATAGGAAAAGATTGGATGTGAAGAGTAGGTTGTTGAACTTGAGTAAAATCAAAGTGGTAAGCAAGGATTGAAGGTACCTTAGTGGAAGGGGAAGGAAAAGGTAATGAAACATATTCCTCAAACCTCATATACCCCTTTAATAGGTCTCAGTGGGATCGTAGAACTTTTTCAATCATTGATATGTGGTGGATTTTTTATCGATAATGGCATGTCTTAAGGTATTTCTGACTCATAGATGATACAACACATCAGTTCACATATAAATTTTTTGACCATGTCATTTTTTTAGTAATCTAGAATTGTTGTTAAAACATTAAATATACTTTGAGAAAAATTACTAAAAAATTTCTTCACATCTCCCTTCTTGTCATAATTAAGAACCAACCAACTTAACACCTAAAACTGATTATCTTATAGACTAACTGAACTGTAGGTAGGAGTAGAAAATGACGACTGAATTGAAATTTGTTTAACATTAGTGGTAATATTTCCGTCTTATAAATTTGAAAAGGTATATTCTTATTCTGATGAATAAGTGTCTGTGCTCATGTTTTTCGCATTAAATTGATGTATATTTTCAAACCTTTATTCTATCATAGAAATTGTTTTACCCCATAACGATTAATTATTTCTCAAACTAGTAATAGTAAGACTGGTATCTTTGATTGCAAGAACGTAAGAATCTTTAATTACTAGAACACTCTCTCTAATAAAAAACTTTATTTAATTATAATATTGATCAATAACTATTATTTTTGTACAAATAATTATATAAATTCTTCTAAATTTATAAAACAAAAAACTTTAAATATCTTTCGACATAACCATGGAGTGGATTTCACCCTATAAAGAGGTTATGCCAACTATCAATGTTTCAATAACATGATACATACCTTCCTGATTTTATTCTTTAGTGGGGTAATTAAAAGATATATTTCCTAAGGATTACCCATATTAATATTTTGAAACTTTCTCCATGTCTATTCGAATCGATAAAATTAATTTATCAAAATATTTTTTGGATAATGTTTAATCATAAAGAGTCGTTAGCTCTACTCGAGAATTGATCAACTATGTTTACAAAAAATATACTTTAGTCACCAGATCATAAAAACATGAATGTGATCTTTCATTATCCTAATTTAGATATGCTGTAGGAATTTACAAACTGAAATTATATGAATGAATCAACGAAAACAAATCTTGGTGAACTTATATATTACAATGTTTTTCTAAAAGAAAATTTTCATTAACTTAAGGTACTTTGTCAACATGAGAAGGATCACTATAATCCTTTCTTGGATTTATTTTTTTAATGATTACGGTATATTAATTTTCTTCATCTTCTTCCACATTCCTAATATCACATCAAATTATAAAAAAAAATTATTTTCATCAATATTTTCGACTAGAATAATTAAATAGGGAAATATCAAATAGAGGGATTTCACCCGATATAGTAGAGATGGTCTTCTCCTAGCCAATACTGACCAATTTCATAATGGTAATGGAAATATATTCCCTTTAGGGAAGAAATGGGAAAAAAATATGGCTGAACAAATTCATGAGAAGGGATGCCAACCTCTTGATACGTTCTTGAATGAACTTCTAGAGTGTTCTCTTCCTTTTGTTCAAATTTTTCTAAAATGAAAATCTGAGCTCTTCTACATCTATCAAGAAGAGTTTCATTGTCCATAACGAATCTTAAATCAATTGTATCAGCATTCCCTTCCAAATGTGTGGGTAAACTTTTAGGAGCTTAAGTAGGAGCATTAACAATAACCACTACATGAGAGGACTACCCCTAAACATTTACAGGTTATAATTCTTCATCATATTTTATGCTAAATAGAAATAACTTCATCACAGAATAATTATTATAGAAAAACTATGTTTTAATTAACTATAACTTAAATTTGTTTACTATGAAAATAAGGTGTTTCAATCTTATCTAGAGGAACACATTTTTACCAAAAACTACGGTTACCAACCATCCAAAGGGATAAAAAATTTCTAATTTATTGTTGATATGGTATATGTATCATATTAGGTTTGAAATCTTTTATATCAAGAAAATATAAAACAACATAACATCTTGTAATAATATTTTTTTCAAAATCACCATTATAAAGGGAAATTCTGGATTGAAATAACATCACAAGAACATTAATTTATGGTGCCATGTCATTCACATGGTTCTTATCTATATCAAGAATTCCAATTAAAGAATTTATTATAAATAGAGGGTTCTCATTATAAATGAGTTCTAAATTGTTTTTTAAATAAAACTATCCTTCGTATGGGACTGAAAATACATCAGTCATAAATATATAAGATATCAAAGTGTCATGTAGATTTGTAGTCTCTATTATGCAGTCCTCAAAATCACTATAGTGAAACTTGAATGTTTTATAAAATTTTAAAACATCTTTATCAAATAATAAATATATTATTTATTAATTGAAACCATAATCGCATACTTGATGATTAATAGCATTTTTGACCGACATGTCTGTTTTTACCAAATGGGTAAAATAAATATCTCAAACACTCAACACTTTTATTATGGACCTTGAGAACTTGGATCTTCTAGTAGCTGCACTACATGTCCTCAATGTTTTCCTATTTCGAAGGAAGGTTTGATGTAATGAAAGATTATGCCTAAGAAGTTTAAGAGGCTAGGAAACTAGGGATCTGAGGATCACAATGTGTTCATGTCAAGGACTGATTTTTATTATTTGGTTTTGGGGTAACTGAAGGGTCACAATGTGTGATATGTAGTGTAATCAGGAAAAAAATCCTATACATCCGAATAGGATGTGACTGATACTAAAAACTGTAGCAATAATATTTTAATTAATTAATTAAAATATAAATTTACTAAATATAAATTAACCCTCAGTAGGAAATTAAATATGTATTAAAAAATTATGTAAAATTAAACAAACCTAATTCAGATTTGATAAAATAAAATATGTCAGTAGGAAAAGGTTTTGTAAAAATTTCTACTAATTTTCTTTCTTTGAAGATAAATTCTAAATATATAACACATATTTATAAATGATCTCTAATGTAATGATGCATTATATAAATGTTCTTTTTTCTATAATGGTGTATTCAAATTATTTGAAATGTTGATATAACTTTTGTGGTCATATTTGATTGGAACATAATTAAAATAAAATCCAAAATCCTTTAGGGGGTGATTCATCAAGAACACCTTTGTACAACAACTTCCTACTATAATATATTCAGATTAGGTTATTGATAATGATAAAGAGTTTTGATTCTTAATAGACCATGATACTAATGATCTACTAAGAAAATGATTGTTTCCTAATTTATTTTTTCTATTTAATTTACTCCCATCGAATTTAATATCTGAGTATGAGAATAAATTAAAATCATATGTATTTTTAAAAATTAGATAAAGAGAAATAGTTCCATATAATTACCTTTTAATTCTTTTGATATCATTTAAATGAGATTATTTTTCATTGTTTTGAAATTTAGTACAAAAAAATATTGAAAACATAATAATTTTCTTACTTTAAATATGAAAAAGAAAAATTCTAATGATCCCTCTATATAATTAAATGTCAACTATTTTTACAACCTCATCAAAGTCATGTATAAAATTGTATGTCGTGGGAGTTGAATAGGTATTACTATTTTCTTGCAAAAACATTTTAGGTAAATCATTTTTATATTTCATTAGTTCTAAAATATTTCCAAAATTATTTTGATAAATTTGAAATCCAATGATATATTATAACTCACCCATCATGCTCATTTAAAATTATTTTTACATGAGTTTTGAGAAATCATTACACAATTTTAGTTTTGTTGACAGAAAAATAACATCATCAACATATATTTCCATAAGAAAAGTATCATTTGATGATGTTTTATTTAAAAAACGGGGTCTTCCAGTTCCACATTAAATCCCTTTTATAAAAATAAAATAAATTAATCTTTCATACAATGCCCAAGGTGATTATTAAAGTTCATATAAATAATTGGTATGTTTAAAAATATAATTTTGAAAATGAGGGTGTACAAAACTAGGTGGTTTTCAAAATAATCGTGTTCCATTGAAAATCTATTTGGAAATTTATATTTAGCATGTATTTGATATAATATAAGTTGAATATAAGATTCATATACTAGCATAATTCTTATTTATTCATACCAAGATTCAATAGAAAATTTATATTAATAATCTATTCCTTATACATAATAATATGTTTTTATAACTAACCTATATTTATTTCTAGTGATCAAAACATTATTATTCTGTATTTTTCTAAATACCCATTTAGTTCCAATAATAGGATACTAAGTGGGTCTATCAACAAATTCCCATACATTCTTCATCATGCAATAGTTTAACTCTTTATGAATTTCTAAAACCCAAAACTTTCCAAATAATTCCATTTATATAGTTTGAAGATGTATCTAAGATAAAATGGACTATAATTCTACAAGATTTAATAAATATATTTTGGTCCTAATTCCTTCATAGAAACATCCCATAACTATTTCAAGAGGATAGTCCTTAAAAAATATAGGTTTTATAGGTTACACACTTTCTAGTTCACTAGTATCAACCATTTTATGATTTTTTTCTCCAAAATAATGTTCCAAATAATTATACTTTTTTTATAAAAGTGGTTGAGCTCTTATGTATTCAATAGAATAACTTAACTCATCAAATTATGGTTTTTGATCAAAATAATCACTTACATCAAATTTCTCATGAGTTGAATCTTTAAAAATCATTTATTTTTCATTGAAAACACTATACTATTTGGATGTATTATAAAATCCTTGGAATATTACTTCTTTATCTTTTAGATCAAATTTACCATGATTATCCTTGGTTTCAAAGATAAAAACTTTATATCCATAAAAATTAATGTATCTTACATTTGGTTTTATATTCTTACAAAACTAATAGTCAATTCCATTTAATATATAACTTATTATTACTCTATTGATAAAATAACATTATGTGTTTAATTATTCATCCCAAAAATGATTGGGAAAGTTATATTCACATAATATTGACCTATAAATTTCATGCAGGGTCATATTCCTCATCTTAACAATATCATTGATTTGAGGTTTCCTGATGATATAAAAAGTTGGTTTAATACAATGCTTTAAGTAGAATGAATTAAATTCATTGTTATAAAATTATTCTCTATGATATATTCTTAAAGACATTGTTTTGGAACTTTAAATTTTTCACAATTTTAGAGAAATTAATGAAAACATAACAGGCTTATCTTTTATGTCTAAAAAATTAAACCCATGTAAATATTGAAAATCATCAACTAAAACATAAAACAAAATATTTTTTTATCAAGTCTTCCAATTATTTCATCTCTAAACAGATCTACATGGATATGTTCTAGGGTTATAAAAGTGGAAACCTATTTAATTAGTTTAAAATATTAATTTTGTTTCTTTCTCATCTGAGATGCATCACATAATTTCATTTTATAAAATTTATGATTTTCCAAATTAGAAGTCAAATTTATTTTGGATAACATTAAAAAGAAGTAAATGTTACAATTTCTAAGTCTTCTAGGACCTATCCAAGATAAATTTTATTCAACATTCAAACAATATTCATTCTATCTACAAAAATAATTAATATCTATAGAATATACATTATATGTTCTTAGAGATGTAAAATGAAGATATTTTTCATTAAAGATCAATCAAGAATTGATATAAAAATCAACCAAATTAAAATCATCATAGTCATGATAAATACTAAGCACATTGGGTTTTAAGCCATTAACATAGGGTACTCTATTGATGTGTATAGATTGTGGATTTCTAATTATTACAATTAAAACTATATTTCCTTTTTAATTATCACCAAATGTCACATAGTCCCCTTCAACCTTAGAAAATTAGTTGAAGTTAGAGAAATATATACTCATTTTCAATGAACATTGACATTCCATAAACGATTTTTCATTCCTGCTTTTGTGGCTAGTTCCTTATTATGAGAAATTAAACAACATGATTTCTTGGAACACAAATACAAAAGGGTTCAAGAATGTTAACTACGAAAGATTTTGGAACCCAAATATTTTTTCATTCTCCAAAAATATAATTAGATTTGAGTAGTTTAATAGAAATAATATATTCCATTATTCCATACACTTCAGAAATATTATATAATAATCTTATTCAAAATAAATATTTATTCCACAAAAAAATAAGTTAATACTATAACTTGATTAATTTATAGAACATGATATAAAATAATTTTTACAAATCTAGGGTGTTCAACATTCCTTTCTATAATATAATTATATCCTTTGGGTTCGAATTTACCAAGTATTTTATATAATTAATCCACCAAATTCGAAAAAAAAATTATAGAACCCTTAAGATATTGATCATATTTTTGTAAACATTACATTTTCATTCTCTGTTTAATAAAAGGTGAATTATAATTTTCGAACTAGACTTTCAAAACAAGATTTTTTTTATTGAAGCATAAAACTTCATTAAAAATTTATTATAAAAGTTTACAAGTGATTTTTTTTATTTATTATGAATTTATAGTTAGTTTCAAACGTGGTAAAATATTCATTTAATTCTTCATATGGTATTTTTTCATTTTCAAACACAAATTAATTATTAGGTGAATAATAAGATGTTACCTAATTTGAATGTGCCAAAAAATACATTTTGTCTTTTTGACTAGATATTTCATCATTTTATTCGAAAGATGTATTACCCCTGGAGTCTTTACTTGAACTCCGCATGGATTTCATGGAAATCTTGGATTTATTCTTATACACAACCTTCAAAAAAATATCTTATTATAGTTTTCATTTTCGTTAAGTTGAGGCTAGTTTGGAATTATGTATCCATTATTTGTTCATTCATAGAATCTCTTAGCTTTAGTGATTCAATAAAAATTATTATTCTTGTTGTAGGGTTTCTTTAAACCTATTATCGTATTATCAAACCTTTTTAACTTCCTTAAAAGCAATGAAAGTTCATCATTTGAACCCATATTACATGAGGTATCTTCTTATTCAGATGATTCATAAATCTAAATAACCTTATTCTTCTTATCATATTAATATTTAGAAATATTTAATGAAGTATTTTCTTTCTTAACAAAATTATTCTATCAAGCATTAACTTCAATTTCATCCTCATACATCATAAGTGTTCTAATGAGATCTTTTATATTGAAATTATTTAACATCCATTGATTGTAAAATTAAATCCAATATCCTACTAAATCAAGGTGGTATTATTGTTAGTACATTTAAGGATTTATTTTTCATTGAAATTGGAATTCCTAGGGAATAAATATTATTTACATTCCTAGTGATTCTTCCATTTAGTTGAGTGATTTTTTCTCCTTCCAACACTATGAATGTATAGAAATTCATCAATGTAGTCTTATAATTAAGATCACTCACATTGTTTGTACCTTGATAATATACAAATATAATAGTCCATATATTATGGGTTTTTTGAAATTGAGAAATATAGTTAAACTCATATGGATCTAGTTCAGTGATAATAGTGTTCTTATCCTTAGAATTCAGGTCATATCCCACTTCAATGTCAGTTTCCCATGTGTCTGTTGTGTCTCTAGAATTTTATATGGCTTTATATCTATGAGATAAACCTTTATTAAAAGTTTCTATTAATATATGGTTATTCAAGCATTCCAATAACCATAATTATAACTATTATAATAGATATCTCTCTCCATTTACATAACTTATCTGTAATCATCCATATTAGTCATTTGAAATAATATCTTTGGAATTAAACCTTTGACCGTTGAGGGGTCATTATTTATAAGCTATGATACTAATTTTCCACATAGATAATGGATGTAAAAACACTAAATATGGAGGTGTGGATTAATTTCGTGATAAAATTTATTTATTTTAAAACAACCCTCTTTAAGGCATGCAAGTTCAAATCTTTTTCTTAATAAAAATAGGTAGTGTAAAATAAAATCACAAAGGGAAAATGTCATACAAAAAAGTTTTATAGTTTTTTGGGGAACATTAATCACCATGTCCACTCCACAAACACACTACTCTATGATTATGGTGATTTTCACTATATTGTCCCTTTTCAAAAGATCCTAGCTATGTGGAAGAAGTTCTTACTTATTACAAAAGGTCTAAGATCATTCAATAAGGCTATCCCTTTACAATAATTATTTACATTCTTAACACACCCTATCACAATGAGTGCAGGTTGTAAAAATTATAAATAAGGTTTAAAAAATTATGTTTCACACAGTCATAAGATGAAACTGATATTAGTTGAAGATACATCCAAAGAAGATGATATTCTTATAGGTTTAGCTCTAGAATTTATTATATTTCAAAATATGATCCTACAATCACATAAATTATTGAATATCATTTTATGTTGTATTTCATAGATTTTAAGCATGTATCGCCCCATATATTTCGTCTGTACATAGCTTCAAGTGTTCTCTTCTTCACATTCATACATCCACAGTTCATGCAGTAAAAACCTTTCTATTTATATATTCTCTTTTTAATTTAAACCTAATTACACTCATTAATCACAATTATGGAGTGAAAAATCCTTTTCAAAAGTTTATATGATGGGTTCAGAATGGAATGTGTCTTTTTTTCCCAAATTTGGAATAAACATCCATAGAAGAGACGTCAGAAATATTCTTCCTCGAATATTTACCATTCATGGAAAATCACATATTTTCTAAATAAAACTTTAATAATTTAAACATATATTTTTCTTACACACATATAATCATGAATTGACTTATCATGAGATTATACATAAATAAAAATTATAGAAATGATGATCTATAAGATAGATTATTCATTATCAGATAAACTCCATATATTACTATTATTTTAAGATTATTTACAATGTATTTAATTAAGATAAAACATGATAGATATTTGACTGATGTGTTGAATAATATAAAATGAATTTAATGTAGATAGGTATAATTATTCTTCATAAGATACTGTCTTACTATCACATGGTAATCAACTTCAATGGATTAATCTGATGTTCATATGATAATCCATTTATGAATTTTCTTTTTGATTGATAATGGAATTGTCATAATTTCCTTCTAACTAAGATTTCTACTGTTGGAAATGCAGAAGATATTTTACTTTCTCCATAATATAATCTTCTTATGTAGTAAGAAAAACATTTCAAACTAGGATTCCGCAAGATAAAATAAATTATTAAAGACTCAAATTCTACCATCTATACTTGGAGGGTCAATTCTAGTGGTGACGGGTTTTGGGGCGTTTAGGGTTATGTTTTAGGATACATACCAATTAGACCTCTAGGTCATGCATTAGGACTATGTGCCTTTGGGAATAATATCTTTGTAAGGTTATCCAAAATCCCAGTTTAAAAGGGGGAGAATAAAAAAAATTAATGGCCTTATAGATTTGTGTTATGATAAAAATCCACTATGAGATATATTCCTTTACCAAATAGTTAAATTCTAGAAAAAAATGTATTTATAGTCACATATGATAAATTCATTTGAAATATATTTATTAAATAGTTCATGAACTACAACAAGATTTAGGTATTAAATATTAAACACTTAAGATACATAAATTATAATGTAAACCGGGATGTTTTGAATCATTAAATCAAATAAATCAATGAGATAGGTTGAAACAACCTAATTCTATCAAACACCCATTCCCCTAGTTTATGTGGTAAAGTATTACAGATTTTTTTTATGAAAATATAGATTGTATGGAGAATTTATGGGTGATATTTAATACTCCTATTGAATTAACTAATTTCATATCTAATGGAAAAATATCCATTAGTTGAGAGAGGAATGGTTTTTATTAGTTTATGTATTTTCATAATTCAATAAATATATAAACCTAAAAGGTAATGTGAATATATGAAATGTATAGTTTTATTTATCTCATTAAATATGGGATGGTTATGTTTTCAATTTGTAGTTGGTATCAATGCTAGTATGTAAAGTAAGGGTTTATAGAACAAAATATTTGAGTACAGGTGCGAGGAATCATAGCTTGTATAAAATTAATCTGTAGATATATTTA
The DNA here is from genome assembly GCA_963277665.1 of Viscum album. Lineage (NCBI taxonomy): Eukaryota > Viridiplantae > Streptophyta > Magnoliopsida > Santalales > Viscaceae > Viscum > Viscum album. Next base: position 1,922,263,472 of record OY728159.1, read on the forward strand.
GACATTAGAATGATTGTTGATTAAAATTTAAAGGTTCATAATTTTTGGTTGATCATGATTTAAAAGATATAGATAACCATTTGAGATAGTAAATGATTTAACGGTATGGTAATAATGCACTTTTATTTATGGATTAAGATAAGAAAACTTCAATGAAAATAATAGGAACTAGTCCATGTAATGAATGAAATCATAATGTTTTGCTAATGTATTGAGTATATTATTTTCCTAAAAATTACATCAATTTCCATATACAACATGGAAATGTGGGATCTGGCATAGATTTACCGAGAGGTAATAATACCAAAAAGGGAGGATGGGGTAATAACTCAATCATCATATAGTTTATGATAAATAGGCATAACTAAAAACCTAATTTGACAGTCCTTGTGGATATTATTTGATTAATGACATTGTATTTAAAAATAATCATGAATTATTTATTTTCTTTATTACTTTGAGGAATTAGGTTAATTATTATGAGAGAACCCTACTCAAAGTGACCTTGGTTAAACATAGAATGATATAAGTTGGGATATAGATGATATATGTTGAGTTATTAGTGAAATAGTTTGAACTAAAGTAAATTTAGAATGACAATGAATCTAAATTATGGAGCATGTGATTTTCACATGTTTTCATATCTTTTTCAGAGAAATAAGTGAGTATTAAATGATAAAATATGATCATAATAGAGAATTGGTTACTTTTTGATAATCTGAGGCTAGAAATCACATTCATTGATAATATAATTGAAAATGAGTTTTTTTTGGGAACAACACAATTTTTCCTCACTTTGAGTGCCCATACATTAAGTGAAATTTTTTTAAATCTTGATATTTATTCAATGGCGATATAAATTATAATGAAAATGTGTGTTTGATCTTAATTGATCAAATATTCTTAGTTTTACGAGTACAAAAAAATTAAAAATTACAACATCTCACTGTCTGACATTTTATAATTATTCATTAAACAATTATTTTTCATATGATTTTACTAATTTTCAATATCGTTAATTTTTTATTATTCCATGATTTGTTTCTAAGTATTATTTATTGGAATAATTTTTTTAATCGAAAATTTTAATACTAAAATATGTGTTTCATATTAGGTTCTTCCCAAAATTATGGAAAATAATAATGTTAATTCATTTGTAATCATAATTCAATTCATTTCACTACCATGATCAGTATTCTAACCATAAGATAAAAAACAATATGCACAAGTTTTTGGAAAATAAATGATCTTATTTGAATAAAAACATTCATGCTACCATCAAACATTACCACTGACCCAAATCTCTAATTTCAAGATACCTTAAGGCATAATCATGGTCACCTAAGTAACCCAAATATAAAAAAAACTAACTATGATCCCCCCTTTTCAGCATTACATTCCTTTCAGTTAACTGATTGAAATAATTATAAACAAGTGGCCATAAATAGGTAATTTTTAACATACAATTGAAGATGATACAGGTTATGGAAGGCCCAGGTGATCATTCCACTACAACTAACCTTTAGTGGAGGAAAACCTACCACATGACTATATATCTATCCCATTGAGATAGTTTTAATAGAATATTGATGGAAATTGATACATGATGATAAGGTTGTAGACCATCGGAATATGAGCTTTCCTAAGGAGATATTTCTTCAACATCACATGTTTATGACTATTAAAAAACAAAAGTGAGACCAAAACAATACCATCTCTAAATTTTTAGAAAAAAATCAAATTTTCAGTGTGATTTAAGGAGATTGAGCGACATACATATGGATATGAAAAGATGTAACAAATCCTATAAAGGGAATGCCTGATGATTAACCCATTAAAATCCTAATAATTTGGGTATTATGATCATAAATCATACTAAACAAATATGATACTAGTTGTGATAATTTAAGGAACTAATGACCTATATACTGAATGTTTACTAAAACTATTCTGATGGCCAAAAATAGAAAGAGGATTTCTGATCGACCCCTGGAAATTTTGAAGTCAATACTATATTTTGGATTTTAATGTAGTGAAGATGAAATGAATCACTCTACACTAGAGTAGTTTAAACATCTGATCATATTATTATAATGAATGAGGATGAAAAATTTTCCAAATAGTGAGTCATTTATAGGATTTTACCATCATTGAGGTCGTTTATTTTTTCCTCATTTTTTCCCTTTATGGTAATAATTTCATAAAATGGGCCCTTGATCTTCACTAATATTCTAATCGAGTGCCTTCTATTGAATTTGTTCCATGGGTTTTAATAAATTATCAAATTTAACACAATTTCAAGCTAAGGATGGGAATCAAGTTATGTCTTTATTTTTAGTTTGTGATATCAACCCAATCATCAAGATGGGAAGGGATGTTCCAATCAAAATCAGTATGGTGTTTCATTGAGGATCAGTACCAATGAATTTGAAACGAATAAAAACAAAAAATTTATTATGGCGATCCACCAAATGAAAATGAAGATTTGGGTATGTTCAGTTGATTAGAATCGTGGTGGATATTGAATATAAATCTAGGATGATAATATTATTAACTAAATAATATGATGAAACATAATTGATTCAGTTCAAGGAAATTATAAAAAAGTATGAGATATAGATAACTGTAATAGAATTAACTGAATGATGATCTAAGATTGAACCCATTTTATCTTAATTAAATTAAACAACTATGACTATGGTGACAAGATCGGATTTAATAGAAATAGAATGACTATGGATGATATCTATTTAATGGTTTTCAAGCTTGGAGTTAGGAACTTATATAATTATAACATAGTTATCGAACACTAGATTCATTTTTGGATTATAGTTATTGAAAAAGAATGTGTGATTTAGGGAAGATTTTTTATTCCTATAGGCTCTAAGATAGATTCCTGGGATGCTGCACTGGGATTCAGAAGGATATTGTGAGCATGCCTAAAGCTATTTCATGCCTAGTAAAAGAGTTAGAAATAAATGGTTACCTAAAATTCAAAAATAGAGAAATTTATTTCCCATAGAGGAGCTACAACATTCAAGTTCGAATTGCATATTTTATTTGCCTACCAAAATAAGTAAAATATGAGACATTAAATGAGATATAGTGAACGAAATCAATGAAGGAAAATTTGATCACCACTATTTAATTTTTCAAAACCATTGAATATAACACATATACACTATCAAAAATTTTAATTGAGGTTACTATTGAAAAAAAACCTTCAGAGAGACATATTCTGTTTGAGGGGATTTTTCATATTCCACTTAATGGGATGAAAATTCATATTGAAAGTTCCATGTGGTGGTTGGAAGGTAAATCTTTGAGATATTATGGTGAGAGTGAGGCAGGGGATTGGGAGGGTATTTTTTATTTATTGGATTCCTGGAAAAAATATATAGGTGAAAGTGGGGGATCGATCAGAGATACTATAGGATATTACAGACGGGAAATCTCTAGTGGATAAGGTAGGAGAGTGTCATTGGGGCATGGGAGGATTTTTGATTTATCCTTTTGAGAAATTATTTTCTATATTTTTTTCCTCATTTCATCAATTACAATAACTATTATGGATATATTAAATAATTTATAATATAATAATACTCATTGGATAGAACTAAAATAGGGGACTAAGATTTAGTTTTTAGTAATATAACTTTATTCAAGTGTAATGTATTTATTTAAACTACATTCAAATTCATTCATCGATTAGTATTTTTTTGAAATATTAGAAACGAATGAAAAAAATTCCAATTTAATTTTTCTGTCTACTTGATCATCTGATGTTCCAAATAAAATGGTGAAATATCATCGAAGGTAACACATTATTGTTAGCTAAGAAGTTAGTATTCGTGTCAAATGGGTATTTTCATTGTATAGATTAGTGGATACTAAAATTGAGAGACCGTAGGGTCCATTAAACAATTGGTTTGTCATTCATGATAATAGGATAGCTTATTCCGACCAAATACAGTTATATTTTTTCTTGAATTAAGAATGAAATCAAAATAGAAAATAAATAAATACTATTCACTCAAATTCTGAAGCATCACTTCTAGATTTTTTTTTGTTTCTCAGTGATTGTGATCTCTTTCTTTTGACATTTCTTTTTATTCCTCTATTTTATAATTTTTATCACTCACCACCATCACTTTATTCCATCAATTTACAAATACTTTTAATTTGTACTATTTTCTTGAGATTTTTTAATCTTCTTGGCAACACACACATATTGGAATTCATTCCCTATGGATCTTCCCCTATTCATTATTTTGCAATTTTTTATAGTGTTATAAGTAATTTAATATACATGGAGTTAATTAATATCATAGTTAAATTTTGGAATTGTTTATAGGGAGGGAAACAATGGACCATGTTTAAAAAATATATAAAATATATAAAACAAAAAATTTGAAAAAAATAGATGAATAAAAAATTCTTAAAACTACAATAAAATTACTGTTGTTTTAAATCAATAGTGAATTTAAAAAAGACATTATTTTAAATCCTAGATCCCATTATTCTTGAGATAAACAAATTTCTAATTGATATAAAAAAGAAAAACTAGAAAACCCAAATCTAAGGGGACATGGAAATTAAAAATAAAAAAAATAAAAATGTCAATCCACTACATCTTAAAAACGAGCTAATATAGATAATTAGACTTAGATAACTTAAAGTAATTAATATTTCAAGAAACCCATATTTCAATATAAAACCCTGTGGATCTCACAATTATAAAATCAAGAAATATCATTTTTTCATGTTTCCATCATTAAATGGAATACCTAATGAGAATTATCTCAACTTCATTAGTGTTTTATATTTTATTTTGAAATAACTACAACTAAGATGGTTGAGTGAGGAGTAACTAAATATTAGTGGATTCCAATTTTTTTGAGGGAAAATTATACGATACGGTTGTAACAAATGGATGAGGAAATATTTGATACATGAGACTAACTATAAAATTATTTTAATTATGAAATTTTTTCACAAGATAATGCTGATTGAAATTAGGTATAAAATTATTATATTTTTTAGGATGAATAAGAACAATTTATTGAGGGATATGAAAGATTTAGGGGGTTACATTGGCAATTTTGGAATCCCCAGTTCACATTAATATTCTTATGGAATCATTTTACAATAGTCTCAACTCATTCAGCCAAAACATAGTGGCAAAGTCCTCAGGGAAGAACTTTATTGATAAAACCACTAAAGAACTCAAAAAAAATACACTTTTGAAGAAAAAGTAGAACACAAGTTTTCTAGGAGTTGGACTACTATTTGGAAGGAAATAGAATCTTCCCCCCAAATCTAAAGTTCAATCTAATGGTTTCTACATTGAATACACTCAAAAACTCTATGTGGATAATTTCACCACTATGGAATGTTTGGGTATTATGAATCTTGTTGTACAAATTTTTATATATCTACCTAGAGACCTAAGAAATTAAATTTTATTTGGTATTATCCTAGGATGCATCCTATGGATGGCCCATTATTGAATACAACAATCCTGGGTATAGAAACCATCAAAACTTTTCCTAGAAGGAATGAAGACTGTTGAGACCTATTGTTCCCCATATATTCAAACAATAACCTTAGAAAAAATTCCAATAACTACTAAAGGATGATAATTTTAGTTTTCAAGCTGAATTTAGGGTTATATTTCAACCATTTATTAGTAATTATGATTCCAAAAAGGCCCAATGGGATTCAAATAAAGTATAAATAGATTCCAGTTTCAAAAATATAGAGTTATAAATGGGGAAATCATCTTTTAATTTTAGATGGAGAGACAAGGGTAAACAATCCATCACCACTAAACCGAATCCTAGGAATAATTTTATGGTCTTTACATTTAGGAGGGGTCTTCAAACCCACTAAGAAGATAGAAATGATCCTAAATCAGTCTAAAATGAAATCATAGATGAAATAGAAGCCCAATATTTGGACATTTAATAATCTATAAATCAGGACAACAAAGCTAAAAACATACTGAAACCAACAATTAGATTTAAAAAACATAATAAAATGACACGAAAATTTTGAGGAATTTTTTCCCAAATAGTTCCCATTCCGGATAGAGCTAATAATAAGAATCATGAAATAGGACTGATCAAATTTCTAGAACATATTAGAAACTATAGAAAAATATTCCATTCCTAAAAGGGTTAATTAAAAGTCCAAAAATTTTAAATCATTGTGGAAATATTTTCCAACAAATTAAAGTTTCTATAATTTTCTTCTAAAAATATCACATAGGAGTGTAGTTTTAACTTAAAAAATAAGATACCTCCTTAGCTCAATTACCCTATAATCTTAGTAATTTCATGTACAATTTTCGAGATTTATCTAATTAACTTTTTGTGTGACCTTGGTGTGATAATAAAACTGATTCCCTTATCACTTTTCCAACTCGTGAGGTTAGGGGATCCTCAGTCCAACAAATATGTCTTATAGTTAGTTGATTGGTCCATTACTCACCCAATAAGGAGAGTTTATGATTTTTTGGTAAGAGTAGGGAAGTTTTACTTTATTTTCAATTTTCTTATTCAAGATATTGAGTGTGACAAGGACATACCCATTATTCTTCGTAGGCTGTTCTTACTCATTGGAGGATCTATCATTGATGTTTCAAAGAGAAAACTCATTTTTTATTTTGGAGTGAAAATAAAGGAGTTTAATGTCTTCAAAAATGAAAGGGAACCTCCTTCAAGAGAGAACTATTCAAGTGTATATTTTATTTAATAAGAAAAATCTTTTCATCATGATGAATTATTATATAAGAAATATGTATTTAAATAAATCACTTTGGGTTTTGAAAATGGTTTTTCCCAACATGTTGAGAATATTAAATTTGTCTTTTTTGGACACTTCACCAGAAAGATATAGAGGATGTGACCCTTGTGTCATGGGACCGTTGGATTATTAGTTTTCTATTTTTGATACAATGTAATTTATGATATAATTTAATAGTTTCCCTATTGAAACCTAAGAGTAACACCCTGGCATGTAAGAGAAGAAGATTTTGACATTCATTAATTATTTTATTGAAAAATATATTTCATTTTCTAGTATGTGTTTAGAAAGAATTGATTTATCCATTTTGGATAATAATAATGAAAATATTTATTATATTCTAGAAATTAAAGATCATTCCATTAATTAAAAAAATATTTTAAGAATCATATTTAATACCTTTGATCATAGAGGCCTAAGAGTCTTCCATATTTAAAAAAACACATGATATAGAGCTCAAATCACTTCCTATTCATTTAAATATTCTTTTATAGGTGATAACTATTCACTTATAGTTATCATCTATACTAGTTTAGAGTAAATTAAATAGTAATGTTGGAAATATTCCTTGAGGAAGTTTAAATCTATCATTGGTTGTTCCATTGTACATATTAATGGAATTAGACCTTCTAACTATATGAAAAAAATTTCTATAGAACCAGACCACAAAACTAGAGTTGTATAATAGAGAATATTGAATCCAAATATGAAATAAGTAGTTATAGATGAAGTTATTAGATTTATAGATATTGTGATCATTAACCCAACTTTATATGGTCCATGGGTAAGCCCTATCTATGTTGTCCGAAAAAATAGTGGATTTACAGTTGTTACAAATGAGAAAAATAAACAAGTTAGCGTTAAGACAAAAAATAAATAGATTGAATACATTGATTATAGGAAATTGAATGTTTAAACTAGGAATTACCATTTACAAATTCTATTTTTGGAACAAATATCATTGTTTTTGGATGGAAATAAATTCAACTACTTCTTAAATGGATACTCTGGCTACAAATAGATTGGAATGGCCCTTGAAGAATAGAATAAGACTATATTCACATATCTATTTAGGAAATTTAATTACCAGTGAATTCATTTTAGCATGTGAATTCCTCCATCAAATATTATAAGATGTATGATTTCTATTTTTATGGATGTGATTGAAATTATAATTGAGGTTTTATGGATTATTTTTCAATAGTTTGAGACTCATTTGAAAACATCTTATAAAATATAGAAGTTTTTTAGAGATATGTACAGAAAAGATATTGTGTTATACTTGGTAAAGTGCCAGTTCATGGTTATAGAATGGATTTTCTTAGTTCATAAGGATTAAACGATATGTATTGAAATTAATAATGAAAAAATTGAAGTGACTAAAATGCATCCACCACTTGATAATATCATGGTAAATATATTATTTTTATTCCATGCTAGTTTTTAGTAGATATTACTCAAGGATTTATCTAAAACCACAAGGAACTTATGGCCATTTTTCATTGAGGATACACCATTTTTGTATGATGATTAGTATTATAAGTAATTTAAACTTCTAAAAGAGTAACTGAAAACCTTTCTCATTGTCACTATCCCCCACTAGATGTTACCATTTTATGTTATTTTTTATGTCGGTAATGTTGTTGTAGGTGTTTTTTTTGTGTAGAGGAAGGAAAATTGGAATCAGTTTTTGTACCATGCGAGAAATCTATTTAATGATGCCATGAATAATTAATCTACAATTTAAATGGAATGGAATTATTGTTTGTCTTCTCTATACATGTTTTGGTAGTGTTTTATTTTTTGAAGGTTATCATTTTCACAAACCATTCTTCTCTTAAATAGTTGATGGATAAGAAATAATCCAAGAAAATGATTATGATATAAACTCTTCTAATAAAATAGTTTTATTTGAAAAAAAATGATAATGAAGGATTTGAAAATTTAGCTTTTAATCCCTAATCATGTTACCCAATACCCAAGATGAATAATCAAAATAAACTAGCACATCATTCCTTGATGAGCACCAATTTACTTCTTTAATGAGGAAATATGTATAGTATGTAGACTATTGAAACATTCTTTTTAATGGATTCATTCCCAATAGAGGTTTAAAAATTCAAATGAAAAAATTCATTTATGAGTTGAAATATTACATATTGAATGATCCCTTACTTCTTAAGAGATATGTTAATGTAATTCTGAGGAGGTGTGTGGTTGGGGATGAACTTTTCCCCATTCTCAGTTGTTTTTATTCATTTCTATGGGGTGAACACCATGTGGGAGAGATAACATCCCACAAGGACCTAAAAGATTGAATCAATAGGAAAATTTTTATTAAATATTTTATAAGTGTTTTCATGGGTTGTGAAATTTTTTAATGACTGGGAAATACTGCAAGAATTTAGGTATTTTTAAAAACATGAATTCATGAGGTTGATATTTTTGAATTATAGGGTTTTGAATTTGTGGGATCATTTCCATAATATTATGTTAAAGAATAATTATTATGGTGGTTGACAATTTTCCCATATGGGGTGAGGTAGTTAGTCTTTGAAACAACCATGCCTCCAGTGTTACCATGTTTATTTAGAAAATATAATTTTTATATTTGGAGTTCAAAAATAATTTATCACAAATAATGAAACTCATTTCATGATTTATAAGTTCAAGGATTTAATGTATATTTATGTTTAGGCTCAAATAAATAATATAACCTATCACCAGGGTCTAGTGGATATGATGAAATTTTTTAAAGAGAGATTAATTTTTTTAGAGAAGTCATCTTCATGTTATATGAATGACTAGTCAGTCAAATTTGATGAATATTTATAGGCTTACTAGACTATCCATATGACTCCCATTGGGATTTATCCTTAGAGGGTTATCTTTTTAAAAACATATCACTTACCTATGGAATTTCATCACAATGATTTTTGGCTAGTGAGGGCCTTGAACTATGATTTCATGTCCATTGGTGATAAAATATTTATACAAATGTGTGAGATAGAAGAAATTGTAAGATAATATAATGAGATTTCCCAAATTTAAAAAGACAGAACCAAATACTTTCATTAAAAAACCATTCATAATAGAGACTTCAATGTTTGATAATAGGTTTTTCATATTTAAGTTGAGGATGAATTTTTTTTAGGTAAACTGATAAGTTCATTGTTTTCATCTAATTATTTAAAATTTGAGTTGATACTGAATTCTAACTAAAGACTATAAACATAGTGCTTCATTAAATTAAACTAATGGTTCACTATAACTTTTTACCTCTTTTATGTATCATTGAATAACTATGAGACTACTATATCTATATAAATTTTTTATCTAGTTCTCCTTGCTTTATGGAGAATATTACTTTTCTCTTCAATTCACTAAAGATAATTTTCCACTGATCTCAAAGGATCAAAGGTTCTTCTTGGTGAATATTTTTGGATAAAAATCACTAACGTCAACCTCAGGTTAATTATTTTTTTAGGTTTTTCTTTCTACATAATAATTATAAATTTTTTTAATTTTTTAGGAGCTGGAAGTGGGTAATGAGAGGCATATTTTCATAGAAAAATCAGAGAGTGAATTTGACTAAACTGAGATGATAAAAGATCCAAATTCAGGGGAGTACTACATTCCATTTTCCAATTAATGTTGTATGCAGTTGTGAACTAATTATTGGATATTTTATACTAGTTCTTTTAAAATTATGAATCTATTTTCCAAGATCAATGTTATTATGTAGATTTATTGGGTTTTGAAAATCAAATTGAGCTGAATTTCAAACCAACTTTCACTATTAAAATTATTGGATTCAATAATATGTTTATTATGAATAAAAAGTTTTCATAATACTACATTTTTGTCCAAATTGTATCTTATTAGTTCTATTATAAAAATTTAATACCAGAAATTTTTTAAATATATTTTCGATAATTTTGATTTTTGAAGAAATTTCTATGTTTAACATTCATTAACCCCTTTAACATACAATGAACTTTTGAATTGTTAATCTTTCTTGAATAAATATTTAATCCCATATTAGGATTCAACATTTGGTTAAATTTTTTTATTTTAGTGGGGGGAGAGGGGTCCGTCTCTCTGTTAAGTTCTTCTTCAATTATTTTACACATAAGAATCCACCATTTATTCAAATCTTTAAAAAAAATATTTTTGTTTCATATTTTTTAAAAATTTCTCGGTTTTGGGGAAAAATTTACTTGTAAATGTTATCATCACTAGTGGATAATTACATTCTATCCACTAAGGTTTTCATTTATTCTTTAATTATTCGATGTGTATGATTTATGAGTGGTGTTTCCCTAAATTTCATAAATATTATATTTTGAAACTAGGAAAAAGGGATAATTAGGGTAAATATATTTATAACTGGAATTATAATGTGATGAAAATTAATCTAAGAACATGAACCTTGGTGAATCAGACTTTTTGAAACATACACCCCAATGTTCCAACTCAAAATATTATAATATAATTCCATTGAAATGAGAGTAAAATGGACATTTCAAATCCCATAGTGAATCTTTGTGAAATTATGAATTGGTTATATTGTGTGAGAAAATAAAATATATTTGTAAATTCAATAATTTATTTGAATAGTTATACAAGAAGATACATGCCTAAAACTTGTTTTGAAAATTATTTAAATATATCAAACCATATCACAACCTTTTTACTTGAGAATCAATTTTTAAACATTATTCATTTTGAGCTAAAATATGAATTTTTTTTCATTGTACAAAGTAAATTCATGTATTTCTATGAGATCAGAATTTTTTTAGTTATGCATGGTTTTGATGTGAAATGTTATTTTCACATTTTTTACATATTTTTTTAAGAAATAAGGAAGTATTAAATGAGAAAATTTGATTATAATGGAGAATTAGAGATTGATTGATTAATTGATTTAAAAATCATATTTATTGAATATATTATTAATAATGAGTTTTTTTGTGAAACATATCAATCGTTCCTCATTTCAGGTGCCCATATTTTAAGAGAAAAAGTGTGTGATTCTTGAGTTTTTATTATTAATGATATCAATTTTTTATGAGAATTTGTGTGTGATTTTAATTTATCAAATTTTCATAGTTTTAATTATTCAAAAAATTCAAAATGACTAAATCTCATCAGATGATATTTTTTTAATATTAATTGAAAAATATTTCCAAGTTATTTTTCTAATTTACAATCCCTTGATTTTTTTTATTTTTCTATTCCATGTTTTAATTATTAAAATATTTATTTGAATTATATTATTTATTAATGGAATATTTTCATCCTAAAAAAATGTTTTATTTTAGGATCTACACCAAAAAATGGAAAACTAACACGTGACTGCATGAAGGATTTACAGTTAGATAACTATATATAAAAGAAGTGCCCACATGTTAAATCAAAAGTCACCACTTTTCACTCTCATGGACAGTATTCCAACTGAAAAAAATCCTACTACATTCCAAGAATTTTGGAAAAGGATTGAAATTATAATAAAAACATATACGTTTCTATGGGACTTTTCCATTATTCGTGATCTTGAGGTTCAAGTTACGAAAATCTATAATCACTACCATTTAAGTAACCCTAAGATAAAAATTGAACCAACCATTAGCCCCATCGTAACTTACCATTCCCTACCAGTTAATTGATTATAGGAGATATGAAGAAGTTACCATGTGAAGGGAATTTTCCACCATCCATGCCTGATGGAACCACATGTAGAAGGACCAAGTGATAGCCCTACTAAAACTGACTGTGATAGGTGAAAAACATACCATGAATCTATATGTCCCATCTAACACAAGACTATCGATAAAATAATGATGGAAATTGAAACCTGAAGATGAGGTAGCAGACCAAGGGTGCTTGATCTCACAAAAGAATAACTAAATCTATCATCACATTTTTAGAACCATCTAAATAGATAAGGGGGACAAAACCAAGACCATCTCTCACTTTATAGAAAATGAAATATAATTTTTGTTGTGAATAAAGGAGAATGATTGTGCTATATATAGCTGCACAAATAATAACCAAATATCATAAAGGTAAAATCTAATGAGGAATCCATTCAAATATATCTAATTTTAGTACTATGATTCCACATTAGACTAGAAATTCTGATAATCTTCAGGATTAGTTAAGGAACTAATGACCTCTATGTTTATTATTTACCAAAATCAAAGGCTAACTAAAAATAGGACAATGCCCAGTAATAGGCCCTAGGTGACTATGAATTTGATTTTTTTTGGAAATTCCAAGTAGTGAATGTGTGAAAAACACTCCACTCATAATGGGTTTGGAAACACATTCATATTTTCATGAGTAATGATGATTTCAATTCTAATAAAGAGTTTGTATTAAATGTGATTTGACAATCGTGATCATATTGGGTTTTTTTATAATTTCTTCCCTTTATAGGTAAAATAAAATTGAAGTGGGACTTAATCATCCTCAATCATTATATTTCAAGTCTCGTGTTGAATTCAAACCAGAATTTTGACTTAATTCTCTAATGAAACTCAAGGTCTAGTCAAGAAAGGAATCTCAGCAGTGTTTATGACTTTAGTTTGTGATCTCAACCCAATATTAGAGATGAAAAAGGGTGTGATAATTGGAATCATTATGGTGTTTTTTTCTGGATGGGAACCAATGAATTCAAGATGAATTTGATTTGAAAATCCATAATTGTTATCGATCGACTAAAACTGATATCCTAATTGTGTTTGGTTGATTGGAATAAAGATGTAGATAAAGGATAGTTCTTGGATGATAATATTATTGACTAAAATAAAACCTAAAAAATAATTAATCTGATTATTTTAAATTCACAACCATTTTGATATGTTGAGAACTAGTAAATAAAAAACTAACTGATGAACTAATTATGAACACATTTCAAACTAATGTGATTGTTTGAATAGTATTGTGATTGCACACTCGTATTTAACAAAAAGTGGAAGATAATGAGAAATGCCAATTTAAGGTTGTTAAAATTGAAGTTGGGAACCTGTATGAAGATTAAAAAGTATCATTCACTAGTGTGATTTTGTGACTCTATTTTTAGGTGAAGAAAGTTAGATTTATGGAAAATGTTTCGATTATAAATATTTTGAGTGATAATCATGGGTAGATACACATGGCTTCATAAGAATACTGTTTGAAGGCCTAAAGCTATGTCATACCTAGTAAATGTATTAAAATTCAGGGGTTCCATAATATTCAGATATGGGTAAATTAATTTCTAATAGTGAGTAATCATATTTCAACACCTTCTTTTATCTTTTCTGTTATCTGCATGAATTAGGAAAATTTTTGAATGAAATGGATATCATATGAACTGAATTGGAGAAGGGAGATTCAAGAACCACCCAAATATTTATCACAACCCATGAATGTTCTAGGTGGGGACCAGAATTTTTTTTATCGATTTCTCTATTTATAGAGAAAATATATAGAGAGGAACATTTGGTTTGACAGTCTTGTTCGTATTCTGTTGATGGGGAGGAAATTTCATTGTGAATGTGATCCCTGGGGTCTAGTAAAGAAATAGTATTTTTGGGATGGTTATTTAAATTCAAATCATTGGGAGGATATAGTTTTTTATTAAATACTTGGGAAAAATATAAAGCAATAATTGTGTGATAGTTTAGAGATATAGTAGTACATTATAGGAGGTATATCATTAGAGGTACATCCATTTGGGGATCTATGGAGCTTGGTAGGAGTTTTGAGTTGTCCCACTAAGAACATATTTACTCTAATTAATTATTTATTATCTACCTTGTATAAATATTCTAGATTTATTGATATTCATTTAAAATGTAATCATGATCTTTCGATAAAACTAAAATAGGGAAATGATATTATTATTGGTTAGTAATATAACCTCAATCACGTGTAACATATTTATTGAAACTACCTTTTCTCTAATTATTGAAAAAAACAATGAAACATCAAAAACTTGTGAAAACTATTTCTAAATAAAATTTTCTATCTAAATGATCCCCTAATATTCCATATGAGAATAAAAAAGTGAGTTCTAACCAGACTACATGTGGTGGGGCATGTAAAGACTCCAACCCTAACAAGTAAGAGTTGTTGATTACTTTATGACATTAGCCCTAGATACATGGTATCACATCCTAAAGGACTGAATAGATTATTAGTATTGAAAATATAGATACATAATTTAATTAACTTTAAATTTTAAAGCATAAAATAAAAATCACTTTCATTGATAATGATTTTTTCCATTATCATATCCCTTCTTATCAATCAAAAAACACTTCCCAATATCCTAGGATAAATAAAAGATAATAAATGGGTGAGATCAATTGATTATTAAGGGTAGGTGTATAGTGAAATATATCATGAATAATTAATCATAATCAATATGGTAAGATGAATAACTAAAACATTTTTAATTTAATTAATAAACTGAGAATTATATGGTAGAACCAAATTATGATCAAATAAATCTATATAAATAGTCATATAAGCTTCAAACGTATCCATGGATATTATAAATATTTTAATAATGACCTAGACATCAGTAACAGATCTCCAAATTATCGAATTCATACTTCCATTCATCTAAAACTATCAAGACCATTCACAATATAGTTTAAATTTGGGTGTATAAACTAGTTTAATCTGGCCAACTGATTTGTCTCTGAGACCTGTTGATACATCGAGGGGATAATTGTTCCCCACCAATCACACACTATGTCTAATGAATTCATAATATGAATGCGTTGAAACATAATAAACATAAACATTCATATGGAAAAACTAAAATTAAAATTTTTAATGCTTAACCCAATCAAATAAACATAATCACAAATCATTCAGAATAATATGGTGAATGAAAATAAAATTGTATAAATTTAGTCAAAACAATCATAAATAATCAAAATAAATAATAAGTATTATATAAATACAAAATTTTTCCCATTGGATAATAATTAGAATAAAGGTTTTATGTCATTGATGAATATAAATACTATAAATTTTTTAATTAAAAACATTCTTCAAGAAAATATCCATTAAAATTTGAATATAACATTTCAAAAAAGATCAAAAAATTTTGAAAATAATTTTTTTAAGTAACCTTTAAAATTTTCTGAATTAAAATTTTAAACATTTATTATTCATTACGGTAGAAAATTATATTCATGTCATGCACATTAAAGAAAATATCCCTTTCATATTTTTTGGTAAAATCCAAAAGGGAATTCTTTTAAAAATAGAATGATGATTTGTTTCTAATGTTTTTAAAAAAATTAAAAATAGGTAAATATTTATTTAATAAATTATTTTTAAGATGATAAAACATTTTTGAAAACATTCTTTTAAAACATGGATCTTGATGGAAAATGATTTTCGACTGAACAGAGAAAAAAAGTTGGATTTTCTTAACAATATGTTCTCTACCATTTAAAAGGTCGAAGAGTGTAAAAATTGAAATATTAAATGAAATAGTTCATGTATAACATGAGGAAAATAAAATATATTTATTTCAAGATATAAATTTCAAATAATCCCCAAAGGATACTTACACAAATATAATCCCAAATGATGATGATATTGTGAAATAAGCCTTTACCACTTTAGAACTTCTTTATCATAAGTCCATTAAAATAATCATAAAAATAAACAATAAATACCATGATTAAAAAGATATTAATTATATAACATATCAAAGGGGTATCATATACACCATGTATGGGAAAAAATAGGGAATATGGCGTATTCCTCATTGAAGTAAAAGTGAAGTGGGAAACCCTTCGTTAGGTTCAACATACATCGAATGTTTCCAATACTTTTGTATAGTAAGTACAGGTTTATTATAAATATATTATATAACCATATTCATATATCTCATTCCACACATGACTTACTTAAATTCTTTTATCTCTCATTTTTTAACAACTCTTAGTTAAAATCATTGTTTCATGTGATAATTGGTTCGTTTTTAATGTATCTTTTCATGCAGTAATTTTGGTCCATTTAATTTGATTACTGTTACATAATCTCAAGAATACTAAAAAAGATATATATAAAATATATATTTATTTATGTTAATATATAACATTTATTGGTATAAAATGGATTACACCATTCATTGATACTGTAAGATGTACGTAAGCATGAACAACATTTCCATTTTTTTGATAGATTGAATGAAACGAAAATAAATGTCAATTCATCTTTAAAGAATCATTATTATATTATGTAAATAATTTATAACAAAAAAATAAATCCTTACTATTATCCATATTCAAATTAAATGAAAAACATTTAGCACTGCTATGTGGAGACGATTGTGCACACATACACATGAGAGACGTTATTGTCTTCCAATGGATATAATGGTAAGAAGTTAGATGTGATATTATATTTCCAAACTTATTTTTGGTAAATAAATATAATATATATTACATTACTTAATCCTTACTACCTCCCATGTAATTCTTAAGAAAGAAACAAATCACATCGATTTTTGAGATAGTAGTCTGCAGTGCACACAAGTGACGTTATCAAATCCCACTAAAAAATGGTAAGTAAGAAGGTATATATGATATCATAATTCTATAATAATAATAACTACATAAATATTATATAAACATGTTAAATCCATAATTATATCTATCTTTTAAAGGTGGTGATGGAAAAAAATTACATCTATTTACAAGGTGGTACTCCATCGTGCACTCGATTGACGGTTTTATTTCCCATTTGATAGAAGTGGGTATAGATATTGGTTATTACATTAACATAATAACATATAAATATATAGTATATACTTATTTTAATAATTTGGATTTGTTTTATAAGATTATATGGAGTTTTAAGAAAAATTTTAATATATATGTATAGTTAAAAACATTATCTCTTCTCTCGGAAACCTAGTTATGTTTAACCTAAAGACTTCTTATACTAGATTTATGATCAAACAAATTCCTATAGGAAATCTGTAGGGATGTAGGTAATTTATTTTTGTAGGAATTGATAGATTTATATTCTTTTTAATATGTTAATAAGGTAAGAGATTTGGTATCCTTTTATTATTTTGGGAGAGGACACACAAAGAAATTTTTTAAAAGATAAAGTGACACCAGTTTTTTTCTAATGAAAAAACCTCTAACATGGGTAATTCTTGAACCTTATAGATTATATAATCTATATATGAAAAAAAATCTTTTTGGATAAGTTTTATATCATTTTAAACCCTTACCTTCTTATTTGACCCCAAGTAAACCAATTTTTACCTTAACCGTGGAAATTAATTCTAACTAATTTCACTATACATTATGGTCTAAATTTAAGTTCAAATTATTAGATAATATAAATTATGATGATTCCATATATTTAAATATATTTCCAAATTAAATTTATATAAGATAAATAATTCAATTTAAAATTAAACTACACACACTATAAAAGACAGTTTTCCTAAAGATAAATTTTTCATAAATATAGAAAGTTTTAATATAAAAATTTAAAACCAAATTGATTAAAATGATTTAAATTAGTAGAATTTTAATACAATTGAACAAATTTCACATAAAAAAATTTAAAATATATCCTAGATTTTAAAATACTTTTTAAAAATTTTAGTTTTCAATAAAAATTAGTATAATTCACTTTTCATCAACATAATTAATCTTATTAAAGAATTATAAGAAATTTTCCTATAGAAAATTATTAATATTAGATTCTGAAAATTAAATTTATTTTTTATAATAAATTTTTTAAATTTTCATAGAATTAATTTTAAATTATGACTTCAAAGAGTTACTTTTCCGCATTAAAGAAAAATAAACTTTTTCAGAAATAGTTTATTTCTCTATAAAATGATTATTGTTTTATTTATAATAAATATATAACCATTAAATTTCTTTTATACATGTGTAAAACATATTATTTTTAAATCCTTCTTTATTAAAATTAATCCCCACCATCTAAATAACTATGTTATAATTGTCAAGAATAAATAGTAATATTTCAATAGAGTATTTTGTTTCGCTCAGACCCAGTGTTGTGTGTCATGGCCCATCCTAGTGGGGCCCACACCGCGACTCCCCAAGCCCACCACCAATAGAACAGGGGCTAGTGACTAGCACCGAGTAGGCATATTACTAACATGGGAGGAATTTCATAAGTACTTGTACACACACATATATCTTCTAGCCCACAAATGATGAAATTTTAAAAAAACCACTACGGAACAAAATGCATGCATACACTAAACCCAACCAATAGAGTATGACAAAAAGCAAAGTAATGAATGTAAACTGGGCTTGAATACAAGCCCACCAAAACAAGAGTCTGAAAACTACAAAGTCCAACCTATAAACACAAAAGGAACTGGGACTGCTACTCATAGCCATAGGAACTCATCGTCCTATAGGGAACTCATAAAGCTCAGTCCTGTCCTGGTCCACCCTGGACACTATCAAAAGGCTGCTCGTCTGGATAGGAAATGACACATACGGGCAAATCCCATGCTGGGTTGAGTATAACAATACTCAGTAGAGGACCCCGAAAACCACAAAGCATTACACAAAGTAAATGTACAGTAGGCTATGTACATCATATGTCTACAGAACATATAGCAAGGGAAACACAACCCATATATACTCAAACACAGACCCGCGGTCTAGAGGCAAGTCACACAACCGCATACCCTTGTTTAGAATTCTATTCGATGATTTCCATAAAGCACTCTTTCTGGGAGAACACACTCCACGAGTCTTATAGCTCTGTTGATGTCCGTCTGAGAAGTATTGTTCATCTGTAAAAGTCACAAGAGATAGTTACACTCATTATGGGAGACACACTATTGAGTAGTAAGATTACGATATATTGATAAACTCATTACAGGAGACACACTTTTGAGTGGGAAAGTTCATGATACACATAAGAGGATCACTTCCAGGGCCATGACTGATACCGCGACTCATCCAGAATGCACCTTCTTGGTAGAGGATCGACGCCTGGTGGAGTTGGTCATGTCGATGCCTGACTCTACCTAAGGTCACGAATGGATAGAGGATCTTGATCTGGGCCTCTCATATGGATGCCTGACTCTATCATAGAATGTCATACTGAAGGGATCATAATATTATAAGAGGAAACGATGCCTAACCTCTAGGGGAATGAGAAGAAGGGAACTAACCCAAAAGAAACATGTCCATGACACGGTGGATAAGAGGGCCATTACATTTTCCAAAAAGTACACAGCGTGTATAAATGTTACATGTCATGTCATATGACCCCGGGTACTGACCTTACACGATGGATCGGGTTGTGAGGTTGGTCTAGTAGAAATGATAGTACCCGACGTGTAGTACTGTGTATATTCCATGTCCGAGTTCCTGGGGTCAGCTCCGTATACTCTGTCCATGTGCCTGTACACGGTCTTCAACCCATGTACTCCAACCCATATAAACGGTACACAGGGTGACCTGCGCTACCAGCCTTGTCTGGCCGTGTGATGGAGTACATGGTCGTGTACTCCATCCCGTCTCCATGTACCCCCTTGATACATGCGGAGTCCAGCGTAGCCACCTCTGCCATGCTGTACACGCTGTGTTCTGAAGCCATGTTGATCATCCTATGTCCGTGATCTTCTTAAAACACACGCTGAGATTCAGGGAAAGTCCAACACACCATGTGACTGGGGTCACACACCGTTTGATTCCTCTCTGTCCTCCAAAACCCTATCTTCCACTGCCAGTACTACACATAATTTTTTCGGATGTACACACCGTGTAATCTAGAAATTTCAAAAAACACAGACCTCCACCGTCGCACTTCCGGGGATGCCCTGTTCGTCAATCTGGTCATCCGATCACCCTAAAAAACCCAGGTTTTGGTCGTGCTGATACCACAAGGCTGCTTCCATTGTTTTCAGACCTTTGAGCGGCTCAAAAAACATGTTTGGATCTTCCTGCGGAAAGAACGCTTGATGAACGGAATCTTCCGATCTGAGTTGATTCGTCATCCGTCATGGTCATCGCACATCCGTAGGGTCATTTGGATGTCGGATCTCTGGTTCGAGATCATTGTGTTTCAAGACAGGAGCACAATGATCCATCTTTCGTCGCCCGATGAAGAACATGAAGAACGCGTGAGAAGAAAAGGGGGAAGGAAAACCAATTGAACAAATTAAGGAATGAAACTCCACCGTTGTTTGTCACAGAATTAATCTACTCTTATTAATAGCATTAAACTGAGCATAAATCAACAATAATAATCAACGTGGATTAATTCCCCATAATCATCACAAAGAAATCCCTCTCACAAGAATGTATGAATCCGCGGATCAAAATGTTCGTGGTTTATCTTTGTTCGTCATTTAAATTCAAAAGCTGGGAAAGAGGAAATAAATAACAACCCCTAAATTTAAGAAAGGATCGATCATTGATGAAAGGGTCATGATGCCATCGTCGTCGAGATCCTTTAACTTCGTTGGTGCAATGATTCTCAACTTCGATCTGTCATCGTTTGTGGATGAGAGTCTTCTCCAACGCTCTGTAGATTCTGCGGATATTTTTCTCAATCATCGCCAACGAGTAAAATTCGATTATCCTAATAAAAGTGAATTTATTTGACATGTCATCATGCTACGATATTAATGAGTCAGTGTTGTTGTTTCTGATTCATTATGACATGACATTAATGACTGAAACAGCTGCCTCGTCGTTGCGCTACAGCGGATATTTAAAAAAGAAATAAAATAAACCTTGAGAATTTATTTTATTTTATTTTACTAAAAACGTCTGAAAATTACTTTTTTCCCTTGACCCACGACGGTCAAGGTTAGACTCGTTCTTAGGTAAATTCTTCATCTCGGACGCAATGGTACCCTCAAATTTTTAATTAGGACATCCGTTTGGAAACTCCCACAGCCATGCACAAGTGCCGAGTCTCTTAACTAAATAAAGTTCAAACCACCATTCCGGGCTCACTATGCCTCAGAATGATCTTCCATCTTCATGCCCGGTCTCAAAATAATTCCACATAATATTTAAGAAATAATAATACATGGAAAATCTGAGACATTATAATCTCCCCACCTTGGGGATTTATGTCCTTGAAAAGACAAAAAAAAGGCTACTAAAAAAGATGTAGATACTGAACATGGATCTGGGCTTCCTGCTACCATGTGCTCTCCTGGAGATTCTCTTGCTGCCACCAGACGCACACCAAGGGAAGCGATCACCCATGAAGGATCCTCTCATTCAAATCCTCGATCTCCAATCGGAACTCAGCAAAGTTCACTCCATCCTCAATATCTTGCTCCCCTAGTCGTTGATGTGTGATGGGTCATGGACGTACCTACTCAGTTGTGACACATGGAAGACATCATGTACCCCATGAAACTATGGTGGTAGATCTAGGTTTTATGCCACCTCAGAAACTCTTCACAGTATCTAGAATGGCCCGATAAACCTTGGAGATACCTTGCTGCCTCTGCAAAATCTCTGTAACCAAAGTCGAGGTGAGACTCAAAGAAAGATGTGGTCTCCCTCTTCGAAATACATAGGTATCAGTCGTCTATCAGCAAAAGAGTTTTGTCAGCTCTGTGTAGTCTTCATCTACTCCCGAATGATCTGCACCTTCATGGTGGTAGCTCGCACAAACTCTGGACCCATGAGTGCTGACTCTCTGGGGTTGGTCCAGAAAAGTGGTGACCGAAAGGGTCTCCCATAAAATGCCTCTAACAGTGCCATACCAATGGTGGAGTGGTAGCTATTGTTGTACGCAAACTCCACCAGTGGTAGGTGGTCTGCCCAACTACGACCAAAGTCCAAGATACAGGCTCGCAACATATCCTATTGAAGCTAAATGGTCCTCTCCATATGACCATATGTTTGGGGAAGAAACACTTTTCTCAGGAGTATCTGAGTCCCAAAAGCCTCCTGCAATCCCTTCCACAACCGAAATGTGAAATAGGCGTGTCGGTCCAAGACTATTGTCGAGGGGATTTCATGAAGCCAAACTATATCAAGCACGTAGAGGCATCCCAAGCTCTCTACGGAATTCTACTCCCTGATAGCTAGGAAGTGGGATAACTTGGTGAGTCGGTCAATGATCACCAAGATGGAATAATTCCACTTGTACATCTATGGTAAGCCTGTCATAATTTCCATCAATATTACATCCCACTTCCACTCTGGAACTTCCAGCGGGTGAGCTAATCCCACTGGAACCAGGTGATCAGCCTTCACCTACTGGAATGTAAGGCATCGGGAAACGAACTATGCTACTTCCTTCTTCATGTATGACCACCATAACAGTCATTGGAGATCATCGTACATCATTTACACTCCAGGATGTACCGCCAATGGGATGTTCAAACTCCCTCAAGAACTCCTCATGCAATGCCATCGGTACAACAATGCGTCCTCTGAAAAGATGTATGTGCTCCCCACCTTGCGAATATCCATAAGAAGCATGTCATGTGGATAACAAAGAACATAAATCCTCATAGTCCACACCCACAAGATATGCTTCCCTTACTCGTTTTAATATTAGAGGGGTGACAACCATCGACTTTAGGTAGGTTTCGTCTTCTCTGTCCACAAAGGACAGCTGCAATGTGGCCAACTTCTCTGTCACCTCACTCAATAGTTGTGAGCTCGACCTTCTCATCAAAGCATCTGCCACCTTGTTACCCTTTCCAGGAGTATAGATGAACTCAAAATCATAGTCCTTATGGAACTATTTCTAACACCTCTATCTCAGATTCAGATCATTCTGCGAAAACATGTACTTGAGGCTCTTATGGTCAGAGTAGACGATAAATTGCTCGTCCATAAGGTAGTATCACCACATATTCAATGCAAAGACTATTTCTATCAACTCGATATCATGGGTCTCATAGTTCTTCTCATGTGGCCTAAGCTGGGGTGAACCATAAGCAATCACTATCTTCCTCTACATCAGGACATAGCCATGTCGAGTCCCTGATGCCTCATAAAAAACTATGTACTCGACACCCTCCTCTACAAATATCAAGACTGGGGCACTCGTCAACCACTATCTCAAATAATCTATAACATGATTCCACTTCTCCATCCATACGAAGGGTTTCCCCTTCCAGGTCAAGGCTATCATTGGTGCTGATATCTGAGAAAAGTCAGGAATGGATCTCCGGTAATATCCTGCCAACCCATGGAAGCTTCGCACCTCTGACCTGCTCTAGGGTGGCTTCCATGCTAACTCAGCCTTCACCCTGGCTCTGTCTACAGCCACTCCGTCTTCTGAGATGAAATGTCCCAGAAAGTGGACCTCTTGCATCTAGAACTGGAACTTTGAGAGCTTCCCATAAATATGGTTCTCCTGATGTACGTCTATAACCATCCATAGGATTCTCGCATGTTCCTCTTCTGACGCAAAGTACACACAGATGACATTAATGAAGACCACTACAAACTGGTCCAAGTACTAATGGAAGATCCGGTTCATCAGTCCCATTAACACTATGAGGGAATTCGTCACACCGAAAGGCATCACCATGTAATCATAGTGACCGTAATGGCATCTGAAGGTCATCTTCAGTATATCCTCGTCTCGTACTCATAACCGGTGATAACCTGATCGAAGGTCAACCTTTGAGAACCATTGTGCCCCTCTCAGCTGGTCAAATAGGTCATTGATTCTTGGCAGTGGGTTCTTATTCTTCATCGTCACCTAGTTCAGGCACCAGTAATTCACACACAGCCTCAAACATCCATCTTCCTTCTTGGAAAACAAGACTGGGGTCACCCAGGGTGAAACGTTGGGTCTTACGAAGCCCTTACTTTGCAAATCCTCTAACTGCTCCCTCAGCTCGCGAAGCTCTACAAGAGCTATCCGATATGCTAGTGAGGAAATTGGTGTCATACCAGGGTGTAAGTCGATGCAGAAGTTGATTTCCCAGTGGGGTGGTAACCCTGGAACAGCTTCAGGAACGACATCCTCATATTCCGGCACTACTGCTGGGAACTAGGAGCTCCCAACATCGACATCTATAATGTCAAGGCTATCCAACCCATGATCAATTGGCTTCACCGTCCTATGCATAAGCCCATTCTTCACTGCCTAGGTTTCCCTTTCTCCAACAAAGGAAAACCTCGTCCCATCACTACGGACACACTGCACTCTTCGCCTAGAAGAGCCAATCTGGGCATGGATAGAAGATAACCAATCCATACTGAGAATGATGTCGTAAGGCCTCGATGCTACCACCATGAGGTTCTAACCGAAACTCTCACCTCCAAGGGTAAGATCACACTATATGAAAAAGTGTGTGATCATCAAGTATCCTCCCGTAGGTGTCCCCAAGCATAAGGATGGAGTCAACGATTCTACCGGAATCTCGAGGTTTCTTACAATACATGTGGCTATGAAGGAATGAGTGGAACCTGTGTCTATATGTATGACACCTAAGGTAGAAAACACACAGATCATACCAAGAATCATCACTGGAGCTCCAGGGTCGTATTCCTTGACCGCATGTATCAGTCCTCGTCCCTGTCCCCCAGCTCCCTGAGCCTGGTGCAGAACTCCACGGGGTGGTGGTGGAAGTAAGTCAAAGCATCTTCCACCACTCGCAGCTCTCCCTACTCCACTGAAACATCCACCGCCTGGCAGGTCTATCTGCTCCACTCTCTGCCTCTCCCTCGGCGGTCCATCCACTCCTTCCCTTTCAGCAGCTCAACGGGTCGGACAATCTCTTGCAAGATGTCCCCTACCGTCGCACACATATAATCGCTTCTCCCTAGGATGACTGGATCCATCCTGAGAGCCATGGACTGTCGATCCTCTTTCATGGGCCCTCCAATGACTTTTCCAATGTCCA
This sequence comes from Viscum album, assembly GCA_963277665.1. Taxonomy (NCBI): domain Eukaryota; kingdom Viridiplantae; phylum Streptophyta; class Magnoliopsida; order Santalales; family Viscaceae; genus Viscum; species Viscum album. The sequence goes on from OY728159.1 coordinate 1,922,289,156, forward strand.
GATCCCTGTGCCTGATGTCGGCTCCCTACTGTCGGGGTCTCTGGACCTATCTGCCTGCTGCTGACTATCGTCAGCTGTCTCTACTCTGCCAAGATACTCTCGATCACCAAGGCCTTCTCGAGCACTCCAGCATATTTCAAAATGCCTAGTGGAACAACACAAGCTCGAATGTCCCATCGTAGACCTCACTCAATGGTCCGAGCTCTGAATTACAGATCCTTGACCATATCCATCGAGTACCAGGCAAGGTTAGTGAACCTCAATGAATAGTCAGATATTGTCAAACTGCCCTGTTAGAGCTGAAGAAGCTCCTGGATGTGCACAGCTCTATAATTAATCGGACAGAACTCCTCCCTGAAGAGTCTCTCAAACTCCGCCCATGAAACTGTCTCCTCGTCATGAGTCTGTGTGGTCAGACTCCACCATCGTCCCACCGAAACATGAAGAAGGCTCACTCCTAGGATCATCATATGGTATGTTGGGGTCCTAACTAGATGGAAAACTCTGGTCACCACCTCAAGACATTCCTCAAATACATGGGGGTCAGGCTTGCCTCAGAACCTGAGGTTTCTCTGTCTCTGGAACTCATGGAGCGCACTATGTCTGTGCCCCTCAATGGTCGATACTGTAGATACCACTGGTTGCTCCATTGGTGGTGGAATAGAAGGTGCACCACCCAGTGGCAATGCTTGGGAAACTGGTCCTTGTATGGAAGCGTCATCACTGAGGGGTCATATTCATGATCGTGCTGTGGAATCCTAGCGAGTATGCATCACAGAGGCAACCTGTAATGAAAATAAATGTACCATGGTCAATGAGTATATCTGGATAGCTATCCCAAAGGATAGGGAAAACACAACCCATTATTATATGATTTATGTACCGTTATTTTATTTTCCCGCTTCATGTGTTTCCATGTACTGAGTTGAAAAGCAGGTTATCAGAGTCATGGTGTATGGATAAGTCAGCCGCCGCACCAACACAGAATTCTTTGGCCTAAAATCCGTGCTCAAAACACTTAACACTGTTCCCCCAAAACCATCTCACACACTCTTAGTCCTACGGTATAACTGACCACCTTTGATACCACTCTTTCATGACCCATCCCAGTGGGGCTCATGCCACAACTCCCCATGCCCTCCTCCAATAGCCCGGGGGCTGGTGACTAGCACCGAGTAGGCATATTACTAACATGGGAGGCATTGACTATGTACCAGAACACATGCACAAATCTCTAATCCCACAAATTCTGATATATAAAAAAACCACTAAGGAACAAAATGCATGCATACACTGAACCCAACAAATAGAGTACGACAGAAAGCAAAGTACTGAAGGTAAACTGGGCCATAATACAAGCCCACCAAAACAATAGTTTGAAAAACATTAAAGTCCAACCTGTAAACAAAAAAGGTACTGGGACTGCTGATCATAGTTGTATGAATGCCTTGGCCTGTGGGAACCTAGAAATCTCAGCCCTGTCTTAGTCCACCCTGAACTCTGTCAAAAGGATACTCATCTGCACAAGACATGACATGTGCAGGCAAAGCCCATGCAGGGGTGAGTATAAAAACACTTAGTATCGGACCCCAATAACCACAAAGCAGTACACAAAGTAAAGGTACAATCATCTATATATATAATATGTCCACAAAAAATATATTAAGGGAAACAAAAACATGATATACTCAAACCCATACCCTCGGTCTAGAGACAAGTCGCACAACCGTGTACCCCCGTTAGGGATTCAGTTTGAAGATTTCCACGAAGCACCCTTTCTGAGAGAACACACTCCACCAGCCTTATAGCTCTGATTACGTCCATATGAGATGTATTGTTCCTTAGGAAAATTCATGGGAGATATTTACACTCATTATGGTAGACACACTCTAGAGTAGGAAGATTACAGTAAATAGTTGCAGTCATTACAGGAGACACACTGTTGATTGGGAAAGATCACGATACATAGATGAGGCTCACTGATAGGGCCATGGAGGATACCACAAATCATCCTGAATTCACCTAATAGGTATGGTATCGATGCTTTGTGGAGTTGTTAATGTCGATTCCTGACTCTACCTAGGGTCAAGAATGGATAGAGGATCTCGATTCGGGCCTCTCGGATGGATGTCTGACTATGTCATAGAAAGTCCTGTAGAAGGGATCATAATTTTATAGGAGGAAATGATGCATGACCATTAGGGGAACGATAATAAGGGAACTAACCCAAAAGAATCTTGTCCATGATATGGTGGACAAGAGGACCATTCCATTTTCCAAAAAGTACACGACATGTAGAAAAGTTACAGGTCGTGTCGTATGACCCCGGATACTTCCCATGAACGACGACCCGTGTCCTGAGGCTGGTCACGTAGAAAATTTAGTACACGGTGTGTAGTACTATGTATATACCATGTCTGAGTTCTTAGGTTCATCTCCATGTACGCGGGCCATGTTCCCGTACACGGTCTTCAAACCATGTACTCCATCACATGTAATCGGTACATGTGGTGACCCGCGCTACTAGCCTTGCCAAGCCGTGTGATGGAGTACACTATCATGTACTCCATCCCATGTCCGTGTAACCCCTGGATACACACTGAGTCCCACATATCCGCCTCTAACATGTTGTACACATCATGTTATGAAGCCGTGTAGATCATCTTGTGTCTGTGTACTTCCCAAAATACACACCGAGCTTCAGGGAAAGTCAAACACATCGTGTGACCAGGGTCACACTCCGTGTGATTTATCTCTGACCCCCAAAACCCCAACTACCACTGCCAGTACTACATGGAGAGTTCTTCAAAAGTTCACGCTGTGTATTCTGGAAATTTCCAGAAACGCAGACCTCCACCGTCGCTCTTCTAGTGATGCCCCATTTGTCGATCAGGTCATCTGATCGCCCTGGAACACCTAGGTATTGGTATCCTTGACACCAAGAGGCTACATCTGTTTTTTTCAGACCTCTGATCAGCTCTGAAAACATGTTTTGATCTTTCCACGTGAAGAATGCTCGAAGAATAGCCTCTTCCAATCCGAGCAGATGCGCCATTCGTCATGGACGTTGCACCTTCATAGGGTCATTGCGATGTCAGATCTTCTATTTGGGATTGTTTTGTTTCAAGACGGGTGTGCATTGATCCGTCGTTCATCACCCCATGAAGAACACGAAGAATGCGCGAGAAGAAATGTGGGAAGGAAAACCAATCGATCAAGTTGAGGAATGAACCTCTGTCGTCGTTCAACACGGCGTTGATCCGCTCCCATTAATAAAATTAAAAAAAGCATAAATAAACAACAATAATCAATGGGGTTTAATTCTCCATAATCATCCCAAGGAAATTCTTCCGGAAAGAATGTACGACTCTGCGGATCAACATGTTCGTGGTTAATCCGCGTTTGTTGTTTAAATTCCAAAATGGGGAAAGAGGAAAGAAATAACAACCTCTACCTTTAAGAAAGGATCAATCATTGAAGAAAGGGCCGCACTGATATCATCATTGATATCCTTCAACTTTCTTGGCGCAACAATTCTCAACTCTGATTCGTCATCATTCATCGCTGACAGTTTACTCCAATGCTCTGTAGATTCTCTAGAGATTTTTCTCAATCATTCCCAATGAGAAAATTTTGATTATCCTAATAAAAGGAACATATTTGACATCCCATCATGCTGTGGAATTAATGAGTCAGCAGTGTTGTTTCTGAGTCATTATTACATGACATTAATAACTGAAACAGTTACCCCATCACTGCGCTGTAGTGGATATTTCCAAAAAGAAATAAAATAAACCTTGATAATTTATTCTATTTTATTTTACAAAAATTGTCTGAAAATTAAATTATTCCATTGACCCGCACTATTCAAATGTAGGCTTGTTCTTAGGTAAAGACGTCACCGTGGATGCAACGGTGCCCTCATATTTTTAATCTGGGCATCCGTTTGGAAACTGCAACAGCCACACACAAGTGCCGTCTCTCTTAACTAAAAAATGTTCAAACCACTATTTCGGGCTCACCGGGCCTCGGAATGATGTTCCTTCTTCGCTCCCAGTCTCAAAATATTTCCACATAATATGTAAAAAATAAAACTACATAGAAAATATTAGACATTACTTTGTGTGAATTTCACGAAATAATAACTATTAATATAAAAAATAATAATTATATTATAAAGGATATGGTTGTTACATTCTCTTATAAGACCATTTTATGTGTCATATATGCTATCAAATATTATTTCCCGCTTTTAAAATCACATGGTATTACCTTAAAACCCCTTAAATAAATTGATTCTTCATAATTTAAACAAGATCTTAATAATCAAGGGTCTACCATTTTAAAATAAACTACTTGAAGTCTGACATCATAAAAAGGGTTGAAAAAAATTCCACTTGATATAATAGGAATGGATGTATGAATTTGTTTTTGAATAACACACACTATGTTTCAAATTAGGAGATAATTAGTGGAAAGTTGAGAAATTGACATTTAAGAAAATCATAAATTACTCTAGAGAGTTGTATAGATCATTGATCAAAATAAATTTAATAATCAAGAAATTTTAGTGACCACAAATCCAATAATCTTTAATGGATTAAAATGTCATCAGTTCAATAGGAATGAAGGTATTAGGATAACATTTTTTCTTTTACATATTTTTTCTATATTTAAGGATTTATTTTAATATCAAGACAGAAAATATATGAAAATATAATTACTTGATATCTTCACATTTCATAATCATAATTTCATCCTTTTTGTTTACTTTAATAAATTTCCACTTCATTTCGTACTCTAATAAATGATTGTCCAAAATGAATTTTGATGCCTGAAGCATGTTTAATAGATCATTAGATTGAAAAATGAATCCTAATTTCCTCATATATTTTTTTAAAAAATTGTTAGAACAAGTTATCCAATAAAACCCATTGTTCAACTTAATACATTCCACAAATATTTAACCTTAAGACTCATCCAAAATATTTTTTTCAAATTCAATGCCCAAAAAATTTGAAGGAAGGTCACCAAATCAAAATTATATTCCCTTTAAAATATAAATTTTCTATTAATGTCACATTACAAATATTTTAATATGTTTATCACCATAAAAACATAATGAATAACTGCATTATTCCAAAAATAAATTATCATATTGTAAAATATATTCCACAAATCCAAAAATAAAGTAAACTCCAGTATAGATAACATAAACCATCAAATTACTAACCAATTTAATGTCACTAATAGAATCCCATAAACATATTTTTATCATTATTATAATAACATATAGCACATATTTATGGTTATATTCCCTCAGTAATGTGTTTTCCAAAAAATCGACTCTCCACTAAATATCTTTTCTGGGTCATTGGTATCATTCAACATATACTCTCAAATCCTTAAAGAAAATTACAAAAGTACAATAACTATAAAATTAAAAATTATTATAAAAATATTATCATTAACAAAATAATTTTAAAAAATATTCAACAATCCTAAATATAAGAAAACCAATCATTATACATTATTTGTGTCAATAGAATAACCTCTACATTGATCCCTTATCAATTTATAAGGTATATTCAATTGATTATTAGGTCAATAATTTGTGTAGTTCCTCTTCTATTTATAGTTGAGTAATTTAATGTTGGAAAATTATTTCATTCCCATGATATCCAAATCATGGTGGCCTTTCTCTTCACATTTATATCAATCTCCCATTCCCTTCAACAAAGCACCTAGATATTTCATTCCACAATTATCACATGGGGGAAATCATTCTTTTCATTCTCCCCATTGCCCATATTTTTCTCATCCATCATTTTTTTATATTTATTACCTTCAAATCCATATGACTTTGAGAATTATTTCTCTTTCATTAGACCACAAGATACTATATCCTTAGATGATGTGAAAGTTAGGGATACTGCTGAAATTTGATGAATTTGCTTAATCCAATAAAATAAATGACCAGCCTCTCTTTTTTGATTATGTATATTATATGTAGCATGCCTCGATAACCTTGTAAAATTGGATTCATACTTAGAAACACTTTCATCTTCCTTTTGTCTTAGATTCAGGAATTGTCTCTCTATATCCAATTATTTCTCATGAGGAATTTTTTTCCAAGAAGTGTACCTTAAATTCCTTATATTCTATGTTTTATATTTCTTTTTCATCTTTATTTTTTTGAATCAATGGCCCCCATTGATCCACATCTCTGGAGAAAAGATAAACATCCATTAAAAATTTAACCCTTTCATTTCATCCCAAATCTATAAATGTCTTCTCTAAGTAACAAATCCATCACTTAGATACAAATATATTTTTAGTCCCACTAAATGATGGGTGTTGATAATACAGGAACTAGTCTAACAATGTTACACTAACACTACATGGGGGATATAAAGGTTACTACATATAGGAATGGTTATTGTTCATAACCTAAGCCTGCTACCCCAATATGGTTATAATTTCTTCAATTTTAGTTCCAGTTCCAACTCTAAATTCATTATAATTCCCATGAAGGAAATCCCTATATAGTGTATGGGAATTTATATCTTCATCATTCCTTCAACTATGATCCATTTCTAAATTATAGAATATATTATATTTGGTCATTAAATTATTAAAAATAATGTATAATCACAATACTATTCAAATTTCATACATAAATTGAAAAAATTATGCATATATAATATCATAATCATAAAACATGGTTTCCTTGGGATAGTTTTCAAATCATTAAAGTATTTTAAAATCATTCGTAATGGTTTGTAAAAATTTATTAATTAACCAAAACATATCCCCTTGAAGTGTCTATCCAGGTTCATAGTGAGGCCTCTTTTCGTATACCATGTAATGCTCATGTTAAGCCTGATGTGGCTGCTTTGGAGTTATTGCCACTAGGTACATATGTTCCAGAACCACATGCACTTGTAGTATCTAAACAGGGATATGTTTCTAAGAAAACCACATAATATATACCTTACCAAAACTATAGGATGTTATCATGTACTTATACTTATCTTTAATGTAATTCATAGGGTTATATTACCTAATATATGTATTCCTAAATCTAGTTCCCAATGTTTCTACTAAACTTTTGATGATACCAACTACAAAGACCATAACCCTAGTATACTAGAGTTTGTTGATACTTTATTTCATTGGAAGTAGATATAAGGTATCACATCCCAAAATTCTTAATAGTTTAGTAGTCTTGATAAACTAGATACATAAATGAATTCAAATTTCATTTAAAAAAATACACACCATATTTTCATTGATAATGCATTTATTCCCGGTAGAATATCCTTACATATCATTCAAAAAACACTTCCATGTATCTTGGGAAATATTAAAACATAAAAATGGGGTGAGTGAATATGATCATTTTGCATAATCATAAAATGGAATATATCATTAAGGAATAAGAATAATCAAAATGGAAAAGTATATAGCTGAAACACATTCCATTTAATCAATAAACATAGTATTATATGTTAGAAAAAATGATTATCGAATAAATCCATATACATATTCAAATAAAATTGAAAAATATCCATGGATATTATAACTAATCTAATAATCACAAGGAAATAAATAACTAATCTCATAATGAGGGAATTATTAATATTAGACATTGGGAATGGTGAAGACCATTCATAATATAGTTTAAATCTGTGGGTAGAAACTCATCTAATTTGTTTAACTTATTTTCTCGCAATACATGTCGATACATTATGAGGATATCTATAACCATGACCCACACATCACATACTAATTCAAAATTAATTCCTCATATGAGAGGGTTGAAACATAAAAAAAAATTCATATTGAAACACTAACATATGAAAAGTTAATACATAACCCAATCAAATAAACTTATTCATAAGCCATCAAGATTATTATGGTGAATGATAATAAAAATGCACATCCTAATTCAATCTAATCACAAGCCGTCCAATAAAAAATAATTATGATATAAATATAATATTTCCCATTGGATCATAAGTGCAATAAATGTTTTATATTATTGATGTGTAGAAATACCATAAAACTCATTAAAAATATTCTTGAGTAAAATAAACTTTTCACCTTCAAAATCAAATTTTATAAAATTTATTATTTTTTAAAATACTTTAATTTTAAAATAACCTTTTAAAAATTATAAAACATTCATTAAAAAATTTATTGCTTATGATGGTGTAAAAAATTTTACATATCGTACATGTTAAAACAAATATTCTTTTCACATTTTTGGTAAAACAAAAAATGGGAATTGTCTTGAGAAGTACATGATGTTTCATTTAAAAAAATTTTAAAAAGTTTTATTTTGTTAAATTTTGTTAATAAATCTATTTTAAAAGGATAAAATATATATTGAAATCTTTGTTTTAAAATATGGATTATGATGAAATTGGATTTTTAACTGAAGGGAGAAATTATGATGGATACTCTTAAAAACAATTCCCAATCATTTTAAGTAACAAAGAGAGGGAAAAGGTATCATTGCTTTAAAAGGTTCATGAAGAACAACAGTAATATAAAATAGATTAATTATAAGATATAAGTATCAAAGAATTCCCCTAAGGTAGAAATATAGAAAACTAATCCTGATTAATGAGGATATTGTTAAATAAACATTTATCACTTAGGAAAGTTCTTCATCATAAGACCCAAAAAATAAATAATCATCATATGAATCCTTAATTACCATGAAGATAAATATAATAATAATGTAACATATCAAATGGATATATAAAATGTACCATGGAATAAGATGTGAATATGTCGTGTGTCTCATCGAAGTAAAAATGATAAAAGAAACCCTTACCTTAGGTTAGCCAACCTTCATATGTGTCAAAAACACTAGTACAATAAATATAGGGTTATTATAAATATATTAAAGAACCAAAATATTATTTCTCCTCACATTTATTATTTACTTAAAGTCTATTATCAGCCATTTACTCACAACGTTTAGTTAAAATCACTGCTTTGGGTGATAATTAATTCGTTCTTCATGTATATTTTAGTACAAAAATTTTGGTACTTTTAATTTCATCATGGTTAAATCATATATAAAATTTTAAACTTTATATAAATATCATTTATACTAATTATATATGTAATTGTATTAGTCAATAAAATTTAGAGATACAAAATGGATTACACTGTTCATGGAGACGGTAAGTCATACGTACGCTTGAATGTTGTTTCTATTTTTATAAATGGATAGAATGGAAGGAAAATAAATTTTAATCAACATTTTAAAAATATAAATTATGTTATATATAGAATTTATATTAATAAAATCCATCCTTATTACCATCCATATAAAAAATAAATGAAAAGTTTTTCACATCACTATGTGGAAGTGGTAGTCCATATGTACACATGAGCAACATTGTTTTTTTCAAAATATTGGATCTAAAGAATTTATATGTCATATTATATTTACATAATTATTTATAGGTCATAAATATCACATAAAGTTATTAACATTATCCTTAATACATTCAATTTAATCTAAAGAGAAAAATGAATCACATCGCTTAGTGAGGCGGTAGTCCGCCATACACACGAGAATCATTATCATATCCCCCCATTGACTGGTATGTAAGATTGAGTATGTCATATAGCAATTAAATAAGTATAATAATGTAATAAATATAATAAATATATTTGAAATCCTTCATTATATGAATCCATGAAAGGTAGTGGTTGAAAATGAATTACATCAGTTCATGATGCGATAGATAGCCAAACACATGATCAACCATTTCATTTCCCATTTTATATAAGTGGATATAAATATAGTTTATTTCATTAAAATAAAAATATAAAAGTATATAGGTCTCATAACCTATCCCCTGGGGCCCATGTCATGACAACCCCAAGCCCGCCTTCCGTAGGACAGGGGTTGGTGACTAGCACCGAAAAGGAATATCCCAAAAAGTGAAGGAATTTCCATTAAACCTATACACACATAGACATGGAATACTACAAAAATCAAACTACAAAGGGAAAAAGTATAATAACCAAAAGTACAACCACTAAGAGTAAAAGGTGTAAACTAAATGTATAGGGGCCAAAATACAAGCCCAAAAACTCACAAAGTAAAAAGTATTATCGATGTTTTCCCTACAGTCTCTACATATAGGGTAGTGGCAGTAAGGCCTGAATATGTATAAGTATTCCCAATCCACTCTTGCCTCCCTGAGCTCCATCATGTCCCAGATCACCAAGGTATGTGTTGTAGCGTCGGTCTTCCGCACAAGAAAAAATATGTGCGGGTGAATCCCATGCAGGGATGAGTATAGAAACTCAGTAGAGACCCTGAGACCCCTAAAGGTATATTATAAATATAATAGGGAAAAATACTAAAATGGAAATATCAAAAAGTAAATAACCCCATGAAAGATATTAAATACATAGCACAAAGTAAAAGACAACTCACACCATGTATAACTTAAGTCCAGAAGTAAATATGATTACTCGTAAATCTTGAGCATCTTATTCTTTTGAGAGGCTCTACTACTGATCAAAGATGGGTCACTCAGCTTTGGATCCACGAAGGGTCGCTCTACTTCTCATCCACGATAGGTCGCTCTGTGGCTGATCCATGATGGGTCGCACTACTTCTAATCCACAAAGGGTCGCTCTGAGGCTGATCCATGATGGGTTGTGAAGCTTCTGATCCACAAATGATCTCTATAATTCTGATCCACATAAGTTCACACTCATGAGGATCCACATAGGGTTGCTCCATTACTGATCCATGATGGGTCCCCCTTTATTCTTCATTTCATATCCATCCACAAGATTCATTCCCTAGCACGCTTGATTCAGGGTGTATCTTCTACCCAAGACATATGTCATAACTTAACCTCTAAGAGGTATCACAGAGAGTAACACGAAGGAACATCTCGTCATAAGGGGCCCAACACAAAAGATGGTGCGTCGAACAGATGCCTGGTCTATAAGATTTGGGAATTTTTGTAAAAAGGGCCTGGTTGGATTCGAGTCTGATCCAACCCATCCATATGAAGACATATTCCAAAACTCTAGTATATAATCCTAGAAGGATCTCTATGTCGCAAGGGTCCTCATGTCGTTTACGGCGCATCAATAGGATGCATGGTCTATTTGATAAAAGCATTTCAGTAAAACTGGAGTTGGTTGGGTCCAGGCCCAAACCGACCTGGACCCAAACAGACTAGGTCTGGCCCTACCCACCGATTCATGGGTCTTGCCCAATGCTTCTCCCAGCCTACCTTGTGGGATTAGGCCCACCCACAGCAACCTGGTCTGCTTAGTCGGGCCGACTTCTCCATCTTGGATGCAGCTTAGCCACGTCTAGTTCGTCACCCGGCAGCACTAGCTGGTGAAGCCTCCCCTTGTAAGCAGTCCAAGTAGCAGACCAGTCCTGATCCAGTAATATTTGGCTCTTCCACATCCCTTTTTTCTAGCACAGCCTTCGGGTCCTCCCGAACATGGTCGACGGACCACGTGCATCCATTTCATCCAATCATCCCAGACATTGGAAGCCCCCTCCACGTGGAGTTGATCTGCGCCATGCATTTATGCCACCACAACCAGTTGGTCACACCTCTCTACCGCCACGATGCACCGATAGGCATGTCTCCAACCCCAATCTGTGGTTATCGCCATTGCACCAGCGGTTTCTTATGCAGGCCACCGGAGTCGATCTAGTGGTCCGTTTCTCGAATACCATACTTCTATGGGCTCCATAGGGTTTCACCATTATTATGAAGCCCTCAAAATTTCATCTCCGCTGACATGAACATTCGGCCGCAAAGAATACATAAGAAACATCCATGGAAGAGGGACCCAGGCCTGGTTCATGTTGGCCCATGCCCTCCATGTTATAGTTTAAACATGGGGTTAAAATAATAATAACCACACCGCATATGAAATCCCCCTTTGGAATCATGCATTATAACCCGCGTGCAAGAATGATTGCATCGCTGATCAACCCATTTGTGAGTTAGTCCACATTCTTCATTAACCTCAAGAATGGGAAAATAAATATCATTAAAAAAGATATCATAAACCCCTACCTCGATTGTTGGATCCACTGCTAATGATTGATGAGATCTAAATTAGTCATCATTGATATGTGAATCGTTTGAATTCATCATCGTTCATCGGATCTTATCCATTCGCCATGTTTTTCGTTGCCACTTTTGTAATATCTGTCATTTGTCACTGGTATAAGTTTCCTTCGACCATTAATTAGAGAAATTATATGGTTTTTTACCCTGAATCCTCGATTAACAAATAAATAAAACATGTTGCGTGTTGTAGCATCACCACATTGTTCCATTAATGACTGTCATTAATAAATGGAACATCACCTCATTGATGCATCGATCAATTGAAGAATTGTCGTTAAATGGAAATAAATGGAAAAATTAATATTAAGTTCATTATTTTTATTCGTTATGTCAGAAAATTAACTTTTCTAGTCAACCACCGCCTGTCGATGTTAGGTCCTACCTTGGTGAATCTAGACGATGCGAGTCCAACAGTGCCCTCGGATATCTAATCTGAGCACCAATTTAAAATATTGTAAAACTCGCATGTAAATTAACTGATGTGAACTTAAAATAAGTTCAAAATTACATTCCAAGCACCTCAGTCCTTGTAATCATGTTTCATCTCAGTTCCTGGTCTTGAAATAATTATAATAAACTACGAAACAAAATTATGGAAAATTCAATGTTTTTTCTTTCTCCCCACCATAGGGATTTACATCACATAAATCAAAAACAAGGGATAAAAAAATATATGGGGGTATTGAGAATGAATTTTAGCCTCTTTATCCCATGTTCTCTCTTATAGATTCTTGTGCTTCCAGTGAACGTGCACCAGAGGAATCAACTGTCCACAAAGCATCCTTTCTTGTGAATCCTCTATCCCCACCAGGTACTCTGTGAAAGTTGACCTGTCATCAATCTTCATCTCATCTTGGACGATGATGTGAGATGGGTCATGAACATATCTCCTCGTCTTGGATATGTAGATGAAATCGTTAACCTTCTCTAATTGTGAAAGAAGAGCGAAGTAGTATGCCACCACACCTATGGCATCCCGCCTTTTTAATTACAAACAATTTCATTGCATTTTACAAATAGAAGATCCTTAATGTCTAGTGTCTTGGAAATCATGAACAAAATACAAGAAAACAACATAATACATTCTTATAATACACATTTAAGGCTTCATCATATGTTCATCCTACATACTAATATTTCATCTTATATCCTGGAGACAAACATCAAACGAAAGGATGAGCAGAAGGCCTACTAAAGAAAACAAGTGAGTCTACATGTGAACTTGAGCAATATCAATTAGAACATGAAGATAAATAGGCATATCATAATAATAAAAACATGAAAAATTACATGATAATGTGGCTATAACATTCAATCTATACATTCATGAACATATCACCATGTTTCATCTCCAAGGATTCATAAAAATTACCAAGGTTATTCACGAATGTATCATGAAACTTGTCATCTATTGAGATTAAATTCACTACCCAATGAATTGGTGCTCTATCCAGGAGCACCCTTGATATGTATTTATATTTATGTGAGAAAAATATATCATAATCAATCATTTCATAAATAACCCAACTGGAATTAAAAAAATGTGTTTCATGTCAACATTGTGATGTTCAAAATGTGCTTAAAAATAACATCATTATGTCATCTATAACACATGGAAAGGTAGTGAGGGTTATATTTATGTCAATTCCAGAATAAAATATAACAATTTTTATGTCTTGATGAATACCTCTATAAATAAAAATATTTTTTTTATTTAAATAAATAACAAAAGACAACTTCTTCAGAAAAAGAGAGATATTTTGAGGCAAAAATTATGCAGCATAACTGCTACGTAACATGGTATTAGAAAACATTAAAAAGAGAGAGAGAAAGTGTAACCCTCTAAAATATTATTCATAATAAAGTATATATATAGAATTAAATTGAAATATGATCATGGTATGGTTATTTTAATGACATTCCACATGAAAAGAAAATATGAAAAAAATAGAAGATGTGATTTCTTTTACGATAATCTAGGAGCCTAACAGCGTCACCTAGAATTTCAAAAAATCAGTTAATGAGAGTGGAAATGGTATCTCATAATTTTGAAATAAAATGGAATGAAATAAATATATAGAAGAATATACTCCAATATAATAAAATGTAAACAAGAATACATAACATAAATTAAGTCATGACTAAAAGAGGAGGGTGAAAGATTCCCTTACCTCTAAGAGTAACTTCGAAAGCGTGATGTTTGGGACCTTGGGTGGATTGAGGGCCCCATGGGAGGACTCGTTAGGAGGTAAAAGACCAGATATTCTTTTAGGTGGACTTTGGAATGAATGTAATGAAGGAATGGGTTGGCATTTATAGAAAAAGTGAGGGAATATTTTATTCATTTTCAAGGGACACCTCATTGGTGGTATTTACAAAACCATGGGCTTTCCCATGGTATTAGCCCATGACATTGGCCACTTGGGACAACTCAAAACATATATTACTATTCAAAAGTCAACCAGAATTATTAAATCATGATTACATCATTAATGATGTCATTAAAAACACCGAAACTCAAAACTATATTTTTATTATTCACTTAAACTTCAATTGTTTCAGAAAAATCCCAAAAATTCACCCTAGCCATTTAATGATTTTTAGAATCCAAAATTGAACTCCATTTTATAAAAATTAATTTCATTTTAAATTAAATTCAACAAATAAAATAATAATACTTGACTAATAATTCCTAAAACATTTTTTTACTTATACTATTATATAATTATATCACATTACCACTTAAGATGACTAAAACATTTTTATACTTCCTTATTTGATGTTAAAATGCCATTGGTAAAATTGCCATTCATAAGGGTAAAATTACTATTCCAAAGGGTAAAGTTACTATTCCCCCAAAAAATTATTTTGATCCTCTTGAACCACATTTTTCACACTAATTACAACCATGTATGTCTAATTTTCATAAATCATTTCACAGAAAAAATAATTTAATAATAATATAAATTATACTATTCATCAAAAAAACACTATTTATCAAATACTATTCATCAAAAAAACACTATTCATAAAACACTATTCATCAAATTGAAACTCCTTATAAAGTTTCCAAAAATCCAGCCTAGGTTAATTTTGAAATTTGAAATTAAAAAATGATGTATATTTTGAAATAATAATCCTCTATGAATGAGAAATATATGAAAAGTAAAATTTTTACTTCTAAAATTGATTTATCCAATTTGTCTTCATTAAACTTATTCATTATTAAGAGATGCTATTCCAAAAATAGTAATGATGAAATAAAATTTTTATTTATACAAAGGGATTACACAAAATATCTAAGGCCTCGTTACACAGTACATTATAATACCTGCCTAGGACCAAAGAGTAAGGTGTGAAATGGTGATAGAATCAAGGGGCTGCTCAGACAACATTTCTCAAGTGGTGGTTTCTACCATCTAGATCTTCTCCCATGGGAAATTCCATTCAAGGTTCACATGTGGAATCTTATCTTGGGCTTGGTCCATAGAATATCTTAATGATGCAACCTCCTTCCCCAGATCTAACAGATGGGATTCATATGGACCAAGTCTACTGGATGAGTCCATCAACTTGTCTTTCTATATTAATTAACTATGATCACTTTTATTTATAAACAATAATCATAATGTTAAGAGTTTAGTTACCAACGGTCATATTGACAAACTATCATATAAAAGTCGAAACCCTATGGTATTATTATAATTGTACTCACTTAATTTATTAAAGGACATAGTTTTGTTGAGTATAAAATAAAATAATACACAAATTATGGGAGAAAATATTATTCAAAATTTTGAGTCATTACATCACCCACTCTCTGAACAAATAGAAATAGTATGATGATCCTTGATGATAGCTTTCCACCTTGGCCAAATCTTTGTATTCTTATTCATTGGGATACTTGTAGGAATACATGGCCCCCCTCTTAGAACTGAAAAGGCCTCCATCGCCTATCTACATAGGACTTCTTCTGGATCTATGCAATCATAATCCTACCCTGGATAACCTGCACATTCTCTATGGTATCGTGTACTATCTCTAGTTCTATTATTGACGACTCCCCTAGGTCTGTGTGGGAAAAAAGTTATTTGCACTATCATCCATACAGTTCCTCAAATGGTTACATATCGATGGTGGAGTGGTAGATTTTGTCGTATTAAACTCCACCAATGGTAGGTGGTCCTCCCAACTGAGACCAAAATATCAGACACAATCATGAAGCATGTCCTACAAGTTATGTATGGTATGCTCCATATGACAATCAGTTTGTGGGTGAAAGGTTGTGATCAATGGTAGTTAAGTCATGAACACCTCCTGTAATCCCTTCCACAATCATGATTTAAATAGTGTGTCCTAATCTAAGACTATCAACTGTGGCACCCCCTGATGTCGCATGATCTCCGAAATATAGATGTGTCCTAAGCCCTCTATTGAACTCTTTTCTCGAATAGCAAGGAAGTAGGCTGACTTGGTGAGTCGATATAAAATAACCCATATGGTATCATGTCTTCTATATGTACATGGTAAGCGTATCACAAATTTCATCGATATCCCATCCCACTTCCACTGTGTTATCTCAAGGGGATGGGTCAAACCCACTGGTACATGATGATCACCCTTCACTTGTTTTCATGTAAGGAACCTAAAAAAACTCTACCACTACCTACATCATCCCCAGTCACCAGTTCTGATGTCGGAGGTCTTGGTACATCCCTATCACCCTGGATGTACTGCCAAGGGTCATGTATGGAACTCTTTTAATATCACCTATCGCAACTCCACTTGTAAAATAGTTTTCCATCTAAAATGGATGACCTACTCCCCACCTTCAGAATATTCATCAGGTTCATGTCCTAAATATAGATGGGCATGTGTAGTCTCATAGGAACTATCTTTTTGTTGCGCCTCCCTACCTTGCTGTAAGAGTGGAGGGGAAACTACCATCGAATGAAAGAAACATTGTCTCATCTCTATCCACAAAGGATATTTTAAGCAAGGAAAACTACTCTGAGGCCTTGTTATGTAACTTTGAACATGATCTTTAGGTGAGAGCTTTCGCCACCATGTTCTCCTTACCAAGATTATAGTAAATCTATAAGTCATAGTCCTGGAAGAACTCTAGCCAACACCACTGTCTCATGTTCAGATCCTTCTACAAAAACATATACCTGAGGCTCTTGTGGTTCGAGTAGATGATGATTTACTCACCCATCAGGTAGTGTGTCCACATCCTCAGTGTAATTACCACTGCTTCTAAATCATGGTCATGGGTCACATAGTTTTTCTCATGTGGTATCAAATATTTTGAGCCATATGTAATCACTTCATCACCATGAATCAGGACACAACCTAGTCTAGTTCCTAATTCATCATAGTATACCTCTTCGTTAATTCCCTCCTCTGGAAACCTCAATATAGGAGCACTGGTCTACCCCATCCTCAGCTGCTGGAATCTCTGCTAGAATTTCTTTGTCCACGTGAAGGGATTTCCCTTCTTCTTCAAAGTATTCATAGGTGGTATAACTCTGGATAAGTCATATACAAATCTCCGATAGTAACCTTCAAACCCAAGGAAACTCGGTACCTCTGTAACACTCATGGGTGGCTCTCAACAAGCACTGCCTCAATCATAGCTGGATCCACTGCAACTCCAGCCTCTAAGATGACTTTTCCTTAGAAATGGACCATTCGTATCCATAACTGACACATATAGATATTTTTGAAATGTTTGTTCTCTCAGACCATGTCTACAAATATCCTCAAGTGTACAACATGCTCCTCCTCCGACGCTAAGTACACTAATCCTCTATCAATTAACACTACTACAAACTGATCCATGTTAGACGGGAAGATCTGGTTCATGATTCCCATGAAGACTTCTGGGGAATTCATCACGCTGAATGACATTACTATGTTCTTGTAATGTCTATATCAACATCTGAGGGCCATATATGGGAAGACCTCATCTCACACGTGAAGCCGGTGATAGCCTGATCTAAGGTCTATCTTTGAGAACCACATTGATCCCTTTAGTTGATCAAAGAGGTCATATAACCTTGTCAGTGGATACTTTTTCTTCATGGTCACCTGGTTTAGGCACCATAAGTCCACGTATAGCCTCAATCTCCTGAATTCCTTCTTGGAAAACAACATCAGGGCTTCCCATGGAGAAACACTAGATCTTATGAACCCCTTCCTATGTAATTCTTATAATAGTACTCTCAGCTACCTAATCTCCGCAAGAGAAATCCGATATGAAGGTGTAGATATCGATTGCATCCATTTGTACAAGTCAATGCAAAACTCTACCTCTCTGCAAATAGGTAGTCATGGGAAATATTTTGGAAAGATGTTCACATACTCGTCCACCAATGTATGAAACTGTGGACTTGCCTCATCCACCATATCAAAGTTCATGCTAATCAATTGATGAGTGGTCGTCCGCACTCTCATAAGTTTGATTCCATGTAGCGTTGCCCTATTTTATTTCTAACCTAAAATGGAAAAATGTTATCCATCTCTATGTGTACATCACACTGTACGTCTCAAATAGTCGATTTGATCGTTAACTATTGATAGCTAGTCCATGACCAAAATTACATCATAGGTCTTCAAACCCTCTACCATGAGGTCCCATCTAAAACTATATCCTTAGAGAGTAAGGTCACACTGTCGTCATCATCATGTGACTGCTGAACATCCTCCTGTGGGAGTATCCAATCATAAATATCGAGCCAACGGCTCGGTCAGAATATCTAAGTTCTGAACATGTTCTTTGGAAAGGAAGGAGTTAATGGCACTCGTGTCTATAAGCACTAAAACTAAAGTTTTGAATACATAGATCGTACCTTATATCATCTCAAGAACATTTTGATCATAGTCCTCTACTTTGTGATGTTGGCCTTTCCCCCATCCACATGCTTCGGGAGCCCATGGTGGATCACTAGGGGTGATGGTGGTAGTGCCTCATACCTGTGTCAACCTGTTAGCACTCGTCCCACTCCCCTGCCATGTCTGCCACCTGTCTGGCCATGCTTCTCCTACCTCAATCACTATCCCGGTGGTCACTCTACTGTATGCCAATCATCCATGCAGGGAATCATACAGTCACAAGCTATGTGCCCATATCCACCACAATGGTAACAAACTCTTTCCCCCAGCTAACCTCCTCTACCTTGCAAGCTCTGTACCTCTTACCATACATCCTAGGGTCATCCTCTCGAAGGGTTGGCCCATTTGGGCCTCTGCATCATCTACCTACTACCTACTATAGATGAATCAGCCACCTTTCATTAGGTGCTGGCTCTCACCATCGGTGCTTGCTTGGCTAGGAATCTCTCCACTAGTAGAGCTTGTTCTAGCACTCCATCCTGCATCAGGATGCTGAGAGAAACCATCAATGCCATCATCTCCCATATGAGTCCCATCTCAAAGGATTTTTCCATGAATAAAGGGTCTCATACCATGTCCATGGAGTAGTGGGAGAGGTCGGTAAACCTCGTCGAGTACTGGGCCACAATCAGGCTGCCCTGCTGTAGGTGCAGTAACTCCTAAATATGCACTGAGCGCAGTTTCAGTGGTATTAACGCTACCCTAAATATGATCTTGAAGTCTACTAGGCAAGGGTCACTTCCTCATGTGTCTGGAGTGTCATGATCCACCATATCCCTACCATTACCTTAAAAAGGATAGCAGGTACTACCACCATCTGGTCTATAGGTGTCTCTACCATGAGAAAAACCCACGTAACTACATCCAGACAATCCTCAGTTATCTGAGGATCTTTCTTACAACTAAAACATAGATTCATCTGTCTCTAGAACTTTTATATTGCATTTATTAGGTGTGCACTATCCATGGTGGGGATGGTAGCAATTGTGTCTCTACAGGCGGTGGTGATGCTGGTACACCACCAAAAGGTGCTATCACTATAAGTTGTCCCTACACTGATTCCTCATCACTCGATGGCACATCGTCATGATCCCTCACTATAATCCTAGTTGGATTTCTTCATGGAGGAATCCTATAGGGAAACAGATGTGCTAGGGTAAATAATTTATACCTGGTGAGCTGAATCAAAATACATCAAATGAAAAACATTTCCAAAACACATACAACCAATTCTATCGTGTACCAGGTCAAAAAACTAAATCCATGGTCTTATTGTATGGATACATCAGCCACCGTACCGACACTGGAATTCCCAGACTAAAATCCAAACTCAAGAAACTTAACACTATTTCCCTCATCAAAAATATTTACTCTTAGTTCATATGGTAGAACCGATCGCCCTCTGATACCACTTTGTCATGACCCGTCCCTCGAGGCCCATGTTGTGACTACACCAAACCCGCCTTCCTTAGGCCAAGGGATGGTGACTGGCATCGAAGAGTTATATCCCAAAAATGGAAGTAATTGACTTTAAACATATTCACACAAAGACATGGCATACTATACAATGAAAAACACAAAGGGAAAAAAGTACGACCACCACAACGTCCCACAATTAAGAGTAAAAGGTGTAAACCGAAAGTAAAGGGGCCAGAATACAAGGCCAAGAACCAACAATTTAAATATTATTATCAATGTCCTCCCTGATGTGTCTACTACATGGGTAGTGGCAATAAATCTTAATGTTGTAGAAGTATGTTTGGTTCGCTCCTACCTCACTAAGATCCACTGAGTCATGGAACACCACTGTCTTCATCTTATCATTAGTCGTTTGCACAAGACACAACACGTGTGGGAATAGCCTGTATATGGGTGAGTATAATAACTCTATAGGGACCCTGATACCCCCTATGGTCTCTTAGAAATCCACAATGGAAAAATCCAACATAGGAAATCCCACAAAGGAAATACCACTAGGAAATATCTCAAATACATAGTACAATGTTAAAGATAACACACACCCGGTATAACCTAATTATATAAGAAAATATGATTTGTTGAAAATCTAGATCATCATATTCTATCGAGAGGCTTGAATCCTGATCCACGAAGGGTTGCTCTGTGGCTGATCCATGAAGGGTCACTCTACTGATGATCCACAACGGGTCGCTCTACGGATAATCCATAATGGTCCATGCTACTACTGATCCATGGAAGGTATCTTATGGCTAATCCACGATGGGTAGTTCTACATATGATCCATGAAGGGTTACTGTATTATTGATCCATGAAGGGTCATTCTTTATTCTTCACATCACAGCTAGCCACTAGATTCCTGCACATAATATGATTTTTTTAGGGATGATTTGATCCACAATCCATCAGTCATACCACAACTGCCATTAATTCACACATATATTAACTGTAATGACCGTATCATCATAAGGGTCCCAAAAAAACAAACGACTCATCGAATAGACCCTCGGTCTGTAAGATATGAGCATTTTTGTTAAAATTGTTTGGTTGGATTTGAGTCTGATCCCACTCGGTTGTATGTCAACCTCAGCCAAAACTCAAGTTGATTATCTCAAAATTAATGCCTCATATCAAGGGTCGTTTTGTAGTAGATGGAACGTCAATCAGACACAGTATTTGTTAGTTAAAAGTGTTTCAGTTAAATGGGGCCGGTTGGGTTAGGGCCCAGTCCGACTTGCCCCCGACCCGACTAGGTCCGACCCAACCTACCTGGTTGGATATGGCCCACCCACAGCAACCCGGACCACTAAGGACGGCCGACTTCTCCATCCCAGACACGACATAGCCTTGTCCAGTTTGTCAGCTGACGACGCCAACAGGATCCACCACCCCTAGTAACTGGTCCGCGTAGTTGACCGATCTCGGTGCAGTCGGACACGAATCTACCACTTCTATTTCATCCAGCACAGCTGGCCGATGGCTGGCCAGTCCTCCCTCATGTGGTTTATGGACCATGTGCCTCCAGCTCATCTTAGAGGTCTGGATATTGGCTTCCCCTTCCACAAGGTGTCGGTTGTCATCATGCCTCCAGGCTCCCAGAGCGTGCTTACAGGCATGCCACCTCCCTCCCCCCACGGCTGCCACCACTGGCACTAGCACAGAAGTGGTTTCTTCTATGGGACACTGATGATTCTCGTCTGTTTTTCGAACCACCTATGCATATGGGATCTTTAGGGTGTCATCATTACTATGAATCCCTAAAAATCGCATTTCCGCCAACTTGATCATTCGACCATAAAGACTGTACAAGAAACAACCATGGTGGAGGGAACCAGGCTTTGTTCATGTCTGCCCGTGCCCCCAATGTTAGAGTTTAAACATGGTGGAAAATACAGATCAACCTATTTGCGGGTTTGTCTACATTCATCATTAAACTTATTAATGGGGAAAGAAAAACCAATCCAAAATAATGCATAAACCCCTACATGGATAGTTGGATCAGCTGTTGATGATGGATGAGATCCTTGTTCTTCATCATCTATTCCTGAATCACTAGTATTAATTGTTGTCCATTAGATCTGATCCATTCTCCATGTTTTTCATTTCCACATTTTTAATCTTTGTTGTTCGTCGATGGTGGAGGTTTCCTCTTAATTTTAATCAAAGATATTTCAGTGATGTTTTTCAACACTGAATCCTAGATTAATGAATAAATAAAACGCATTGAGCATTGTAGCGTCACTACAATATTCCATTAATGAGTTTCATTAATGAATACAGTGTCACCTCATCATTTTGTTGCAGTTTTGATGAATCGTCTCTCAATGGAAATAAAATAAAATTATAATAAAATTATTTTTCTTATTTTTCTTATTTAAGACTGAAAATTTAACTTTTCCGGTCAACCTATAGAGGATGATATTAGGCCCCTTGTGGGAGAATCTCGACGATGCGAGTCAGATGGTGCCTTCAGATTTTTGATCCGATCACTGGTTCAAAATATTGGAAAGCCCACTCACACGCTAACTTAATTGAACTTAAAATAAGTTCAATAATACATTCTGGGAACCCCGAGCCTAAGAATCATGTGTCGTCCTAGCACCTTGTTTCACCATAATTCCAATAAACAGCAAAACAATTTATGGAAAACTAGAGGTTATTACAATAGGATATAATTTTTTTATCATTTGGGAATAGGATTATAATATTAGAAGAAGTTATAATAATAATAAAAATGAAAACACATAGGTAAAAACATTACCTCTTCATCAAGAAACCTATTTAGGTTTAATATAAAAACTTTCTAGATTTCTATTATGATCCCAAAAATTCCTCCTGTATATTTTAAGGTATCTAAAGAAGGTATTTGTATAGCTATTGGACATTAAAATGGTTTTTGAAGTGGAATATGGCAAGAGAGGGGTGGCCTTTTATTAGTTTGGGAAAGGACACCCATAGAATTTTTTAAAAGATAAAGAGATACCCACCTTTTTATCATGAAAAAATACTCCAAAATGGGTCATTATAAATACATAGATAAGATATGGTAAAACAATGCCCATCAAATGGGATTTATATATGTTTTATTTCATTTTTAACCCTTATCTGTATTAGTTTAACCCCCGGTAAACACATTTTTACGTTAACTACGGTCATTAAGTTTCAATGTTTTTATTATTCATTTGGGTAAAAAAATTAATTATATATTATTAGATAATATAAATAATTTTTATTCCAAATATGTAATCCTTTTTCCAAATTCAGTTTAAAAAAAGTGGTATAATTCAATTTTAAATTATATCTTAGAGGTGATGATAGAATGGGTTTCCAAGAGGAAATCCTTAAAATTATAGAATGTTTTAATATCATGATTGAATGTTGAATTGATTAAAAATTCCTAAATTAGTTAAATTTTAGTATTGTATAACTAATTTTTCTTTATACCCAATATAACATATAATTTAACTTTGTAATTAATTTAATGTAAAAGGTAATTTTGAATAAAAAATTAGTATTTTTCACTACTCATCCAAAAATAATAATCTTTTCAGAATGTTGTGAAAAAATAACCCATATATAATTTAAAATGTATATCAGAAAATGGATTCTATTTTGTAAAATATATTTTATAAAAGTGTTAAAAATTAATTTTAAATAATATGCGCAAATTATGATTAATTCACCTTTCAGAAAAATATAGTTTATTAAAAAACATTTCGTTCCCTTTCAAATGGTTATATATTATTTCTAATAAACATATAAAAATTGAATTTATTTTATAAATGTGTAAACTATATGATTTTAACTATTTAGTTATTTTTATTCATAACTTCCATATTTATGGCTAGGTTAAAATGTTCATGTTTATATAATAATATTTTAATAAAGCATCGGGGTTTTTTCAATCATGGTGTTGCGTGCATTTCTAGCTATAGAAAAGAATGAATTTATTTTAAAATAAATATTTCATAATGTCTTAGTGTGTGACAATATTTTCAAAGATCGGTGATTCATTTCATATATTCTATTGAATATGATGATCCTCTTTTAAAATCATGGGGTGTTACAGGGAATTCATCCCTTACCTACCTTCAACCAAAAGTTATTTACAACGTAGGTTGCATAGAGACAAATGATATTGTAATGCAAAGAGAAGAGTGGTTATCCATTGAGGCTGGTGACATGGGAAAGGTATTTTTTAGAATGTGTATAGGCTGATGTGGTGGATTTATATACTATAACAAGGTCCAGAAGGGGTCTGAATTTTGATCTCAATGAGCCTTATGAGGAGAAGGATCATTATTGATCAAATTCATAGTTTGACCTAAACCTTACACCGAAACCACCAAATATAATAATCATGGGGTGAAATCGATGTATGCGTGTGGTATGTCCATTTATATAAAGATTTATTCATACTAATTACAAAAATAGGGAATCATTTTTTATAACAACCATTGATAATCTACCACTATAAGTCTGACTATAGAAACCCTGGTAAAACATACATAATACCATGGTTTAATCCTTACATCTATAAATATACACAAAAACCAAGGACCTAAAGGTTTAGAATATTGGATACATGTAACATAAAAACACTTATTTCACATGCTATGAACATTATTCCATAATATAAATACACTATTAGACAATTCATGATACATAATCTTCTTCAAATCCCAGGATGTGTAAAAATGTAAAGGAGTGTTCTCGATTCCTTAGTAATGGATATCATATCAAATACCATAATGGTTATATCATAATAATTTAGAAAATATTATATAAGAAAAAATATCTGATTTAAAATAACATAAATGAATATGTGATAACCATAATTGTAAAATTTAGTCATAACATATCAAATTATAACACCTTTACCATCGAATGATAAAATTAAACATATAACATATAACATCAAAAATAGACCACTGTAAATGGTATGTAACAATAATATTTGTTGGATTTATTATCATTATTAACCTAGCTACCCACAAACCTATTCATTGTAAAAAATTGGAATATTGGTAAATTCCATAACACTCACCTTTTGTGAACCTATATATTTTTTAACCCATTCACATTAAATTTCTATCTAATGAAATATAATCCTTTTCCCAATGCATTGAAGATATATATATATATATCCCTTATATTATATTAAATATATATTTTATAACACTTAAAAATAACATCACATCATAAAATAACTTGTATCAAAAAATCATGATATTTCCAAATCATCACATAAATAACCCATTGAAATAAAATTAAATTCATAAAAAAATACAAATAACATCATGAATTAAATCACTTGATATTGAAAATTTGATCATCCAAAATAATCACATAATAGAGTAATAAACAAAGGTGAAACATGAAACATAATCTCCATTGGTGGTGGATGATTTTTTAAGATAATTAAAACCAAATAAAAAATACATATTTATGAAAAAAAAATTATTTTTATCATTTTAAAAGTCATGGTTGTGAGCATATTTTAGAAATCAATCCTTATTTTAAAAAAATGAAAACAATACCTTTCAGGGATATATAATTGCTTCCAAAAAAAAATTCACCAAAATTATATAAGGGAACATCATTTTAAAAGGAATTTCTTGGAAAAATAAAGTTCCAATGAGAAATTATATCACTCAATGAAATTATTTTGATTTACCAAGTCCCATACAATAATCATTGATTCATAATAATGATACTGAACCTCATGTATTATAAAGATACCTATATTATTTATCTATTTTAGAACCTTATCACATATATATTCATTTATACCCATCATAAATAACAATTATCTACAGGCATTAGATTTTTGTAATCTTTTTTTCACATTGGGTGTTAATAACTTCAACTATTTCTGCATTCTTTATTAATATTATATAATTAAACATTATTTGATGCCATTTTCATAGATAATATGTAATTAAATATAATTTAATATATAATTTATGTTGTTTTTATGTCTCTCATACCATTACATTAGTCTTTTAGTTACTCTTTGGGGAAATGGAATTAGTGTTGGCTTGTTTTCGTGATTTTAGAAAAATTAAAAAGATACTTTAATAATGTGACATCCCATGCATAGTGCATAGGTAAGTGAAATGTTTGGTAGGAAGTTAGGTGTTATCCTTTCCTCCTCGTATGTCAGAGGCTTCCAATTGAAAATAAGTTTCAGTGATGATATGGTGAGGTGACTATACCCTCAAGAAGAGTGTGTAGCACATCAGTAAAAGAAATAGATATGAATCAAAAATAAATTATAAACTTCTATAAAATTGAATAAATAGGGGTAACAAATATCATGTAACAAATAAAAATGTTGGTGTCATGATACTATAAAAAATGGATATATAAGGGATTCAAAGTTGTAGACATATAAAACATGTTGTATAAAATCATAAAAGACCAAAAGTAATTTCCAATTGTATAACAAGCACTAGATCAGTACTACTATATTGTAATCCATTATAGTATATAAAATAAAGTGTTTATAGATGGGGTTTGCCCATTGTAACTACATGCAGCAATGAAGTCTATCTGGGTAACAAGAAGTGTCATAAATAGGGTGTGAGTAAAACTCAGTAGGCCACCACCAACGACGTCCAATACTAAATTGTCTATGAATACATGAATAATTAGTGTGTAGGTGAAAATTAAAAAAATAGTAAACAAACATAATAACACCGGTGTTTTGTTATATTCCTCATAGGACACACATATAATACTGCCTACTTCAAACTATTCTAGAATGTATCAGAACATTTCTTATTTTATAAAAACATTAAACTTCTTGTCCAATAAGTAGGTATGAAGAATATGGAATGTCACATCATTTAAAACCAAATATAAAATATGGAACATCAAGTCCATTGATTCTAAATAAAAAATTGGAATGCCTTATCCAATAATTATAAATAGATAATATTGAACATCATGTCTGGAAATTATACATAGTGATAGGGAACATCTTGTCCATAATTCTAAATAACAATAAGAAACGTCTTGTCTGTATATTCTAAAAAGAAATATGAAGGTACATGTATATCATATTAGGTAATCACTGTGTAGTCACTTCCATTTCATATTAAAGCTAGGGATAAATAGTATCACTATTTCTATGAATAAATTCATTTCATCAATTATGTCATTAAACTAATAAGTAAGAAGTAGTGGGGACACATGTAATCTATTCCATTTGATTAATTGAAAACAAAATTTAACATGGGTCAATTGAAATCATATTACCATTTTCCCTATTATTTAATTCATGAATGAGTAGTTTTGTGGTTCATGGTGATACCTATTCTTCATACAAATCAATTTATAACATTTCACTAGCCAATGGAAATCCAAACACACCCTTATGTAGTTTTGGTCATAAGACAAACATGAGTTGTTAAGAAATACAATCAAACTGGGCTAAGGGATATATTATGTTGATTTTATCAACCTAAAACCAAGTATTTGGGTTTTTAATCAGGTCAAAATCAAGTTTTAACAATTAATTTAATGTTTTATCAATTTTATTTAAAATTAAATGAAATTATGGAATGCTACACAGAGGAAACATAATATAAATACCCAACCTTTTAAAGAAAATTATGAGACCACTTAACTTATCTTGGTAGTATACTCATCATCTAGTCTGAGCTTTTCTTTCTAGGATTGAATTTGAGAATTTTGATTATATATAAAAATTTCCTAAAAATATGGAATATTATATCACATTTAAATTGCATTTGATAAAGTGAGAGAAAATTAGAAAAGAACCAAGAGTAATTTTAGTCTTAAAGATGGGGATCCGAAGATATGAATTGTGGTTTAATCAGACATAGGTCGAGGGAGATGGATAACATCCTAGGTTAATAAGAAGAGGATATTCCAACTAGAGGAAGCTGTTGTGTGGGTGGTTAAAGATATATAGGAGGATATGTGAAATTGATTTGGAAGAATTTGTTGATTTGTATAATTTTTAAATGGAATATAGTTTGTACGCAAGGTTGGCCAAACCGTGCACCAACTACACACCAGCAAAGTCTAAGTGGCACATCCCCTTTCATAGTTTGGGATCAATTTGAAAAATTGTCTGCACAACATGTCGTTCACCTCTACAACAATTCTGCATCTTTTTTCATGGTTGTGAAGTCTCCCTCACATGGTTAAACTAACCGCATGGCACCCATTAAAGACGACACAGTTGAGGTTTATTGTTAGAACTAACTATGTTCTAACCATGAACCTCACCCTATCCTGCCAATATTCAAAATACCATGCTTTGGTAAAGGATTAACTTCTACAAAACCATTCATATATTTTTAGGAACTTTTATTTTGATAAAATAACATGTTTAACTTGTCTTAAAAAAATATGACTCTCTAAAAATTTAAGATCGTACAAATTTCCCTCCTTAAATTCACTCATCCTCAAGTTTCCATTATGAGGGTGGTTGATCAGAATCTAAGTATAATTATGGCCATTGAGAACATATGTTGACCTCTCACTCACATGACTCATCTTGTATATGGTTAGGCTTCCTTAATACCCAAACTAGAGGAACTGACTGGTCATAGATATCATTTATGTTTCAATTAGAAATTTGAATAGTATGATCTTATAATGATTCATAAACGTCCAAATCCACCTCATTAGGATGAAGAATATTTGATGGGTCAAAATTGTAATGACCTAATTGAGAAATGGGAAAAATTTTATTCATAGCCATGTATCTTTAAGGGAATAATATATAATAAGCTACCACTACTCTAACTCTATCCAAAATCTCAAAAGGTATAATAAACCAAGGTAGAGATTACCTTTCAACCAAAAAAGTTGATTCCGAATTATAGTCAAAACATAAAATAATACTTTATCCCAAACCTCAAACTCTAGAGGGCATGATAATCGATTGGAATAAGACTTCTTCCTAGACTGGGCTATATCTATATGCTTCCTAATATGTTTTACCTACTTTGATGTCTCTTAAATGAGATGTGGTCCCAGTAAAACTTCCTCTCCGGCCTCTATCCACCATAGGGGTAAATAGAATAACCTATAATAAAGGGCCTCATATGGATCAATATAAATTGTATCTTGGAAACATTTATTGTAAGTGAACTCAAAAATAGGTATTTTTTTGTCCTAATAATCTCCAAAATTATGGAAACATGCATGTAGGATTTCTTCCAATAGCTGTATAGTATACTCGAACTCTTCATTGGTATGAGGGTGGTATTTTGTACTAAAAAGTATATATAAACCCAGATCCATTCATAAAACTTTATAGAACAAAAACATAAAATGAGCATCCCTATCAGATAATATTGTATATGGAACCCCAAAAGGGGTCTACAATCACATACATAAATTCTTACATTATCTTCTACTAGGAAGTTTTCCCTGATATGAAAGAATTTAAAATCCTTTTTCAGACATTCAATACTCCCTCATACCACACCACAGCCTAAATATGAATTCATAAGGCTCGTTATAAAATCCAAAGTAACATCATCCAATTTCCATTTTGGGATAGTTAATAGATGTAAAATTCCTTCTAGTTACTAATGTTTTTCCTCTACCAAATGAAATGTGGAACACTAAGTAACCAAACATGTGGTCAACATTTTTATCCTCATCCACTAATATTAGAGACAAAAGTCACAATACATCTTGGTAGGATATTAATGTAAGACATAAGAAAATTAATGATACTCTCACATCATCTACTCTAATATTTCTTCTAGAACAAAGATATTTCCATCAATGTGGAAGATATCATCCCTATCAATAGCCCAACCTAAATGTGTTTACATTCATAAAAAACCCCACCTTAGGACTAATCTTGCTGGATCTGATTGTTGTCTTGTCTTTAATCTATCTAGTAGTGAGTAGGTCAGTGATAAAATTTTAATTATAACCTAATGAAGACTTTATTGTACCTATAAAGAAATCTCATAAACTAATTACATCAACTTCCACTTACTACAGGCTTTCTAAACTTATTGATTATGACTCTTCCAACTAGAGCATCAACCACTACATTACCTCCTCCAAACATATAAGCATGGTAAATGTCAAAAGAACATTGGTATTCAACCAACCATCATTGTACAATATTCAAGTCATACTGAGTGAATATGTATTTAAGTCTTGTGTAATCAATATATACAAATACATATATCTTAATAGATAATTCCACTAATAATGAAAGTCATGAATAATATCTCCTAAATCGAGGTCATGAGTTCAGTAATTTCACTGGTGAGGACTCACCTAATGAGATATGTATTCCATGAATCACTTATAATAGATCAAAAATACTCATTTCCCAATGACTGATACATCACAATAAACATTATAACATCTTCCTAGATCTGGTAGAATTAGTATCAGCACTGAATCTAGACTTCCTTTATACTTTTGAAAGGATTTATCACAAATCTTTGGCCATGTAAACTTATCACACATCTTAGTCAAGCTTGTAATATGTGCTTCTAGGCATGGAAATTTCTATATAAAATGAATATAATACCAATTTATCACCAAGAAATGCTGACTTTGATATATTTTCTTGGGATTATCCTAAAAAATCGTGACTCTTAGCTCCTCCAGGTCTATAGATATTCTTATATCTACAATAATGTGACCTAGGAAGTGAAATTTATCGATCCAGAAATGGAATGTTTTATCTTAGCATAAAACCTATGCTAACATGATGTACTCAATATGGTTTCAAGATGTTTTTCATGATCATGTTGATTATAAGAATACAAAAATGACATTTTCCATGAAAAACACAATGAAATATTCCAGGTATGGGTGTAAAATAAGAATCATTAGGTCCATAAATACTATTGATGCATTTGTGAGACCGAACGACATGAACAAATACTTTTATAAGACTTATCTACTATAGAGTGTTTTATATGGTATATCTAAAAATATAACACATACCTAGTGATAGCCCAACCTCAAATAAATTTTAGAGATAAGTCAATATCCTCACATTTGGTCAAATAGGTCATATATATGTGGTAGTCTACACCAGTTCTTCACTATTTGCCAATCCAATTTTTGATAATCCATGCAATTTATTAGGGTCTTGTATTTCGTCTTATCGAATATCATGGGACAACACCATGGTTATATGCTAGGTGATATAAACCCTTTATCCCCCAATACCTTTAAATATCTTTTAATCTTATGATGCTTAGTATGATTCATACTACAATGAGTTATAGACACATGTACTACTCAAGAAAATAGCTCAATTGTCAACTCTACTTATCACTCAAAAGGTAACATAGATAAGTCATCAAGTAAATACACCTTAAAAAAATCCACCATCCATCCAATGTTATTTTTTTGGATAATCAGGCATGCACTAAAACAAAGAAAAGTCATGATGGTCTGAAATAATCATTTCTAAGCGAACCGTCTTAAAAAAGATATCATATTCATCAGGAAGCATACTTTTGGTAGAAAATAAAAAGCATTGATTACTGTGAGCCACCAGAGTTTCAAGGTTGTTTTTAAATTTGTCCTTATCCCTCTAGGTATGATAGATAGTCACCCACAAATAAAGAATTAATTTGTATTTGTAGATAGGATAAGTAATGGACCTTGTAATGTTAATATTATAGTACGGTGATCCTAGAATGATAGAAGACTATGTCTCCACAGTCTCTATATTGATGTTGTGAACTAGTAATAGAACAAATCCATTCAGCACTATTGTTGACTTTTCTACCAAAGAGACCCTCTGACCAAGGAATTTTAATATGTTCTCTAATAACTCAGAAAAATACTCGAAATTTTTGTTGTTATTTTACCAAGCCCAAGATTCTCATATATGGATCTACTTTTATGGAAAACCCATTTTTTATTTTTATATCTTTAACACCCTTTGGAGATAAGAAAGTCACTCTCTGGTGATAATAGTAATAATGTGCACAATAGGGAACCAACCAATCCATTTCAAGACTGACATAAAATCCATTCATCTCGAGGATGAAGAGGTTCCACAAGAATTGGCTGCTGGAAATATTAAGAAGGAACTCTGGGAATTGGAATACACTTTCTGATCACACTCCCAACAGAGTATCAAGAGTCATCACTCAATAAAAATATTCTATATTGAGGCTAATAATTCCATTAATTTCCATACAAATGAAATAATGTGAATAGATTGTGTCAAAATAAATTAGATACTAGAGTATAGACTACTAAAATAGTACCTCGAAATATATATGGATTTGAAATATTCTCCACAAATAATGGTTGTACTATATTTATCATTCCTGATATGAACCCCTGAAATACAACATGATTACCCTGGGAAGGTCTTCCCTACTGGTACTATATATCCAGTGTATGTCTCCCTCAGTGATGACCATAACCTCAGCTTGAATTAATATTAGTACAAATGATTCCCACCTAGAGGGGATCTAATTATCCCACTCCTAAAGGTGGGGGATGTGTGGATCATCTCCCACTATGTACATAAGGGATGGTCCTGAAAAACTACTGAATATTCAAATTTCTTCCACTAGCATGGAAATCAATGGGATCTATATGACACTGATGTTTAGTGTGGACTAACATTCCACACTTATGGCACAACATTTGGTTACCGATGTAGATAACGTATCCACCACCTCTATAATGAGAACCCTATAGGTGATTCTTCCTACTCATGTTCATAATACTTTCTAGCCTATTTTTGAAAATTCCCTTCTCTACACCATTATCTTACCTTATATTTCCCTCCAATATGTGGGCCTGATTCAATATTCCCAACACAGTAGTCAATCTGAAGATATTTTCCTTTGATTGGTTTCCATGCCTATGTTTATCCTTATATCGCCTATTCTTGGACATATCATCACCTGGAAGAATCGCTGTGAAGCATTTGATCTTAGTAAAGAGAGATGAATAGTACATGGGTAATATAATGCTTTATTTCAAGTGTATCAACTCCATATCCCAATCATCTCTCAATGTATCAGGAATTATGAAATCCTAAAATTATAATGGAAATCCATCAAGACCACATCCAAATGTATATCTTCTTTCCTGATAACATCCCACTACCTCGTGAAGGATTCACATAGCCTATATATAGATTAAATCTCGATTCAAAATTTGTATCAAGATGATCGAAGATAGATATCATAGACTCCATACATGACTCATCATCCAAGGTATTTCATTCCACAGAAAAAGAATGAGGTTAATACTACTGGAACTCACATGTCAACTCTTTCATAGAAGGGGTAGGGCAATGAGATCCCTGTATAGAAATCACTAACCAAAAGAACCCCTCTCAAAACTGAGCATAGATTCCTAGATCAGCTGTAATTGGAGGATTCAGAAGTGGTAATGTAAGATCAAATAATGGTTACTCATGGCCCACCACCTCTAGAGCGTTGTCATTACCACCTTCCTAGAATTCAACCTAAGGCCATCCTAGAGAAATACTTCTACAATTCCATGCACATGCCTCAAGAAAAGATTCCACAATAAAATATATTAATGATAAAAATAATATTATAGGTAAAAAATCTTCGTACCCAAGTGGCACTCCTAGCCACCCACTATTAATGTTGGGTTTGGGTCAAATTTCAAGTCTCTCATTAGGGGTTTTAGTTTATGGATTGTCAATTTCATGTTATAGAGGAAAACACCTTTAGGTTACAATTGGCATCCCCATTTAACGGAAAAAATTGTTTTAACTTCTATGAATCATAAAGTTAATATTCATATACATCTTGGTCCTTTTAGATGAGTTACCATTCTCAAATTATAAATTCTTACACTTAATAAGTAAAAAATTTCAATTTATACAACTACAAGAATCCCTTTTCAATGGTTTAATTATATGGATCATTATTTCTAATTAATATAGTTCTGAACACTATACAAATTTCAATTGTAATCTATTTAATTTCAACCACTAATGGTTAATCCAATGAGACCAATAGTCCATGGCTAAAACATTCCATAATTGGATGGTTAATGTTTCACCATCCATCTATGTGAGAAAACACTGTTTAGGTTATTATAGACACTTTAAGTAACCAATTTTTTATCTCATTCAGCCTATTGAAAATTTATTCAAATAAAATATATATCACTCAAATAACCTTAATTAATTATCAGGTAATCATGTAAAGCAATCTACATGGAATGAAAAATTCATGGAATGTGAATTTCTATAAACCTACTTTTTTTAGAGGATGATGCATTGACCTAAGTGGCCAAAGAACAAGATTTATTAAAATAATGTTTACAAGAGTCGAAAGTATGGGATCATTTTACAATCTATCACATGGAAAGGAATAATAGAAGCAGATAGGTCTTCACAATTGGTCATGTCTTGATTAACTCCCATGTTTTCTAAGCCATCAGCAACCATGTATTCTTCCCGAAAGACATGTGTGATAATGTAGTTCAGATCGGTGGGCTAACAGTTTCATTCCATCTAATGGGTAGTAATCGGACATGATAGATGAGTTACACCATTCCAAATAGCATGTATGATTCTTGTCGAGTCACTTTCAATCCAAAGGTTGTTCCAACCAAAGACCATAGAAAATTTTATCGCATAAATCAAACCCAACATCTTAGCTTCAAGGGTGGTTGGAATGCCTCATTGACCCTTGAAGCAACCTAGCATCTGGACGAGGTGGTTCTTGAAGACAACACCACACCCTAAAAGTCTTGTAATTCCCTTGTTGGGACCATCAATGTGGAATTTGATCCATCTAGGGTGAGCGGCTCTCTAGAAAACCTCAAGTGTCTGACGCAACTGACAGAAGTTCCTATTGATCTGTAGATGTTTTAGGATTCCAAAGTCATGCATGGAGAGGTGGTATTGACCTTTTTGTAACAAAGCAGCTTCCTTTATGGAAATGTGTATTCAGGTCCGAACTACATTAAGATTGAGTGAGTAGTTTCTATGAATAATATCATTTCTATCATACTAGATCACATGGTAGAGTTCAGAAGCTGTAGCAAGGAAGAGATTCCTGATTTATTGAGAGCCCTCCATCTCTACAAATTTCTTAAGTCGAGTTTTCCAGATTCAGGTATCAACCATCTTCAATCAAAGATGTCAAAAATATAGTTCCAAAGAGAACGAGCAGTAGAACAAGAAAGGGAGATGTTATTATCATCTTATCTGTGTTGGTTACAGATTTTACATTTAGAGAAAAGCTTTATTGCAAAATATTAAAGACAAACCTCAGTGGGAATTCTGTTGTGATCATGTCTCCTGATGAGACTAAATCTTGAGGGATCTATCTAACATTTGTTGAAGTGTTTAATCTAGAGGAAGTCATTCTCGCTGTTGCAGTAAGTATGATTTTAGTAATGCTTTGAGTTACGCATACCATTGTGAGTAGGCTCCCAAATTAAGAAATCATAATTGTATGAAAAATGATAGTTTTCAATGAGATTCAAAATAGGTGTAGGAAGATGATCATGTTGAGAATATAAAGTGTCTTTGATAGAGATATTGTTGTTTTTAGGAGTTTGATCAGAAGGAATCATGGAAATTAAAGGTCTTTAAATCCATCTGTCTAGATATAATTTCATTTAAGAATCTCTCGAAACCATCCATTTGGAATTTATCATAATTTTAGTGAAGGAGAGATTGAGGGCGGGCCAAATGGACGAATTAATGAAGGTCATGTTTCTAGTCATAAGTTTTATGAGTAATCTATTCATGAGAAAGGTGATAGAATCAAATGTATTGTGAAAAAGGTTCCAAGTGACCTGCGCATGAGTATCGTCATTAAAGGAATATAAATTTTTTATACTAATGTCACCATTTTCAATGGGTTTTCAACAAATGGATCAAGGGACACCCAAAAGTTTTCCTTCTAGAATACTAACGGTCCAGATAAAATTTTTAATAGTTGTGTTCTCTTTTGGGATAATACTAATAGTCCATCTGTAGACCATCATGGATTAGACCATTTTAGAGACAATATTGGATTTAACAAGGAATGTTCTTCCAGCCATAGACAGAGCCTTACCCTTCCAAGAGGAAAGTTGGTTGAGAACTTGATCAATAATAGTCACAAAGTGGAATGACATGGGTCTACCCAAAAATATGGGGACAACAATGTATGTGAAAGGGATAGAGCCTTACATCAGCCCCAAATCACTGATGATGTTACATTTTCTATTGAGGGGGATGTTCTTCCCTCTGAATATGCAGGATTTGTTCCAACTTTTGTTTTGACCAGAAACATCTTCATAGTCAGCTAAAGAATTTTTGAGGTTAAAAATGTTTCTTTTTTCTCCTTGGAGGAAAAGGATGATGTTATCAGCATAAAGGAGGTGAGTTTGGGAATTTACATTCTGAGAGACTTGAATGGGTTTCAATTTATTTTGGACCACTAACCGACTGATCAAAGGACTGGGGTAGTATTCTGCTATTGAGAATAAAATGGAATAGAAGGGGTTACATTGTCTGAAACCTTTGGTGCATTTAAAGTAACCTTTGGGAGCACCATTGATCAAGATGGAGATAGTGGCTAAGTTAAAGAGAGTTTTGATAGAAGTGATGAAGGAGGCAATAAAATAAAAACATTATAGAACATTAAAGATAATGCTCAAATCCATGGTGTCAAAATCTTTTCTGATGTCACGTTTTATAGTTATACTGCCTCCTCTCTTTGGTTTATTCATGTTGTTGATACACTCAATGGCTACACAGATACAATCTTGAATGGATCATTCAATTATAAAGACATATTGATTCCTATATACAATTTTTTAAGTAATAGTTGAGATCTGATTAGAAATTATTTTGGTGATGATTTTGTAAAGAGTGTTGACAAGAGAAATGGGTCTAAAAAGATGAATATTAGAGGAATTATCCTCTTTAGAGATCAAGGTGTGGAACTAAGCATTGAGATCATACGTTAGAACCCCATTAGTGAAAATGGATTTATCTAGATTTCAAAAATTGATATGAACCACATCCCAATAGTGTTGGAAGAAACCATTGTTAAAACTATCAAGACCAGGAGCACTATCACGATTTAGACAAAAGAGAGTGTCTTTGATTTCATGAACTAGAAAAGGGTTAAGAAGGAAAGAATTGTCTACATCAATGATCACTAAAGGAATGACCTTATGGAGGAGGACTTTGTTATTACCAGTTCTATTGAAGAGAGTTTCGTAATAGGAGACCATATGATTAGAAATGTCATATTATTTATCAGGAATCATATCCTCATCCTTTAAAAAGGTGAGAGGTTTGCATGCCATCATTATTATTTGGAAAGAGTTTTAGAACTTGGTGTTTATGTCACTCTCAGTTAACCATTTGACTTTATAAGCTTTTATTCTCATATTTTCATTAAAAGTGAGCAAGGAATTGAGTTTGACCACAATTTTAATTTCTTTTGCAGTATTAGTGTAGAGATTAGAGTTGGTGTATTTGTTTTTCACTTAATTGGGATATTTCTCAAAAAGAGAAATTTCATTGTAGACTGTTTTGGCATTGGAGTTTCACTAATATTTCAGTGTTTGTTTAAGGTGTTTTAGTTTGAAGTTGTAATCAAAGGCCCCATTGATGTGAGACATTGAGAAGCAAAATTTTTGGATGACATGATTACATTCTTCATCAGAGTGCCACACATTATTGAAACTAATAGGTTACCAAGGTTTCATGTCTTTGGAGGAAATTTTTACTAGGATAGGATGATGATTAGAGTTCAATCTATGAATAGTGATGTTGTAGATAGTGCCCCATTGGTCTAAAGTAGGGACATTCGTAAAGGCTCTGTCCAATTTGGAGGTGACCACATTATTGTAATGTCTTCTATACCATGTGTATTTTGAACCTTTTAGGTTAATTTCAATAAGTTTTTTATCTTTAATTGATGTTTTGAATTCTCTTGTGAAAATAGATGTGTGAGATGGGCCAATCTTTCACTAGAGATAAGAATAGAATTAAAGTATCCCATGAGAAACCAAGGGGAATTGGTGTTCGAGCCTAAATGAGAAAGGTCATTCCAAAGATTTATTCTTTCTTGATATCTATTATTAGAATAAACAATGGAGTATAATGTTTGAGTACCATTAATATTAAAGGTGAAAGTGAGAATCTAATCAGAGATATTAAAAACACTTAAATTCTATAACGAAACGTGTGCAAAAATCCATAAAGAATCTACATTGAGATTGTTATTTATTGCACCATAAAAA
Source organism: Viscum album (assembly GCA_963277665.1). Classification (NCBI taxonomy): domain Eukaryota; kingdom Viridiplantae; phylum Streptophyta; class Magnoliopsida; order Santalales; family Viscaceae; genus Viscum; species Viscum album. Next base: position 1,922,327,918 of record OY728159.1, read on the forward strand.
TCATAATTGTGTTGACATAAGTGGGAATATTTAGAAGAGAAAGTGATTTTAGGTTCACCAAAATAAAAAATGATAGGGTGATATGTGCTAATAATTCTTTTCAGAACATTGAGGGTTTCAGAGTTGGTGATAGAATAACAATTCCAAAAAAGGATCATCATTTAAATCTAGTTTTAGAGATAGAACTCGCTTTTTCCTTTTTTCCAGATCCCTTATTTCTAGTAGACCTTCTAACTTCAGTGTTAGTGGTCTTTTCATGTACATTTTGATAGATGACTTTGTTCTTATTTTTAGGATCTTTTAATTGAGTAGTCATAGTTGATTCTGTAGAATCTTTTGAACTTAGAGACTTTGTATCCAATATGGAAAACATCATGGTATTATGATTCTATTCCAGGGAGTCCTTAGTCTCCGGCCTATTAGTCTACAGAACAACAGGTGGACTGTCATGAGTAGTATGTTCAATTTTCTTATAAGCATGTTGGTTATACTCAGCATTTTGTGACTCCGATTGAACAACCCTGTTAAGGGGGGATGTGTGCGTTGTGGGAGAGGAAGTTTGTTTATGGTTATATGATTTGGTCCCACGCTTCTTTTCAATTGTGGTGTCACCTGTAGCTAAAACCGGGCTACTTTTCATAGAAGAGGCATTTCTTTTTGGAGAAATAAAGGATGGGATAGTATTGGTCAGGTTGCATGAGTTCAATGAAACAGAATTCTTAGAGAAAACATCAGTGCAAGCGTCATTTTGATCATAACTCAGTTTTTTATTCATCATGGAATAGTCCTTAGATGCATAAGAAAGAGGAGAAGTAGTACTTGGGATAGGAGGATCCAATGAAGATTGTTGTCTGACAGTGTTCTGAGAGAGAATCTGCTACTACTCCGAGGGAACATTTTAATCCTGCATATGATAGGGTACTAGAACCAAAGATGAATTCTCATGTAAAATATATGATGGGATCTTTACCATGCCTACACTATCTTCTAGGTCTATAGAGGTAGGTTTCACCATGTAGATAGAACACTGGGTGTTTCATGAGTTTTTTGAGTACCTAAGTCATAAGTAATAGTAATCTGGGTCTACTTGGGGCCTATGTCTGGAGTGTCAGCCACAACATGAATTTATTTGGTGCAGACATCATTATTTTGGGTGGAAGTAACAGTGTTATAGGCTAATTTCTTCAGATCATTAGGAAGAAAATTCCCTATATCAAAGATTGGATGCTAGAGATTATAACTTTCTAGTTCATGTTTATATCTAGTATCATTTTCTGGATCATTTGAAACTCTAATAATATCTAGGAAAATATTTTTAATATCGACTGAGAGGTTTTAATGATTAATAAAATTTTCTTCTTCTTCCACTTCATCAGCCCAGTTAGTTTCTGAACTATCTCCCAGGGTGAAAGGAAATATTTAATGATAATAAACACCTCAAATCATGTGTCTCACCCATAGTGAAATACAAATAACTATAATATCTGAGAACCATAATATGATTTCCCATCCTAGGAAACTAGTATATATATATATATAAATATGGGTTAGCTACTCCTAGGAACATTATCATTACCAAATTATAACACATTTTTAGTCTCTTATCCATCAACCCGAAATAGTATGACAAATAGAAAAGAGCATCGATACCACTTTTGACATCCTGAGCCCAGCTTATAGGTATGTGGTTAGTATGATTATCTATTTGTATTCTTGAATTCCTCCCCATATGAAAGAGTCCTCTGACTATAAGTGAGGGTTTGTGATGATATGATGAGGAGATTATACCTTCATGATCAAATCAAATAACAATGGTATAGTAAATGAATAATCAATAGAAATACATTATAAACATATAAGAAAGGGAATAGATATCCATAACTATTATCCAATAACATAAAAAAATGACAGTGTCAATATTCTATAAAAAGGGGAATATAAGGGATACAATGCAACATGCATATAAAACATGATATATAAAAGAAAAAGAAGACTAAAATCTATCTCCAATAGAATTAAGAGCACTATCTCATTTCACTACTCCATTACACCATACTAGTATAGAAAATCAAGATTCGTAGTTTGGTGCTTCCCCTTCCCCATCCCAACATCTATGAAGACTATCCAAGTACCAAATGGTGGATTAAATAGGCTTTGAGTAAAAATCAATAGGTCGACACCAATGGTTTTTAGTACTATTAATTCAATGAATAAATGATGAATCAATGTGTAGGTAATAATTAAATAAACATAAATGAACAGAATAATGCCAGTGTCATCTTAGGTTCTTCACGGTACACCTGTCTGATACTACCTACTATTGAATAATCCAAAATTTATATAAACATTTAATAATGTATACTAGTAAGGAATTCTATGTCCAATAAGTTTGTATAAACAATATGGAATATTGTTTTCTTTAACACCAAATAGTTAAGATGGAACATCATGTCCATTGATTATAAATAAAATATTGGAAATTTCATGTCCCTTAATTCCATATAAATAATATGTAATTTCACTTTCATCAACTTCACATAGAAATAGGTAATGTAATGTCAAATGTTCAAAATAAAAATAAGTAACATCATTTCCATAAATTATGAATAACAACATGGAACATTATGTCCATCAACTGAGGTAAGCATGATGTAGTTGCATGAACATCATATTACAATCAAGGACAAAAAATATCACTATTTCCGTGTATCGATATATTTCATCATGTAAGTCATTTAGCTGATAAGTAAGATAAAGGGGTGAAAGGGCATATAATCCTTGATATTTTATTAATTTAAAACATCATTTAACAAGGGTAAATTGGCACGGTATTTACATTTTACCTTATATTTAAATCATGTAAGAGTGATCACATGGTCCATTGGTATTTCCCTTTTGCATACAATTCATTATATTTTTTGGAACATTTTACTAACCAATGTGAATAAAAATACACCGTCATTGTGTTTTAGTCACAAGGGAATGTTGAATTATTATGGCATATGATTGAAACTACCCAAAGGGATGGTTTGGGTTGATTTTTTCAACCTCCAACAATGTAAAGGGTTTCATATCATTTCTAAATAATGTTTCAATAATTAATTTAATTTTTTATCATTTTTAGTAGTAACACATATAAATTATGGCATGTGACACAATAATAACATAATATAAACTCGCAAACATTTATGGAAAGTTTTGAGACCACCTATGCATGTTATTAGAATCCTTATCTAGTATCAGGTTATAATCCTTGATAAAATGGAATAAATTAGAGAAAATAGGAAAATTCCCAAAAAAAATGTAATATTGGCTCATGAATGTTTTTTTTATATGGTGAGAAAAAATAAGAAAAAAATCAAGAGTAATTGTAGTCCTTCCAAGGGGGTCTGGCGAGATGAAATACACTTGAATCAAACATCAGGTGGAGGAGATGGAACAAATACTAGGTTGAGGTCAAATTTTTATTCCAACATAATGAGGATTTAATAAATATTGTGAATGAATATATGTGAGAAACTATTAAATGAATTAGGGGAATTTTATTATTTCTATAATTTTTTTGGGTGCCTTGTTTTGCCACATAGTTGGCCAACCATGCTCCAAACATGTTCCACCACTATCTAAGTGGCTCAACCCATTGCATGGTTTTAAAACTCATTAAAACATTTTTTGGTTTACTTATAAAACAAGTATACAACTTTTATCATGGTCATGTAGCTTCCCTCTCATGGTTTAACTATCCATGTGTCACCCATAATGTAAATCACAGTGGAGGTGCACAGATAATACTAACGATGAGTTAACTATTTTCCTCAACCTATCCTTCCAAAGATCATAAATTTGGGATAAAAACAAGAAAAAAAATTCTTTAATACCTTCCATAAAGTCTTATTAACTTTTATTTGCATAAAAAAGTGGTAAAAATGAATGAAAAAGAATTTATACCTCTTAGAAAATCAAGTATATTACAAATAATAAGTTATAAAAATAATATATTATTTATATAACACCATAACGATAATTATTTTTTTTTATTATTGTTCATGTTCCCATGGTCATCCAAAATTATATTTTTAATAGTTATTCATATATGTGGTTAAACCGATCCAAACATGAACTTGCTTTAACTCGATTGGTGAGAATGGTTAATGAGGTGTTTTTATGATATAATATCATTATAAAAATATCGTGTTGATATTGTTATTATTAATATTTTATGCTAAAATAGAATTTAATATTTTTGGATAATAAATGAAAAACTAGATGAAAATGACACATATGATTCTCCAAAGGGGTGATAGTTTGTGCACATGTGAAATTATTTTTCCTTTTCATTTATAACATTATGGAAATGAATAAAAAGGGTTGTAAAATAAATTTAAAGACATTCATTATGGTAATAATATTAAATTAATCATATTATCATAATGATAATGTATTTGGAAGAGTGATATTATGAAGAAAAACTTAATAATAAGATAATATTAATGTAGGAGGCTTTGTTTTCCCTTGGAATTCCCATTGAATATGAAGGTATTAGGCTAAATATGCGTGGCTTATGGATGGTATTAGTATTTTATTATTCTAGGGAGAGTGATAGAAAATAGTTTTAGGGGTTTTGAAGGAAATTTTTTATCATTAAAGGGTATAATTTACCACTTTTATAAGTTAAAGGAAGGGTAGTATTGGAAATAAACATCCATTATTTTCTAATATATTTACACTATTCAAGAAAAAACTCTAACAATTTTAATTTACGGTGTTTTACATATATTTTGATATAAATATCCTTCCATACACTCATTTTTAATTAATCCTTGATTGATTTAAGGGTTTTCCCTTTTACTATTTTTTAACCAAGTCCACTTTTACTTAGGTAACTTTTCTTTTTTACCCATGGTAGTTAATTAGAATAAAAAAAATTAAGACTAACTTTATATCATATTTTATGAAATATAATAAAAAATATGAAATAGTTTTATCAAAAAAATTAATATGGTTATGAAATCATAGTTTCAAAATAAATGTACTTAACACATAGGAATACTTTTTAATAATGTTGTGCTTTTATGAAAAATATTTATGTGTGAGATAAAATTATTATTATTATTAATTATTTTTTCATAGGTTGATTTATTATATAAAAATAAGTCTATTTAACTTTTAATCAATGTCATAATATAATATTTCCATAAATATTATTTAATAAAATAAATGGATAAAAAAATTTGACTTTTTTATATTGAAGTAACATTTTTTAGTATTAAATATTTATTTAAAATGTTTTCTATGTATAAAGAAGATTTAAAAATGTATATTTTTAATTATTAATATCATATATGATTACTTTAATGGGTTTTAAATCTTCTAGGTAACTCTTACATATTGATAAAATCTTGGAAATTATAATTTAAACAAATCTTAAATTTTTTACTAAAAATCAACCTTTCCAGAAAAATCCCAAAAAATCATAATAAGTAAATTTCTATATGATAAATTCAAATATATTGTTTTTTATCTAATTAAAATTATAAAATTTCTCATTTAATTAAAAATATAAATATATAAAACAACTTCCATTGAAAATATCATTTTTAGAGCTAACACATATTAACTATTTTTCATGTAATTGTAGTGATTTTTAATTGATTATTATATTAGGTAAATTACTAATTTTTTTATAATATGTTGTGGCTCGTTAATTTCAGGTGTTTTGTAGAAGAAAAATTAACAAAAATTTCATTAATATTATTTTATAAGATCTAAAATCTCTAGTCATTACATTCTTCTCCATTAAAAGAATGTTTCCCTAATAATTTAATTACATGGATGAAAATAAGTGGGGGTATGTTTATCTCATCACATTCATGGATACCAATGTATCCACCTCAAACTAATTATTTTTCTATATAACCATTACCAAATGTGTGGTCTTATTCTGTAGTTCCTTATCTATTCATTCTAGAATTTTCTTCATTTGTTCCTCATATGAGTGTTCAAGTTCATGTTTCACAACTTCTATGCTTAGCACATGTGAAGGGTCTGCTAGGTAATTTCTCAAAATTTATACATAGAACATATATAATACTCATAAAAGGTGGAGATGCAGTGATAAGTGATATGTTATGATACCAAAACAATCAAGGATCTCATAGGTCCAAATGTATCTAGGGCTCATATTTTCGTTCATCCCAAATAACATGAATTCCATCAATGGATATATTTCAAGGAATACATTGAAACAAACATCAAACTCTATATCTCATTGATGATTATATATATAATACTTTATGTTGAATTTATTCTATATTCATGTTATGCTGAATGGTTTAACCTTCTCTGTCATTTCTTAAATAAGATCAAGACTAATCAGCTTCCCCTCTCTAACATCATCCATGTATATTGGTGTCTTGTATTTCTTCCAATATATATCCTCATATGGTGACACATAAATTCTATAATGGAAAATATTTTTTTATGAAAAATCTACCATGTTAAGGTGTTGATCACAACATACATGGAAATCTATCAAAAAAGATATCCTCTAGAGTATGAATTTTCCTCTCAGACTAACCATCTATCAAAGGATGATATATAGTTCAAAAGATTATCATTTTCTCCAAATATTTATAAAGACTTCTCTAGAATATTGAGGTAAAACTATAATTTTGATTATATATAATATATAGTGGATCTCTATGTATCCTCAAAACTTCCCTTATCTATATATTTTCATGCTTTTCATGTAGAAAATCATCTTTGCTGGAAAACAATGCCCCAACTTTGCAAGGAGATCAACTACATCCCAAACAAAATTATGCACTTTAGATGTTTTTTGGAGTCCTACAATGAATTCCATATTTATTTTTCCCATTTTCATGGAGAAATGTGTGATGTTTTCAACATTTACTTAAATTTCATTCATTCATCCTTCACTATATCATATACGAAGACTTGAGAAATGAATTCTAAAATCCCTATATTCTCACTATCCCACTAGAAACTATGTTTTGGATTTCTATGCATCTTCATGCTTCCTTGATGTATAGAAATTGATGAATTATATGTGTCATATAAAATTACAATAGTTAATTTCAACATTGATAGGACACACATCTTAGTTTAAAAAAACATATCTCCATTTTTATTAAATTTGAACTCTAAACAATTTTCAAACTTTTGGTGTACCTTCACATTACCTTTTCAGGATTCTTTGATATTTACATTTATGGATGGTTGAATAATAAATTGGGAATGATAGGATTTATCTCCCCCCATTCTTAATTCAAGATTCATCCTCTATAAATCAATTCTTATTGAGTCTTTTTAAATCCTAATCATGGATTTTTTTTGGCATGGTCATTGCTAGTCATTGTAACGACCACCTTATTTTACTTATTACATGTGTTAATATATAGAGAATTCAGACTATTTAATCAATTACAAAAATATAATTTGAATTATTTTATATTTATTCTATGTGAATTTATATTTTAATACATTTTAATCATTATATATATATAACTTTTTTTATATAAATAATGTCACCAAATCTTCATTACAAAGATCTATAATGTCTACTCTAAATAATATTTCTGGTAATTTTTCTCATGACACTTTAACTGGTAGTATCCATAATAAATTATCTAATAATTATTCATAAGGGTATAACCCGAACCATTTTTTTAAATTATCACTATAAATAAAAGACCCTTACCTACTATAGGGTAATGTATGTATACGATTAGTGATAGACCTCTTCTTTTGTTCCTTAAAACATTATTCACATTCCCCTATTCAAAGTAACTTTACTTCCTTCCATTTCAACTAGGTAATTAGACTTTATAATCAATGAAAATTTCCTACAAAGAAAGGATAATATTATTCTAACCCAAGAAAACTACAGATCTCGGTTATAATGGTTGGTCTTTTCCAATTCTTAATAACTACCATATTTAATGGATCTACTTATATTATATATATTTTGATTACATAACCCAATAATGACTCCTTTTGTTACAAGAATTCACATTTTCTTAATTGTGAATATAACTTAACCTTTCTAAAGTTCATTAACTCAATTTAAAAATTATATTCTTGAACTTCCTTTCTATTTGAGTATATAAGAATCTCATATATAAAGACAACCAAAAATGGATCAAGATAGTCTTTAAATACTTTATTCATTAGATCTATGAATCTATCAAGAGCATTCATAAGTCTAAATATAATCACTATGTATTCATAGTGTGTATACCTCATATGGAAGACTATATTATAAAAATCCACCCTTATGACCCAAAATTGATGGTATCCATAACACAGGTCAATCTTCGAGTAGTAATTAGCTACTCAATGTTGATTGAATATATTATCATTACATAGTATTAGATATTATTTATTTGTATGTTATTAATATCATGGTAATCAATATATAAATCATCGATCAATGATTATCTTTAACAGAGGATTGGTGAACCACATGATCAAACATTGGGGAGAATAAAACCCTCATCAAAATTTCATTTTAGTTTTTTCTTTAACTCCTAAAATTCATAGGGAGGCATTCTATACATATTTTTTAAGATAGGAAAAGATCTAGGGATGAGTTTGATTGAAAATTCAACATCACGTTCTTGGGTAAGATGAGTAAATTCTCAAGAAATGCATCATTATATTCGTGGACAATATTCACGTTCTCAATGTTTACTTCCTTCACAATAATATGAAATAGAAAACCATTTTTTTATCAGTATAAAAATATATATTACAAAATAATCTTTTGAATATGGTGTAGGATCATCCTTATAATGATAATTGATAACTAGATGATTAGGGAAATGAAAAATATTTACCACTCATAAAATTGATAAAAACATTAAATAAGGAAAGCCAGTCCATACCCCAAATTATGTCAAATTTAAATATAGGGAGAAGAACTATATTTTCAAGAAGTATCTTCCCAAAAATATAGATTGGAAAATATTTTTAAATAGATATCACTTTTTCTCAATTATGTATCTCTTTTAGTGTTTTGTGGAATCTCTTTCATTTGGGGTTTTCTTCTTCTTTAGACCTTGGTGGTCAAGTCTTATTTAGATAATAAGATTTATTTATATGGAATGTGACCTAATGTTTTAGGATATATGTTTGTTTTAGTTAATGGAGTTTGGTTATAAACATGTTTAATGGGATTATGAGGAATTTTTATGAGTTTATAAGGCTTCAGAGGTGGTTCAGGATCTTCTATATAAGTAAATAATAAATTTTACTTAATGGAATTTACACACCATTTAAATTAATTAAATGATGTGTACTTGTCACTAGGAATATTTCATGAAAGGAATTTAGGCCATGAATTGGTTCATGACATGAACTGGTTATATGTATTTAATCTGTATTACACATTGTGTAATGTTCATGCATATTTAATTTCACCCGAGGAAACATGAATTTTGACATACTCATAAATAGATAATTACATGTCATTAAATATATTTAAAATATATGTATTTCTTGGGGTGAATAATTATAATCCATGGAATACAATCTTTTTCATTATTTCCACATGCAATATCCCTATCTTAATCTCTATGAGATATTTAATTGATTTTGGAGTGCCTACAAAAAATCAGGACGTCATGATCATGCATCCAATCACTTGTGAGTTGTTTTTCTTAGGTTTCCCCTCTCTCATATAGTTGTCTGGTTTTGGTAGTGGAATCTATTGATTGTGGTTGGTTTTGGTGTTGATGTGGATCTTTTGTGGTATAGGTTTCCTCTTGAGATCTCATGTGCCTATGTTCTTGTTTTTTATTCCATTTGAAACTATTTAATTAATAACCAACTGATGTAAACGGGTCTAAAACCTAGTCCTCTTATCTATTATGTTTTTAATCTTTTAAATATTTTGATTCTGATAATGAAACGTCGGCATTAATTAATTGAATAATTGTTGATGAAAAATCATGGTTTGGATTATTCCTTAGATCCCTGTACATTTAATAGTATTGTGACCTAGCCTTTGGATACATGTTGGGTGAGAGAACCATCGGTAAATAATGTTTTAGATAATGTGTTTAACTATTTTTAGATTTATTTGTTATCTCAGGTGATTTCCATAAATAGATTCAGCATGTTGATGTATGATTATTTATTGAAATTACTGGTGATATATATTTTGTTTGGGTACAAATTGGAATCTAAGTGGTTAAATACCAACTTGATAAATGAAAATTTAATTGAAATATAAATGGAAATTAGAAGAATTAACCATTATGACTTATGATTTAATGTGATATTGTGATATCCCTAGTATTTTGACATCTGTTGTAATTCATAATATAATGCTTATATAGTGGTCTTGGAAAAATTTCATGTTAAAATGCTTATATAGCGGGCTTGGCCTAGTTTTATGTTGTAATGATTATATAGAAGGCTTGGCCCAATTTCATTCGATGATGCTTATATAGAGGGATTGGCCAAGATTCATGTTGTAATGCTTATATAAATGGAAATTTCGTGAATACTAAAATGATTTTACAGAGGAATTATCTTAGATGCTAAAATGATTATACAGAGGGCTCTTCCGAAGTATGTGATTATGAAATGGGTATGTAGTTATGGTAGCCAGGGTTTTTCTATATGCTCGATGATATTCTGGTATGGTCCTGAATAATATGATTGTTGAATTTTATTAATTGATTAATTAATACACCTTTTTATCACAATATTGTATGCACTTACTATCAGATTGGTTTTTCTTAAACATAGTGGTGAAAAACTATTGACTTTTACTCACACCCCATATGGGCCACTTCTTGGTACCCGATCAGATTACATGGATGTAGATTTGGACAAGGGAAAGGCATAATGATGTTGATTGCAGATTACCCGATGGGGTGGAGTTGGGAGATGAAACTGAAAAGGTGTATGGGACTACGGTATTGATTTTATTTTTATTATCTAGTTATTTTATTTCTATTAATTTCATATTGACATTTATATACATTTATTCCTATCACTATATAGTTAAAACTTATTTTGTTTATTGATTCTGACTTTTCCTTACTAGTTTTATGTTGTATTGCTTACACTATTTTGATATTTATTTATGTTATTTTTTTTTATAGTGCTGTAACTTTGTAGAAGGGGGTACAATCTCCCCACTATATCATTAAACTTACACTGTTAGTTTAAATCCTATGTCATATGGGGAGGTGTTTTTGAGGTCCCATAACCAACCTGATTTGGACACATGTGAGGGTTCTTGGTCAGGAGACATTACAATGTGGTATTAGAGGCCGGTTTTTTTCTATTAACTTAATATTTGGGAAATTTATAAAGGAAACTAGGATGTGTCATGAATTATTAATGTGCTTATTCATCAGAGTAGCTAACCAGTGTATGGGGGGAAATCAGAGTACTCAGGGATGAGATTGAAATTCGTGACTGTCACTTGTTATGGTTATATGTTATTTCACCCATTATGATTCAAATATTGTGTGATGTCATTATTTATTGATATTTATTCCTGTGGCCTGGAATAGTGCGATATGAGTATGAATTAATAATGATATTCACGTAGGGATATATCTTGACATGCATTGTTCATGATAGGGACATATTGATTTCATGTGATGTATTACAGTTTTAAATTTTGAAATGAGATATCTGTTATATATGATAGTCGAAATGAAACAACTGTTATGTCATCCTAAAAAAATTAATCCATGTTTAGGGAGGAATTTTAGGGTGAGAATTCTCACAAGTTCATCCATTTGACAGATTCGGAATTTTTATGGATGGAATACGTTGGATGTTTCACTAATATACAGTTCTCTGTACCATATTTAACAGTTGAAGATATCTCTATGGAAAGAAATTTTCATGATGGTTTATTTTATGAGATTATGTCATAGGTTATTGTATTTCACTTGAGTTTCTTTTCAAATATGACGAATCAAAAACTCATTAAGTTAGGGAATTAGATAAAGGAATTGATCCATGGCCAGGCTATATCAGTTGGGTATACTGATAGATCTTCTTCTTGAAGTAAGAAGATATTCTGAAATAGTTTTCTCTAAAGAAACAATGGGAAGACTAGTCAAGGCTCTAGGCTTCTATCTCAGGACCATGTTTTGTTATTGTGCTAGAAGTGTGGAAATTTGGTCCACAAGATTCCAGAGTGTATGTACCACAGGTTGGGGAATCATTCTTGTGGAATCTTGGCTAACCTATAGATATTTTTAGGGGAATACAGTATAAGAGAAGTGGTGTGGTATTAGGATATATACCATGTTCTGTAAAGGACTTAGTTTCCCCTTAATATTTAGGTGATTGGAGTTCCATAGGCAATCAGGTCAAGGTATAGGATATGGTACCCTCATATAGGAGTGAAAATACCAGGCTTATGTAATAGCTTAGGGGAGTCCAACTAGATCCCAAGGGGGTGGGGTAAGTCAATTATACTCTATGTAGTCTACTCTGGATATTTTGGATGTTTGTCCTTCTATAATCAGAGGTGTGATTTGTATAACATCTACTATTTCATTCATTTTGTATGATATAAATGAATCACATTCCTTTTTATGACATATTTTTGTAAATAGTTTGGTCTTAGTTTTAGAAATATTTGATGGTGTTTAAACCCTGAACACACAGTTGGGAGTGTGGATAGATAATATCAAACATTGAAATTCATGTTCTCTAGAGATTGGTGGTTACCATTTCCTTTAGGAACAGTTCATGCTTGAAATTACATGTTTAAGTTTGATTCATGGTATGGATTTTATATTTCTAGTTTTGAATCATATTGACAGTTAACTAGGGAGTGTCAACTTACTATCTTCAAAAGGATACAACTATTTTCAACCGAGAGAGTGGGATCTTATGTCTGGTCCTATAGGACCAATTCAGTGAAAATTGGATTGTATTTGGGATCAGATATCATGAAATTTCATAAATGATGGTGGTATTTTGTAGGATAATTTTCTTTCCAATTATATACCATCTTCATGATAACTTTCTTGATGAGTTCAATGTCTTACCACTTAAGAAATAGATGATTTCACAATTTAGTGGTGACAATGAGAAGAGAAATTTTATATTCTATCTTAACTAATGAAACCTGTAGATATTTGAGAGACAAAACTTTAGTTGGATGATATATAATAAATGGTTTTATATGGATGTGTACATCTTTAGGGTGTTATACAGTTCTTTTCTCGAAGAACGATTAAGGTTATTTGTGTTTATGTGTCTATTATCGAATAATGAACCAGATGATGGTCAAGAATTGATATCCCCTTTTGTGTATCAATGATATCTTCAAGTATATATGAGGTTAGAAATTTTTGGCCAACAATTATGTGAGATCATTTTACCGCCAGCTGAGAGTGAGTCCATTAAACATACCTTGGACTAAATTTAGGAGAAGGTATGGTTTTTATGAGTTCTTATGGATGCTGTTTGGTTTTTGGAATGAACCAGAAATATTCTTGGCATTGACGAATCATATATTTCATTATTTGTTTGATCAGTTTGCGGTGGGTTTTTTTCAATGTAATATTAGTGTGCTCTCATTATTTAGATGATAATTCCCAACATCTTGACATTATTTTGAGTACATTGAGGGAGAATAAGATTTACATCAAGCTTACCAAATGAAGTTTCTATATTGATAAGTACACTTCTTAGGTTATTTTATCTCAGAAAAAACAGTTTTGGTGGACCCATAGATTTTTTTAGTCATGTTATCTTGGGATCATCACAATAATTTATTTTGTATTTGTAGATTTTGTATTGTAGTAGTGTATTACCCTAATTTTATCTCGTACTTCTCCCATTCGGTAGCACCAATGTTTAGTTTGAAATAGAAAGAAGCAAATTCTATTTGGTCAGATGTTTTTTGGGATGGATTTTCATGAGTTGAAAGGAAGGCTTACCACAATACCTATACTCACTTTACCTATGTCGGGTAAAATATAAACAATGTACTATGACACATCCTCAGTTAGAATCAGAGCACTTTGGATGCAAGATGATCGAGTACTTTCTTATGACTCCAGATATCTAATATATTATGAGAGGAATTACCTTAATAATGATCTAGAGTTATAAGAAGTGGTACGTTATATAATATACTCGAAAAATTATATTTTGTACAAGAATTTTGTGGTGTAAAATGATCATAAGATCATCAGGTATATCTTTTCTCAGTGGGACCTGAGCCTTTAATAGAGGGGGTGGGTCATGTTTCTATAGTATTTCGACCTCAAGTTGTCTTATACACTAGGTATTGGAAAAAATATTTTACATTACTTGACCTATGAGACACAAACTAAGGCAATATAGTAGTCTTTTGGTGAGTGTTTAGATGATGGAACTCTTTATAAACATGTATATTTATGTTCAAGAGTCCCAATGACCAGTAGCTCTAACTTTGAAATTTATTATACTCATGCCTTTGGACTAGATAAGGAGAGAGTATTTATTTAATCTAAAGGCATTATTTATAAGAGATAGTTTATATGGTGGGTAGATATCATTAAGATGGTATATTGGCAGTATTAATTATCTTCTATTATATGCATGAGTATGGGTTTCTATGATATTTTGTGAGTATATGATGAGAGAGTTTCATGATTTTATATGGGTGGTACATTATAGTCCAAAAAAGATGCATCGTTATATCCAAAGATAGTATTGGTGGTCAGGAATAAAGGAAGAGTTTGATGGATTTGTTAAGAGATGTTTCACCGATCAGAAAGTAAAGGTGTAGCATCATAGGAAAGAGGGGATTTTGCATCCTCTTACCATTATTGTGTGGAAATGGATTGAGGTGACTAATGATTGTATGGAACAATTGCCCAGGACACTGTATGAGAATGATGCATTGTGGGAGACTTTAGATTAACTGAAGATGGTATCCCACTTCTTTATTATCATGTAAACTCTCACCATTGATGATCAGTTAGTCTTTACGTGTGTGATATAGTTCTATTCCATAATGTTCTAAGATATTTTTTTATACAGATACTCATTTCACCTCATGGTTCAAGAAGGGTCATCAGAACGGACCCAGATTATAGGTTCATCTGAGCACAACCTATCACCCTCAAAATGAAGTTCAATCTAAATAGACTATTGAGATTTTGCGGGATATGTTGTGAGACTAGGTTTTGGATTTTAATGGTTCTTCAGAGCATCATATCATTCTCTTGAAATTTTTATATAATAAATGGTTCTAGGAATCGATCCAAATGGAATCATTAGTGGTACTTTATGGACTTTTGTGTTGTTTTTTACTTTTTTGGTCGGAGGTTGGATATTTAGTTCTTGTCGGACTTAGTCTCATGCATGAGACATCTAAGAAGCTTATGTTGATCATAAGGTAGTTGGTGACTACACAGAGAAGGAAAAAATATTACATTGACTATCATAGATTACCTATGTAATTTGAAGTTGGTCATATTATTTTTATTCAGATGTCATCTAGGTTAGGGAAATGTCATATTAAGATATATTGAAATCTAGTGCTTAGAGTTTTCAAGACATTTGAGATAGTGGAAATGGTTGGTCTTGTATATTGCCCATTATCCCTTCCAAGGTGCTATAGTTCCATTCATGATTGGGTTCCCATGACATATCATTGGGTATATCATCCTAAACCTTATCATGTGGTGGGAATTGAGGATGTTTATTTTAGTCTTTATACATTATTTGAGGAGTATCAAGTGTAGATTGTGGGTCATAGTGGAAAATATATCTGGGGAAGGACAATACCTCTAGTTTGAGTTCAGTGGTATCATTGGAATATTCATGAAGATACCTCAGAGGGAGAATCAAATATGAAACTAAAGTTGAAAAACTTCTTCATGAAGACCCAACATTGATGCCTAGAGAATCTCAGAGATGAGATATAATATATTGGGGGAGGTTGTAAGATCATGAATTTTTTCATTTACATCACTATTTGAGTTTTTCATGGAATCTCTTTCATTGTATTATTTCATATTCTTTAAAACAGGGTGGTTGAGTCTCATTGAGAGAAAAAGATATTTTTTGGAGAAAATGAAATAAATTTGTGGGTTGTATATATGTCAGAATTAACAGAGTCAGGGTATAAATGTTTAAATAGGATTATGAGTGTTTTTGTGAGTTTAGAAGGCTTTGAAGGTGGTTTAGGAAATTTTATGTAAGCATATATTATTTCTGACTATAAGAAATAAACACACACAGTAAATGTATTACATGATGTCTAACTATCCTTGGTAAGATTTCATGAATGTAATGTAGATCGTGAACTGGTCACAAGTCGTGAATATATATTACTTGAAGTGTAAAGTTTAATAGGGTTAATTTCACCCAACGTGATGTGAATTTCAGTATACTCATAAATAGATAATTACACACCTTGTAACATATTTACACAGTGTGTATTTTTTGATCTCATTAATTATAATCTAATTTGTATGCTCTTTTTCATTATTTCCTTTCTCATCACCCCTCTCTCTATAACTGTATTATTTACAAGGGATTTTTGAGCCCCTTTATCCATTTCACATATACAAATAATTTGTTTAATAAATGGGGAGGTTTTTTACTTAGGTTTTACCCACTCATTTATTGTTCTATGGTTATAGTAGTGTAATCTTGTCGCAGAAGTTTCTAACTTGTTGGTTTTTATCTTTTGTAATCTAGGATTCTCCTGGTAATCTTATGTGCATACATTATTTTTGGTTTTCCCATTTTTAAGTTTTCATTATTTACCAATTAAAGGTAGGGGGTCTAAAACCTAACCCCACGGTCAATTAAATGTTAAGTATGATCAATATAGAGATATAGCTGATGCAATGTTCACATTAACTAATTGAATAATGGTTGATGCTAAATAATGATTTGTATTATTCTTTAGATCCCTATGGATTCAATAGTGTTGTGAACATTATTATGGGAACCCATTAGGATAGTGAACCCTTGATTAATAAAGGATTTGATAATGGATTTATGTGGGTTTAGAAAGATATTAGATCTCACATGGTTGCTCGATATAGATTCACCTTGGTCATGGATGATTTTTTATTAAGATGACTAATGATATATGATATTCTTGGGTGTAAACTGGAATGTAAATTGTTAAAGAACAACTTGATAAATTAAAGGGTCATTAAAAGATAAATATTAATTGGTAGAATTAACAATTGTGTTTTATGATTTTATTTGATATTTAGATATCCTTTATGTTATGATTTGTGGTTTGATTCATGTCGTAATGATTATATAGTGTTTTTGGACTAGTTTCATTCTATAAATTTTCAATTGAAGGTTTATCCCAGTTTAAAACTGTAATTCTTATACAGTGGTCTTGGCCCAGTTTCATATTGTAATGATTATACAGTGATATTGGCCCATATTCATGATGTAATTATTATATAGAAAGTTATGGTTGGGATGATGAAATAATTATATGGGGGTATTGGCCCAGATGCTAATATTATTATATATATATCTCTACCTGGTTATGTGAATATTTCACAAATATGTGGTTATGGTTGGAATGGTTTTTCTACATGCTCATAGATATTCTAGTATAGTGCCAAAATAGGTGGATTATTGTATTATATTAATTGATTAATTAATAAACCTATTGACCACTATATTAAATTCAATTACTCTCAGACTAGTTTTGTTTATAAATGTTGGTGTTGACCTACTATGTTTTACTCACCCCCAATTTCAGTCGTCGTTTGTTACCCAAGAAAATTCCATAGATGCAGTTTTGGACAAGGGCAAGGGATTTAATACCCTAATATTTTGTGAAATATATTTTTCAAACATATATAATCTTTTGAAAATTTTACATTACATGAGAAAATTATTTTATCTAACATTACACGCAATACAAATTTTGGTTTCTGTTACTCAAAATTCCAAGTTTAACTTGTGTTGCACACAACACCGCATTTAAACCAAACATGACATACAATTTAAATATTAACATTCAATATGATAATTATCCACTATATGTTTGAATGGAGGGTATGAATAGGATTAACTAAATTATGAAAATATGGTATACACATGTTTATATAATTCTTTGGTGACTAATTAATTATAAATAAAAACAAAACCCTTTTGAAAATAAAAGTAAATCTTTCTGAAAAACTATTTTTATGCACACAAGTGTGTTTTATATAAATAAAATAACCAAATAAATTTTTAATGATTTTAATTAAATCTATATATTATACATTCAATAAACCCTTTAAATCTTATGTTTTATAGGAAAGAGATAAGGATAAATCCAATTTTAGGCTTAAAACTGTATTTTTCTAAAAAGATATTTTGTCACCTTTTTATGGTGTGCTTATCTTAGATATAAAATTTTAGTCTTTTATATTAATAATTTTATAAGAAAATATTTTTACATTTGGTATATAAAAATTATCTTAGGGTCACTTTTTGGTTTTTCTCTGAAAGGTTTTGTTTTTTAATTAATAGTTAAAAAATAAATTTTAATTTAAAACTATATTTTTTATTCATTTATAAAGTTAAATTATATTCTAAAATATTTTTTAAGTAAAATTTGCTAAATTTTATATCCATTAATCTAATTTTTTTTATTGGAATCAATTTTATATTTTTTTTGATATAAAAACATTTCAAACCATTGAACTATATCACTTTAAAACTCTATTTTCTCGTCGCATCTACGTGATTATTTTTAAATTGATTTTTTCCACTTACGTGAATTAAATATAGAAAAAATGGTTTCCCTATTTATAATCAATAATTATTTATGATATGAAATAAGGTAAATATAATTTTTGACAAAAATTAATTGTGAATGCAGTAAAAATTAATTACCATGGTTAAAGTAAAAATGAGTTTACTAAGGGTTAAAAATAAAATGATAAGAGATATAATGACCTAATATATTATCTTAATTTAATTTTATGAGTTTATTTAGAACTTGGAAATAAAATTATATCAATTATATAAATTACTTTCCACTTCCATTTGAATATGACCCATATAATAAGTTGTGTCATGAAAAATATAATAAATATTCTTTTCTTAATTTTAATATGTATAATGCTTTGGGATTGGGAAATAAGCAAAATTGGTTTGGTTATAAATATTATTTTTAAATTTATATGAGTTTTTAGCATAATAATTAATAATTAATTATTTGGGGATGAAGTAGATACTTAAACTTCTTAAGAAACCCCAACACATTAATTATTTAGTTAATAATTAAGTTAAATAAATAATATAAAAATTATTAAAAGTGTTATAAATTGAATGAAATATCATCGTATATTAATATTTTAGATTAATATATCATTTTATGTAGGTGTGAATGTATTATATTCTAATTATATCATTGTATTACTTTTTTAATTGATATTAAATAAATAATGTCAATATTGACATTAATGTTAGTTTATAATAAATGATATTTTATTAATGGAATTAAAATTACTGAAAATACTATATTATCAAAATTTATTTGATCTTTTCTATAAATATCTAATATTTTTCATCCATTGAACAATTTTGATTTTATAATGACTATATAAACCATTAAATAGTAAAAATTCAGTCAACGTCGTTAAGGTTGAAGAATTTTTTTTAACAATACATGTTCTTGTGTTAAAATTAATTTCCCTCACTCATAGGGTTTATTATTTATAAATTAAATATCATAGTTAAAAAAATTGGTTCCAAATTATCTAATAATTATAATGTTAATTTATTTTTAATGTATAAATTAACTAGGTTAGAAAATTATTTACCATAGTGAAAAAACAAATTAGTCAAAATAAGGAAACATAAATGTTAGGGAATGGAAATTTTAAAATATGTATTTAGTTATGTGATGGAGGTTTTATAGAACATATAATCCCTCAAAACCTTTAATTATCTTATTTTTATCCACCTTAAGTAAGACTAACCTCCTAATAGTGAATATTATTGATTATTTAAATGAATGTCGCTCCTCCTCAGTAATAAAACGGCACTCACTATCCTCGCATCCTCAAACCTCTCAAGACTTTTAGAACAACACATGTCTACCCTAATCACATCCAAAATTCCCTTTCCTTATATTATAATCCTTATTTTAGACATTAATCCAACCTAGAAAGGATTTAGTGGAAACCTAAGTAGGATGCTTGAAGAATATGATATCATCATCAACAAGCATTTTCGTTATATTTCTCCCTCCATCCCATTAAATTATTATTAAACCATGATTATGGAAAAACATAATTATATTCCATATACTAATAATATTTTATTTTAAGGGTACTACCTAGAACCGCACACACTTCTATCAAATGGGCAACGAAATCATTATTCGTGTGTATGGTGGACTACCACCTTTTGAACCAATGTCATTCATTTTTTTATTACCACATTTCATGGTTGGGAATAATGATGTATTTATTTTTTATTTATGATATTTATGATATTATTATGCTTTATAAATTATTATTTAGCACATACCTTCATTCTTTTCATTTTGTGGGAATGTGATAACGTCGTTCGTGTGTATGATGGACTACCGCCTCGTAAAGCAATGTGATTCATTAAAACAATACATTAATTTTATTACAGATGGGTTAATAAACATATGAGATATGTATGACATGATAATTATCCTTGAATGATAAGATATCATTTAAATTTCTTTCTTTCAATCTATTTATAAAATGGAATCAAGGATCTTGTTTATGTATGACCTATTGTCGCTTTGAACGGTGTGTTTCATTTCATTTTTATATCTTTTATGGATTATAATAAATAGATATATACTTATTATATATGGTATTTATATCATTTTTATCATTATTTACATTATTAAATCATGATTAATGTAACATGAAAAAATATGTAACAAATCCAAACATATACAAAAAACAAAGCTGGTTTTTTCTAAAACGTAACATTAAAATGTAATTGTTAAAAAAATAGGTAATAAAAGGGAATAATTAAATCATATATGGTATGTTATATATGAATATTATTATATAATATAGGTATAAAATCATATATTTATTATGGAGGAGTTTTTTATGAGTACGCCGGAAGTCACGACTAAAGGTACGAGATTTCTGTCACAAATTTACCTTTTGTGTGGAAAATTCCATATTCAACTCAGGTTTAGTTCATGTGGTGTCTATAATACCCATTAATGTATTTTATGATTCTTATAATTATCATTATTCATATTTACATATTTATTTAATTAATTATCTTTCATGGGGTGTAAGGTTCAAACATTAAACCAAATCAATAAGAGATTTTTTTTCCCAATTTTCTTTCTTTGAGGTGTATGTTAAGTTATGCACCTATAACATTTAAATTTTTGTATATAAATAATATTTTACATGTTAATATCATGAATTTATTCATCCTTGTTACATTCTATATTTCATTTTATTTCATTCCTTTATGAGGATTATGATTCAATGTTACAAAACTGGTAAATATTTTATGTAATAATAACATCATATTTGGAAATTATTTATGATCAAGTATCTAATGTTGAAATATCATGATATTCCTCTCAATAATTATCATAAATATTATTATCCACTATTTATTCATGATATCATCATGTAATAGTTTCATTTTTCCATTTTTTGGTACTTATGATAATAATTTTTTTAAAATTAGACTTTATTTCTCTTTACGAATTAAAATATGTTTTATTCCAAAACCATGATTTCTAAAAATGTTTTAGATTTTTTAAGTAACATTTTAATATTATTTTCAAAGATAATTATTTAAAAAAAATATAATTAAAAATTGTTTTAAATTTTTTAAATCATAATTTATATTTTTTCAATGATATTTTCATAGAAAAACGTTTTCCAAAATTTTAATGTTTTAAAAAGTGTTTTTCAAACAGGAAAATATACTTTTCTCTAGAATTTTTTTAAATAAACATTAATTTTTTTTTTAAATCTAATATTTCAACTTTTTTATGTTACTTATTCCTTTCTAGGGATGTGATCCAAGGATAAATTTGTTTATGAAACCTGTTTATCTTCTACATGTTATTCCATGAAAAAATGATTATGAACCCCACTTATTTTCCTGGTTTATTCTATGATAAAATGATTGTCGAACCTGTATCTTGTAAATGGGTTATGATATGATTAAATTTACATGATAAAAATTTCATTTATTGGGTTAGGATATGATGAATGTTTATGATATTATGGAAAACATAAATATGGTTTCCATTATGTTATGGGTGGGATATATATCTACCTCCAATGCATTGGGTAAAGGTTAAAATATTTAATGAGATAAACATGACTAGGATGGGGAGTGAACCCGGTATTATAAGATATGGATGGAATGTGGAGTGAACGTTTTTCAGTATGCAGGGTTGGAACAAGGAAAGAACTTGGTTTAGTAAAGGACATTTTCCACTATGACGGTCTTGGGAGAAAACCTTTACTAATATAGTAACAATTATAAACTCTTTTTTATTCAAAAAATTTATGTTTTATTCCAATTTTATTCTCTCATGGATCATTTTATTTTATTTCTTAATGATTCATGTCTTATGATCTACATATATTTATTCTATTACACATGATTACGTAGGGTATTATTTTAAAATGTTATAATCATTTTCTCATACTCTTATGTTAATTTTAAACTCATTTATATCCTTTATTTACCCTTATTGATCATCTAAGCCCAAAATTTCTTATGATTCCTTTCCCCGAGTTATGTTGAAAGGTTATAAGTTGGTTTACTAAACGGGAAGAAATTTATTGGATACATTGGAGATATTTAACAGAGTTGTAGAATTGTTTTTCCATGTTTTCAAATGAACAAAACTGTTATAGTCCTAAAAAATCTATTTGTGTAATGTAGTGAATCTTCATTAGAATGAATGTGATACTCATATATGAAAATCTTGGGTCACTGTAATTAGTATCCAAGTAATGGTTTAGATATACTTTGTAAACTAGGATGAGTAAAAATTAGTTAATTCCCTATGGGTATCTCTAATGATATTTATAGGGATGTCTATAAGGATATGTATGAGGATGAGTTAAAGTACAGTAAAATTTCTTAGAGTTTTGTTAAGTGATAGAGTGAGTGTATTCTAAGAAATTAATTATTTATCTAGATACTAAAAGTGGATTTGGATCTATCATAGATTTAACGAGGGGTAACGACCCTAAAAACACTTTATTTATCTTGACTCTATTGGGATCTGGTGCATGAAAATAGACCTTGATACACATCTGGTTTGACACTCTTAGAGGATATCATTTGGAAATTCACAAACTAATTTTGAAATCATGATCATAGATAATATATATTAATCATAAGTTATAATAGATTTAAAATAAGGTGTCATTATTTAGACATCCTATGAGTTATTTTTCATGACATTGTGGTTTTCTACTACGATAAGTGTTTCACACACTATGCTTTATGGGTTTAGTTAATAGTGCGAACAAGAAGGAACTGGGTTAACATTGAATGTGATGGAAATTTTCTAATGGGAAGTCAAATGGGATTATGACATGAGTAAAATATGTTTTTATTAGAATTATCAGTTTTCATGGAACATGATTACCCACATGTACCTTAACCAACTCTCAGACTCTCCAAACAAGAGAATAAAAGAGATCACTCTGATTTTTGGTAGTGGATACCATAGAGGAAAGAATATTTAGTTTCTTATTTTTTGAGAATGTGGGTAAAACACTCAAGTGGATGTCTTAGTGGAACAATAAAATATTTTAACTATGGAAAAGAAAAACAAAAATTAGGTAACTGCAAAGGGAAAATGAAAAGTTCGGTTAATAAAATTGATTTAAATATTGGACTCCGTAAAATATTATCGATAACTAAATGTTTAAAATGTATAAATTTTTTTCGTTATGAAAATCTATGTCCTGAGGGGAAATTTTATGAAGAGAATTGATATAGTGGTATGAGTAATGGTCATATTGGTGATGATGAAGTGACAATGAATAAATTTTGAAAGAATGGTGTTATTAAGTAATAAGATGATTAATCTTAGTCAATGAATTAAGGATGAGGTATAATGATATAAGTATAAATTTATTTTAATTAAAGGATTATATTATATGAATCATGAAATATATAAAGATTGTTTTGGATTCTGTATTTTCTAGAAGAAATTATATAGTACTGGTGGACCGGAAAAAATTGATTTAATGGAGAGATTTTATTTTATAGAAAAAAAATGACTAATGGGATATAACTCTTAATATGTTCCTAATGTTGAGAAAATGTTTTTTAGTTTGGATAAAGAGATGTTTGAGGATATTAATTTAAAGTGGATGTTACTGATTAACTAATAATAGATTAATGGCATGTTGATAAAGTGGGTTGTGCAATCATGAATGGATTTTATAGCATTTTTGATTTAAGGAATATTTTTTGTAATTTGTGTTACATTTTAGTAATGAAGTAGCATGTATGTTTTCAATAAGGTTCATTAGTAATTCAGTTTATTATCTTGTTTCAATAGAATACATGATGAAGTCATTCACATGATTTGTTTGTAAAAATCAAGCACAACCTTGGGATATATGGGGTATTAATATCAAGTTAATTTTGAGAAAATTAGTGACCTCTCTTATAACTTTTGACTTTTGGAAGGTTTATAAGGTTTAAAAATTATCTAATGGTTTATGTTATTCATTGGATTATAGTTGACAGATTATTTAACAATAGAATGATTTATATATACTCAAAAAAATTTGCTAAAAAAATTGATATATGGAATGAATTATCATTATATTTATGTATCTTATGATCTATATAGTGATTTAGTTATAAAAAATTTAACTTCATTTCATAGAGTAATAGATGAAGTGGAAACTAATCAATGAAAACCGAAAGGGTGAGATTGTTCTTAGGAAATAAAATTAAATCAATTAATTATATCTTCTTGTGAAGATTCATCAAATTTAGGAAGAAGATATTAAAATAAAATGTTTACCTATTATCATCATTTTTTATGATATCAATAACCTTTTTCAAGCCACTTTTTTATGGATTTGTTATAGTTAACTTTATCAAGACCATGATGCCTATCAATCTCCATCAGTATTTGAGTGTTATTTTTCTCTTCTACGTCCATGGTTACACTTCCCACCTATTTTATTCTATTTTGCGACCTAGTTATGATTTACTTTTGATAACTGTTATGTTTCCAACGTTCCATTTTAAAAGGTAGTTTTAATATTCATTTGTATGATGTCAGTTTCTATGATGAAATTTTCAAATGTTAAACCTTTGATGACCTAGATAAATTTTGAGGGACAGATTCATTTTAGGTGGGGTAGAATGTAAAACCCCGATATTTTTTGAAATATATTTTTTAAAATATATTTAATTTATTTAATATTTTATGTTACATGAAATGCTTAGTTTAGATTTAATTATATGTAATACTAATTTTGGAATTTTTTTACTCAAAATTCGAAGTTTAACATGTGTTACACCCAACACTAATATTTAACAAAACCTGATAGACTATTTAATTATTATTATTTAATATGATAGTTATCAATTATCCATTTTAATGGTGGGTATGTATATGATTAACTAAATTATGAAAATATTTTTTAAGCATGTTTTTATAATTCTTTTACGAAAAATTAATCATAAATGAAAATAAAACACTTTTGAGAAGAAAATGAAATCTTTTTCTAATAATAAATTATGTATACAAGTGTATTTTATATCAATAAATTACCAAAATTACTTTTGATTAATTATTTTATTTAAAGTTATATATAATATAATCAATAAAAAATTAACATTTATCTAATATTTTTTCTAGAAAATAAAAAAGAATAAAATCAATTTTATACATAAAAACTCCATTTTTCAAAAAATATGTCATGTCACCTTTTTATGGTGCACATATTTTAAAACTAAAATATTAAACCTATAGAAAATTCAAATAATAAAATAAAAATATTTTTTAAAATTATAATATATAAATTATCCAAGGGTGGGTTTTTAGATTTTATGAAAAGTGTCATTTTTTGATGAATAATGAAAAATACTGAATTTTAACAGAAAACTTCCTTTTTGTTTGATTTATTTATAAATTAAATGAATATTTTGAAATTTTTTATAGCAATATTAATTAAATTTTATATCAATTAATCTAATTTAGTTATTGTTATTAAATTTAATTTTAAATTAGGATATAAAAACATTTCAAACATTTCAAATGTTTCTCTTTAAAACATGTCATTCTTATCATGTCTGCAAGATCAGTTTTAAATTAATTTTTTCCCATTTGATGAATTTAATTTAGAAAAAATGGATTCCATATTTTTAGTCATAATGATTTATAATGTCTATTCATGTTAAATTATTTTTTATCCAAAATGAATAGGGAATATAGTAAAAATTAATTATAAAGATTAAAGAAAAATAATATCACCGGGGGTTAAACTAAAATGATAGGAGTTAAAATGAACAAATATATTTTATTAATTTTTTTTATGATTTTATTTATAATGTGGAAAAAAATTATATTAATTATGTAAATTAATTTACACTTTCTATTGAAAATGGACCACATAATAAGTTAAGTAAATAAAAATACAAAAAAGATACTTTTCATGAATTTCATATCTATAATAATTTGGGATCGAGAAAAAAATTGGTTTGGTTATACATGTTATTTTAAAATTTAAATGAATATTTATCATAATAATTTATCTTTAATTTTTATAAATAAATTAATTTTTTAAAATGCTAAAGAAACGTTAACGGGTCAATTATTTATTTAAAAATTATCTAAAATAAAAAATTGTAAGAATATTAAAAGTGATGTAAATTGAATGAATTATTACCTTAAAATAATTTTTATTTGTATATATAAATTTTCTTAGGTTTTATAATAATATATTCTTATTCCATCATTTTCTTGAATTTTTTAATTCAAATTAAATGAATAATGTCAAAATTGACATTAATTTTATTTTATAATAAATGATAATTTATTAAATGAAATAAAATTAAAATAAATCCTATATTTCACCAAGTGATTTAAATATATTAATATGTATCTAATATTTTCCATTAAAATATCAATTTTTATTATATAATTACCATATTGACCATTTAATAGTATAGACATAGTTTGCTTGGTTAAGGTTAAAGCGATGTTTCTGTACGTTACAGAAACTTGAGTTTAATTTAATTTCAAAAACACATATGTTTTATACCTTACATATGAAATATATTATATAGATTAATTGGGTTGTAATTATTAATTAATTACCACTTTATTATAGTCTTAAAGGATACATTGCCTTGGTTAGAAAAATAGTTAACAAAGTGAAAAACTAAAATGATGGAAATAAAACATAAAATTTAAGTAATGAAATGATTAAAACACGTGATTAATTTCTTAATAGTGGTATGGATCGGCCATATAATCCCCAAAAACCATTAATTATCATATTTTGATAAATTTATGTAATATTTACCTCCTTATAGTTAATACTTTTGACTATTAACAAGAATGTTGTTCCTCCTCAACTATAAAAGGGAGCTCACTCTCCCCACTTATTAACACCTCTCAATCCATTTTTATACACCAATAAATACCCAAATAAATTCTCAATTAACCTAACCTCATTTTAGGATCCTTAATTTGGACATAAATCCAACCAATAAGGACTTTAGTTGATACATAAGAAGGATACTCGAAGAAGACACAACATTTATCAGTGAGAATTTTCATTTTATTTCATCCTACACCCCTTAATTTTTTATTTTTCCAGGATTATATATTAATATAATTATATTAAATATAATTTTATGTTTTTTTTAATTGTATAACCTATAAATGTACAAAATTTCATCAAATTGGTTCCGAAATCATTATCTGTGTGTAGGGAGAACTACCGCCTGACGAACAAATATCATTAGTTTTTTCCATTACCACTATTAAGGTTGTGAATATTGATGGATTTATAGTTTATATATTATATATATGATATTTATCATTTCAATATTCTTCTTCAATTATTTTATCACATATATTTTCAATCTTTCTATTTTGTGGGAATAAGATAATGTCGTTCGTTCGTGCGGAAGACTACTACCTCACGAAGTGATATGATTCGTTCAAAATTTACATGTAATATTTTAAGGATGGGTTTGATAAACATTTGTGATATATATTAAATAACAATATTCAATAATAATAATATGTAATATTTATTTATTTATTTCAATCCAACATGAAAATGGAAAAATGTTCGTGCATACATATGAACTATCATCTCCATGAAAGGTGTATTTTATTTCCTATTTAAATAATTTATAGATTATTATAAATACATATATAATAATTATATATGTTATTTATATAATTTTTAGGATTCTTGATATTATAAATTCATGAGTCAAGTAAGAGGACAAAAAATATAACAAATTAAAACATATACGAAAAACAAAGCAGTTATTACCCAAAACATATATTTAACGTTGAATTATTAATAAATATGTGATAAAAAGGGATTAATAAAATCATATATGGTATAATATATTTTAATATCATTATTTATTACATTTATAATAAACTTATATTTATTATATATGAGTTATTTACAAGTATGACTGAATTCAAGACTTAAGGTAAGGGATTTTCGTCTCACTTTTTCTTTCTACGAGACAAATTTCATATTCCCCACATATTTCCATTATGATATGTATATACTTACCATTAATTTAATTTATGATTCTTATAATAAAATAATTTGTATTTATATATCCATTTTATTAAATCTCTTTCATGAGTTTTGCAATTCAAATGGTACCAAATCAGCAAGGGATTTTTGTCTCAATTTATCTTCCTTGAGACATAAGTTAGGATATGCACCTATATTATATCATGATCTGTGTATATTTCCCCATTGAAATTTAATATCATAAATTTATTAATACTCATGATATTTTTATTTTTATTTTATTTTATTCATTCATGAGGATTATGATTCAATGTTACCAAATTTGTAGGGATTTTATGCCACAATATCATCATTTATCATGATTATTTTTTATTAATTATCCAATGTTGAAATATCATGATCTACCTATAAGTAATTCTCATGAATTTTATTCTAATATGTTTATTCATTATATAATCATATAATAGTACCATTTTTACATTATTCAGTACTTAGGATAAAGAAAATTATGAAAGTATGCCTTTATTTTCCTCTTTAGTTGGAAATATATTTTATTCCCAAACCATGTTTTCTAAAAAAAATTCAAAATAATTTTAAATGATATTTGAATATTATTTTTAAATAAATCGATTTCAAAAAATGTATATTTTTAAAAAGATTTTTATGTGATTTTCATATCTTCCTTTATATGTTTTCAAGATTAATTTCAATGAAAACAGTTATCAAAATGTTTTCTGTTTTAAAACTCATTTATCAAGGGGGAAAGTATATTTTCCAAAAGAAATTTTTTAAATAATCCATATAAATAATTTTTCATTTGGTATTTAATTTTTTGATGTAACCTATGCCTTACTGGGTATATAACCCAAGGACATCATTATTCTTCTTTCTAGGGTTTTTTTATGTTCATGAGGAAAAGTTGGTTATGATACCCATTTGTCTTCCATGTGTAATATCATTATTAAATTCTTATGAAACCCACTTCATTTCATGGTATATTCTATAATTAAATGATTATGAAACCAGTCTATTTTATATAGGCTATTACATGATAAAAATAATTTGATTCTCATTTCATTTCATGGGATAAGATATGATGAATGTTTATGATCATTTGGCACACATAAATAAAGATTTCATTATGTGATAGGTGGGACCTTTATCTACATCCAATTAATTGGTAAGTATTGATATATCTCATTAGTTAAAAATGGTTGGAATGGGGAGTGAACAGGGTATATAAAGATAGGGTTTGAATGGAGAGTGGACCATGTTCAGTAAGACAAGGCTATACATATGAGTGAAATAAGTTTAGTAAAGGACTTTGTCCACTATAATTATGTTGGGATTAAACAATGAATAATATAGAAATGATTTTCAATGCATATTTGTATTCCATGAATATATGTTTCATGCCAATTTTATCCTCTCCTGGCTCACGTTTTTTGATCTCATTATGATTCATGTCTTATGAACCGCTGATGTCTGTGCCATGACTCATGATTATGGAGGGTATGGTTTACCACATTTATGTTCATGTTCTCATTCCATTATGTTCATTTTATGCTTACATATTTTCTTTATTTACCTGTAATGATCATCTAGGATCACCCTTTCTTATTATTCTTATCCTTGTGTTATGATGTAAGGTTTTAAGTAGGGTTACTAATGGGGAATATATTTATGGAATATATTGAAGATCTTTCAACCTATTAGTTTATTATGTTTCCATGTTTCCAAATTAACTTAACTATTATGGTCCTCCGATGTTTGTCTGTGTAATGTTATTAATATTAATAAAAATAATACCAAACCCATGTATGAAAATCTTGGGTTTCTTTAAGGGGCCTTATTGATTATTTTTTTACATTTTGGATGGGATGGAGTTTGGAGATGAGACCTACGTGGGGTTTTGGTAATGGGTATTTTGAGTATATTTGTGTCATATAGTTATTTAATTTGTATTAATTTCATTTTTTACATTTAGATACATTTCTATCTATAAATAAATGGTTCACTGTTATTTTGTTTATTGTTTCCTATATTTACTTCCAAGTTGTATGTTGTACTATTTCTGTTATTTTGGTTACTCTGTTTTCTATTTTTTGTTTATTTATATTAAATTGTAACTATGTAGTAGGGGTATAGTATCCCCACTATATCATTACACACTAATTTCTATTCAAAC
Source organism: Viscum album (assembly GCA_963277665.1). Taxonomy (NCBI): domain Eukaryota; kingdom Viridiplantae; phylum Streptophyta; class Magnoliopsida; order Santalales; family Viscaceae; genus Viscum; species Viscum album. The sequence goes on from OY728159.1 coordinate 1,922,358,851, forward strand.
CTCTCTAGTGTGTGAGGAGGCATACTTGAGGTCCCATAACCAACCTGATTTGTCCACATGAGAGAGTGTCAGATCATGGGATGTTATATATGTACACATTAGTTGCATATATCATGCTAGTAGGTGTTTTCTTGGATATCTTGATATTTGAATTTTCTTGTAGTGAATCCATATACTTATCACACTAATAAGATATAAAATAATGTAAATAACTTAAATAAAATGAGGTATTAATGGTTCTAGAGTAGATATTGAGTGCACCTTTCACCACATCATTATTTTGTTCCACATCTATAGTAGTGATTGCATATTCCCAACCCTGATTCTTTAGTTTAGGAGAATGTTGTTATCTATTCCTTTCATTTAATCTAGAGTCAGAGAATTGATTCACCTAATTCAAAAAATATTATCATTTTAATCATTAAAGAGTGAGTGGAGGGTTATTTTGGCCTTCTTCTCCTATGTCGTGTTATTAGTCCTCTTTAAATTACTTTGTAGGCATGAGCTAGTTGGCCTTCTTTACACCACATATAGAACTTCCGATAACCCTTACGAAAATTTTATTCGTTTTTACTACCATATAATTTACATGTGGGAAGTTTTTATTTCTTTCTCCCATGATACATTTCATTTGGTATTTTATAATTCTCCATATTTCTCAATATTTATTTAGAATCATGTGTGTATACATCTTCCATTTCAACCTTTAGTATGCATCAGACAACTTTGTCAGAAATTCTAAATTTCCATATATATAAGGATTAAATATATTTAATATCAATCAACTAAATAATCTGTCGTGATTTTTTCATGTATAGATATTGACTCTGAGGTATAATTTTTGACTCTCGTGAATTTTTCCTTACAAGATCCAATATACTCATCGTCCTTTTATTTCAAATCTAGGAATCCAAATTAAATCTATGATCAAAGTGTATGTGGAAAATATTTAGTGAAGAATATTCCATTAAAATCCTCCTACTTTATATAATTTAATTCCCACCATTTAATTGTATTCATAATTATATTCTACCATTTTCCAACCTAACCTTCTAGATGATATATGGCCAAAACGACCTTCTAATGCTCTGATAATTGAAGGAAAGAAAATATATTTCCCATCATCTTAATCTATTTCTTAGTAATAAATGGGTTTTAAGGCCAATTGAAGGATGGTTGTCATTGATTCATTATTGATTAAATAAAAATATGATAACTTATTAGTGTATTTGAGATCATTAAATTATCCATTTTATTGTTCGTAACATGCGAGAGTTCAGTGAGCATTTCCACAAGATCTTAAACTCTTGTCCTTATCTTATTTGAAACTTTTCCACATTTTCCATTGTATCGATAATTTGATTGGTTTCATATTATTCTATGCATATCCTTTATAAAAAATAGTTCATGATGAGGATTATAAAATTTGAAAATGTATAAGGAAAAAAAATATTATGATATAATAAATAAAAAAGAATAAACATATTCATCCTTGACAAATTGAAATGTTTCAATATGGGTTATTCTTGATTATCACCCGACTATATTTTAATTGACCATTAAAGTTATCATAATAACATAATCCTTTATAATGGTTCATAAATATGATGTTAATTTTCCTAATCATATCCCTCAAGAGTGTCTCTCTCGGTGTGTAGTTATAGTGACATGTATTGTGTAACTTGGTAACAATCAATTAAAAGATCAAAAACCCCTTCTTTGGAAGATTACCTATAGGTCAATCTGTGTCACAATCAATTTTACATTCATATATCCAAATAGGGATTTATTTTTATATAAAACCACATAATCCACACTATAACACCCCAATATTCCATAGTACGTTATTTCTTCAATGTATTGCAATAACTTGCACTACACACAACAGTGAGTTCAAGCGCATCACGACTTACCAAACTAGCCGTTCAAAAGAGGTTATGAATAGTATTAACTGATTTTTGAACATTATATAATCCATATAATTTTAGAATCCATATTATGAGTTTCTTTTATATAATTTATGAACAATTCATTTTTTTCACATAAAAGAATTATTTTTCAAATAATGCAATTTTACCGCCTTTTAATGGCGAACCCTTTTTAAATCCAATATTTGAAACTTTTATATATTCAATTTGAAAAAATAAACATCTTCTCTAGAATTGGGACATAAGAATTTAGTTTCAAAAAAATTTGTTGTTTTTCTAATAACTTTCATATTTGGGTGAATAGTGAAAAATACTATATTTTAACCGAAAACAACTTTTTTAATCAAAATAATTTATAGTGTTGAATTATAAATTTTAATGTTTTGGAAGTATAATTATATTATATTTTTACCCTTTAATCCAATATTGTTCATTGGAATTAATTTCACATTGAAATTATACATAAACAAGTGTCAATCATTTAATGGTTATTATTTCTCAAAAACACACAATTTGTTTTGACAACAAGAATTAATTTTAAATTAATTAATTCAACTTCTATGTTTTGAATTTGGTAAAATATACATCATTTTGGGATTCAAAATATCAAAATTAGATTAGGGTGAATTTTTGATATTTTTCTGAAAACTTTCAATTTTTGATGAATAGTGAAAAACACTGAGTTATTAGTTAAAACCAACTTTTTATTTAATTATTTATTTATTTCATTTAAATTTATTTTAGGTCAAAATAGATACATAATACCTATATAATTTCCATGTAATTAATTGGAGTCAGTTTATAATAATTTTAGATATATAAAACGTTTATTGAACTTTTCACCGTCTTTTACCAATCTCCTAGGAGAATTTACAAATTCAAATAAAACATAATTTTACCGCTTCTGTGAGTGGAATTTCGAAATTCCTAGAGAAATGGTTAACATCATGTAGTAAAATGTGGTTCAATAAGTCAAAAATAATTTTTGGTGAATTGTAAGTTTTTACTTTTATTTACCATAGTTAAAAGTAAATAGGGTAATTAAGGGTAAAAATGATATTAATATTACCCAAACACATGTCCTAATTCTCTTGTACAAGTGTATCATGACCAAAAACATCATTAGGAATAAAATATTATCATTTAGGTCTACTTGGATTAGATTAGGAAATTTATTATTATTTAATTCAAAGAAGAGTTAAAAGAGTTAAAATCAATGTCTAATAACTAAAACATCTTTAATATAGGATTATAAATAAGATAAATTAGATTATAAATATTCATTAGAAAGCTAAAAATATTCTACATAACATTTTTTTATTTATAATTTTTATTCATTAAATAATTAAATTTATTTATTAGACAATGATGATGCAGTAATTACCGTATTAATTAAAGATTAAGATAATTGATATTATAAATAGCCAAATAAATGTAATTTGTGACTTTTTTTGAATTACAATAATTTTATAGGTTAGTATGACATATTATAATTGGTTATATTAATTTTTTTCGAAGTAATAATGCTGTTATGAATTTATCAAATACAAAATACCCAATAGTGTCAAAATTGACCTAAAAGAGTTTTTAAAACAAATATTATATTATTAATTGATATTCTATTCCTAAAAATATAAGGTTCTGCCAAAGGATTATATCATGATAGTTTTATCATTAATGGACCACTTTGGGGTCGATTGGAAGTTTATAGTACGTTTATTAACCATATAATATAAAAATACAAAGAGACATGGTAAATGTCAAACTAATTAACTAAGAGTTAAAACTAAAAGATAAAGTTAATAAAGTGACCCAAACCTATCTAAAACCTATTTGTTGAGAGGATTTCTACCCATCCCAACCTTATCCTAGAAATAAATCAATTTTGAGCCATTATAAACTGAATATGAATTTATTATAAAATAATATTTTATGTCTTTTCTAAGGTACCCCTCACCCCTCTTATAAAAGGGCAGTACCCCTTCACTCTATTTCACACATTATAAGCCATTTGGATCAGAAAGAACCTCACCAAATATACTCTCAACTTCCCTAACGTCATCCTAGAGGCCCTACCTTAGTAAGAAAGACTACTAAATATCCCTTTTTATCAAATCAAAATGAAGAACCCGAAGAAGAGATAATGATTTATCTACCCTCTTTCAAGTTCTCATATTCTACCACTTACTCTTTATTTGTTGTTTAAATTAAAAAATAATAACTCTTGTATCTTCAATATACTGAGATGTTATTATAAAAATTTTACCACTATATTTATTATCATATCCATATTATGAATGATAATGTCCCCTTATGTGCGTACGTACGTCTTACCATCTCCATGTCATGGTGTAATTTGTTATTCAACACTGTGTAATTTGGATGGATATAATGATGATTAATATGTATATAAATAATGAAAATAAAATTCTAATGTCTCACTAAAATTAATATACCATCTAATTCCACACCTTTAAGGAAATGATAAGACATGAAAAACAACATAAGTAATCCTTTATGAATGCCATTACTCCCTTGGCTTAACCATGCATATCAATCACAAGACACTTCTTGGAATCCTGGGAAAAATAAAACATAGAAAGGGGTGATCTCAAACGCTCAGTAAGGTTAATCAATACAGTGTAAACTTTCACAAATAAGCTTAAACATTTAAGGCAACTAAAACAAAAGCCCTTTAAACTTTAACTTGAGCATAACATGGAAAAAAATAAAATTAAATAATGTCATTTCCTTATTCACATGTATATTCTACAAGTCGAATAATAACATGCAATTTCAGTAACCACTTTCATAAGGATTGAATTCATAATGCCAGACTATCATAAACACATAGTCAAGGCCCTGTGCCATGACTACAAATAAGATTTTGTCAAGGCCTTGTGCCAAGACACTAGTTTGTCTCATGAGACCTACTGATTCATCCCGGAGCTATATCGGGATCCACCCGTCACTTACTAAGTCAATTGCATTTCTCATATGAATAGGTTTAAACATAACATAAACATTCGTATTAAAACTAGCATACGAAATGTCTATAATTTACACATAAACCATGAATGGTATAAAAAATCACATCCACCTTCAAACATATCACAAAACCTTCAACACAATACGGAAGATTTGTATCATAATAAATCAACTTCAAACAAGTTTCAAATACATTAATGTATTTCGAGCTAGATGAAAATGATTTGTAAAAATCATTGAGAGAAATGTCGATTTTTCAGGAAAACATTTAAAAGTCACAAAATTTTAAAAGGAAGACATTTAAATACATTTTTTAATCAAAGTGTCACATAACACTTTGAAACTTTTGGAAGTAATTAACATTTTAAAACATTCATGTCCATTTAAATAAATACTTAAAACCATTTTAAAAACATAGACATTAATGAGAATGGTTTAGAAGAATAAATATTTAAAACATTTACAATGATGTTTTAGTAAAAATTACCTTAATATAATCCATTTGAAAACTATTTTATGAAACATGGAAATGGATAATAAATATGTCCCAGTAGATACTTATGTAAAAACAACTTCTTATAATAAAGGGATTGTGAAATTAACCCCTACCAATTTGGTAACATGCGAAACATACACCCCATGAAAGAGTTATCATACAATTAATATGTAAATACACGTAAATTAAATTGTATTATAAAAAGAATACAATTATGGGTAGTACATTCACCACACAAAAGGAAATAGTGGCAATATGGTACGAATCTCACTGGAATAAGGAGTGAGATGAAAACCCATTACCCTGCACTTTCCTTTAGTTGAGGGTACATTTAACCTCCTGTATGAAGATCGTATAATGTTATTAAGGTATACCAGAACTATATGAATATTTATGATATCATACCTGATTCATTTATTACTTTATACTACGCATTTAATAATAATTTACATGTTAAATTAGCATTTCAGGTAATAATCGTTTTCTTTATCGTACGTGTTTTAACTTGTTACTCTTGATTGCATCACTTAGATCTAGATTTATGTACATACAGAATATAAATCATGATTTACATATCATATATGTTTAGAATATAAATATGTATAATAGACATATATATGAAATAAAAAACACTATTTATGGAGACGGTAGTCCGAACGTACGAATAAACGATGTTTCCGTTTTCATATCGTATTGAATGGAACCAAGTGAATAATATATATATATAAGTAAATATATATATATATATATATACCTACAGTAGAATTATTATGTCATATATTACATACTTATTATTAATATATACTTTTATAATCGTCGATGAATGGTGAATGTGGAAATGAATCTTATCGCGTCGTGGAGACGGTAATCCGTACGTACGCACGAGGGACAATATCATTTCCTTAAAGGTGTAGAATTGGATGATATATTAATTTTATAGAGATATTAGCATGATATTTTCATTATTTATATACATATTACTCATCATTATATCCATCCAAATAACATAATGTTGAATAACAAATTACACCATGGTGTGGAAATGGTAAGTCGTACGTACGCACACATGGTGACATTATCATTCATAAGATGGATAGGATAATGAATATAGTTGTTCAATATTTATAATAACATCTAAGTATATAGAAGATACTTGAGTTATTATTTTATATTTTAAACAATAAAGAAAGAGTAAGTGGAAGAATACGAGGACTTGAAAGTGGGGGGTGAAATCATTACCTCTTCTTCGGGTTCTTCCTTTTGATTTGATCAAAAGGGATCTTTAAGTAGGATTTCATACCCAAGGAGGGAATCTAGGATGAATTAATGGAAGTTGAGAGGATATTTGGTCTGGGTTTGGCCAATCCAAATGTCTTAGAAGGTGTGAAATAGAGTGAATGGGGAGTGCCCTTTTATAAGAGGGGTGAGGGGTACCTTAGGAAAAACATAAAATATTATTTTATAATAAATTCATATTAGTTTTATAAGTGCTTAAAATTGATTTATTTAGAGGATAAGGTGGGGATGGGTCAACCTCCACTCATACAATAGGTTTTAGATAGGTTTGGGTCACTTTATTAACCTTATCTTTTAGTTTTAACTCTTAGTTAATTAGTTTGACATTTACCATGTCCCTTTGTATTTTTATGTTATATGGTTGATAAACTTACTATAAACATCCAATAGACCCCCAAGTGGTCCATTAATGATAAAACTATCATGATATAAGTCCTTTGGAATAAACTTATATTTTTAGGAATAGAACATAAATTAATAATATAATATTTGTTTAAAAAACTCTTTTATGTCAATTTTTAACACTAATGGGTATTTTGTATTTGATAAATTCATTAAAGCATTATTACTTCGAAAAAAACTCATATAACCAATCCTAATATGTCATATTAACCTATGAAATTATTTTAATTAATAAAAAGTCTCAAATAAATTTATTTTGGTGTTTATAATATCAATTATTTTAATCTTTCATTAATATGGTAATTACTGCATCATCATTGTGTCATAAATAAATTAAAATTTTTAATGTATAAAAATTATAAATAAAAAACCATTATGTAGGAAATATTTTTATCTTTCTCATGAATATTTATAATCGAATTTATCTTATGTATAATCCTAGATTAAAAATGTTTTAGTTATTAAACATTGATTTTAACTCTTTTAACTCTTCTTTAAATTAAACAATAAAAAATGTCCTGAACTAATCCATGTGGACCTAGATGATAATATTTTATTAAAAAGGTTTTTTTTGGTCGAGATACACTTTTACAATAGAATTAGGACATGTGTTAGGATAATATTAATATCATTTTTACCCTTAATTACCCTATTTACTTTTAACCGTGGTAATAAAAGTAAAAGGTTACTATTCACCAAAATTATTTTTTTCTTATTGAACCAAATTTTACTCCTTGATATTAACTTTGTTTCTAGGATTTTTTAAATTCCACTCACAGAAGCGGTAAAATTAGGTTTTATGTGAATTTGTAAATTCTCCTAGGAGATGGGTAAAAGACGGTGAAGAGTTCAATAAAAATTTTATATATCTAAAATTATTATAAAATGACTCCAATTAATTATATTCAACTTATATTTGCATTATGTATCTATTTTGACCTAAAATAAATTTAAATAAACTAAATAACTAAATAAATAAAAAGTTGGTTTTAACCAACAAATCAGTGTTTTCACTATTCATCAAAAATTGAATGTTTTCAGAAAAATACCAAAAATTAAAACTAAGCAAATTTTGAAATTCAGAATCCAAAAATTATGTCTATGTTACCAAATAAAAAACATAAAAGTTTCATTAATTAATTTAAAATTAATTCTCGTTGTCAAAACAAATTGCATGTTTTTAAAAAACAATAACTATCAAAAGATTGACACTTGTTTATGTATAATTTCAATGTGAAATTAATTCTAATGACCAATATTGGATTAAAGGGTAAAAATATTATCTAATTATACTTCTAAAACATTAAAATTTAAAATTCAACATAATAAATTATTTTGATTAAAAAAGTTGTTTCCAGTTAAAATATAGTATTTTTCACTATTCAACCAAATATGATAGTTATCAGAAAACACCAGAAATTTATTAAAACTAAATTTTTATTTCCCAATTATAAATAAGAAGTTTATTTTGTTAATTTGAATATATAAAAGTTTCAAATATTTTATTTAAGAATGGTTCTCCATTAAAATGTGCTAAAATTGCATTATTTGAAAAATAATTCTTTTATCTGAAAAAAATGAATGTTTTCTTACATTATGTCTAAGAAACTCATAATATGGATTCTAAAATTATAAGGATTATATAATGTTCAAAATTCAGTTAATACTATTCATAATCACTTTTGAACGGCTAGTTTGGTAATTCGTGATGCTCTTGAACTCAGTGTTACGTGTAGTGCAAGTTATTGCATTACATTGAATAAATAACGTACTATGAAATATTGGGGCGTTACATTCTCCCCTCATTAAATAAATTGTGTCCTCACAATTTAAAATTATTCTTTGAAAATAAAAGGTTGAAAATAGAAAATTCATTTATGGGAAAACCCACATCAGAAATTGGGTTAATAAAATTTAGTCTTAATAAGAGGGAAAAGGGGAATGAAAAAGTCACCACCAAATTAGTGTTTCAGATAGGAGACCATTGGTGAAAATTATAGACACATAATTGGAGGAAAACATAAATATTTATAGGGAGTGATTGAGGACATCAATCATAAAAAATTGTTGAATTATGGGTCTTAAAGCCACCAATCAATAATGATTTAAAATACCATCATAAGGTATTAGGATAACACATTTTTGGTTTTAAGATGCCTTAAACCTAAAGTTTAAGAAATTATGTCTTCATATAATAATAGAAGAAAATATATATATATATATATACTTGACAAGTAGAGTTTCATCCTTCAACTAATTCCAACCACAAACTCATCTTTCACGCGAAATGATTTCAAAAAAAATTCTATTTACCTAAATCATATAAGGTTAAAAAAATGAATTTATAATTCATTTGTAAGACTATATTTTTTAAAAAAACTAAATTATACAAACCAGTACATTCTGTAGTCCAGTCGTAGGTGATGAACCTTTGTCTCTCTTCGATTGTGGGTTCAAGTCTCGTGGCTTTGTCGGACGTGATGGGTTTCCGCCCGACCTCCGGGTTGTCCTTTTTATGGAAATCCAAAAATAACCTTAACAATAGTATCCATTTTCATGCTTAATCTATTCCAGCCTTTAGATTTATCCAAAATTTATAAGGAAGTTAAACATAATGAGGATCCTTTTTTCCAGGTAATAACATGCGAATGCCTTCATCATGTATTCTTTTACAACATCGAAACATCCTGAATTACCAAAATCAGCCATCTCTTATTACAAAAACATTACCTCATTATTAGGGCCCTATTAAGGATTACCTTTCCTTCAACCATGTATTTTCCAAAAACTGTAGCTTGCTATCAAGTCACTTTTCTTAGAACCATATACTCTTAAATCCTCAATAAAATAGTACTTCATTACAATCCTTCTTTATCTCCATATTTCATGTAACCAGTATATTGTTGATAAAACACTCAAATTAAATAATTCTATAATAAAAACATAAGAACACTAGTCTTTCTTCTTCATCTCAGGTAGTATCATAACATTATTATTATCCAATAACATCATTTTTGGTATACTCTTATGAATGGGATGTTGATACATGTATTGTCTCAACGCCTTGCAGATGAAGCATTTTACATTTGAAAACTATTTCTTAACCTTGCAATCATGTAATTGGTGTATGTTTTCTCCATACATATAACAACTCACATTCCCTTCAATCATTTTCCATGGTGATTCATTCCACATTTATCACATATTGAAAAATCCTTCTTTCCCTTGTTCCCATTAACCATCATTCTTCCTACCATCCTTTTCTTCTCTTGATTCCCTTCAAATCCATAAGATTCATAAAATTCTTTACTGATCATGTGATACTATTTAATCATATTATGATAATTCGTGGGAAACTATTTCCTTTCTAAATGTTAGCTTAATACCATGAATGATATGACCCTTCTTACTCTTTATATCATACGTATTACTAGAGTTCACATTCCTTCTACTGGGTGAAATTTCTATACAATGGCATACAATAGGTCGGTTTACGAATTGCAATGAAGAATTCCAAAAATTTAAAAATACCTAATATAAATTGAATAGTTTATGGTTATAATCCATAAAATTATTTTCTTTGTTGAGATATATTCTAGTAGATCCTTCATAATGATTTGTAAAGAAAATGAGAATTAACCTAAGCATTTCCCCTAGGAGTGTCGTAACCAACAGTGCAGTAAGGCATGTTGTCCTTTACCAGTTCTCGTTCGAGTCTAGCTCAAAGCGGTGTTTTTGGGTTTTACCCTGTGGTATATATGTGCCAGAGCTACCTCTACCTACTCGTATCCAGATAGGGACGTATTTGCTTGGATAACTCACAAAATCTCAACATTACCAAAATTCTAGGAATTCCTTCTATACTAATCCTCAAAGTCTATCTTAAGGTAATGTGCTATAATCATATTTAATCTAAATATAGTTTCCAAGGTTATTGAAAAACATCCTCTAATACCAACTGTAACACCCCGACCCCTGTTAACCAAAGTCGGTGCATTATTTCAATACATTGGCATGATTACAAGAAATCAAGTCCCAAAGGATCGATCAGTTTAGTAGTCTTGGAAAATATATTACATACATGAATGTTTTACAATGTTACTTACTTTAAAATGTTTCAAAGTGGTATGGCACACATTGATTAAAAAATGTATTTAAATGTCTTCCTTTCTAAATTTTGTGACCTTTAAATGTTATCATGGTAAATGGATATTTCTCTCAACGAGTTTTACAAATCATTTTCAACTATGTCGAAATCCTTTAATAGATTTTAAACTTGATTGAAGTTAATTTATTATGATACAAACATTCTATATTGTGTTGAAGGTTTTGTGATATGTTTGACTTTGTATGTGTTATTTTTATACCATTCATTGTTTATGGGTAAAGTATCGACATTTCATATGCTAGTTTTAGTACGAATTATTATGTTATGTTAAAACCTGTTCATATGGGGAATGCATTGGACTTAGTAAGTGATGGGTGGATCCCACAATAGCTCCTCGATGAATCAGCAGATCTCATGAGAAAAACTTGTGTCTTGGAACAAGTCCTTGACAAAATTTTATTTGTAGTCTTCGCAGAGGGCCTTGACTATGTGGTTATGATAGTCTGGCATTATGCATTCCATCATTATGAAAGTGCTTAGTGATATTTCATGTGATTATTTGTCTAGTAGAATATCCATGTGAATAAGTAAATGGAATTATTTCATTTTATTTTTTCCATATTATACTGAAGTTCATGTTTAAAAGGATTTTGTTTTAGTTCCCTTAAATTTTTATACTTATTTATGAAAGTTTCCTCTATATTTCTTACCCTTATTGAGCGTTTGAGCTCACCCATTTCTATGATTTATTTTTCCCAAGATTCCAAGAAGTGTATTGTGATTGATTTGCAGGGTTAAGCCAAGGGAATAATGGGGTTCATAAAGGATTATTTATGTTGTTCTGAATGTCTTAAAGTGTAATGTAACATTCCTATATGTAATCTATTTTCAAAGACTGCTAAACTGATTGGTCCTTCGGGACTTAATTCTTTGTAATCAAGAAAATGTATTAAAATAATGCACCGACTCAGGGTAACTGGGGTCAGGGCATTACACATACATTACCAAAATACCATGATGTTATTTTAAACATATCATTATTGTTTTCTAAATTTTTTTATCATCCTAATCCAAATAATAAGTAAACATTTCACTAATACCAACCATGGTGATCTAGGACAAATATACATAAATAAGACATTGATAACATTGTATAATCATTACAACTCAAAATTGTTTCACAACCCATGGACTTAAATGTGTTGTGTCTTCGAGAATGGTAACATAAAAAACACGTACTTCACATATTTTAAAAAATTTACTATAATATTAATCAACCGTAACACATTCCATGAGACAAAAACCTCTTCAAAACATGGGAAGAGGAAAACATAAGAAAATGTGATCTCAAAATCTTTGTAAGTGATAACAGAATAAAGGTAATAATGGTAAGATATTAAGTATATCGAAAATCATGTACAATGATAAATATCCTATTTAAATGTACATATATCAATAATTTTTAACCATTAGAATGAAAGTTATACAAAACATCTCCAGTGATAACACCTTTATCACGGAATGAGTAAATAAAACATAATGAATATAACATTATCCATGTAATGTAGGAAAGAAAATGGAACAATCAAAATCATAGGATTTATTATCTTTGTGAACCTCACTACTTTCCAACCTGTTCACTCAAAAAACATGCAACGAGATAAATCTCATCGCACTTACCCTTTTTGAACATAGCTACTTATTAAAACATTCAACTAAAATTTCTATCTCATGATATACAAGCCATTACCCAATTCATTTGATAAAGATATAGGTCCCATCTATCTTATAATATCTATATTTTTTTAAATTCGAACTTATAATCACATTATAAAATAGTTAATATAAACATAATGGTTTTAATGATATTTTTAAATCGTCACATAAAGAACCAATGGAAATAAAATAAGATTCAGGAAACATCCAAATAACAACTTTTATTAAATATCTTGATAGTAAAAACATGATCACAAAACATAATCAAATTATATAATAATAATATACTGTGAAACATAAAACATTGCCTCAATTAGAAGTAGATCATTTTTTAAAATAATGAAACCAATATCATGGAAATAGCTTTTTTAAAATATTTTGTGTCCATATTTTTAAAATCCATAGTTATGATCCTCTTTTGAAAAAATATCCTTGTTTTTAAAAAACATTAAAATAAAATTTTACATGTAAATGGAATTAATTTTGAAAATATTTATCCCCAGAAGTAAAATAAAATAGAACATTACTTGAAAGAGTATGTAATGGAAAAACTAATTTCAAATAAAAAATTGTATAACATAAATAATAGAGTTTCAATTACCAAGTCCCTTACCATAACCCTTGATTTTCACAAAAGTTCTTTAAGTTACTATATCAAAAATATAAACATCTAAATTACCTATTTAATAAAATTATTCACATAAATATATATTTTTACTTTTCATTAATAAAAATTTTCTTTATGAGTTATTTTTTTGTAATATCTTTTCAATATCACGTGTTAATAACTTAAACTGTTTTTTAGTTCTTTATAAATATGATATATTCACATGTTATTTCATAAAAAGTTCAAAGTTAATATATAATTAAAGATACAATAATATATAACTTATATTGATTTTTAAGTCTCTCAAATTATTCCATAATTCTTTTAGTTACACAGCATTCCAATGGAGTTGGTTTTTCCATATTTTAGTGATATTAGGAAAGGAAAAATATATATTAATATTAAGTGAGATACATAATAAAATATTTCTTGAACCATATAGAAATAATTATTTTCCTAATATTTTTTTGAAAAATATTATTTTTCATTTTCCCATAGTCATCCATAATCATATTTTAAAGCATCTTTCATATAGGTGGTTAAAACGACCCAAACATAGACACACTTTAACTCAATTGATAAGTATAGTTAAGGAGGTGTTTATTTCGACATAATATCTTTATAAAATAATAATAAAGAATTTTTTTATTATGTTGAACCGTATTTCGGAATTTTTGGATAAATAATTAAAAACTACAAGAAAAATGAATAAAATGATTCTTTGTGGAGGCGACATGTAATATTGACATTCTTTTTTTAAAGAGGATGGAAATGAAAAACTGATGTTTATCCCATTAATATAAGAACATATCAGTATTATAATGATATTTATTTCTTTACATTATTATGGTGATAGTATATTTCGAATAAGAAGATTGAGAAGAAAAACTTAAGGATATAATACTTACATCTGAGACTTGATTTTTCCATTGATGTCCCATATAATTTGAAGGGATTTGGATAATAATGAGTTTCCATGGTATTAAGATAGATAGATAGGGTCATAGGTGGGGGGTGAAATGGAATATATACAAAGTATAAGTTCATGTAAATGATTTTTAATGAAGGGTTGAATGTTTCCCATTTTTTAGGTGAAGGGAAGGATAGTTTTGGAAACACCCTTTACATTATTACTTATATCATTACAATATTTTTGGTAAAAGACTTCAATAATTAAAAGTATTGGTGTGTGGGTTTTGGTGAGGTTGAAACATCCTACTATACTCTAGAATTGTTGGTAAAAATTTACATCTCTTTTAATTTTAAGAGGATGTTTCTTTAGTTTGGGGTTATTATAGGATTTTCTAAAGAGAATGGGTTGTGTACAACTAAGATGACCATTATAATTGCATTAGTATGGAGATTATAGAATAAATATATCATTGGGAACAAGATGTGAAATGATTTATGGAATAACAATATTGCACTTCAAAAAAATTACACTATAAATTCATTAAATAGCATAATATCCTATTTTAGGCTATTAAATAATATATTAGGTGTAAATTTAAATTGAGTTAATTTTTTTTCAAATTATACGTGTTATATGATATTTATTATATATATGAGGTTTTCTTGAAACATATCCTTCATCCGAGTAGATTTTTTCATGTTTCGCACCTGATTCATTAATTATTCAACATATATGCCTCCCCATTGAACCCTAGGATTCCTTAAGGTGTGTTAGGGGTGATTTTACTTCTCCCAGATTACCACATTCAATGTTTTATCTATAACATGGTTACGCCACTTCACTTTGGTATAATGTGTTTTTGATTCTTCGTTGTTTTTTGGACATGAAAACAGTGTTGGAAGCATTTGAGGAATGAATTGTGATTGATTTTTCCGATAAATCCTTTATATTTTTTCCTCATTCTTTATCTTTCGAAGGCTGATCTTATTGTTTCCAAACTCTAGTTGAAGATGGAGACTATGTTTCATCTGTTATTAAGGTTTGTGTCTCTATACCAGGGTAATAATTCCTAAGCATCTTTAATTTTTTTAAATTCGATTAGGTTATTTAATGAATAATTCATTATTAGATATTATAAATTAATTACTAGAATAAATCCATGTTTTTAAAGGGGTTTTTATTAAAAATGTATTTTTTTCACACCAAGTGCTTAATGAAAATATTAAATGGTGGTTATGGTTTTAAAATGGGTATTCAAAACCAGAAGAAAAAATTATTTGATATCAAAATGATTTAGGAAATTCAGGAATGGTTTTTAAATGGATTTTGATAATCTTATAAAAATGGGTGACATATGCTGCATGAGGAAAATGAATTTTTTTTCTATTTTTTGGGTAATTCCATTATATGTTTTATGTAACTTTAGTGCGTATGATCCCACAAGAGATTATATTTTTTGGATCCACATTAGGAATAGATTGAGAATTTTCATCTATTTCTACCACATATTCAACTAGGTTATAGCCTAATGGTGTGCCTTTTCATTTATGATTGGTTTATTACATGATGGTTTATATCATGGTAATTTTCACATATGATTTATTATAGTGTATACATGGTCAGTTTTGATTTTGGGTTTTTAATATATTTCACGAACATGACATATTTTAGGATTTTATAAATATGGTATGATTCTATGAAAACCAAAAAAATGATTTAAAAAATAGTTTTTGTTTTATGATAGGGTTTTCTAAATTTATTTTTTTAAATTGTGAGTTAAGGAATTATTGATATTATAACATTCATAGATTGTTTGGGTAAATACTATTAGGATTTTGTCTCACACACCAATTTTACCTTTGGGCGGATTTAGAAGTTTTTCAGGACATAGGTAAAGGGTAGGGCATGAAGTAGTATGTATATTTCTCTTGTTGGTCCTCGCCTTAAGAGTAGGATGGTTTGGTGGTAAGGGATGGTCACATTAATACATTTATAGTCTTGTTTGGTGTCTTTGGGTTTATCTAGTTTTGATTGTTTTTTATGCCTCATGAATAATTTTCTCTTGCTTCCACTATGTACTTTATTGGTTTTCGTTTTCTAGTTTTTCATGAGATATGTTACTTCCTTTTTTTATTCTTCACCATGTGGTGGGCCACATTGGATAACTTCTTTAGTTGACTTAAGTTATTTCATTATGCATACACTCATTTTTGTGGTATCCTTGAGTGATTTAATAGTTTTCCCATTTACTTATTTTACCCAAGTATACTTTTACCATGATTACTTTTCATTTTATCCATGGTTGTTAATTAAAATGACCACAATTAAAATTGTTCTTATCACAAAATTTGGTAACTAAAATAATAAATATGAAAATTATTTTTTCAAAAAAAATTATTATGGTTAAGAAATGCTAGATTCAAAATAAATATAATTAATGCATAAAAATAGTTGTTAGGAAAATTATGTTTTTAAGAAAAAAAATTGGGGAGATAAAATTATTATTGTTAATGATTATTAAGATAAATATACATTTATTATAAAACAAAATAAATATATATAACTTTTAAACCAATTTATAACTGAATTTTTACAAAAAATATTACTTAATTAAAAACGTCCAAAAACATTTTCATTTCGTTATATTAATGTAACATTTTTCTTAGTTATAATATTTTTGGCATAGGTCTTTTATGTATAAAGAATATTTTGAAAATTCATAAAATTATTCCCTAATTTCATATATTATTTATTTAATGGTTTCAAAATATTCTTGTTCAATAATACATTGTCATAAAATCATTGAAATTATAATTTTCATAACTATCTTATTTTTAAAAGGAAAATTAAAAAATTGAAATTCAAAAAAAATTAATAATAAGATAATTTTTATTTAGATCAATTAAATAATGTGGTTTATTTTCTATAATTAAAATTATTGAATTCCTAAATGTATATTATAATAAAATATATATATATATTTAATTTCATTTATTAAAAATTTTATTTCTATACGTTAACTGATATTAAATATTGTTCTAGTAAATGTAATAATTTTCATTTTATTACCATAATAGGTTAATTAATAATTTTATTCAAATATTTTTCATCTTGTTAATGGTGGTTGTTTTGCGAAATACAAGTTAACAAACATTGAATTATTTTTTTTACAAGAACTAAAATCTTGGATTTTTACACTAAACACTCATCCACAGAGAAATAAAATGGGTCTTAACACAAATCTATGAGAGGAATTTTACAAAATGTTTGAGAAGAAAATATATATATATATATATATTTCTCTTGTCGATTTTCCTTACATTCCCTATGTTAGTAATTTTCTTACCCAATCTATTTATACCTTATGGATACCCTTAGATATTTTTTAATTAATTATTAATATTTGAAGGTTGAAATTTATTTAAGGGGATATAATTTAACACCAAAATATATTAATATATAATTACCATTAAATAAATAAACTTGATCGATAGTTTTCTCCCTATGAAACACAAAACTAAAATGAAACTACCATATAATTTAATACAAATAAACATATTAAGTATCACTCTTTAAACATAGACATTAAATTAGTGGAAATTAATATGATTAAAATTTTTATGAAATATTTCTTTAATGAAAATGAGGACTACTTTTAATGGAATAAATTCAATTAGTATAGAAAAACTAAATAAGAAAATAATTTTTTGCTTAAACTATATTATTTCCAAAATTGGGTTTTTACTTCATGAAACTAACTATATTATGATTAGATAATAATAAAATATATTGATAATATGATTAATATATTACCAATTTATGAATATTTAATTGATGGAAAATATGAATATTGAAAAATTAACATTATAAAATGTTATTTCCCAATATACATTGTTTTCAACAATATTTCAGTATTTTATTAAATTATTGAATTATAATATTTTATAAATTTAATTTCAAAAAAATAAAATCAGATCAAGAATTATAATATATGATTAATATTGATTTTTTGTATGTTTCTAAAGTGAATGATTTTTAGGTGAATAATGAAAAATAGAGTTTTTACAAATAACATGACTTTTATAACATTATAAATATATAAGTATGAGTTATACATTGATTAATAATTTTAATAAGACAAAATATTTATTTATTAATATATTTTATGGTATTAAAAATATTTTTTTTTAATTTAAAAACCCATATTTTATATTTTTGAACATAAAGTATAGTATCTAAAAAATAAGATTATTAATGCATTATAATTTTTTATTTTAAAATTAATTTTTATCTCTTTTATAATCTAAATAAAATAAAATTGATTTCAAATTTAGAATTAGTGGTTCTAAATTATATAATATGGACCAATTTATTTTTATGTATGAAGATTAAGATACCTTAGGTAAAACCTAGTTAACATGGTAAAATATAAAAGTGTAAAAGTAATAATTCAATGGGTAAAAGGATTGAAACATGATGGAAACATTATATAATTATGTGGATGATTTTTTCATCTACCTTATATAATCCCCACTCCATTTTTTTCAATTGTGTATCCACTTGATTGGTTTAACATTTTCCATAATTATATTTAGTTGAAATATTTTCAAAAATTCATTTCTCAAAACTTATAAATGGGGCCTCACACCACCGCTTATAAGAACCCATAAAAATTAGGATTCATTATACAAAATTACCTTTTTTACCTCCCATTGAATAATATTTTACTCTATTTATATTATATTCTTGGATATTTTCTTATTCCATCAATTTTCAAGGGATCTTCCATTGAAACCTCAAAGTTCTCAACATGAGTAATCATTTTTACTTAACTTATTAATTTTCTATTTTTATTTTTCAATTATAATTTTAATATAAATAAATAACTAAATATGTATTAGATATATAATATATTTTATTTTTTCAATGGTAATAACCATAAATGTCCTTTTACCTTTTTGATTAAGAGAAATGAAACTGAAATTCATATATTATGTGGACTACTGCATACCTAACACAATGTGTTTCATATTCCTTCCCATACATACATGGATTGTATAAAATGAGAAATTTATTAAAAAGTTATGATATCTAAATATTTTTTTATTATTCTAGGACATTAAACTATATTACTACTCTCTCCCATTATATCAAAAAATAACCATAAACAATGCATCTTTATGAACTATCGCCTCTATAGAATTATTGATTTTCATATTTTCTTTTATCACAATCTAAGATGGACGGTCAAGAATATTGTATTAAAGGATAAATATTATTTTTATGATATAATTATGATAATATTATGAAAATTTTTATAACCTATTAATTATATTATCAATAAATGATTATCATTAATTAAATCCTTGAAAAAGGGAAAACATTGACGAAAATGGTCTCTTCTTTCTATATAATGATTTTATATATTATATTTAATTTATAATTATATTTAATCCTGATATATCTTAGTAATAATAACCAAATAATATTATCATGATTTTGGTATAATGATATTACAATTAAACCACCTCACAATCATCCATTAATCATGGTAGGTACATCTTAGGGTAAGTTTAAGTACCTAAATGAGCAGTGCTGTTAATTTATATCATGAATGACTATAAGAACTTATTTAATGGTATAATATGATATATATAAGTAAATAATGTTTTTATTTTTTATGGTACGTTTATAATAATATTTTACTCATTAAATAAAAAATAATCTTTCATTCATTAAGAAACAGTGAAATATGTCCACCACATATTTCATCTACTAGGATAATAACCAAAATGACCATGAAATTAGATTATAGATTTATAAAATATATTTAACCATATATTATAGTACCTTAATTTTCTCATAGTTATTTATATTGGAAAAATAAAGGATTAAAAAACTTATTTTATGAAACTAGTTCAAAGTGATAATGATTACTAACACCTAGTGCTGAAATAGGTAAAAGCTCACCAATATTTATATAGAATGAAAGTAAATGAATATTATAAATTTATATATTTAAGAAAAAATATATTAGGTACTTTTTTAATGATATTATTTTAATTATTCCAAAAACTTTCTATATGTATAGATTAAATCGTGACTGAGGTAAGGGTTTTAATCTCAAATTCCTCTCTTTGAGGCACATTTGGTATTATGCACTAAATTTAATTTACATGATATTCATACTGAATATTAAATATTTGATATCATTAATAATATTTTAAGGGGGGTTTTTAAGTTAAATTTCAAGCCCACTTTTTTAAGGTAGTTTTGATTTAAGTATTTCTGAAACGTCAAGTGTTCTTCATCTCAAACTTTAATTATTTGTGGCATGATTATCTTATGAAACTTGTCTTTATTTTAATATTTTATTCCCTTCCCATGAATGTATATTTTTCAATAAAAAATTTATTCATGTTATTTATAAATAAAAATTAGTTTTTTTCATAAAATTTCTTTTCACTCTATTGTTACCCCAATTATAAGGCTTTTTGGTAACTCAATTTTCATTCATTGAGTTATGATCATATTTTTTTCTGTAAAATTTGGGTATATTATACCAATTGATTATATTTTAAAATATTAAATTTTTTTATATTAATGTAAATATATTCCAAATAAGTCAACTTTTTATTATTTCTTATAACAAGTATTATGTTTGTCCAAATGAATATTGAAAACTCCAGTCTCCTTTCCTTGAGTTTTATTATTTCATCATAAACTTCATTCTTTTATTATTGGGTTATTCTACCCTATTTTCTTATTCAATGGTAATTTATGAACCCCTTTAATATAAAGAAGTTTTTATTCAGATTATTGTTTAGTTACCCCTTTTATAATGTTAGTTTTTAACATATGTATTTTCAAAAATTATAATAATGGTTTTTTCCTTTAATTTTCATATTTTTATCCATCCTCTTTGATTTTATCCAGGATAAAAATTATTCCTTTTAAAGGAACTATTATTGGAATTTAATTTTGAAATTATATGATTTAAAAATATTTCATCTCAACTTTTAAAAAATCACCTTTCAAAAATAAGTGTGAATTTTTATTTTACATAAATGTTAAGAATGTTTTCTAAACAATATTTTATGTTTTTACTTGCTTTACCATTAAATATTTAAAAAGGTTTTACCATAATGGGATTATGTTATAGGATTTATCCTCTAATATAATTATATTATATCCTTTTTGGTATTGAAATTATGGTATCAAATTATTATATTATTGATCCCTTTTTTGTGATATTGATAGAATAATTTTTTTTGCAAGGGTGTTTTCATTTTTTTCAACACACTCATATGTTTCCTTTATGGCACAGGGATTATATTATTTATCATATATACAACTTATTTACCTTTATGTATTATCATCATTTAATTTTTTTTATTGTCTTAACTATATACCCATTTCTATATATGGTTTTAGAATCACATTTTACATAATTCATATTGGATGATTTTTACCCTGAAAAAATAATATTTGATTAACATTGGAAAAAGTATTCAAATTCATTCGGTTATTATTCTAATATGTATGATTGTTGAAAGGTCACTTATTTATTATATAACCATCCACCTTCTTCCTCTATATGGGTTATGATAATGTTATCCCTTTTATTGACCTAAGGATAAGTATTCGCATACATTATTGTTATTAACTTCTAAAGAAGATTTATTATGTTTTTAAAATTCTATATTTTTTAGTATGTGGATATCCATGTTTTTATTCAACCAAAGGTTCTTTAGAGAGTGGTAGGAAAGGTATTGTTGAATCGTATAGTGAATTCATTTTACATATTCACATGATATATAGGGCCCAAAACTATATATCCCATAGATTCATTGAAAGGTCTCATGAGACAAAATAGGTTAGGTTTTAGTGTATTCCTCTTCACATAATAGGATTGTTTCATGGAACAAGGCCTTGAAATAATGTTTTGAATTTTAAATGTTAGGTATAACATTAATATGAGATCATTATTATTAATATTCATGTTTTCAATTATTATCATGGATATAGAATTCTATTATTTTTAATTGATTCTGGATTGATTTTGAGTATTTACTAATTCTATAATATTTATTATATTTTTTCCCTTACAAAGCTTTTGAAATCAACAATTCTTATTTTTTTCATTTACCTAGGCTATGAAGAAAACTATCACACGTGATATGTCAAACAATATAGCTTGTATATAGAGCTTATGGTAGATGTTAAAGACACCTTATTAATTAAGTAGTTTCTTATGTACTGGGAAAATATCGATTAGTTGATAAAGACATGGTTTTTTCAAGTTTAAATTTTCTCCAAATTATCTAATAATATAAATAAAAAAGTTCTTGTGAATGAAAAAAAATATTTTCTTTATGTCATCTAATTAGGGGATAATTATGTATGGGAATTTATAATTGGTATCAAAGATGGTATATAAAGTAAGTGTTTATGGAATCAAATTTGGGAGTATGAGAGTGGAGTGTCACAATAAATTCATTCTTAGAACATCAATAAAATCTAATATCTATATATTTTTTTAATATATGAGTTAGGGGTTGAGAAATATGGGAATAATATTTCAGAAACCATATAAAAAAATTAGTACGTCCCAAGAATATTAAAATATCTCACGTTGAATAATTTTTCAAAATTCATTTTATCAAATTTATTTTTATATGATTTACCTTTATCCTATCTTTGGATATAATACAAACATTCCAAATTTCATCCTTTAACATGAAATGGAAAATCCCCCAAATCATAATTATGCATATTTCTTCACAAATCTCTAACACGAATTAATTGTTTTTGAGACACACCTAAAAGGATCATCCATACATTGAAAACAACCTTTTAATGCCTCAAAAAACATATCCACCATCTCATGAATAATTTGTGACAAGAAATAAAAAAACATTTTTTATAGTATAACATATACTGAATGACATGCACTGGTAGTTGAACTTTCAATATGGGAATGTGAAGGTTGTTTTACTTCATCTTACATTTCTAATGGAATTTAATTACAACAAGTATATCATTATATAAAATAGTATTTATAAATAATTCCCATCCTTTAAAGTATTTATTGGATAAATAGGAGGGTAAAGTGATCCTTCCTCATTATATCATTGATATTACATTAATCGACACAAACTCTCCATTATATCACTATTTGGGGGTATATTATGTCATTATTATTTTTTTACATTATCTTTAATCCATTGGTGTTGGGTAACCCATTATCTATTATATATTTTTTATATTATATTAACATCCAAGAGTTTCATAGCCCCTCTTTCACAACATCTTTCAATGGATGTGTTAACTTCCTTTACAACTACCTCATCACCTAGATTCCTTCTTTAAGTCTTTACTAATGAGTATGATGGGAATGAAATATTATTTTAATTTTAGTTATACTTCAAAAAATATCCTTATTTAATTTTCTTAAGACCTCCACCAACTATTTCTCTGGTTAGTTTGAAAACTTTTCACTCACTATCAATGATAATTTTTCTTCTTCTCTCACGAATCTGTACCTATTATAGCTTGAGAGTTTCATCAACTATAAATTTGGTGGTTTAATAATTGAGTGAACCAATTATAAAATGAAATCTATTAATAATTTTTAAAATTTTATTAATTCTTATTCATAGTTGAACTCCTCATTGTTTTTCTTTTTGTTCTTTGTATATCTTTCTTAATTAATTCTGCACTTTCTTCTATTTAAATACACGCATCTATATAATTCCAATTATTTCTTTAATAATAACAGTGTCATATTATTCCTAATGTTTATATAAATAATTAACCACCTTCATCAAATTAAAACTTACTCTTATAAAACCCAAAAATATTAGTCATGTTTGATTTATATCGATGAGTTCTTTCTATATTAAAATAAATAGTCCACCACGGATGACCAATACCTCTCCTTATTCTTCCACTATAAGAATGAGAAATCTATTGGGATAGATGAATTTCTCTACATCCACCGAGACATTATCAAAAATAATTATAGAGTATATGAAATATAATTCCACTGGTTGAATAGAAAATATTGGGAGAATTGGGTAACTTATCTCAATCCTCGTCAATATATTTATCGGCATAAGGTTGAAAATATTCCCTTAATCACTAATTAAATTCCTTAAATAAATTTAACCAATAATTCATGGATTAATAATTATGCTTTGATCAAAAATTTAGAATGTGAAATTATTTTGAAAGAAATTTAATAATTCTACACTGATATAGGTCACTCCCAAGTCCCATACTTTTTTAAATGTAGTTCTTTGAAAAATATATAATATTACATAATTTTTTAAATTCATTGGTTGAATGGAATGGTTATGTGTAGTTTCTTGAACATATATATGAAATATTTTTATTATTATTCTAAATTTTCTTGGAATATA
This sequence comes from Viscum album, assembly GCA_963277665.1. Classification (NCBI taxonomy): domain Eukaryota; kingdom Viridiplantae; phylum Streptophyta; class Magnoliopsida; order Santalales; family Viscaceae; genus Viscum; species Viscum album. The sequence continues at coordinate 1,922,383,729 of OY728159.1, forward strand.
CTATCTAGAAATGTAAGGGGTGATCATAAGTTTTCACATTAGTTGAATTTGATGTGTTATTTCCTCTCCTTATCTATTTTATTTCAGCTTATAAATTTTCTTATTTAGTGGAGAGGAACCATTTATTAATATTCCTTCTCCTTATAAACATTCTTATACTTCTCATATCCCATATACTTATGGGTTTCCATATCATTCATCTACCTACCACCCTTTACATCACATCATTTGACTATTATCCTTGAAAATTTGTGTTACCCAATAGAGGATATAGTGGTCTCTCATATACCATTTGATAAATCCATCTCATTTTATTCTTGATGTTCTAAAGTGATAATTGGTTGTTTTATAAGTACATTTCATTATTTGAAGGGTTGATATATATTAGGTATGGTTATCAAATATTTTCCTTATTTAATTTTTAAAAAATTCCTTGAAAAAAGGTTAAGATCCTAGAACTTACCTTTCAAATTTGGGTTTCATGGGATATTTAAAAGATTATTTTTTGGGGCTCTTAATTATTACCCGTTTATTCATGGTGATTATTTTCCTTGGGAAAACTTTAGAGGAGCATGGATATAACTCACATTTTTTCCACCACTTTGTTTCCTTACTAGGTTTTGGGGTGCCAACCAAATTTATAATTCAAATTTATTTTGAAGGTAATGTTATATGTAGTTGTATCCCGCAAATATCACTTTCTTATTAGATTCTCCATGGTCTCAGATTTATAGTTTTTAATTAGGTGTATACCACAATAAATATATCATTAAATGGTTTTTTCTAACCCAGGTTGTTCCCCTTGATTGGGAAAATATAGTAGATCCTCTGTTTGTTTAGTCATTATATCTATTTAGGAACCAATATTAGTGGTATCCTACACTTGATTAAAATATCATATACATGAGAATATTTCACCTAAAAATAGAGATATATTATTCTATAAATCATATAAAATTTATTATTCCTCTCACATTTTCACCCTTTTGTGTCCTCCCACTACTGAATCAACCACTACTTATTAATTTGGTTGCAAACATAGTATAAAGTTTGAAACTAAATATAAAGTAACACTCCAGGGTGTGATAATTTACATAATATATCCTTGAATTGATCCCAAAGATCATAAATTTATTACCCATTTTTTATAATTTTTTTAATAACACTCCTTGGAATCGTCATTTTAACGAGTGGGAAGTAATTTTCTTGATATATTTTTGCTTGATCATCCCATTTAGTGATCAAAAAAGATTATAGGGGCATTATAAATTTATTAGTAAGATCCAAAAGTTAAATGGGAATAGATATCAATCCTATATCATCATCATATACCCCTTTATTTTTTAAAGTACCATAAGTCTCCATAAAACTAGATAGGTGTATTTGAGAGTATTTACTATGTAACCGAACAAATTAGCCTATATTTAGGATAATACATAAAAAATATGCTTCAAATAAAAATAATTGGATTGAATTGGAGTCTTAGAAATTGAAGTGTATACTTCATAGACCAATGCTAATCTATATTCTATCAAGTTCACATCTCATGGTGTTTGGTACTCCCCATCAATGATGTTCCCAAACTCATCATTCATTTTATGGGGTACCGAGTCTACTATCATATATTATCATTGATTAAAATGGTATCAACTGATCATGATATTTAAATATAATGATTTTTTTTAATCCATAATTTCTTATTAAGTGTTCTATGTATGGATCATACACATCGAACATGTATAGATAAAATCATAGATATCCACACATGGAAAAGGGAAATAAAAAGATAAAAAAAGAAAAATAATAAAAATATTTTTACTAATAAACTAATAATATAATTTTAAACTAGTTTTTTGGATATCAACATTGATAATGATTTTAAAAACTTATAATGTCCCTATTAATCATCACTTCTCAGGGGAAGTGAGTGAAAGTTTATAATTTTTTTCATATAATTTTGCTAATAAAAGTACTAAAATATAGTATAGAAATATAGATTAAAATATTGATACCTTAGGAATTAGTATATAAATTCTATACTAGTGATTTATTCTCTATTTTTGTTTCTAAATTTTCAAAGTAAAAAAAATAAATGAAAACAGAATAAAAGGAAATTAATAATAAATCACTTTGATAACTAAATATTTATATTAAAAAAAGCTAGTGGATTAATTTTATAGAATGGGGTTTCCTTTAAAATTTTGATTTCATCAAGTAGTGGAGTAGAATGAGAAATTAGTTTTTTGATTATAAAAGGGTAGTAAATTTTCATTTTTTTAAGTTCAATTACAAATAATTTACTTCTTTAAGTCCCTTATTCCTAATGAAACAGACATAAACATGAGTGTACTGAGAATTAATCTCCAAAGAAAAAGAAAAATTAAATACTATTCTTATATCCCTATATGTACCTTCCATTTAATTGATCTCCCACTATTCATTAATTCTATTGAATAATGAATATAGGATGTGTTATGAAAAAGGATCAATATGATACTAAATCAGAACATTCAATCCACAAGAAAAATTCACCAATTACAATGTAGAATCGTCTTCATACTCTTAACCCTGTATTTTTTAAGAGACTAATCAATCATGATATAACCAAAATCCATCCTTAATAAATAATTCAACTTAGTATATGTAAAATAAATTAATGTTGTAGATAAAATGAAATAAATCATAAAATGAATGATTAATAAATAAACTAACATCAACAAAATTTATTTAACAAATTAAAAATAATAATATTTTGATTCTTTCTCTCTCATGAAGGGTTAAAATCATAAAAATTGATACTGTCTTATAATAATTAAAAAATATAAAATATTTTATGATTTTTTTGTGATATCTAAAACTCAAATATTTATTTCTTATATTTTATCCCCAAGGGGATTTGATGATTCCATAAAGGGGTGTAGTGTATTGTTAAAATCATCTTCTCAAATTTTGAATCCCCATATATCATGGAATAATATAAACATTTTCATTCTTTTTTTAATCTATTTTAACATCATCAAACAACATACCACATAAAGGGGGTCTTGAATATGGGTTTTAATCTTGGTTATTCACTAGTTAACTCATCATTTTCATGTTTTTAGTGTAATGGATAGAATCATAGTGTAGAATATTCTCAGGTCATTCGAGATATTAATACATAGGGATGTTATGACATTATGATTGATGGCCATGGTGTAATATAACCTTCATAATATCACAAGTTATTCATATATATATCATTATAGTGTGGTGTTTCAGGTTTCACTACAAGTTCTTCTCCTTCCAAAATTTCAATAACTCCGCAAATCTAATTACATCATGACTGTGATCGTGAAAATATTCTTCAAAGCATTTCTATTTTATCCATATTCTCCATTATATACAAAAATATTCTAAAAAAACAAATATTATAAAATATTTAAACAAAAATAAATTAAATGTATTGAAAAAAATTTATGCAAAATTTTTTGTTATCTCATATCAAAATATTCTTCATTAATAGATTTCACACTTTATAAAAATACGCATTTGTTATTAATGATTCTAAACCTATGTGTTGAATATTTCTATTCAGGTTCCTTGACCATTCTTATCATAAATGTTTTATTTTATTATTTTTTAAGATAAATATTAATCTCTGTTAAACCACTCGTATTTTTCATTTATATTATTCACAATGAAATTTTATATCTCTTGAATTGATGTGGGTTTTTAAAAATATTTAAAAATAAATATGAATCAATTCTCACCACTTCTACACCAATTTATTTATTTTTAATTCAAATTTATTTTATTTTAACTTTATTTCATTTAAAGGTTCAATTAGTAAAACATTTATTAATAAAATTGTATTATTAAATTATATTTTCACCTTTCTAAAATAATTTTTAAAGTGGCTTATCTCTTTTTTTAAGACAATTTTACCCAAAATTTATGAAATAAAATTCATGATTTATCTTCTATTTTCATTTATTCTTTTAAATGATTCATTATCTATGAATAATTCGTATCATTTTTTTCACACTATAAATACTCTTATTATATGATACTTTTGTTTGATTTCGTTTTGGTAATCATCTAATAAAATTCTTAATTACATCGTAGATTATACATTATCTAAATGTTAGGTAATCTATTTTATTTTTATGGGTTTTAAAGAAATCATATATGATTATTTTCATGTGTAACATATATGAATAGTTAAGAATTATGTGAAATTTGGTAATGGAATTATATATACCATAAATTCAATGGGTAAATCTTTATATCCCAAGTGATTATTATAGGACTCGTGTGGTTAGCTTATGTAAACTATGTTATTGGATACTTGTTGTTATCCCAATACATTATGTTATGAAAAAAGGGTATTTATCCTAGTTCAATTAGAATAATTGATAAAATTAAAATTAATTTTTTACTTTATATATAATAATTATAATATAAAATTGGGTTCAAACCCACAAGGAAGGTGTTTTAATGGTCCGAAAAATAAACAAAATCAAAACAATAAAAACAAAAACTAAGATTGGGGGAATTAAAAAAGTGATTATGATGAATTTTAGTCATGAAATATATAAAATATATTGAACATACTAATAAAATTGGTGAAATTAAAATAATGGGTCTATGTTAGAAATAAGTTCTAAAGGAATGAGAAATTTTGAATGTTTTTTGTTAAATTGGTTTTCCATTATGCTTATCAATAAGAAGATTGGTATTCCAACATTCAAAATGTTTCACTGGAATCTCATGTCCAAGATGATGAAGTATAATTGGATAAATTCTGTAGTATATAAACCACTAAATTCATAAATCTAGTGAAATTTTAAGTTGGATTTGTCAAAATAATTTTTTTTAATCTGGAAAACCAACAACCTAGTAAAAAGAGTGATTAAATAATGATGTAAAGTGATTAAATTTAAAATAATTCTTATTTATCCTAATATTTTTTTCATGAAACCATGTTTATTTCAACAAAATACAAGAAATTGAAATTAGAAAACGTAAAATAATGAATAAGGGATAGAGGTGTCTTCTCAACCGAGGAGAACTAACTTCCCTACTCAAAGTGCTACCGAGTCTCATAGTTTATTTTTGTACATTAGTCTAGTTGCCTCCTATAAAATTGATTTATGAATTAAGGATACCAGTAAACTAAAAGGTGACATACCTGAATTAATTTTTGATCCAAATCCCCTTTTTTCTACTCAGAGTTTGTACCCTATGTTGAATTGAAACTCTCTACAAGGTTTTGTTCATTGTTTATCATATTTCACATATGAATCTTGTTAAACTACTCCAAAAATATTGACAATAACATGTGAATTATTAATTATTTATTTAAAATTCCTTATCAATATTCGATTAATTCCTCATATTTTTTATACAGAAAGCTTAGGTTCTCTTGAATTTTATTTTGAGAAGAAAAGTTAAGGGCTGATGTGGAATATTAATCTAATGTGGAACTTATGCTTGAAATTTTTCAATGTGTATGAATAATGTTGACACAACATATGAGGATTATGAGAGATATAAATAATTCTTAAATAGGGGTACATGATGCTTATAGATACAAGAGGTCCATGTAGACGATTCTTACGTAGTGAATCACTCCTGCATATGATTTTTACACAAATAATCTATCTGCATAAATGATGATTATGAAGACATGAAATTATTCTTATATGGATGTCCTTATATGCATGATACTTTCATTGATAGCAAGATGATGCTTATATAGAAGAAATTTTCCAAATTTCACATTACTTTTTCCATATGATGCTCATGAAAATCAACCTATAGGGAAAAATTTAACACTCAATGAGATTTATCAATTCAGTTTGAAAAATATACCATCCAAAAATAATAATTAATAGGAGTTCCATCCTTCAAAATTAGGAATAAAAATATGTTCCAATAATTTATTTTATGATAAAAATGTGGAAATATGATGTATTCAATTCAAAATCCAAAATTGTTAAATAAAAAACCACACAAAATAATATCTCAATGAAATTAACACCCAAATCAACAATGTTTTTAATTGTAAAATTTTAAAAAATTAACGTAATTATTATTTATTATATTAAGAACAAAAAACTCATTTACATTCAATTATTGAAATAACTATAGATTACATTGTAAATTATAAGGATTTAAAATATTATCAGTGGTAGAGTATTTTTAAATTAAAAACTCACTTAATTCCCAGAAAAGGATATGGAATAGATGCATCAAATCCAAGATAAATCTAATTCCCCCATTCTTAAATCATTTATTTTCGTTGTGAAATAAATTTATTGAATTTAGTGGAAGTTAATTCTGTATAATAGTGAAATATTTCCCTTTTCTAATAACTAATTATTCAAAATGTGTTTTCCCACTTGGAATCTTTCATGTAATTATATATGAATTCCAAACTCAAAATGAAATGGTTTGAGCAAAATTTAGTCTCCATATTTAAAAAAAAGTGGTTTCATTTTAATATATAAAAAAATGAGATATATTTCTTATTTAATTCATATATTCTTAAAAACATATATTTTTCTCGATTTTGAAGATACTAGAATATTTTATCAAACTAAATAATTAAACATAACTAAATGGATAAGTGAGTTTAATAATTATAAGGAAGCACAAAAAATTCATTCAAAACTTTTAGCTTAAATAATAAAAAGTTTAAATAGGATTCATATATGATTTCATTGTAAAGACTCGGAAATTTTGAGGAAATTGTTTTCCTAAATACTTTGTAATTTTACGAGTTTGTGGCTTTTGACGGCACTTGATTCTGAGGCCCGGTGTGCTCGGAAATTTTTTTTGAAGTTTGGTTGGGGTACATTCAGTAAACGTACGTGCATTCTTTTCTATCTTTTGAACCGATGCTCGGAATTGAAATCGAAGGACACCGATGAACTTGCAGCACCAGTAATTGCTTAAGGGGACCTTTATCATAGTTGCGTTTTATGCGGGTTGAGAGTTTATTTTTTTATGGAAATTGAAAAAAGGTTATATAAAATTGTTAGAACAATTTTTTATCTATGGAAGCTATTTCCTCCCATGGGAAGTTATTGTTGGGGCCCACATCCACCCAAATTCCCATGTGCGGATATTTGAGTGGTGGGGCCCACATGAGCCCAAACCTTTTTATCTCCCATAACACTCTTCAAACCCCCCTTTAACCCCTTAAATATTTGAGCTTCCACTTTATGTGACAACTCCCCATTAATATTTTATTTCATTGAGTTTGTTAACTCCCCCTCCATAAATGGGACCGCTCACCTCCCTCCCTCCCTAATCAATTATGCCAACACATTTCAATCAATTAATTTAAAGAGTTTAAATTAATTTGATTTGCACAGCACTTCTTAAAAATTGGAGAGCCATTTTATTATTTTGGTGGGAAATATTGGTGGGAGAGCTCTAGAGAGAATTTAGAAGGAAGTTTTATTCTCCAATGAAGAACACCATCCTTCCACAAAGAACGATGCCTCTTCGACGAAGAACGCTTCTGATGAAGAACGTGAAGTCACTGATGACGTGCCTTCTCTTCTTCTTCCTACACGTCAGGGGAGGAGACGCCCCCACGGGGAACATCATCTTCGAAGACGGGTCATTATACGACGTTAATGGAATCGACACCGTTCTACCATGAAGTCCAACCACCACGACCTTGGTCTTCCACAGATTGATGACGTGCGACATCATTGCGTGGTAGGGTGTTAAGAACAACTTTTTTTTGAATAAATATTGTACCTCGTTCTTGATTAATTTTTAATCCTCGTACCTCATCTTTTAATTGTGGTACATGGTTTGATTAATGTTATCATCTAATGTGGAGGGTGCATGCTGAACAAACACGGTCGGACCTCCCTCCAATGGTTCTTGAATGATTGGCAATTGCAGTGGTGCAACGGCACCACCAGTACAGAGTACCACAGAAGAAACTGGCAGTGCATTTGTCACCGGGTCGCCAGACTTGTGTGAAGAATGGGGTCACGGAAACCACGGGCCGCGACAATGCTGAAGGGGCACGGTGTCGTCGCACTGCACCAGAGGATGAGGAGGGTCGCGGCGGTCGAAGATAGTAAGGCACCATCGCACAGCACCGGAAGGGAAGCTGTGGCTGTGCCGCGGTGGTTATAAAGCAGGGCGGGCGGCTGAGCCAGCCGCCGACGAGGGGGCTCTAGGGAGGAACCCGTCGGGTTCCATGGAGAAGGAACCGGCACTTTCCGGTTCCTTTACGGGAGACAATGGGGTGAAAACCACCCCCTTGATTGATTATGGTGGGCCCCGTAGGGCACCGTCAGCGCCTTGTCAGCATGACCAGGCGGGCATCACCGCCCCATCCATGCGGCTGGGCCACCGCGTCATGAAGAACGGGTTTCCGCACAGGCTGAGCTGGGTCGTGCCCCTCCGAGACGAACCCAATCCCCGGTCGGGTCCCCCTAGTTCGGGCTGACCCAGGGTGGGTTGGGCCGGGTCGGACCGGGCCCGGAACCCCCTTTTTTGGGCCGTTTTCGGTTAAACGGCCATAACATGAGATACAGACTTCTAATAAATGCACCATCAGTTTCACTGGATTCCTCCGATAAAGACGATTGTTTCAGTATAATACACTTAAGTTTTCGAGGAAGTTTTTTTATGTCCGGGTTGGTTCGAACCCGAAACCAACTGGGCCCTTGAAGCGGAAACATTTATAACTTAAGGACCGGACATCTGATTGATGTGTAGTCAACTATGTTGGATTCTTCTTGATGATACGCTACTATTGGAATACTCTAATTGAGGTTTGGACGCAATTGGAGTGTGGTTGGGTTGGTTTTAGCTTAAAAACCAACCGGTCCCCAGGAATGGAAAAGCCAATAACTTTCAGACCGGGCATCCGTTTGTCGAACCGTCAGCGGTGTTGGTAATCTCATTGGGAAACGGTTCCTTTAAGTATACCCCATGGGTGTTCGAGGTACAGTTGAGATATGGTTGGGTTGGTTCGTACAGGAAGCCAACCGGGCCCCTAGAACAGAAATGCTAATAACTCAAAGACTGGGTGTCTGATTGACGCGTCGTCTGTTGTGTTGAGACGCCTATGACGAGGCGGTACTTTGAGATACTTCTACATGAGATTACGTGACACTTGGAAGTATAAACCAGTAGCTCGTGGAGAGGACCCTTCTGGGGACGAGCGTACGGAGTACGGAGGACTTGTAGCATGCTGAGACCTGATGACTGCTTGTCCGATTCGATTTGGAGTGACATGACTATCCCGGTGGGGAGCACTACTGTGTTGGGGTGGCAGACCCATTGCGGAGGAGCGCTAATGTGTTGGGGCTGAATACCCACAGTACTCGACAGAAGGAGTACCTCTGTAGGCTATGAGGGGGTGTGCATGGTCATAGCGGCAGACCCATGGCGGGGAATCGCTACTTTGTTGGGGGATAGACCCTCTGTACTCGACAGAGGATGAGTACCTGAACAGTCTATGGTTAGTGAGTAGCACCTTGGAGTTGTGACAGGACTACTGTGCTCGACATAAGAGGAGTTCTCCAGCAGCCGTGTTTTCGACATCATTCATAAAATCTTATTTTGAGATGTGTCAATGACCTTTGTGTTTTCCTCATGATTGAGATGGGTTACATGATAACTTAGGTATATGTATGGGCATATACCTATGTAAAGGTTATCTATTGAGATCTTTATTTTTGGTTTATCCTTTTTGGATTTAGTGAGACCTTGAGGGTCTCGGGGTCCCTATAGAGTATCGTTATACTCACCCCTGCATGAGAAATTCCCGCACCTCGTTGTGTTGGATGCATATGATGAACAGCGCTGAACGAGGAAGAGTGTACGAGGACTAGACGGTACTCGGAGGTGTACACTCAGCGTGATAGCACATGGAGCGGACCGATAGACGTGGAGTGCTGAGGAGGACATCTATACCAACCCTTCAGGTAGGGACCTAGAGGACGATCTAGGAGCTACTTCCATCTTCCAGTTGTTTGTCTTTTCGGTTGTGTTTTATTTCAGTTGTAGCTGTACCTTTCTGTTGGGATTTTATTCCAGCCCCTTGTACTTTCAGCAGTTTTTATACTACTTTACTTAGTGTTGTTTCCGCTTGTACTCTGGTTGTGTGTGTGTTTTCATTTTATAAAGGCAAGGCCTTCCTAGTTTATAAGGAGTGACGTCGTTGGTGCTAGTCGCCAGCCCCTGGCCTATGGAAGGAGGGCTTGGGGTAAGTCATGGCAAGGGCCCCGAGGACGGGTCAAGAAAAATTGCTATCAGAGGAGTCGGTTCTACTGCATAACTTAGGACTCTGGTATTTTCTTTCTCTGATGAAATACTGTTAAGGGTACAAAGTGTGGTTTTCAGTTCAGGGAGTCCACTGTTGCTGCGGGTGGCTGACGTATCCATACACCAGGACCCTGACTTCTGATTTCCGACTTAGTGCACGAAAACACTGATTATGTGTGTGTTTTCAAACATTTATTTTTCAGCTCAAACCAGGTCAGCTCACTAGGTATTGTCTTTTGACCGTGTCACATCTGTTTCTTTCAGGATTTCTTCACCCAGTCAGTCATTGTGGGTACCAAGTGGAGAACGCGATGATAGCCCACCGAGCAGCGAGGACTCAGTACAGGGCCCCCCCTCAAGTGGAGACCCCAGCAAAGAGTGCATGCAACTTGAGCGCGTTGCACGAGTTCCAGCGACAGGGGCCTCTGAGGTTTCGAGGTGAGTCAGATTTTTAGACGGATGGATACTAGCTGGAGTTTGTTGCATGAGCTTTCCACAGAGCGGGTAAACCCACTGAATTGATGGTGTACCAAGATGTTAGTCTCTTCTTGGGAGCAACTGAGAGGTGGTGGACCCAAATGCTCTAGTTTTGCGACGAGACGACCTTCACCAGGGGAAACATTGAGAGTTTTTTCAGGGTGGATTTTATCCCAGCGACTCTACACTCTGAGCATGTTTAGGAGCTGTTGCCCTTGCCGCAGGGTTTACTGACCATAGTGGAGTCTTCTGCAGCTGGAAGTAGACAGATGGCACAGAAGTCCAAGCGGAATAGGACAACAGGTGGGCGACCTCGAGATACAGGTTCGGTTGTGCGAGGCACACGAAACAGAGCTAGCCATACGAGGAGCAGGGAGTGTTATGCATGCGGTTGGCAGGGTCACTTGGCCTGAGACTACCCGACCTGTAAAAAAGATGAGGAGTAGGCATTAGAGAAACCCACCAGACCGAAGCAGAAGAGATGGTTGTATAGCCGGTGGTGTACAACGCTTCGAGGTGTTGCCACCACCACCAACAGGAGGTCCACCCTAACTGGAGGGAACATTTGGATATGGGAGGGCCTAACTTCAGGTAGTTGAAGCATAATACTATGGTTCTTCGGAAGTTGGTGGACTGGAGCGAAACTAGTTCCAGGCAAGGAGGCCTTTGTTCTTGGTGCTTCTAGTTTCTGTGTTGTTATTATTTGTGGTTGTTATGTGTCTTTTTACTTTGATCTACAGTAAAGAAAGAAACTTATCTTTGTGACCTTTACATTCCTTTCCATTTAGTATGGTTAATACTGAGATTTTCTTGTTAAAACTGTTGACTTGACCCTCACTTTTGAAATTCCTACTGGAGGAGACCCTATGACCACACACTGGTGCTGACTGTGTGACTCAACCCTTGGAGGTGAGATTAACGGTTGGATATCTTGGTAGTAGCATCGAGGCCATACGATGTTGTCTATGGAATTAAATAGTACAATTCATTTCAAGATTGACTATATTAGGAAAACAACATGGTTCATCCGGGGGATGAGACCAGGTTTCTCTTTTCGGCAGAGAATAAATCTCAGCATCTCTTGTAGAACGTAGATGAAGAAGGGTGGAGATGAGTTCTTACAATTGGCTAGTCTCACCCATTGTTCGTTGAGAAAATAGTTTACGGTTCTATCCAACTAAATAGTCTCTGCTGTATCTTCTCTCAGAAGGAAATTAACCTAAGATAGCGGTGATGGCTTGAAATCCTCTAGGACTATGACTTTGAGATAGTTTATACTCCTGGGGTGGGGAACATTGTAGCAGATTCTCTTAGTAGGATATCAGGCATTCAGCAGCTAGGAGAGGCGGCACAGTAGCTGGACGCATTTCAAATATCCTTTGTGGATAGTGATGGAGTCAGTACGTGTAGAACCTGAGATGGTTTAGGCTACAATGGAGAAGGTGCATATCATCCAGGAGCGGATGAAGACTGCAAAGAGCAGACAGAAGCCATATGCTGATAGGAGACGAGACGACATGAGTTCGAGGGTGACGACCACGTTTTTCCTACGGGTCACACCTAGATGAGGTCTACAGAGATTTGGCCGGGGCGGAAAGTTATCTCCATGGTTCTTTGGACCATTCCAGGTCCTTAGCAGAGTAGGCGAGGTGGCTTACCGCCCGACCATTCCACCTCAGTTGCACCGGGTGCGTCACATCATCCAGGTATCTCAGCTGAGGAGATGCGTGCATGATCCATCCCACATCATCGATCACAGGGAGTTATACATCGATGAAGGGGCAACATTCGTGGAGGTCCCGGTGGAGATCGAGGATCGATAAGAGCTTTTCCTACGTCAAATGGTCGATTCCTTTGGTGCACATTCATTGGCAGCACGTGAACCTCCAGGAGAGCACATGAGAGAGGGAGGCTCATATTTGTGCTCAGTACCCTCATTTGTTTTCCTAGTTTATGTTGTAGCTTAACAGTGAAGAAAATCCATGAGTTGTGAGTAATGTAAAGACCCAGAAATTATAATGAATTTTTTTTCATAAATACTTTGGAATTTTACGAGTCTACGGCTTTAGATGGAACTTGATTCCGAGGCCCGGTTTGCCCGGAATCAATTTCTAAAGTTTTTTTCGGGTACGTTCAGTAAACGTACGTGCGAGTTTTTCTATCTTTTGAACTGGTGCACAGAATTGAAATCCAAGGACACTGATAAACTCACAGCGCCGGTAATTGCTTAAGGGGACCTTTACCGCAGTTGCGTTTTTTGCGGGTTGAGAGTTTATTTTTTTTGGGGAAATTAGAAAAAGGTTAAAAAAAATTACTAGAACAATTTTATATCAATGGAAGTTATTTCCAGCCATGGGAAGTAGTTGGTGGGGCCCAAATCCACCCAATTTCCCATGTGAGGATATTTGAGTGTTGGGGCTCACACGAGCCCCAACCTTTTCATCTCCCATAACACTCTTCAAAACCCCCTTTAACCCCTTGAATCATTGAGCTTCCATTTAATATGCTAACTCGCCATTAATCTCTTCTTTCATCATGTATGTTAACTACCCCACCATAAATGAGACCTCTCACCTCCCTATCTCCCTAATCGATTATGCCAACACATTTCAATCAATTAATTTGAAGAGTTTGAATTAATTTGATTTTCACAACACTTCTTAAAAATGGGAGAGCCATTTTATTATTTTGGTTGGCAATATTGGTGGGAGAGCTCTTGAGAGAATTTAGAAGGAAGTGTTCTTCACTGACGAAGAACACCATCCTTCCATGAAGAATGACGCCTCTTTGATGAAGAACGCCTCCGATGAAGAATGAGAAGTCACCGACAATGTGCCTTCTCTTCTTCTTCCTCCGCTTCAAGGGAGGAGACACCACCATGGGGAACGTCTCCATCGATGACGGCTCTTTCTCTGATGTCAATGGAATTTACACCATTCTTCCACGACGTCTGACCACTGTGACATTCGTCTTCCTTTTATTGACGACGTGTGACATCATTACGATGTATGGGGTTAAGAACAACTTGTGTTTGAATAAAAATTGTGCCTCATTATTGATTAATTTTAAATCCTTGTACCTCATATTTTAATTGTGGTACATGGTTTTTTGAATGTTATCATCTAACACCGAAGGCGTGGGATGAAAAAACATGTCCTAATGTCCCTCCAATGGTTCTTGAATGATTGACAATGGTGGTGGCGCAACGATGCCACAGGTATAGAGTACTGCAGAAGAAACCAGCAGCGCATTAGTCACTGGGTCGCCGGAGTTGTGCGAAGAACGAGACTGCGGCCACCCCAGGCCATGGAAATGCCGAAGGGGCATGGTGTCGTCGCACCACGCCAGAGGAGGAGGAGAGTCGCGGCCATGCGGGCAATAGCTATAGGAGGAAAGCGAGGCGCCGTCGCGCTACGCGGTAGAAGGTCCACGGCCATGCAGGCTGCGGCGGCCGGAGATGGGGCGACGTCGTCGCACCGTGCCAGAAGGGATGCCGCGTCTGTACCGTGGCGGTTAGGCAGCAAGGCGGCCGGCTGAGGTAGCCGCCGGTGAGGGGGCGCCAGGGCTGAACCCAGCGGGTTCCGTGGAGAAGGAAACGGCATTTTCCAGTTCCATTACGGGAGACAAGGGGGGTGAAAACCGGCCCCTTGATTGATTATGTCGGGCCCTGCAGGGCACAGCTACCGCCTGGTCAGCATGACCAGGCGGGCTTCACCGCCCCAGCCATGCGACTAGGCCACCGCGTCACGCGGACTGGGTCGTCGCACTGGCTGGGCCGGGTCGCGCCAGCAGGTCTGGCTTGTGCCCCGCCGGGCCAGACACGGACCCGGATCGGGTCGACCCGGTTCGGGCCGACCCAGGGTGGGTTGGGCCGGGTCGGACCGGGCCCAGACCCCCCTTTTTCAGACCATTTTCAAATAAATGATCATAACTAGAGCTACAGACCTCCGATCGATGCAACGTCAATTGCGTAGGATTCCTCAGATCGAGACGGTAGTTTCGGTATATTACACTCAAGTTTTTTATGAAGTTTTGGTATGGCCGAGTTGGTTTGAACCCGAACCCAACCAGGCCCTCGGAGCAGAAACTCTTATAACTTAAGGGCCAAATGTCCAATTGCTGTGTCATCAACAATGTTGGATTCCTCATGATGATACGGTTCTTTTGGCATACTGCACTTGAGGTTTGGATGCAATTGGAGTACAGTCAGGTTGGTTTTAGCTTAAAAACAAATTGGGACCCTGGAACGGAAAGGCCAATAACTTTCAGACTGGATGTCCATTTGATGAACCTTCAGCGGTGTTGGTAATCTCATTGACAAATGGTTCCTTTGATTATACCCCTTTGCAGGTTGGGGTACAGTTGAGATATGGTCAGGTGGGTTCGTACATGAAACCAACCGGGCCCATGGAACGAAAATGCTAATAACTCACAGACCGGGTGCCCGATTGATGCGCCGTCTGTTGCGTTGAGACCCATATGATGAGGCGGTCCTTTGAGATACTTCCATGTCAGATTATGTGATACTAGGAAGTATCGACCAGTAGCTCGTAGGGCGGACCCTCCCGGAGATGAGCGTACAGAGTACGGAGACCTTATAGTTGGCTGAGACCAGATGACTACTTGTCCGATTCGATTCGGAGTAACTTGACTAGTCCAGTGGGAAAAATAATGTGTTGGGGTGGTAGACCCATGGTGGAGGAGCGCTAATGTGTTGGGGCGGCAGACCCACGGTACTTGACAGAAGGAGTACCACTATAGGCTATGAGGGGGTGCGCTTGGTCGTAGCGGCAGACCCATGGCGGGGAATCGCTACTGTGTGGGGGCGACAGACTTGCGGTACTCGAAAGAGGAGGAGTACCTCAGTAGTCTAAGGATAGTGAGTATCAACTCGGATTCGTGACAGGAAAATTGTGCTCGACATAGGAGGAGTCTCCAGCAGCCGTGTTTTCGACATCATGCATAAAATCCCGGTTTGAGCTGAGTCAATGACCATTGTATTTTCCTCATGATTGATATTGGTTACTTGATTGCATACATATATGTATGGTCATATACCAATTTAAAGGTTATCTATTGAGATATTTATTTTTGGTTTATCCTTTTTGGATTTAGTGAGACCTTGAGGGTCTCGGGGTCCCTACTGAGTATCGTTATACTCACCCCTAGATGGGCTATGACCACACCTCGTGGTGTTGGATGCAGACGACGGACAATTCTGGCCGAGGTAGAGTGTATGAGGACAGGATGGTACCCGGAGGTGGACACTCGGTGTGACGGCACATGGAGCGGACCAATAGATGCGGAGTGTTGAGGAGGACATTTGTACCTACCCTTCAGGTAGGAACCCGGAGAACAATCCAAGAGCTACTTCCATCTTCCATCTGTTTGTCTTTTCAGTGGTATTTTCCTTCATTTGTAGTTGTACCTTTCTGTTGGGCTTGTATTTCGGCCCCTTGTACTTTCAGCACTTGTCAAACTACTTTACTTGGTGTTGTTTCCACTTGTACTCTGGTTGTGTGTGTGTTTACGTTTTATAAAGGCAATGCCTTCCGAGTTTATAAGGAGTTACGTCTTTGGTGCTAGTCGCCAGCCACTGGCCTATAGAAGGAGGGATTGGGTTAAGTCAGGGAATGGGCCCCGAGGAAGGGTCGTTTCAAATTGGTATCAGAGGAGTCGGTTCTATCGTAGAACTTAGGACTCTGATTTTTTCTTTTTGTGATGCAATAGTGTTAAGGGTACTAAGTGTGGTTTTTAGTTCATGGAGTCCAGTGTTGGTGGGGGTGGCCGACGTATCAATACACCAGGACCCTAACTTCTAATTTCCAACTTAGTGCACGAATTCACTGATTGTGTGTGTGTTTTCAAAAGTTTCTTTTTCAGCTCAAACCAGGTCAGCTCACCAGGTATAGTGTTTTGACTCTGTCCCGTTTGTTTCTTTCAGGATGTCTTCACCCTGTCAGTTAGTGTGGGTACTGAGTGGAGAGCACGATGATAGCCCATAGAGCAGTAAGGCCTCAGTACAGGGCCCTCCTCTAGTTGAGACACCAGTAGAGAGTGCATGCTACTTGAGCGTGTTGCACGAGTTCCAGCGATAGGGGCATCCGAGGTTTCGAGGTGAGTCAGATTTTTAGACTGCTGGGTACTGGCTAGAGTTTGTATCATGAGCTTTTCACACAGCTGGGACAACTACTGAGTTGATGGTGTACCTAGCTGTTAGTCACTTCCAGTGAGCATCTGAGAGGTGGTGGAGCCAGATGCTCCAGTTTTGTGACGAGATGACCTTCACCTAGGGAAACTTTGAGTGTTTTTTCAGGGTGGAGTTTATCCTAGTGACTCTACACTCTGAGCGTGCTCAGGAGCTACTCCCCTTTCCATAAGGTTTTCTAACCATAGAAGAGTCTTCTACAGCTGGTTGTAGATAGATGGCACAGAGGTCCAAGCGAACTAGGCCAACAGGTGGGTGACCTCGGGATACAGGTTCGGTTGTGTGAGGCACACGAAACAGAGTCAGCCATATGAGGAGTAGGAAGTGTTATGCATGCAGAGGGTAGGGTCACTTGGCCCGAGACTACCCGACCTGTCCAGCAGATGAGCATTAGGAATTAGAGGAACCCACCAAACCGAAGCAAAAGAGCTGGCCGTACTACCGGTGGTGTACGAAGCTTCGAGGTGTTTCCACCACCACCACCAGTAGGTCCACCCCAACCGCAGGGAATAATTGGATATGGGAGGGCACAACTTCAGGCAGCTGAAGCATACGACTATGGAGCTTCGAAAGTAGGTGGACAAGAGCGATACTAGTTCTAGGCATAGTGTCCTTTGTTCTTTGTACTTCTAGTTTCCATGTTGTTATTGTTTTTGGTTGTTATGTGTCTTTGTACTTTGAGCTGCAATAATAAAATACACTTATCTTTGTGACGTTTACTTTCCTATCCATTTAGTATGGTTGATACTGAGAGGTTTCGGAAAAAACTTTTTACTTGACCCTCACTTTCGAGGTTCCTACTGGAGGAGACCCAGTGGCCACACACTGGTGCTGACGGTGTGACTCAACCCTTAGAGGTGAGAGTAACGGTTGAATCTCTTGGTAGTAGTGTCGAGGCCTTACAACGTCGTCTATGGCATGAAATAGTATTGTTCATGTCAAGATTGATTTTATTAGGTAAAGAACGTGGTTCATCCAGGGGGTGAGACCATGTTTCTCTTGTCGGCAAAGAAGAAATCTCAGCAACTCTTGTAGAACGTAGATGAAGAAGGGTGGAGATGAGTTCTTACAATTGGCTAGTCTCACCCATTGTTTGTTGAGAAAACGGTTTACGGTTCTCTCCAACTCAATAGTCTCAGGTGTATATTCTCTTAGAAGGAAATGAACCTAAGATAGTGGTGATGGCTTAAATTCCTCTAGTACTATGACTTCGAGATAGTTAATACTTTTGGGGAGGGGAACGTTGTAGCAGATGCTCTTAGTAGGAGATCAGGCATTCAGCTGCAAGGAGAGGTGACACATTATCTGGCCATGTTTCAAATATCCTTTTTGGATAGTGATGGAGTTAGCATGTGTTGAACCAGAGATGGTTTAGGCTACGACAGAGAAGGTGCATATCATCCTAGAGCGGATGAAGATTTCACATAGTAGACAGAAGTCATATGCTGATAGGAGATGAGACCATAAGAGTTTGAGGGTGACAACCACGTTTTTCCTATGGGTCTCACATAGACGAGTTCTACGAAGATTTTTCCGGGGAGGCAAGTTATCTCCATGATTCTTTAGACCATTACAGGTTTTTAGCAGAGTAGGCGAGGTGGATTACCGACAAGCCCTTCCACCTAAGTTGCACCGGGTGCACGACATCTTCCACGTATCTCAGCTGAAGAGATGCGTGCACGATCTGTCCCACATCATCAATCATAGGGATCTGGAGATCGATGATGGGGAGACATCTGCGGAGGTCCCTATGGAGATCGAGGATCGACAGGAGCAGGTCCTGCATGGACGGTCGACTCCTCTGGTGTGCATTCATTGGCCGCACGTGAACCTCCAGGAGAGCACATGGGAGCGGGAGGCTCATATGTGTTCTTAGTACCCTCATTTGTTTTCCAAGTTTATTTTGTATCTTTACGGTGACGTAAATACCTGAGGAGGGAGTAATTTAAAGACCCGTAAATTTCAAAGAAATTTTTTCAAAAATACTTTGGAATTTTACGAGTCTGTGGCTTTAGACGGCACTTGATTCCAAGGCCCGGTGTGCATGGAATCAATTTCTGAAGTTTTTTTCAGGTACGTTCAGTAAACGTACGTGTGGGTATTTCTATCTTTTGAACCGGTGCTCAAAATTGAAATCCAAGGACACAAATTAACTCACAGCGCCAGTAATTGCTTAAGGGGACCTTTACTGCAGTTGCGTTTTATGCGGGTTGAGAGTTTATTCTTTTTGGGAAATTGGAAAAAGGTTAAATAAAATTGTTAGAACAATTTTATATCTATGGAAGTTATTTCCTCCCATGGGAAGTTTTTGGTGGGTCCCACATCCACCCAACTTTCCATGTGAGGATATTTGAGTGGTGGGGCCCACACAAGCCTCACCCTTTTCATTTCCCATTACAATCTTCAAACCCCCCCTTTAACCCCTTGAATCTTTAAGCTTCCATTTAATGTGCCAACTCCCCATTAATCTCTTCTTTCATTAAGTTTGTTAACTCCCCCTCTATAAATGAGACCTCTCACCTCCCTCTCTCCCTAATCAATTATTCCAACACATTTCAATCAATTAATTTGAAGAGTTTGAATTAATTTTATTTGCACAACACTTCTTAAAAATGAGAGAGCCATTTTCTTACTATGGTTGGCAATATTGGTGGGAGAGCTCTTGAGAGAATTTAGAAGGATGTGTTCTTCTCTGACGAAGAACACCATCCTTCGCCGAAGAACAACACCTCTTCGACGAATAATTCCTCCAACTAAGAACGTGAAGTCACCGACAACGTGCCTTCTCTTATTCCTCCTCCACGTCAAGGGAGGAGACACCACTGTGGGGAACATCGCCATCGATGACGGCTCTTTCTCCGATGTCAAAGGAATCGACACTATTCTTCCATGACGTCTGACCACCATGATGTTCGTCTTCCACGAATTGACGACGTGCGACATCATTGCGAGGTAGGGGGTTAAGAACAACTTTTTATTGAATAAAAATTGTGCGTCATTCTTGATTAATTTTAAATCCTCATACCTCATCTTTTAATTGTGGTAAATGGTTTGCTGAATCTTATCATCTAATGCGGAGGGTGCAGGCCGAACAAACATGTCCAAACATCCCTCAAATGGTTCTTGAATTATTGACAACAGCGGTGGCACAACGACGCCACCAGTAGAGAGTACCACATAAGAAACTGACAGCGCATTTGTCACAGTGTCGCCGGAGTTGGGTGAAGAACAGGGCCGCGGCCACCACGGGCCGCGACAGTGCTGAAGGGGCGAGGTGTCTTCGCACTGCGCTTGAGGAGGAAGAGGGCCACAGCCATGCGGGCGGAGGTTGTTGGAGGAAAGTGCGACACAGTCGCCCCACGTGTTAGAAGTTCGGCGACTATGTGGGCTGCAGTGGTCAGAGATGGTGGGGCGTCGTTGCACCATGCCAGAAGATAAGTTGTGGCTATGCCACGGCGGTTAGCCAACAGGGTGGCCAGCTAAGCCAGCCGCCAATGAGGGGGAGCTAGGGCGGAACCCGAAGAGTTCCGTAGAGAAGGAACTGGTGCTTTCCTGTTCCGTTATGGGAGACAATGAGGGCAAAAACCGCCCCCTTGATTGATTATGGTGGGCCCCGTAGGGCACCGGCGCCGCCTGATAAGCATGAAAAGGCGGGTTTCACCACCCCTGCCACGCGGCTAGGCCACCACGTCATGCGGATCGGGTCACCGCTCCGGCCGGGCCGGGCCTCACCCAGCCTGTCCAAGCCGCACCCTACTGGGCCGACCCAGGGGGGTTGGGTCGGGACGGACTGGGCCCAGACCCCCCCTTTTTCAGACCATTTTTGGTTAAACGACCATAACTTGAGATAAAGACTTATGATAGATGCAACTTCAGTTTTGTAGGATTCCTCAGATTGAGATGGTAGTTTTGTTATATTACACTCAATGTTTCGGTGAAGTTTGGGTACGACCGAGATGGTTCAAACCCGAAACCAACCGGGACCTCGGAGCGGAAATGCTTATAACTTAAGGACCAGACGTCCGATTAACGTGTCGTCGACTATGTTGGATTTATTTTGATGAGAAGGTTCTTTTGGAATACTCCAATTGAGGTTTGTATGCAATTGGCGTATGGTCAGGTTGGTTTTAGCTTAAAAACCTACCGGGCCCCTGGAATGGAAAATCCAATCACTTTCAGACCATACGTCCGTTTGATGAACCGTCATCATCATTGGTAATCTCGTAGAGAAACGGTTCCTTTGAGTATACCCCATGGGATTTTGGGGTACAATTGACATACGGTTGGGTGGTTTTGTACACAAAACCAACCGGGCCCCTGGGACGGAAATGCTAATAACTCACCGACCGGGCGCCCGATTGACGCGACGTCTGCTGCGTTGAGACCCCTATGACGAGGCGGTCCTTTGAGATACTTCTGCATGAGATTACGTGATACTTGGAAGTATCTAACAATAGCTCGTGGAGAAGACCCTCCCAGAGACGAGCGTACGGAGTACGGAGACCTTGTAGCTTGCTGAGACCAGATGATCGTTTGTCCGATTCGATTCGGAGTGACTTGACTAGCACAGTGGGGAGCACTACTGTGTTGGGGTGGCAGAACCATGGCAGAAGAGCGCGACTATGTTGGGACGTCAGACCCGCGGTACTCGACATAAGGACTACTTCAATAGGCTATGAGTGGGTGCGCTTGGTTGTAGCGGCATACCCATGGCGGGGAATCACTACTGTGTTGGGGCGATAGACCCACGGTACTCAACAGAGGAGGAGTACCTCAGCAGTCTATGGTTAGTGAGTAGCACCCCGGAGTCATGATAGGACTACTATGCTCGACAGATGAGGAGTTCTCTAATAGCCGTGTTTTTGACATCATGCATAAAATCCTGGTTTGAGCTGAGTCAATGACCTTTGTGTTTTCCTCTTTATTGAGATGGCTTACTTGATAACATAGGTATATGTATGGGCATATACCTATATAAAGGTTATCTGTTGAGATCTTTCTTTTTAGTTTATCCTTGTTGTATTTAGTGAGACCTTGAGGGTCTCGGGGTCCTTATTGAGTATCCTTATACTCACCCCTACATGGGCTATGCCCGCACCTCATTGTGTTGGATGCAGACAACGGACTACGCTAACCGAGGTAGAGTGTACGAGGACTGGACTGTACCTCGAGGTGGACAATTCGTGTGAAAGCACATGGAGCGGACCGATAGATGCAGAGTGTTGATGAGGACATCTGTACCTACCCTTCTAGTAGGAACCCAGAGGACAATCCAGGAGCTGCTTCCATCTTCCAGATGTTTGTCTTTTCAGTTGTAGTTTTACCTTTCTACAGGGCTTGTGTTCCGGACCCTTGTACTTTCAGCAGTTGTTATACTTCTTTACATAGTGTTATTTCCTCTTGTACTCTGGTTGTGTCTGTGTTTATGTTTTATGAAGGCAATCTCGTCCCAGTGTATAGGGAGTTATGCCTTTGGTCCTAGTCACCACCCCCTAGCCTATGGAAGGTGGGTTTGGGTAAGTCACGGCATGGGCCCCGAGGACGGGTCGTGACATTCATATCCAATTTAAATGAAAATATTGTATTTTTAAATCTAATAAAATGGTTCAAAATCATTAATGATCATAAATATCACTTCCAAAATTTCACTAATAGAGAAAAAATTTAAGTGAGTAATGATGATGTTGTTATCATATTTTATCAATGGAAAAATATAAATTTAATGACTCATATTTTCTTGGTTCTATTTTTATAAAATTCTTAGGAAAATTACAAGACCAAGAACTGAGATGGTGTGCGATTCTGAGGCCTAGAGTGCCCAGAATGTTCCATCGTCAAATGTTATGTTTCTAAATATTGTGCATGAGAAGTTTTACTGAAAATGTAAAATAACTCTTAAATAGGTGCCTAGATCAGAAATATGAGGGAACAGTTGTGTTTTGGATGGTAGGTTTACCCTAGGATCGACTTTACATTAAACAGCGTGGATCTGTAGTGAGAAAATCTGAAAATGGAATAGCTGTTAATAAATAAATTAAATAAAATTATTATTATTTTCAAAAACATATAACTAATAAATGGTAACTTGGATTGGGAATCCAAGAGGACGGTTCATCTTGTGAGGATGTCCATTCCTTAGGTAGAGCCTACCCTCGATTAGCACGTGTCGAGGGTAAAAGTTAATTTTTGGAGTTTTAAATGATAATTAAATAAATTGAAAGTTGTTTATTTTATTTCCTTTTAACATTTCAGAACATGGTGAAATTGCGATGCAGAAATAAAGAAACCCATTCTCCTTTCATAAATGAAGCTGTTTGATAATGATGTTTCAAAATAAAACGGTAACACCAAAATGTGTTAACATGTTTCCTCTATTAATCAGAGATAGGGTCCAGCGTTAGAATTAATAAAGTTGTAGAATTTCTCTACAACCCTGGGGTATCCCTAAGGCAATGGTAAGGAGGATCTATTTCCTATGGAGACAGATCAGAGGTCATGATTCTGTCATGTAGTGATGAGTTGGCGAACACTGGCAGAATAAAGATCGATGTGGCGACGTGACTTCAATCTATGTCAGCAAGCAATCCAACTCGAGGTAGGGTTGTCCTTTGAATACTCTCTTATCCCCATTCTTGATATTCCATGATGGACATGGATCAATTAACAAATAAATTGTAATGTGCATCGATCATTGTTGCGGGATGGGATTACTCTTGTGGGGCTTTAATAGGATATTTTCTTAGTGATTCATGGTTATCTTTTCTAATCGCAACGAAATCTAATGGACATTAACATTGATCGAGGTCCATTCATCTTTGTTAATTTGTTCTTTTCTACCTCTTTTCTTTATTCGTCATTAGTGTTCTTCGTTCGACCTATGACTTGTCTCATAGAGATCTATCGATTGTTTTGAAAATAATATTTGGTGAAACGATCTGGTATCATAGATCTAGGATGGACACAGAATGTAGGAGGTGCAACAATGGAGGAGGTGAATGGATCAAAGCAGTAGAGGAAATATCATCACTCAAGCGACATTTCACCGGGAGGGATTTTGGAACAGATTCAAACCCCTGATGATGAGGAAAACTGCCCAAGATTTCCAAAACCTCTTCTGGATCGAACATCGGACCATCGGAGTGAGTCTTTTGGCCTGTAAAAGATTTCATGGGTGTGCTAGTGCCGGCGTCAGTGGTGGTATGTGGTGGGGTAATCTGCATCTATGTGGTTGTCTGAGCAGGTGAATGCCATAGCCTCGGTCGTGGTGGGGTGAGCAGGACATGCGGCTTAAGCCGCGAGAGAGCGGAGAAGTGGTCCACCGAGTTGGCCACTTGACATTGAGGGGATGTGACGAGTTGTCACATCTGGGGTAGACAGACCAGCCCAATCTAGCGAACCAGGTAGGAAGGGTGGGTTGGGTTTAGGCTCAGGTCGTTCCAAAAGTACGAGTCGGTGGAGCTATCCGGGTCGGGCCCAACATCATGGGTCAACCCACTAGGTTGGGTTGGAGGATCATAGTTTAAGTCGGGTGGGGTCGATCCGACCGGGTGGGACTAGACCCCGACCCAAAGTACCCCTCTTCACTAAAATGCTCATATCTTTCAAACCATAATTCTGATTGGCGACCCATCGTTGTTGTTGAGACCCTAACGATGAGGGATTCTTATTGAGATCGATTAGGGGGGTTTCAGTTTGACCAAAAGATGTTGGTGGAATGGTATTTGTCTTTCCAATGAGGGATTGATGCCGGATCCTGATCCCTTCATAGAGGGTGATATTAGATATTGAGATGATACACTTCATATTCTATATAAAATTACAATGCATGACCTCATTCCTGTCATAGAGAGTGGCCTAGTTTCTAAAGTGATTTGTCCTAGAGTGGCTCTTGGTGACCCAGTAGACCTAAGTGACGAGCGGACCTAGGTATCCTAGTAGGCCGAAAGGACTCTAGGGGTCTCATTTCCCCAATGGGTCTATGTGTATCATGTACCACTGTGAGAGGAATGTTCGGTCACTTCTCTTCATATTAACTTAGATAAGGTTTGTAGACAATGTCTGACCAATATTTACACTGGAACCTATCCACTAACTAGAATGATAATTCTAGTAAGGCCAGGATGTCCCCTATTGAGCCCTAGGTATAGGACCCCCTATCTGTGTATCTAGATCCTTCCTTCCTTACTGACTTGACCTAATTTGTGTACATTGGGTAGTTCTTAGAGTAATATCTTTAGGTGGGACCCAAATAAGCGAGACCACTTGGGAGGGACTCTAATTACATCATTGCTCAAGGAGCGTGTTCTCTCAGAACGATCATGCCTTGAGAACAATAATGTGACCAAGTATTTGGATGTGATATCGAGAATCCTTGTCTTAGTGAGACAAAACATCTCAGGGATACTTCATGACATATCAAGAACAAATGTTATCTCATATTCTTTTGGTTGAATTTTTCTATGTGGTTACTATCAAATAGCTCGAGGAGTGGGATCTCTAGGAATAGAGTGTTCTATGAGCAGAACTATATGGATGGAATTGGATGAGACGTTGCATCATGGGATCATTTACAAGTAAGCATGTATTTTATTGTTATATTTGTTGTTGAAATGTACTTGTGTTGACATGACTGTATCTTCTTAGTGGTGTTTCCTTTGTGGTCTTTTCCTTTGGGTTTTGGGGTCCCCATATTGAGTACTTTTTTACTCACCCCTGCGTGAGATTTTCCTACACGTGTTTTGTCTTGTACAGATGACGAACACTTTGGTGGAGTCCTAGGAGAAGCAAGACAAGGACTTGGATCAGATGATACCTTGTGAGATCATATGAGTCATAGTATTTCTAGTAGCTTCCTACAGCAGATCAGTTCACACTATTATCTCCAAGAGTCAGGTCACACCAGGGCTTGGATCATATAATGCCTAATATTTACACCAGTATATCAGATGGATACCAAAGAGCTCCATGAGATGAGGGACATGGTATGAGACCTCCAGGAGATGGGGTGGACGTGGGGGACTCCAGTATATCAGATGGTTCCCAAACAGCTCCACGAGATGGGGGACATGGTATGAGAGCTCCACGAGATGGGGGTTCATGTGCGGGACTTTAGTATAACTTATGAGAGTTAGACATATACATAATTCTACACACCATTGTGGCCTAATATTTACACCAGTATATCAAATGGATCCCAAAGAGCTCCACAAGATGGGGGTGCATGTGGGGGACTTAAAGATAACCATCTTAGTATGACCCAGTGTTTCACCCTGGGCAGCTGCAGGTCACCTTTGTTGATGGAATCTAAGTGTTCTTAGCATCCTAGGAGGATAATGAGATATAGTTGAGGATGGTTTTTGACCCACATTGAGAGCACCAGCTACATAGAATGATCTTGAAGTGTCTTTCTGGGATTCAAGTGGTCTTTGGTTTCTAGGGCACGTCACCTCAGAGGTTGTAGTTGTAGTGAATCTCGTTAGGGTTGAGGGGGAGTTTTATGAGGAGTACAGCCAACATATAATCTTGAGATCGAAGTGGTGTTCTTCATGTGGAAAATGTGGTGATACTACCTGATGGGAGATCATTATATCGTCCACTTCAACCTCAAGAGTCTCAGGAATGTATTCTCTTTTAAGGACTAGGGTTTGAGATATAGTTGATTCCTAGATTTTATACAGGACTATGACTTGGAGTTTTTTTAGACTCCTAGGGAGGGGAATGTGGAGGTAGATTCACTTGGCCGAAATCCAGCTTGAAGTAACTGAATGAGGAATTAGAGTAGTTAGACTCGTTGTGGCCATCCTTCTTGGTTGGAGATGGAGCAATTTATCTCCAATCATGTATTGTTACCCATCCACTCTTAAATGAGTTTGGGATGCACAACATGGTGATACACTACAAAATATATTGACTTTAGTTGCAGTTTTGTAGCTAAGGTTCACAGAATAGCCGCTAAACCTTTTTTTAAATGGTTTCACAGCATTTTATAATAAACCGCCATGATACCATCTCTTTTTTTACACTCCCGACACTTCCCCCTAACCCCGACCCCCCTTCTCCCCCAGGCCCCACGTGACCCCATGACCCCCCTTCTCCTGGTGACCCCCCTGTGACCCCCCCCCCCCGATGACCCCCCGCGACCCCCATTCTCCAAGAAACCCCCTTCTCCCAGCAACCCCCCATCTCCCCCACGACCCCCCATGACCCTGCGACCCTATGAAACCCTTCTCTCAACGACCCCGTGACCAGTTAGTGATGGGGGATTTGTTTCTTCTTCACCAGTTAGTTATTCAAATTCATGTTCTCTATTTAAAAGTTATGAAAATTTGTTTCCCTAAATTTTCATTAGGTTTCTATTGGTGTTTAATGGTGGATCCATGAGGGATGTTTACAGGGATCGTGAGTTTCTTTTGGGAGAGGTTATTAGAGATCTATACTTTCTATTCCATTATTTATCAAAGAAAGTTTAAATTCACTGGGTAGGGGATTTTTTTACTTCTCCATTTTATTTGTTCATGTTAAGGTATCATGGTATAGCATCATTGGGTTTATAGAGGAATTATCCTAAGAAATATAATAACTAGAATCAATAATTAATTTGAATGGATGTTGTGGTTATATGTATTAATTCATTGTATGTAACGCCTCTTATAATTTTCAAAATAGTGTGTTATCTACATTACATTATTCTTATTGTTGTTTATAGTGGTTTATAGTATTGAAAATGGATAAGAAAATAATGTGGGTAATAATTCATTGATTAATGAAAGTGGAATGAGATATTGATTACCATTCATCCATCAAAACTGTTGAATTTGAAATATTTCTTGAATATATTTATGTTTGGTTATTGGCTTTGATAGCTGATGATTATATGTTTTCTAGTGCAAAAACCTATTCATAATGAATCAATTAATTGAAGTTGGTAATGATCAGGTTGGTTAGGAAAATAATTATTTGGGGCTAGGTGAGTTAATTCTTTTTTTCTAAAGTATTTTATCAGTTTTTTATGGACATAGTTTCCCCTTGTGTTTTCGATGATAAATATACTTTTGATTATATATGTGTGTTCTCAAGGGTGGTAGAGGCATTTTAAGATTTATGTCAGGTGTTTTGATGGAAAAAAGTGGAGGATGGTGTTTTTGAAGAGAGGGGATCTCTTTTTCCATTTATTGTCATATGGTTAATAGGAATAGATGCCTCATGATGAGAGTTGTGTTATCATATTTGTAGGGTTATTATGAGAATATTTTTGATGGGTTGTTTATGTTTCAATTTAGTGATGGGTATTCCCATCTTTCTTATTCATTGTCGAATGATTTGATTTATTGTCATAAAATGGATGATTGTTTTGGTTCCCAACTACTTTTTGTAGTTTCTATATGCCCTATTGAGTATATCACATTGTGGTAACTTATGATTGGTCATTGAATATCATGATTATTAAATTGATAATGTAATTGACATTAAACTCATGGGTTGATTATTAATGTTGGTTTATTGGATAATGGAAACTATGGGATGACTAGATTAATGCTCAGAAGAGCATTTGATGGAATCCTAAGAATTGTAATGGAATATAATAAATCTAGCTGGATCTAATGAACTAAATTGATTAAATAATAAATTTATTGAATTTAAAAAATGAGTGGACAGTAATATCACATTACTATGTCAAAATGTTTAATGGTGATGAACCATGATACTTATGTTAATGCATTGAATCTATTCTATAATGGTGTAGTAAAAATTAAATGGATATCAAGAAACCTCAATCAAAAGTGCATAGGCAACACAAAAGTACATCCATGCAAATCTGAGTTCATTCTAGGCATACTATACTGGAACAAAATACATACCTAGCCTAGTTTGGAAGTGCATGTCAAACATTATAGGCCCAATAACGACCTTACTATACTTAATCCCAAGAATCTAAGATCTAATATAGCTCCAACATGTGTAGTTCCTCATGTGAGTACTTCAAAAAAAGTATGGATTTCACTACACCATAGCATATAAACATAAGAATATTCTCCTCAAATATGTACAATTATATTATTCCTACTTTATGATCAATGGGTCATCTTTATTATATTTTGTTTCTGTAATCTTACACTATCGTATATACGAATCTATTTCACTATTTAATAGTAACTATGTGTTTTAATTATTTTAAATGTGTAGGCACATTGTGATAAACATGGATAAAAGTTGGATCACATTATGAAGGAACTCACCTCAGTATATTAAGGGTTTGAAGGAGTTTTTAGATCTTTCAATTTATAATCTGTCCATTGAAGGGAGAATAAGATGTCCATTATCTAAATGGGAATTTATAAGAATGTTTAAGTGAGATAATGTTTATGAACATTTAATACTGAATAAATTCTCAGGTCAATATTTGTGTTGGATTTGGCATGGAGAATCGAACATTACAGAAATATTGAGCACTGATGTTAATCCATAGAATGAGGTCCCAACTATGATGATAATGGGAAATGAAATGAAAAACTTCATAAATGATGCATTCGGCACTGCAAGACACCACTATCAACATAAAAACATAATAGAACAACCATATGAGGGTTCTACAAATTGCAACGTGACAAGTGATGTTTTTGAGACTGTAACACAACCAGATAAAGATTGTAACACATCATTGGATCCTCCCCTTGATTATGTAGAGCCAAATGTATGAGAAAACTCCACTGATGAAAATGTGTTTCATGATTTAGTTGATGATGGAAATGAAGAGTTGTATAGTGTGTTTTTAAAATATTCAAATCTTTCTTTTCTACTGAAGTTATACCATATCAAATGTCTTTGTGGAATTACAAATAAAGAAATGTCCATGATATTGGAATTGATTCATGATGAATTTCCTGAAGCAAAAATCCCTGAGTCTTTTTATGACATGAAAAAATATGTTAACAGGCTTGGTCTGAATTATAAAAAAATACATGTGTGTCCCAATGATTGTATGCTTTATTAGGGAGAGGATTCAGGTAGATTGAATTGAAAAAAATGTTCTTCTTATAGAGGGCAGTCAAAGGGTGATGTTGGGAGTCTGAATCAACATAATTTCATATAGAAGAAGAAAAGGAACACACCTGCAATGGTTTTGCGTTTCTTTCCTTTGAAGCCTTGATTGCAAATATTATTCATGTCATCAAAATCCACCGAACACATGAAGTGGAATTCTGTATATAATAACAATGATGGGTTAATGAGACATCCACGAGATTCACAATCATGGAAGAAATTTGATTCATTACATCCAGATTTCTTAGCTGATCCTAGTAATGTTCTATTGGGATTGACTGCCGATGGATTAAACCCATTTCGGACTTTGAGTACAAGTTATAGCATTTTTCCAGTTGTTTTTATCCCTTACAATCTTCCTTCGTGGATGTGTATGAAAAAAAATATTTTATCATTTTAATGATTATTCCTAGAAAACAAATTCTTGGAAATGATATTGATGTATACTTGCAGCCATTGATTGAAAAATTGCAGGATTTATGGAGCAATGGTGTTGAGACATTTTATGATTCTTCTAAAACAATGTTCAAAATGAATACTGATTTAATGTGGACCATTAGTGATTTCCATGGGCTTGGGAATTTATCAGGTTAGAACACATACATGGTTTTGGATTATCCTGTTTGCAACTTTGATTTTGAGCCCAAACGGCTACCTCATAGTAGAAAATGACGCTTCTTGTGCCATCGAATATTTCTTGATGCATCTCATATATTTCGATTTAATAGATCAAAATTTAATGGTTTCATTGATCATAGACCATCTCCAAAGATGATAAATGGTTCTGAAAAATTTACACAACTTGAAAATGTTGAAACAGAATTTGGGAAGGTTCATCACTTGAATGATTGTGGAAAACAGGTCCGAAGTGAATCGTCCAATAAAATCAGAACACAACAATGGAAGAAAAAAAGTATATTCTTCAAACTTCCATATTGGTAATTTAATTTGTTGCGGCATAATCTTGATGTGATGAATATTTAGAATAATGTCTATGAAAATTTTATTTTCACATTACTTAATGATCAAGGAAAGTTGAAGGATCATCTCAATGCTCACAAATACATACAAGTAATGAACATAAAACATGATATCTGGCTATATGGGAATGAAAAGTATGCTCCGATAATTTTTCAATGAAAAATAGGGATAAATATACATTCCATTGAATTTTAAATAATGTGAAGGTTTCTGATGGGTATTCGAGTAACATCTAGAGGTGTGTTTACTTGAATAATCATAAGTTACATGGATTGAAATTTCATGATTCACATATTTTCTTACAACAGTTACTACCATTGGAATTGCGTACATTACTACCAGAAAAAGTTTCTTATATTGTACTCCAATTCTAAAAAAAATTAGAAAATGATGTCAGAAATCTCTATATCCATTTATTCTTAACAACCTCCAGGAGAGGTTTGTTTTCACCCTTTGTAAAATGGAAATGATCATTCCTCCATCATTTTTTACTGTCATGATGCATTTAACAATGAATTTGGTTGAGGAAGCTAAATTAGGAGGCCTCATTCATTATTGATGGATGTATCCAATTGAGAGATATTTTATTTATATGTTTTTCAATTAAGTAAACAATTCTTGTCATTTAAATAAATGAATAATTATGATTATTTTATTTCAAAGATATCTTGGGCATTTGAAATCATACGTGAGAAATAAAGCTCAAACAAAAGGCTCTATTATTGAAGGCTATTTGGCTGAGGAGTGTCTTAACTTTTGTTCCAGATACTTGGATGATATTGAGACAAGATTTAATTGTGTTGGACGTGTTGACGACACATCGACTCAGTCTGAAATACATCAAAAATCAATAATATTTCCTATTATTGACTGATCGGTTGGGAGGACCTCAAATGTGAAACTGATAGAATTGGAATTATTACAGGAATATAGATATTTGATGATGAATAGTGAAATTGATGATCCATTTATTGAAGAGTTGAGGATAAAAATAAAGAGAACAATGTGAGTCTAAACACGAAATGAGAAAGATATAATGAAATATGTGAATAACGATCTTTTAGAATGGATTTCAAGACGTGTAAGTTCATAAATATTGCAATAAATAAGAATATCTGTTTGAAACATACATTTTGTAAATCTAATAAATTATAATTCTTTTTTTTAGATCATTAATACCAATGCATGAGTAGAGTTGTTAGAATATTTGAAGTTTCTTGCTAGAGGAACTATAAAACAAGTTATAAAGTTCAATACTTACAATGTGAATGGATTTAGATTTATTACAATCGATCGAGAAGTGGGTTTAAAAACACAGAATAGTGGTATATTTACATTTTCTGAAGTGGGATACTATGGAAAGATTCTTGATATTATAGAATTAAACTACCACGATCATTTTTCTGTTATTTTATTCAAATTCAATTGGGTCAATATTATTAGAGGTGTTAAAAAAGATTACTTGCAATTTACTACTGTGAAATTCTCTGGCATGATGGATGTTGGTGATCATGAATTGAATTATCCATATATATTATCATCACAAGAAAAATGGTATATTATGTGAATGATGTTGGGGATTAAGGGTGGAGTGTAGTTTCTCACATAATAAAAAGAGATTTGGATTATATGGGTTATGAAGTGAATGATTTGACTTCTGAAATTAAATCTCATCAAAAAAAAGAAGCAGAATTATTTTTCCATCATGACATTGAAAATATTAGTCTAGAAAGGATGAATGAAGTGGATGAAGTAATGGAGAATGAAAATGAAATGATTGTAGGGGAAAATGATTGTACATACAGTTATTTATTCATTCATCAACCACTTATTTCATTTGTGCAGTCATTCATTATCATTGTTATATATTTTTTGTTTGTTCTTACTGGGATCTATTATCATTTTTAAATTTTTTTCTGCAAAATTCTTATGAAATATATATTCTTAACTTAATTTTATTTGACTAAATGAGAGGAATGCCAAAGAGGAAGTGGTACACTATTTCATCTACTACAGCGATGGATGATGATCCATCTGTCTCCCTCCCCACGGCATCTGAGCCCCCAGATGCCTACACCACTACACCATATCCCCCTGCACCATCTCTCACAACCTCTATGGGTATCCCATTAGAGGTTGAGTCGTCAACTCTCCCTTCCGGAGCCTCAGTAGTGGGGCGACAGCACGCCCCTTCTAGTTCATCAAGGGCATACTAGAGGGTCACTATCATAGGTATAGATTTTAATATAAATAAATTTATTTAATTTTGTTTATACTAATTTATTCCCCATTGAAGATGAAAAAAATTCTACCATTTAGAAAAACATAAAAATTTCAGATGTTTTGAAAATTTATGGAATGAAGATTGTGATGCCATTTGATTCATTTGGGGTCCCTATGGATGACGTCATGGGGTTACAGGGCCAGATTCTAGGCCAACTGGAAGTGGTTCCCATTTCCCTACCTATTTCTTATGATTATTGGAGACATATGCCTCCATGTTGGAAAAATGAAGTTTTTTATTCCCAAATAAAGTTAATTTTAATACATTATGGTTTAATTGAATGTCATGTTACTAATATGTTCAAAATGAATTTCTGTATACAAATGTTCTTCTACTTTATAGTTTCTGATGTGATATCACGAAAGTGGATGTTGAAAAATCGTGGTAAGAAATTAAAAGAAATCAAATAGAGATTGTGGTGTGATGTTAACGATACTTCATTGATAGTGCAATAAATTTATTACAAGCTACTCAGTAGGGTATTGAAAGAACAATGGAATATTTTTGTTGACAGACATTGTGATGAGAAGTGGATGGTATGGAAATATATATTTTTATATTATCTTCATTTTACATTTATACATGTATATGAAGATGAGATGACATTTAATACATTAATTTTAAATCGAATTTTATTTATTTGAGGATCTCTCAAGAATGAATGCATCAAACCGGGCTAAGAATGTCTTCTCTCACATTGTAGGGTCAAAATGTTTTTATAGAATTTGAACGACTCTGGTAAACTTTTAATTAGTTTAAATATTTATAAGACAATATTTTATATTTAATATATTAAATTTTTTATTTATCTTTGCTTAATTAGGTCACATAGTTTAGGACACGGAGCATCCCGAACTAAAGTGTGGTTGGATGTTCCCCAAAAATCATATGGAAGTTTTGTTAATTAGACTATAAAAGAAGTTGGGGTATGAAGTCAATTCTTTATTAAAATAAATTATTATCAGTTTTTACTAGGTTAATATATATTTACATTTTATTTAAAGGTAAAAATTAAAGAAATCTTGGATGCCAATCCTGGTCAGTCCTACTCAGTCTCCCAGGATGTCCTATTTTCTAATGTCCTTTTGAAGGAGCATCCTAGTAGAGTGCGTGGGATGGGTTTCAGACCCATACCATCGATGGTATTTGGAAACCTACCATGGATTTCAGTTGCATCTACTCCTGGTTATAGTCATTACATACCTGAAGATTTTCATAGGGGGATTGCTTCTCTATGAACCATAGTTCAAGACCAGGGGACTTAGATATCCGCTTTGCAGAATGGGATGACTAATATATATTAGCAGATGAGCAGATATTCCCCCGGTGGTAGTGCATCGACTGGTGGTAAGCAAGTAAATCACAAAAAATCAAAATCCTTTAGTTTTCAAACTTTTATTGGTATTATGTTTAAATATAAATATGCAACAATATTTAATTATCAATATAATGTTCTTACAGGTGATAGTAGGAAGTGGAGATGGAGGTGGAGAGGGTGACAATATGTGTTCATCATCGTACCGTGAGTAGTTGTATTGTTGTTGTGTTGAAAAAATATGGGAATAGTTGGTTTGTAAATGTATCATGTGTGGAACATAGTTTCCACCAAACATATTCAATAACTAACATTTTCTTTATTTCTCATGTTTCCTTTCATGCATTTTATTGATTTCTAATGTTTCATTTCATGTCTTTATTTCTAGAGTGTGGTATACAGCATATATGTCTATTATTTATTGTGATGATTCATTTTTTATGATTCTCTTTTTATGCGTATTTTTTCCAGAGAATTTTAGGTCTGAAAGGGCCAAATATTTTATGAATTTATAGTATGGTTTTATGCTTATTATGTAGTGTTTTCCTCACTTTAAAAGATTTTAGGTTTTGTGCATATTTTTCTTATGGATAGTTCATCTAGGGTGATATGATTCGCGTTTGAGCACAATCATGTTGTTTGATCATAGGTGAATGTATCTTGGTTGTCCACCATATCAAAAATAAATCAGTTTCTTATTACAAAACATAACTCGAGGTAAGGTTTGGGCACAAATCATGGTAGTTCAGTTTGTTGTCCCAATGGAAAAGTGTTTGGTGGAAGGAAGTGACACTTTATAACCTATCATTAAAGGAATTATTTGTAGTTAATTAGTGTTTGTAATGACATTTTCTATTATTGATTTTGGATGCTGGGATACATTGGGAGACTTTGTGGTAGTAATCAAGTTGACTGTCGAGAATGCAGTAGGATGAGACATCTACCGGATTTTGGTAGATCTTTTCCTATAATATATAGTGAATGAGTGTTTGTAATAATTACACATTTAGGAGTGGGGAAATCAGCTTCATTTTTGGAAGTGAGATATTGTTTGGCCAATCGATCAGTCTGAAGCGGTGGTTATGGTCAAAGCATTCAGGCACAAGACTTACATCACTAGCATTGAGGACATTATCAAGGTATCTAGGCTATATATTAGGGCCACATATCAGTATAATTATATAAAGTGAGACCAATATGTGAGGAACAGAGTGTAAGACTTTCTATAGTGAGAGGTACTATTTTGGTAGCTTCCACTTTAGTATCTAATTTTTTTGATATAGGTGCTTCTCATTCCATCATATTTGAGCATGTTGTGGAGATCCTTGGGCTCGACATTCAGTTTTTCTATGAAGTGATGAAACTCAAAACATTTTTGGGGATTTGATTAGATAATTTATGTTAGTGTAGGGAGTGGACCTTGATATATGTGGGTGTCACCTTTTATGGGACCTCGTTTTACTCGAGATGATGGTTTTGACATCATTCTTGGGATGGAATGGTTGTTCCCCTACTATGGTTACATTGATTGTTATCTCCAAAGGGTTTCATTCACATCACCATAGGGTGGGTTTTTTATTCACAAGGGTGAATAGGATGTACCAGACAGATGATATGGACTCAAGCATCATGGGTTGGGTGTGATGATAGACTAAATTACTTGATTATATTAGGAGCATTATGAAGGCATTGGAAAATTTTTAATTCCAACAAGGCTCAAAGAATCTAAACCCAGTCATGGGAATCCATGTTGTAGAGTTACCAAACAATTCATTTCCTACATTCTCATAATAGAGGTAAAGGCAAGATGATGTTGAATAATTAATGATGATACAATCGCAAAAAATTAACTTCATAACCTAAGTGTATACATGAGTTTATGTTTGTAGTTTCTCTTTGTGAAATTTTTATTTATATTACTAAAGGATGTGCTTTCTTCTTATACATAAAATCTCTTTTTATTCTCTATATATATTACTAATTTTATTTTTTCCAATATACATATTTTTATATGTTCTTATTTTCTAGTATGCATTAATATTTTTCACTTATATAGAATGTAATTGTGACAAGACTACTGTATGCACTATTTTTCCACTATGAATTACTAGTATTCAGTTTTATAGAATATAATTCCATTCAAGTATGCACTTATTTTCAAAGAATTCATTTTGGAAAAAAATTCAAATTATTTTTATATGAACATATAATTGATTGATCCTGTCATGCTAATTTACAGGTTGGGTAGTAATTCTTTATAACCTAGTGGTTAGTGAAACAAAATAATGTGTCAAATCAGATGTTCATTAAGGGTAAACGCGAGAGATATCAATTGATAACAATATGAAAGTATAATATAAGAATAATTATATGAGAAAATGACCATATATTATGAATATCATACACAATTCAACATATATTACAAGTGGGATGTATGTTGATATGAATTGTTATGTCAGGGATGGAACTACTATGGATGTAATAGGTTGAACCTAGGATTGGAATTGATTTCATGAAATATGAAAAACATTCTTGTGCTATAATTTTTATTAAAGGTCTAATGGCCATGTGATATGTTTATCTTCATTCCTTTACTAAAAGATGCATTTGATTATGCTTAGTTAAGCATCTCTTTTCATATTGACTAGTATGTATTCCGTTAGAATATTCATATTCATGGAATGGTTTGTTTTTTAGGGCACTGGTGCGGGGGATGCAGAGCTGCTATTTGTTTCTCGGATTAGCTTTTAGTAGCAGTTTTAACCACCGCTAAATGAAACATGTAAAATTGTAGTGGTGGTTTTAACTACCGCTAAATATAGATATTTTTCTTTTAGAGGCAGTTATAATTACCACTGCTATTATTTAGCAGCAGTTTAAGCTGCCACTACACTGTCCCACCATCTGCGTGTATTCTACAACGGTTTTGATTATTTTAGCGGTGATTTTCCCGTGAGGGTTTTTTTTATTTGAGACAGTTATAACCTTCGCAAATAAAAGAGATCCACCTGTCATAAAATCGCTGCTAAAAAACCATAACCACCGTGAAATGAGTCAACTATGATGATTCCCTTAAACCGCCACGAAATGGATATAACTGCCACTAATATTTTCCCAATGCACAATTTAGCGATGGTTTCCTAAAACCACCACCAAAGCATATAGAAACGGTTTAAATTGTTGCTATATGCAAAAAACCTGCTGCTAATAGATTATTTTCCTATAGTGATACCAACTACGAGTCTTTACGTGCTTTGTTTTCAATCTAGAATACCCAAAATTGAAATTCAAATGGTGGGGAGTATGTTGTTCTTTTCATAGGATGCGTTGTTGTAGCCGTGTATGCCTAAAGTGTCAAGATGAATTGAGGAATGTGTGTGGGTGTCAAGGAAGACACTGGGGATGATGGAATTGTTTGAAGCTCATCTTACCTATTGAGATAAAAAATGGAATGCTTATTTGACTCAGTTTCATTTGTTGTTCCTTCAATTTATTTGGGTACATGGATGGAAGTGGGATGGGATTTCAGAGAACATTAGGATGATTTTACCAAGTATTTCCAAGAGGTGCAACACCATATGGGTGATCATTTACCAAATCACTAAGATGACCAAATTCTTAACTACCCAAGAGAATAGTTTATATGAGTGCTATGTATGCCTCTACTTGCAAGATATAGTCTGACATAATGGAATTTCATGGACTATTTTTTCAGATCGTGATGCTCTCTTTACATCCCACTTGTGAATGGGATTGTAGAAAGATTTAGAAGAGGTTATTCAGGTCATCTAGGAGTGGTTGGAGTATTCACAAATCTGTACAATGTATTTTATGGTAGATAAAGGAGAAATTTCGAGTTTGAGGAAGGTGAAAATGTATTCCTTTGGGTCTCACCTCGATGAGGGTAATAGAGATTATTGTAGGGTGGAAATCCATATTCATGGTTAGTAGTCCCTCTTTTAAGTGCTGCATAGAGTTGAAAAGGTAGTGTACTACTTGGACCTACCCCATAGTGGGACTAGGTATACAATGTCACCCACATGTCACAGCTAAGGAGATTCATTCATAACCCTTTGCACATAATAATTTTGGATGATATGGACATTGATGTTGGAGGGTCTTGGGTTGAGTACCAAATGAATATTGAGGATCCTTCGTGGAAGATCTTTTCCCTTGATGTATGTCTGATGGAAGCATGTGGATCTGAAGAGGATCATATATGAGTGGGAGGATTAGATTCGTGCTCAGTTTCTCACCTTTTTTTCGGGTAAACCATGTTGAGATTTTTGAAGATGTAAATCATTAATGTGGGGAGATTTTAATGACTCATATTTTATCATTTCTATTTTTATAAAATTATTGGGAAATTATGAGACCAAGAACTATGATGACATAGTATTTCGAGGCCCGGAGTTCCAGGAATGATCCTTCATAAAATGTGATCTTTTTAAATATCATGCATGAGGAGTTTTCCTAAAAATGTAAAATAACTATTAAATAGGTGCCTGGATAGAAAAATATGAAGGTACGGTTTCTTTCAGGATGGTGGGTTTACCCAAAGAGTGACTTCATTTTAGTCTATGTGGGCCTCCAATGAGAAAACCCAAAGATGGAATAACCCTAAAAAAATAATTAAATAAAATTATTTTATTTTTCAAATAATTATAACTCATAAATGGTAACTCGGATTGGAAATAAAAGTGTACCATTGAGCTCATGTGGATATTTTCTCCTTAGGTGAAGACTAACCTTGACCGGTGCAATTTGAGGTTAAAAGTTAATTTTTGGACTTTTTAATGTAGAATAAATTAAACATAAAAATGTTTATTTTATTTCATTTTAACGTTTCACAACTTGTAGATGTTGCGATGTATCAACAGAGCATCCCGTTATCCTATCATAAATGAAGCAGTGTGGTGACACTGTTTCCAAATGATATATTAACGCTGAAATGCATTAACATTTTTCCTCCATTAATCGTAGACAGGGTCCATCATTAGAATTGATAACACATGAGAATTTATTTGGAACTCTGGAGTTTCCTTAAGGCAAGGGCAGGAGGCTCTTTTACTGGCGATGATAAATTAGTGGTTGGGATTTGATCAACCAGCGACTAATTGAAGAACGACGGGGGAACAAGGATTGACTAGGCGACACGACATCAAAATATGCCTATAAGAATTCAAACTTGTGGTAGTTGTTTTCAATTAAATCTTATCCTTTTCCCATTATGGATATTCCATGATGGATCCTGATCAATTAGCAATAAAAGTTCCCATGGATCAATTGTTGTTTGGGGATGGGATTACTCTTGTGAGGTTTTAACGTGAGATTTTATTTTTGATTCTTGGTTAACCATTCTAACAGAAACAAACCCCAATCGACATGAACATTAATCGAGGTCTTTTCATACTTTTATCCCTCAATAATTAATTTGTTGTGGGCCTTCTACATTTGGCACGCGAATCTACTTATTGTGATCGATCAATCATTGTGCAATTTGTTTTTATTGGAATGATCATGTATCACAGATCTGGGTTGGACACAACATGACAAAGGTGCGATGATGGTGAAGGCCAACAGATCGAGTTGGTGAGGGAGATATCAATGTTTGAGAGACATTGATCCAAGATGGATCACGGAATATATTCAAACCCTTGGAATGAATAGAATGACCCGAGGTTTCAGGAACCTCTTCTAGATCGATAATCAGACAATAGAAACGAGTCTGGTGGCCCATGGAAGATACCACCGGTGCGACACAGTAGTAGCGGCAACTGCATCTACACGACTACCTTAGAGGGAGAAAGTCATAGCTTCGGTTGTGTTGGGATGATCTAGAATCACGTCTCAAACCACGGGTGAGCAGATAAGTTGTTGGCCGAGCTAGTCGTGTTACCCGGAGGGGAAGCGGCGGGTTGTCGCATCTAGGGCCGGAAGACCGGACTGGGCATAATGGTCCAGGAAGAAACACTAGTTCATGTTAGACACAATGGTTTGGGTTGAACCTAGGTTTGGTTTATAGATCCGGTTCGAGTCAGCAAATCCTAGATAGGGTCATGTCGATTCGGACTGAAACCAGACCCGACAGACACCTTTTCACTAAAACACTCATATCTTATAAACCGTAAATTTGATTGATGGGACATCTGTTGAGTTGGGACCCTTGCGACGAGGCATTACTTTTGAGATGGATTAGTGGGGTTTTTTTGGGTCCATAAGTGGTTGGTGGTTTTATCTTTGTCTTTCCTGTGAGGGATCGATGCAGGACACCAATCCCTTCATAGAGGGTGACAGAAGAGATTGACATGATACCCTTGGGCTTATCTTTGAAGGTATGATACAGTATCCCATTCATGTCATAAATAGTTTCCCATGTTCTTAATTGAGTTTGATTAAAGAGGATCTTAGTGACCCAAAAGGCCTATGTGATGATTGGATCTATGTGACCCAGCATGCTGAAATGACTCTTTGGGTACCGTGCCCCAACGGGTTTATGTGGTGGATGCACCGCACCAAGAAGCCTATTCGGTCCTCACTTTTCTTATTGTTAACTTGGATATGGTTTTTGGACAATGTGTAACAAATATTTACATGGGAACCCATCCCCTATCTAGGATGAAAATTCCAGTTGGGCCAGTATGTCCCCTAGGGAGCCATGGGTGAAAGACCCCCTATCTATGTATAGGGGTCCTTCCTTCCTTCATGCCTTGACCAGATTAGTGTATTTCAAGTAGTAATTAGTTTTTTGACATTGTTTGGGGACAAAATAATTGGTTCTTTTGTGAGGGTCTCTGATGACTTCATATCTCAAGGAGTGAGTTCTCCCAGAACAATCATGCCTTATCCAGAATCCTGTGACCAATGATTTGGATACAATATCAAGACATCATGTATTAGTGGTACTAGGCATCTCAGGGAAACATCATGAAGTATCATGACTAGATGTTCTCTCTGATACTTTTTGTAAACTTTTACTATGTGGTTACTATTGGATATCTTGAAGAGTGGGATCTCTTGGAATTTAGCATACTATGAGCAGAACCAAATGTCTGGTGGTGGATAAGACATTGTGTCTTGGAATCCATTAAGAGTATACCTAGATTTTCTTTTTTATCTGTCTTGTAGACATATAGATATTTTAGGCTCATTGTACTTTCTTATAGGTGTTTCGTGGTATTATAATTTGTGTTTCAGGTTCCCCCTACTGAGAATTGTTTTACACACCCCTACATGGGCATTTCTTTCACGTGCCATGTAGTTTTTAGACGACCAAAGAATTGTTGGAGTCCTCAAAGAAGCAGGACTAGGACCAGGATGGGATGATGCCTTGTGAGATCAGATGATCCTAAGAGTTTATGGTGGCTTCCTATAATAGCTTCAGTGCCCTTGTTTGTAGGTCAGACTTTACAGTTGTCTTTTTTTGGGCATGGGTTTCTAGCCTAGTTGTGCTTTACTTTATTACTTTCTACCATACTATATTGTTGAGTTGTAGTGGTATGCATGCATTTTTATTAATTAGTGTTTTTACTCTCTAGACCCTGTGACTTGTAGTTGGGTGAATGTGTTCAGGATCTCAGTAAAATGCCTCCCATTTGTGGGAAATGCATACTCGGTGCTAGTCCCCATCCCCTTGCCTATCAAAGGTGGGATTAGGGTTGTCAAAGCATGGGCCCTAAGGTATGGGTGATAAGAATAAATTAATCATCACAAAAAGTAGTGAAATGATCATCAAATACAAGAATAATTTATAGAAAATGAAACAACAAATTGAATAATAAGACAATAAATTTTTAAAACAATATAAGGTAGAATTGATGTGTTCTCAATTAAGTACTTCTCTGCACACTATAATGACTCCTCTCTCATACTTAAAACCTAATATTGTCCCTAATTTTTTACCTAAGGATGGTAGAGTAGTAAAAAAATTTAAAGACAGTAATTTTAATCAATATGTTCGAATAATGCTCAAGGTGAAAATAATGATCAAAACATTATGTTTTCAATAAATCCCAATAGTATTCTAAAGCATATCTAACAAACTTCATGCCATTTATTTATGAAATCACACATGTGTTTTCATAACATAACATCAAAATAGTATGTCATACAATGAACCTAGTAAGTGAATAAAATTTAACAATGATTTTAACATTAATAAAGTTCTACCAACTATGAAATTCCCCTCACAATTATTCTAAATCATCTGCTTAAGAAATAATTATATGTTCAAAATAAAAGTGTAGAATTTGAAGAAGAATCACCCCAAATTAAGAATTTTTTTTTCTATTTTACAATTAGTAAAATGCACCTTCCCTCTTAATAT
The DNA here is from genome assembly GCA_963277665.1 of Viscum album. Lineage (NCBI taxonomy): Eukaryota > Viridiplantae > Streptophyta > Magnoliopsida > Santalales > Viscaceae > Viscum > Viscum album. Next base: position 1,922,426,651 of record OY728159.1, read on the forward strand.
AAGTAGTATCCCCCTATCTAGTAAACTCTTAGTTTACAAATATTTAATAGATTAACATTTTAGTATAATATATTCATCTTATAATAGAGATAAACAAGAGTTTTATTTTGAAGGAAATTTGATCTAGGTTACTACATTATGAATATTTTTTAAGTCCATGAGTTCAATTTGAATTCTTCTCAAATAAATTTCATATAAAATTAAAAATCAAAAATATTAGGGAGGAATAGGTTAACATCAAGAAAGAAAAAAGAGGTATATTTTTATTCAATGTAAAGGAATAGAACACACAAAAATTACCATGGGTTGGATTCTATTAACCATCGAGATAACAGTCCATAGGTTTCCTGAGTGTGTGATAAATATTCAAAGAGAAATATGATAGACAATCCCTTGGATTTACATTCAAAATAATTCTTAATCCTTTTCTCGTTAACTAAGAAAGGCCAATTTTTTTACATTGAAAATCTACAACTCTATTATCCAAGACTCTCAAGATTGTGAAAAGTCTAGTTCACTTATATTTGATCCTCCCATGAAAAGGATTAAGTTCTAAATAAAAATGAATCAATAATTTACCAACCTTAATGTATCAATTCTAAATAATAGAATAATGAATGGAATTTTTTCTTTCATTTTATATCTAGGTATTTTCAATGGAATAAATTCTAATCTCATTATGTTCACTAAGATACTAACAACTTCTATAACTATAAAAATTAAATTAAAATAAAAGTTTAGGTATTTCACTACAAAAATGTACTTCAATTGAATCTCCTTTGATAAATGTAATTTCTTTCAAATATATATATATATAAAGATAAATTATTATATGAGTTTAAAGGTAGTCATATAGGCCCGCAAGGCCTTATCTAATGTTATAGATCGGTCCTTCCTTGAGTAACTCATAGTTTTCTCTAGAATCTGTTTGAGATTAATATTTTAGACCTCAACATTCCTACTGGATTGAGGATTTTATATAGTCTCATTTTTATGTAAACATTAATATTTTTATATTAGGTTTATTAATTTTTGGTTCTTAAAGTGGAATCTATTATTTGTGATGAAGGTTTTTGACACCTAAAATATAGAAATTGTGTTCTTTTTTAATAATTCGACAAAAAAATTATCTTGATTATGAGGAATTAAAACTTCCACTGTCCATGTATAAATATAGTCTAAAACTACATGAAATACTAATTACCTTGAGATTATGGGTAAAATCACACAAAATCCATCCCCTATAGATAAAAAATCTAGAGATCAAGAATTCCCTTCAGAGGTAGATCCTATTTTCTACCCACATTGCCTATCCTTCTTCAATTTTCATAACCCACTATTAGTCTATTAGACTATTTAATTAGTGTAGTCTAGTAGAATCCAAATTAAATCACTTTTTAGGGTTTTCTATCTCCACTATGGTTACCATTCCATGGTAAACATTTATAACATTAAAAAATGGACAACATCGTTCACTCTGGAACACGCCTCTTAAGGATTACATTATCACACCTAATAAACAAAAAAGGGTCATCCCAAAAGTAATATTTATGGTCTGAAATAAATTTTTTTTATACTTTTTTTTCATATCCATTAGCATAAATCTTTAAATAAAAATATTATTAAATTATTATTACCAATAAATATTATTAAACGAAACTAAAAATAATCTTTTATCTATGAAAAAAGAGTTATTCTTTAATGGTTAGTCAATTTTTGTATTCGGGAGCCTATATAAGTGGTAAAACACTAAATTTTACCTTCTATATTATCTTTAATCACAAAATCAAATTATTATATAAAAAGCTTCCATCTAATGTGTATCAATTTAACATATTTCTCATGTTGTGGGTATTTAAGGCTAGCATGGTCAGTAACAACTATGACTTTAGAACCAATCAACCACTACCTATACTTCTCATGAAAAAACAACTAGTAAAAACTATATCATATATATGGTGTAATTATTTATTGAATCATCTATAAGTATACAAGAATATTAAACAACATGTAATCTCGGATCCTTTTCCCCCAAAAACGCTGCAAGTGTTTGGTCACTTGCATTATACATTAACTCAAAGAAATACTTTCTGTTAGAGGGGGTGATTATTTGTGTAGAAGTTATTTTTTAAATAATTTAGTTGACTTAATATAATAACATATCATAAAAAAATTGATAATACTTGATATGTATGGAACAAGGGGATTTGTGATCTTTGGAAAAAAAATTAATAGCCTCTAGCAGAAACCAACATGCCCCAAAAATATTCTAACACCCTTTACATTTTCATGTTATAGGAAATTTTGAATCACTTTTATTTTTGAATTAGCAACTTATATTCTCCTCTTTGAGACCGTATTATAAATAACAATCCCCTTTATGACAATATATTGACTTTTCTACCAATTTAAGTTAAGTTTAATTTCTTTACCCCCTAATAATATAGATTTTATATTTTTCCATGTATATTTAAAATTTATTTTTAATGATTGAAAATCCATACATGTATACCTAAATAATCTTTTCAATTATATCTAAAAATATATCCATATGAAATCATTGTATGGTATTTGGGGAACCACACAATATATAAGGAATTATTTGGTAAGAAAATTTCCTAAGGGCTATTTGAATATGGTTTCATCATGATCCTATGGTGTAATAGAAATTTGGTTGTAACCATCAAAACCATCTAGAAAAAAAATCCCAAATAATATCTCAAGCATTTGGTTAATGAACAATATAGGGAAATGTTCACTTGTAGTGGCTGAATTGAGATTCGTATATCCTATGCAAATGATCCACTTAGTCACCTATATAACCAAAATATACCCACCATTTTCATTATGGATAAAAGTGACACCCCATTCTTTGGAAAAAATTAGATAAGTCTTGACCGAGGGTTGCAAGAAATTGGATTGATAGTCCATACGAAAAGAAGTATTATCACATTCCCCAACCAAATTATTTTATGATAGGGTTTAACTTGAATTGGCCTTCAATACAAGGATTCTGGTTATATTACATTGAGATTTTATACACTTATATAGAATAATGAAATTATACCCTTGATATCAGAAATAGACTAAACTATAGTAGTTTTAACCCTTTTCAAAACATTCAATATCTTTTCGTTTTGATTTATTCCAAACTCGTTAGAGATAATGACTTACAGCAGGGAATTCTCTCACATAAATGCATCTATTAGGTGATATGTTCATGGTTTAATATCTGATTCTGGTGATTATTGGATTAAAGGTAGAATCGTAGGTTTTTTGGCCTATGTTATTCAATTTTTTATTAAATGTAACATGAAATGTAGACATGTTCTGGCCCTCACTATAGTCTAAAGTGGAAAAATCTTTATGTTCTGATTCTAGGTTTGTTTAAATAATATTTTTCTAAAAAATCATCAATGAGTTAGAAACAATCACCCTCAAACTCATATAAGGGATACTTTTCATTACTTATAATTATTATTATATACATTTTATTAGTTATGGGTCTTCTTAAATCTCATAAATCATGCTCAAATATTATTCTTCTTCCTAAACAACTAGTTTGTCATATTATAAAAGATTATATCTATAAAAGTTTTATATTTATTGTGGTATCTAACTATTTGAAATAATAATGAATTCATCACATTTCTCACCTATTTTGAAGATTATGTTTCCCATGGAAACAATTATGACTATTCCATCAGTGTCCATAAGGGTCTAACAAGAATGATAGAGACTTCTCAATCATGCTCTATGTCATGTGTGAGGAATCAGTTTGTAGATAAATTTCCCTACTATAAATAAAATATCACACACTCTATTCATGGTAATAGTTATGGATCTATCATCCATCTTAATGAAAATATTTTTGGGTTTCATTTCTTATAAAATGAAAAATTTAAATATGGAGTAATAGATCATATAAATATTATCACCAAGGTCACATAAGAAATTAAGTTGGACACTTTTAATAAAATTAAATGGAATGAAAAATAATCCTACATTTTTTAGATTATGAGAAATTATGTCATGAATAATAGAACTATAATACCTTATCAAAGTGTAGGGTGGAAATCTCAACCAATGGATTTTTTTTGAGATAATTATCATCAATGGATTGAACTAAGTTAAAATATGAACCAAATAATAGTCATCCCAACAATTTATTCATCAATATTTTCTTTACATTTATTTTTAGAACATTCAAAACTTTTTTTTTATTTTGAGTCTGAACATTATAGTTTTTTCTCAGTTTCATAATGATTTTATTTATTTCCATTTTAAAAATTTCCGGGATTTTTACTTATAGATTCTTACAAAATTTTCAGTTGGGTTATACCGATAACATATATATCATCCTGATGAGTTTGTAAACCACTCCTAGTGGTGAAATACATAATATTATCCCTAGTTTTAATATCTATTATTATATGAATCTTTTCTTTATCTCCTTTATATAATTATATCTAGTTTCCCCACATGAAACTCTAAGATATGTATTTTGAATCATTTTTTTCCTTATCAGAATCATGTTCGTACTTTTCAAATCGAATTACCCTAAAAAATGTTGGAACCAACACCTTACTTCATCTTAATTGTTATGGGTTTCAAACTTATATGTTTTTTTAATTGGGGCCTAAGATATCATAAGAATCCATGGGTATGTTGTATTTTCATTCTTTTCTCTCAATATGACAAGTTTGGGTTATTATTATATCCTTGATCATAGTTTTTATAAAATGGGGCATCTCTACCATAAATACTTGAGTTATAACCAACAAAAATAAAATTTTATAAATTTTGGGATGGTATTTCAATATTTAGACACAAAGTGGAAGAATTATCAAACATTCCATATAAGACACAGTCCTCTTTAAGTAACTATTTCAAGCTTTATATTCTAATATAGTTAACTTAATGGTTTTAATTTTAGTCCATTATGGACTAAAGTTAGTCATTAATTTCATCATGCTATGATTTTATCTCTCATCTTAAATAACTAATGTACTCTATTATAATGACTTTCATTGTCCTACCATCTTTGTGTTGTGAATTAATGTCTATATTGTTAAAAATGAATCTCAAATCCTCTTCTGTCCTATTAGTATAATTTTATATTATATATTTTCTAACAAAATAATAACCTAAGTTTGATATCCCATTAAAAAATATTTCCCTGAGGAAGTGGGAAGAGATATGGTTCTAGATACAGAATCTTATATGGTTCCTATACTTATCCTATACTACATAAAAAACCTCCCCATCCTCTAGAAAAAATTTATTGGATTTTATGGTCCTCCTTTAAGCCTCCTAGGGAAAATTCAATTACAAATAAATATGTGATTAGTTGCAAAGTTCTAAATGTGTTCTCATATAAGGTTATAACCTTATTTAAAGTATCCCCTATATGGTAGAATAAGAAAATCCTCATTTTAATTTCATTCCCACTAAGCCATATATTTCGAATCTATAACACAATTTTGTAAAAATAAAAAATTAAAGATAAATAATATTCATTGGGAATATCAATAATATTGATAACTAAATACATGTATGATAATTTTATATCATAATATCATTATCTATCTTTTAGCTTAATTTTTGATGGATTTATTGACCCCTGAGAGATTTGACACTCCCTCATTCGAGGTCTTTCTATATTCTCTTTAATGGGGTATGTTTATAGGTTCTATTAATTACAAACATGATCTATCTTTCTCTACATATCTCTCTCTTTGGTTCCCCATTTCAATCATTTATATCCTAATATATCTAATGTGTTTGTGAATTTCATGAATAATATGCACTAAACATTGTCTAGATACAACACTGACATTTAAAAGAGTTTCATTAAAACAAGTCCAATTATTTATTTATATTCACTACTTAAAACTATTATAGTATAAAATATGGTTCAAACCCACAAGGATTTTGTATTCAAGGTACAATAAACAATAATCTAAAAATAAGAAAAACCAAAACAAAAAATGGGGGTAATATATAAGTGATGATGATGAATTTTATTGATTAAAAGAATAAACTTGTTTGAAACTTGAAATAAAATGGATAAATTGTGAACAAAATTTGTATTGTAGAAATAAGTGATAAAGATAGAGAAAATTTCAATTTTTATGTTAAATTTTTTTCCCTTTATTCATAGAAATTAGAAATATAGGTTTCCAAAATTCAAATGGTTAAACTAGTATCACATATCGAGGATGATGGAGATCATAAAGTTGAATATAGTAGTTTATCAAATCATAATTCACGAATATTGAAAAAGGTGAATTTGGTTTATTTACATCAATTTATCATTTGATCTTGAAAAACAATAACCATGTAGAAATGATTAAAGAAAAAAATTATTAGATGAACAAAAAAATCTATCTTATTTTATCTGATAATTTACCCTATATACATGTTTTCCAACTAGATACAAGAAATTAATATTAGTAAATAGAAAATAAGGAAGTAGGGAGAGGGGAGTCTTCTCTATCTAAGATCTCTAATTTCCCATATTTAAATGTTTTCAAGCCACCTAGTTGGTCTATGGGATCTAGTCTAGTCCCCTCCTAATGTATAGATCAATGAATGATGGATGAAAATTAAATAATAAGTCCTCTCACTTTTTAATGATTTAATGTACCAAATTCCATTTATATAGCTCACTATCAATAACTCTGGTCGAATCAGAGGTCTCTATATAGAATTGGTCACTATTGGTCATTTTCCTCATGTGACTCAAACTTAACTCTACAATAAATGTCAATAGACCCATAAGGGTAATTGATTCATTATTTATTCTTCCTAAAAAATCATTGAAGTTCTCATCTTCTCCATTAGCTTGATCTTGGTATTTTTTATTTGATTTAAAAAGGATGAACTAAGGGTTAGTTTGGAATATTAATCAACATTTCACCAACGATCAAAATCTAGCTAAGTATGGGAATGATTTTTATGAAGTTTATAATGCTTATGTAAGTAAAAAATGATTTTGACATGGTGTAGAATGATTCTTAGGGATTCAATTCCACCACATAGATGATTCTAAAACTAAAAATACATTTGTAGAGATGACACATACATAGAAAATCCCTTTATGAAATGGTTCTCATAAAAACATAAAATAATACTTACAAAGATTCCATTATGTGGGGTGATACTAATGTGAGGTAACATTTGAAAATTTATCCTTCCTTGTTCAATAATAAATTTACAGAAATCAACATATAGGGAAAATGTCAACACTCGATCCGAATTATAAATTTAGTGTGAAAAATATAGGTTCAAAATATAATAAACAATTGAATTTCCTACCTTCCATAAGATGAATTAAAAGGTGTTCCAACAATTGATTTTAAAGATAAAAACATAGAAACATGAATTGTTAATATCAAAATCCAAATTCCTTAAACAACAACATTAACAAATTATATTTCAATGAATGTGACACCCAAATAAATATAGTTTTTTATTGTAATATATTATAATATTGAGGAAAATATCATTTATTCTATTTTCCACAAAAAATAATCATATTCATTCAAATATTGAAATAATCATATCTTACATTGAAAATGATAAGGATTAAAAATATTAATAATTAAAAAATATTTTTACATTAAAAACTCAATTAATTCTCCAAAATTGATGTTAAAAACATACGTCAAATCAAATCCATGTTACTATTCCTCGGTGATATGAATGTCTTGGTGATTAACTATAATATAAATTTTGATTTTATATACATATAAATGTTATATTTTATTTATATGCTATAACTAAATAGAATAAAGTTACCAACAGTTGGTGTTTAATTTATTACACTATTACAAGATTCAAGGGAATGCACGATGCTTGATCGATCAGTTTATAAATTTGTAAAACTAGGTAATAAATATTATTGAATCCTTGAAATCATTAAAAATAACCTTCTTCATATACTAGGGAATTTAAAACAAATGTGGAGCTGAGATTCTCTGTAAGGATTATGTACAGTAGAATCTATCATTATTAAATAAGGAATAATCAATACTTTAAAGTGGATAATCATAACAAATAAATTCCTTAAACAACTTGGATTCAATGAAAATCCTTGGATAATATCAAGATATAAACCACATGTTAATGGATATTTAATTCTAAATAAAATAAATGTATAATTCCAGACAACCATGATCATACACATAAGCCATCAACCAATATATAATGATTCTTATCATTATATCCTCAATAAATATATTATTAATAAATTGGTATGTTTAAACTAAATTCTAATATAAAATGGCATGCCAACTATTTTGACTCATGAGACCTGTTGATGCATCAAGAAGCTATCTATAATAGGGACACATCTCTTTCATTTCCTATTAATTACTCATATATTTAATGATCAATACTTTTTGTTCTCAAAATTATTTAAAAATAAATATCTATCCTTATTGAATAATGAATATGAAATTTTAATGCAGTCAATGAAATAACTTTCTTAATAAACATCATTAAACTAATACCATTTATATAAATGGTATAAGATTTAGAAATCATAAAAGTGGTAGAAACGATTTCATATAAATCAATGAAACTTAAAATAATTACATGAAGGGGAAGGTAATATACAAGGAAATGATGGAGGGTGATAGATAATGTGATCATGAGAAAGTTAATTTCCACAATACTAAAAATTAGAAAAGTTTGAAATAAGAACATCGATTAATATCAAATGATTTTATTTCATAAAACAATGCTTTTAATAAATATAAAATAACATGGAAATATATCATTAAAAATAACTTCATTTTATCTTTGGGTACAAATGAAGTTATAAATCGATTTCTAAATTCATTTCATTCCTTTAGGAAAATAATAACTTTTTCTTTTAATATAATTTTAAATAAATGTTTCTAGAATATTTATAAAATTATTGTACTTTAAAATAAATATGGATATTATCAAAGTAATCATCAATTTAAATAATGTTTATTGTAGTGGGAAATTAAGTTTGTGTAGTTAACCTTAAAACAATGATTACTTTCACAATTTTCAAAAAAATTCTAAAAGTACCTCATTTAGAAAATGAAAATAATATTACTTTTAAAAGTTTTTAAATAAATTCAAATATGGATAAATTATAATTAAAATAATAATATTAATTTAAATAATAAAAATGTTGAAACATTTAGAATTACCATGAAATGGAAGAAAAGGAGTTGGAAGGAAAACATTTATACATGAATATTTTTAAAAGAAAAACCTTTAAATATAACTCACATATTGATTCTTGTTTCAATAAGAGATGAAATTGAATACAAAGATTTAAACCCAAAACATAACCATAAGAGAAAAAAATATATATGGTTTAAGAGATTAGTATCATATAATTTTACCGAAGGAAATTTAAACATTAACAATCACGGACTGAAAATAGATTTTAATAGGCTTCCATTACCTTGAGTCTCCACTTAGTCAAACAAGTTTGGTCATCCTTTATTATGAATTTATTATTTTTAAATAATTAATTATTTTCTTTATTTATCAATATTACATTTTTTTAATTTCCTTTTATAATCATTTGAAATCCATTTATGGAATATCTCTTTCTTACTTAGACTATTTAAGGTAGTTTGGTTAATATCTTCAAAAATACTTCAGTATATTGCAAATGGTTAAAGGTGTAGTGAAATGGTTCTATAATATATATTAAATTAACAATATAATTAATATAATTTTAAATTCATAATATATATATTTAAAATAATCCATTCTTGAGGGTAATATAAAAATAAATTTCATCACTTCATGGAGGTGGTAGTAAACACATATCCATGGGCAATGTTATCAAAAGAACATAATAATTTCATAAATATCAAATATATTAATTGGTTACATATTTATATCTGTCCAAGTAAAGAAGTGATAGAAAATGAATTACACTCCTAAATATACTTATGTAATTATGATATTATTCTTATTTATTATTTTTAGGAGGTTTTAGAATAAAGTAACTGGAAAAATATCGATAAGAACATATACCTCTTATTTTGGTAACCTAGTTGGGCTTACACATTATTCCTTATTGAAGTGGAATTTTAGTGGGACCCAGAACAATAGATCATGGGGTGGTATGTTGGGATAGTATTTTTTTATGTATTGTTCTATCTTAGTGGCTCAATTAATATATATAAATGAAGGGGGCTCTTTTATAAGTGGGATGGGCGGAAAACTTGAAAATACATGAAACTTTATTATATAATATATGTATTACATAAGTCATGTGGATCTGAATTATCATATATTAGAATATAAAAGGGAATTTTCTTACTAAAACTATTTATTAAGGTTTAATTTTTTTAACTTGAAACCTTATCCATTTATTTTAAACCTTTTGACTCATTTTACCCTTAACTTAAGAGACAAATATTTACTATGGTTACTATTTATTATGACCAAAACAATACATTTCCCTTATTACCTAATATAAATTATTATGATTCAAAATATTAATTCCATTTTATAAGATTCAAATTCTATAATTGGTAAAAATTAAATTTAATATATGTTCTTAAAATACTACAAAAACCATTTTTAGAAAAATGATTTTTTAACAAAAAAAATTATTTCATAGAAACATAAAGAATAAATTTGATTCAAATGGAATCAATTGGATTATCTTAAATATAATAAGATATATATTTCTTTAAAACCAAACCAAAAAATATATGTTACATTGTAGATATATTATTAAGAGAGAATAACTAAAAACCATTTTTATTTGAACAAAAAGTATATTTAGATTTCCAAATTGATAGGAATATATATATATAAGTTCAAAATTATTTATTAATATTAATTATATTACTTTTTAATAATAAATATTTTCTAAAAAAAATTAATCTTTCATTTTAATATTTTATCATTATAATTTCATAAAAGTGACATTTTTTGTAAAATTTGTATTTTTCACTATTCACCCAAATAATACTATTTCTGGAAATTATCAAAAATTCACCCTAATATAATTTAGACATGGGGAATTTAAAAAATAAATTTATTTAATAAAATTATTTTTTTTGGATTTAGGTTTTAATTACATTCTGGAATAAAGCTACATACATTATGTTATTGATTCTTTTGAAATAAAAGCTTACTTATTATAATTGAAGCTTGGGTGTTATATTTATGACACTGTCACTCATTATTATACCATGGTATATATTATACTTTCATGATATTCCTTTAATGGTTCTATATTCCTATTTCATATCATTATATTTTCATTCCTAATGATTCATTAATTTTATTCCATGATCATATTCATTAATAGGTATTTCCCCCATGTCCATGTTTTCTCACATGTTTATAATATAATTATAAATCCTTTCTAGATGAATAATATGATTTTTCCTTTACTGGGCATTTGAATTCACCCTTTTATTATGTTTCAAACTTCTGCAGGAACTTATATACTAGAATGTGACAAGGAGTAAATCATGTGTGGAAAATTTTATAGTAGATACCAAAGAATTATTATGTATTAATATGGTAATGTTGTTGTAGTAACCTGAGGCCCCATGAGTGGGGAGGGTGAATCAGGTTGTTATTTTTTTTATTTGTTATAATTTTATCCCATGATAGTGGGAACACATTGAACCTATCACTATTAGTTTAACATTCCTCATAAAAAATAAATGCAAAAACTGAAAAAACACACAACAATTTATATTGGTTCATGGCTAATGGATAGTCTAAGGAGAATAAAAATGGTGTTTTTTAGTGTACCAATGTCCACTAATATGTACTATTTATGGGGATAAAATTCTTTTGTTATGGTCACTTAATGTCAATATATCTTCTTTTATAATAAATTTAGATAAAGTAAACAACCTCCCTTCGATCACTTTCATCAACTCATTTCACATTTCATTAGTTAAAATCTTCCTCAGTTTGATTACATGAAGTTAGCTTCCATATTATCATGAAAGTGGGATTTCATTAATATCATTATTTCCCAAATATGTTGCTATAATATATTTTACAATTCAGTTTTGTGAATTATAAATTTCTAAATTTAAAATACTTCACTCAATATTTTTATTTTCTTACTATGAACTAAATATTTATATCCTTATGCAACGCCATTTGTTACTATTATATTAAACCCCCATCATGAACTACTCCATATATGTCCTATACTCATAGATACTTCATGATATTCCATGTAAAACCCATTCCATGCACCCCTTAATTATTTATGATTCATGTATAACACAAGTGTGAGTTGTGTGTGTGTGTGTGTGACTCATACACAGATAGCATATTCATGAACCTTTTACATGATTTGACTATTTAAACATTTTCATGGGGGAATACATTCAATATACATCCTACATTATTATACTTTAAAAACTCTCTTCATTATTATGAACATTATGAATTAATCTTCCATCAATAAAAAACTAATTTTTCTTCATATTTGAACTTTTTTTCAAGAATACTTAATGAAATCATTTGTGGGGTATTATTGTAAAAAATAACTCATCAATATCACTAATCCTTTAATTAAATTAAGCCCCTTCATGTTGTAGCTTCATGAACTATTCATCAAAAACCACCTTTATAGACCATCTATAGTGTACCTTTTACGTGGTTCACAAATGATGTATGCATTTTCTCACAAATAACCCTTGAATTTGAGGTATTTTTGATGTTTTGAAATTCACTCACTGAAATCCTTCCATAGTTTCAGGTACAATCAGTGTACATAGGTTGTATCATACTTCCTATGTGGAACCTCGTTCTTTGACCATCAATCACGTACAACCTATGTAGTCATGTAGTCCCTTGGTGATTGTGTATCCACTACACACTCACATACTCCCTATGAAGAAACCTTTTTCCCCACATTTTCACATCAAAATTTTTTTAAACATTGGGAAACTTTTCAATATTCTTAAGAATTCATCTAATCTTCATCTTGTATTTCACTTACTATAAAACATATCCTTTGGAATACTAACACCATGATCATCCAAGAAATTGATTAACAATAAACATAATACAATATCAATCTCCAACTATGATCCCCTTAGTTACAATATACATCTACCTTGGTTCCAATATTCTCTTTCCTTGGGTTTATTAGAATACATTGATTCTAACTCCCTCCCCCTTTGGAAATATTGGATATCCAATGTGAAATTCAAGTCTACTCAAACACTTTACTATATTTGGGTAGTAGAAGAATAGATCAACCATCACTATAAGTCTACATGAGTAATAATAAATATAGAAAAAAAGATCTTAGGATATTATTACATGACATTAGCCAGTCTTCTTTTTAAAACACAATCTACATTTAAGCTCATTCAATATCCATTACTCACAAAAACACTATTCCTTAATCATTGTATCTCCTACTAAATTTAATATGATATAATCCCTAAAACTTTGAGTTTTTAGAAGCAATATTGGAATCATTGAATTCTATATAATATTTCCCACCATTTGATAATAATTCCAAAGATAAATAACATTTTAAATAAAAAACATACTCGATAAAGAATTAGATGCCAACAGGGGGAGGGTAAATATCTGAATATCCTCAAGTTGAGGTAGGTTGTTGGAAAGAGAGGTTAAACTAAATTTTCTTAAAAATATACGTTTCTAATAATTTTATCATAATTTTATCCATTTGATCCTTAGTTACAATATTATCTGTTGTGAGCATTCCATGTTCCTCCTTTTCTTTAGTAAGGTGATATATGATTGTAATATTCTTAGTATTAGAGTGTTGTGCCAAATTTTTAATGAGGTAAATTTAACTATAGTTATCATATAAGATCACAACAGACAATTTAGAATCTTCAAAAATATAACTTATCTATTTCTTTATCCATAGAATTATATTCCATTATTTGGTTACTTCAATGTATTTTTCCTCGATCATGATCAGGGAAGTACTTTATTACTTCTTTATCAATCATCCCATGTATTTATTTTTAATGAAGAATACACATCCACTTATATAATTTTGATCCACAACATCACTAGACCAATACACATCAAAAAACAAATATAAATCATGATTATTCCCAAAATTAAAATGCAATGAAAATCTGGATTACACAAAAAATACCTCATGGTTCATTTAACAACTCTAATATGTTCTTCATTTATATTACTATAGAAAAATTCTTCCAAACATGTTACAAATACAGTATCTTACTTTTTTATGATAATATATAGAAATATATTCATTATTCATATATACATGGTTGGATTCATAGGCTTCTCATTTTCATGATTACTTTATTTAGTTCCAAACGAAATCAGAATTGGCCTTGGTTTTGAATCATGTATGTCCAATTTATTTAGTAGATTTATCACGTTATTATCTAGGGTAAAAAAGTGTATCTATCATTTTGAATTATTTATAGACCTAGAAAATTCATAATATCACTAATCATGGACATGTCAAAATCTGAACACATATGGATAATAAATTCCCTTATTAATTTCTTATTGTTACCACCAAATATGATATCAAACAACTAAACACACACCATGAATTTGTTTTACCTGAATGTTTTAACATATATATTGGGATCAACATTTCTCCTTTTTAATTAAAGATTCTTCATGTATGATTCTATCTATGCATACCATGATCATTATTACTCTTTGAGACTTTACTAAACCTTCTTCAATCTTCACACATTGCATTCATCATTTTTATCCCCAGATATTCTATTTAAATATCCTCTTATAGCATACCTTCCAGGAATTCCATTTTAATTTCCATATAAAAAATCATGATATATTTCCATATAGTCACCACCAAGAAAAGATTGTTGACTAATGTCAATCCATTAGTGAAAATGTTTATCAAGTATTAACTCCTTTAATTTGATCATGTCCTTTATAAACTAGAAATTCTTTATTTCAGATAATGTGTCCATGCTCATAAAATTTGTTCTTAAGAATCCACTTCATTTTAATTAAATTGTGACTTTTTGGATGCTTTACCAATTACCAAGGGTTTTTTTATTTAATCTATTTCACCATTCATGTATCTAACCCATGATTCATTCTTAATTATTTATTCAAATTATATTGGTTAACCCTTCTTATAAGAGAAGTGTACTAAACATTCCTTATCATTAATGTTTATGTGGGACAAATTCTGTCATAAATAATATTGGTGAGATCAGTTTTCATTCTCTTATTTAATCTCTATAGCACATGCTGAAATTCTGAAGTAAGAGTCTCTTCTTCTAATTAAGCTTTAAATTCATCATTATTTAGGGAAAATGGAAAATCAATAGGAGTTCTATCAACTTCATCCACTTCTTTCCTTAATTGATCAATTTTTGAACTTTTAGGATTCTTTCAATATTTATCCTCAATTAATTTGATTTCATTAATCTCCAAAAAAATTATCCTCTTGATGAATAATTTTTAGGCCTTAAACATAATTCAGTATCCTATAAACAGTATTTTATCTACCACATTTCATTACTTTCCCTAATTTCCATCATTGTTTCGAATATATAATCAACTTCTAAAGACCAAAAAATTTTAACTATGGATTCCTTTCATTATACATTTTATATCGTGTCCTCTATAACCCTTGGATAATAACCATAGGGTTTTTCCAATGGCGTTCAACTTGTACAAATTCCTCCTAATTCTGACATGAGATACTACATTCAATGAAGAAGGTCTTATCCATATTTTCACTAGTTGATATCAATGTTAAACAACCCCATTCTACTATGGATTTATAATCAATGAAGGTTGATGTTTGATGTTTTGTTTTTTTGAGGTAATTATTGAATTCAATAGATTTGTACTATGTTCCATTATCATATTATAATATCATGATAGTGTAGCCAATATCACTCTCTACACTTCACTTGTACCTCTTCCTGTAGTCCATTACTCCCCTCTTACTATTTATGAACATAACACAATTCAATATACTATAATCATAAAAAAATGAAATACTATTCCTCATACATGGCCAATATATTCACTGGATGATAGATATTGGAATACACTATATCGATGAGATTGGATGCATTTTTTTCTTTTTAATAATATGAATTTTGAACCATTTTTTCCAATATTCAATCACTTCAAGTCTTTTAATGATATAATTTTACAATTGGAATACCCATGGAGAGTTTATCTTAGGAAATTTCTCTATGCTCTATTGATAATTGTGACCATGTCTCTAATGCCAGAAGTTATTCACTATTTACACTATTAGAATAAATGTTTTTTCTTTGTTTTACACCTGGTATAGATTACTCTTTGTCCTCTATCCTTTTATTAGTGAGTTCAAAATCATATCTTTTATCCTGAATCCCTTTTAATAGAATCATGCTTCAATCCCTAAGTCACATATTTAATGTACACTCAAAGGATATTCCAGAATCCATCCTAATAAATAACTTATATTTCCTTCAAATCATCATATGAAAATCAGTTATTACCCAATAATTTGATTTTTAAAGCTACTTCATTATTCAAAAACACTAATTTTTCAACACTTCCCTATACACTCACTTTAATATTCATATTTCTGGTAATGTGGTATAAACACCCATTATCAAGGATCCAATTTTTATTATTCTTTATGTATTTGAGAGAAATTTTAGCTCGATTAGGATTCTATTTTTATTTTTTCCCGTATATAAAATACTCAATTATAGTGAGGCATGAGATGATCTCTCGTATTTATTTTTCGTACATGTATTGTAGTCATGCTTGTCTTTTTCTTCTAGGGGAGGGTATATATTTTCTAAATGATCAAGTTGCATTAAAGTAGATTCATCTACATTTTTCTTCTTAATGCTTACCCCCATTTCTACTATGACTACAATAAATTTAATTATAAAAAAAATTAGGTAAATTAAAGAAATATCTATAGAAATAATTTATTCTTTGAGATTAATGATACGACCATATTCTTCTTTGAAAACATCAGGGTTTTCCCTCATCCAGAAAGCTCATAGCCTCTCTCAGATTGGACATAGTATAACTAAGAATACCACACTATTAATATTTTATAAGAGGGAACATCTTCTCTATTTCATTAATAACCATTTCCCATGCCTTTTTAAAGATCCTCAGTTGATGAATTACCAATGAATATTGAATTTGTTTTTCAAACCCTTTGATTTATATTGATTAAATCTATTTTTTTATTCAACAAGTGTCTTAGTTTTGACACTAGAATCACCAAAAATCTACATCCCATTATTCTAATTAATTTTTGTTATTTGTTTTGATGTATTGTAACAAAAAATTATTCCACTTATACCAATATATTTGAGTCTCTATTCACTTATAATTTTCTCAATTCCATTAGATCCTTCTGTTTTCATTTCTAATATTTTTTTATCGAAGAACCTTCCAAATTGAAATTTCATCTTAAGATCATGGGGATTTATATATAATTAAAGAATACATTTCATATAAACTAATTATTTTATAGACCTTATATCATGTGTGTTTAAACTTTTAAACAAAAATAAATATCATAAATCACCTTAAAATATTATTAAATCGTTAGCTTTAATTTGAATACTTTTATATAATTCACCTGATGAACTAGTTAATCATCTACATATTTTTCTATTATGTTAGTATCACCTTCGATTTTATCCACATGTTAACAATATTCCTTAAAAACCACTAATCTTTTTATTCTTATTTAATTTAATATTGATCTCTTTGAGAGATCCCTCACATTATACCTTGAGATTAATAACACAGTCAGGTTTAATATCTTTTCCCTTTTTAGAATTTTATTTTTCATTGGAGTTCATAATTTAATCTGTTCTATTTACTTTAATTTTTTACCTCCTCTAAATAATTTCTATTATCTTCTTCATCCTTTTCCACCATGATTTTTTTCTAAAACATCCTTCCAGAATAATTTTATAATTAGAAGTCTTTTTTGGGAAGAAATATTCTTAATGAATTTTATGAGATTTATTCTTCACCACCATTGACATTAAATATCATTGTACCTTTTTTGCTAAGTTTCCACCCTTTCCACAACAAAAACACAGCATGGGGATCTTTCAATTTAATATTCCTTTTACCATTTTTATTTTTTAGCCACTCGAGCTATAAATTCATCATATGTATCACCCTCTTTATCTCTGACTTCAATGATATTGATCATTTACATGTATTTTAATATAATACTGTTAATATCATGATTTTTTGTCTCTTCTAGATTAAATAAAATTTCATAGGCCACCAAACTAAATAGCAAATCATCCAGAGATAGATAAGTTAATTATATTTATTCAAGAGTTGAAAATTTTGGACTGTATAGAGGTGGAACCTATTATAATATCTTTTTTATTCTATAAATATCCTTTATTTATTCACAAATGTTACACATAGATCCTCTAATATTAGTAATTTTTTTAAAGAGACCATCAACAGTTTTATTAGGGAGAATTTTCAAGTCATCAAACTTATTGTAAAGGACATGGATCATAGATTCCATTACTTAGATATTATTAAACACAAAATATTATTCATAAAATTATATTTTTATTTATTAAATGACCTATTAATAATTTTTTTATAGAAAACATATGAACTATATTTGTTGTTTTGGAAAATTATAAAATACTTCCATAATTTGTTTTTTTTAATTTAAAATACCATCAAGATTAATAACCATTGATTATATAGCCATTATATAGTGACCATTAAGATTATTTTATATTAAGGGTTGTGATAAATTCTAATTTACATAGACAGAAAATGTGGTGGCATCAACCAGTAGGTTTGTAGCCTACAAAGCTAATTTATCAAAGCTTCTAAGGGAGATGGAATCATAGGGATCTTCCCCTAACCAATATGAAAATGAGACTAAACAAATGAAACATGAGTGAAACAATTTATGGGATAAGTTTAAGTTTATCAAGATCATTTCCCAAGCTATGTTCACCATACCACCCCAAAATATTACCAACATCGCACACCTTTCCCTTGGGGCGTACTATCACACACGGTTTTTTAGGTTTTGGTTTTAATTCGATTCATTGGGAATCAGGAACCTTTTCTCAGGTTCGGCATGTGATGGGTGTTGAGAATTGAAGTAACATCTACATATAATCTTCCAACTATGGTTGAATTCAAGCTCATTTGAGGGTTTCTAGATAAAATGATGTTTTTGGCCCAAAATGGGCCTTTTTATGGTTTGGGTGCACAATTTAGTAAACTATGTAGTCAAACCATGCAGCCTACCCATAACATAATAATTTCATTTTCACATGATTTCCCCTGCATGATTTTGGGACCCAAATGCACCCAAATATTCTTTTATAGTTTCATATAGACTTACTGATCCCTCTCCCTTTCCTCCCAATCCTTTTATCCAGCTCCCTTGGAGTAGATCTATGAAATATTCAAGGTGGGGTTAGTTTCCAAGGTAATATATCTTACCCTTTCTCCTCCCTCTGCCTTCCTCTCTCAATTTTTCTTATCTCTCCCTTTTCCCCTGGTCATGATTGAATTATGTTTTTTTCATGATTTTTTATGTGGTTTTTGTTCGTTTAGGGATGGCCTTCATAGATTTAGTGTTTATAAACCCTCAACGGGTGATATCTGGTGTGTGTTTCCATTGATCCATGGTTTTGAGGGAGGTTCCCCCAAGAATATTCCTTTAGAATTTAATTTTCATCTATTTTTTTTGGTTTCCCCTAATAATATATTATTTATTATTGGAAACCCTTTGGTTTAATTATTTAGTGTGCAAAAAGGGTAGTTTATGCCTTCTTTTGTAAAAAATGTGTTGCTTGGGATAAAATCTGAACACTAATTGTTTTATATAATGCTCAATTATCTATCACAACTAGTTTGTGATTTTTTTAAATTTGATTATAAATTTAAATAAATTTTTGGAATGAAAATTTGGGTTTATACCCTTTTAGTGTTAAATAGTAGTTTTTTTTAATATTGCATGCCCTGTTTTCAATAAATTGCTCGATTGACTTTTATGTGGAAAATGTGATCCAAATTGATTTTTTTGGATTTAAAAATGTATTTGAATCATGAAAAATGGTATTTTAGGGGTTCTTTATATGGTTTACATGCTGGTTTTGGATTCCAAAAAAAACTTGTCTTGGTTTTTTAGGTGTTGGGAATTTGTAACCGATAAATGCCATGTTTGGTAATTTTATAAAAATGTTTGTGCATTGAATGTGTAACCTGAATTTTTTAAGGGTTTAATGTAAATTTTTTTATTCATATAATGTTGTCTTTACACATCTCTTGAAAGTTGGATTTTGTGTTTTTTTTAAATGTCAGTTTTTGTGAAAACTGTTTAAAGGCCCTTTGGCAATTTGGTAAAAAAGGTGAAATTATTTATTAGTAAAACCACCTCTGGATGTTTCTCATTCCATGTTTTTATGTTTATAATGGATGGTATTTCCTCATTGTTAAATCCTTATGATCCATTATGATATTTCCTCGGGTTGTACACTTAGTGTTCTATTTTATTTATGGCATGTGATCGGTCCTTAGAGTGGCTCGGGGAGATGCCTGTTGTGAATTATTATTATATATATGTTGTGGTTGGATGCTTGTATAGAATTGTTTGGATCTCCCCTATTATAAAAATGATAAATTGGAACATGGAATATAGAGATAATTTTCTATGAATGATTACTACCTTGGTGGTGGGTGGACTGACCAGTGTCCCAGAGTAGGTGGACATATTTAGGTTTATTTCTATGGGATTTTTCTTTGGCATGTCCTGAGTTTTGGTGTCCAGTCCTATTGATAATTTTGATATCATCATGTGTGGAAAGACAATGTGGATGGGTTCTCATGTATTGGTGTCTTCTATACTATTCATGGTCTCTTACGTTCACCTATGTTTACGCATTCTTAGTTTCTTACAGTGTTATATTTGATACTTGTATGTATACTTTTAATTGGACTTATTGTGTAATGGCTGTATTGTTTTCATGTGTAGTGTTTTATTTAGAAAGTATGATTGGGTTTTAATATGACTAATGAAAACCATTTTCAAGGAAAAATTTTTTATCCTTTTTTTTTAAATAGAAAATTATAACATCCTGGATCTAGATGCCACTCAACTGGTGCCTAGTACCCAATTAGCCACATAGCCTCATTTGAATTTCCCAAAATTCCAAAGGCTGTAGACTAGAATAGAGGGCCTAGGGTTTTATAGTGGGGAACTATTCCCTCATTGGAAGAGTGTAACGCAGTGTAATAATAATATAAAATAGAGAAAGCAGTAAGAAATATATAACTAAAATAAACAGTGGGAAACTAATAAGATAAATAAACAAGAATAATTCAATACATAAGATGATGTATCATATCTCATATTCTAGTAAATAATCCAAACATGGTACGCAGTAGTAATCCACAACATAAGTTACAAAATTAAAAGAAAAAAAGTAAACAAAGAAGCATCACAAGCCACAACTTGGTCTCATGCTCTCCTACTCATAAACAGCATCTCAAGTACCTTAAGAAGGGAACTTTCCCTTATCGACACATGAAACAATATAATCTACTTTGGTCCAAAACATGACCCAAACTGGGTGTGAGAAATAAATCCCAGTAGGAAACCACCATAGATCTGTGTCTATCTATTAGTGAACATATTCAACAAGTAGTGTACAAAAAGTAAAAGTCATAAACTTGGAAGCACTCAAAAGTAAATAAACTTACAAGTCCTATTTTCCATTTTCATTCATTAGGTTCAGTTCAACCATCAAGTTACATTCCATTATATAAGTCTCAATATTCTTCCTAATCCTATCAATCCCCCTTATAAATAATAATCAACATATACTTTCAAAGGCATTCTAAATAAATAAAATGAATACCAAATCCAAGATTGTGCTTTGTCTTGGTAGACATGTCATATGTCATTCCATTTCAATAGTCCATTAAACAACATTCCCATAGGCATAGAAAAAACCTTACATAAAATAATAGCCATATATTCTCCCTCGGGCCTAACAAATCCTCAACCACAGACATAATGAATCCTCACCCACAGGCATGAAAAAACCTCACCCAAAGGCATAACAGTCAATCAGGGTCAATCTTGGAATATCAACATTCATCATAACAAATAACACATGTAAATTAAACCATTACCTAGTTAACATGATAATAAATCACAAGGGGTTCATACATATCAAGAAACAAGTGAATTAAACGATCACAAGTTTTAAATGATAATTGTAATGTCATTGGGAAAAGGGGAAAACACTAATCCAAACCCCTTTTAACTAATCAATCGTAATTTACCACTATTTCAATTCCATTATAAATTTAAATCCTACTTAACAACCCAATAAATGAAAAAAAGGAATTCCTCATAGGAAACCTTGGACAAACATCCATAAATTGTCATTCCATGGGAACGCACCCATGAGGTGACCCTTAACCAAACCAATAAACTTAAACATGCTTAATTTAATTTAATCCATGACCTAATCATCATTATACAACAACAAGCATCAATTTCCTTTACTGGTTACACCTTAAAAATTGTAGAATGACAATACGACACATATAAACAACAAAACATTGAGTGAAAGGAACAAAACCACCTACCTCATCATAGTGTGAATCTCCTTGTCTAGTGTCGATCATTGATTCAACCTAGAACATGGTGGATATAATAAATAAGAAAAAATGATCAACCGTTGATAACTCAATAGATAAATGAAAACAGGAAGAAAGGCTCAAGAGGAATTGAATACTCACTGAGAGGATTCCAATGGATCTGATGGTGTTTGAATCAGATATGTGACGCCAAAACGAGAGGAAAATCTCATTTGGATTTTCTTGGGCGTTCTGCTCATTGAAAAAGGTTTGTTTTTGTCCATATAGAAAAACGACATACTACCTTACATAATAATCAATAATAAAATTACAGGTAATGTACTTGAGGCTACATGTTGTGTCTGTAAATATTCTAGCCCAACCATTACATGGTCGTGTACCAGGATTACATGATGTGTAGCCTTACCTAAATGACATGTACCTATAAGTACATGATGCGTAGTTCTATATCATGTCATGTAACTAGCCTCTAGCTAGTCTATCAACCACTTTTCCCCCATTTTCAAAATTACAAACTAAAAAGGAAATATCCATACATCAAATGAAGAACTGGGTTCTTACAAAATTCCCCCTTAAAGAAATTCATCCCTGAATTTCCCTTCTAAGGGTGATGAAGAAAAATATGAGAAAAACTATAAACACTGTGATTGTACATCAGCCTCCCTACCCCAAGTCTCATCATACACTCAGACATATTTCTATCGCACCCATACCAAAGGAATAGACTATCCATGGAGAACCTTCGTGCTACGATCCACAATATAAATAAGATGCTCTTCAAAGGATGCATCTTCCGGCAACTCCACATCCATAGGCTGAAAGATGTGAGACAGTTTTGAAAAGTAGCATCACAACTGAGAAACATGGAAGATATCACATATAGACCTGTACCTATAAGGTAACTACAATTGATAGGAAATCTACCTAACCCTCTCTAAAATCTCAAACTGACTGAAATATCTCATTGAAAGCATACCCTATCTCCTGATTGTCTTGTGTCCCAACCTTGGTGCAACATGCAATTAAACTCGATCCCCATCCTCAAACTCTAACAGTCACCTACTGCGATCAACATAAGATTTATGATGAGACTGTGTAGTAGTTTTCTATTTTTGAATCAACTGGACCTGCTCAGAAGTCTCATGCATGAGATGTGATCCTAGTAAAGTTGCCTCAGGTGCCTCCAGCCAGCACATGGTTGATCGGCATGGCCTAGCATACAAATCTTAATAAGGTTCCATATGAATAGTCTCCTGGAACTATTATTGTATGAAACCATAACTAGGGGAAAATTATTCTCCCAAGAGCCCCCAAATTCTGGGATATATGATTAAATAATGTCCTCTAGAACATGTATTGTATGCTATGACTGGCCATCTGTCTGATGGAGGTATGTTGTTCTTAGAATCACATTTATACCCATTTACATTAAAATATTATGCCCAAATGAGACTTCAATAAGGTTTTACTATCTTAAATGAGTACCCCATGAAGTCGTACCACCTCATAAGTATACAGATTACCAAGATCATCAACACTGAAGGGTCTCCTTGATCGACAAGAAGTGAGAGACCTTTGTAACACTATCAACCACCACCCATGTTGTATCATTACCTTGTGTAGACCTCAGTAAACCCATAAAAATCCATTATGACATTATCCCAGTTCCACTTCATAATAGGTAAATAATCTAGAAGCTAAGTAGTCCTCTGAGGTTTTTCCTTCACCAGCTGAAAGGAGGAACACCTCGTAACAAAACCAGTTGTCTCTCTCCTTATACTTGGCCACCAGTACTAATGGTGCAAGTCACTGTACATCTTGGTAACTCTGGGATGCATTTCCCCAGCTAAAGCATGAAACTCCTACATCAACTCCTCATTTTTTTCCAATCGAACCTAGACACATCCATGGATCAACAAGATCTCATCAACTCCTATTGTCCAACCAGGAGGTGAATCCTCACCTGCTACACTCTCCCATCGGACTGGGCCCTCATAATCCTAAAGTTGTCTCATCCTCACTCTATCCAATAGGGTAGAAATTACATATAAAGAATAAAGTAAAGTATTTCTCGGACTATCATGCACCTCCAAGTGCATCTTAGAGAACAACAACATAATTTTCCACTCGCTACTGGCCTCCTGCACTATCTGCATCTAAGCCCTTCTTCTCAGATAATTAGCCACTAAAATTCCTTTTCTAGTCATATAGGTAAGCTCAGAATCAAAAGAATAAAGGTATTCCACCAACCTTCACTCCCTCAAATTTAGATCATGCTAATTAATGATGTAATTGAGAATTTTAGGGTCTGTGTACTCCAAAAAACACTATCCCAACAAGTAATGTTTCTAATAGCATAATACAGGAACAACCACGGCCAACTTGAGATCATGTGTCAGATAGTTATTCTCATTTGTCCTCAACTGCTGAGACCCATAAGCAATGACTCAATCCCCCTTCATAAACACTGCTCCAAGCCCGAGACCTGATGTGTCATAGTACATAGTGTAACTCCAGCTCAGCTCTGGAAAAATCAATATTTGTGTTGATTTTATTCTCACTTTCTGCTCCTGAAAGGATTTTTCACAAGAATATAAATATATGTACTTCACACCCTTCTTTTTCAATCCCATCATCAGTACTACAAATCATGATAAGTCCTGTATTAAATTCTCATAGTATGCAGCAATCCCTAGGAAAATCTGCAACTCAAAGACGTTCTTTGGATACACCTTGGAAACTACTACTATCACCTTCTCTATGTCCACTGATACTACTCTCTCCGATATGACAGTACCTATGAAGTGAATCTGATCCATCCATAAGTGGAACTTTGTGATATTAGAATATAACAGATTCTCTCTCAATGTACTCAAAATAATATCAATATGGGTGGAATATTCATATTCTGTATGAGAATACACAAAGATATCATCCATGGAAACCACCACAAAAGAATCCAAGTAAAGGTGGAACACTTGGTTCATGAGTTCCATGAAGACTGCAAGTGCGTTCATGAGACAGAAAGGCATAACCAAATACTCATATAGACTATACGTGCTACGAAACTTAGTACAAGATATGTCTGTAGATTGAACATGTAACAAGTGATATCCTGGCCTTTTTTCAATTTTCAAGAATACTTGGGAACCTTAAATCCAATCAAATAGTTCTTCTATCTATGGCAAGGGATATCACCTTTTAACGATCAGCTGGTTAAGTTTCTGATAATCCACGCATAGACTAAGGGTATCATCTGGCTTCTTCACAAAAAGGACTAGTGAACCCCACGGAGATGTACTAGGTCGGATGAAACCCTTAGCCTCAAAATCCTCTATCTACCTCTTGATCTCTTGAAACTCTATCATATCCATCCTATAAGGAGGAATGGATATTGGTGTAGCTCCTAGAACTAGCTCGATAGATAACACTACCTCTTTTACCAGAGGAAAATCTAAAAAGTTATCGGGGGAAAATCCATAAGATGACCAACCACTAGAGGGAAATCTATCTGACATGTTCCATGGTCATCCAAAAATAAAGTAGAAATATTTTCTATCATCCCACTTGACCCACGTAGCTCTGGTCCAGCTCAACTTTCCTAGAAATAGCACTATCCCTTGTATATAAATGATTTTCCCTCTGGTGATGTGAAACTCACCCTATGGAGATAATAATCAACAAAGTTTTGAAAGTACACTAGCTAATCCATTCTAAGGATGACATCAATTCCAGTCATCTCTAAGACATAGAGATCCCAAACAAAGGGACACCTACCAATCTCAAGGGGGGTACTCCTTACACTATCACACACCTTCCGTTCTTATCCCTAATGGAGTGTCTAGCATCATAACATCAATAGAAGATAAAACACAGATCCCAAGGCACTCTAAAACAAGCACAAATATAAAACTATGAAAATCCCATGTATCTATGAGTACAAAAGATAAAACAATGGTGAAGAGAATAGTAACTCTGGCAGTAGAAGGTACATGATCCTACTTCTACTGAGTCCACTGCACTGAAAAAATCTAGCATGTACCATGGCCTTGTGATAAATCTTAGCTGGCCTGAGAAGATCCACTATATTGTCTCTAAAAACCTAGAGTTTGAATACCTCGAAAACGACCACTACCTCGTCCTAAGAAACCTAACGTAATCCATTTCCCCAATTAGTGAGAAGCCACTGAACCTACTCTTGAATATGGAGTAGGTGCATAACCTCTCTCACTAGATACTGGTGGGAACGCCCTGTAGTAGCATTATAGATGGCCCATCATACTATAATCTCAGCACTATATTGGGTCCATCAGGAATTGTGGTCTCATATGAATAGCTCTGTCACACTGATTCCACCTCACCAGGCTACCATAATAAATATTTTGAATTCAAGTATCCCCATGAGAAAGCCTCGTATGACACTTATTTCTCATAGTTGAGAGAGTACCAGATCACATTGTCGAACCATCGTGGTTCGTACATCAAGCTTCCCACATATTACACATGGTAATCAGCACCAAATTCATGATTTCATATATAGAAGGAAAAAAGAAAAATGTTCACCTATGATCGGATGTTGTACCTAAGACCGTCCTTGAATCACCTAGCCCTTGATGTTTCGTCGCCGATCAAAACAGGTGTTCCTTTCTAAAGCTCAGTGAAATGAACATAGTAGTACATCACTGACATAGTTCCCTACTCTGAATTCATGAACTCCTGGTCTCTATCAGCCATCAACATCTTAGGATAATAGTATTCATAGAACGCTATCTGAAAATATCCCCAAGGGATGTCCTGATAACACTTTTTTCTATGTGATTACATCCCACTACCTCTTGGAGGAATCCCAAAACATATAATTTTTGATCTTGAATTTCCTCTCAGGAGGCGTCTCTAGGATGATCAAAGATTGTAAGAATGAACTCCAAACATGACTCTGCAGCCTATGATCCACCATCCCCTGAAAACATAGGTGCATGATGCAGTTTGAATACTCGCGTCAGTTCTTCCATAGATTTAGCATGCTGAGGTACTAATTGAAAGGTCTGTATAAACCTTGTGAAGCCTTCATGGAACTGTGCATCTACACCTGTTTACATTAAAACATATGGTGCCATGACTGACACATCTGGAGGATGCAATGGTATCCCATGGACTATCACCTTCAAGGTATGCTCATATCCACTCTCCTAGCGAACATCTGGAGGTCGGTGTGGTGGAATTGCTTTGTAAAGTCCAGAACACACACCTCAGTATATTCTTATATATCAAGGTACACCATTCAAGATCATAAGAACTAAATAGGAGAATTAAATCCTCTAAAGTTAACAAAAGAAGAGTATACAGTGTGTTGGAACAATACACGACATTTTTACTTATTCCCTTACATGGTTGTGTACTCCTGCTGGCCTGGGCATGCAAACACCCTAGGTATACAACGTGTAGGGACAACAAATGGCATGTACACTTAAGATATTACATGGTTACGTACTCCAACTAGACTTGGAATGTAGACACCCTAGGTACACTATGTGTTATTCAAGTAAATGGTGTGTACACAGGTCTTATCACTTGGCCATTCTCATTTACATGGAAGAGTTACATGGGTCTGCCTATATTAAAACTACACAGGGTGTATAAATGGTACATGGTGTGTTATGATCAAAACTCAACAACCTGTGTTTTCACTCACATGGCTGGTGACATGGTAATCTATCACACAGTTTGTACTCATAGTACAGATTGTGTAGTTGGAAAAGTTATTTTCTTCTTGAACAAAAGAAAACATGGCGTGTGTTCATAGAACCACACATCATATTGTCTGGGTTTCTAGAAATTAAGCCTTAGAAATTTCCCCGGAACACCTGTTTTTGCAAAATAAACCAATAGTGTGCCAAATTATAATCTATGGGGCCTATAATCCCCGTGAATCAAATCTTGGTACCCACATACAACACATAACAACACAATTTAAATCCCATGACCAAAATATGATCCACCAAATTCTGATCAAAGAGGGACCATACTCCTCGAGGATCAAAGCTTGGAATCCATCCAATTCAACCATAACTTCTACTAATACACTTATCACAACATCAGTCATATCTATCATGGTATCTATCACAACAACATGCATATATAGCACGACATATATCACAACAGCATGCAATCAGTAATTCTCTCTAAATGGAATGGCAAGAATGCATGGCATGTGATTTCTAAAAAGTTCCTATATAATAAATGATGTGGAATACCCTCATATCATCTATTTGAAACAAAATAGAACCAAAATGGTATCAATAATAATAGCATAAAACAAGTTTTTCACCCAACAGTTAAATAGAATCAACTATAATAGCTAAAAATCCATAAATCAGAATTCAGTAAGTGGTAATTTGGCTTTTCCCTGTACACAGGGTAGCTACTCCTAGGAAAAGATAATTATAAAACTCTATTTCCTTCTTGTACCTTTATAATTATTCCCAAATGTAAGACCAAAAAAGAAGAAAACCTCTCTAAAACAACTTTGTAACATCCCAGATCTAGATTCCACTCAACTGGTGCCCCGTAACAAGTTGGCCACATGTCTTTAAGTGAATTTCCCCAAATTCCATAGGCTTCTGACAAGCATTGAGGGCCTATGGTGTGATATTGGGAAAACTATTCCCTTATTGGAAGAGTGTAACACAATAAAATAATAATATACAGTAGCATAATTGGAAAAATGCATATAACTAAAATAAACAGTGGAAGACTAATAAGATAAATAACCAAGCATCATTCAATAAAAAAGATCACACAACATTTCGCATGTTCTAGTAAATAATACAAATAAGGTACACTATAGTAATCCACAATATAATTTCCAAATTCAAAAGAAATGATGTATAATAAGAAGCATCGCAATCCAAAACTTGGTCCCAATCTCTCCTACTCCTAAAAATCATATCAACTACCTGTAGAAGGGTGCTTTGTCTTATCAGCACCTGCAACAACATAATATTTTTGGGTCTAAATCATGACCCAAATAGGGTGTGAGAAGTAAATCCAAGTAGGAAACCTCAAAATATTTGTGCCTATCTATTAGTGAACACATGCAGCAAGTGATGTACAAAAAGTAAAGTAGTAAACTAAAAAACACTAAAAAGTAAACAATCATACATGTCATGTTTTCCATTTTCATTCATTATGTTCAGTTCAACCATACAATTAATTTTAATTATATAAGTCTCAAGATCCGTCCTAAGACCATCAATCCCTCATATAAATAATACTCAATAGATACCTCATAATGATATCTGAACAAATAAAGGGAATAACAAATATATGTTTATGCTTTGGATTGGTAGACACATCATATGTCATTCCATTTCAATTTTCCATTCAACATCTTTCTCGTTGACATAGAAAAAACCCTACCCATAGTCATAAAAAAACACTCACCCTCAAGACAAATGGATCCTCACCCACAGGAATAACAAATAATTTCCCAAAAGTGTGACAAATCCTCACCCACATGAAAAACAGTCAATTAGAGTCATTTCTATTTTATCATCATTTCAGTATAACAAAAAACACATGTAAATTAAACTACTTCATGGTTAACATGTTAAAAACGCAGGTGGGCTTCATACTTATCAACCAACAAGTGAATTAAACTATCACAATGCTTAAAAGATATTTGTAATATCATGGGAAAGAGGGGAAATACCTAACACAAAACCCTTTTATCAAATAAATCACAATTTACCTCCAATTCAATTCTATTATTAATATAATTCGTACTTAAAACCCCAATAAGGGAAAACAAGGCATGGCTTATAGGCAACCTCATCCAAACATCCATAAATGGTCATTTAAAGTGAATGCACCCATGGAGTGGCCCTTAATCAAACCAACAAGCTCAAACATTCTAAAATTTATTTAATTTATGACCTAATCATCATTAAGAAACAAAATCTGATGATTTCTATTCATGGTTACACCCTAACGATGGGAAAACAACAATATGGAACATATAAACAACTCAACATTGACCGAAAGGCACAAGACCCACTACCTCATCATAGTATGACTCTCCTCATCTACCGTTGAGGTATGATTTGACCAAGAATTCGATAGATACAAAAAATGAGAAAAACTTCTCAACCCATAATAACTCTATCATGAGAAGACATCAAAAATAAAGGATTAAGAGTAATCAAGTACTCACTGAGAAGATTCCTATAAATTTAGCAGTGTTAGAACTAGAGGATGGACTACGAAATGGGATGCAAAACCCCGTTTATATTTTCCTGGGCACACTACTCATTGAATGGGGTTTGTTTCTTCTTCGTCTGGAAAAATGACGTACTTCATGACTTAATAAAAATTTAAAAAAAATTAAATGCCATGTACTTGATATTACACATCAAGTCCGTACATATTCTGTCCGGACCATTATGTGGTTGTGGACCAGGATTATGTGGTGTCTATCCCTATATACACGGAATGTACCTATAAGTAAATAGCATGTAGTTCCCATTCACATCATGTAATAGGACTACACTCACTCCCTCGGCCTCCTTTCCCCCATTTTCTTAAGTACAAACAGAAAAGTAATTATCCAATCCTCAAAGAAAGAACCAAGTTCATAAAAAAATGTAAACATCACTTTCTCCTTCAAAATTATAATTTATCACTAATATAATGACTTGGGTTTTGGAAATGAATAAGGGAAATTAGTTATATTTGGTTTTTGATTTAACATGAAGAAAACATTACATATATATATTATAGTTCAAACTTGATGATGTATGTTTCTTTTATTTTAAATTAAGTGCACTGGGAATGTATTATCGGTCTAGCCTACTGAGTTTTAATACTCAAACATATAGTTCATTTTTGTTTTTATCTCATTTTAAAGTATCATCTTGAGTTTATCACCTTGAGAGATGTGTGATTATTATGTCAGAGATTGAAAATTAGGGTCACATAGAGTTAGATGGTTATCAGGTTTTTTTGGATGAGTTATTTGGTTCAGTTGTAATATCACATTCTTGTATAAATGATGTCCAGTTATGTTTTTATGTAAATTTATTATGGGTTTTCAGTGTCTTTTTTCTCTTTTTTTACTTGTTTGTATTTTTGAAAAATCATTCCCTTTTTTACTCTGATGATGCCCAACATTAGTTTCCATCTCATGCAGATCGGGAATGCCCCTCTATGCATGCCATGAACTAGCTCAGGTGACTGGTTCAGGGTCGAACTAGTCTAGTTCGTGACAAAATGGTAATAGAGAAAGTCATATCTTTGAAAAACATTCATTTCAGAGTTCCCTTCTTATTTGGGGTGGTCTATGTAGATGGATTTGGATTTTTAGGACATGAGGGGTAGGTGTAGGAAGAGCATCAAGAACTCTTTCTCATTCTGATCCTCAAGATTCCATGGGTAGTCTGGTTTTATTAGTTTCTTTAGCCCTAATGAATTGTTTATTGATTGGGATATGACAAGGGGAGATGGACTAATGTTATCTATGGTATCCCAGGTTCTAGAAATCCATGTGGATCTGGAGCATTGTACTCTATGGATCTCTATGTTGGTGGTTTTTTTGGCATATTCCCACTAAACAGCTGATAAATTCACCCACCGATACTACTTTACTTTTTGATTTATTTTGAGTCTTTTTTAAATTATGAAAAATTGGTGATAACCCATATTTTAGATTTTGGAAAATGGGGTTTTAGAGGTAATGGTCAGATTTTGGATGGTGGTGATTTTTTTAGAATTAAATTTGTGTAACGCTTTAACAAAATAAGTGTTTCTAATGTAAAATCTTTAAGGTAAAATTGAAATGGATTAATGGAATTGATAATTTTTTAATCAAGACATGGGGTTTATGGAAAGAACATGTTGTTTTTTTATGTTGTCTGAATTAAAAGGGTTTAGTTTTAATCAAACGGTTTTGATGAAATTAGGTTTTTCAAGATGTTGGAAGAATGATATGAATGAAATGAAAGGGATTTTTCTAGAAATTCATGGGATTTCATTTTTCAAATATTGTTAAATGGTTTGACGTGTGGAATCTAAAAATGGTTTTTTACATGGTGGTAAGTGTTCCATTAGATGTTACATGATTTTTAAAGGGTATGAATTATTATTTCAGAGAATGAGGTTGTTTTATTTTAGCCTTAGTGTTCTTATGGGGGCTTACATGCATGGTGGTGTACGAAAATGTGAAAGGACACCTAGTATGGCATGGTGCATCGGTGACTGGGTTGGCACAAAAACATACATGTGAGTGAGAATATAAGGAATACCAATGGCGAGTGTTTAACACACCTAGTTGTTTTATATTAAAAATGTTTTAAAAGGAACATTTTAATGTTATAGTGGTTTGTTGTCCTATGTTCAAATTTTACCACCTATGCAGTGTTTGTTTTGAGAATGTTATTGTTGAGTTGGGTCAGACCCCATCCTTAGATATTATTTATCTATCAGCTATCCCCATGGAGATTTTATAGTTGATCAAAGTACAAATATGGGTGATTTGATTTTAACCGTATTTCCAGTTGATCAACCTAATGATTTCATTATCATGTTTTTCAAGCTCAACCCACCTCTATTTTATGGTCAAGTGGATCCACTCAAGACAGAGGAGTGGATGAAAAAAATCTAATGGAAATATAAAAATATCACATTGACCATGTTGCTGAAGGTTATGTTTTCAACATTAATTCTTGAAGGTTCCCTATGGATGTTGTGGAATTCTATGTCTTAGAACAAACCCCATGAAGATGTTACTATTGAGTTCTTCAAGGCTTCGTTCATCTGTCAGTATTTTTTGGAGAGGGAAAGGGTGAGAAAGGGGATGTAGACGGGTAGATTGAAATAGGGTGATGGATTGGTAGAAGAATATTTCCATCACTTTTTAGATCTAGTCCCTTTTGACCTAGGATATTTTGCTAATGATTCTATAATGTATCGATGTTTTGAGAATGGGATTCATCTTGATTTGAAGTCGAAGGTGCCATAGTTCAACCTAAATTATTTTTCTACCATGGTGAGGAAATAAATTCATGTTGATGATATTATGGAAGAGTTATCGAGGTAGTTCAATCTTATTCAATCTCTAGGAGCAATGTGGTTGAGTCTGGGAATGAGATGAGAAAGCGGTTGGAAGTTGATGGAATGGGTCATGGAATCAAAAGGCCTCAGAATCGTTCATCAACCTCTTCTGGGAAAGAGGTCATTGTGTGATATAAGTGTGGATGGTCGGGTTAGTAGAGAATATCATTACAAAATTCCCCCAGTCCCTATAATTATTATGGAATCTTAGGTCACTTCCAGAGATTCTTTCAAGGTATTGCGAGTAAACGTTGTGTAGGAAATCCATAAAAGTGATGTTTTTTTGGAAACCTGTTTAATGTCTCTTTTTGTGTGTTTTATTCTAGTGTAAGGGATCTTTGGTCGAAGATATTTTGATGAACTCCTATTATCAATGCTAGTGTGGTTTTCATTTAAAAATTTTATCATTTATTTTTTCAAATCAGGTGGTATATGTTTCTTATTTGGATTACCAAAACCTGACTATGAGGAAAGATATGATTCATCTTTCATAGCTCTATTCATAGGTCTCAGAGTGAAGCTGGCATGTAGTTAGGAGTCCCAGGACTGTCATAATTATTTCCAAGCTCATGCCTCAACTATTAGGCTGAGGTAGTTCCTTTGTTTTTTTTCGGTTGTATAATTCCAATTATTGGGTGTCCATTCCCTCCTTGTCCTGTGTTGTGGGGGGTTTTTGATCCATGCAAAAAGTATTAGCCCAGTAATTATCCCCTCTATTCAGGAGTGAGTAGTTTAAATGATATTATTGTGTTCTTCTTGTCTTGGGAAGATAGGTCATTATAAGGGAGTTTTAGGTTGCCTTGTGGGGAAAAGGCCTGATTTTTTCTTGTATTAAATTCTTGATTGGTAGTTTCAAAAAGGTTTCTAATGGTGGGGAGACCCACCATGGGTATCAGATTTCTTTCTTTTAAGGATTTATCAAGTTCTGGTTGTTTTCAAATGTTGGGGATCCCATTCTATCCTCTCTTTAAATGTGTATTCTATTCAATTAGGGTATTAATTGGATTCCCTAGGGGAAGGACCAAAAATCTGGTCTTTGGGGTAAATTGGGTGGCTCGATCATTAAGTTGATTTGGGGGATGTGGTTTTGGATTGTTCTCTTGATTCGGGAAAGAGCCTTAATTTTTGGTAATGGTCGATGAGATTTCCTTGACATAAAATGTTGTATCGTGTTAATAAATAATCCTTAGGTTTTTATCATTCTACTAAAACGTGTTATGGCTTTCCATGGGTGGAAATAAATATTTGTGTGGATAATTTTCGCACTCATTTTTTCGTGTTTTGGTTTTGAGCTAGTCCGTTGGGAATCTCGATCCCTTTCTTGGGTTCCGGGTGTGATGGGTGTTGAGTTCTAAAGTTTCATCTATGTCTATTCCGCCTAATATGGTTTAACCCTAGAACATTTGAGTGTTCTTGGAGAAAATAAAGTTTTTTATCATAAAATGGGCATGTGCATAGTTCGGGTGCATGGTTTACTAAACTGTGCTTCCATACCATGTGACCTGCACAAAACATAAAAATTTCATTTTTACTAGTTTTCCCCCTTGTTATTTTGGTTCCCAAATCTTCCCAAATCTTCTTCTATGGGTTCATCCAGAGTAGGGGAGCCCTCTCCCTTTCCTCTTATGCCTTTCCTATTTCTTCCTTGGAGTAGATCTAAGAGATCGTCACGTTGGGGATTGTTTCCAAGGTAATATCTCTTCTTCTTTCTCCTACGACTTCCTTCCTCTCTCATTTTTTCTTGGTTCTACCGTCTCCCCTAGTTATTATCGACCTAGGGTTCTTTTTTTCATGATTTTTATGGGGTTATTTTGTTTAGGGATGGTCTTCATATATTTAGGTTCTATAAACCTTTAGTAGGTGATATCGGGTGTCCATTCCCATTCTGCCATGGTTTTGAGGTAGGTTATCCGAAAAAACATGCCTTTAGACTTTAATTTTCATCTATTTTTTCCTATATATATATTCTCGGAATTTTTATGCACCATTTGGTTTAATTATATAGTTTTCAAGAGGGTTATTTTATGTCGTCTTTTGTAAACATTATGTTGCTTTGGTTAAAATGTGAAAACTAAGCATTTTTTTTAAAATGATCCATTCTCTATTACACCTAATTTGTGATCTTTAAAACCTGGTTTATAAATTTAAATAAATTTTTGGCCTGAAAATTTGGGTTTATGGCCTCTTAGTGATAAATAGTATTTTTCTTTTAAATATTTCTTGCCTTATTTTTGGTAAATTTATATATTGGATGTTGTGTTCCTAATGTCATTAAAAATGATTTTTGGGATTTATAAATTTATTCGAAGCATGAAAAATGATTTTTTGGGGGTTATTATATTTTTTAAAATCTGGTTTTGGTTTTCATAAAGAAGGTGTATTGGTTTTTAAGGTGTTTGGAATGTGTTATTGATAAATGTTCGATATGATTTTTTTTATAAAATTGTTTGTACTTCGAATGCTTAACCTGAATGTTTTAACGGTTTTATGAAAAAAAATTATTCTTCAAAAGGTGTGTTTAAAAATCTCTTGGAGTGGTGTATTTTGTGTTTTTGAAAAATATATGTTTTTGTGAGAAGAGCTTAATGGTCCTTTTGGAAATTTGGTAAAAAGGGTGAAATGTTTATTAGGAAAACCTCCTATGGATGTTTCTCATGCCATGATTGTATGTATATAATAGATGGAATCCCCTCACTATAAAATCATTATGATCCAATATGAGAGTGCCTCGGGTTGGACTCTTATTATTCTGTTTGATTTATGGCATCATATAGGTCCTTAGAGTGTCTCAGTGTGATTCTTATTGTGAATTATTATTATATATTTGTTGTGATTGGATGTTCGGTTGGCATCAGTTGGATCTCTGCAATTATAAACATGGTACATAAGAACCTAGAATATCGAGAGAATTTTTTTGAATGATTTTTTCTCTTGTAGTGGATGGACTGACCCATGGCCAAAAATATGTAGATATATTTGGGTTTATTGCTATGGGATTTTTCCTCAGCCTGTCCTAAGTTAGGGTGGCCATGCATAATGAGTATTTTGATTTCATTGTCTGTTTCATGCAAATGGGGATGGGGACTCTTGTATTGGTGTCTTCAGGATTATTCATGATCTCGTGGGTTCGCTTATGTTTAGTAATTATTAGTTTCTTATAGTATTGTATGTAATGCTTTTATGTATACTTTCCATTTCCCTTATTGTGTAACTACTGTATTTTTTTCATGTGTAGTGATTTATTTTGAAAGTGAGGTGTCATTTTAATGTAACTTGTGAAAACCATTTTAAAATAAAAGTGTTTACCCTTTTTGTAAAAACTTAAATTATAAACATTACTTTACCCTTTAAAATGATAATGTATCACTAATATATTGATTTGGGTTTTTGAAATGAATAAGGAAATGAGTTTTTTTTATATTAAACTTGTAGAAAAACATTCTTTTATATATTATAGTTCAATCATGGAAATGTTTTTTTCTTTTATTATAAAGGAAGTAAATTTGGAATATATTATCGGGCTAGCCTATTGAGTTTTAATACTCACACCTATAGTTCATTTCTATTTCTCACCCATGTTAAGGTTTTATCTTGATTTTGATCTCCATGAGTGACGTGTGATCATTATATTGGAGAGTGACCAGTGGGGTCACATGAAGTTAGTCAGTTGTTAGGTTTGGTTGGTTTGGTTGTTTGGTTCAGTTATATTTTCAGTTTCTATTATAAATGTTGTTTAGTTAAGTTTTTATTTAAATTTATATTAGGATTTCCATTTCATTCTATTTTTAGTTTACTTATTTATATTTTCGGTAAACCGTTCCCTTGTCTACTATAATGATACCCGACACTAATTTACATCCCACGACAATCGATAACACCCTTCGAGCCATGCCTTAGACCAGGTCGGGTGACCGGTTCTTGGTTGACCTGGGCTGGTTCGTGACACGTACTTAAGCGTAATAAGGGGTTTTACATCTAGGCCATATTCATATAAATATTTATCATTAATTTTTAATCAAATAGTGATTTTATTAATCTTTTTTCATTATCACATTACAATATATTATATAATGGGTTGGATAAAAAATTTGATTTTGATATAAATAAATAAAAATTATATTTTCAGGAAATAAAAACTTCAAATTAAAACACTCTTTTGATAAATTTAAAAAATTTAAAATAACTATTATTCTCGTGAAATATTCTTATTAAATAATATTTATTTAATTATATATATCATAATATAATTTAATTAAGTCTAATGTAATTTTTATAAGGGTTGTAAAGTTATTAGTGTCATAAAAAGTACTATTTTACTATAAATGAGGATTTTATAAAGTGTAAATTTTCATATTTATAAAATTATTTTGACAAAAGAAGTATTATTTTTTAAATCATCATGCAAAAATTATCTAGTGGAAATTTATTCATATTTTTATGATAGTGTCAAATTTTTGGGTGAAAATTTAATATGGTATAAATATGTGATATGTATTATGACATAATAATATAATAAAAGTGATATAATAAATAATATAAAGAGAATAAAAGAAAAAAATAGATTTCCCCTATAAAATAATGTCTTATTAAGTTATTTTATTAATTTTACCCATCTTTAATGAATCCTCCAAAACTCATATTATAGTTTTAGGTTTTAAGATCAATTATTTACGAACATGACTCACTTCCACATTGTAAATGGTATTATTTTGAGGAGTTCATATCTAATATTAATAAAATATTTAATACCTCTTCAAATTTGTTTAATCCATTATCAAAAACCGTTGTAAGGTTTGTGGTTATTATTTTTTATCACTTAAAGTAAAAAACTTTTATTTATAAATAAATAATTAATTTCCCACTTTTTTTTATTATAAATCCCACTAAAACCCCTGATTACTCTTCACTGAAAACCAATTGAGTATAAATATCATCTACTCATACCTAAACTAAATCACACCCATGATTTTTCCAAGATCTTAATAAGACCATTAAATGTTTTTAGAAGTTCCCTCTTGAGGTAAGGGGTTCTCTCCTCTTCCTTTTTATTCGTGTACTATTTCTGTACGATGGTTGTTGATTCCCAATTTTTCATTTTTAAATACATTTTTACACATTCCTTTACAATTTTTATGATTTCTATATAATTAGATACAACCTTTCACTCTCATTTTACCCTTCCACAAACCTTTATGAATAGTCATTATGCTACCAAATTGATCCCTTGATTTTTATTGCCAAATTTTTACGTTGTGAATACCCAGACCCATTTATACTCAATGGGATACATCTAGATATAACAATCCTTAATTTATTTGTGAATTATAACTATGTAACCCAAAATCCTTATTCATGGGATTAAAATTGATGAAATTGGATCTTATGTTTCATGATCTATGTTGTAGAAAAATGCATGTACACGATCTGAATGTGACAGGTGGGACAAAGATTATATATACTTACAATGCATTTGGTAATTTTATTTATCTAATAAGAAACAATGTATGGTTCATGGCTAGTTATCCTAAGAACATTATGTTATGATGTCATAGCGGTTAACCTTTACTTATTCTTATGATGCCATGTTTTATATTATTTCCACATTCTTATGTTGTGTTGATTATATCATCTCAAATCATGATAAGATGTTTATATCAATGATTCTAACCCACTTATGTATCCCTGATATGCCTCTTGAATCAAATGAATTACTTTTATCATGTTATGCTTTTATTATTCCCTAACTATGATTTATAGATCAACCCTTTCTTTTGTATATAAAAAGGTTGTGCTTTGAAATTTTAAAAGATCAATGGAATTATAAGTTCATGTTATGAGATTTGTAAATAATATTGTTGTATCCTTTCTTTTAGGTTATTATTATATGTATCTAATTACCCAAAGCCACAATACCTTTTTATCTTTTGGTATTATGTTATGTGTACCTTTATGTAATATATCGTGATATAAAGTGTATAAAATATATGGGTTTTTATAGTTAGTATTAGGTAATGGTCATGTTATTTTTGGGATTATGATAAGAAAACCTTAGTAAAAAGAATAGGGATAAGACTAAACATAGAAAAAATAACTAAATTTTGGTGAAGTATAGAGAAAGTGATTTCCACATAATGAAATCCCTATATGGATACAATAAGTTTATGTGGATTTGTCATAGTTTTACCAAGGGGAAATAAACCTGAAAAGACACAATGGGTATTAACTCAAACATCACCTAGTGCATGAAAAAGAGGCCTTTTTTACACCTAGTTTGACACTCTTAAGGGATATTATTTGTTATATTAACAAGATCTTTATAAAACCTCATGAAGAGAATAAAATGTATGTAGTTTTATGTTAGGAAATAGAACATGGATAACTTATATTGAAACATAAAAATTCATATGTTATAAAGAATACATTTCTTTTATGAGTTATCCCTTTCATGTTCATAGTTTCAATTTTATGTGTCTAATAGTTTTAAAATTATAATACCTAATTTTCCCTGTATTTTTGTAAATCGATAGTAGTGTGAGAAGTAATGGGATCTATTACAAACAAAAATTATCATCTTCCATGGATTTATGTCTAATTCTATCAACTATATAGATTCTAGTACTTCTCTACTGTGGATCTTCATTTGGGATATTATCAAGTAAAGATGATGACAAAGGATATAACCTAGACAGATTTTTGTACATGGTATGGGCACTATGAGTTCCTAGTGATTCCATTTAGACAAAATAATATCTATATATATTAATGGAAATAATTAATAGAGTCTTTTTGGATTACCCTAATAAATTTCTTAGAGTCTTTACAGATAAAATTATTGTTAAATCCAAAAGAAAAGTGGAACATGAGGAGCATTTAACTATTTCACTAAAACCCTTATGAAAGGAAATTTTTAATAAAATGTATAGAAAATATGAGTTCTAGATTGATAAAAAAATATACCAAAGTATGTTTATCACTAGTAAAGGGTTATTCATGGATCCATCAAAGTTATATGTAATTAAAGTATATCCTAGACCAAAATATGTGACAGATATCTATAGTTTCATTTAATTAAAAGGTTAATATCATTGGTTTTTGATAAAATTCTCAAAATTTTAAATACCACCAACCATGATAACTCAAAATGTAGTGACATTTGTATGAAATGATTAATATGAGGACAGATTTAATTATTTAAAGAAGAGGATAATCACTAAACCTGTTCTCACATTTCCTTCATGTGGGGAAAGATTTGTGATCTATAGTAGTGATTATAAAAATCTTTTGCATTTTGTATTCATGAAATACGACATTGATATTTTCTATTCCACCTACCAATTAAAAATCCATGATAATAACTACCCAACCCATAATCTGAAATTTGATGTAGTGATCTTTACATTGATGATTTTGTGATATTATCTCTATGTGGTAAATGTAGTATATATACAGATACAAAAATATTCACGTATATAATCACACAAAAGGATATGAATATGAAACAATGAATGGGGTTAGATATGTTTAAGGTCTATGAATTTTCTATTCATTACAATCTTAGGAGGGTTAACAAATTAGAATATGATTAAGTTGAAAGGATCATGCAACCATATCCTTGGTGACTATTGAATGAAATATAGTATTATTGGACATGAAAAATATAAACATGGTAATCATAATTGAACGTCATCATACATTTCTCAAATAAATTATCAAACATACATTCTTAAGAAGATCAAGAAGGCTAAATAAATATTAATAGGAGCTATATAGACGCCGAAAATATTCTAGAGTTCAACTTTTCTATAAATGGAGTTATAAAGTTTGGAAATAGAATTTGTTTCACATAAAAAACAATAAGTAAATAGATGACTTCTTGATGATGTGAATATATCATCCTTATTTATTCATACATAAGTTAATTAGATTTATATAGATCCAAAACAAAATATTTGTTGGAATAACATAAAGAGGATGATATTGTAGAATTTTATCTTGATGCTAGGTATGTCAACAATTTAAGGTTGAATAATAGAATCATAAGGGTATAATGAAACCGTTTTCCATATCAGTATTTAAATGGTAAAACATAAACATTTATTTCAATATAGGACACTCAAGGAAATCTAAAACAAATAATAACATCTGGGTGTAGTCGTTCACCATGTAAAGACTGCATACTCATTTTTATCAAGGAAGACTTCTCTATTGACCAACACACCAAGAAATTCATATGATAAATAGTAATACATCATAGATTATAACTCTATATTTTATATTATTGAGATCATAGGTTTACCTACAG
Source organism: Viscum album (assembly GCA_963277665.1). Lineage (NCBI taxonomy): Eukaryota > Viridiplantae > Streptophyta > Magnoliopsida > Santalales > Viscaceae > Viscum > Viscum album. Next base: position 1,922,468,709 of record OY728159.1, read on the forward strand.
GTTTTGAAGAATCCTTCGACAAGAATTGGACACAGATATTAGTTTTAGTATTACTTATCACTCTAAGGTGGATGGTTGTTCTGATAGAACCATTTATACAATAGATTATACGTAGGGATATTATTAAATGTATTTCAATTGATTTTTTGATCAACACCATCCCCTATTTTAGTTCTTATAAGTAAAAACTTTCCATTCTATCATTCAAATGGATCCTTATGAGACTCTGTATGGGAAGTGTTGTTGGACTCCAACATATTGTGATGAAGTTGGGGAGTAGATGCTAATGAAACATAATCTTATTCAAAAAAAAAGAAATAAAATTTTAAAATCATTCAACATCATACAAAAATTTTGTAAATATGATAGAAATTATATGTAGATGATCATTTATAAGACCTATATATTGAGTTCAGAGTTTATGTGTACCTTCATGTTTCACCATGGAAGAAGATGATGAGGTTTTTTTAGAATGTTATTCTTGGTACTAGATACATCAACCCCTTTGATACCATTAGTCAAAATTGATTTTTTTCCTATCTATTATCACCCCCACCGAACCTATCTCAGGTACATGATGTGTTCCATTTATTCCTTATATGTAAGTACATAACAAACCCCGAAAATGTATAGAATCCATAGGCGATTCCCTTGGAAGATGATCTTACATGAAAGGATAATCTATTTATAAACTTAGATCGTAGATACAAAGTTCTACAAAACATGAAAACTCACATGTTTAAAGTAATTTAGTGGAACCATAAGTTTTATGAGGCAATATGAAAACTAGAGGAGTAATGAAATAGAATTATGCTCACTTGTTTTAGTGTATGAAATGAAATTTCAAGGGAGAAATATCTGATGGAGGTAATAATGTAATGACAAAAAATTTTATAAATGAAATTCCATTTTGATAGAATAAATTCCTTATTAAGTGATATAGTTATAGAAACCACGAGCACTAAATTGTTTATTTTGAACCATTTTAAAATATATAATTAATTTTTCTATTAGATTAAAAATACTATTATTAAATATAATCCTTGGTAATATAGTCATTATACAAGGACTATTAATATTTGTATGCATAATGTTTTGTGATAAAATATAATTTACATAGACAGAAGAAGTGTTGTCCTCGACTAGTAGGATCATACCTTATGAAGCTTATTTATCAATGATTGCAGGGGAGATGAAATAATGGGGCTTATCTCTTGACAAATCTCAATCTAGGATCCAGAAACTGGAACTTGAGATAAATCATTTATTGGAAGTTCATGATTATTGAGATCCCTGTCCAAACCATGTTAACGAAACCGCCCTAATAATTTCCACCATTTCACACATTACCCTTCGAGAGTACACATGTGTCATAAGGGGTTATGTATCTATACTTTAATTGATTGAATTTATATAAATTCATTTTAATAAAATAAATATTATATTAATCCTATTTCATTATTTCTTTAAACATGGTTATATATTGATTTTTATAAAAAATTATATTTTGCTATGAATAAATGAAAATTATATTTTTTGAAAATATATAGATTCTAATAAAACACATTTTTTATAATTTAAATAAAATTGAAATAAATAATATTTTCAGGAAATATTATTCTTAAATTATGTTTATTTAAATATATATTTTGTAATATAATTTAATGATGTCTAAGGTAATTTTTTGAAGGGTCAAAAAGTAATTAGTTTTAAAAAAGGTATTATTTTCCAATAAATAATTAATTTCATTTAAATGTGTAAATTTTAATATTTAGAAAATTATTTTGGAAAAATAAAGATTTTTTTCTAAAATTGTATGTTGATATTATCTAATGGTTATTTTCATAATTTTTTGAGAAAGTCAAATTTATAAGTTAAAATTAAATATGGTATAAATATATGGTATGTATTATTATGTAATAATATCCTAAAAGTGTTTTAATATATAAAACAAATTAAATACACAAAAAAAATTACCTTTATGATAATCTGTTTTTTATTTTATTAAATTTAAAAACATTTAATGAATTCTCCAAAAACTATATTATATTTTAAGGTTTAAATGACAATTATTTATGAACATGACTCACTTACACAACATGAATGGTACTATTTTGAGGAGTTAGTCTCTCACGGGGGAGATGAAACACTTTTCTTTCCCCTTGAATTTTTCTCCTCATTGTTCACTTGGGTTTTCTTTCATCCCTTTGGGTTGTTTCTTCTGGATTTGTTGTAATTGTGTATTTAATGGGTTTCTCCTTCTTCCCTTTAAAAGGAGTTTCTTTCTTGTTCAATAAACGGGGGCTTTTCCCCTTTACCTTTAAAAAACACTACACTTTGGTAGAAGCCAATGGAAAAACCATTGAAATGTTTTTTTTGACTTTTTTTCACTTAGAGTCCAAAACCTATGTTTCTAAATTAATAAATAAATTCCCTATATTTTCAATAAATACATACCCAAACTCTCATTAATATTTACTCAAAACTAATTGAGAAAAAATTTACTCTTCCTGTCCTACTTTAAATTCATCCTATGATGTTCTCAAACTCTTAATAAGAACCTCTCAATCATTTAGAAGAACCCTCTCAAGTAAAATGATTCTCTCCTATTATTTTTTATTCATGTTTTTTTTATACTAACCCCTATAATTTCTAATTTTTCAGGTTGTAATGATTTCTTAAACATCGCTTTATTTTTTTTATTATTCCAATGTAATTAAATACTACCTTTAAATCTAATTAAACCCTTCCATGATGTTTTATTAATACCATTAATTATGCAAAAATTATCTCATGATTTTCCATGTCAAAACATTGTTTTGTGAATACCCATCCCCATTTCTACTCAAGGGTATACACCGAGATGTAAAAAACATCATTGATTGCATACATCCAATTATGTAACCCACACTCCTTAATCATGGGAATAAAATTCATGAAGTACATTCTTATGTTTTATGATCTATGTGTACATGATATAAATGTGATGGGTGGGACCAAAAATTATATATCCATAAAGTACATTAGGTAATGTTTTTATCTCTTCATATACAATGTATGGTTTACTATATCTTTCCATAGAACACTTTATTTTGATGTCTCAGTGATTATCCTTGAATTATTTCTATGATTTCATGTTTTATATTATTTCCACAATATTATGTTACCTTGATGTTATCATCTTATATCATGATTTTATGTTCATGTTTGTGATTATATCCCTTTCATGCTACATTGATATGGATCTTAACTCACAAGAATTAATGTCATCATGTAATTATTTAATTATTCCATTACTTGGAATTATAGATCCCCGATTTCTTAAGTAAATCCCTTAGATATCTCAATAAATTTTAAAAGATCAATGGAATTATTAGGGAATGTTGTGGAGTTTTTCAATTGTGTTGTAGTCTCTCTATTTTAGGTTATTATAACATGTATCTAATTACCCAAAAAATATCCATTTTAATCTTTTGTTTTTTTATATATACAGTTATGTAATGAATCCTGAAATAAACTGTATAAAAGATATGGGTAATAATAGTTACCATGTTCATATATTTTATCCAGTTTATCCTGGGTGCATCTCATTCCTTCATATAGATTTTATTTGATAGGTTTTTAGGTATATCATTTTTATCCATAGCGTCTGTATCGAGCAGTTTTCTATCCACTTAATTCATATAATATTCTACTGTATCACTAACCTATATATATTTTATTATTGAAATGAAAATATATATCTCAAGAGATCATAAGTGTGATCTCATTAAAATATTCCAAATATGGTAATTTATTTCATCAAAAAGTATAACCCCTTAATCATTCAATTTATTCTCCATACTGAGCTCTATATGATATATTCAATATTAATAACCTCATCTCTAATTTCATTGGTTGCAACCTGAGAAACCCAAAGATGGGAGGAGTTAATTAGGATGAAACCATTTTTTATTCCTTTAATCCTTTTACCACATTGGTAGTAATATTTTGAACCAATAATAATTAGTTTTAGTTTTACCATAAAACTACATATAAATAAATTAAAATAATAAATATTTTTTCATAGATAAAAAATAAGGGCTAGTCCAAAAATCATACATCGGGCATTTTGTAATTGTACCATAATACAAAAATATTCACTAGTTTAGTGGATACAGTTCTTTGTATATGGTAACTTCATGATCATATCACTACCTTTATAATTAATTTTTAGAAATCACATTGCATCCCTCCGAACACTTTCATTGACTCCCCCTTTATAACTAATTTAGTTATTTCCTTCCATAGTTTAATGACTTGAAGGTCACTTAATTATTATCCAGAAAGTGTACTTGCATTTTCATCAATTTTTCCCATACATGATGTTATAATATATTCCACAATATAGAATTGAGTGGTATATTTTTCAATACCTAAAATATTTCTATTAATAATATGATTTTCGTATTGGGAATCAAATATTATGCTCCTTATACAACACTCTTCATACCTCTTACATGGAACCACATTCAAAAACTATGTTTTGTTTAAGTTAAATGTGTAAATATCCTCTTTGGTATTTCACATACAGCCTATGTGTGAACCCATCCATGGTTAATTATTCATGTACTACTTCTGTTACAGTTGTGTCTATGTGTAACTCCTTAATGGACTACCACTTCACAAACTTGCTATATCATTTTACACTCCATGTAATTCCTTGGTGTCTTACTTCCTCATACTAGCAACATGATGCTCTTTTCCAAACTCTCTTCGTGGTTTTTAACATTCCAAACTAATCTGCCTTTACTGAACATATAATTAATATCTTGATTATCACTTTAGTTTTTTATGCACACATAAAGTAATGATTAGAGTGTAATTTGTAGGAATGAAATCCCACCAAAATAAAATTAATATAGAAAATTCATTAATCCCGTTCATGTTACGAATCAAGAAATATTCACTATGAACCTCCTATATAATCCATCAACTACATACCACTTGTGTAGTTCCCAAATGATCTTTTCCATTTCATCATAATCAAAGCTAGACTATATTGGATTTTTGAAGTTTTGAGATTTCTATTTTTGAAATCCTCTCATAGTTGAAGATCTAACAAACATGAACAAGTTATTTCATACCTTCTATATGACACCTCTTTTTTAACCAACTTTATTGTACACATTATGTGGTTTCATACTCTATATGTGGTCACATACCCTCTCCTATAGTCTTATAATTTCACTTCTTGTAAATCAACACCCATAGTATACTTACCCCTTAACCATCCTATATATGGATTTACAAAAAACACAACAAAATATCAATATCTAACTCAGATCCCCTTTATTCTAACATTATGTACCTTCGATCCAATATTAGCTAATCTCTAAAGATACTAAACATTTTTGTATTCATATTGTGTTTTAATTAGGAAATATAATTTATAATTATGGGAAATGATAAAAAATATTTGTATTCCATGTTTGGGTTTTCCTAAGTATAATATTTTTTTGTTAAGAGATGTTAAATATATTATGACAAAATATTATTTTAGTTGTTAATTATACCTAGTATTCAACCTTTTTAAGACTTCCAAACATCTAAAAATATCCAACATTCCTTCTCATTAGCTCATCTTCCTTCCTTAAAAATCTGTGACCCAGTCAAGGAGATATTTTCTTAATCAAATAATCACCAACTGATAATTGAAATGGTTTAAAAGAATGATCAACGTATGATTTCTAGATAATATGAGCTATCCAAAAAAATTTATGAATAATTTTAATTTCCTCGACAATATATCTTGTTAGCTTAGTCCACCACCTATTTATTTTAATGATCCCAAATTGTACTCTATCTGAAAACATGTCAATTTAATTTATCATGAACCTAATGATCAAATTCTTATCATCATGAACTGACCATGAAATTGAGTGCAAGGAACTTCATGTGTAAGACCTCTAGATTTTGAGATATTAATTTTTTATATAAATTCAATTTCTTCAATGGCTTGTGTAACATGCAATAGAAACTTTAAACGAACCACAATGTGCTATTAAAATATTATTATGTTACCATTATAACACAGATGATAAAATTAGAGGGTATGAATTTGACAAACTAAACTATGAAAAATATATGTTTAAATATGAAATCATTTATTTATCATTTAATTAGAAACAAAAAAAACATTTTAAAGTAAGACATGTATTTTTCTAAAAATTGATTTTATTCGCACAATGTGTTTTTATCTTAATAATTTAAATTAATCACTATTATTGAATGATTATAATAAAATAATCATATTATATATTCAATCAAATTTTTTAATATTCATCAAATATTCTTTCTAGAAATGGAATAAGAATACATCTAGTTTTATGCATAAGATTTCATTTTCAAGAATGTTTTTTTCATCATATTTTGTGAACTTATTTTAAAATTTATTTTTTCCACTTATATAAATTTAATTTTTTAATATTAAATCCATATTTTGAATCATGAGGTTCCAATTTGGAAAATATGCCCCTATTATTTTTGGACATTATGAACAGTAACCATGGTAAAATTTATCACCTAAGTAATGGGTAAATCCAATTAACCTAGGTTAAAATTAGTTGATAAGGTCATAATATTTCTTCTTAATTATTATTTGATGAATTTAATTTCACCCTTATCACCTTAGTGTAAAAATATATTTTTTATGGACACATTTCCATCAATATGAACAATATAATATTTTAATGATGGTATGTTACAAAATTTCACTCTCTTAATTTTAAATATTTATTATATATTCATATAGAGACAAAATAATGTTATTAACTAATATAAATGTCAATTTTAAATTAATGATATTATTTTCATGCTATAAATTTATTTATATTTACTATTAATTATATAATTATATTAAGTAATTATGCAACGTTGATGTAGTATCTCTTCCATTAAAAGAAAAGTAAAATAAATAATTTAAAAAATATTAGTAGTGATATAATTTGAATTATTTATAGAGTTACATGAATTTTATAAATTTTTATGACATAATATTGTTGATTTTAAGTATCATATTCATATTCCAAAATTTTATTTTTTTAAGTGAAAAAAAATGAATAGTATCAAAATTCACATTAATGTATTTTATGGAAATAATATTTTATTAAATTATTTAAAAAACTTTAAAATATTTAAATATGGAAAATGAAATAATATATTTCCCAAAATTTAATTAAATCTCAATTTATGAGTCAATGTTAACATTATATGAAAAATTATAACCATTTAAAAGTGAAAAATATGTTACTGTAGTTAATGTTAAAATATGTTGAATAAGGGGTCATAAAAATATTATTGGTTGATGAGATTTAAGAAATATCCAGCCATAACATAGAATATATGTCCATTTGGAAGAATTTTGGCTAGATAAAACTTTATTAAAATTTAGTCTTTTAGGAAATTCCAAAAGTGACCCTCACCTAAATTATAAAAGGGAATTTATCCTTAACCTTTTTACACCACTTTGATCCATATAGATCAAAAAAATCTTCTAATTCCCATTTTAAACATAATTATGAAAGTTCATTAGGTTATTTTAATCTAAAAATACCAACCCTATATCTCTTAATAATATATCTAAATGACTTATATTGAAGAAGAGGTAATCATCTTTACTGATTCTTTCAAGTCTATATGTTCTTCTACTTCCTATTAATGTGTTTCCACCACAAAAAAATTATAAATAAATTATAATAAATATACTAAGATGTTTTTTATTATGGTAAAAACATATTCCACTTCTTTTCCATACTATGAAAAGCAAAAACATCACTCGTGCATATGTATGTCTTATTGTCTCCACATAGTGGTGTAATTTGTTTTTCTATATCCACATTAGTTTGATGGATATAAAGATTGAAATAACATGTAAATATGTTATATATGAAATAAATATTATTATGTAACTTTAATATAATATATATCATTTTAACTACCAATCTGTTGGAAGAAATTAAATCAATATTGTGTGTGTGTGGATTATCACCTCCACGGGGCGATTTGATTCATTTTTTCTTTCCATTTTACTTGGATGTTAACAAGGAAATATTTAATCAATATATATTATTTATATTATTTAATAATTATTCTATAAAGGTTAATTATTAATTATTTATATTTCATTCCATCCACAAAAAATTAAAATAGTGTTCATGCGTATATACAGTCTACCATATCCATGAACAGTGTAATTCATTTTCTTATCACTACTTTTATGGGAGTCTATAAATATTTATATAATGAATATATATTATATTTATATGATTATTAACATTTTATAGTTTATTTAGCCAATATAAAATTATAAGGAACAAAAATATTTAACCAAAACAGGCATGAAAAACAAAGTTGGTATAACCAGGAATAGCTATTTAATAAGGAATTGTTAATATACGGGTGATAAAAGGTTATATGTAAGTATTTTATAGTATGTTATATTTTATTATGGTTTGATAATATATTTTTAATTAATATATATTTTTTATTCCAGATGTTTATAGACATACAAAGGAAATCAGTCCTAAGGTACAAGTTTTTTTCAAATATCATCATTATTCAATATTATATGTTCATGTCATTCATAGAGGAATTGATTGAAATTTATTTTACAAACATAATATATTTTATTCTTCTCTAGTTATTAATTATAATTTCATGTAATAATACCATTTTACTGTCTTGGGTACTTAAAATGAATGAATCATTTTGAATAAAATATTCTTTTTATCTCTTTCATCAAAAATCCATTGTCTTCCATGTCCATGTTTTATGAAAAATTTTTAAGGAATGTTTTAAATCTTCTTAAATTAGTTTTTAAAGAAATTTTTACTGATGTTTTAATTTTTTTGTAAAAAATAAATTGAATCTTCTGGTTTTCTTCTGAATAAGGTATTTTTTGATTACTTTACAAAATATTGAATGATTTATTAACCATATGACCTGATTAGAATTTCCCACCATCACGAAAACTCATAATTTTAAATAATGATTTAATGTTTTACAATTTTATAATCAAATAAAATTATTTCCTTAATATTTGAAAAATTTTAGATTTTAAATAAGTGTTTTCAAAGTGATAAAGGATATTTTTTTCAAGAAATTTCCCTGTGATATTTTCAAAATATTTTATTATATATAAACATTTTTTGTTGAATATTATTCATTAATAATAATATTTTCGTTTTATTCCATACTTTATAATTATTTTTATGGTTTATGATCTTCTTAACTATGAAAAATATTGATATTTTGTCTTCTAGTTCTTCCAATATGACATGATATTGATTTTGAAGGCATGTTGATTAAGTTGCATTATTTATTCATATGGTGAATGCATTAGACATAGTAAGTGATGGGTGGGACCTTATATATCCCTTCAATGCATCCGTAGATATCATGAGATAATCTATATTGGGTTTTTTAAGGCTTTACCCATTTATTTATATTTATTGGCATAAGGTCTTAATAGTATTTTTAGATGATTTGTCACACGGGATTGATGGTTCGTCTCCGATGTATAAAATTATAAATTCAGAAATTATGAAATCAGTTATTGATTTACATATGATTATTTTATTTATCATTATATTCATTGATAATTTTCTTGATCATGAGATTATTTATATGGAATTATTTGATCATCATTTATTCTTTTCATATTATGCATGCCTTATTTTTCTTCCACTATATTCATACTGTTACTAAGTATCTAAGATCACCCCTTCCTAATGTTTCCTTTCTCTAGGATACTAGGAAGTGTTTGATGATGTATATTTAGTGATTTTATAGGTGTAGTAATTTTTTCTTAAATAAAATTCTATTTTTTGTTTTAACATTTCCATTGTATTGTGCAATTCAAGTATGTATCACGTTTTCCAATACAATTAAACTATTTGGTCCTTTTGGTTGAAATTACTTTTATCTATATTAATGTAATAAAGTTTCCAATATTTTTGGGCTACTAGAGTTGGGATCATTATTTTTGGTGTTAGAGCACGATTAGTAGAAACCGATGGAAATTTATTTAGGAAAATAATTATTAGAGAATGTAACCCTATAATAGACTTTGAAAATATTCCTAAATAAATAAATCATATGATTTTGAAATTATTTTTACAGATATTTTTCATTTAGTTTTAGTGTATCATTATAAATCATAATGTTATGATATAATCTATTATATTCTATTGTTTAGAAATTGATCCTAGTGTAAGGAATTGAAAATGTACTAGTGTCCATAATCCATGTAGGAATATACCTCTTGGGAAAGATAATGATGCTAGACATGGAACTGAACAAGTTATAACTATTTTTGGGAAGAAAAATTAGGATTTAACCAATAACCTTGCTCATATAAAAAAACATACTAATCTACAATACAATTTAATAATCATTGACCACTTCAGGTGTTAGCAACCTCCATCATTCAATAGAACTATGAATCCATTTGTACTTGAACAATAGATAATTTCTTTAGAGAAGATATTTCTCACATCATGAGATAATAAAAGGGGAAGGTCTTCATTATTGTTAAGTATATGTCAAGTTTTTAAGATCAATGCTAGTCATTTATTCGAAACACTAAGCATGCAGATGAAATAGAGATCATGGAATGGAAGGATTTGAAAGAAATTTTCATAGAAAATTAGTTTCCTCATGAACAATAAATGGATATCTTGAGACAATTGTTGAGTCTGCGGAAAAAGGAATAAGAAAGTATTATTAAGTTCAAATCCATGTTTTTGAGGTTAACAATGCATGTTTTGGACTATTTATGTAATAAAAATCATAATATTGATCATTTCATTGATGGGATAAATCCAATACTTAAAAGGTAAATAGTCTCTCAAAAATTTTAAACATATGAGGATATATTATAATGTTCTATTAAATAAGAGAAATAATTATCTGAGTCTTATGGTTTTTAATGAAATAGAATAATATGATGAAGATATAAAATTGATAAAGGAAAGAAGTTAAGGGGAATTATTTCAACATATGATACTTGCAGAATGAAACACCTTGGTAAATGCTTAAAAGGAAAAGGATTTTACTTAATATTTTGAGAAAAATACCATAATGATTATAAGGCCCCAGCCTTAAACCTTACTTAATATTGAATTAAATGAGTAATTCACATTGAGTATATTTTCAGGTTTAGAGTTTTAGAGAATTAGGACATAACTATTACATCTCAAAAGATTACAAAGTAGTCTCTTCTACTAAATTTCCATAAAATAAAAACTCTTAAAAAGAAACATGTATAGTTTCATGTTTTAGGTAGCATGAATTTCCCTTGATCCCATCCTTGACCCTATTCCACGCTAAGCCCTGTGAAAAACATTTCAAATACTTGGGATGAGCATAAAAACTCAGTAAGGGATACACAAAGAATAAAAACTGTTAGTTTATCAAAACAAAAAGTAAACCATGTATACTTTATCAAAGTAATACTTTTCACCTTTATTTAGTAGTAAAAACTCTTCAATGAATAAAATATCATTACTTACCTTTTTGTAACCAAAGGATTACCATAAAACCCATATAGAGAACACATAACATATATAAAGGTAACTTGGGACATAAACATACTTAAGTGGAATAACCATACGGTCGACTCCAACACATATCACTTAATGGAATATCCATACGGCCAATTTCCATACATACTAAATGGAATAGCCATACGGCCGACTTCCATACCCAATACATTGGAGGATATAATGTAACCACCAGTCCTGATATTCACGGCACCACCCATCATAAGGTTTATAACGTAACCACCCGTTAAAATGTCCCAGTACCAATATAAAATCATAAAACATAAAACCAATATAAAGGAATGATAACATTTCCACATTTCAATCACAATATATCATAAATATATTGACATAATAAAATCCTTTATCAAAACCATTTTCAATACCAAAATACATAAAAGAGTATATAGTATTTATTTTATTTTAAAAACATTACGGCTTGTTGAGGAAGCCAAAGACCAAATAATACTCGCGGTGGCGGAAAAGGTCGTTGTTACCGCGTACGTTAAAAAAACATTCCTTTTTGTCATTTTGTAAAATGCTTCGTAGAAAAAGATTCTTTTTGTATAAAAGTAAAAGTCAAAGGGGTTTATACACCATATAAAAGAAAGTTGTGTATAAAACGAAATATGCCTCAATGAAAGGAGATTGAGATGAAGTCCCTTACAAAGACGGTATCCTTGGTTTAAGGATAAATCAATTACATAATTATGTGTGACAAATTAATACACCAAATATAATTGGATATTAAGTGTAAAATAATCAAAGGTCATTCACACATATTCAAAGGATGACATATTCAATAACTACATGTTGAACCCAAAGAAATCAAAATTGGGTTAAGAAGTTCCCTTGACAGCCTAACGGCGTCACCTCAAAATGAGTTGATGAGAGATAAAAAGTGTATCTCATCACATGGACATAAAAGTTACATCAATAAGGATATATGAGAACATATCCCATCATAACAATATGTAAATTAAAAGACCAAACAAAATAAGTCTTTTAAAAAGAGGAGGGTGAAAGGTTCTCTTACCGACTTGGGTATCTTTCAAAACATACACCCAATGAAAGAAGGACAATACATCATTGATGTAAATACTCATAAAATAATGTATATTACACAATGAGTAAAATAATGGGCAGTACATACACCACTCAAATGAAATTGTGGCAAATGTATCATAAATCTCACGGGAATAAAAGTGATATGAAAAATCACTTACCAAAACTCGGCAGCCTAACGGTGCCACGTAAAACATCCAAAAATGGATTGATGAGATCAAATAGGGTATCTCATCACATTACAATAAAATTTACAGCAAGAGTAATATAAAATAACATCCCCCATCATAAAAAGAGGAGCTTAAAAGAAGTGACATAAATGAGAGTACTTAAAAAAAGAGGGGTTAGATCTCTTAAGAAAATTCGGCAGCCTAACAACGCCACTCCAAACTTCCAAAATTGATTGATAAGAGAGAATAGGGTCTCTCATAATATGAACATAAAAATTATAGTAAGATTAATATAAAATAACATCCCAATAACAAGAAATATGATCTTTAAAAGGAAAGACATAAAAGAATGTACTTAAAAAGAAAGAGAGGTGTAGGATCCCTTACCTCGAGTCCGACTTGACTCGATCGTTCTTTAATCTCCTGAATAATAAACTTGAGTTAATTTATAATTCCTTAAAAACCTTTTTCAAGTTCATTATTCCTTTTATATCACTTATTAACATGTCATAAACATTATGTAATCATTTAAGTTAATAATATTTTTTTTGCTGATATTTGGTTCTTAAGTCGAAAGTGGACTTCTTACAATTTCATGTTGTTCGTGTGGCCAAATGTTTATTATATCCAGAATTGTATTCATGATTTGGATATCATATATTTCATATATATCCAGTACATTCATGCATTTATAACATTACATAATCATTTAGAGGTAAGAAATGAAATGCACCGTTCATGGAGACGGTAAGCCATACGTACGCATGAATGCTACTTTAATTTCTATTTCGTATTTTATAGAATGGAATAATAATTATATAAAGGTATATTATAATTACAGTTTAATATCATATATAATATCATAGTTCCATCCTTTATATGTCCCACATATGGTATTTAACGAATCAAATCACTTTGAGGGGGCGGTAGTCCGCACTTCCTTAAATGAAGATATCGCGTTTACCAATAATGGAAACCATAAAGTTATGCCCAAAATGAAAAAAACAGAAGCTTAAGGAAAACATAAAAATATTATATATCATATATAAAAATAGTGACATCATAATGGCCACCTTTGAAGGTGTTAAATGATTATTGAATAATCATCATTTCGGGAGGCAGAATTTCGCCATCCACGGAAACCGTATGTTCTCTAACCATTTGATGTAGTTGTGTGGGAGTGTAGCTCGAATAAATCTTATAAAAATATCCTATTATATTGACGATACTTGTGTTGTTACAAAAGAATTAAATAAAAAGAGTTTAGGGGGTTGGAGAAGCAAAATAAAACAAATGAACATGAGAGAATGAATTACCTTTAAAAGTGTATCTCCTTTTGATTTGAGCCTAAAGGCTTCCTTTGAAAGGATTATTCCCAAAGGAAATCCTCTAGGATGAGTAGAGGGATGTGGAGAGAGTAAATGGGTAGGTTTTGGCCGAGACAAAGGCTTGTGGAGTGTGTGAAATGAGGTAGAGGTGGGGGCCTTTTATAAGAGGAGAGGAGGGGCACTCTTGGAAAGTAAAGATAAGTTACTTTATTTTAAAAAGAGTTTCGGATTAAAAACGTCCCAAATTGATATAATTCGAGTATAAGGTGATAAGGGTTCTAAATCCACTCATCCAATAGATTTTGGCCATGTGTAGGTCTTAGATTTTACATTATCTTTCCATTTTATTTAAATCATCAAATAATGAGGTCATCGCTGCATCATCATGATGTCATAAATAATTTAATTTATTTAGTGTTTAAAAATTATAAAAAAATACTATGATTTAGGAAATCTTTTTATCTTTCTAATGAATATTTATAATAAAAAATCTTATCTTTATAACCCCATGTAAAAATTGTTTTCGTAAAACATATGATGTTTGTGTCATTTTTACTTTTACATTAAATAAAAAGTTATTTATGTCATTTCCCAAAAAAAGTGGCTCCATGGGGTCCCCAAGTTGACCCATGGTTTTTCTAGGTCGGACATGACACAACCAATGAAGGTAGGACATGTTTCAAGCTCATCTTATTTTATTAAAGCATTATTTTTACCTTAAACTACACTAATTACCACTAATCGCGATGAAAAACTTAATATGTTACTATTCACCAAAAAATTATTTTTATCCCATTGAACCACATTTTACTTCTTAATGACAACCATGTATGTCGGATTTTTGAAATTCAAAACACAGAAGTGGTAAAATTTCATTTAAACGAAAAATCAGTTTTTATAAGTAGCACTTAGTGGTTTCACTATTCATCAAAAATTGAAGTTTTTCAGAAAAATCCCAAAAATTCACCCTAAGCTATATTTGATCTTTCGAATTAAAAAATGAAGTCTATTTTACAAAATTCAAAACATATAAGTCAAATTAATTAATTTAATAATTAATTCCCGCTGTCAGAGCAAATAGCGTGTTTTTATGAAACAATAAGTATCAAAAGATTGACACTAGTTTAAGTCCAATTTCAAAGTGAAAGTAATTCAACGACCACTATTGGATTTAATGGTAAAAATATTTTCTAATTTCACTTTAAAAAAAATTCAAAATATAATCTAATAATATAAATAAATTAGATTAAAAAGAGGTTTTGAATTAAAAAACAACATTTTACACTATTCATTAAAAAAATGAACTTTATCGGAAAAATACAAAAAAATTACACAAAGTAAAATTTGATGTCCCAATTATAAAGAAGAGTTTTATTTGGTCCAAAAGAATTTATAAGAGTGATCAAAACTATTTTTAATGAGAGTTCGCTATCAAAAGGCGATAAGTGAACCTTTAGTGAAAATTAGGGTATAAAAGCCTAAAATTGAATTCTTTCCGTATTTTAAGCCTTTGGATAAATGTAAAAACATTTAAAAAACATATATAATCATATTTTTGTTATTTCTATGCATTCCCTCCAATAAAACGTCTACATGTTAACTATCATTTAAAATAATATTATTTTATTATTAGAGTGCAACGTAAGATTCCCAAGAAACTCGTTGTTGCGTAATGGGTATGCCATCGAGCATAGAATCCCCTTTAAAGTTATATTAAAGTTTGATTCATAAATATGGATAAATATAAAGATGTCATATTCTTTATTTACCTGGGGTGTTACAATGATATTGATTGAAAGGGGAAAAAATAAGTTACCAATTTTCAATTATTCAATTGTAATTTGATTGGGTACTATGAAAATGTTTGTCCCAGGTGTTAAAGTAATTTTCCCCTAAAAAGGCCAATAGAGAAAGGCACAAATTATGAGATCACTACAACAGTAGTTAAAGTTCCTAAAGTGGTATGGGATGTAATTTAATCTTATACTAAAATTTAGTTAATTCTTTATTTGAATATAGATCCTCACACACTTTTAAATCATCCTCGATTTTAAAAAAAAATTATATATTTCCCTACCATATTAAGAAGGGAATTATCATTATATACTCATAGTGGATGTCTAACAACAATAAGGACGTGTCATTCAGTTCCAATTAAATCACATAAGTGTTCTATATTTTTTGAGTTCATTATTTTACCTATGGATTATATTTATATAATCCTTGGTATGAACTATTTTTAAAAATATAAAACAAAATTTTATTATAAATATGATAAAACTAAGATTATTGATGAATGTGTGGAATTCCTTATATTTAGAGGTGAAACTTCATCATATAAGTCATTTCTAAATCCATCCCCAGTGGAACTTCTGAATGATATTCTTAGATAAGAATAAAATACTTGATATACATATGTAATAGTTAATATTCAAATTGATGATGTACCTATTGTACATGAATAAAATGTTATATTTCTTGAGGAATTACTTGGGGACACACCAAATTAAGAATTTGAGATTCCAATTGATTTAATCCTTTATTAAAGAACTACCTCAAAGAATACCTATATAATGGAAACTGTAGAATTAGTGGAGTTGAAGAAACAACTATTCGAATAGTGTAATAACGGATTTATATTCCCTAGTTTGTCACCTTGGGGAGCCCCTGTTCATTTCATTAATAATAAGGTTGGATCATTGAGGCTATGCATTAATTATATTGAAATGAATGATATTAAAATAAAGAAAATGAATCCCCTACCATGAATTGAAAACTTATTTGATCAAATTTATGGTTCTTAGTACTTTTCAAAGATTGACCATTATTTTTTGTATTATCAATTATATGTAAAGAAGAAAGATATTCAAAAGGCATAGTTTCAAATGAGGTGTGGACATTACGAGTTTACAGTAATTCCATTTTTATAAAGTAATGCACCCTTTATTTTTATGGATATAATGAACATAGTATTAAACGAATATATTGATTATTTTCTGTTGTATTCATTAATGAACTCTTATTATATTATAAAAGATATGAGATTTAACATCCAAGACCTTCTGACCCATTACTTTTTTGGAAATCAATTGTTTATGGTGTATAAGGTAAGTCTAGAGTAGTTTAGTAGTGGAAGGGATAATTAATGATGTGTTTTAAAGGTCGGAAATGGATCACTAATGGTAGATCCTTTTGAACAAACAATTGATCACCAGTGATATCCCATTTTTAACTACTAGTGGATCACCCATGGTGGATCATTTTAAACTATTGGTGGATCAATAATTGTGGGTCATTTTGAACAAATGGTTGATCACGAAGAGTGTCTCATTTTGAAATAAAGTGGATCACCAAAGGTGGACAATTTTTAACTAATGGTGGATCAACAATGGTGCATCATTTTTAAATAACATTGGATCACCAAAAGTGTCTCATTTTTAACTAATGGTGGATCATCAATGGAAGATCATTATGAACTAATGGTGGATCACCAACGGTGGATCATTTTGAACTAATAGTGGATCATCAAATATGGATCATTTTGGTCTAAGGGTGGATCACAAATGGTGGATAATTTTGAACTAATGGTGGATCACCAATGATGGCTCATTTTGAATAGTGTTTCTAGTTTTTTCAAAATTTCCATATTTTCCATTTTAAGGATTACTTGAAAAAAAATGGTTTAATGCCTAAATGAATTAAATTTTAATCTATTTTCATGGGTATTAATTATATATTTAGTTTATAAAATGTTCAGATACCTTTAAAATTCTTAAACAATGTGGATTTAATGATATCAAACATTAATGGATAATTAAAACCATATCTAGTATTAGTGGTTCATGATCCAATATTTCAAAAGAGAACATCTTTCCTTCAATCCTTTTGAATTACATTCTCTTGAGACGAGAGGTTACCAATCCTTCTTTCCTTAGAGTCATGGAGTCTTATTACTTTATTTGATTAGAGTTCCCCTAAAGTGGTTTCATTTTGTATGTTCACCCATGTTTCTGGTGCATAAATTTGGTGTAATGGTTCTTTCTTCTGAGTTGGAATTTCTTTGTTTCTTTCTTATGTGTATCAGGTGGGGATGGGTGATAATTTTTATGTTTGTGTAATGGTTTCATCCAAATTAAACAATATATATGAATTGGTTATGTGAATTTGGTATTAACAAGGTATATGTTTTGGATAATTTTATAGATTTTTTGAAATTTCGATATTAGATCTAGCTATATTGTTAGATCACTAAAGATCATGGTCACTGGTTTCACATGTTTTTTTTGTTTTTTATATATTATTTTATCCCCATGTTGTAAAACCACCATAAATAAATTGAGAACCACATATACTCAGTGAACAATTTTTTTCACCATGATATATTTCTTGTGTGATACAACCCTTAAATAAAGAAGTGCAATTGAATTGAATCCCCTATTCTAAATATGGAAAAAAAAATTTGTGTGTTTTAATATGTTTGTTGATGTTTTTTTAAATGGTTTAAGGTCAACCACACATATATTAAACATAAATGAAAAAACCCTTTTGAATATTTGGAGAAGAGGCAACTCGTTACATAAAAAAGACCTAAAGGCCTAAAAGAAACATTAACCAAACATATAAAATATTCATGATAGTCTACGTGGAAACAAAAAATCAATATAATAAGTATATAAATTCTCATCACCCCCCTAATAAAAATAAAACCATGAAATCAGTTAATGAAAATATGTCACCCCATACCAAGATGTTGTGTCGTGCTACTCTAGCACGACATAGAAGACCACTTCACCCAGTCAATGAATGTGAAGGACCAAATGATATGTTCTATCACACCTATCACTCTTTTAGTCCTGGATGTAGTTGTGTGTTGTGGAATGTTTTTGATGATGAGATTCATGGGAAGTTTCTTTATTGTGATGCTTGTGGAAAAAGTGGATGTGATGTGGTTTTTCATTGGGGATGTCTTCGTGGTTGTGATGAAGTTGTGAAATGGGGATGCTATGGTGATTTTGGTGTATTTGTGTATTGGGGTTATGATGGTGGTTGCAGTGTGGTTGTGCAATGGGGTTGTGAAAGTGGTTATGATGTGATAAAGATCGAAATTGGATGTTGTAGTTAGGCTAACAGTTTCTATGCCTATAGTGTGTTGTTTTGCGATAGTTTCCAAAGTAGTATTGGAATTAACATGTATTTTCCAATGGATGATTAAAGTAAAAAAGGCTATGTAGTTTAAATGGTGGGTTATTCAATATAAATTAATGGTTCAGAAATTTTTTAATGAACTGGCTATTCTAATTGAAAAGGGTTAATAGAGATAATGTGGAAATTTTCTTTAATTGAATTTGACTTGTGAACTTTGGATTTTTTAGGGTATTTATTCATTAATAGGTAGTAATAATATGATGTAGGTTTATGAGTTGGTTGGTAACTTTATTATGAACCCCTAGGATGGGATAGCATGTAGCTACTGTATATACATTGTATTCTCCTTGTTATTTATTTACGCACCCCACCAATGTCAAGCACCTTGTGATGACACCCATATATATATACATATAAGGGGGGTTTCCTCAACATCCCTATGGGAGGATGGATAGATGAATAGCCACTCTTTCCTACTCCCTCTCCCTGGCATTGGTGATATGCAACGAATTTAGTGGCCAGAAATCAAAAGTGCCTCTATCTACATTTGATGTTATGATTTTTGATGGCCTAGGTGTCTTTAGGTGATGTGTGATGAAATGGCTAATGGTGGGGGTCTTGCATGGTAGGGGTGGGAATGGGTTTGATGTCCTTCGTGTTCAAGATAACCTAATTGACAAGTTTTAATATGTGATGTTATATGATGTCCATATTGTCTATATGCAGGATGTGATGTGATGTGATGTGATTCAGAAGAGGTGGGAATGTAAGGATGTTGGACGTTGGGGTGGGAGAGTGGATGATCAGTGGAAAAGTGGTGTGGGGTAACCTTCATAGATATGATTCATATTACATTATTATACATGGATGTGTTATTTGGTGAGTGATCCACGGTGATGATGGGTTTCGTTATTATACCTATGCGGGTTGTGTTTGGTTCTATTTTTTTTCTGAAGGGTTAATTAGTGTGCTCCTTTCACATGTGCATGAGAGAATTTGGTTTTCATATTGAGTATACTTCTATTCTCGCTCTACTTATATAAATTTATTTTTAGGTTTTGTGGAGGATGTTGTGAATCATGTTGGAAATTACTATCTCAACCCTTTGGATAGTTTTTTTGCCACTACATTAGTTTTTATTTTTGGTATTTACTTTGGAGACCATTATTTGTAACAATTTTATTCACACAGGCCTTGTGGGATGGTTTCTGGATTTATTATATACATATGTAATGGATCTTATTATGGTTGATTCATCTAGTCTCCCAATTCTATTTATATTATTAAGGTTTATGCCTCACATGCAAGATATTTTTAATCCCTCGGTAATAGTCGACAAACATGGGCCTACCAGAGGTAGGAATAAAGGGTCATTATCTCTCTCCCCTCATTGATTTATCATTAGAGGGAGGGGTTCATGAAAGATTTGTATTAGAGCTGATGGTTGAGATATTGGATGGAGTTAATAGTTAGTCATATTGAGGATTTCATGGGTTAGTATGGAAATAATTCTAGATGACCTTGGTGCATGACATAGGATAAGATGACTAGCTATGACATGTGATTTTAAGGGGCCTAGTGATATATTATATGGACTCTGAGCTTATCGAATGGCCCTACTAAGTGGAACCACATATAGGGTAGAGACTTATATACGGTACCAGAATCATGATAACTTGTGTTCCTAATTGAATTAGATGGTTTTGGATCTGGGAATGCTGATGTAAGTTAAAAATTATTAAATAATAATTAATATAATTATATAATACTAATATTAGGAAATACATTTTTTTCTTTCGTGTTTGGATCCTGGTCACCCTCTTCTTATAGTTCACACATTGATGTTTTAGAAGCCTGACCAATTGATTAATTCATTTGAGGATGATGATCGCTGTTAGAGGTCATTGTGAGTTTTTTAGTTGTAGGATTTTGGGATGTATGAATGTATAATTTATAATGTGGAGAAATTGATATGGATAATGGAGATAGAGACCGCTTTCAATTTTATCTGGGCCCCACTGAAGTACTGGTTCCCATTGGAATATAATCCTCTATGAAGAGATGCGAGTTAGTGGTGGAAATGTTACCTTGGTGAGAAGAATGAGGAATGTATTTCATGGGTCAAATTCAAGAAGGTGTTTCAGGAATATTTCCTTTCATCAAACATAAATGATATAAAGAGGTTGGAGATACTATCACTTTAATAGAGTAGTATTTATTTTTTGGGATCTTGGAATCATGTTCAAGGACCATCTATGCTTTTCCCTAAATCTTTTCCTAGATGAGGATTCCTAAGATAGGCATCTTGAGGTGTCACTCTATCCTTTGATCCAATATACCATTACTCCTTTTATTCTTCGAAAGTATACGGAGGTTAAGAATAATGTAGAGGTTATTAATCAGATTCCCTCAATGCGAGGATTAACATTAGAGGAAAACTAGTAGGGATCCTTGAGGAATAATGTTGTCAGTGGCAGGTCACGGGATCTTGTAACTTCAATGTTTCAAATAGTAGAGATTCAATCTCAGCAACTTCCCTTACAAAATCATGGGGTTGGTGATTTATTTTCTCTTCCTGTTGAAGTGTATGCTGGAGTTGAGTTTGGTAGAGGTCGAAAGATTCATATTTAGAATCATCAGTAGTAACTAGTGAGGCCATTCCATCCATAGGGGACGTTGTCTTATACTCCTTTGGGTGAAAATGTGGATGCTGGAGGTTGACCTTAATATTTATTCCTAATGGTCTAAATTCTCAAATTCTCAATCTTATTCCAAAAATTGAAAATTCCGATGAAATTAACCTTTTCTGACCCATCGCCCTCTTAAACTCTCTTTTTAAAATTAGTACTAACATTATTGCCAATAGAATCTCTGCTATTAGCAACAGAAGTGTTTCTTGGAACCAGTTTGGCTTCATTAAAGGTAGATTTATACAAGATTGTGTTTGTATTGCCTCTAAATACACTAATATATTGAATAGAAACACTAGAGGAGGAAATTTTTCTCTTAAACATGATATTACTAAAGCCTTTGACACGATTGACTGGGACTTTATTTTTAAATTTCTATCTAGTTTCTGTTTCAATGACACTTTTTTCAAGAGAATCAAAAAAAAATTCAACTCAGCCCATATCTATATTCTTATCAATGGCTCTCCTAGAGGATACTTTAAATGGTCCAAGGACGTCAGACAAGGATACCCTCTCTCTGCTATCATTTTTTCTATTGTAGAAGACTATCTTAGCATATTGCTCACCCTCAAGGTTGACCAAGGAAAAATCAAACTGATTCCTGCCACTATGAATTTACATGCCCCTTCTCATCTTCATTATGCTGATGATATCATTTTCTTCCTCTAGGGGGAAAAAATAAATATCAATAACCCTAAATCCATCATCTCTCACTATGAAGAGGTGTCTAGTCAGCGAGTTAACATGCATAAATCCTCTTTCTATTTTGGTAAATATTTCCCCCTCAATAGGAAAACTCATTTCACCGATGTTTTTGGGGTAAAGGAAGGATCCCTTCCCTTCACTTACCTTGGTATACCCATCCTCTGGGGACGACCAAAATCCTCTTATTTCTAGCACATAGTGGATCAAATTCATAAACAACTTTAATCCTGGAAAGGAAAATCCTTTTCAATGACAGGAAGGGTTTTCCTTGTGAAATCCACCATTGTTTCTAAGTTGGTTTAATCCATGTTGGTCTATAGGAGGTATGCAGGTCTTATTAAACACTTAAATACTGCAATAAGGAACATCATCTGGAGCGGAAGCACTCTAGAGAGAAAATTGGCCATGATTTCTTGGACCTTTTGTTGTAATCCTATTGAATAAGGTGGTATAGGAATTAAAACTTTTACCTTTAATGAGGCTCTCTAGTCTAAATTTATGTAGTCCCTCATTAATAATAACTCTCATCCCATGAAATTTCATAGAACTCGTTTTCATGATAATCTTAAATCTTGTATTTTTCACAAGATGTCTTCCTGTATCCGGCCCTTGATTAAATCTACTTATTCTTTTATCTTGGAAAATTCTAGATAGATTTCTAGTAAAGAATCCCTTTTAAATTTTTGGTTTGATAACTGGAATGGTTCCCCTCTTATATCAGAGATGTTAAATTCTTTTACTCATGATCTCACTAACTGCTCCATCAGGGATGTGATCATTTCTTCTGGTTCACATCTTTCGGGTTCTATTATAGTGATTGTCGAGAATTATTACTTCACTTCCAATGATGACTTTATGGTCTTGGAACCTGCTAAAAATGTCTTTTGGGACTCAAAAAATATTATAATCCCTATTTCTCTAACGTTGATGATTATCTCTGATGGATCACCAACTTCAGTAAGGCTTGGATAAAATCATTCTCATCCTACCCTCATTTGGTGAATTTCCCACCAAAAAGTTCATACCAATAGTTTTCTATAGTCTTATGGTTTTAATCTTTTCTCAAAATGTAGATTGTGAAACCAACATTCGGGATGACATAAAGAACCACTTTTTATCTTGTAAACTACTACTGCTCTTTGGCATTACATATTTTCCCTTTTTGAGTGTAGATGGCTTTTGGATAACTTTATTTTCTCACAGTTGAAAAGGACGATTGAGCTTTTGAGGTCACCGAAAATTTGAAACCCTTTTCTCACTACCGTTTCCAATATTCTTCATATCCTCTAGTATGGTAGAAATAATTTCATTTTCAATAATATTTCATTTAAACTAAAATCAGGTAAAATGATGATTCTTCTTGTTATCAAAGAGGATGTCATGATCTAAAAAGACCACTTTGACAATTCTGTCATTGATCTTGAAACCCCCCACCAGATTGGAGTGAGTAGAATATATCCAAAACCTAATTACATTATTGAAGTATTCTGGAAGGACCCTCCTCTTGGATGGATTAAAGTCAATGTTGACAGAGCCTCAAAAGGAAACCCTATACCCTCGGGATGCAGAGGTGTTTTCAAGGACCATCTTGATAAGATTCTCGGATGTTTATATGGAAGTTGTGGCTTTGCTTCTTCTCTTGTGTACGAAATGTTGGGTATCATTCATGCCATGTATTTTACAAAACTTTTCAACTAGAGCCACATCTGGATTGAGAGTGACTCTTCTACCATAGTGCAAGCCATCTAGAAGGGTGTGACTCACCTAGCATGGTCTCTCACCCCTCGATGGATTGACTGCCTCACCTCGCTCGACAGTCTCAACATCATTGCTACACACACCTTCTGTGAAGCAAACAAGATCTATGATGGTCTCACCAACATGGGAATCTCTCATGAGATCACTTGGAGGAATGATCTCCCTCTGTATTTGATTCCTTTTTTTAGAGATTCTTGAAAATTTCCCTCATTTTGAGTCATGTAATTTGTATACTCCTTTTTTTGGAATAAATTGTAGGGTTTTGGTCATTGACCAGAACCCATACTTATAAAAAAACTAAAGTTTCCAAAAATAATTTGAGTATTGAAAATTTTTTCATATACCCTTGATTTGACCTTAATTTTTTCAAAATAATTGAAATCATTTATTATTCCTATCTAGTCCTTGCATTGGGACCTGAAGTAGAGAGGCTTCTCAGGCCACTAGTTTTGACTACCAGATTCCAAGACCAGAACAACTTATTTGATGTGTTTTAGGTATGTGAACTTATGATGGGACAACATTAATCATCTGTGTATATTTTCATTCTTTAGATACATCCATAGTTTGTAATCCTTGAAATTTACTAGTTTTAGTATGTACATGATGTTATCACTTTTTTCTAGAGGATATTCTTTTTATTGGAAGTAGATGGGAATCATGTGGTTTCTATTGGGGAGAGGGGTTTCTTGGTGGGAAGTTAGAGTATAGAGCCCTTTCTTTCCTTGGTGGATGAGTTTTATATGGAATATGTAGAAACATGGATATAGGAGGATCCCATGGTTTTCATGGATTTCCTTGATGTTTTCCCCCAAGGAGGTTGTGGCACTATCCTCGATGTGTCATTGAGTTCACATAAAACTTGTATCCTAGTGCTTTTCCAATTTAGATGGTTCCCTATTGTATAGTACATTCTGAGTTACCGGATTTGAGAAATCATATAGATGATCTGATGTAGAGGTGATTAATCCAACCTAGTATGTCATCATTGGGTGATATAGGGTTATTACCTAAGAAGAAGGATGGTAATATGAGGTTTTCCATAGACTACCAAAGGTTGAACTATGATACGATCAAAAATGGTTATCCTTTTCCAAGGTTTGATGATCTTTTCGACCTGTTGAGTGTATCTGGTTTGTTCTCTTATATTGATTTGCATTCTGAATATCACTAGATTAGGGTGAAGAATGGAGATATCTCAAATACTGCCTTCAAATGTAGGTATAAGAACTTGGATTTTTTGGTCATTCCTTTTTCTGTCACTAATTCACCATTCATGTTCATGGGGAATAAGAACACTATATTCCATGAATTCTAGTACAAGTTCATAGTTGTGTCCAACAATAACATACCGATCTAATCAAATTCAGAGGAGGAGCATGTCGAGCATATCAGAGATGTTTTAAGGTAATTCATCACCAAAATCTCTATGGAATATTTTCCAAATGTATTTTTTTTACATGTGAGGTTCATTCCCTAAAGAATGTTGTTCTTCAATAGGGTGCAGCTGTAGCACCCGAGACTTTTATGAGAAATATTTTGTTTTTATGTTATATAAATCATCAAATGAATCTTTCACTACACAAAACACTAGCTTGGCTTACTATACATGCAACTGCGACCTTTCTCGATAGCTTGTGTCGTACGCAATACCGAGTTTCACTAAACAACGATATGCTATTAAAATATTATTAAAACTAGCCATTATGAATAGTAATAACCACTTTTTGAAATTTTGTAAATTTTATTTTTCAAAATGGACTTCATTTTTGGATTCGGAATATCGAAATTAGCTTAGGGTGAAATTTTGGTACTTTTTCGATAACTTTCATATTCTGATGAATAGTGAAAATTACTAAATTTTAATTAAAAAATACTTTTTTAATCGAAATAATTAATAGTGATAAATTATTAATTTGACTGGTATTAAAGAATATTTAGAATATATTTTTAAAATTTAACACAATTTTGGTCATTGGATGTAATTTCACATTTAAACCAGACATAAACAAGTGTCAATCTTTTGATAGTTATTGTCTCTTTAAAACACGCTATTTGTTTTGACGATGGGAATTAATTTTTAAATTAGTTAATGTAACTGATATGTTTTGAATTTGGTAAAATAAACATCATTTTTTAATTCATAATATCAAATATATCTTAGGCCTAATGTTTTTTATTTTTCTGGAAACTTTCATTTTTTTGATGAATAGTGAAACCACTAAGTGGTAGTTAAAAAACTGATTTTTTCATAAAATATAATTTTACCACATCTGTGAGTGGAATTTCAAAAATTTTAGAGACACGGTAAATATCAAGGACTAAAATGTGGTTCAATGAGATGAAAATAATTTTTGGTGAACAGTAACATTTTACTTTTTTTTACCACGGTTAAAAGTAAATAGGGTAATTAAGGGTAAAAAT
Organism: Viscum album; assembly: GCA_963277665.1. NCBI lineage: Eukaryota > Viridiplantae > Streptophyta > Magnoliopsida > Santalales > Viscaceae > Viscum > Viscum album. The sequence goes on from OY728159.1 coordinate 1,922,495,576, forward strand.
GATATTATTATTACCATAACACATGTCCTAATTATATTGGATAAGGTTAATTAGACCAAAAACAACCTTAGGAATAAAATATGACCATTTAGGCCCACTTGGATTAGATTTGGACATTTATTATCAATTTATTTAAAGAAGGGTTAAAATAGTTAAAATCAAAGTTTAATAACTAAATAATTTTTAATATAGGGTTATACATAAGATAAATTCGACTATAAATATTAATTAGAAATCTAAAAAGATTTCCTACATAATGGTATTTTATTTCTAATTTTTAGACTTAAAATAAGTTAGTTTATTTATGACACAATGATGATGCAGTAATTATCGTATTAATGAAATATTGACATAATTGGTGTTATAAATACCTATATAAATGTAATTTGAGACTTTTTATGAATTACAATAATTTTATATGTTAATATGTCATGTTATAATTGACTTAATTAATTTTTTTCGAACTAATATTTCTGTTATGATTTTCACAAAAATCAATTACCAAATAGTGTCAAAATTGACAAAAAATAGTTGTTAAAACAAATATTATATTATTAATTGTTATTATATTATTAAAAATATAAGGTTCGGCCAAGATACTTATATCATGATATTTTTATAATTAATGGACCACTTGGGGGTCGGTTGGATGTATATGGTAAGTTTATTAACTATATAATATAAAAATAAAATGTGACATGGTAAATGTCAATCTAATTAACTAAGAGTTAAAACTAAATGATATGGTTAATATAATGACCTAATCTTGTATAAATTCTATTGGATGAGAATATTTCGACCCATCCCCACCGTATCTTCGAAATATATCAATTTTTAGCTATTAAAAACCTAATTTGACATTATAATAAAATAATATTTTTAGTTATTCCAAAGGTGCCCCTCTCCTCTATTATAAAAGGGTACCTCCTCCCTCTCCTCATCACACAAATTTGAGCCTTCATGCTCGGCAAACACCTGCCCATTTCACTTACCCACTTCCCTATAAACATCTTAGAGGTCCTGGTCTTCTTCAAATACCAATTTTAGTGCCGTAAAAGGAGGTCTCAAAGAGGCGCTTCAAAGAAGAGGTAATGTCTGTTACTGATTATTTCAACTCTATTTCTTCTTCTACTTCTTCTTCTTTAGTTGTTTCATTATTAAGTAATAACATCAGTATCACTCATATACTTATATTTTATTATAATTATGAAACAACCCTATTTCACCATCTATCCATCCTACGAAAAATGAAATCACCGTGCGTGCGTACGTACGGAATACCGTCTCCACGCCATAGTGTAATCTATTTTCCATCACCACCTTACTTGTATGGGTATAATGGTGAAAATAAATAACTATATATGATTACATTAAAGTTTTATTGATTCTGAAATAGTATAAATACACTCCAATACAATTCCACGATCATGGGAATGATATCATCGCTCGTGCATACGTACAGAATACTGTCTCCATGATGTGATGCGATCCGTTCTAAATGATCTTCATTGCATAAGGATTATATAAATGAATTTAATGAATAAATATGATATATAGTACACTAATACAATTATGGAAATGAGGTATCTATAACCTAAAGAGAGTAATAAGAATTTATTCGACAAAACACGCATAAGAACAAAAAGTAATAAACACCCGAATAACAAGTAGCAATGAAATATTACTAATAAGAAGCTAACAATATGACCCTATATGATAACATAACAATGAGTATGATTCTAGAATAAGTCAATGACATTATTTAAATTATTATACTGGAGGTTTGGACACTTACAAAGCAAATCGGACCTATGGTAAGGGACAATATCACAATCTCATTTTATCCGAGATTGTTTATACTTTGGTATTTACTGGGGTGTATTCTATCATCCACATCCATGTTTCTTCAATATGTAATATTATTTACATCCACCTAAAATTTTTTAAATCCGATTTTACCCTTCGGTGAGTTTTTAGTAAAAGATATGAAAGGATTCTTTTGTCATTTTTCGTACGAGGTACTTTTTGACTTTTCTGACAAAAGTACGAGAAGAATGTTTTTTTTAACTTATACGGCATGAATGGATTTTTAAAACATTATTTCCAAGAAGATTCCTTTAAAAGTTTTCAAGTTTATTTTTAATCAACTTCTTTTAGTTTATAATTGTATGACATGTTAAGAAAGGAAAAGTGTTTTTGAAGTAGAAAGAATATTTTCTTCAAGAATGGAGTTCGAGTGTTTTATCAAAATTATTTTCCATCTAAGATAATAAAGGGTTCTGTTTATATCCCTATTATTACATTGATTTGATTATATTGTGATGGAATTATTTTTATGAATTCCTTTATCTTATATGAGTTGTTTTATGATGTCATGATGTTTAATAATCCCATTTTTTATTACGTGGGTTATGCAATGATGTATGATTTATGATTTTTTGGCACACATAAGAATGGTATCATTATGAGATGGGTGGGACATATATATCCCTCCAATGCATTGGGTAAAGATTTTATATCTCATGAGATAAACATGGCAAGAATGGCAGGTTAAACCAGTTCAGTGAAATAGGACTGAAACAAGGAGTGAACTCTGTTCAGAAATGGACTTTGTCCACTAAGATAGTCTTGGAAATGAGTCTTGACTACTAAGAAATGATTCTCTAAAATTATGTGTGTAAGCCACAAAGTACCATGTTTTATGTTATGATTATTGTGATTACATTTCACTACCATGATTTATCCCATGTTATGAAATTATGATCTCTTTTGCAGGGTAAGATTTCCAAAAATGTTATGTTCTTATGAATTTGATGTGATTGATATTTCTTTTGATTACCCTTACTAGGCATTTGAGCTCACCCTTTTGTATGTTTTCTTTCTCCAGGTCAGGAAGAAGTGTATTAAGTATGATATGCCAAAAGGGACTATAGATATGATGAAATAAATGGGAGACAGTGTAGATGCTTTAAGAACCAGTTGTTTATGTTTCCCAGTTTCTAAAGACACTATACCTATACAGTCCTTTCATGGTTTTATTATATGTTGTAATAAGTGTACATCAATTTTTATTTACTAACAATGTATGTAAAGTATGGGTTATTATAGTTGGTATCAGAGGAAAGGTATAGTCAACCTTTGGAAACTAGGATGTGAAAGCCTTAGTAAGAATCCTAAGGATAAGTCTAAGCATAGAATGTGTTTTAGAAATGACCAATGAATAACCTAGGATATAACCTTAAGTGTGAAATTTTATTCTTGATTATGTGGTTTTCCTATTATAATTAGTGTTTCTCACACTATTCTTCTTGGTTTTAGTCAATGGATGGAACTCGAAGGAACCGTGTTAATGCGGAATGCGACGGGCAATGCAATGATTGTCCCCCTGAACAACCAAAAGTTATGGGAGCTGGAATGAAAAATATTGTAGCCATGCTCATACAACTTTCTCAAGCTATGAATCGTGCAGGACTTCCAAATGAGCAAAGGAAGGAGCAACATTCTGTTGAATCCTTCATGAGGTAGCGTCCGCCTTCATTCAGCGGGTCTACTGATCCATTAGTTACTGAACAATGGATCAATACTACTGAAAAGATATTTTCAGTTCTTCAATGTTCTGAACATGATAAAGTCATCTTAGCAGTGTATCGTTTGGAAGGTGATTCTGATCAATGGTGGAATCTTATCAAGAATACAAGGCCAAGAGATGAAATTGAGTCCATGGAATGGGACGAGTTCAAGAACTTATTTTTCAAAAAGTACATCCCTTGTATTCTCCGAACAGAGATGGAGAAAAGAGTTTCTTGAATTGAAGTAAAAGGATGATGAATCTTTTGGTACCTATGAAGAAACTTTTACAAGACTTGCAAGGTACGCTTCTGGTATTATTATCCAACCTGATAGTAAGATCCATCGATTCTTTAGTGGCTTAAAACCAAGTCTTCGAAGGGTGTTAGCCATAAGGGACTTCAATAACTATGAGGAAATTGTTTGATGTGCTCTCAAGGTTGAGATGGATATTGGTGTAACCCATTAGTCACATGGGTTTGATAAGAGAAGGAAAATGGAATTCAAAGGAAAATCTAAAGACCACACTGAAAAGAAAATGAGCTTTCCCTTATGCTCAAAGTGTGGAATGAAACATAGAGGGAGTTGTCTTAAAGGGACATGTAAATGTTTCAACTGGGGTAAGGAAGGTCATCAAGCATTTTAATGCCGCAATGATGGGAAGAAGATGTCTAATTATGCAAACAAAGTAAGGGATACACAGAATGAACCTACTACACTTCAATGTTTCAAGTTCAAGGAGATGGGTAATTATGCCAATCAATGCCCAAATCCAAGGGTTGATGATGATGATCGACGTCAACAAACTCTTAAGGCCAAAGATAAAGGAAAGTCACATGCAATTACTATCGGTGATGTGGAGTACGACAAAGAAGTGGTGATAGGTACACTTATCATCCACTCTAAAGTATAAAATGTTTTATTTGATTCTGGATCCACCCACTCTTTTATTTCTAATGAATTTTCTAAGGGTATCACCGTATTACCTCAACAATTAGATGTTGAGTTGGTTGTGACAACTCCTAATGGCACAACAGTCGCATCAAAAGTTCACAATTCTTCTCCGATTGAAGTTTGTGGGAAATTGCTTCCTGCAAAACTTTTGATCCTTCCTATAGTGGAATTTGATGTGATTCTTGGCATGGATTGGCTTTCTTTATATGGAGCTAATATAAATTTCCAAAGAAGGGAAGTCACATTTTATATTCCAGATCAAGCTATGATTGTCTATCAATGCAAGGATGAACATAACCATCCAGTGTAAATTCTTCCATCTTATGGGTCTTGATTCCACTAAATGAAGGTTATTTATCTCAAATGGTTGGTGAGAAACTCACGATTAAGTATATGCCCATTGTACGGTAGTTTGATGATGTCTTTCCAAAGGAATTTCCGGGTCTTCCACAAAATCGTGAAGTTGAGTTTTCAATAGAACTCATACCAGGTGATTTACCTATTTCAAAGACACCTTATAGAATGGCCCCAATTATGTTACAGGAACTGAATAAGCAACTCCAAGAGAATCTTGATAAAGGATTCATACGCCCTAGTGCGTCACCTTGGGGAGCACCTGTTCTGTTTTTTAAGAAGAAAGATAGATCAATGAGACTCTGCATTGATTATCGAGAACTTAACAAGATCACTATCAAGAACAAATATCCTCTCCCATGCATTGATGACTTATTTGACCAACTACGCAGAGCTCAATAATTTTCCAAGATTGATCTTCGTTCATGGTATCATCAATTAAGGGTCAAAAGGGAGGATATACCAAAGACGACTTTTTGTACAAGGTATGGACACTATGAATTTATAGTGATGCCATTTGGTTTTACCAATTCCCCTGCTATCATCATGGATCTGATGAATAGAATCTTTCGAGACTATCTTGATCAGTTTTTGGTAGTCTTTATAGGCGATATTCTTGTCTATTAAAAGGGAAAGGAAGAACATGAAGATCACTTGAGAATTGTATTAAAGACCTTAAGAAAGGATATGATTTAGGCAAAATTTACCAAGTGTGAATTTTGGCTTCAAAAAGTTGCATTTTTTGGTCACATAATCTCAAAAGAGGGGATATCTATGGATCCAGCAAAAACATAGGTTATCAAAAGATGGTCGAGACCAACAATAGTAATTGAGATCCGAAGATTTCTTGGTTTGGCTGGATATTATTGACGTTTTGTGAAATATTTTTCACGATTATCTAATCCACTCACCAGGTTGACTCGGAAAGAAGTTAAGTTTGTTTGGATGAAGGAATGTGAAGAGAATTTCAAGGAGTTGAAAAGAAGGTTATCCATTGCACCTGTGCTCACACTGCCTTGTAGTGGAGAAAGGTTTGTGATCTACAGTGATTCATCCAAGAAGGGATTGGGGTGTGTTCTTATGCAAAATGATATGGTGATAGCTTATGCCTCACGACAGTTGTAAATACATGAGCAAAATTACCCAACTCATGATTTGGAGTTAGCTACGGTAATCTTTGCATTAATGATTTGGAGGCATTATCATTATGGAGAAAAGTGTGACATTTATACTGATCATAAAAGTTTAAAGTATATTTTCACACAAAAGGAGCTGAATATGCGCCAAAGAAGATGGTTAGAACTGATTAAGGATTACGACTGCTCAATTCATTACCACCTTGGGAAAAAAAACAAGGTGACAGATGCATTAAGTCGACAAGGCCATTCCAGTTTATCCATGATGAGGATCACAAAAGATCCAATATTTATGGATTTAAAAAGGATGGATCTTGGAATTATAATGGAATAGGGAAAATCGTGTCTTTATCAAATGACTGTTCAACCATCTATACATGTGAATATTAAAGAGTCACAGAAAGAAGATGTAGAGTTACAAAAGATGGTGAGAAATATTCCTGAATTCAACCTTGATTGTGATGCGATAATAAAGTTCAGGAATCAGGCTTGTATTCCTCCCATCCCCGAATTAAAGAAGGAGCTGCTGGATGAGGCTCATAGTTCTTCATTCTCTATTCGTCCTGGAAGCACGAAGATGTATAGGGACCTGAAAGAGTACTTCTGGTGGGATGGCATGAAAAAAGATGTTACTGAATATGTCTCTCGATGCTTGGTTTGTCAGCAAGTTAAAGTAGAGAGACAGAAGTCTAAGGGGTTGTTACCAACATTACCCATACTCAAATGGAAATGGGAAAACATCACTATGGACTTTGTCATCGGGCTTCCTAAAACATCCAAAGGCAATAATGTTATCTGGGTCATAGTTGATCGTCTTACAAAGTCTGCACACTTCATTGCTATTAGAGAGGATTTCTCTCTAGATCATCTTGCCAGGATATATGTAAAGGAATTGGTAATATTGCATGGCGTACCACTTTCTATTATATCTGATCGGGATCCAAGGTTTACCTCAAAGTTCTGACGAAGTCTTCATCATACTCTGGATACAGAGTTGAGTTTTAGCACTGCTTATCATCCTCAGACAGACGGTCAGTCTGAGAGGAAAATTCAAACACTGGAAGATATGTTGAGAGCTTGCTCTATAGATTTCAAAGGTGGTTGGGATCAACACCTACCTTTGGTGGAATTTTCTTATAATAATAGCTTTCACTCCAGTATTCAGATGGCTCTTTATGAATCTCTCTATGGAAAGAAAAGTAGGACTCCAACTTGCTGGGATAAAGTTGGGGAAAGAAAGCTATTAGGACCTAATCTTGTTGATGAGATGGTAGAAAAGGTCAGATCTATTCAACAACACATAAGAGCAGCTTAGAGTCGACAGAAAAGTTATGCCGACAACCGAAGAAAAGACCTAGTGTTTGAAGTGGGTGATAAAGTGTTCTTACGAATATCTCCCTGGAAGAGGGTCATGAGATTTGGAAAGAAGGGGAAGTTGAGCCCTAGATATATCAGTCCTTTCGAAATACTGGATCGTGTTGGGAAGGTAGCTTACCGATTGGCGCTTCCACCGAAACTCTCTCAAGTTCACGATGTGTTCCATGTATCTCTCCTGAGAAAGTACATACCGGACCCTTCACATGTACTCAGCTCAGAAGTTGTACCGCTGGAAAAAGATCTTTCTTATGAAGAAAAGCTGATAGAGATTCTCGATCATAGTGAAAAAGTCCTACGGAACAAGACCACTCGCTTGGTAAAAGTTTTAGGGAGGAACCACCAATTAGAAGAATCTACATGGAAGCTTGAGGATATTATGAGGGAGAGGTATCCTCGTCTGTTTGTTACAAGTGACGAATTTCGAGGGAGAAATTCCTTTTAAGGGGGGGTAGAATGTAACACCCGAGACTTTTATGAGAAATATTTTGTTTTTATATTATATAAATCATCAAAGGAATCTTTCACTACACACAACACTATCTTGGCTTTCTTTACACAAAACTGCGGCCTTCCTCGATAGTTTGCGTCATACACAATACCGAGTTTCACTAAACAACGATATGCTATTAAAATATTATTAAAACTAGCCGTTACGAATAGTAATAACCACTTTTTGAAATTTTGTAAATTTTATTTTTCAAAATGGACTTCATTTTTGGATTTGGAATATCTAAATTAGCTTAGGGTGAAATTTTGGTACTTTTCGGATAACTTTCATATTCTGATGAATAGTGAAAATTAATAAATTTTAACTAAAAACAACTTTTATAATCTAAATAATTAATAGTGATAAATTATTAATTTGAGTGGTTTTAAAGTATATTTAGAATATCTTTTTACAATTTAATACAATTTTGGTCATTGGATGTAATTTCACTATTAAACCAGACATAAACAAATGTCAATCTTTTGATAGTTATTATCTCTTAAAAACACGCTATTTGTTTTGACGATGGGAATTAATTTTTAAATTATTTAATGTAACTGATATATTTTGAATTTGGTAAAATAAACATCATTTTTTAATTCGTAATATCAAATATATCTTAGGCCTAATTTTTGGCATTTTTCTGGAAACTTTCATTTTTTTGATGAATAGTGAAACCACTAAGTGGTAGTTAAAAAATTGAATTTTTCATAAAACATAATTTTACCACTTCTGTGAGTGGAATTTAGAAAATCTGAGTGACACGGTAAATATCAAGGACTAAAATTTGGTTCAATGAGATAAAAATAATTTTTGGTGAATAGTAACTTTTTACTTTTTTTAACCACTGTAAAAAGTAAATAGGGTAATTAAGGGTAAAAATGATATTATTATTACCCTAACACATGTCCTAATTCTATTGGATAAGTGTAATTCGACCAAAAACATCATTAGGAATAATTTCTGACCATTTAGTCCCACTTGGATTAGATTAGGACATTTATTATCAATTTATTTAAAGAAGGGTTAAAATAGTAAAAATCAAAGTTTAATAACTAAATAATTTTTAATATAGGGTTATACATAAGATAAATTCAACTATAAATATTCATTAAAAATATAAAACAATTTCCTACATAATTGTATTTTATTTTTAATTTTTAGACTTAAAATAATTTAATTTATTTATGACACAATGATGACGCAGTAATTATCTTATTAATGAAATATTGACAGAATTGATGTTATAAATACCTAAATAAATGTAATTTGAGAATTTTTATGAATTCCAATAATTTTATATGTTAATATGACATGTTAGTATTGATTTAATTAATTTGTTTATAACTAATAATTCGGTTATGAGTTTCACAAAAATCAATTACCAAATAGTATCAAAATTGACATAAAATAGTTTTTTAAAAACATATTATATTATTAATTGTTATTATATTACTAAAAATCTATGGTTTGGAAAAATTCTTATATCATGATAGGTGTATCATTAATGGACCACTTGGGGGTCTCTTGGATGTATATGGTAAGTTTATAAACTATATAATATAAAAATACAAACTGACAAGGTAAATGTCAATCTAATTAACTAAGAGTTAAAACTAACAGATAAGGTTAATATAATGACCTAAACTTCTCTAAATTCTATTGTATGAGAGGATTTCTACCCATCCCCACCTTAGACTCAAAATATATCAATTTTGAGCTATTAAAAACCGAATTTGACTTTATAATAAAATAATATTATTTTTATTCCAAAGGTACCCCTCTCCTCCCTTATAAAAGGGCACCTCCTCCCTCTCCTCCTCACACCAATTTGAGCCTTCAAGATCAGCCGAACCCTACCCATTTCACTTCCCCACTTCCCTACAAACATCCTAGAGGTCCTGGTCTTCTTCAAATACCAATTTTTGTGCCCTAAAAGGAGGTCTCAAAGAGGCGCTTCAAAGAAGAGGTAATGTCCGTTACCGATTCTTTCAACTCTATTTCTTCTTCTACTACTTATTCTTTAGTTGTTTCATTATGATGTAATAACATCAGTATCAATAATATAATGATATATTATTATAAGTATGAAACAACCCTATTTCAAAATCTATCCATCCTACGGAAAATGAAATCACCGCGCGTACGTACGTACGGAATACCGTCTCCACGCCGTGGTGTAATCTATTTTCCATAACCACCATACTTGGATGGGTATAATGGTGAAAATAAATAACTATATATAATTATTTTAAAGTTTTATTGATTCTGAAATAGTATACATACACTCCAATGCAATTCCACGATCATGGGAACAATATCATCGCTCGTGCGTACGTACGAAATACCGTCTCCAAGATGTGATGTGATTCATTCTACATGATATTCATTGCATAATGATTATATAAATGAATTGAATGAATAAATATGATATATATAGTACACTAATACCATTCTGGATATGAGGTATCTATAACCTGAAGAAAAGAATAAGAATTTATTCGACAAAACACGAATAAGAACAAAAAGTAATAAACACACGAATAACAAGTAGCAATGAAATATTACTAATAAGAAGCTAAGAATATGACCATATATGATATCATAACAATGAGTACTATTCTGAAATAAGTAAATGAAATTATTTAAATCATTATACAGGAGGTTTGGACACTTACAAAGCAAATCGGACCTAAGGTAAGGGAAAATATCACAATCTCATTTTATCCGAGATTGTTTATACTTTGGTATTTACTGGGGTGTATTTTATCTTCCACATCCATGTTTCCTAAATTTGTAATATTATTTCTATAAAATCACAATTTTTTAAATCCAATTTTACCCTTTGGTGAGTTTTTAGTAAAAGATATGAAAGGAATCTTTTGTCGTTTTTCGTACAAGGTACTTTTTGACTTTTCCGACAGAAGTACGAGAAAAATGTTTTTTTAACTTATACTACATGAATGGATTTTTAAAATATTATTTCCAAGAAGTTTCCTTTACTAGTTTTCAAGTTTATTTTTAATCAAATTCTTTTAGTTTAGATTAGTATGACATGTTAAGAAAGGAAAAGTGTTTTTGAAGTAGAAAGGATATTTTCCTCAAGAATGGAGTTCGAGTGTTTTACCAAAATTATTTTCCATCTAAGATAATAAAGGGTTCTGTTTCTATCCCTATTATTACATTGATTTGATTATATTGTGATGGAATTATTTTTATGAATTCCTTTATCTTAAATGAATTGTTTTATGATGTGATGATGTTTAAGAATCCCATTTTTTATTACATGGGTTATGCAATGATGTATGATTTATGATTGTGTGGAACACATAAGAATGGTATCATTATGAGATGGGAGGGACCTATATCTCCCTCCAATGAATTGGGTAAAGATTTTATATCTCATGAGATAGACATGTCTGGAACGGCAGGTTAAACCAGTTCAGTGAAACAGTACTAAAACGAGGAGTGAACTCGGTTCATAAATGGACATTGTTCACTAAGATAGTCTTGGAAATTAGTCTTGACTACTAAGAAATGATTCTCTATGATTATGTGTGTATGACACAAAGTTCCATGTTTTAAGTTATGATTATTGTGATTACATTAAACTACCATGATTTATCCCATGTTATGAAATTATGATCTCTTTTGTAGGGTAAGATTTCCAAAATGTTATGTTCTTATGAATTTGATGTGATTGATTTTTCTTTTGTTTACCCTTACTGAGCATTTGATCTCACCCTTTTGTATGTTTTCTTTCCCCAGGTCAGGAAGAAGGGTATTAAGTAAGATATTCAAAATGGGACTATAGATATGATAAAATAAATGGGAGATGGTGTAGATGCTTTATGAACCAGTTCTTTATGTTTCCCAGTTTCTAAAGACACTATACCGATACGGTCATTTCATGGTTTTGTTATATGTTGTAATATGTGTACTTCAATTTTGAAGTTCTAACAATGTATGTCAAGTATGGGTCATTATAGCAGTAGTGGACACATTGAAGGTATAAGTAGTTGTTTCATTGGAATCCCCCAAGAATGTGGTAGTGGTTTACTTCTTCCTTGGTATCATAGGCTATTATCAGAGGTTTTTACAATATTTAACTTGAGTTGCAGCCATATTCAACGTGTTTTCCCAGAATGAACAAGATTTTATTTGGACTGATTAGTTTCAAGTATCATTGAACTATATGAAGGGTAATTTGATTAGTGATTCAGTTCTTTGGTTGTCGGAGGAGGGTTTGTGGTTTGTGGTTTCCTACTTTTTGTCCCTTCTAATATTGAGTTCGATCTTGATTAATTACGAAGAAATGATATCTTATATATCTAGGTTGTTATGCCTCTCATGAGAGTAATTATGTCTCCCATTATCTCGATATAGAAAAATTTGTGTTTGTGATGATGTTTCGATGACATAACTTCATTGGGTAGCGCTTTGTGGTCCTCACTGATCATAGGAGCTAGTGGTATATCTTCTCTCAGTGTGATCTAAAACAGTGAATGTGGAGGTGGATGGAGTTTCTTTTGGACTTTGATTTTGATATCTCTTACACCATAGTAGAGTTGAATTTTTTGGATGATTATTTGAGGAGAAAGTCACAAATGGTTTTTGTTCAAGATTCCACATATTCTTAGAGAGTGATAGAGGAGTTGGTAGCCTTACACATACATACAAGTGTGGCTGATGGGGGAGGTTTTTTTTCAAATGATGGTGTTTTATTCCATAATGAAACATGTGGATGTGGCTCAATGGGGAGACTCAATGGAATAGGTAATTAATGACTATGTTGTACATGGTGATGCTTTGGAGGGATGATTAGAGGAAGGAAATAACTGGATTATGTTTTGTGGGAGTTTGTTTGTAATGGTAGTGATGTGTGAGGGAGTAATTCATGAGTTCCAATGCTCACCATTAGTGGTACACCCAGGTGTTTCATAAATATATCATGGTCTAATGGAGCATTTTTGGGGGCCTGGAATAAAATAATCTATTGGGGTGTTTTTTGATAAGTTTATTCTTTTTGAGGAAGTAAATTTTGAGCATCATATTCTTGGAGATTCGTTGCATCCCTTATAAATGAGGTATGTGGATAATGTGTTGCAGATTCACAGAGTCTCAAGTTATACTATGTCATATCAGGATTCATATATTACCTCTTGAGTTTGGAAGGTATTTTAGCAATATTTGGGCACTTAATTGAACCTCAACAATGTTTTTGACCCTCAAATAGACAGGAAGACCAAAAAGACTATCCAAATTCTAGAGGATATATTTAAGTTGTCTATCTTAGACTTCAGTAAACCTTTGGCACGAAATATTCTCTTTCTTGATTTTACATATAATAACATCTATCACCCATCCGTTAGCATGTCCCTATTTGAGGTGTTTTATGGGCAGTCCTGGCATTCTTCATTGTGTTGGTCAGAGGTTGTGGAGTCATATGTTCTTGGTTTGATTTAGTGTATAGCACAAAAGAGAAGTTTAGGTTGGTTTGAGATAGGATTAAATTAGTGTTGGATTGGAAGAAGATTTTCCCTGATCACATAATGAGGCCCCTAGAGTTCTAGGTTAGAGGCCATGTGTTCTTGAGGGTTTCCCTTGACATGGTCAGCGGAGGTTTAACAAGGGGATTAAGCTCTCGCCCAATTTTTTAGTCTATTCGAGGTGTTAATGAATTTTTGGCGAGTTATATTACTTGTTGTAACTTCTAAACTGATTGGAAAATATCCATGAGGTCTTACACATCTCTTACATTCATCGGTATCTTTATAATTAATCCCATGTCATTGATTTGGGAGAGTTATATATCCTAGGATACGTGACATTCATAGAGAGGCTAGTGGGAATCCAATATCATTAACAGAAGGTGTTATGAGGATGACCTATTCCCTTGTTTCATTTTTTTTGTGGAGGAATGGGGGCCTAGAGGAGTGTACTTGGGAATAAGAGATGAAGAAGTATACCCAATACCTAGAGTATTTTTATGTTTTTCCTTTTCTTTTATTTCTTTTTATGTGATTTTTGGATATTTTTGTTTTATGAGATGATTTTTTCTATGGTTTTTTATGTATGGTGTTTGATAAATTCTAGATATATAAAAAGGGGAGGACCCAATTCCTAATCAAAATTCATTAACAATGATGCAATTAAAACTATGTGGGTGAGTTAGTGCCACCCATATCAGATAGTATCTTGACAGGGAGTATGGAATTAACTAATTCTTGTGTTTGAGGAAGTATAGTTTCTTCATCTGTTGTGGGAATTTGGGTAAATGTTTTTTGTTTGGTGGTGGAATCTCATAAGTTACAAGATCCTTGAGAGGTATCTTGAGGGATGGTTTTTTATACCTTTTCTCTCTTTCATTCCATGTTGGTTTTTAATTTTTGAGGGTGAGAATAGTTTTATATTTATATGATGTAACATCCAAAACCATCCAACCCATTAATTTGTGGGAAATATGGTGTTTCAAGTGTCTAGAGAAAGTACAAGGGTGTTCCGTGGAGGAAGGAAGGGGTATTGGGTGTTTTTAGAGGGTGGAGGTGGATCGCCAATGATGGATCATTTTGGCCAAATGGTGTATCACCAATGGTTTATCATTTTTAACTAATGGTGGATCGCTAGCGGTGAATCATTTTGTACAAATAGTGAATCACCAATGGTGGATCATTTGGAACTAATGATGAATCACCAATGGTGGATAATTTTGAACTAATAATGGATCACCAACAGTGGCACCTTATAAACTAACAATGGATCACCAAAATGGATCATTTTGAACAATATGTCCATTTTTTTCAAAAATATATTTTCCCCTTTTACATTTCTTTGAATAAAATGGTGTTAATGCCTAAATTAATTAATTTTGAAGATATTTCAAAGGTTATTAATCAAATTATCAATTTCCAAAAAAAATGGATACCATTTAAATACTTAAAATATGATGATTTAATGTTATCTGACATTAATGGTCAATTAATGCCACATCTAATCTTGATGGTTCAAGATATAATATTTTAAAATATAATATCACTCCTTAATTCATTTGGTAATACATTATCATGAGATGGGATGTTCCAAGTCCTTCTTCCCTTGGACTCATGGAGCCTTGTTGCTGTATTTGGATTGAGTTCCCTTGAAGAGATTTTCTCTTATATACACACTTCCTATTTTAAGTGTAGCAAGTAGGTGTAAATAATCATTCTTCCAAGTAGAAATTCCATCATTTCATCCTTATTTTTATCATATGGGAATGTGTGCTTATGTTTATCTATGTGTAATGGTTTCATTCAAATTAACAATGATAACTGAATGGGTTAAATGAATTTGGAAAGGGTAAGAGGAATGTTTAAAAGCTCTAATAGATTTTTTATATTTCAATATTGGATCTTTCTATGTTGTTGTATCACTTAAGATCATGGTCACTAATTTCCATTATTTTTTGGTTTTTAATATTTGATTTCATGCCCATGTTGTGTGATTATTTTGACACCATAGTAAATAAATGGTTAACCACTTATTCTCAGCAAACTAATAGGTTTTACCATGATATATTTATTGTCTGATAACACCATAAAATAAATAATTAGAATATAATGGAATCCCCTATGCCCAATTTGTAAAATGCTATGTGTGTGTTTTAACATGTCTATGGATGTGATTGTGTGATGTGTCTTTATTGTGGTGATGTGATCCATAGATGGTGACCCTATTGTAATGTGTTTGGGGGAAGTGGATGAAATTCGGTTGTATAGTGGGTTTGTGATAGAGATTGTGGTGTAGTTGTGTGGTTTGGATGTGATAGTGGTTATAGTGTAGTTGTAGAGTGTGGATGTGATGTTAGTTGTGTTGTGTTTTTGTAGAAGCTCTATGAAACTGGTTGTGATGTGATGGAAGGTGAAAATTGGGTGTGGTTGTTGGGTTGTTGAGTTGTGATGTATATTATGCCTTGTGTTGCAGTAGTGCCTGAGTAGTATTGGAATTAACATGTATTTTCTAAAGGAAGAATAAACTGTAATAGGATGTGTGGTTTAAATAGTGGCCTATTAAATATAAATTAATATTCTGGAAGGTGTTTAATGAACTAGATATTCTAATTGAAATGATTTGATAAAAAATAATCTATATATTGACTTTAATTTTATATGGTTTGTGAATTATGGCTTATTGTGGAGTTTTATGCATTTATAGGTAGAAAAAAAGTGAGGTGGAGTTTTTGAGTTGGTTGGTACCTTTTTTTGAACACCTATGATGGGTTTCTGTGTAGCTATTATATATACATTTTATTTCCCTTCTGATTTCTTTACGTACCCCACCTATTTCAAGGACCATGTGATGACACCCATATATATATGTGGGGGATAATTTTTTCAACATCCCAAAGGGAGGGTAGTTAGATGGATAACCACTCTTCCCCACTCCCTCTTCTGGGCATTGGTGATATGCATGGGTTGTGATGGCTAGAATCCAATAGTTCCTCTATATATATGTTATGTGATAAGATTTAATGGCTTATGTTTGATTGGGAAAGATGTTATTAGATGAATTATGGTGGGGATCATGCGTGGTTGGAGGATGGGAGGAGTTTTATGTCTTTAATTTTCATGATACCCTACTACACAGGTTTTGAGATGTGATGTGATGTGATAGGCCATGTCTCTGCAGGTGGGATGTGTTGTGATGTAATGTTATTCAGAATATGTGGGAGCACTTATATGTATTACATTGGGGTGTGAGAGCAGAAAATAAGTGGGAAAATAGTGTGGGGAACCCTTCATTGATATTCATTATATTATGTGATTATACTTGGATGCATTATTTGGTGAGTGATCCATAGTGAGGATGGATTTGGTTAGTATGACTGTGTGGGTTTTGTTTGCTTTTGTTTTTTTCACATTGGTGAATTATATTCCCTTTTCACATGTGCTCAAAATAATTGGTTTTCCTACTAAGTAAACATGTATACTCACCCTATGTATATAAACTTGATTTCAGATTTCGAGGAGGTCTCTGTAGACTGTACTGGACATTACCAAATCAGATATTTGAATAGCTGTTGTGGTATCATATAGTTTTTATTTTTGGATATTTTTATTGGATACCTTTATCTATATCATTTTTATTTTCACATAAATTATTGGATGGTTTTTTGATTTATTATATATATTTAATGGATTTTCTTGGGGTTGATTCATTTTATCTCACAATCCAATTTATATTATTGAAGTTAATGTCTACCATACATGATATTTTAATACCATCAATGTTATTTTCTATCCTGGGGCTTTTTGAAGGTGGGACTTGGGGGGGGTCATTATCTCTCTCTCCCTCATTGAAGAATATTTGGAGTGAGGGTTTCAAGACATTAGGACCATGATAACACATTAGAATCATTATTGAGACTCATATAAGAAAATTTATTTATTGTAAATTTATAAAGTGTGAATTATTTCCTCAGTAAGTTTCTTTTATTGGCCATATTTTTTCTAAGGATGGAATCTCTAATTATCGTATGAAGAAAAAGGAAATCCAAAAATGTCCAACACTTATGAACACAACTATGGTATGTGGGTTATTTGGTTTGAAAATTTATTATTGATGATTTGTTCCAAAAACTTACCATTTGGCTAACCCATTAACCTATCTTACTATTAAAGGGGTTATGTTTATTTGGAAAAATAAATGTAAATAATGTTTCAAATAATTTAAGAAGGTATTGGTGAATTCTTCAATCTTTACTATACCATTAATAAATGATAGATTTTTGATATATAGTGATTCATCAAAGAAAGGAATTGGTTGTTTCATTATGTAAAATGATAAATATTTTTCCTCTACATCAATGTAGTTACCAAGTCAAGAACAAAACTATCCAACTCATGATCTTGAGTTAGTGGACATAAAATTTTCTCAGAAAATATGGAATCATTATCTCCCTAGAGAAAGATGTGAAATATATATGAATCATAAGAGTTGGAAATACATATTTTCATAGAATCACCTCAACATGATGAAAATATGATTGATTCAACTACTAAAAGATTATTATTTCTCAGTACACTACCACCTAGGGAAGGTAAATAATATAGTGGATGCATTGATCTAGAAAGTTCATTGATTCATGACCAAAATTTAGATTGTAAATGATCATATTTAGTCGATTTAGTAATGATGGATTTTGGAATTATCAAGGAAGGAGAAACATCGATCCTTTTTCAAATGATTTACAAACCATATTTATTAGAAACGATAAAATGTTCTTAGACTGATGATGAGATTATTAAATAGAAAATAGAATAAGTGAATGATTGGAAATTATAAGACATTGTATATGAAGATGAAGTTCGAAAATTTTGAAATATACTATGTGTTATATCTATACATGAACTAGAAAGGTAATTTCTAGTTGATTATCATATATTAAACTTCCAAATACACCATGGTAGAACCAAGATGTATAGAGATTTAAAGGAACAATTTTGTTGGGATAATATGAAACTTGAAATTATTTATTATGTGTTAGTATGATTGATTTTTCGATAGGTGAAGGCTGACAGACAGTATCCTTATGGAACCGTGCATCCTCTACCAAAACCCTATGTTAAAATGATATGAAATTACTATGGACTATTTCACTATATTTTCAAATACACCTAGGAAGAATGATGCAGTATGGGTTATTTTTTATCACCTCACAAAATATATTGATTTACTCCGTATAAGAGATTATTTACTTCTTGAGTACTTACACATATAAATATTAATGAAGTTGTAAGACTTCATGGAACAACAGTTTCAATTTTTTTATCATGATCTTTGATTTTGATTGAAATTCTAGAAAAGTATTTATAATTCACCTAATACTGAGCTTCATTTGAACACTACTTATCACCCAAAAATTTATGCATGGTCTGAAATGATTATTCAATATTTAGAATATATGTCAAGGTAGTTCTCTCTTTACGTTCAAGGTATGTGGCATTACTTTTTATCAATGGAATTGTATTCCTATAATAAAATTTTCTGTTCATGAATTAAAATGGCACCATATGAAGAATTATATGGAAATATATGTTTATCTCTAACTTGTTGTAATGAATTTGGTGAATGGAAATATATAGGGAAAGAACATGTGGAGAAGAAAATGAAATATTTTGAATTTGAAGTGGGAGATCCTATTTTCATGAAATTATCTCCATTAAAGTGAGTCATAATGTTTGGTAGTAAAGGGAAACTATGGTCTAGGTACATTGTAACTTTTGAAATCCTTGAAATAATTGGAGTTGTAGATTACCATTTTTAATTCAACCAAGTCTCTCTAATGAACAATATGTGTTCCATATATCATTATTAAAGAAGTACATGAGATGCCAAATGAATGTGTTAAAATATAAAGAAATATAATTAGAACATTATATACTTTATTATGAAGAGACTATCCAAATTTTAGATACTAGAGAACATCTGTTGAGGAATTAGATAACTCAATTGGTAAAGGTACTTTGGTGGAATAATAATATTTAAGAGACATAATGGGAACTTGATGAAATTATGATGAAGAACTACCCAAATATATTCACAATGTGACATTATAGATGTTTCAAATATTAATGATTTCAATGTATGAAATAATGAGACACCTTGATATTTTTTGGTATATTTTTTTTAAAATTTATTTAATTTCTTTGATGGATTATGATTCACGCAACATTGAGTTTAAATGAACCACAATCTAAAATTAAAATATTATTTGGTAAATAATATAACCTAGCAGTTACAATTAGTGGGTATGAATAGAATTAACTAAATTATTAAAAATATTTTTTTAATAGGAAATTATTAGTTATCATTTAATTATAAATACAAATAAAATTCATTTGAATGTAAAGGAATTATTTTTTTGAAAACATGTTTCTATGCGCAAAATGTTTTTTTATCTTAATAAATTAATTTGATCACTATTATTGAATGATTTTTATGAATTTTTCATATTATAAATACAATAATGAGTTTTAAAAGTCATCTACTATTTTTTCTAGTCATTGGATAAGGATAAATCAAGTTTTTATAAATTTAATTTGATAAAGTAGAATAAAAATTTTGAATCTAGATTTAAAATTTTTTAAATAATTCTCTTTTATTTTTTTCGATAAGAATAGTAACTGTTGTAAAATTTATCACCTTGTAAAGGGTAAATCGGGTTAAGCTTGGTTAAAATTTAGTGATAAGTTCAAATTATTTCTTATTAATTATTTTTTTTGGAATTTATTTTTACACTTTTCACCTTATAATTGAAATTTATTTTTTTAATGAAAATTTTTTCTTTAATATGACTAATATAATATTTAAATTTAAGAAAGTTACGAAATGTCATCCTCTTTGTTTTAAATATCTCTTATGTTTTTATATAGGTAAAAAATCATGTTCTAAATGAATATGAATTTTATATTGATATTAATGAAATTATTTTATGATATAAATCTATTTCTATTTTTTTAATTATTTAACTACTTTGAAATTTTTTGCAACACCATTGTAATATTTCATCTATTGATACAAATGTAAAATAAATAATTTTAAAAATACTAATAGTTATATATTTTTAATGAGTTATGGTGTTAAAAAAGTTAAATATTCATATGAAAAATTATTGTTTATTTAAATGATAATAGTTGAATTACAACTTTTCATTTATGTATTTTAAGTTAAAATAAAAGAATAGTGTCAGAGTTGATATTAATAATATGTTATGAAAATAATATTGTATTAAATTATTAAAAAATAATTAAAATATTTATATTCGAAAATGAGGATAAATTATGGTATAAAAATATTCCTTTTTCCATGTATGACTCAATATTTACCTTATTTGTAAAATTATAACCATTTAAGAGTGAAAAATATGTTATAGCGATTAGTGTTAAAATAGGATAACTAAGGGGTTAAACCAAAAGATAATGTTTGAAATACCACATAAACCTTTCAAATTAAAATTTTTTGATGTTATTTCAACCATATACTAAGTTATATTTGAATATATTTCCATTTGGATTCATTTTTTCATGAGAATTATTTTATTATAATTTCATCTTTTATGAAATTCCAAAAGCCACACTCACATCAATTATAAAAGGGAACCTCTAATTTCACATCTTTACACCACATAGATCTAAAAATATTCAAAACATCTATAAATTACTCTTATAAATATACTTATACAATATCTATAGTTTCCATTCATCTCAAAATACAAACCCAAGGTCCCATAAGAAGAGATCTAAAGGAAGTCTACTAAAGAAGAGGTAATAGTCTCTAATAACTCTTTCAAGTCTATTTACTATTGTCCTTCCTATTAATGTGTTATTACCATACTAACAAATTAAATCCAATATCATAAATATAATGATATTTTATTATTAATATGGTACAACCATATTCTATCCCTTCTCCATCCTACAAAGAGCGAAAACATCACTTGGGCACACGTACCGCCAATCGTCTCCATGTAGTGATGTCATTTAGTTTCCCATCACAAGTTTACTTAGATGGATGTCAAGATGCAACTATGACATATATATTATTTTTATTAAATAAAAAAAATTTCTATATTAACATATATAACATTTTACATTCTAATATGTTGGAAAACGATAACCTCTTTCATGCATACATGTGGACTGCCACCTCCATGAAGCAATGTGATTCATTTTTCATTTCCATTTTACTTGGATGGTAATAAGGATAGATTTAATGAAAATATAAGATATATATGATAAAATAAATATTTTTTATGTGAATTATTACTTAACTTTCTTTCGTTCCATCCATCAAAAAATGAAAACAACATTCATCTCTATGTACGACCTACTATCTCCATGAGTGATGTAATTTATTTTCTCGTCTATAATTTTATGGGTGACTTAAAATATGAATATAATGAATATATATGATATTTTTGTCATTATTAAAACTCTGAAATTTATTTAATGATGATCGATGTTCAAATAACAAAACTACCAACCAAAACATATATAAAAAATGAATTAGTTATCACCCAAAATAGTGATTTAATAAATAATTTTTTATAAAAAGGTGATAAAAGGTCAAAAGTGAATAATATATGATATTATTTGTATTATTATAGTTTTGGAGTAGATTTATAATAAATCTATATTTATTATCTAGGATTTTTATACATGTATGAATGAAACTAGACCTAAGGTAAGGGTTTATTATACAATATCAGAATTATTCAAGATTTTTTATTTTTAAGTATACCTTATAATAATTTATTGAAATTTCTATATTAAAACAAATTTATTTTCCTATCCTCTTGTAATTCATTAAATTTTCATGTAATATTGTCATTTAACCCTCTTTGGTACTTAAAATGAATGAGAAGTTCTTTTAATAATAGCTTACTTTAATTTTTTTGGTTGAAAATCATTTCTCTTCAATGCCCATGTATTATAAAAAAATTTAAACAATGTTTTTAATATTCTATAATGACTTTTTATAGTCATTTGTTCTCATGTTTTAATTTTTATGAAATGTTTTAACATGAATATTTTTGTCTTATTTTGGAAAAGTTACTCTTTTACATTTTTTATAAAAGTGTGAAATAAATATATTTTTTAACTTATACTACATGAACAAAATTTCCCACCATCATGACCACTCATTTCTTTGAAGAATACTTTACAAGTTTATAAGGTTATTTTGGAATAAAATATTTTACTTAAAATTTGGTATCTTTTTAGATTTTAAATAACTATTTTCAAAGTTAAAAAGGGTATTTTATTCAAAAAAAATAGAGTAAACTTTTGAAAATGTTTCCATCTATGTCAATATCCTTTATTCAGTATTATGATTTACTGAGGTTTTAATCAGATGGTACCATCAACCATATTTCTTTGGAAGGTTTATGATGATCTTAACTATGTAAAGTACTAATATTTCATGTGACAATTCTTATAATACAAATAGTTATTTATTTTTTTATAAATGTTGATTAAGTTGTATTTTTTATTCATATAGTGAATTAATTAGACATAGTAAGTGATGGGAGTGTCCCGCTATATCCCATTGATTCATTAGTATTTCATATGAGAAAAATATATTGGGTTTTTTCTAAGTCCTTACACATTTTGTAGATGTCTTGGAATAATTCCTTAATATTATTTTTAGATGTCTTAGTACAAGGCATCAACTATACATTTTAGATGTTTGTCATTATGCATTTCATCATTATGAAATTATTTATTGATTTCTATGTTATTATTTGATTTGTTATGATATCCATGTATAATTCTATATCTCATGATATATCTTATATGGTATTATTTTATCATCCTTTATTCTTATAATACTATTCAACCCTTTTATTTCTTCTACTATATGCATACCCTTACTGAGTATATCAACACTCCCCTTCCTTATTGTTTCTTTCCCCTAGATTTTTAAAAAATTATGAATAATATGAAGGGGTTTGATAAATGGAATAAGAGTGTTCTAAAAAAATACAATTTTTATGTTTTCAAATGTAATGTGTAATAAAGTA
Source organism: Viscum album (assembly GCA_963277665.1). NCBI lineage: Eukaryota > Viridiplantae > Streptophyta > Magnoliopsida > Santalales > Viscaceae > Viscum > Viscum album. The sequence continues at coordinate 1,922,519,013 of OY728159.1, forward strand.
TGTGTATTGGTTTACAATACTACTAAACTATTAGTTTTTTTAGATGCAATTTCTTGTATCCATGAAAATATAATATTGATTCTGGGATAATAGAGTTATGGCCTTTACTGTATGTGTAATCATCCTATTGTATGTTGAAGATAAACCTACCTTAGGATGAACCAAGTTACCAAGCAATAGGTTTATATTATTTTAATTTAAGTCTTATACTAATCCTGTGTCAATATTGTACTTTCCACAAGAACAAAAGTACCTACTGCATGAATGAGTGAACATACCATGTGAGAAGATCAAGATATCGTATAAATGAAAGAAGCTACCATGTGAAACATTAAAGTTACCCTGTCATGAAATGAACCTACTGAATGAAGTATTAAACTTACCATGATACGTATTGAAGATACCATAGGAAATAATGTACCTACCAAATGAAGAGATTATGTGACCACAAGAGAAAATAAATTGACTATTCCAACTAACAATGTCAACTAACTATAAGCCTAAGTAATCATGATTTATGTGATGACAACCTAAAATGTGTAACTTATGTAGTTGAATGTTAACAAATCCCGAATGGTTATTTTTTGTCATTAATTATAGATTCAGTAAAATTAAGGTTGTTATGAATGTTCTCTAATGATTACTTTGAGATTGTGTTCTCTTTAAGAGAAGAACCATTCATAGACATGTTTATTTAATGTGTAAATAATGACATATGAAGATATATATGTTCTTGTGATACATAGATTAATTTTTCCGAAAACTCTATGACAATAATTTTCCTAAATGTTAAATACAAACCTAGTGATCCTGTTCAAAGATAAATTGAAGGACTCATGAACAACCAAATCTAATTAGACTGAGTTGCCTCGAATATTCACTCACTTTATTATTTTCTCTTTCTAGTATAGCCTATATCTTGAGTTTTGTTTTGATTCACTCAATTTATCTATAAAAAACTCTTATGTTGTATTAGAGAGTGTGAGATGCTCTCTTTCATATATTTTCATACATACTCCCACGTAAAATGGTGCAATAGGTTGTGTATCCTATACTACCTATGTGATATTGATTTTCTTGTATTTCTCCCACAGAAAAATATATAAGTTTTCATATAGACTATATATACTTGTAAACTTATATGTAAAACCTACTCTAGGTTATGGACTCGTGTATTCATTAATAAACTACTTGGAATATGGTGATTTCCAAGTGGAGGGGATTAGGTCTCCACTTGATATTGAACCCCTTGATTATATCAACTATTTTTTATCTGTTTTATTTTACTATGATTTTAAAATAAACTAGTATCTATTTTCAAACTAATATTAAAACATTAATTTTAGATTGAAATTTAATTTTTGGTTTATATATGTTTTCTAATTCAATTAAATATTTCATTCAATCTATGTTTACTTTAAAACTTGTTTTAACTAACTTGCAATCAAACTTATAAGAAGCATTTTAAAAGATAAAATTATATTACTCTATTATTTTAGTAAAATAAGAATATTTTTAAATCAATGGATTTTTAATTTTAAATCATTTTAAATATAAATATTATTTAGAAACATAATTCACCCCCCCCCCCACTTCAGTGTTTCACTCCATCCAATATTTTGTATTAAAGGATTGTTTTTCCAAACACTCTTTATTGAGATCTAGTTTTTCAAAAAAATCTCAAAAATATATGTTAATTATAAATTTAAATCTTTCTAGATGATAACAGGAAAAATGGAATGACTACTAACTTGCCTATTTATTTTAATATAACTAATTATGATCAATGGAATATCAACATGAAAATCTATATAGAGAGAATGGGATTGGATATTTAGATTATTTTCAAGTAGTAATATGAAAACCCAATTGTTGTAAGAGATGAATGGAATGATTCCAATAATTACACATATGATTTTAATTATAAATCTATAAATTAATTATACTTTTCATTAGTAGAAGATAAATGTGATAGAATATATTCTTCTTATACTTCTTTTGAAATATGCGAAAAACTATTTTCTTCTCATCAAGGAACTTCTAATGTTAAAGAGATTTACATAAATAATTATTACATTTAATATGATACATTCATTATGAACCCTTATAAATCAACTTCTGATATGTATCTTAGGTCTAATTCGATTTGGAACATGATACATGCACTTATGAAGACAATAGAAGATAAAGATTTAGTTATGTGAGTTTTGAGATCTCTACCTCATATGTGGAGAGTAGATTATATTTCAATCAAAAAATAATTTGAAATCAGAATGTTACCAGTAAAAGATATTATCAAAAATATTATGTTGTTTGAGGTGGAACTAAAAGTAAATAAAGAAGAATATGATGATGAAATACAGAGATATTCATAAGCCTTTAAGTCTTTTGACTAAGATTTTAATGATAAATTCATTGTTTTAATTTTGAATGATGATGAATTTCCAACTGATAGTGATGATAAAATGGATTATATAACCCTGTGATTCAATAAATTCTACAAGAAAAAGATATTATTTTAGAAATAAAATTACACAGGTTTTTATAAAGACTTATGGAATTAAATGAAAGAGTGTAAAAATGGATGACTCCTCTAATGAGATAACTCATTATGAATGTAAAAGAAATAGACGCATCATGGATTATTTTACCAAGGTAAAATATAATAAAATGTTTTAATTTAATGAAGAATGACTAAAGAAGGATATTAAATCGATAAGGATCTCCTCAAGATTAGTTCAAGTTACTCTGACCTGAGTAGAGAAAATAAAAATGATAGAGCTAATATGTGTTTCATGATAAAAACATCAAAGGTACTTATACTATTTCTACATCACCTATTCATATTTAAAATATTTATTAGAATAAAAATAGTGTTGAAAAAATAAACAATAAGTATTTATTCAAGTATTGTAATATGCTGCAAGATACATTTAGTAAACTTAAATATAAATACCAAATTCTATAGAAATAACATTCCTTGAAAATTCATTTCAAATCTAAATTTATTGTAGAGATGGATAAGAATGATCAAATATTTAAAGGAAAAAAATAAACAATGCATGTCTAATGGGAAACTTATGAAAGATTTGGAAATATTTATGAATGGTAGAGAAACTATTACTAGGATTATTGGTTAACTATCCACTCCTAAATATACAATAAGGATTGAATACCAACCTTGAAAGAGAAAGATCTATAAGAAAAAAATTATTACCAATTCAAATTATACTAACTATATAAACACATATTAAAATTATAGACCTAATAATTTTTTCATTTCCAAAAGTCTAAATATTTTTTTTAGATAACCAATTAAATTTTTCTGAATTCCTAAATCTCTTATTGAAAAATTTTCTAGACCCAAAAACTATTTCTAAGAAAAATAATTTCTAGTTTAATTTTGTTGTACGATGCCTTCTTAGAAAGAACCAGTAAACATATATAGTATCTAGATAGTGGATATTCCAATAAAATTACTAGGGACTACTTGGGTTTTGTGAATTTTATCAATTAATTAGGTGTATATGTCACTTTTGGTGACCATGCCAATAGAGAGATAGTTGGACTTGGCCAAATTAGTAATTCTAGTGCTATTCTAATTTCTAACATTTTATTTTTAGATGGATTAATATATAATCTTCTTAAAATATCAAATATATTAGATTATTTTTATCATGATAAATTTTAAAATAATTATAGATTTTTTTTTTGATTCTGAGCATGATTTATTTTTTATTTCCCTGCATAATGACAATGCTTATGCTATTGATTTAAATTTTTTATTTTCACAAAAAAATATTTTTTAAGTGCCTATTATAATGAGACTTAATTTGTAATAGGAGGATAGCACTCTAAAAGCATCACTCACTTAGGAAGATGACTAGGATATGGTTATTCAAGGATATTTTCAAACTATAATTCCTAACAAAAAAAAGTATGTAACCCATGTCAAAAAAATAAGAAACACAAGATCGCTTTCAAACTAAATAAATAAGTGTCGAATTATTATCCCCACTAGTTGGTGCACATAGAATTCATTGGAACCTATATAGTTTCTAGATTAAAAGGTAATCATTATTATTATTTCCTAGTATATGACTTCACTAGATATAACTAGGTATTATTTTTAGCTCATATAAGTGAATTATTTTCTTATTTTGGTAAATATGAAAAATATATATATAATCCTCTCAGGATTAAAATTAAGAACATAAAAGGTTCTCATGGTCAAGGTTTTGAAAATCACATATTAAGATTTTTAATGTCACAACATACTAAAATCACAACTTCTCTACTCCTAGGACTTAGTGGTGGAATAGTGTAGTTGAAATAAGAAATATAAAAATTCAGGGAATTTCTTAATCCATGCTTAATAAGTGTAATTTAACAATTAAATTTTGGGAAGAGGCTATGAATATATCCTTCTATGTTATTAATATAAATTTTATTATATCTCTTCTTAAATATCCCATTATTATTTATGGAATGGGAGAAAACCAAAGGTTAATTACATCAGTGTTTTTGGTATTAAATTGTTTATATTTAATATAAAAAAGAATATAGAGAAAATTTCATCCAATATTGATGAATAAATATTTCTTAGTTATTAGAAATCCAAAAAATTATACAGGGTTTTCAATAAAAGTAGAAAATTTTTGTAAGAATATGTACGTGCAAAATTTGATAAAAAAAGGTCCACAAGAACATAAGACCCATATAGAAAATCTTGAGGACGACCTTTCAAATTTAAATATCACTAAACAACATAGTGATAATTATTTGGAAACTATTATAGAAAAATCACCCTGTTTAGATAAACTATTTGAACCCCGGCCAATAAAATAAAATGAAGTATAAAATACCTCTATCCCTAAAACTATTGGTACTCATGGAGACTATTAATTATATGTAATAGTTGGAGATCAATATAATAGAATTTGGATTAGAGATTCTATTTAATACTAGGTTAAACATCAAGACCTTTTGTCATTTATTGAGCCTAAATACATCATAGAAGTAATAAATGATGAGTTCTTTATAATAAAAATGTAAGTAAAATTGAAACAATTTGAGAGGAACAAAGTATGGGAACTAGTAGAAAGAAATAATGAATTATTAACCATTTTAACTAAGTGGATGTCTAGGAATACGGTAGATTAGTTAGGAAAAATAATTAGAAATAAATAAATAATGGTTGCATAGGGATATAGTCAATAGGAAGTTGTTGACTATGAGTAAACCTTTTCACTAGTATCTATACATAAAGCTATTAAAATGTATATTTCTTATGAAACACATTTGGATTTTAAATTATATCAAATAGTTGTAAAGAGTTACTTTATAAATGGTTATATAATTATGATTTTTTTAGAACAACCCACTGGATTTCAAGACCATCATTTTCAAAATCATGTTTTTTTATATAAAATATTTTGATATGGATTAAAAAAGTTCATGTATCTTGGTATGATAGTATTAGCTAATTTTTTATTTAAAATGGTCTTTAAAAAGGAATAACTAACTATAATCTATTTATTTAAATAATGTTAACAAAAAATGTAGTTGTATAAATATTTTTTGATGAGATTATTTTTTTAATCATCCAAAAACTCTATGTACCGAATTTTCAAAAATAATTCCAAATGAATTTGAAATGATTTTGTGGGTTGAGTTAAAATTATTTATTGGTTTTAAAATTTTCAAAAATAATTAAAGAATCATTTTGACCCAAATTAATTACACTAAATATATTTTATAATGTTTTGGTATGGATAGTACAAAATTTTGTAACACTCTTATGACTTCAAGCTAAAAATTTTATCTTGATGAAAATGGGAAACTAGTTGATCACAACACATACCAATTTATGATTATAATTTTAATATACATAACTACTATCTAACCTTATATTATGTTTATTATGTGAATGTGTGCACATTTTCAATCAAATCCAAAAAATATTATCATTTAATTATTGGGAAAATAATTCTGAAAAACATCAAAAATGCAATGAACATCATACAATTTTACTGTAGAGGACATACATTTTATTTAATTGGTTATTCATATATATATATTTTTGTGGTTGTAAATTAAATTGAAAAAAACACTTTTGGAACTTGTCACTTTTAAGGTAAGTCTCTAGATTCATGGTGTTGTAAAACATAAAAACATTATTTCATTATCCACAGTTATGTATGAGTACAAAGCTGCAAGCAGTTTTGTGCACATATTTTATGGATTAAACCCACATTAATAGACTATGGATATCAATTTTGATGTATCCCTATAAATTGTGATAATACAAGTTCAATAAATATATCTAATAATCTTGTATCACATTCAAGGACAAAGTAAATTGATATAATACATAACTTTTTGAGATATCATTTTAAAATAGAGATATCAATATAGGATTCATTATCATTGGAAAACAACATGCTAATTTATTTGTAAATCATTTAAAGATTAATAGAATAAAATATATCACAAATGAATTAGGAATGATAAACTATGTATAATACGTTAAATTTGGTTTTAACTACTGTATTTATTTAAATTATTATTATAAATGTTTAAAATCTATTAATTGATATTTTTCTTGAAGTTGTCATAACGTGTAGGTAAAACTATTACTTATCTGAAGATGAGTTTTAGTTGATATTGTTAGTAATGTTACCATGACTAGTTTTTCATGTTGTCATTATACGTACAATGAGAATTAACTCATATTTTCTGTATACATACTATGAATCCACAATCAGTAGAAGTACCACTCCTAAGATTCCATGAGCATATGGTTAGAATACCTACCACTTTTATTATATAGTTACAATTTTTTATAAAGGATTTTTGAAGTATTTTATTTATTTTTATTATTATTTTATTACTAAATTATATAATTTAAAAATCAAATGAGAATATGAATAAATTAACATATTTTCTTCAAAACTTTTTTCTTCCTTTTAAAGCCTTCCTTCTCTAAAATTTTTTTTCTCTCTCTCTCTATCTCTCTCAAACCTAAACCTTCTAATAAGTGAAAAAAAAATTGAGTTTGAAACATACTCTCTACATTTTACAACCTACCAATGCACCTCCTATTAAAAGATAGAATAAGTGTAAGGTTAGTGTGAGTGATTTTGATAAGTTGAAGAACTTGTATTTAGTGGCTTGAACGGTTTCTTCCGAGAAATAATTTGATGTGTAATGGTTGTAGTCGAATATTTTTCTAGTTTATGATGGGACTCAGGTTCAGGTATGGGATAACTAGTTCAGGGATAATAGTATGGCACTTTAATCGATGTGTGGTAAGAATTTTTATGCATATTTGGAGTTTATCCCCATAGAGAAAAGAGACATCATTAGGGATATGATAAATGGAAAATTTCTATAGTATTCTTAAAATCATGATTAAAAGTACCACATAAGGCTGAATTCAAATATTATCAAAGTTATTATTTAATCAACCATGCTCATTTAAAGTTTTAAATTTCCATGTAAGAGAAGAATGGGAACAAAACACCAAGAATAAAAACCACTATAGAGAATTATGGTAAGTACAAGATGAAAGATAAGTTCATAAAACATCTGATATATCTAAAAAATGAGACTTTGTTATCTAAAGGGACACTTTTATTTTTGATCATGATGAAAAATGAGATCTAGATAAACTTGGAATGGTATGTGATGGGGAACATGTATGATTTTTTAATCCCTCTTTATAGTATAGTTCTCTACCATATACAAAGAAAATTTCATCCTTGTTGTGATATAAAGGTTTATATATCTAAGGGGAGGAAAAATTAACTTCTTCATATGGTCTTTGTGTCACTCATAAAATATATAAGAAAATGAGAGTGAATTTGAACCCATAGACGAAAGAATTGGTAGATGACCCATAGAAGTCATGTGAGAAGTTTGATCTTCTAAAATATATTTTTAAATTATGGGGATTTGAGGATCTAGGTATTAATCTAGATGATGTTTTGGATTATTCATTTTATGATTAAGTGGTTTTTGTAGTGTAAGAAGAGGATGTTCAAGAAAAAGGAAATTTAGACGATGAGATGTTTGAGCTTGATGAGGAAGTTATGGTGGACCATGAGGATGTTGGGGAACCTCTCTTATTATATCTTTATTAATATCTAACTACCCTATAATATTATATATTATGAAGAAGAGCGTGAAGAGGAGGACCTTTCATACATAGAGGCTTCTGTTATTGGTCATGTGGATCAACCAGAATGGGATGATTTAGATGACTCAGAAGAATATCAAAACAGCTCAGATAGATCTTAAGTGATAAGAGTCACTCCTAGATTTCCTATACATGATAAACTTTCTAAAAGTAATAAGTACCTTAGGTCTTATTTATTGCTTATAGACAACACAAAATCTGATTTGGATGATTATAATGGGGGTATTTCACCACAATATTGTGGACCTTAGATCCAATCTATTAAACATGTTCTTGAAAAATCTTTAATAATTGAAATTGAAACTCAAGAATGACTTGCAATTTATATTAAAAGACCTTCAATTGATGTAATTTTGTAAAAATTAGTTCATACTACTCTAACCAAGATATTAAAATAATATTCAAAAGGAATTGAAATTACACCTGTTGAATCTCTCAAGATATATGTTCATGAGGTTGATGAAAAAGGTGGTGATGTAGCTGATTTTTATTCTATGGAACCCAGATCTATGGACCTTAAGGATAATGTTAGGCATCTAGCTTATAATCCATAACCTTCTACACATGATGGTACCCATTTTTTCTTTCCACCTACCTTGTTAAACAAATTAATTTGAATGATTTCAAATTAGATCTTATGGGGATGTAAAAAAGAAATATTTCTTGGTTTTGCAATGTTCTTGGACTCCATTAACAAATAAGATATTTCTAGAGAAGTGTATTTTATTATTCTTCATCATTATCCTATATTTCATCTCAGGATGAACTAAATGAGAAATGATATAAAGGACTTGAAATCACATATAGGATCTCTAAAGGTATATCTTTTTTATATGATGGTTCAAATAGACCAAAGGTATTTGAATTTAGTATTTCAAGATTCTACATCTACTTCTCCACCTTAATCTCCATCTATCCAACATTTTATTATTGAAAAAAAATTATTGAATTCATAAGGGATGATTTTAGAGTTGTCATTATGATTTTTCAAAACAATGGAGCTAATTTTTGAAAGGATTCAAAAACATGCTGCTAAGACATTATTGTTAGTGAGAAAAGATGTTGAAAACTATAAATATTAAAAAATCATCAAAAAAATATACATACTAACTTAGTGTAATCATCACCAAATCATACCTCAATGATATTTTTAGATCTTTGGATACTAATTTTAGGATTCATGATACGACCCAAGCCTTCAAATCACACGTCAAAATCTGAAAATCCTGACTCATTTTCTAGAGTCTTTTTTAAAAAACATGGAAGATTATTTATAATCTATGGAGCATGGATCTAGGTTAGTTAAGAACATTACTTGGTAGAAGGAAACATACCTGTAAACTTACAATATATCTATTATTTCACCTCCTACCTTACCTATTTACCCAAACCTAGCTACTTAGACTTCCACCATTAACCTTGTTGGCTTGTCTCTTGGACAAGCAGTATAGAATCTCAAACTTGTTTCCAGGTTTTCATTGTTGACCCAGCTTCCACTGATTCACTCTAGACTACATATTTTATCCCTACCTCAACATAAAAATGAAATTTTTTTATCCTTACTACAGATATTCAGGATGTGCATCATTCAGATTCTAATTATAATTACTAATAGGGGAACCCCATATAATTTCTTCATAATCTCTTTTGATCTTAATGTATTATATTTTTCCTCTTTTATATTATTCATGTTATTCATTCTTGTTGTATTTTTATTTTATTCCTTATTATATGTTCTCCTGATATCACTTATTGATATTACTAAAAGGGGGAGTAAATATGAGAAATCAATTGAAATCTTTAAACAAATTATGGTCTTTGATAGAACTGTGAGATATTGAGAAATATATGTTTTAATTTATTGAAAATATATTTTTGATGTGTTAAATTCATTTCATTTTAAATTTCATGACCTATGTCCATCAAAATATAGGATTTTTGGCTTATTAAATCAAATTATTATTTTAATGATCCCAAATTATTTTTATTATCTCTCTAAGGGGTTAAAAGTTTTACAATATTTAGTGGTATTTTGGAAAAATGGATAACATTTACCAAGTATTGAACCTACTATGACAACCTAACGCATGTGCAATGTCCTTACCTTGTGACTAAATTGAACTATCCATGATGGTTAAATAACTATGTGAAACCTAAATAACATTTTACTCCAACTGAATAGATGTAAATTTAACTGACCATGTGTTAGATAAGAAAATTGTGTCTATAATGAATTGATTGTGAGATTGAGTTCAATTCACCACATGTGTAATAAACCTACCATATGTTGAAGATTAACCTACTACATAAACAACCATGTTATAATGCAATATTAATGTAGAATTTTTTTAAATTCTTATATTGATTATGTGTCTATATTATAGTGACTGCAATAAAAAAGTACTTATTTAATGAAGATTTGAACACACCGTGTGAAGATATCACGCCACAACATCAATGAAATAATTTATTTTTCCAAATAAATCAAGTGATTGTGTGAATTAATAAATCTAACACATGAATAATTTAACCTACCTTATGAATTAGTGAAGCTACCATTTGAATAAATGAACCTATCGTATGATTAGATCAAGTGGTCATAAGAGAAAATCAATTGATCATGTTAACTGGCCATGTCAATCGACCATGTGCCTATATATTAATTATTTATGTGAAGGAAACCTACCAATTAAAACTTAAGAAATGGATTTTTTTTAAATCTCCAAAATTTATTTCTCTAAGAATTAATTACATATTCCTTGAAATTAAGGCTACAATAACTGTTCTCTAATGGATACATTGAGATGAATTTCTCTTTAAGGAGAATAACCAATGGTAGAAAAGTATTGATTTCATATAAAGAATAATAGATAAATATACACATGAACCTATGAATCATAGAGTACTTGATGATAACACTATATGATAATATTGTTTTCATGATACTTATATGAAAACTCAGTTGATCCCTTTTAAATACAAATTCAAGGACTCTTGAACAACCAAAGCTGGTCAAACTGAGTTGCATAAAATATCCAATCTCTATGTTCTTTACAATTTTTGTTCTAACTTATATTTTAAATTGTGTTTTGTTTCATTCTATTTTTTAATAAACATGGAATAATAAACTGTACTAGAAATTTTGAGGTGCTCTTTTATTTCTTTTCATCTATACTCCAAAATAAAACTAAGGATGAGGTTTTGTAATAGGGACAACCGATATGCATTTGTTTTTTATTTTTATCTCCCATATAAAAAAATAGAAGAGTCCATGTAGATTGATATTTTTGAGATATTTTTGTGTAAAACCAATCTATATTGTGGATCGGTTTATTATTTAATAAAATTATTGGTATCAATTTATTTCCAAGTGGTGGAGATTAAGTCCCAACATGAGACTGAACCCCTAGTTTATTTAGGTTGTGTTTTTTTACTCTATTTTTTAAAAAATCTATTATCTATTTTAAAAGTAATAAAAACATTACATTGATAGTTAACATTATTTATATATATATAGTTTTTGATTAAATTAGCACTGTTATAAAATTAATAGTGTTTTAAAACTTTTTTTAACTTAGTTTTGATCAAACATCGAAGAATCCATTTGAAAATATAAAATTATATAACTATACTAATTTTTTTAATTAGTCATATTTTTCAATTGGTGGAATTATGTTCTAAATCATTTTAAAAATAAATTTTATTTAAAAACTCAACCCCCCCCCCACTTGAGTGTTTCACTATAAAATAATATATTTCATAATACTCAATTTCACTAGAGAATGTTCACTAATAATATCCCTATAATGTAGAAATCAACAATTCTATCTATATAAATATTCAAAAGGAGTAATCCATATTGAATTTTAATAATTATTTATGTATAAAAATTCAACAAAAGATTGATGGTTAACTCATGATCCCCTAAAATCTATGACAATGACACACAGTATATTCTCAATTATTTCAATCTCCCACTTTGTTTAATAATTTGTTTGACAGTGGTATGCCATGCGAAGATTCTCTTTTTAACTCATAACCTCTTGAAGGCCATTATAAAATTGTTAGGTACAATGGGTGTATTTATTAGTGATATAATTTAATAAAAACTATTCAATTAATTATTCTCCTTTACATAAAACTTCAAAAGGTCCTCAACATTCATATTATCTTCAATTAATAGAAAATAAGATTATTAAATTAGGCTATAAATAATCCCCGAAATTGATTTAATCTAGTGAATTGTTTTTGAAAATCCAATGATGAATTATATGGATAACTTATCTCATATCAAGGTAAAAAAGGGTAAGGGATAAATCATTCTTGAAGGCTTTTAGTTTTATTCCTTCACTTTCTGTTGAATAAAGCATCAAGATAAGAAATTTTTTATATCCATTCTCAAACCAAGACACCAATACTGCAATTTTGTATCATAGTATATTATGATTATAATAAGATAAACCAACCATTTAGAATGATCACTATATTTCATCACTAACATTCTAAATGAAATATGAACAATAAACAACTTCATGAAGCAAATAGAAGCATCAAAGGAAAGAGAACTTCACTAGTGGTCTCCCCACTGTTTGTAATTCCTTTAATGTGCTCAAATTATAGATATGATATTTAATCTTGAAGAATAAATTCTAGAAGAGAATGATTAATAAAAATGTTATATAAAAATATCAATTTCTTAGCTTAATTCAATTTGAGATGAATTTTTGTAAAAAAAACTCATTAAATTCCACTCATTACAATATTCATTCAGTGCAAGATATGGGAGATTCATTTTAAGAACATTAGAGACTGTATTCGCTTTAACAAGAGTATAATAAAGGTAACAAATTAGTTTTTTATTAATATTACACCCATCAACTATATCTAAGATTAAAGCACTTATATGAAAAGATATAACTCGTAATTTTATGGTTATTATAAACCTTAAACATCTCATCAAAGGGGAACTGTCACCAATAATTTTGAGCATGCATAACCATAGTCAATTCAAAGTCATGGATACAGATTCCTTCTTTTATGGGATTAACTATTGGAAACTATATGTCATAACATGATCATTCTAAAAAGTCAAGACACCCAAACTCAGGCCTGAATCATTAAAATTGATAACATATAACACTCTAGGTTTAGGAAAAATGATGATGATTTATTACGTTAATATTAGATTCAATTCTTCATAATATTCTTACAAATCATGAATTTGTTAAAATTTCAACCCCATAATGAGTGATTACCATCAATAGAGTATTATTATTTTATAAATCATTTTAAATGAATTAATAATAACCTATTGAACCCAAGAATATTTTTATATTGATGATTTTCATTCTAACATCCTATGACATAACAACTTCCACTTTTTTAGGATCAAATGATATACCTTGTTCAAAAACCAAATGAAAAAGAAATTCACATTTGGAACTAGAAGTGAATCATGGATAATTTTCCATAAAATAGGTGAACTTAGAAAATTCCCAATATGGTTCTTAAGTGATTTATGTTCCCCTCCACTATCATTCAACAAATTTATATGTCATTTAGAAATACCATGGTAAAATAGTTTATATATTGTTGGAATATAAAATTCATAAGTCAAATGAATATTATAATAGAATTATTTTAAAAAATGGCATCATAAGTTACTATTAATGATTTTATCTACTTTGGAATACTATCTAGGGAATGTTAAATTCCATCACCTTTAGCTGGTAATACCTTGATCTAGGATCAATCATGGAGAAACTACTTTATCAATTAAACAACAAATATTTGACATCAATAACTGGTGGTGGATATATTTTTCTTTGTGGTTATTTGATTTAACTTTCGATCATTGATATATGGGTGTAAACTCTCATATTATTTATTTTAAATGAATATAGTGTCTTCCCATGATGATAATTTGGGATGAATAGAGATTTTATCATCAAAATAATCAATATGGGTTATAAAGAGTATAACCCTTTGGATGGGTGATTATACTTAATTTATGACCATTTAAGTAATTTTCTAGTTTTTATGAAGATAAATTAGTTATTGGTAGGTTTCATAATGATTTTTTAGAATAAGTGGATGGGGGTAGTTGTGTGATAAGAAGCATGTACCCAATGGATTATTACCATGCACCTAGTGGGATACCTGGAAGCAAGGTGCCTTTTTCAGGTCCACTGGGTACCCAGTGGATTAATATATGTTACCTTGTAGTTTTGTGGGATTAATTTTATTAAGAAAGTAAAAAAATCATTTCAAACCCTAAAATTAAATCCATTAATCACCTCCTTCGATATTTTTTCCCCATTTTGCTCCATTTCAACGTCCTTCATGCATCCCCTCACTCTACTATCCTCTCAAGATTATAATTATCAACCCTTGATCAAGTAATATAGATTTCGTAATAGAATCTCTACTTTAGTAAGGTGAGGTTATAGAAAGTCTTTAATTCCATTTTTTATTCCCATTACTATAACAATAAGTGATATTTCTTATTCCTAAATTATAGTGTTGTTTAGATCATTTTATTCATAAATATTCCTTAATTTTGGTTAGAGTGGAAGGTTATATTTGAAAATAATATGGTATTACCTTAGTTTCCTTTCACAATTTCATATTTTATGTTAGTAATGGACCAAGACCTATTTATCTTTTAGTTTATGGTTGATCTTAGAATTACATTTTTGGCCTAATATTCTCTTCTAGACCCAGGGAACTTCCCTATAAATTAATTTGTATACAAACCCCTTCATTAAAGAATATTTATTTTGGGGTAGGATTGAAAAAATAGAGATGAGTGAAATTAATAAAGGCCAATGGGTTTTCTTCTAATAAATATTTCATAAATTGTTTTATGGAAAATCTAATATGGGTTTAGTTATCTGAGTATACTAATGTATAGTAATTCCTTAGATTCACTTATTCTATTATGTTATATTGCTTAAATAATAATTCATGTATTATAATTGATTTATGTGAAGTATTTAAATATCAAGGATGACTTACATATTGTAAAAATTATAGCCTATGTGCTTAAGTTGTATCTTTTGGATTTTTATACCTGTTTTGTTAAAAATATTTTATACTCTATGGTATGTTTATTTATTTATTACATAGTTTGATAAATTATTCTTGAAAGGGTTAGAATATTCATGTATATTAAGGTTACTATGTACATGAAATATTGTCAAAAAGACTAACGTAATGGGATGACCTCATAGTGTCCTGAATTTAGTATACCCCTTTCCTCTTTCCTCAAATGGGAAATTTATCTTGGATATCATAAATATATTATACATGATTCCCTTCCCCAAATGGGATGGTTAGTTCCCCCTAAATTCAATTTTTTTATATATTTGGATTAAAATGAAATAAGGTTTGATAGGTATGGACCCTTCCCATATATGGGGTTAGAAATTTTATATATATATTTTGTGCTTTAGAGTATAGTAAGCATTATTGATTACTAAGTTTATCTATTCCTAGTGTTTTATTATGTTTCTTCATACACATGAGCTTAAAATAGGTAGTTTGGGATGGGTGATGGCTGAATATTTGGTATATTATACAAACACCCAACAGACACATCCCTAGGGATGCATGCTACACTTTTATAAATGACCCAGGAAAGGGAAAAGTTCCTAAAGATAGGAGTTAGCAACATACAGATCCTAGAACCTAGATAGTTCTTTTTCACATTTTGGAGGACATCTGGTATATAGAGTTGGGGGATATTATTGGTGTTCTTTATGGGATATTTCACTTGGTATGTTCATTATTTAGGTTACTAAGCCACATTTATCTTACCCATCAATTTTATATTCCATTTTTTAATTATCATTGGTATCTGGGAATTTTGGATTGTTAGGATGTATGTGGATATATGTACATGTTTTGAGGATTTCTTTATATATTTTCTTATTACTTATGCTTCAAAATTTGAACTGTAAAGTCTAAGTGTTCTTAGGAATATTTAGTCTTGCCACTTTAGTTGAGGACTCATTAAGCTTACATTATTATAACAAGGTGAATAATCTTATCCCATTAATATTTACCTTTAACCCTTTAATTTATGTCATCCTTTTATGATCAGGATGTTCCCGTGGGGTGTTGTGGAGATCTATATTGATTCTTTTTAGGTAGTCAAGTCACCATCATTACAAAATTTTATCAGAGCACACTTTAAGGGATCTAGGGTATGGGACATTAGAGTAGCTGGAAGATTGGGCAATTAAGACATTTTAAGTAACCCATAAATATTCTTTTCTGGCATGATTATAGTGTAATATTAAGTTAATATGGCTAGTATTATATCTTTTTTTCTTTAACACTTGAGTATGATATAATTCCTTGAGTCTTATGGATCATATTAGGAATCAGAAGATCGGAACATGTAGGTTCACATGATATATATTATGTGTAACTATGTTTTTTATATTACTATTGGAACTAATTGATGATACATATTTTCTAAAACATAAAGAATAAATAAATGGTATTTTCCATTATATTTATTGATAAAAATTAGGTTAGTGTGAGTCAATAATTAGTTCTTTAGGCTGTAAAGCATTTCATATTGTTGATTTCCCACTTCTTGTATGTTAAACTCCAAGAATTCCTACTAGTTTTTATTAAATGATATTTAATGTATGTTTTAAATGTGTATTAGAGGAATTCATGACTAAGTAAAAGGGTTTATGGAATGTTTTTAAAAGAGAAAAATAAAAACCATTTGATAAATAAGAATAAATTATTGAATTAAATGGTTTAATGGTATTGTACCTAATATTTTTCACATAGTTCTTGAAAATTTGGGGTTCTCCATCTTTTTGAAAAATATTTAAATATTTTTCTCTAATATTTTTTAGATAATTAAACCTTTATTAACACATAATTTTGATTATTAAGTGGTGGGAGATCATGTGATACTTGATTGACCTATGGTAGACCCTTAGGTCTTCTAGAGGATTAGGATGTTACATCATTTTATAGGATAAAAAGCTGTATGTAAATATTTTAATCTTTATATGATTATGATAGATTTAAAAACTCACTAAAAATTAATTTTTCAGGTGGATATGTCTCCTCCAAAATTCAAGGAATGGATCATCAACATTTATTAGATCTTTAAAAGTAATGTGACTCTTGAGAAACACCATGTTCATATGGATACATTAATGCATGAAGGGGATGCTTGATAATGGTGGGATGTCATCTTGTAGGCCAAGAAAATACCAAGATCTAATATTAATGGACTTTAAAGAGTACTTTTTTGAGTATTTATATCCCCATACCTTACATTAAGTTAAAAAATATTTTATAAAGCATTATGATATCTTAATGGTGGTTATGGATTATTCCATTAAGTTTATAGATTTGATTAACGTTGAAACAAATCTGAGTGACGATGGGGAATATATAGTGAGGTACTTTGAGATGGAATTTAAAGATCCATTGAGACACAGGTAATGTTGTTAAACCTTCTTATATTCTCTAAGGCTGTGAAGAAGGTCATCTTTTTCTATAATAGATCTAATGTAGGACCAAGATCAGGAAGGGAGTTGTTTGGAAGAACTACAGGTGACAGTTTCTCTAATGGAAAAAACAGAGATAGTATGAGATATGAAGGGGTAGATCTCACAAGGGGTTCCAAGGTGATGGTGTACCTCTGGATCCATGATTAGGAAATATTTTTACATAGATTTATCAGCATGTATGTTTTAGCAACATCATTCTAGATTACACTTATGAAGTGAAGGGTAACACATATGAAATCAATATATAACCATTGAAATGTATTACCAATGAGGTTCATCTGAAATAATTATGAATAAGCCTTAATCAAATCTGGAACTAGAGGATCCATCAATAGTTTCATCTACTAGAACTATCCAGACACTTTTTTAGAGGTTTTTTCTAAGAGGATGATGTGTTAGACAAGTGAATGTAGCTAAAGTGTGGTCATTAATGTAGGATTTTATGCCTCAACGTTATTATGATGATATTAGAAGAGTACATATGACATATCCATCTACCATCTATGCTTGTGGGGGATTTTCAACCGTAAATGTTATTATTTTATTTTTATCTATATTGTATTTTTTTATGGGTTCCTCACATGCATTTATATATTTTGAAATGTAATAACTTTTTGGAATTAATTTGGAAGGCCAATATTCATCCATGATCTTTAATAATTCTTTAGTTAAATAGATATAGCATGCCAAGAATTATCCTTCAATGTCTTTTATTGTGGCTTTTTACGGGTTCCTATATGATCATATGGTTCTAAATATTGAGTCATTTGACATCATTTTCAGGATGGATTGGATGACTAAATTTTGATATTTCATCAATTGTTTTTCATGAAGGGTATCCTTCTCACATCCAAATAGTATACAATATACTCTCTCAGGAGGGTGGGAACTTCAATCTGGATAATTGGGTATTGATCAGTGGTAGTTTATGTAAATTAATAAAAAAATGGATAGTCTCATTCTCAAAGAAATGTTTCTTAATGTATATCAAATTTTACTTCCACTTGGTTATCTCTACCCAAATGTCTTATAAGAAGACTTCCCAAGATTACTACTTTAGTGAGAGGTGGAATTCACCATCAATATCTTAATTTTAATAATACATATCTCAATTACTCTATCTCTAATGTATTTTGATGAATTGGGAGAAGTGAATATCATGTTACCTGATCATGAGGCTAAAGAATTTATTAGGTTGATCACATATCCTTAAGGTGATCTGGTACTTTTTCTAAGTTATAAAATGAAATTCTACACTTATGTATCGACTATCAAAAGTTAAACTTGGTAACTGTTAATAAATGATAACGTTTTCCTATAATTTATGATATCTTCGATCATATAATGGTAGAAAATAGTTTTTTTAAATTAACCGTTAGTTAGGCTATCCTAAGATTCAAGTTAGACCATAAAAAAATTCTTAACACTACATTATAGAACAGATATAGAGATTTTGATAATTAATTCTTACCTTTTGGGATAATTAAAAACCTTTTTATGTTTATGGATATGATGAAACATATTTTTCATTTATTTTTGGATTCATTTTACAGAGACTTTATGGATGGTGTCCTTCTCTATTATAAGCCTCTGTATAAACATTCTAAAAATATTTGTATCATCTTGAAGTCATTATGGGAGTAAAAACTACATAAAAATATATCAATATTATTCTTTTGGATTTGGGAAGTTAATTCCCTCCTATATGTGATCTCAAAATTGGGAATAATTATGGACCTTGATATGGTGGAATTAGTAACTTTATGGAAGGTTCTATTTAAAATATTTTAGATTAGAAGATTCCTTGAGATCATGGAATATTATCTTTACTTCTTCTGAGACTTATCGTGAATAAATTTTTTATGATAGATATAACCTAAAAAGAATCTAATTTTATATGGTTTAGTTAGTGAGAAGTATATTTCTAAGAATTTAAAATTATTTTATGATTAGATTCAGTTCTAATTTTAATCCATCCAATTTATGGATTTTTGGAGTGTTGTTATGCATCCTCAATGGGACTCAACTATTTTAATGTGCATGATCATCTAGTAGCAGTGTGTTCTTCCAGATAGATTGATTATTATGAAAATAACTTCTTTACCCTTGATCTGGAATTGTATGTAGTGATTTGTGAATTAAAGTATTTGATGCATTATTTACTAAGTGAACACTTTATGGTATACACTAATCATAAAATCCTTTAGTTATTATTTTCTAAGAAATATAAAAAATTAAAGCAGTATCATTGTGTAGAATATATTATAGTCGGCGACATTAATATATGGTATGCTCAAGATCCTATAAAGATGAGGATTTCAGGTGATTGATTGTGTACCATATGGAAAAAACGGATCACTTCCCACCTATCAAATTGGAATCCTCAATTGATGAACTTAAGAAACTATATGTCCTAGAAATTGTGGTTCTTCACAAAGTCCTAGGTAGTATCATTTCTAATAGAGACCTATGGTTTGTATCTCATTTATAGAATGGGATTAAACAATAATTAGGGAATCAAGTAAAACTAAGCACTAATTTCTACTCATAGAACAATTTCTAATTTTAGGAAACCATTAACATCTAATAGGATGTGTTCTAGGTCAGTATATTAGAATTTGGTGGAATGTGGGAGGATCTCCACTTCTTAGTAAAAATTTCTATAATTACTACTATTAGTATTTTATTAAAATGAAACCATTTGAATCCATATATAAAAAACAATATTTCCCTCCCATATAATAGATATAAATTGGTTAATCTATAGTAATTACTCACATTATTGTCTATGAGATGAATGATCAAGAAATGATATTCCAGAAATGGATCATGATGACACAATTCTATAAAAATACATTGATAATTAGAGAAGGTGACTCATATATTTAAAAGTGGGTGACTATGTTTTTATTCTACTACTATAAAATAGACCTATGACAATAGGAATATATCTAGAGTTGCATGCCAATGGTCATAGGCTACACTATATCCAAAATAAGAGAATCAATGTGGTCGTAGGGGACATATTTTCATGGGAAGCATGCTTGTGGACATTGGTTGATGAAAGAACTGTGTTTTGTGCATAAACAAGCTATGAGATACCTACAACTATAGTAAGTGTAAGACCATGGTTATAGGTAAAATCGGGAGAGGATTTTTATCATGAAAAAGGTATGTGAAAAGTTTTTTATCACATGAATTCACTTATAGAAATTTTCATATATAATATAGGATATTACCCTTCATATGGGGATCCTATATCCTTGGGAATATATACATATCATTATAGACCTACATACTGTGGCCATATTTCCACTGGTATATATGATCATGGCTATAGGTTTCTCCAACCTGTATCAAAATATTTTAAATATATATTAATGATAAATATATAATAATTATAATATTAAATATTTAATAGAATATATATATACATTAAATATCTTTTTGTGTAGTTTTAATTCCTTAGTGATATATATAAGAGGTTGTCATATAAAAACATGGAAGAGTTTTATATTTTTTTTAGATACAACCAAGGGTGTGATGTCTATGGATATAGAGCCATATCGATTGTAAAATAGCAATGATCACCCACCAATGGAAATAGGATCCATGTAGACCATCTATCATAAAACCATAACCATTTCACAATTTCCCACGGTCAATGGGGAGATTACCTCATGACTATAGGAAATGTTCCTTTTCATTACTCAGTCAACCTTGGGAATTTTAGTTGTGGCCATGGGAATAGCCTATGGCCATATCTTGTTTTCTAATTGTTATCACGTTTCACCAAGGTGGGGTTACTAGATTATGGGTAAATATGGGAAAATTTCAACAGGATTAGTCTTGAATTTTGAAATTCAAAGAAAAGTTAGGGATATGGCCTATTCTTTATCATTACCATCAATGATCTTCACCATGCATAAAACCGATCATATATCCTAATTGAGTAAATTTGTACTAAAAAACTCTCACATGAATTGATTTAAGGATATTTAGTTAGAAATAATTACATTATATATATAATATCTTATTTATATCATAGATCAGATTCAAAAGGTTCTATTATGTAAGGTTATTCCAATGGTTTGGGTTGATGTAAACAAGGTAATATACAATATGATATATAGGATAAAGAAGTAGAAATTAATATGTAATAGCTAAAATTATTTCCTCGCAAATCTAAATAAATGTTTCTCTAGAGTAATAATATCATTGGTGGGGAGTTTATAAAGGTCACACCCCAAAAAAGGATTCAATCCTTAATTTATAACCATTTTAATTATTTTATGTTATATTTTGATGTGAAGGAGGTATCATGTGGTTTTGGGAGAAGTTAGAGGAAAAGGGTAATGGGTTGAGGTACAAAAACGACCAGGTACCCAATGGGTCACCAGGGGTGGAGGTGGTTTGTTTAGGTCCATTAGGTACACAATATAATTCTTGGTATAATTCCATTAATAAATTAAAAAATCTGTTCAAACCCTAAAATTAAACCCATTAATCACCTCCTTTAGTATTTCACCAAATTTACCTCTATTTTATCTTTCTTCAAGAACTCCCTCTACAAGGAATCTGCCTTAAACAATCCATAATTTCTTTTTCAAGACAAGAATTACTTTTCTTGAATAATTATATAACAATTTAGGTATATAATTTTAGATAATTATGTCATAACACTTCCATAAAAGACTCATAAATTACAAGTAAAAAGATACCTCTTAATATCAATTTTTCTAACAATATATAATTTTTAATATACAATAAGTTTAATTTTTAGGAAATAACATCAAAATTTTATTCTTGACCTCATAATTTTCTCTAATAATTTTTAAAACCCTATGAAAAACATTTTAAAATGTGGGATGAGTAAAAAAACTCAGTTATACACATATAAACAGAAATAAAGTTAGAAATAAATCCATTAGTCCATGAATACTCATTATAATTTTACTTTAAAAAATAAACATTGATCTCAAAATAAATAATTTCTTACACATGAAATAATATTTTATTTCCAACGATTTTCATAAAATATTTAATAATAAATCTTAAAAGAAAAAATAAAACTCATAAAGGTCTCTTTTCAATCATGAAATACTTTTGAAAACTTTTTCAAAAAAAAATTATGCATTTCACATTTAAGAATTATCATGTACTTTATTTTAAATGTAATGTCAATATCATATGTTTTTAAATCATATGATTTTCATAAATACCTATAGCATGCATTAATAAATCATATAGGTTACTTGGGATCTCATTTCATATCAATCATACAAATTGAATAACCAACTTATTAAATTCCAATAATATCTTATTAGAAACCTAACTGATTAAATCTATCCTTTTACCTAATGATTTGGAGATATATATATGGCTAAACCATCCTTATTCTATAACAAAACCAACCATCATTATTTCCTAATAGAACCACCCATCCAAGGTTGATAACGAAACAACATATCATTGATTTATAATGGAACCAGTCATACTTAGTCGATAATAGGACCACCCATTCTCATAAACAATTCTAAATAACCATAACATAATCATAACACATGAAATATTGAATAAAAATATTCTTTTCACCCATGATAAAAAACATATCTGGATATCTAAATATTCATTTTATTTAAAACTATTTTTAAAAATAATTTGAAAAATGGGAAAGGTGGTTTCAATTGAATAAAACATGAAATATTTGTAATGAATCTAAACATAAATTGTTGGGTATGTGCATGGTAAAAACTATTGAAATCATTTAAATTAAAATATAACATTATATTTTTACATTTTGTCAAAACATTCTATATTAAATATATAAATAATTACTCTTTGAAAAACCTTGAATGAAAGTAAAAAGTGACATAAAATATCCTTTATAATAAATTAATGACCATATTAATACATCAATAAAATAATTTTAAAAATATGGATATATAATGAATATATTTAAAAAATAAATCTTTAAAAAATTTAAAACAATGTTTATTTAGAGAAACGTTTCCCTTACCTCGAGTTTGACTCATAAAAGAGGTCATTATTCCATAATATCCAAAATAATAATCATGAAATAATTATTTTTTTATAAATTAATTATTTTAAAAAGAAAAATCATGAATGATGGTTATTAAAAATGGACTGCATTAAAACCATGGAGATGGTTGGTCCTATGTATGCGTGAGTAATGTTTCCATTTTTTTATGAACATAATCAAAATAAAGTAAGTATACATTTAAATTAACAAATTAAGATTATAACTTAAATATCATATTATTTCTTAAATATACTTATATAACGTATCCATATGATGTGGTCGTGAAAAATAAAAAGAATCGCTTCGTAGAGGTGGTAGTTCACATGTAGGAATGAAAGACATTATCATTATTCAATGGATGAAAAGGTTAATAAATTAGATGATATGTTATAAATTAATAATAAAAAATATTTAATTAATATCATATATATACATTAAAACCAAAAATATAACCATCACTGAATATAACTTATGGAAAATGAATTACATTGGATCGTGAGACGATAGTCCACGATACAAACAAATGATGGTTTCATTTCCCAATTGATGGATGATGATTAGAATATAGGTTATTAAATTAACATAATACATTAACATTATATATCTGATAATTATTTTATTATTTCATCATGTTCTAAGAATATTTAAGTAGGCAAATGAATCAATAAAATGAAAACACTCAGTTAAGAACTATACCACTTATTTGGAAAATCCCTATAGTTTTATACCTATATCCTTCATATGTTGGTTTTATAATCAAATAATGGCCTCTATGACATGTGTAAAGATGTTAATAAGAAATTCAGGTAGATATTGGATGATATATAGTGCTCAAAATATTTGAGGAAAAAAGGAGATGAGGTTCCCCTTTATAAGTGTTGGGAGGGGCACTCTTGTAATTTCTTAAAGTATTAAATTAATATAAATTAAATTTCCTGGAAAATTTTATAGAAATTTAAAATTTTATAAGATATTATTATAATTAGTCAAATTTATCTCAAACAATAATATTAGGAAAAATTTATCTAATCTTTAAAGCCTTTTCTCTTGGTTTTAACTCCATGTTATCCCTTTTGATAATTACCATGATGTAATGGTTTTTTACTCTTTAATGGTCTAGAATATCACTATAAAAAGGAAATTAACACATAAATGGACCAAGGTTATATTTTCAACCATACCTCATTCAATTTTCTAAATATAGTGTTTTTAATAATTTTAAATGACTAAAAAATATTGTTTATTATAAAATATCATTAATGTCATTTTTTGAACTATTAATTAAATTTGGCGTTGAAAAAAACAGAAAAATGGAATTAAAATATAATTAATTAAAAGATATAAAATAGGTTCTCTATCAATAAAATTGTTATGACTCTATAATAAATCTAAAAAATATTAATTTTAGAGTTTTTAGAATCATTTATATAATTTTTATACTACTTTCACAAGCACTAAGCTAGCATTTTATAAGTTCTTAAGGTAATTATTTCATCACTAAAAAAAAATCACATGATAAAAAATCATTCTTATTAAAATTAAAAAATTATAACTTAACAAAATTCATTTATCCCTTTTACAAAAATATTATTGATATTAAAATCAAGAGAGTGATGTTTCTGAATTTATTCTTTACTTAAATATTATAAAATCCAAAATCAAAGATAAATGAAAAAAATCATATTTTTGATGTTTTGATGATTATAGATGAAATATACTCCTTGTAGAAAAAAATTTATGTTTTTGAATGATTTTAAAGCCTTATAAAAAAATTAACCCTGATTAACTCATTTTACCTTTGGCAAGGTAAAAACATTTACCATGGTTACTATTCATAATGACCAAAAATTGAAGTGTCCTATTTACTAAATTTGGCCCTTTGGATTCAAAATATGGAATTCATTATTCAAGAATCAATTTCTGTATGTGGTAAAAATAATTTAAAATTAAATTCCCAAAAAACGATTGAAATAATTTTCCAAAGATATGTCTTTTAACTATAAAAATGTATTTATACTAAATTAAAGTATAAAATTCATTGAAAATAACATAAATAGAGTATATCTAATAAAAATAAACTAATAAAAAAATAATTTTAATTTATAAATTCTTAAAAATAAAAAAACAATTTCCAATTAAAATCAGTATTTTTTCACTATTTATTGAAGACCCAAACTTTTCATAAAATTATCAAAAATTAATCCTAATATAATTTTCACATTATGAATTTAAAAAATTATTTTATTATTTCAAATTAAAATATTATATTTTTATAGTCAAACCTTTAAATAAAACCATATAATTCATTAAAACACAATTTATTTTGAAATAAATCTTTTTTCCATTTTATAGAAAGTTTACCTAATAGGATTATAAATATATAAAATATAATTTTTGAATATATGAAAATGATTTATAATAAAATTACCTAGGTTGTTAAATTATTCCCCCATTTTTAAATTATGTCCTTGTAATTTTATTCATTACTTAAACAAGGGGTACATATTTCCCTCATTGCATTTTTTGACTCCCATGCTGCTTCTTCAACCATATGGTTTTTCCAAAAAACCTTAAATTGATGAAATGAATTATTCTTCAGCACATGATCTATAGGTTCAATAATTTTTACTATATTTTCCTCATAATAAATGTTTTCTTACAACTGAACTTCTTCATGGCTCAAAAGATGAGATGCATTCAGAACATATTTTTTAACAATGAAAAATCAAATATATGATGTTCTAGAGATAAACATGGAGGAAAGGCTGATGGATAGGAAAAAATAAGCTGTATATAGGATTACTTATGTTCTATTTAACCATGTTCTTAACTTTCCCTTTTTACCAAAACACATAAAAATTTTATATGGAGAAACTTTATGAAAAACATTATCACCAACCTTGAATGAAATATCATTCTTGTGGTTATCCGCATAACCTTTTTACTCTCTCTTAGTCATCCTCATGTGTTTTTAAATCTTAATAACCTAATAAACCATTTCATCTACCTATTATGGTCCCAAAAAATTTCTCTCCCCAACTTTATCTCAACAAGATGGATTCAGAAACCATTTTCTACATAAAGCATCAATATGTGCAATATGTATACAAGAATAAAAACATTTATTATAATAAAATTAAATCAAATCAGATATTGATCCCAACTCCCCTAATAATCCATTTATTATAATTCAATCATATCCTAAAATTTTAGAATAGTTTAC
Organism: Viscum album; assembly: GCA_963277665.1. Lineage (NCBI taxonomy): Eukaryota > Viridiplantae > Streptophyta > Magnoliopsida > Santalales > Viscaceae > Viscum > Viscum album. The sequence goes on from OY728159.1 coordinate 1,922,546,027, forward strand.
TCTATTGATAAAATGAATTTGAAATGTTTTATTGAAATTTTATTTAGTACCCAAAGACTTATAGACCCCTTTCTAGAAATTATAGCTAAATTTATGGTTATGATCAAATATAATAGAAAGAAAGAATCTGTGTAATATAATTATCTCATTAATATAAAATCATAAAATTTAATCAAAATACATATTATATTTATGGTATTATATGGATAGATTTAGTTAATCAATCCAAAATTAACCAAATAGCATTATGACCTAAAGATGTATTTAGTGATCCCACTATGAAATCCATGTATTTTTCTACCATTTCCATTATGGAATTAGAAAAGGATAAATCATCCACTTTGGTAATTTTAGTTTTGATTTTACCTATTAACAATTCAAATAATTTATGGTAAATTCATCAATATCCGTTTTCATTCCCTCCCGTCAGAAATGTTCACAAAGGTCTCTATACATTTTTGTGTAACCAAATTGAATTTAAAATGGATAGTTATGATCCTAACTCAACAATTATTTCATAAACTAGAGGTCACATGAAACATGTAACCTTTTTATGATTCTCAAAAAACCTTTTTCAATATTAAATTCATGTAACTTACCTTTGTTAACCAATTCTACCTTTTCTGGTAAAACATTTCCATACTTATATGTTTTATTAATAATTTATGATAAATATGACAATAATGACACCTGAAACAAAAAAGAGGTAGTTCCTACATTAAAAATTTATATCCCATCATTCATAAAATAAATAACAAATGGATCATGTTTCATATATATCATGTTTAATGATGAATTATCTTTCCATCTCAATAAATCAGTTACTCTATTTGTATTACCATGATGGTAATAAATTGTGCAGTTGTAATAATTTATCAATTCCATCCATCTCATTTCTCTCATTTTCAAATATTTTTAAGTGAATATATACTTAAAAGATTTAAGATCAGTATATATTTCACACTTTACTCTATATAAACAATTCCTCTATATTTTTATAAAAAACACTACAATATCTAGTTTAAGTCTATGTGTTGAATAATTTTTCCCATAAGAATTTAATTAACTTGTGGAATAAAAAATTACTAAATCTTTTTTCATTAAAAAACAACCCGATACCTTCATTGAGGCATCACATTAGATAATAAAGTCTTTATTTCTGGATGGAAGGTCCAAAACTAGATCATTCAATAATCTTCTTTTCAATTTTTTTAGAAACATTCATTTTATTTATTTGTTCATATGAACATAAATTCTTTTTATGTTAACTTAGTTAGTGGGATAGATAACCTTGAAAAGTATTAAAACCCCACTAGTTATATCCTCTTGACCCAATAAAAATATAGATCATGGTTACATTTATGTGTCTTGGAAACTCATCAACAACTTTTGTTTTAAAAGGATTAATAGTTTTTTATCTTTATTTATGATATATACAAGGAATGAAACCCACTACAACCAAAAACCACATTTAAAATGTTTTCCATATAACTTATCTTAATTAATGTTTTTTAGAATAATCCTTATATGTTTTTAATGATACTTGTAACATTATAATAAACTAAAATATAATCAATAAACCCAACCATAGACTTATCCAAATATTTTTAGAGAACTCTATTTATAAGATCCATAATTCTATCTAGACAATTTTTCAACCCAAAGGGTATAACCATAGACATATAATTCACATAGCTTGTATAAAAAACTATTTTTGGAATGTCTTCCTCCTTCACCTTCAGCTGATGGTACCTATAAATTAGATAAATCTTAAAAAAAATATTAATCTTCCTAGATCTGATCATACTAGTAATTAATATTAGGGAATGGATACTTATTCATTACGTTAATGTAACTCAAAGATCTATAATTAGTGTAATGACTCATAGAACCATGTTTATTTTTAAAAAACAAAATAAGATCACCCCATGGTGATGTTCTAGATTCAAGGATACCTTCGTAAACAAATTCATGGAAATATTTTTTCAATACCAAAAGTTCTAGTTGATCCATTCAATAAAGGGGTTTTGGAATTAGATTATTATTAGTAATAAAGTTAATATTACAATAAAATTCTCGGTCATGTATTAAACTAGAAAACTCATTAGAAAAAACATCCATGTATTATTTTACTATTGGTATATAATTAATATAAATAGTAACCTTCTTTTTATCAATATGAACAAGGTAACATTCATTTCAATATCTTAACTATTTCAAAACTGCTTTCTTTTTTATCGAAGGTTTTAATTGATTATTATATACAAACTGAAACTCATTTTACAAAATAACATTTTAGGCTCTATAATCAATATTAGCTTGATAAACTAAAATCCAATCCATACCTAGAATAACATCAAATTATAAAGTGATATAGAAAGCAATGTTTGTGGAGAAAACTGATCCATAGATAAAAACAGGAATATTTTTTTAAAAAAAATTCTTTAACACTACACCAAGGTGATTTTACAAAAAATCCTAACATCATTTCTTAAATTTAAATTTTATTTCAATAATAAAATTTATTAAAAATGAAATAACATGTAGAACCCAAATAAAAAAATATATTAGCATAATCTGAATAAAAAAATATCTTTCCAATTATAACGCCATTTTATGGACTAACATCTACTGAAGTAGTTACAAAGGATTTCAATGCACCCTTATAATTTTAGTCTTTCTACTTCCCATCCTTCATTATCTTCTTCAAACATACATATTCCTAATGTCCCATATCAATACATTTAAATCACCTTAAGGTCTATTTATCAACATTTTCCTTACCACTAAGAAGATCTTTTAAATTATAATCGTGATCCATATTACCAAACATAAAACATTAGAAGCACTTAAAAGATTTTATAATACATTACCCGTGTTGATTTTCACCACTCCTATCACAAACTGGAGACTTTATTTTCTTACCTTTATATTTGTTGTATTTATACTTTATCATTACCTTATATTTGGACCTTTTTTTACAATTTTTTATATAATACATTCTCATTGAAAAACATCATTTATAACTTCGTAGTACATCAATTAAGTTTCTTATAACTTTGGAATTCCTGGTAAGCCGATTCCCTTTGATATATATTGCTAAATATGGAGTAAAACCGATTAATTTTAGAATCATGTACCTCAAATAAATTTAGTGTGTACATAGAAAATAAATTGATGTTTTATTCACACATGGACAATGAATATTCCTCCTTCTTTCTAAATTCCTTGAATTTATTTTCCATCCTTAGTCGGAAAACCTTAGTAAAATATTTCTTAATGTAAAGATTATTATATATATCTCATTCCATGGCATCAATCTCTTCTCTTTATATTATATTCATAACTATTGACCATAAATGATATGATTCATATTAAAAATGGTAAATAATAAGAGTTATATTTTTATTATTTTAATATCACATGGCATAAAATATATTTTCTAGTGATTTAATCATCCCTCAACTATCAGTGGGTCAAAAGATACATTGAATGTTGGAGGGTGTTGTCTCATAAAATTCTCTACTATTGATATGTTTCTATGTGGTAAATTAGGATACTCTCTATAATGCATTCCACCACAATTTATAACCTATGTCTTGTAATCCATCATAGAAACAAAATAAATTTGTTCTAATTCCAACCATTTCGGGTTACTGATTTGGAATCATATAACCGTTTGGTACCTTAATACTTTGGATTACCTATTTCCTCTATGGAAAACCATTCTGAACATAAGTAATTTCGACAAAGAAAGATCATAGTACTCAAATTGTCTATCATTATAAACAAAAATTATAATATCTTCATGTTATTTATATTTATTATCATAACCTTTAAAATTATCTAAACCTTTGATCGGATACTAATTATATGGTTGTGGCCTAAAACAATCCAAAATTTAATTTTTAAGATAATAATTCATTTTCATAAATTCCAAACGAACTTTTTAGGTTAATATTTTAAGATATTTAGGTCATAAATTTTATATAAAAATCATACATTATAAGTTAGAAACTTACTTTTAGTATCCATATTTACAGAATATAAAACTTATAATATATAATACCTTTTATTTTCTTGAAATATCTTCTTAATTTCTATTTTAACATAAAATTTGTCCCTATTAATTATTAAAACCCTTTATAAAAATTTTAAAACAAGGAATGGGAACAAAAAAATCATCAAATTACATATAAAAAGAAATAAATATAGAAATAAACTACTTAGTCCATGAATACTCAAAAAGTTTTTTCTTCAAAAAACATTAAGCATAAAATAAACATGTCATTTCTAAAGAAATAAACTTCCTTACAAAAATATTTTCGTAAATAATTTCATAAGATATTTTAAAGGAAAAAATAAAACTCATAAAGGTAGCTTTAAAATCTTCAAAAACTCATGAAACAATTTTCAAAAAAAAATATACAATTCACCCTTAAAAAGTAGTATATACTTCTATTTAAACATAAAATCAATATCTTTCCATGTGACATAAAAATATATCTATATAAACTCATAAAAATAATAGATAAATTATTTAGATAACTGGGGAAATAATTTTCTTATCACTCTTATAAATTGAATAACCATCTTTGTAAATTCCAATAATATCTCAGGAAAAGACTAATTGGTTTACTATGTCCCTTTACCCAAAGCATTGGATAACTATATTGGGCACACATGTCCTTGTTTGATAACGGTATCACATATATTTAGTTTATAAAAGAACCAACATTCATTATAGACAATTCCTAAGAAATATAAAATAATTAAAACCCATGAAATATTTAATAAACATATTCCTTTCACCCATATGAAATGAAATTTCCAGATATCGAAATATCCATTTTATTTCAAACCCTTTTTAAAAATAATTAGATCAAAGGGAAAGAGGTTTTTTCATTAAATAAAACATGATGTTTTATAATGTAACAAAAAAATTTAATAATAGAGGTGGTGGTGGTGGTAAAACCATAGATGTCTTATACATTCAAATAGAACATTTGTTTTTCCTTTTTTTCAAATAGTTCCAAATAAAATTTGTAAAAAAGATTCATTTTTGAAAACCATTAAAAGAATATCAAAAGTGACATAGAATTTACATTATAATAAATTAATGAAATTATATATACATAAATAAAATTATTTTATGAGTATGTACATTGAAGAAAAAAATTTAGAAAATAAATCATTAAAGTAATTAAAATTTGGTTTTTTTATAAAGCGTCCCTTACCTCAAGTCTGACTCATCACATACATTTCTTATCATCCTAAATAATAAATTTATATTAATTATTTAGCTATAAATAACTATTTTCAAGTTTATAATTTATTTTGTTTTATCTATTACCATGTTATATAGAATTACCTAATAAATTATTTTCACATCGAATGTTTTGATGATATTTGGATCATATATTCGAAATGAATTTGGTAAGATGACTATGGTCAAAGTGCTCAATATTATATAATATCCAGAATAATAATCCAAAAACAATTATTATTTTTATACATTAATTTTAATTCTGAAAAAAAACCATGTTATAATGTTACGAAAAATGAACTACCTTATAGTCTTGGAGATGGTTTTTCATACATACACATGAGTAACATTTCCATTTTCCAAAGAATGTGATGGAAAGAAAGTAAGTATATTTTATCTTTATAAAAGGATGATTATAACAAAAATATAATATTATTTGTATAAATATACTTATATATATTATCCATGTGATGTGGTTATTAAAAATAAATCACAACACTTGATGGAGGTGGTATTTCACACATACGGATGAATAACATTGTCATTCTTCAATAAATAGAAATGAATGAAATTATATAAAAATCATCCTATTTATTAAAAAATAATTTATTATTTATTATATAAGATTACACTTAATAAAACCCAAATGATCAAGAAGTATAGTGTATTTGGGAATTAGTTACATTACATAATAATTTAAAACATGAAAAAAACCATCTTTATTGAAAATGTCTTTAACATGCTCGTATTTATCACTACACAGGATTACTTGGGGATATACACAAGAAAGGGGTGATCTATAAAGACCAATAAAGGAATAAACATGATGTAACATGAATTATGTAATACTTTTTAGAAAAAAAAGTATATCAATGGAGAATAAAAGAAATGATAATAAAAAACATGAACGATAAAACATGATAGAGTATAAAAACATGAAAGAAACATAAGAAATGTGATAACAACATAAAACATTGCGTCATAAACATTGGTCATGGGAAAATTTAAAGAGATAATGATGAAAAATATCCCATAAATGAATCACATTCACTCCATGTCCCAACATGAAGTCTTGTGAGACAAAACATCACCCAATTCATTGGAGCACTTTATAATTATGGGTGCACCCATCACTTTCATTTCATTCTCATGCTTACGTGTTCCACATAGATCATACAAAATGGATTCATTCATCATAAAAATTTATTCCATCGTTAAAGAGTGTGGAATAAATAAATTTAAGTCCTAATTAAAATATTCCTAAGTTTAAAAATGTGAACACCCTTGATATAAAATGGGTATGGTATTCACTACAAACTTTTTTGGCATTAAAAAACATGGTGAAATTTTGACATCATAATATTGTCGTCTAAAATTCAAAAAAATGTGTTATTGATAGAAAAATTAGTATCTCATAATTTTTAAATTATTTTAATAGTATTTGGGAAATGTAATAACAAATCTCATCATAATAAAATGAAGATGAAATAAATAAGGTAAATAATATACATGAATAATGAGGAGAAAGGAAAATATCCCTTACTTGAGTGTGTGACTCCAAATTTATGGGATGAGCTTCTTGAGAGATTGGGGTAACTTTTGGAAGACTCTCAATATAGGATGAAAGAGTAAGTATGTGCTACAAGGAGTTTTATTAAAAATAAATGGGGGCATTAGTGGGTTTATATATGAAATGACTGTGGATTTGTTTATTATTTCTCCAACATAGGTTTTGGACTCTATATAATAAATTACCCAAAACCACAAACCTTAACATGGTTTTTTTCAATTTTTATGGATATTTGGAGTTATTTTAATTGTTTTATAAGGACATGGTCTGAAACTAATAAAATAATACCCTTTCTTACGTGGAGGTGATTTATACTCTTAAAGAAATCATTTTAAACCCTTATAAATTATTAATGGTTTTGGGGGATTCATAATGGCTCTATAAAATTAATAAAATACACATAAAATCAAATTATATTAAATGAAAAACATATATTTGGTCATGGGACCCATTTATTGTATTTATTACATTACTTTTGGGTCATTATATGGTCATAATATACAAATTATATTAATACTGTATTTAATTTTTATCCAAAAATTTGATTATCTCTGAAAATAATGAAAAAAAACACCATTGGATAAATTTGAAATTCTGATTCCAAAAAATATATTCATTTTATCTAAATAAATTTCAAAATATTTTTATGTTTGCATTAAAAATAAAAAAGACATTTTTTGATAAATTCTGGGTTTTTTGACATTAATAGTTTTTGAACCCATATATAAATTACATTGGACTTCATAAAAATTAAATGATATTTTATATTTAATAAAATAATAATAATTATATTTATTAAAATGTTATTTATTTTAAAAATCCATTATCTCATAAAAATAAATTCTTTAATTGAATTTGAATATTACCCAAAAATATTGTTTGTGTTTTAGAGTATCAAAATAAAAAACATTTATAATGTAATAATAATTAGATGATAAAATATTAATTATTCTATAAAAAATAATTTAAATACTCATATTTCAAGGGTCTTGATACATATCCCTTTAATACACCACCAAACTCCCTCAGATTAAGGTGCATGATGGTGATATTTTCATAGGGTGGTTCTATATAATCAATGTTATATATTATTAATTCTCATTTAAAACTTATAGGATATAATAAAACCAAAAAAATCATGTGTTTTCTATAACTACAATATATAATAATACATTTAATTAAATCATATGGGAAATTTTATTTATAATAGTTCAGGTTGTTACAATCTTCCCCCCTTAATATATTTGTCCCTCTAAATTTTTATTTTCCACACAAAAATAGATTATGATAACTATTTTTCATCACATCCTCTATTTCCCACATTGATTCTTCAAACATGTAGTTTCTCCCCAACAATTTTTCCAGGTGCATTTTCTTATTCCATAGAAATTTGTCTCTACGATCTAATATTTTTACCAGATGATCCACATTTGTAAGGTCATTCTATAATGGTTCCACCTCCGGATTTAGTAAATTTTAGGTTTCTAATATGTAATTTCAAAATAGGGATACATGGGATATATCATTTACTTCAGATAGGTTGGGTGGAATTGTTATTTGGTATGCTAATGCTCTGATGTGATAAAGGATATCAAAGGTGTTGATATATCTTGGAATAAGATTTCACTTCTTCCCAAATATACTCAATTTCTTCCATTGAGATATGTGGAGTAATATCATGTCTCCAATATCAAGCTTATGTATATTCTCTGATTGAAGACGTAGCGCTATTTTAACTATAATAAGACATGTTGTGTTGTGGAATGGTTTTAACCTTTTCCCCCATTTATTCAACAATTTTAGAACCTAAAAATTTTCATTTCACAACATCATCAAAGAATGCATGTGTTCTATACATATTCCTATAAAGGAATTCATAAGGTTCCATTTGGATTATCTAGTGGAAAATTTATGTGGTAAGAGTAATTGATGAGAAGAATATATTAATCTCATCATCCTTTTAAAGAAATTGTGCATTCCAAAAACAATCCCTCAAGTTTCTAGATAGTCCGCTCAGATTGGAAATCAGTTTGGGGTGATAATATGTGTTAATGCTAAAGTTTGTGTTAATAGCAGGTCAGAGACTCTTCTAGAATTTGGAGGTAAATCTAGGATCTCGATCAGATAGAATTGATAGGGGTACTCCATGCCGCTACACCGCTTCTTTGATGTATATTTCTGCATGTTAATCTAGAGATAAGTCCTCTAAAATTGAAATGATGTTTACATTATTTGTAAGATGATCCATGACAACCCATATATAATTGTTTCCTAATGATTTCTTCATATGTGCGGTGACAAATTCCATGGTGCCGTTTTCCTATCTCTTTGTTGGTATGGGTAATGGTTGCGTCATCGCCATGGAATTTTATCTTTCATCATTCGCTTTCTAATATACAAGGTACTATGATATATATTCCTATATCTTCTTCGTTATATTGTCCCATAAATAGTGCTCTTGGAGATCTCTATACATCTTTGTGCATCTAGGATAGATGGAGAAGGTTGAGTTATGTGCATCATCCAATAGTTCCATATTTTACTCAAGATTTGTTGGAACACATAGTCTTGACCCAAATCTCACAATTCCTTATTCATTATCATTGAATTATGAGGATTTCCCTTTTCTTGTGGTTTCCACTTTTTTCTAAATTCATGCATCATTTCTTTGAGAATCATTTAATCTCTCTAGGATGGATGGTTGAGAAATAATTTGTTAAAGGATTTATGAAGTTCCTTCCATTATGATTCTCATTTCCATCCTTTTCAAATCTAGTATGATCAGATCCCTCTAAATTCTCATCCATGATAGAATTACAAAATCCTTTCTACTTAGATTGTCCACTACTTTATTCTATTTACCATTTTCGTAGTATATTGATCATTAATAGTCTATAATTAGCTATAACCATCTTCTTTTTCACATATTTATCACTTTTTATATTAATATATACTTTAGGATTTTGTGATCTATATCTATTTCAAACATCTCCCCAAAGAGATAATGCCTCCATATTTGTAAAGTGAAGATAATTTCTACCAACTCTTTATTATGCTTCGGATATTTATTTTTATGAAAATTCAATTTCCTTGAAGTGTATACTGTGACTTTTTTATCTTGCATTAACACAAATCCCAATCCCTTCTTTGAAGCATCACCAAACACCATGAAACACTATCCACTTGTGGGTAGTGTGAGCGCAAGTGCACTAATAAGCCTCCATTTCAACTCCATGAAGCTCTATTTACATTCATAATTCCAAGAAAACCTAACGCCCTTCTAGGATAGCATGTTTGGAGGGTTTAAAATTGTGATGAATTTCATACAAATTGATGATAATACCCAGATTAACCAAGGAAACTATAGATATATGTCATAGATGTTGGATTTTTCGTTCCTTCAATTGATTATATCTTCGAAGGGTCCATATATATCCCATTTCATATAATGATATTACTTTTTATTGATGCTTCATTCAACTAGAACTCACATTTATTTCACTTATCATAGAGCATCTCAATTCGTAAGGTCTTTAGCATAGTGCTTAGATTATTCTTATTTTCCTCATTTATTTTGTATTATATTAGAATATTATCTATAAATACTACCATTTTTTTTAAATAATCTCAAAAGACTCTATTCATAAATTCCATGAATATTACAAGATCATTATTGAGTTCGAATGGCATTACTATGAAATCATAGTTCTTTTACCATTTATAAAAAGCAACCATCGGGATATCCTCCATCAACCTAACATGATAATACCTCGACTTTAGATCCACCTTGGAGATGTATTTTTCTCTACATAGATAATCAAACAAGTCATTAATCTATGGAATTGTATACTTGTTCATTATTGTTATCTTATTGAGCTCACAATAATCAATGAAATGGCACGTTTATCCACCGTTCTTCTTAACTAAGAGGACTAGTGAACCCCATGATGAAGCACTTGGGTGTTTGTAACCTTTATTCATATTATGATATTTTTGTTACATTATCTCCACCATTTCCAAAAATAGACATTCTATCCGGATTCTTGGTTAATGGTAATGCCACAGTTATAATCTCGATTGAAAAGTCAACATCTTGGCTAGGAGGAAGACCATAAAATTCCTTGGAAAACACATCAACATGTTCCCTTATAATGTGTATGTAATCAAGGATGATTCTTTCCATAGAATCAATAATTTGAGATAGATATTCTTTATCATGGGTAAATTATATCCATGCAAGAGATGATGGTTCTAAAGAAGATTCATCCTCCGTGTGCTTGTATATAATTGAGGGTCGATTCGCAATATAGAGTGTGATTTCCTTATTTTGAAAATTGATGTTGGATCTGTATAGGGAAAGCCAATCTATTCTTAGAACTGCATAAAATTACACAAAAGGTAGTATGACAAGGATTAATGTGGATTTCAGACCACAAAGTATGATGGGGGAGGATTAATATACTTTGGATGCAATAATGTCCCAATTTTTCATTTTTCAATGACATATCTACTTACAAGATTTTAAGGGGTGTTTGAAAAGTTATAATAAACATTAATGGTATTAGGGAATATGAAGAACAAGAATAAAAAAATAATGTTTTCTATTCTTGAATGATTAAATAGTGTATGTTTCAACACTTTTTCTCAGTTCCACCTGAGCAGTTGTGATGGAAAAAGATCACCCTTGTTTCCTTAGAGGTTTTCGGTTATCTCTGAAAACCCTTGGATTATGGTGTTAGTTTTCAAAGTGGATTGGTTCTTTGAAGTTTAAGAAAAGAAAAATGTGATAAGCGTTGAAATAAGTATTCCTTTTATCCATCACATTATAATGTTTCTCCTATCGGAAATTGTTATCTAGGTTTCCTTCCTTCCCACACCTAAAGCATTTCCTTACCCCCTTAGGCAATTTCTGGGGGGATTCTTTCAACACCTTTGAAAAGTGGCATGTGGAAATTTATTGAAACCATTATATTTCTCCATCAAAACCTTATAATTAAACTCCATTTTTCCCTTCTTAATCCTATCATACCATTAAAATTCTCTAATCTCCATTTTGACTTTGAGGGAACATCGTAGAATTTTCTCATAGCTATCAAAGTCATTGATCACTATGGATTTTAGTATAGTGGGTTTTATCCCACCAAATTAGTGTTCAAACTTACATTAAGGGGTGGTAATAGTGTGTGAGCCATATTGTGAAAGTCTTGTGAAGCTTTCCTTATACAACCTGGTATATTATTCATCTTTTTTCATGAGGGAATGGAAATACTTTTTTATTTAATGTCAGAGTTTATGAGAAAATTATTTATCGAAAAAAAAATTCTAGAATTCCTTCCACCCCATTACTTCGATCTATTTCTCGGTCACTATATGCTTGATCAATGTACACCACTAATCAGATTTTCCCTCCATAAGATAGATAGGTAGTAGAACCTTCTCTTGTTCTGAACAATGAAGGATGGATAAGATATTACCAATATATTTGTTTCATTATACCATGATTAAGGGATCATATGATTCATTGAAACTTAGAGACCTTTATCGCATAAAGCTCACATTTATAGATTTTTCTTTTTTAGGGGAATTTTGGTGCTCCTTCTGATCTAGGTTTCTATACAGAACTTGAGTCAGCTGAGAGAGTATCATCATGAAATTCATGATTCCGACTCTAATCAAGTTATACATCTCATTGGGGTAGTCATCACATTTTTCATTCCATTTATTATTTACCTAATTCCTCCTATTTCTGGCCACTATCTAGCATAAAGTGTAAATTTGGTATGATTATTTTTTTAAACTATTAAAAAAATAAAGGGGATACAATGACATTAAATGTATTAAATATAACATATATTTATTTCCTAAAATTATGAATTTATATGATTTAATCTATGTCATACATGGTCTATTTCATAAGATATATTATTATAGGGATTTTCCCATAATAATGGTTCATAATGAGCTTGTGAATTTACCAAATAATATCCCCCAAGAGTGTCAAATCGGGTGCATAGTAAAGCCAATTTTCATGTACTAGGTTACACAGAGTCAAGCTTGGAACACCTTATCAGTGTTTTCAGCCTTCGGTACATCTGTTCTAGAACCAATTCCACTTGTTGTATCTAGATATAGATGTATTTTCTTGATAAAACACATAATCTATACTTACCAAACGTTAGGGATGTTTTTTAAACATAGTCTTATCCCTAAGGATTTCACTATAGTTTTCCAATAAAAATCCCAAAACTAACTAATATTTTCCTTTGATACCAATTATAATAACTTTTATCTTTATTACAGTAAAATTCATAATTTATTATAAAATATTAAACCAAATAAAACTCGGATGAACTATAATTTTTTTATTTTATAATTAGGAATATTACTTAAAAAATTTAAAATAGGAAAAACATCATCCTTATTGTATAACTTCATTAACATGCTCGTACTTAAAACTTCACAGGATAACATGGGGACATACATAAGAAAGGGGTGAGCTATAAATCCTAGTAACAGAATAAACATGGAATAACATGAAGAAATTAATAAATTTTAAAAAATTAGAATATCAATGGGGCCTAAATGAAATGAGAATCATAAACATGAATGTTAAGAAATGATATAACATGATAACATAAAGGCGCCAAGGGAAATATTGAAACAACTTAAAAAACTACATCATAAACATAGGTCAAGGTTTACTTCTAATACATAATTATGGAAAATTTCCCATATATGAATTAGGTTCACTCCATGTCCCAACATGATGTCCCATGAGACTAAACATTACCCAATGCATTATATCGCTATATCATTCGAGATGCACCTGTCACTTTTATTTCATTCTCATGATTAAGTTTGCCCCATGGATCATATAGCATGGATTCATTCATCATAATATTTTATTCCATGTTATAGGAGTGTGGAATAAATATTTTTATTTCCCAATTAAAAGATGTATAAGTGTATAAATATGAATACCCTTGATAGTAAATTTGGTATGGTATTCACTACACAATTTTTTTGGTATGAAAATCATGATGAAATTTTAACAGCATAATGGGGTTGCTTAAAATTAATAAAATGTGTTAATGAGATCTAAAGGGGTATATCATCACATGGACATACATTTTATATTAGTGGGTATATTTAATACCATATCCCATAATAGGTAAATGACTATAAAATACATAAGGTAAACAACATACTTGAATAAAGGAGAGAAAGGAAAGGATGCCTTACCTGAGTGTGTGACTCTAAATGCTTGGGAGAAGCTTCTAGAGATATTGCGAGGAATAAAGAGAGGGGAGGGAAGATTAATTAATTTATAAAATGAGTTTTAGTAATGATAAATGATAGATTGTGTGTGTTTGTATAGAAAATGGCTGGGGATTTCTTTATAATTTAACAAACATAGGTTTTGGACTCTATAAAATAAAATAATCAAAAACAAAAAACTGCCCTTGGTTTTTTCTTATGGTGTCAGGAAATAGTATTTTTTTAATTTTATAATTTCAAGTTCCTAAATTAATAAAATAATACCTTTTCTTATGTGGAGTTGAACTATACTCTGATAGAATTGATTTTAAAACATTAAAAATATTAATGGTTTTCAAGGATTTATAACAGGTTTAAAAATTTAATAAAATAAACATGAAATCATATTATTTTAAAGGGAAAACATATATTTGTCTATGGATCCCATTTAGAGAATTTATTACGTCACTTTTGGTTCATTATGACATCACAATACACAAAGTATAATTTTACGGTATTTATTTTTTACAAAAAAAATCGATTGTCTCTGGAAATTATGAAAAAAACACCGTTGGATAATTTCAATGATTCTATTCAAAAAATAATAATAAATTTATCTAAATATTTCTCTAAATATTTTAATTTTCTCTTTTAAAATAAAAATTGACATTTATTGAGAAATTCTGGGTTCTTTACAATAATAGTTTTTGAACCCTTATAAAAATTTCATTTGACATCATAAAACTTATATGATAATTTATATTTAATAAATATAATTTACTAATAATATTTTTATTAAAATATTATTTATTTCAAAACTACATTAATTCATCAAAATAAATTCCTTAACTGAATTTGAATATTACCCAAAAATATTGTTTGTCCATTATTGTATCAAAATAAAAATCATTTATAAATTAATAATAATTTGATGACAAAAATATATTCTTTATTCTAGAAAAAATAATTTACATAATCATATAACTATGGTATTGATATATATCCCTTTAATACACCCACAAATTCCCTAAGAGTAATGTGCATGATAGTGATATTTTCATGGGGTGGTTCGGTGAACATGGTTTGGTTCGTGATCTCTATGAACTTGAACTTCCTCCCGTAAACAGTTTCAATAATGCTTATATTTTTTGATATCATCTTGTACTTAGTCAAGGTAAAATCCACGTTATGTTATATCCCTTAGAACCTATATTAAATGGGATTCATAGGGTATGATCTTACGGGTTGAGGCCATCGCTCTCTTTATCTGTATCAATTGGATTAGTTAAAACCTTATATTTATAAAAATCATGTGATCACTATTCAACAACTATATTATAAATGGTAAAGATTGTTAATGGTTATTTAAATATGATAGGATATAGTAAATCCAAATAATTTCATTTGTTTTCTATAACCATAATACATAATAAGACATTTAATTAAATCAAATGAGAAATTTTATTTATAGTAGTTTGGATATTTACAAATTATATGATATATTATCTTTCCATAATGATAAATAATTCATGAATAACATATATGTATATATATATATACATTAAATCCATAATTATAAAAATCCATGTAGGGTGATCATGGATAATCAATTACATTATATCATGAGGCGGTAGTCCACTGTGCACACGAATGATGGTTTCATTATCCATTTGATGGAAAAGGAGATTGATATTGGTTATTTAATTGAAATAATAACATCTCAGTATATCAAATATAATGATTTTATTATTTCATCAAGGTTAAATAATATTTTACGGTTATAGAATAAGAAGTAAAATGAAAAATATCGGTTAGGAACTATACGTCTTGTTCGGGCATCCTCTTTAGGTTGATACCTAAATACTTTCTACGTTTGTTTTCTGATCAAACCAGGGAATGTAGTATATATGGATTGATATTATTAATGGATTCAGGTAGGTATTGGATAATATATATTTCATAAAATCTTTGATAAATAGCGGAGATCATGTTCTCTTTTATAAGTTAGTGGAGGGGTATTCTTAGAATTTTATAAAGTATTGAATTAATATAAATTAATTTTATTTATAAAATGGATATAGATTGATATATTTTGATTATAGTATAATTATGACTTAAAATAATCACAAAAACTCAAATTAGTATAGTTTGAGGTTATTTTTTACCCTTATCTTTTTGTTTCCCCCTGTTAACCCTTTTGACAATTACCATGATATTAAGGTTTTTTACTCTTTAGAGGTCAATAAATTTACTATAAAAATGATAATTTACCAATAAATGAAAAATGGTTGATATTTTCAACCAAATATCATTCACTTTAATGATGATATGATTTTTAGGAATCATAAATCTTTTAATAAAAGATAGTTTATTGTAAAATACCATTGATGTTTTTTTGAAACTATTAATTTAATTTGACTTTGAAAAAAATAATAAAAAAAATATTATTATAATATAATCAATTTAAATATATATATTATTTTTATCTATAAAATCAATGGGACACTATAACTCACCGAAAAAATATTAATTTTTGATTTTTTTAAATCATTTACATATTTTTGCTAATTCTTGCACAAGCATTCACTCTGCATTGTATAAGTGATTAAGGAAATATTTCTTCACTAAAACTTTAGAAAAAATAAAATAATAAAAAATTCATTCATATTTAAAATAATAATTTACAATCAAACAAAATTTCATTTTCTTTCACTCATAAAATATTATAAGTACTAAGAGCAAAAGATTGACATTTTTTAATTTATTCTTTCTTTAAATTTTATAAAGGTCAAAATAGGTGATAAATGGAAAATCATATTTTAGAAAATTTAATTATTATGGATGAAATGGAATCATCCAATGAAATTAATGAATTTTTTATAATGAATTTTAATCCATATTACATTAGTTTTAACCCTAATTATCTCATTTTATCTTTATCATGGTAATAAAATTTATTATGGCCACTATTCATATTTTACAAAAATAAAAGGAACCTGATTAAAAAATTTGGTCATTATAATTCAAAATATGAAATACATTTTTTAATATTCAATTTCTATATGTGGTGGATTTAAATTTAAAGTAAACCTATAAAACATAATAAAAATAGTTTTCAAAAAAATATCCTTCTAAGTATAAAAAATTATAACAAATTCTAGTGTAAATTATATTCCAAAGGGCATAATTGGAATTTTTATAACAAAAATGAACTAATAAAACTTTAAAACTAATTAAAAATATATTTTTACTTTTTAAATACTTGAAAATAAAATTTGGTTTCCAATAAAAATTAGTTTTTTTCATACTCACTGTAAAATGAAACTTTTCAAAATATTCTAAAAAATTTATTCTAATACTATTTTCACATTATGAATTAAAAAAATGTAGTTTATAGTTGCAAATTAAATTTATAGAATTTTAAAAAAAAATCTTTTAAATAAAACCATATAATTCATGAAAAATAAATTTTTTAGTAATAATAATTCTTTACATTTGACTGAAAAAATATCAAATATGGATATAACTCTATAAAATAAAATTAAGGAATATATAAAAATGATTTATATTAACACTTATATGTTTTTTAAACCCTCCCTATCCAATCCTCTCATGCTTACCATTATCACTCCTTAATATTTTAAGATCAATTTGGTCATAGAATCTCAACTTTGGCTAGGTACGGCTATGGATTTTCTACATTCCCCTTATTTCTTTGTATTTACAAAGAAACAGGAGAAACCCAATCTCCATATATTTAAGGTATGGTTATATTTTTTTCATATATTATTCTTCTTATTCAATCCTCACTGAAGTTTTTTATAGTATAGGGTTATTATGGAATATATTAATCTATTACCATCATTTCCAAACATAATTTAATATTTCATGTTAATGATTGACCAAAAATTATTTATATTTTCATTTAAGGTAATCCAATAATTCAAGTGGTGTCTTGATATTCTCCTCTAGACCCCAAGAAACTACTCTGTAAATTAAACAGTAGCTAAACCCCTTCCTTATCTTATATTTATTTAGGTTTGGGCTAAGAATGGTGTAGGGTCGAATGAATTTAATTAAGGATGAATATGTTTTCTTATAATAAATATTTCATAAATGTTTTTATAGATAACCTAGTATAGATTTTTTTCTAAGCATACTTATGTGTTGGCATGCCTTGGTTACAATTCTTCAATTACTCCATGTTAGGTAAATGAAAAATAATTCCTTATAATTGAAAATGGTAAATGATTTGAATACAAAGAATGAGTTTATTATTGTATTGATTCTTGCCCATATACTTTGGTCACATATTTTTGGTTCATTTTATAAGTTATGTTAGAAAGATTTTACACTCTGTGGTATGTTTATGGATTTGTTAACTGATATTAATAAATTATTCTTTAAAGGGGTATATTTTTCATATATATAAATGTTTCTAGGTACAAATTTTATCATCAAATATATTGGTGGAATGGGGTTGGATTATAGTTACCAAAATCTATAACTCTTTTCATTATATAAGAATGGGAAGGTTAGATAAACTGACCTAAATCTATTGTACATGATTCACTTTCACAAAAATGGAATGGGTGATTTATCCTAACTTTATTTATAGTTCATTTTAAATTTGAGTTAATCTTAAATAAGGTTTTATAGATAATAACACTTCTAGTATAGGGATATATTACTTTTGGTTATAAATTTTGTATATTGATTTATGTTAAAAAAATTTATTAAACTATTTATCTATTATGTTATCTTTATTCTGTATTTTCATGAAATTGATATTATTTCAAGTTTTTAAGGGTCAGTGGGGACCACATACTGAGTATATTATAATCACACCCTATACGAATCCCTATAGAGATGAGTATAAACGCTTTTTTATGTGGTATAAGTAAGGCAAAAGCGCTTGATAATGGTAGTTAGCTACATTCGGATCCCAAAACATGGATGAAACCTTTTAATATTTCTATATTTCCTAAAATATAGACACATGAGAGTTATACTTGGTGGTCATGATGGGTAATTTCACTTGGAAAGTCTACTCTTTGGGTCACTAGGCCACTTTTGGCTTACGTCTCACTTGTATATTCCATGTTTTCTTAGTATTACTAAGATGAATTTGTATTTTTGAGTTTTTTGGACTATTTTGTTGTATCTGTTTGTAATTACATGTTATCACATGTCAGGTGAATCTTTCCTTATTACCTATGCTTCTGTTATTCACTAGTTAAGTCTCAGAGTTCTTATGAATGTTTTTCTAAGAGACTTTAGTAAATGAACCACAGATATTACATTATTATAAAAAGTTATAAAATCATATCTTATAGATATTGAGCTTAAAATATGAAATTTATTTCAAACATTATAGATCAGGAAGTGAGCCTAAGATATTGTGGTGACCCGGCCCGATATTGTCTAGGTAATCGGGTCAAGGTATTTACATTATTCTATAACACATTCAACTCAACTAGTAAATATGATATGATGAAATTTATATAGATTGTGTCATAGGGATAATATTAATAGAAAACTTTACCTCCCTCTCTGAACACAACCTAAAAAAATTAGTGGGAAACACTTTAGGAAAATATATTACCATATACAGAGTTTTATTAACCAAATTCACTTGACTGACATCCAACAAAAGTGATGTTAAATTCATGGGAAATTCATTGAATCTAGAAAGAGGTGTTCTATATATAATCTTTATAAGATACTATTCCCCATGAAATAAATTATAATTCCCATTAGATGGTAAAAATATTATCCTCATGTGACCATAATCAATATAAGAATTAAATTCATTCATTTATTTTATCCACATGATCTCATCAAAGAGACATATTTTAATATATAAGAAAATATCATGCTAAATCATCTTTACAAATAGAGATAATGCATGAGGAAAATTGAAAAACTCTTAATGTTCCTAAATTAATTAGGTTGTTATCAATAATGTTGTGTGAATTAAAAAAATCAATGTGTGTTGAGATGATGGTTGAGTTACTACTTATTGAAGCACTTGGTTGAACATATTCTATAAAGAGGTTCTTAAATTTGATGATTGGTGATGTGACCCCACATATCATTAAAATAATTTATATTATATAATTTATAGCCATTTTAAAGTTTATAATCATTCCCTTAATTTTCTAAATGATTTTTAAAGTCCTAAGGTTACAGGATAGGTCTACAATAGGTAAAACTGTAGCCCTAGGAGACCACACTACAGCTATCCCCATTGCCTTTGTAAAATTTCTATGGAGAATTTTCGTTGTGATGTGTTGTAGGGGTTTCACCATGTGTTTTTTAGAGTTTCAATTTAGGGGTTTCTCTCTCAGTTTTTTAATTTTTCAGATGAATTCGGACCACGTTACAATGTGGAGGTTGTGCCATAATTCTTTCTTAAAAGGTTCCTTGAACCATGGATGGGGATGATTACGTCATAGAGGACTAGGGATTCAAACTATAATTCCATGCCAAGGATATCCTTCATACCACAATCTCATTATCCAAACCACATTGGAAAATGGCCTCATAAGTTTTCAACTACCTATTTTGGGTGTTCCATGGGACACAAGGGGAGGTTTCTCTATAGTGGGTTCTTGGAAGGGGTCCCACACTACTATATAAAAGTTTGTGTTGTGATTTTAGTGTAATTCCCCATGTTTTTTTTTAAAAATAAAATAAATTCATGAATCTTTGTTTTAATTAGATATTTATAACAATAATTTAAACATAATTTTGCATCTTTTATGTTTTGAATTTCCAAAAACAATCATCTATAATTGTGTTCAATAAGTTATTTAGAGTCTCCTGGAACAAACTTGTTTTCTTGGTGAATAGTAACATACCATTATAAATAGTAATATGAATAGTGATGTGAACCTAATGAATAGTAAATATTATTATTATTTTATTTCCTTAAGTATTTTTGATAATGACATCTTGGTTAATTTTTCAGTGTGATATAAAAGCAGTTATAGTTTTAAAATTGTTAATTTTTGAATTAAGTATGATTTTATTTTAAAATTGAATTAATAATATTTAGAAAATTATTTTCAAAAAAATGGAGTTCATGTTTGAAATCTACACGTCAAAAAAATTTGCGGGTAATTTTTTGGGATTTTTCTAAAACATTTGATTTTTTTGGGGAATAGTAAAAATGCAGTTTTAAGTTTCGGTGTGTTAATGAAATCATTAATGATGTAATAATGATGTAATAAATCTGGTAGACTTTTTTATAGTAAAATAAGTTATTAGGCGTCCCAATTGGCTAGTAACATAGAAACTTACCATGGGCAAGCCCATGGTTTTGCAAATACCTCATATGAGGTATCCCTTGGAAATTATTAAAATATTCCCTCACTTTTTCTATAAATAACAGCCCATTCCTTAATTAAATTCATTCAAAATCTCTCATCAATGAATATATGGCCTCTTTACATATCTAGTATTCCTCCCAATGTTTCCTCAAGCCCCCAAGGTCCCAACCCTCGTGTTTTGGTAGTTACTCTGCAAGGTAAAGAATTCTCAACTTCCTTCTTTTTCCATTCATGTTCTCTTTTATGTGGTGTATAATTCAAGAATCAATACCATGTTATTATTTTAATATTATTATTTATCTATTCTGTATTATTATTATTTTCTAGATGGGTAACCTTTGTAACTTTTGGTTTTAATGTTTTCTAAAACCCTGTTGCATAGCTTTTAGGCTGTAGAATGTTTTTTTCGAAGGGATTTCTCAACTATTCTTATATTTTCAGTTATTTTATTTTATTTCCTCATATACTCTTACCCAAAAGGCATTAAATCTCCATAAATCATGTATATTCTATATCTTATCATGTTTATAGAAAATTCATCATCAATCGTCTTCTCCTCCCCCACATATTCAAGTAATTAAAAACATTGTTTGTGATGGGTCGAATTATCGACATTGTGGACGATGTGATTTCAATCTGCTTTAATTCCATCAAGTATGTTCATGAAACCATTTTTATGGTTGAACCAGGTTTTAATATATTTATTATGTCTCATACATGGTACTGGAATTCTTTTTTACTCATTTTTTTAATTTATTAGACAAAATGAATTCGTTATTATCAAAGAACCACTAAAAAGATCTAAATGAACATCATCAATGATTTAACTTATGAATCATTCTCATGTAAGAATTCAAAATGATAAATGGTATAAATTATAGTATTTTAAATATTTAAATACTTCTCCATTCCAATTCTAGAGTTTCACTTCCAATCAAAAAGAACAATCCATCATGAACCGATCATGAAAATCACGTAAACACACACCCAAAACATTGCAAGGAACAAAATACAAACAATTAAAGGGTGAAATTTTGTAATTAAATGATCATATAAGGTTTTATAAAGACAGATATTATTCTTTAATATATTAATAACACTATTTTAAGTATTATACAAGAGTTTTAAATGAGTTGTAAGTAAGACAAACCTGAGGTAAGGGAAATCTTAACCCGATTTCCACCATTTCGTTTAACCTAATACTTTATTATTTATGTGGTATTAAAATTGTTTTTGTGATGGGGTTTTTTATATAATATGTTTAATTATTTGTATTTATAGGTTTTATACATATTCCATCCACTCTATTAAGTCTCCCTTCAATTATATGATATTTATAATGGGCATTCCTTTAAAATTCCTCTTTTAAAATTATGTTTTAAAAAATTTAAAAACAATGATTTTATAATGTTACTCATGTTCTATGATTATGTTATACTTCTTGGGAATTGTTTATTATGAATGGTGGTACCTATATCTCCCTCCAATGAATTCGGTAGGTGTAAGTTGGAGGTCATCCATATGGTTACTCCAAGTGTAACTATGATGGTTACACAAATTGAAAGGAAGTCGTGAGGGTTACAAATTATAAGGTAGCTGAGAGGGTATAAAGATTATGTAAATAATTCCCTATGATACCGTTATTGTTATATTTATGTTGTTATGTATATTTTAAATTATTTATAAATCTCATTTCTCACAAATTAAGTATATATGAGTGACGAGTATGTATTTTGAAAATGTTTTCATCAGTTACAAGTATTCCGAGACTAATATGCAATTTCCTCCTTTTACATCCCTTACAGAACTTTTTGTGCTCTTCCCATGTTTTTAAATTATTTTCACAGGTTATAAGGATGTATTGTATAATGAAGGAATCCATTTTAAATGTTTCAAGAATTGTCAAATAAATCATGTTTTATTTGACATGTTTTTATTTTGGAAGAATTGAGTATTGTTTTTAAACTATTCACTCTGTAATAATGTGTAATTTTATGAATTTATTATGTCCCAATTATCTAAATATCTAAACTTGAAAATATCCTCAATGTGAAATGAAGTTAATTATTTACTAATTTCAAGATTATGTTTTGTAATAAGGTCGGGTCATTATAGTTGGTATCAGAGGATGGTTTAGATTATTTTAGGGGTTAGGATGATGATAAAAGAATATCATAAATGATTTTTACTCTATGACTAATTTGAAATGTTATATAATTTAATGATTTCCATGTCACGTCATCTAAGATATTTTTGTTTAGAATGGTTGTCCCCAAGAGAAACAGAGAATCTGAAGAGGAGAGGAACTGACAGAATGATATCCTTCCAAATCTGCAGCCCGTAATGGTAAGGATTGGAATAGAGCTGTTTGTGATAGTAATGGATCATATAACTCATTAATGAAATGGTGGTGGCATACATGGAAGAGAAAAACCAGAGTTACAACAATGAAACATGACGATAGTGGAACATTTTATGAGACAACACCTACATGTGTTTGATGTATCTTCTGAAATAAAGGATGATTAAGGATGGATTGAATCCCATTAAAAGATATTTGATGTTATGGGATGTTCAGATAATAAAAAAGTAAGTCTTTCCATTTATCATTTTGAAGGTGAAGTTAATCGATGGTGGTCAATGGTAAGGAATATCATGGACAAAGAGAATTTTGATTCCTTAGAGTGGGATGAATTTAAAAGTCTTTCCCTTCAAAAATATTTTCCTATGGTGGTGTGACTTAGGATGGAGAATCAATTAATTTATTTAAAGAAAAAAAGTATGATTCAGTGGTTGTGTATAAAGTGAACTTCACCCGACTGGTGAGGTATGCTCTAAATCCTATTCTGTATCTTGATAGAAAAATCAACCAGCCTTACTCAGGACTGAAGCCAAGGTATCTAAATGCATTGGCCTCCCTTGAATTTAAAATTTATGAGAAACTTGTTTGATGTGTTGAAAGGGTAGAGATGGAGTTTTCTGATGATCACGTTCATTTTGGAATAGGGTGAAGAAGAGGTCCACCAGGAAAGTGATGGGTAGGAATGAACAAAATAAATTTGATGGTAAGAAAATCCAGTTTCTAGTTTGTGAAAAGTGTGGCAAGAAGCACCCTGGGGAATGACTTAGAAAAAATTTTATGTGTTTTAATTGTGGTATGTTTGGACATACAACCTAAGATTGTAAAGAAAATTATCCTATGACTAATCCTGATAAGAAAATTATTAGATGTTTTAAATGATGTGAGATGGGTCACTATGAAAATTTCTTCCCAAAGATAGATCCAATTGATGAAAAGAAGCCAGAAAATAAGAAGAAAGGTATAGTTAGATCTTTTGCGACTACTTCAGCAGATGTCAAGCCATCAACTGAAGTTGTATAAGGTATATTTTTTGATTACTCATATTTTTTAGAGTTTTGTTTGATACGGGGTTTATACATTCCTTCATCTCTGAGAAATTTTCAGGTAAATTGGAAATATCACCTCAAAAATGAGGCCAGAACTTGTGGTTAAAACACTGGGGTGATATATTATAGAAAAGACGAATTGTAAAAATATTTTTATTGTGGTTGTGGAAGGAATTTACCTAAAAACTTTTTTGTTTTACCCTTAATCGAGTTTGATGTTATTAAGGAAATGGATTGGCTTTCTGTTTATCATATTAAGATAGATTTTGGAGCTAAAGAAGTTTCTTTTAAAAAAGAGTTTCAGTTTGTATACAAGAATGAACCCATAAAATTGATCCCATATCAGGAGGCTGAGAAACTGTTGAAATATGGAAATGAAAGTTATCTTGATAATATTTTTGAAAACAAGGGAACTGTTCAAATTAATGTTGTTCCAGTGGTAAATGAATACCTTTTTGTTTTTTCTAATGAGTTACCTGGTGGCATACCTGATTGGGATGTTGAATTCACAATTGACATAGTTCCTGATGCTAAGCCAATTTCAAGACACCCTTATCGTATGGCTCAAGTCATACTTCTTGAATTGAAAAATAAGTTGCAATATTTTCATGATAAAGGATTCATTCATCCTATAACTTCACCATGGGGTGATCCTATTTTGTTTGTTAAAAAGAAAGATGGTTCCATGAGAATTTTCAATGATTGTGAAGCTTTGAATAACATTACTGTTAAAAAACAACTATCCTTTTTCTCATATCGCTGACTTTTTTGATCAACTCTAGGGAGATCAGTGCTTTTCCAAGATTGACTTGAGATATGGATACCATTAGCTGAAGGTGAAAGAAGATGACATCCTGAAAATAGCATTTCATACTAGATATTGGCATTATGAATATGTGGTTTTTCCATTTGGGTTAAATAATGTCCCTATTGTATTCATGAATCTTATGAATATAGTATTTCATGAGTTTATGGATAAGTTTGTGGTAATTCTTATTGATGATATTATTGTATTTTCTAAAAATAAAGAGCAGTATGAAAATAATCTAAGGATTGTTTTACAAACCTCAAAGGAAAAAACTGTATGGAAAATTTAGCAAGTGTGATTTTTGGTTACAACAGATTTCTATTCTGGGGCACATTGTAAATAAATATGGAATAACATTTGATCCTTCCAAAACAAAAGTATTTGATGAAGGGCCAAGACCCACAAATGTTACAAAGATTCGTAGTTTTCTTGGATTTCAGGTTATTACCAAAAGTTTGTTAAGAACTTTATGTGGTTATATAGCCCGATAACTAAGTTAACATGAAAAGGGGTTAAATTTATTTGGATAGGATAATGTGATGTTTGTTTTCAGGAACTGAATAAGAGATTGGTGAATGCTCCAGTTTTGGCCTTACCTTCATGAAATTGTAAGATTATCATATATAGTGATGCTTCTTTGAAGGACTTGGTTGTGTTTTGATGCAGAATTATTATTTAATTGATTATGCTTCAAGACAACATAAAACTCATGAGTTAAATTATCCCACACATGATTTGGAATTGGAAGCTGGGGTTTTTGATTTGAAAATTTGGAGGCATCATTTATATGGATCCAAATGTCATATATATACTAACCATAAAATTCGGAAGTATATATTCACTCAGAAGGAATTAAACATGAGGCATAGAAGATAGATTGAACTAATAAAGGATTATGATTGCAAGATAAATTAACATCTAGGATAACAAAACAAAGTGGCAGATGCCTTGAGTCAAAAACATCAGGAATCATTAACAATGATACATTTGGAAAATAAACCCTCGATTAATGATTTGATGAATTTTGGATTAGAAGTTGTTACTTCATGAAATACCACTATTTTGTCTCAGTTTTTAGTGCAGTAATTGTTATTAAATAGAATTAAGCAACTGTAGAAGGAAGACCATGAGCTATAAAAAAGGTATAATTGGTTTAAACGGGTAATTTTCTAAAATTTAACCTTGATAAAGATTGTGTTTTGAGATTTGTAAAAAGGTTGTGTGTTCCTTGAGATTATCAGTTGAAGAAATATTTGTTGTGTGAAGCTCGTTGTTCTCTATTTTTGGTTCATCCTGGAAGTAATAAGTTATATAAAGACCTTTGGAAGTATTATTGGTGGGATGGAAGGAAAATATATATTGTTAATTTTACTGTGAAATGCTTGATATGTCAACAGTTTAAAGAAGAGCGGAAGTTACCAAAGGTTACGCTTCATCCTTTTCTAGTGCCATAGTGGAAATAGAAGAATGTATCCATGGACATTGTGGTGGGACTACCAAAGTCTTCTCTAAGTAACAATATGATTTTGGTTATTGTTGATCGGCTAACAAAATCTGTAAATTTTCTTTTAATTCGAGATACAATGTCTTTGGATCACCTTTCTCAATTTTACCTCAATGAAATTGTTAGGCTTCAGGGATTTCCTCTTTCCATTTTATCCGACCGGGATACTAGGTTCAGTTATAACTTTTGGAAGGGACTTCAGAAGTCGTTGGAAACATAATTAAATGTTAATATAGCTTTTCATCCTCAATCATATGGGAAACCATAATGAACGATTCAGACATTGGAGGATATGATTAGATCTTTTTCAATGGACTAACAGGGAAGTTGCGATGAGCATCTTTATTTAGTTGAGTTTTCTTATAATAATAGTTTTCATTCAAGTATACAGATAGCACATTTCGAGGCACTGTATGGGAAGTAGTGTTAGACAACAACGTTTTGGGATGAAATCAATAAAAGAAAGTTGATAGGACAAAATTAGTAGAGGAAGTGACAGAGAAAGTGAAGATGATATAGAAGCACATGAGGATATCTCAGAGAAGGAAGAAAAGTTATGTAGATAACAGAAGAAAATACTTCTCTTTCGAGGTAGGTGACCATTTTTTCCTTAAAATCACTCTTTGGAGAAGTGTGATGAATTTAGGTAAGAATGGGAAGCTAAGTCCATAGTTCATCGATCCTTTTGAAATTCAAGAGAAAGTTCAAACAATTTCATATCGAGTAGCTTTGCCTCCGAGTTTGTCTCAGGTATACAATGTTTTTCATGTTTTATTGTTTAGAAACTATGTGTCAGATTCATCACATGTCTTGAGCCCCGAAGCAGTTCAGCTAGAAGTGAAACTTTCTTATAGAGATAAAACATTATAGAATACTGATTAAAGGGAACCAGTATATAGGAATAAGGTAATCCACCAGGTAAAGATTTTCTGGATAATCCACATTGTTGAAGAAGCAACATGGAGTCGGAAAATTCTACAAGGGAAACATACGCTTAGTTGATTAATTAGTAAATAAAATTGTGAGGATGCAATTTCTAGAAGGTGGAGATAATGTAACACCCCAAGTTTTTCTTAAAAAGAAAATTAATGTCATGAAACATTGTTTTAATTAGATATTTATAACTATATTTTAAACCAAATTCTTCATCTTCTTCATTTTTAATTTCAAAAAAATAGTCATCGATAATTGTGTTCAGTAAGTTATTTAGATTCAGATGGAACCAACTTGTTTTTTTAGTGAATAGTAACATACCTTTATGAATAGTAATATGAATCGTAATGTGACCCTAATGAATATTAAATTGTATTATTATTTTATTTTCTTAAGGCTTTAAGATAATGACATCTTGGTTAATTTTTCAGTGTGATATAAAAGTAGTTATAGTTTTAAAATTGATAATTTTAGAATTCTATATGATTTTGTTTAAAATAAAATTAATAATATTTATAAAATTATTTTCAAAAAAATTTGTTCATTTTTTGAAATATTCACATCGAAAAAAGGTAAGGGTAATGTTTTTTGGAATTTTTCTAAAACATTTTATTTTTAAGTGAATATTAAAAATACAGTTTTATGTTCTAGTGTGTAAATGACTTCATTAATGATGTAATAATGATGTAATAAAACCGGTTGACTTGTTTATAGTAAAGTAATTTTTTAGGTGTCTTAAGTGGATAATTCCATGGGAAAATACCATTTGCAAGCCTGTGTTTTAGCAAATACCACTAATGAGGTGTCCCTTGGAAATTATTAAAATATTCCCTCATTTTTGCTATAAATACCAACCCATTACTTCATTAATTCATTCTAAATCCCTTATCAACCAATATATGACCTCCTTACCTCCCTAGTAGTCCTCCCAATTATTCCTCAAGTCCCCAAGGTCCCAACATTCATGTTTTGGTAGTTACTCTACAAGGTAAGAGAATTCTCAACTTATTTTTTTCCATTCATGTTCTCTTTTATGTGGTATATAATTCAATAATACATACCATGTCATTAATTAAATCTTATTCTTGATATATTCTGTAATATGATTCATTTTTGGATGGGTGACACTTGTACCCTCTCATTTTAATGTTTTCTAAAACCCTATGGCTTATCCATTAGGCTGTCAAATGTTTTTTCTTAGGGATTTCTGAACTATTCTTTTATTTTGAGTTCCCTTCTTTTATTTCCTCATATACTCTTACCCAAGAGGCATGAAATATCCATAAATCATATATATTCTCTATTTTCTCATGTTCATGGAAACTTACTCATCAAAATTATTCTCCTCCCCCACTTATTCAAGAAATTAAAAACATTGTCGGTGATGTGTCGAATTCTCAACATTGTGGACGATGTGATTTCAATATTATTTAATTCCTTCAATTTTGGTCATGAAACCTTTTTTATGGTTTAAACATGTTATAATATTTTTATTATGTTTCATCCATGGTTCGTTAATTCTTTTTTACTCATGGTTTTAATTTTTAAGACAAAATGAGGTCGTTATTATTAAAGAACCACTAAAAAGATCTAAACGAACATCATTAATGTTTTAACTTATGAATCAACCTCATGTAATAATTCAAAATGATAAATGGAACAAATTATTGTACTTGAAGTATGAAAATACTAAACCATTCCAATTCTGGAGTTTCACTTCCAATCGACAGGAACAATCCATCATGAACCGATCATGAAAATCATGTAATGAACTCTCCCAAAACAATGCAAGGAACAAAATAGTAACAGTTAAAGGGTGAAATGATGTAATGAAGTGATCATATAAGGTATTATAAATATGTATATGATTCTATAATATATTAATAACACTGTTTTGACAATTATACATGAGGTTTATATGAGTTGGAAGTAAGACATACCCATGGTAAGGGAATTCTTAACCCAATTTCCATCATTTGGGTTCACCTTATACTTCATTATTTATGTTGTATTAAAATCATTTTTGCAATTGGTTTTGTATATAATATGTTTAATTATGTGTATTTACAGTGTTTATACATATTTAATTCCCTCTAATATGTCTCACTTCAATTATATGATATTTATAACGTACTTTCCTTTTAAAATCCTCTTTTAAAATTATGTTTTACAAAATTCAAATGAAATGTTTTTATGATAATATTCATGTTGTATGAATATGTTACGGTTCCTGGGATTTTTTTATTATAAAGGGTGGGACATATATCTCCTTCCAATGCATTTGGTATGTGTAAGTTGGAGGTCAGCTGTATGGTAACTCAAGTGTAACCGTGATAGTTACACAAATTGTAAGGTAGCCGTGAGGGTTATAAATTATAAGGTAGTTGAGAGGTCTACAAGATTATATAAGTAATGTCCCAAAATACGTTTCTTTTTATATTTATGTTCTATTGTATTTTTTTACTCTTTTTGAAATCCCATATTTCAAAAACTATGTATATATGAGTGATGAGTATGTCTTTTCAAAATGTTTTCATACGTTATAAGTATTCATGGACAAATGTGTTATTTCCTTCTTTTACATCCCTTAATGAGCTTTTTGTGCTCATCCCAAGTTTGTAAATGATGTTCACAGGTTATTTGGATGTATATAAAAATGAAGTAACCCATGTTAAATGTTTGAATAATTGTAAAATAAGTCATGTTTTATTTGAAATGTTTTTATTTTGGTAGAATTTAGTATTGTTTTTATTGTATCCACTCTGTAATAATGTGTAATTTTATGAGTGTATTATGTACCAATTATCTAAAGATCTAAACATGAAAATATCCTCAATGTTAAAGGAAGTGAATTATTGACTAAAATCAAGATTATGTAAAGTAATAAGGCTGGGTCCTTATATTTAGTGTCCTTTGGTTAAGGTTTTATGGGTTTCCTATTATACCTACATCCAGTTTTTTGGGGGTTTAGCCCCTTTTATCCCCCTTTATCTCCCATTTTTGGATAATTGGATATATCATAAATCTCATCCTTCCTTATCATCCTTATCCCTTGGTTTTATGATCCCCCATATTCAATTTCAATAGAACCATTGAGGTTAGTTCTTTACTTCTTATTCTCCCCACCCCCTTCCTCATTTCCATCAATTCACCATCTAGTGCACACCCTAATCATGGTGTGGGTCAATTTTACAGTTTGGTATTGTTCTAAAAGTGTGTATTTTTTTGTTAGGTCTTGATGAGGGGTTCTCTTTACTCGGTTTGGGTTTCATCGTCAAATGCAATGTGTTATAGCTTGTTTCCACTTGTATCAAGATAAAAGTTTTAATGTTGTTCCTTTATATTACAATCCATAAAATTCTTTGATAATTTCAATTATTTTATTAATATATTATCCCCATATTTATTTCCCATGAGGAGTCTAAAATGGTTTTTCAAATGGTTTCTGTAATTTACAAGGAGTTGTCACATGCCAATTGTCTGTGAAAACACCTTGAGTAGTACTTTCAAATGAACTAAAAAATTTTTGAAGAAATTTTTAACCACCATATTTATTTTAAATAGAAATTTGATTTTTTCATGTGGGGTAATTAATAAAAATGGTGGGTTTCCCCTTTTGAAATTTATTTATGTCTTATTATCCTTGCATTGGATTCAAAATGGTTTTAAAGTAAGTGGTTGATTTCTTAGTGGATTTAAAATGTATGTTTTCATTTTTAGGTTTTAAAGTACATTCTAACATGATATTTAAGTTATGTAAAATGACTTGGAATCCTGAGATCATTTTGGAAGGCTCTCATGGAGCATTATAAATGAGTTTATTTAATTTTATGATTACTCTTAGTTTAGAGACACCTTGTTAATATTGTAAATTATATGGATCGTGTTCCCATAGGGGATTTTTTATTATTAATTCTTATACATGGATTAAAAATAATTTATTTCTTGTGTGGGTGTTAGAGGAGTGCTCAGTGTTATTTGAAATGATTTATTCTGGAATTATGTGTTGATCATGTGGTTGTTTGGTTACTATATTATTTTGATTGATGTCATGAGAATACTAAGAAGTTTGTAGGTTACCTAGATGTGTAAAACACTAGTTTAGTTTATGAACTGGCTAGTTCCCTATTTTACATTTTTCTCTAGTTATGGGATTATAGTCAATGAAAGCTGAACATTCTCGAGATAGATTATGGTATATGGAAGTTGATCTCTCTTCAGATATAATATGTGTCTCATATTATCTAATTATACTATTGAGAAACTATATGGGGTATTTTATGTTGGAATACGGTTCTATGTTACCATTCCAAGATCGTGTTACTTGAGTCCTAAGATTTTTACCATGATTCTTAATTCTAGTTGACGATTATTTAGGGGATCCTGAGATATATATATATTCCTTGGTTATATCCCCTATATTTCAATTTGGTTATATGATTCCACAGTTAGGTTGTGGGATGATTTATTTTCTCTATTTTAATCTTGATGCTTTTTCCCTTGTTTTTATTATGGTTTTGGTTTCCTCAAAAACTAATTTATAAACTGGTTTGGAAATTTTTGTTTTTAAAAAGAAAATTGAGGTTTTTTTAAAAATTTATTTGAAAGATGTTCTATGATACGAGGAAGATTTGGAAGAATTTTTTTATGAATTTAATGGCCTTATTTTCATGGTTTGAAGGAAATTTTAAAGGAAATATATTATTTATTGATTGGGTTTAAAATTATATTTTTTGACTAGTTGAGACTTTTATGTTTAAAAAATTGAATTATTTTATGGGTTTATAGAGAAAAATGATTAAATGTGGTACTTTTTTATTCCTGTTTACTAATGTTAAAACATATTTTATAAATTATATTCAAAATGGAATTTATTAAATGAAATATTAAAGTAATTTGATGTACACTTTGGTGAAATTATAATTGAAATTTTTGGCTCACACCCTACTTATACATTGATGTGTATGTGTGTGTTTGTGTGGCTATTATGTTTTTTATCAAGTGACTAATTTATTATGCCAATCATTGGATGTTTTTTGGGTCCACATTTTGATGTCCTGGGATAAGTTCAGTTATTTTGGGTCTTGTGGAGTTTTATATTGCAGATGTTTATGGTTTGCTTCACTTTTGGGAATGTTGTATCAGCCAATTCAGCCCGGTGAATTTTATATCATGTACTCATGTAACTAATTCTACAATATTTTATTTATTCTACTAAGTTATTTAATTTTTTATATGTTTATTTCATTATTCACCATTGGGTTAGTTTATTTATTTTGATATGTTTATTTTGAATACAAGAATATCCAATTTTTTGATAGGTCATATAAGATTCTTAGTAGTTTCAGTTACTTATTTATTTAGTTATTATGAAGGTGAAATCATACACAATTGTGTTTTATTGAGACTTATAAACTGGATTCCATCTCTTGGGGATTGAAATTTCTATTGAGGGCTTGGATGATCGGTAATGTCAACCCATGTTAGTTTGTTACAAAATGGTATCAGAGACTAGGTTCTTAAAAGGGACTAGGTTCATAAAACAACCTCTTATTATTTGGGATATTTAGTCGCATAGAGATAAGATTTACATTGATATGTGTACTTTATATCTTTATTAGGTTCACGACCACCACTATTCATGATGAAACTCAAATTTCAATGGGAATCCATGATTTGGATTTTTTTTATTATTTTATTGGATTATGATTGTTTTTTATCCTCATTGGAATTATATGACATGTATTATGGTTTTTTATTTTCATGTTGGGAATTCAGTAATTTTCATTAGTTCATAGTTATCTCATATGGCATGACAATTGTTTTTTGGCTAGGTGCATGATTTTGAAACCATTTTGAGGTTGTTTCATGAATAGTGCATGGTTTGTCAAACCTGCTGGATAAGTCATGCATGGTTATGCATCTTGTATTTATTTTAAATATTGATTTACCTTTAGTGATTCCTTATAATGGTGGATAAGTCGATGAGGTTCATGTTATATTTCTATATAACATATTTTATTTTTTTCATATTTATGGCATGCTTTGTTTATGTGTATTTCATTAAAAACTATTTATTGTGTGGGAGAATGAAATATTTCAAGGAAAAATTGATTCTGAACGAATATTTATGGATTATATTAAAATGGAATTGGTTTTAATGAATTTTTTTTGGAAATAGTTTATTTCATAATGAAATTTCGAAAACAAATAACATTAGAACCAGTTTAGTGAGTTACATAGAAAGTTTCTGACACTCTTCTAAAGTGTCTTAAGAGTATTTGGTTTTAAAAATAAATTAAGATGTTCTTGGAAATTATTTAACAGGTGAAGTGTTTTAAAATAGAAAATTATTTTGTAAAAATATTTTTAAATGAATAATTGATTCTTGAAGTTGGGTTAAGTGTTTTTGAATATACTAGTTGGGAGTTAAGACTTTTAAAGAGACTAAAAACATTTCAAATGAATGGGTTATTTTTCATTTTTTTCCCTTTATGTATTGGAGATAGTTGATTTGGTTTGGTAAACATAAATGAATTGTATTAATGTTTTTTTGTTTATAGTGCACATCCCAAAATGGTTTCTATGAAAGGAATAAAATAAGTTTCTTGGTGTGAAACATTGGATGTTTATCCTTAGGGGTAGTACCTTTCTTTATTCTTTATTATGAACAGACTCTTAATAGAGTGGAATATATCAATATTAAATCTTATCATGTACTGATATATCTTAAATAATTATCCCATAACTAGTTTTTTTTGTGGAATTATCCTAATAATGTGTTTTTGGAGAATAAATTGAGCTCATGAGCACTCTTTTAGGGTGATGGTATAGTGAAGTCCAATGATGCTTGTTTATATGTACTTTAGAGTAGGTCATTTCTTGGACCATTGATCTATTGTGTGTTATATTGTATAACCTTTGGTATTTAATATATGATGGTGTTGTGTTCTTATTTCTAACTTTAGGTGGTCTGTAGAATAACCATTATATGTTGGGTGATGAGTTTTTGAAAGTGATTCAGTTTTATTTGATGATCCATTTTGGGTTTCTTACTCAAGGAAATTAATATAGTTAACATTTTGAGGTGTCCATTCATTAGTATATCTTTTGGGTACCCTTGTAGATTAATAATGTGTGAGTGGTGAATACTTCTGGTTGTTCATTCATCATTAAGTTTTAATTATCGTTGTTGTTCCGATATGGTGTGGACCATGGGTGGATCTGTATTTGATATATTGAACATGAGGACACCTTTAGTGCATGTTTGAGTAATGGGGATGAGTGGTTGGTTTCTATTTGGATCATGAATGCTAAATGGATGGGATTTTCTATCTCGACCACCAAGATTTAGTGTTCTGTGAGTTTTTCCCTAAAATACCATTAGTTTTATTTTCATGGACCAGGGTAAAAAAAATGTTATTCTTTGTTGAGTAATGTTCATAGTAGGTTTGTTTCTTCTATTCTTTTGTTATATGAAACTTTTAGTGACCCAGTTTTTTGACTTTTATATTTCCCTTTGTTGGTTGTTCTCTCTTGTGGTGCATTGAGATGGTCATCTTTGTGGTTGTTTTTTGTTGATGGGATTTCAGTGTTTCATTTTATGACAAGTGGAAACAACATTTTTTTTGTGATTATCCTTTGATAAGAGTGGTTATATATTGTTTCATCATTTTAGAGGAATTCTAAATGTTGAGGATACCTATACTATGTCGCTTTATCTTTATAGTTTCATGTTTGTTGTTTTTCCTTATGTTATACATGAAGAATATTTCTATATATTTTTAGGGTGGTGGTATGTATAGTGACCTTTTTCATATGATATTCATTAATTTCTCCCACACTCTCTCCACGTATGTTCAGATGTGTGAATTTCAATTTTCTATTAAGTCTACCATTCCCAAAAAAAATGGGGAAAAAGTGTCATGGTTGGGAGAATTATAAAACCCCAATGTAACTATGGTATTTTATACTATTTAAATTTAAAAAATTTTATGTCTCCAGGAATTCATTTAACTTTCATGATTTTTTTCAGGAAGTCCTAGTAGGTTATGGGAATGCTAAATTGTAGGCCATGTTGTAGCTCTTGTAGACCACGTCACAGCTATCCCCTTACATTTGTGAAACTTAAAGGGTTAATTATTATTGTGTCATGAAATTGTGATTTTACCATGGGTTGTCTGGTTTCCTCAATGTGGGGTTCCTTCGTCACTTTTTAAATTTTCTAGTTAAAGGAAAACCGCATCACATTGGGTGAGGCTGTTCTATAGAGCTTGATCAAAATTCACCTCATACAAGAGAGGGGGGTGGTCGTGTCATGGAATACTAGGGCCTATAGTTCTACCTGAGGAGTTCCTCCATGCCCTTGGCCTAGTTGTAACACCATAAAGGTTTGGGTCCTTGGAAGGTTTCTTATACCTATTTGTGATGTTCTACTTCATAACTAGATATTTTGTGCCATAATAGTCACCTGGTACGGGGTGCCACACCAAACCAAGAAGGTTATGTCATGATATCAGTTTCCCTAGGTTAAAATATTATGTGTTTCCCATTTTAACCCTAATGAATTTTTAGAGGTTTTGTTCCCTTTATATCAATTTCCATTTTTAATTCCAACCAGAGAAAAGCTTGTAGGGATCCTCCTTCTTCCAATCCTTCTCCCTTGGTTTCATGCTCCTCCTCCTTCGATTATAAGTGGACCATCGAGTTTAGTACCTTATTTATTTTTCTCCTCCCATACCATCCTTCTTCCACTCAATTTTACTTCATTCAAAAACCCAAGTCATTACATGGGTCAATTTTTAAAGGACACAATTTGCTGACTGGTATAAGGATGGGTGAATCAGTTATCATTTTCTTTTCAAAATTTATTATTTCTTATGAGACAAGCATATCATCATCTAAAATAGTTATAAATATTATGAAAAAATAGGCATCTAAAACAACCATAGGAACACACATATTTTCAAGGTTACCAACTTAAAAAGAGTATCTAGTCATTGGCATGGTTTTGATATAATCCAATACCACACAATCCACTATAAAAAATAATTTTTTGAGGTTTTATCAAGAAGGTAATATCTATACACTTACATTCCATTGTGATCAAAATAATAGTGCATGTTCTATCAATATAGATAAATATGAAATAAATATTTTGTAGAAACTTTAGATACCTTCATAGATATGATCCAAATTTTTTTTACTATGCTGGTTATATAATATTCACTTTTCTATTCATCAAAAATGTATTTACTTTATTACCTAGAAGTAGGTAATAAACTCTTCAGTATGTTGTTTCTTTTTCTATAAAGTTCATCTTGAAATTCAATATATAAATTCTATCTTGTATGTTTGTCTTATTCCCTCTGAAAATTCAACAACTTTGGTATGCCCATTTCATCTGATTCTAGCTAATATAAAAGTTTTTTCAGTACATTAATCTAGTAAACCCTGATAACCAATTTCTTATTCATTTTAAAAAAAATCTTATTTTCTTATTCTTTAACAAATATATTCCTTTCTAGAAATGTTACTTCTCAAAAATATAACTAACATAAGTTTTTCTGATGAATCTTTACAAAAACAATACCGCATCACTTCTCTTTTATGCATGCATGTATAGTAAACATTCATAATATATAATCTCACCCTTTATATAGGTACAATTAATTGAGAATAGGCCCAAAAACCAATTTAGTTTCCTACTCAATGAAAAATTGAAATTTAAAACTAAAACCTTCTCTGAAATTCTAGAACCTTATTGAATGAATTTGAGAAACTTTAATGAAATTACCCTTCTCATAATTACCATATAATTCAATGAATATCTTAATTTTATTCCACGGTATTTGGTACTTTAAAATACTATATCATCATCATCACATTTAATATATTTATGAAAACTTTGAAAAGAACCCCACTTCACAAAATTTTCTTTATCTGGTGAGAGTTCATCTTAAGATCCAACAAAACATCCTTGGAAAATTTTGGGAATATTCTACCAGAGACTTATCTAACTATAATTTATTACATAAGAAACATTTGTTGGCTACCTTTACACATCCTTTTCTATTTGATGATCTTTATTCAAAAACATTCATCTAATCATCCAGAACTAACTTTTATCAATACTTGAAACTTTTTGCCACAAGATCATCTGATCATCTTATAGGGAATTCAACTTCATAACATGAAACATGTTTTTCCAATAGACATTATAAAATATTTTTTCAGGGGTACTTCTTATTATGACTTTTTTCAATTGAACTTCACTTGATATTGACTCTATCCAATGTATACTTTATCTAATGACCTTATTTAGAATCTTTAAGAGATATCATTTTACACCTGATGAATTTTTTAGGTATGATGGAATTTTTATATTTGTAGGATTTTATAATATGATATAATTTTTCCAATTTATACTTTTTTTATTTGAAACGACGGTATAATCCCTTAAAGACTAGAAAACATTCATTCTCTTGACTGAATTTAGAAACTCAAAACACAAACTTCATAAGCCCTAAAATTTTAAACATTGAATGTACTCTTTAAACTTTGTAAACACCATTCCTCATCCAAAACTCTATCTGGTTTTATTTAGGACATAGTAAATTGAAACTTTTTACATTATAATGACTAATTCTAATGGGTGTTTTTATGATAAAAAATCTTCAGAAACATTCCATTAATAATTTAAAGTACTTTGTATAGCCATAACTTTCAACCATCAAAAAACAATGAACACAAAATTATTATGCTTTATTACTTATAAGTTCATAGAATAAACATTTAATATAAAAAAAATTATCCCCCATTTGTTTTAATAATATTTTATCATTCTTATAACTCAATCTTGGAACATGAGGTTTCATAGCTTATGGTGTTGGTAACATTCGAAATAGTAAATAATTTCCATTTTTTTCTCTGAACATTTTTTGCAAGAACATTTTTTGTCTGATAAAACTTATTATCCTTATATAGAAAAACTTTCATCACATAAAATTCAACCAGTGTACTTTTAATAAAAACTCCATCTGATCCTTTTCTATATTTTAACACCATTTTATAGAACTTCATTTAACAACATCATACTATATCAAATGTACATCCAATTATGTTTATCCAAAATAAATTTAGACAAGTTGTGGTTCATTTTATGGAATTGGTTAACAAAACCTTGTATGATCCTCTACATCTAATTACAAATACTTTTTATGACTATTTATGGAAAATTTAACACTGTGAGGTGATTTTTTCAAAGACAAAAAATACATTAATTATAATAAACTCCTTATATCCAACAAATTCATAACCACCTTCATCTGACTTGGTCCCACCAATCTCTCCCTTTGGATTTTTTCATTAACCAAGATTCATAAATCCAACAATATTTCTATCTTAAGTTATAGATTATATATCCAACGATTATAATCCTATGTGAGCGAACTAAATGTAGGAAACAAGAATCATTTAAGAGAAAAACCATGTCATACACAAATTGTGACATAAGAAATTTATTCTTACAACCTTCCATGACCTTTTCAAACTTTTTACTTTTTTGTGCAAGAAAATTGTTTCCTTCATCCCTATCATAAAACTATTAAAATAGTTCACACATGATTAATACACATCTTTCCCATTTTAAAAACTTCTCCAAAATACGTGCCTTAAATGGTTAACACATTCAAATGGATATATTTATGTAACTTTTTCTCCATCATGGAAACATTATACAAATAAAATATGAGAGAGTATAAAAATATCCCAAACCATAGCCTTGAATATGGGGAGGTTCTGTTCCCATGTGCAGCCTCAATTTATAAAAAAAATCCTTTGGAAGTGGTGTTGTAGACATAGGAGTAACTTGTTCTACTGTAAGAATGTAGTCTAGCTTCAGTTCATTCTTCTATGCATGATCTACGATGAAGTAAAATTTAATATCAACATGCACAGAATGATAATATTAAACTATAATTTTAGTGTGTTTTATAGAACATTGATTATCACAACCCAGTAATAAGGGTAACATTACTTCACTAGAAAAACATACAGTTGATTCTTCATCCACATAATTTTTGTTACAGCTTGATTGTCAGCCACATACTTTACTTCAGTCATACTAAGAGTTTATGAATTTTTTTCTTTTTTAACAGACTCACACAACATTCTCCCAATAATAAAACTCCACTTGATGTGGATCTTCAATCATAAACACTCCCTACCCAATCAGCATGTGTATGACCAAACAAATAATTATTTCCTAAGCTATCATATTTTATACTAATTTTTTTTATTCCTTTAATATATCTATAAATTTATTCTCCTACCATGATAGGATATTATATTGAATAACATTAGAATATTTAACACAAATTAAAATTATATAATATATCTACCATTGAAGTGGTCGTATATAACAAAATTCCAACCAACTTCCTAAACTTCATTGGATCCACATCCATGCCTTCTACATCTTTAGGAAACTTGGTTCCAACTAAAATAGGGGCTTTGAGTCCTCCATGAAAAACTTCCTTATAATTTCCTTAGCATACTTCTATTTGAATTTGAAAATATACTTTTTATTCTGTGAAATTTTTAATCCAATAAAATATTTCCTTTCTCCCAATATGGGAATTTAAAATAATTTTTTCATCTCTTCATCAAATATCTCACAAGTTTCTTCATTATTCCCAGCAAAGATTATATCGTCAACATAAACATTCAGAATGAGATAAAACTATTTATTTTCTTTGATGTGCAGGTCACTATAAACTCTTCCTCTTTCTAAGTTAAATTTCTTTAAGAAAAAAATACAATTTGGAATACCAAATACCCAAGAATTACTTCAACCCATGCAAATCCTTTTTCAACTTAAACAAATAACTTTCATATTTCCTAATCAAAGAGACACAGTTTTGTTAAATATAAAATTATTAATCAAGTTCTCCATTAGTAAAATATGACATTATTTAACACACCAAGATTTCATAGTATGTTATCTCTTCAAATTATTTCAATAACTTGTGCTACACGCAGCACCAAGTTTGAGAGCACCACGACTTACCAAACTAGCCGTTCAAAAAAGAGGTTATAAATAGTATTAACCACATTTTATATTTTATATATATCCTATATAATTTTTATATTCATCTTTTGTGTTTCTTAGACATATTATAAGAAAAATTCACTTTTTAAGATAAAAGATGTATTTTTAAAAAAATACAGTTTTACCACCTTTTGATAGTGAACCCTCATTAAATCTAGTTTTGGTCAATTTTATATGTTCTATTTGAAAAAATTAAATTCTTTTTTATAATCAGGACATCAAAATTTACTTTGGGTAAAGTTTAGGTATTTTTCTGAAAAAAATCATTTTTTGATGAATAGTGAAAAATACATAATTTTAATTCAAAACTGCCTTTTAGTCTAATTTTTTTATATGGTAGGATTATATTTTTAATTAGTTTTAAAGTGTAATTAAATTATATTTTTTCCATTTAGTACAATTTTGGTCATTGAAATTAATTTCACTTTGAAATTGGACATAAACAAGTGTCGATCTTTTGATAGATATTGCTTCTTAAAAACACATTATTTGTTTTGACAATGAGAATTAATTTTAAATTAATTAATGAAACTTATAGGTTTTTAATTTTTTAAAACAGACATTATTTTTTAATTTGGAATATCAAATATATCTTAGGCTGAATTTTTGGTATTTTTCGGAAAAAACTTCAATTTTTGATGAATAGTGAAACACTAAGTAGTACTTAATAAACTGACTTTTTCATTTAAATAAAATTTTACGGCTTATGTGAATTGAATTTTGAAAATCCGACATACATTGATGTTATTATTAATAAAAATTTGGTTCAATAAGATAAAAATAATATTTTGGTGAAAACTAACTTCTCATTTATATTTACCACAGTTAAAGGTAAATAGGGTAATTCAAGATAAAAAGAATATTATAAAAATAAAAAATTACCTTAAAACATGTCCTAAACTTATTGGATGTGTCATGGAATACCATGGGAATCCTTGGGTGGATTTTGGGACCTCATGGAGACACATTGGAGTGATAATGACTCTTTAGATTAATTAATTTAAAGTAAAGACAAAAAATGACACAATCAATTATCTTTTAGTAAAATAATTTTTAAATGGGCTTATAGAAGTTATATTTTAGACTTTAAATATTTTTTGGAAAGATAAAAATATTCCCAACATCATGGTATTTTTTTATAATTTTTAGACATCAAATAAATAATATTATTTATGACACAAAAATGATGCAATATTTAGCTCGTTAATAAATGATTTAAATAAATAAGCTTTTATATAATAAAATAACATCCCAAACCAGTAAAATTCTAATTGGATGAATTTATTTCTACCATGAGTCATATTATCTTCTACCAGGACGTGTTTTGGACATTTATAAACCGAAAATCATTATGTAATAAAATAATATTTTCACGCTTTCCAAAAGAACTCGTCCTCCCCTTATAAAAAGCCCCTACTTATAACCCCTTCCTCACACCTCTCAAGACCCTTGTATCATCCAACATCTGCCCAAAAAATCTCTCAATATCCCTATTTCTCTCGTAGAATAATTACCTTAGGCATAAGGCACTTCAAGAAGTCCTTTTGGTTCAATCTAAAGGGAGTTACAAGAATTAAAGGTTACGGTTTCTCTTAAATTCTTTTCTTTTATTTTGTTATATTTTACTACTCTAACCCCCATAAACTCTTTTTATTACTTTATTTTATGAAAAAACCAGTATCCTAAATATACTAGGATGTTATTATTATAATTATTAAATCTAAACATACACACACCTCAATCTAATGGGTGAAGAACATATTGTTTCTGTTGTTTGCAAACTAATGCCTCACGAAACGATGATTGCTCAATTATCTCCTACCACCTCTCATGGTGGACATTAATATGGAAATGTATTTATATATGATATATATATTATGTTTTTGTTTTCTTTTTTCTTTTCCATTTATATCATACCTTTATGGTTTCCATTATGGGTAAAACGCGATAATTTCATATGAGGAAGTGTGGATTACCGCCCCCTCAAAGTGATATGACTTGTTAATGACTTATGTGGAATTTATAAAGTATGGATTTAATGATATTATATATGATATTATACTGGAATTATAATATAATGACATATCATTATTTTTTAAATCCCTTAAAATACAAAAAATAAATGAATGTAGTGTTCAAGCGTACGTACGGCTTACCATCTCCATGAATGGTGCATTTCATTTATTATCTTCAAATGTTATGTACTATTATAAATAAGTATATATACTAGAAATATATGATATATATGAAATATAAATGACTAATATCATTCTATAGATAATGGACTTTTGACCACATGGAAAATTTATAATTATAAAAATTTCATTTTTGACTCAAGTTCCAAACATCAACAAAATGTCTGATATGAACTCAAATAATTAACTAATTATTATAGAAAGGTAATAAGCGATATAAAAGGAATAGTAAACATTAAAATATTCTTAATCTAGTAGAAATTATCTTATGTTTATTATTCAGGAAGAACAAGGAACATACAAGCGAGTCAAGTCAGACACGTGGTAAGGTGTTTCTTATCTCACTTTTAATTCTATGAGATTTCCATTGTTCACCACAAATTTATTGAATGTGGTGTATTGTGTACCACCATTTGATATATATTATCATTATTCTCTTTATATTCATGATATTTTTTAGTTCATTTGGTGGTTATTGACTATCATTCATACGACTTGATTGATTACAACGAGGTAAGGTTTATTTCCTCAATCTCATTATTATCCGAGATTGTTGATGTGTAAGTATTTCTCGGGGACATAATTATCACAGATACCCATATTTTATACAAATTATTTCCAAAGTAATCATTCAAGATTTTAAGGGAGGGTCTATTTTACTAGATCATCATTTTAAATGTGATAAAGATATGTCGTTCTAAACCCTTTTAATTAATATCCATGTTTTCAAAATGATTGTAAAGATTTATTTATATGGACATGAGTGTTTTGAAATGATAATTCATTTAAAATGTTTCAAAGTGGTATGGGACACATTGATTCAAAAATAAATTTTAAAATACTACCTTTATAAATTGTGAGAATTCTAAATGATTCCATGAAAAGGGGGTATTTATCTCAAAGCATTTTACTGATCATTTTCATCTATGTCAACATCCTTTAATGGATTTTAAACATGTTTGAAGTTGATTTATTGTGATGCAAATATTCCATATTGTAATGAACGTTTTGTGATATGTTTGACTGTGGATGTGTTATTTTTATACCGTTCATGGTTTATGGATAAATTATTGACATTTCTTATACTAATTTTAATATTAATGTTTATGTTATATTCCAACATTTTCTTATGATGAATGCATTGGACTAATATGTTCAGGTTTGGGGACTGGTAAAAGC
Source organism: Viscum album (assembly GCA_963277665.1). Taxonomy (NCBI): domain Eukaryota; kingdom Viridiplantae; phylum Streptophyta; class Magnoliopsida; order Santalales; family Viscaceae; genus Viscum; species Viscum album. The sequence continues at coordinate 1,922,590,592 of OY728159.1, forward strand.
AAGCCCTACAGGTTGGGGTCAAGTTACAGCAGACCCTCTGGGTTGGAGTCCGGTTATAGAGGCTCTCCGTGTGGGAGTCTGGATACAGAGGCTCTCCGGGTTGGAGTCCAATTACATAGGCTCTTCGGGATATAGTCTGGTTACAGAGGCTCTTCGAGTTGGGGTTCGGTTATAGTAAGCCCCATAGTCTTGGAATGAGGCCTTGACATAGAAATTAAAGTCTGGAATTATGCATTCTATCATTATGAAAGTGGATATTGATATTTCATGTGATTATTCAACTAGTAGAATATCCATGTGAATAAGTAAATGGAATTATTTTATTGTATATTTTCCATATTATGGTGAAGTTTAAGTTTAAAAGGCTTTTGTTTTATTCAAATAAATTGCCTTAAATGTTTATGATTATTTATGAAAGTTTACGCTATATTGTTATCCTTACTAAGAATCTGAGCTCACCCCTTTCTATGTTTTAATTTCCCATGGTTCCAAGAAGTGTATTATGATTGATAAGCAGGTTTAATCTAGAGGATTAATGAAATTCTAAAAAGATCATTTATGTTGTGTTTTATTTTCTAATGTGTCATTTAACATTCATGTATGTAATCTATTTTCCAAGACTGATAAAATGATCATTCTTTCGGGACTTGATTCCTTGTAATAATTCCAATGTATTAAAATAATGCACCGACTCAGGGTAACTAGAGTCGGGGCGTTACAGTTGGTATCAGAGGAAATTTAGCAATAACCTTGGAAACAAGATTTAGATAAAATCTAATTAGTTAACATTACCATATGATATAATTTGAGGATTAGTATATAATAACTTCCTAGAATTTTGGTAATGTAGAGATTTTGTAAGTTTTCCAAGAAAATACATCCATGTATGGAAATGGGCAAGTAGAGGCAGCTCTAGCACTGATGTACCTAGGGGTAAAAACTGAAAACACCACTTTGAGCTAGACTCAAATGGGAATTGGTTCATGACAACGGGTCTTGTTACACTCTGGGTTATCACACTCCTGAGGGATATTCTTAGGATATTTTTAATTTACTTTACAAACCATTATGAAGTATTTATGAGTATATACTTCCTCAAAGAAAACATTTTTATGATTATGGATTATATCCATAAACTGTTCAATTATATTAAATATTTTAAAAGTTTGGAATTATGTATTTTGATTCATAAACTAATCTAGCATATGCCATTTTTTTAGAAATGGTTCCCCGTAGATGGAACAAGAACTCTAGAAATACGCATGATCAAAAGAGAAATAAGGATCATATCTTTCATGGTATTAAGGCAACATTTAGAAAGAATATAATCTCCCATGTATTATCATCATATTAAGAAATAGTATCATGTGTTAATAAGATAAGTAAGGAATTTTCGGATTCATGTGGCTTTAAAGGGGATCCGGAGAAGAAAAGGATGGTAGAGAGAAAGATGGGTAAAGGGAATAAGGGAAAGAAGGATTTTCCCATATGTGATAACTATTGAAATAATCACCTTGGAAAATGCTTGAAGTGAATGAGAGTTTGTTATAATTGTGGAGAAAAAGGACACCGAGTACGTGATTTCAAGGGTAAGAAAAAGTTTTCAAATGTATAATGCTTCATCTATAAGGAGTTGGGACACTACTCTAGTCAATGTCCAAATCATCAGAGTATAACAAAAATGATGTTGTTGGATAATAATAAAGTTATGATATTAACATAGATGAGGAGTAATGACTAGAATTCTCATGTTGATATTAAATAATTATGTCATTTGAGTATTGTATCAATGATTTAATGGTTATAATAATTATAGAGTATATAATGATTTTACTGTAGTACTATTTCATTAGGGACTTAAGATTGTTTGGAACCAAGAAAAGTGACTCAATGGAAGGTTATTTTTTTTTGGAAAATATATGTTTGAGAGAAAGATAAACCTTAATATGATTCTGATACTCAGGTAGTGATTTTGGAATAAGATATGATTGATTTGGATAAATTATATTATATATTATTAACTACCTTGAAACAGATTAATGATTTGTATATTCCATCATTATTGGAGTTTATAACATTTTGGAATATAAGGATTATATCTAGTATTCTATAAGAAATAAGGGATAATGAATGTAATCAATATGGTTATATGATAATTTAGGGTGTTGCCGAGTTTTAAAAGAATACATGATGAAGGTATTCACAAGTTATTACATGGAAAAAATGATCTTAATTCTGTTTACCTTCCTTATAAATTTTGGACTGTGAGTTTGGACAGATGTATTTTGGATAAATATAAAGGATGGAATCAATTAAGTTTGAAATTGGATACTATTGTTAAGGTTAAATAATTTCTTGAGATTATTTTTGGATTGTCATAAAAATGACAACTCGGAGGTCGGGCGACAACCTGTTGCTTCTGGCAAGGTCGTGATACTTGAACCCACAATTGAAGGGCGACAAGGGTGCATCACCTACCACTGGACAACGTGATGTCCAAGTTTCTATAATGTAGTTTTTTTTAAAAATATTCTGAAAAATGAATATAAATTCATTTTTGTTAACCGTATACAATTAGTATAAATAGAATATTTCTGAATTTTATTATCTTTTGGAGTGAAAGATGTGTTTCTAATAGGAATTATTTGAAGGATGAAACTATAATTATCAAGTATATATATATATATATATCCCTCTTATTCTATGAATAAATTAATTCTTAAACATTATGGAAGAGATCTCAAACCCATAAATGTGTTATCCTAATACCTTATGTTTTGTGGAACTGATAATATTTTAAATCATCATTGATCGATGGCTTTGAAGTCCTTAATTGTACACATGTTTGTGATTGATGAACTCAATCACTCCATATAAATATTTACATTTTTCCACAAAATATGTTTCTCTAATTTCCAGCAATGTTCTCCTAATCGAGATCATAATTTGGTGGTGACTTTTTCATTTCCCTTTCTGTCTTATTAAGAATAAATTTTATTAACCCAATTTCTGATGTGGGTTTTACACAAAGGTTTTTTCTATTTTTAGCCTTTTATTTTCAAAGAAAAATTTAAAATTTCAAGGATTCAATTTATTGAAGGGGGGGATAATGTAACACCCTAATATTTCATAGTTTGTTATCTCTTCAAAATTATTTCAATAAGTTATGTTACATGCAGCACCAAGTTCGAGACCACCACGACTTACCAAACTAGCCATTCAAAAAATAGGTTATGAATAGTATTAACCACATTTTAAATTTTATATATATCCTATATAATTTTAACATTATCCTATTGTGTTTCTTAGACATAATATAAGAAAAATTCAATTTTTAAGATAAATGATGTATTTTTCAAAAAAAATACAGTTTTACTACCTTTTGATGGAGAACCCTCATTATGTCTATTTTTGGTCACCTTTATATATTATATTTGAAAAAATAAAATTCTTATTTAGAATCGGGACATCAAATTTTACTTTGGGTAAAGTTTTGTTATTTTTCTGATAAAATTTATTTTTTGATGAATAGTGAAAAATACTGTATTTTAATTCAAAACCGCCATTTAATCTAATTTATTTATATGGTTAGATTATATTTTTAATCAGGTTTAAATTTTATTTAGATTATATTTTTACCATTTAATGCAATTTTGGTCATAGAATTAATTTCACTTTGAAATTGGGCATAAACAAGTGTCAATCTTTTGATACATAATGCTTCTTAAAATCACGATATTTGTTTTGACAGTGAGAATTAATTTTAAATTAATTAATTTATCTTATATGTTTTGAATTTTTTAAAGTAGACATCATTTTTGAATTCGGAATATCAAATATATCTAAGGCTTAATTTTTGGTATTTTTCTAAAAAACATCAATTTTTGATGAATGGTGAAACCACTAAGTAGTAGTTAAAAAACTGACTTTTTCATTTAAATAAAATTTTACCTCTTCTATGAATTTAATTTCAAAAATCCGACATACATGGTTGTTATTAGTAAGTTAAATGTGTTTCAATAAGATGAAAATAATTTTTTGGTGAATAGTACCTTTTGACTTTTATTTACAGCAGTTAAAGGTAAATAGGGTAATTTAAGTTAAAAAGAATATTATAATAAAACAAATGACCTCCACACTTGTAATAACATTATAGTATAAGTCATGGACGACCATGTACATCCTTGGGTTGATTTTGGGACCCCATGGAGCCACATTGGAGTGATATTGACTCTTTAAATTAATTAATGTAAAATAAAGACAGAAATGACACAAACAATTATCTTTTAGTAAATTAATTTTTACATGGGGTTATATAAGTTATATTTTCGAAAATAAATATTCATTGGAAAGATAAAACTATTTCCAACATCATGGAATTTTTTTTATAATTTTTAGACATCAAATATATAATATTAGTTATGACACAATAATGATGCAGTATTTACCTCATTAATAAATGATTTAAATAAATAGGCTTATAAATATTAAAATTACAACCAAAACCTATCCAATTATTATTGGATGAATTTATTTCGACCATGAGCCATCTTAGCTTCGACCTAAAGGAGTTTTGGACCTTTATAAACCGAAATTAATTATATAATAAAATAATATTTTGACACTTTCTTAAAAAACCCCTCCACCCCCCTTATAAAAGCCCTCACTTCTAACACATTCCTCACACCTCTAAATATTCTTGTACTGTCCAAGGCCTACCCAAAAAATCTCTCAATAACCCAATATTCCTCCTAGAAGCCTTACCTTAGGAAGAAGACACTTCGAGATGTCCTTTTGGTTCAAACCAAAGCGAGTTACCCGAATTAAAGGTAACGGTTTCTCTTAAATGTTTTTCTTTTATTTGTGTTTTATTTTACTTCTCCAACCCCCCTAAACACTTTTTATTCCTTTATTTTATGACAACAACAGTATACTAAATATACTAGTATGTTTTTATAAGAATTATTCGAACTACACTTACACACACCTCCATCTAATGGGTAAAGAACATATTGTTTCTTTGGTTGGAAAACTAACGCCTCGCGAAACGAGGATTGTTCGATTATCTCCTACTGCCTCTCATGGTGTCCATTAAGATAGAACTGTATTTATATATGATATATATATTATGCTTATGAATTCTTTTTTCTTTTGTATTTTCCATTTATATCATACCTTTATGGTTTCTATTATGGGAAAACGCGATGATTTCATTTGAGGAAGTGGGGACTACCACCCCGTCTAAGTGATGTGACTCGTTAATGACATATGTGGGATGTATAAAGTATTGAGTTAATGATATTATATATGATATTATACTCTAATTATAATACACCAATGTATCATAATGTTTTAATTCCATTAAAATACAAAATAGAAATGAAATTAGCGTTCACGTGTACGTATGGCTTACCGTCTCCATGAATGGTGCATTTCATTTCTTGTCTCCAAATGTTATGTACTATTATAAATAAATATATATTATGTAAATATATGATATATATGAAATCTAAATGAGTAATTCCATTCTATATAAAATGTACTTTTGACCACATGGATAATTTATAGTTATAACACTTTCATTTTTTACTCAAGTTCTGAACATCGAAAAAATGTCTGATATGAAATCAAATAATTAACTAATTGTTATAGAAAGGTAATAAGTGATATAAAAGGAATAATAAAATTGAAAATATTATTAATCAATTAGAAATTAACTTATGTTTATTATTCAGGAAGAACAATGAACATACGAGTGAGTCAAGTTGGACACGTGGTAAGGGGTTTCTTATCTCACTTTTAATTCTGTGAGATTTCCATTGTTCGCCACTTATTTATTGCATGTGGTGTATTTTGTAAAGCCATTTTATATATATTATCATGATTATCTTAATATTCATGATATTTTCTGATTAATTTTGTGGTTATTGACTATTTTTCATACGACTCGATTGATTACAATGAGGTAAGGGTTATTTCCTCAATCTGATTATTATCCGAGATTGTTCTTGTGGAAGTATTTCTCTAGGATATACTTATCATAGATACCCATATTTTATAAAAATTATTTCAAAAAGAATCTTTTATGGTTTTATAGGACTGTCTATTTAACTAGATCATCATTTTAAATGTTTTAAAGATTTATCATTCTAAACCATTTTAATTAATGTCCATGTTTTCGAAATGATTTTAAGGATTTATTTATATGGACATGAATGTTATGAAATGATAATTATTTTAAAATGTTTCAAAGTGGAATGGGACACTTTGATTCAAAAATCCATTTCAAATGACTACCTTTATATATTGTAATAATTTTAAATGATTTCATGAAAAAGGGGTATTTCTCTCAAAGCATTTTAATGATCATTTTCATCTATGTCAACATCCTTTAATGAATTTCAAACTTATTTTAAGTTGATTTATTATAATACAAATCTTCCATACTGTAATGAATGTTTTTTGATATGTTTGACTATGGATGTGTTTTTTTTATTCCATTCATGATTTATAGATAAAGTATTGACATTTCGTATTCTAGTTTTAATACGAATGTTTATGTTATATTTTATCCTTTTATTATGATGAATGTATTATACTAGTATGTTTCGGGTTGGGGACCGGTAAAAGTAAGCCCTCTGGGTTAGGGTCTGGTTACAGCAGACCCTCCAGGTTGGAGTCTGGTTACAGAGGCTCTCTAGGTTGGAGTCCGGTTATAGAGGCTCTCCGGGTTGGAGTCCGGTAACAGAGGCTCTTCGGGATGGAGTCCGGTTACAGAGTCTCTCTGGGTTGGCGTCTGGTTACAATTAGCCCCTAGGTCTTGGCACAAGGCCTTGACACAGAAATTAAAGTCTGGAATTATGCATTCCATCATTATTAAAGTGGCTATTGATATTGCATGTGATTATTTGACTAGTAGAATATCCCTGTGAATAATTAAATGGCGTTATTTTATTGTATCTTTTTCTTATTATTGTGAAGTTTAAGTTTAAAATTACTTTGTTTTAGTCTAATATATTTGTCTAAATGTTTGTGCTTATTTATGAAAGTTTCCGTTATATTTTTATGCTTACTGGGCATCTAAGCTCACCTCTTTCTATGTTTTAATTTTCCCAGGATTCCAAGAAGTGTATTATGATTGAAAAGCAGGGTTAAGCTAAGTGATTAATGGAATTCTCAAAGGATCATTTATGTTGTGTTTTATTTTCTAATGTGTAATGTAATGTTCATGTATGTAATATATTTTCCCAGACTACTAAATGGATTGGTCATTCAAGAATTGATTCCTTGTAATCATGACAATGTATTAAAATAATGCACCCACTCAGGGTAACTGGAGTCAGGGTGTTACACTTTACATCTATTTGTAAAAAATTATAACTTCATTTTGTAGTGAAAGTAAGAAAAATTATTATAGTTTCCAATATTTCCACTAGAGAAAATGTATCATTAAAATTAATGCCATAAATTTATGTGTAAACTTTACTAAATAGTCATTCTATATTTCTTATCCCAATACCATCTTCATTAAAATTGTTTCATAACACCTAATTTATACCAATAACATTTTAATTATTTGGGTTGGATTCAAGTTTCCAAGTACCTCCTTTCTCAATCTGATCCATCTCTTCATTCATAGCATCAACCCACTCTTGAAGCACCAAAACTTAATTAAAATATTTTAGATAAACTAATGAATATAATGAAATATGTTAATCTAACCTTGATGTTCTTCTAGTTTGAACTTGTTGTTTTTTATCACTAGTGATGTTATGAACATCCACCTGCATTCTCAAACAAGGATGAGATGTACAAACTTGTTCCTTATCACTAGAAATAGTTGAGTTAGAATCTTCTTTTCAAAGAACTAATTCACTCTTTTTCAACTTCAATATCATCATCTTACCTATATTCCACATCTATATATGTTTCCAAAACATTATTATCAGATTTTTTAAGAAATATTACATATATAGAATCAAATATCTTTCCAAATTATTTATTAAAATATTTTTCTCATCTACTTTTATGAGTTTAGACAAGAAAGATTCTATCAACACCTCTATTATCAAACTTCATAATATTTTAAACTTTGAATTTTATAATGTAGGTATTTTAAAACAAACTTATGTTCTTCAAACATGGGGTTTTAATATATAATATTTCTTAAGGATATATACCAGAATTAAGACTAATAAAACATTTATTTTGAATATAAATTATTATACTGACATCCTGCCTCCAAAAAATAATGAAAATTATTAGGTGTGATCAACATTGTTCTCCGAACTTCCACTATACTTTTGTTATTTCATTCAGAAACAAAATTTTGATGTGGTGTGTATGATGCACTAAACTCATGATGAATTTGATTCTTTTCAAGATAATATCTGAAATATTCATTTTTATACTCACCACCATTATTAGTTTATAACTTCTTCACAGAATATCCTCATTATTTATTTACACTTCTCCTAAAATTCTTAACCATTGTGAGGGCCTCTGATTTATGTTTAAAAATATTAATTCTTGTAATGTGAGATAATAAATTATTGAAATAAATAAAGTGGGTATCTCCAAACATTGATTTTTTACCCATTAATCCAAAAAAATAGAATATATCTACTCCAGGGGATGGGTTGAATGAACTTTAACTTAGTTACGTATAGAGTTTTCAATCTTCCCTTTCTGAAAAATTGAGCAGCACCAATATACTCTTCTGTTCATTTCAAATATATCCCAAATACTATCCCTATTTTCAAACATTCACATATTTATTTCATACATGTTCCCCATCCTTTTATTCTATAATAGAATTTCATTCATCATGATAAGGTAGCATAAACTTTATAGATAAATAAATTGAAATGCATTTCCTTCAGTTTTTTGGACTTTTGTAGCAACATTACCATCATAAATTAAAAACATAATAAAACCATCTTTTCTTAAAATAAAATTACTACCTTTATCACAGAGTTTTGAAACACTTACTAAGTTGTGTTTCATCCCATCAACAAACAAGGACCTTTTGAATTTTAAATTTTCTTTCTGAATGGTGGAAAACCCAATGCCTTTGATTCAGAGTGACTCCTCATTTCCAAAATTACTTGTACATTTTTTAAAATATTTCACATTCTTCAGAATATTCAAATATCATATCATGTATGAAAAACACTAGGTATCCAAAATCTAGGCTTATTCTCTTTCTTGTATCATTGAGAGTAGTTTCAATAAAAGATCAATTTTATTGCATTTTTCATACTCCAAATTCAGATTTTTAGATTTTTTGTGAAATACTTTTTGTGTCTATAACATAATAAGACACAATGATTCATGATTTACCGGCTTTTCACATCTTTCATAAATATTTTCCAAGAGTCATAACACCATCTTTATCAATTTTTATTCTTTTCAAGGGTTGAATCACCCTCAAACTCGTCTTCTACATTATCTTTGTATTGTGGTAATGTTTTTCATTAAACTACAACATATTCATTGTACGGTCCAATCCACCAAAATACAAATGGTAACCATAGAAGTAATATGTCAAGCTAATGCTTCCATGATGTAATAAACCAACATGGTTTGACCTAACTAAACACCCGAACCAACCTACTAAATGGACCGTAGTGCATTCCCGATCACCACGAGCTGGCGACAAGCACTAGGAATAACAAACAATCACATGGGAATGATTTCACCACTAGTAAATTGTTATGAACCATCTATGAAATTAGATGGACAGACCTATAATCAGATTCAATATAATTATATAAATAGATATGATAAACAATGATATACATCAATACAAAGCATTCCATAACAAAACAAATACATGGAATCTCAAAAAAACCCAAAATTCAAAAGAAATGTGACAATGATAAACAAGGAATAAGTACAACCCAACAGTTACAAAAAAAAATATGACTATACATGAGTCCATCCCTACCAAATCACATCTTCTCCACAAAACACTAGATGACGATAATAAAAAAGAGCCACCCTCTTACATGGCGCCATTTCCTTTACCTATTTCTAGTAAAATGAGATCTCTAAATTCTCAAGATGTCCCAAGAAGGGTGGGAGTAATGAATCCCATTAGAAAACCGCCATGAATATATTTAAGGCCTTTACCAATGAAAATCAATAAACCATTTTGAAAATATTATCAAATCTAAATCACTTTGAAACATACCATTTTCAAATACACCTTTAAAATACCTTTTGTTTTCCTTTTTAATGAAAAAACATAGTTTTCTGAAAACTAAATTTCAAACATTGCTCAAATAATAATCAAGGCCATATGGCACAACATGCTCAACATAAAAAATTATTTCATAATAAAGTTGAGAATAAGAATCAACATCATACATCCATGTAAATGGAAAATGAAAAAATGGGAATAATATATATCATCATATAAAACTAAAACTAATCAAATCCATAAAGCATATAAACCAATCCATAATGATTATTGCACTCCTAGAACTCTAATCATGTGGCCTAGCATTATGGTCTCTCAAAAACCAACATGGTTTCTCACATGGTATTCCAACCCAAAACCTCACTTGTTCCCTTAGAAATAAATGGAGGCTCACATGCTCATCCGTCTGAAGGATCACACAATCCCTCTAAAAAACCTCTCACTCACACCCCAATTAACTCATGTGTTACACCATGACTTCACATTACAAGAAAGTGTACATATCAATCAGGCCATAAAAATCATTTCATAAAAAACATATACAATTTAACAAAACACCCTTTCTGAGGTTATTTCATTTCTAAACCCATATTATAAATCAATTAAAAAACAAAAAACCTTTTTAACCCATTTTATCAAATACATGGTGGGCATTCCAGCCACACGCATCGGTAAAACCAAGCTTCGAACACCAAATTTGACAATACAATCCATGAAATACTTCAAAAATGGAAGATTCACCAAGAATAAATCATTTAAATCGAAATTTAAACAAAAAAACCAATAGAACATAAAAATGTTTACTGGTATTCTATATAAAATTTCTTTAAATAGAGACACCTACCTTTGATTCGGTTCAAAGCTCCCCACCCTGGATGAAGACCACCCGAAATATGTGGAACCAATCCTCACGCAAACAATCCACAAGAAATCCAACCCCCCCCCCCTATTAAATAACTTATATTGAAGAAACAATACCTATAGGGTTCCGCACTTCCACAAAAATATAAGAACAAGGTGTAAATAGGGGGAAAGAATAATTAATCAAGGAGAAATCCACTTACCTGAAGAAAACAAAAAAATCAAAGAGGAAATACACTTATATAGTAGAGGGGAACTCCACCACCAAGTGAGAAGTGTTGTGAAATATGGGGGAGAAGAAATAACCCCAAAAACATAAATATCTAATAAGGGGATTTTTTTAATTTTTTCAATTTGTGATGAGCTTGAAAGGGTCGCACGATTTGACCATGTGGTTTGTAAGACTATGAACCATCTATGTGGGTTCGACGATCCACCCAAAATAGGTCACACAATTTTCTCTAGGGTGTCATATGGTTGTAAAAACCAATATCTAATCATGTGAAACCACACATTAAAAAACTACAACACCCTTCACACGGTTGTTTCACGGTTTTGAAAAACTGTGCACTAACCGTAAACCCTAGAATGTCACCCCAAATACTCATGATTCGGACCCTTGGCACCTGGTAACTCCATGAACACAATCAAGGATAAATGAAACGAAAAATTAGAGTTACTAGTGACCCTAAGGGTGTCATAAACTCCCCACCATGGAACTTTATACCACTATAAAATCCTCAGTCCTCCCTAGAAGAAAATATGGCATGCCACTACTCCATAATTCAACCTTCCAACTCCCATGTATCATGGATATCTCCACTATGAAACCAGAGTACGTGGATCTATGGGATCACCTCCATGACATGAAAATTCTTCTACATAATGGTGGAATCATGATCTAACTCAAAACCTTCACACTCCATCACATGAGATGGGTCTAGATGGTATCTCTTCAGTTATGAGATGTGGAAGACATCATGAATTGAGGTCATTTGTGTTGGAAACTATGACTAGTAGGCTACATTCCCAATATGCTTCACAACATAGAAATACTTGACATAACACAACTCCAATTTTACCCTCTTTCCCAAATGATGACGAACCATCTCAACCAATTCCATGAGAAACACCAGATCTCCAAAATGAAACTCCAACAACCAATGATGATGGTCAGCACATGACTTCAGAAAACATTGATATGTTGCTAACCATTTCTAAATTAGCATCATTTTCTTAGTCATCTCCGGGATTAGGCTCAGTCCAGCTATGAAATTCTCACCCACCTCATCCTAGGGTAACGAATATTTGAATGGTTTCCTATACAATGTCTCAAATCAGTCCATCCTAAAAAATTTATGATAACTTTCATTATAATAAAACTTATCCAATACAAGATTCATTTCCCAAAAACGACAAAAATCAAGAACACGTAGCCTAAAAATATCTTTTGGAGTATAGATTTTGCTCCACACTAGTATTACTTATATGGGTGATATGTGAGGCTCAAACTCAATTGGGCTCCTAAATCCTCCTATTGTCCCTTCCAAAAGAGAGATATAAAAGGGTAATCCCAGTCTAACATGATCTCTAAGAGAAATCTATTATTCTATAAAATTTCTCCAACGTACAATAATTCATTTTATTATACCTTTATAAACTTTATTATTGGTAGAAAATGGGATGATTTCATCAGATGGTTGATAATTACCCATATAGAATCCTTCCCAATCGGAGTAAGAGGTAGTCCGATCACGAAATCCATAGAGATATTGTCCCACATCCACACTAGAATGTAAAGTGGATTTAACGACCAATATGGCCTTTGATTATCCTCTTTGATCCCCTGGCAGGTCAAGAAACTAAAAACCAAGTCCTCTACTGCACGTCTCATCCTGGGTCACCAATACTGGACCCTCAAGGTATATAACATCTTGATCACACTAAAGTGAATGTATCAACTAGACTGATGTGCCTCATGAATCCCCTCTTACCTTAGGATAAATGGAAATACCAACCATTTGAAAAATGGAAGAGAACCATCCAGAGATTGAGATAAATCACATGTGGTCGCCCCACCATTTAAAGCACTGCTAATCTACTGGCACATGGGGTCTGATTACCTACTTAGTCCTATCCAAATAAATGAGTGGGTTTAATATTCACACCTTCTAAGAGAACCTTCCCTTCATTATTTTGAATTTATATCCTCATATCAGAAAATAAGATCATAAAATGCTACTCATCCACCAATTCTGGAACTACCTGTACTTAAATTGTCTTGATCAAAGTGTCGGTGACCACATTATCATTATTGAGAATATATTCAATCTTGAAATCAAAATTTTGGGGGTACTATACCCAGCACCTATGCTTGAGTTCCAGTTCCCTTTATGAGAAAATTTACTTCATAATCTTATGATCTAAATACACTGTCAAATTCTCACCAGAGATTTAATGCCACCACATCTTTAGTGAATTCATAAAAACATCCAATACAAGGATGGGGATGGGTTAATTTCATTCATGTGGGTATAACTAAAAAAATTCGTAGTCCACCACATGGTTATATTTTATCTTCACACACCCAATCCCATACCAAAAGAATCATAATACACATATTTATCTCTCTGAGACTTAGGTAGAATCAAAATAGGTGCTGATGTTATATGGGTCTAGAGCTACTCAAAAGTGCTCTGCCACTTCCCATCCCATTGAAACATTTCCTCTTTCCTAATCAAATCCATCATGGTAGAAGTTATCCTATATAATTCCTAAACAAAATCACCTATAATACATAAACAAGACTAGAAAGATATGGTTCTCAAATACATTCTTAGGCTACTCCTAATATGTGGCTGCTTGAACGATCTCAAGATCCTCTAAAACCCTTTCCTCAAGAATCACATATCCCCACAACTTGAATTCCTGAATCCAATGTTAGAACATGGGAAATTTATGATATAGAGGATTCTCACTCAAGACACGCCAAACAACCTCTGTGCGGTCATCATACTCCTCCTTCATCTTGGAATATAACAATATGTAATCTAAAAACATGACCAAAAATGAGTCCAATAAGTGGTGGAAGTTTTGGTTCATTAGAACAATGAAAACATCCATAGCATTGGTAATACCATATGGAATAACCAAATACTCAAAATGTCCATGCTGACTTTGAAAGTAAACATTTGGAACATATTATTTCTAGACCATCAACTGGCGGTACCACAATATCAAGTCAATATCTAAAAACCAATGGGTCCCACTAAGATGATCAAATAGATCATCAATTCTAGGAAATAGGTATTTAATCATTATTTCCACCCTATTAATATTATGATATTATATGAAAATATAGAGGATACTATCCACATTCTTTGTAGATAGCACTAGAGATTCCCATAGTGACACACTGGGGAAAATAAAACCCTTCCACTCAAGATCCTTTAGCTGGAATTTCAACTCCTTTAGCTTGGATGGATCCATATGATACGATGGTAGGTAAATCAAGATCATTCCAGGAAGTAGATCAATGGTAAAATCGACATATCATGGGAGTGGAAATCCTGATAAATGCCATGGAAAAATTCCTAGATACCTATCCATAACCCTATGAATTTCACCCAAATAATTATTCTCAAAAGACTCATAAAATATGATTGAAAATTAACATGAGATCAACCCCAAATCTAAAGAAAATCGTCATGTCATCCCTGAACATGGATCCATATCACCCTAAAAGACATGATTTCTCTTCTCAAGAGTAGGGAATTGGACCCTACAATGATAATATTTGACTAGAACCTTTATACTGATCAATTAATCCAAACTGATAATGAGGTTGAAAGCATCTAGGTCCAAAACATTGAATTCCCAAATGACCTCCATGAAAACTACCACAACATAGTAATCGGGGCACATAAAATCTTGTTCATTTTTCCTACCCAATGGGGTTATCAAATCTATAACATAAAACATAAACTCATACTACATACCCAAATATTCAATTATCTTATGTAAAATAAAATAATGATATTATCCAATATTAAATAAAATTGATTCCATGGAAGAAGAAATAAACATCATACCTATAATGGTGGTTTTCCCAAAATATGATTCCTCTGGTATAACCTCTTCTGCATGGATATTCCCTAACTTAGACATGATATAGTCTATTTTCCTTGTTGATAATCCCCCTTTACTTTAGGATGAGATTGACTACACTTGGAATCCTTTGGTTACACCTAATATCCCTTTGAGAAAATGGATCTTACACTACTCCCATACGAAGCCAATTGAAAAAATTATTGGATATGCCCTGAGTTCCCACATCAGTGGAACAACCTTAGTGTCTATATTAAATTCAGACTATAGTGTCTTGTATTCCTGCATTGATAAAAAACCATTTTATTCCTCATATGATCCATAGAATCTAATCCCAAAGACTGTTAGACACTCCTTCCACTGCATGTCTATAACTCTTCTCGCTTTCGTTTTTTCAATGGTCTATGTCTTCTCACAACAACCCACTTGACTAAGGTTTAGATCATATGAATCACAAAATTCACCAAATCTATATCAAATGGAGTGTTCACATGTGGGGTACTCTCTGCTTCACCCTCTTTATTCTTGGATGAGGTCCTTTTGGGAGGCATTGTCTACAAGACACAATGCACGAACTTCATCAAGAAAAAACCCAAAACCAACCACAATAAACACCAAACGAAAATCACCAAATAGGGAATCACATGAAACCCAAAAAATAGAGCCATAATATCATAAAAACCTATAATAAGGTTCAATACATAACCACAATCATAAACCACCCATTGAAACATCATATTTGACACAAAGCAGAATTGGGCAATAACTCCCTTGTTCCTATATCTTAAGTCCCAAAGGTCATATCTTCAAAATACCACTGAATCCCATATAAAAACAACATCCTTTGATACCATTTTGTAATGAACCATCCCATGTTGACCTGACTCATCACCTAAGCTAGCCTGCTCTGGCCTAAAGCATGTTCCTAATCACCATGGGCTAGAAACATGTACTAGGTATAACTAATTATTTATTGGGATCTATTTTACCACCGGAAAACCATCATGACCCATTCATGAAATAGGATATTCACACCTATAATCGGAGTAAAAAATGAATATAAATATATACCATAAACAATTACATACAATAGATACAAAGCATTCCATAACTGAACATATACATAATATCCCAAAATAAGATCCCAAATCTCAAAAGAATGGCTGATATGCCAAACATGGACTAATTTTAACCTAACGGGTACAAAAAACCAAAATTCGACTCCACATGAGTCCATCCCTATGAGACCACATCTTCTCTAGAAAACACTAGATGGTGGTAATCATGAATATTCACCCTAGTACATGGTTCCCTTTCCTTTACATGTGTCTTGAAAAATGAAAATTGAAAATTCCCAAGAGGTACCATGCTAGGTGTGAGGTACAAAGCCTATTAGAATACCACCATGAATATATTTAAGTCCTTTACCCTTGCAAATCAATAAACTAGGTTGAAAAAAATTTAAAAAATTAATCACTCTGAGAATATACCATTTTCAAATAAAGTATTTAAATTACTTATTTTTTCCTTTCTATATACAAAACAAGGTTCTCCAAGAAAAATATCTACATGGATCAATTAAATAATTATGGCCACAATGAAAAACGTTTTCAACATAACCAATAATGCATAATAAAGTTGAGCGTAAACATCAACATCATATACTATATAAATGGAATATGAATAAATGTGCATAATATATCACATCACATGAAAATGACACAAATAAGATTTATAAATAATATAAACCAATATATTATGATTATTTTGAACAAAGCACTATGACCATCAGGCCTAACATGAGTGAGTATACAAGTATGGTGGTCAGCTATGCAATAGAATTCCTCACAGTCCACCCTGGGACAAACTCCAAGAGATCACATGGTCCCTCGGCAGCCAACATGGGATATAACCCTATCTTGTTACCCAAATTAACACTCATTACAATGTAAAAAAATTGATTCTTTCACCGTCCTCCCTCTGAAGTCTCATGTTTTCCCTCAAACAAAAATCTCGCTCACACCCTGGTTAACATATGTTCTACTCCATGACATCACATCACAAGAAATTTTCTATATCAGTAAGACCATAATACAATCCATTTCATATGAAAAAATAACCATTTTAACAAAAAAACTTTTTCACATTAAAATAATTTCTTCCACCACTTTCAGTATCCATTTAAAATCACAAAACCTTTTAAAGACATTTCATCACACACTTAGTGGGCATTCAAGCAACACCCATTTTTAAAGCCCCACTTTAAACACCAAAATTGTTGATCCAATACATCAAATATATTAAATATTAAATAAATACCAAGAATAAATCATTTAAATGAAAATTTAGACAGATAACACCAAATGAAATTAGAAATTTAACGTTATGCCATAGAGAATTCCCTTAAATAAAGAAACCTAAATCCGATTCAGTCTAATGCTCATTTCCTATAATGAATACCACTTGAAAGATGTTGAAATAATCCTCAAACGCCTAATACATCTTAAATTAAAATAAATGACCCCCCCCCCCATTACAAACCCTATATTTTTCCAACACCACCCCTAGGGTACTACACATTCATGAAAATAGATGAAAAATGTTTGAGGAGGGGGGAATAAGAATAAATCGTGGGGAAATCGATTTATCTCAATAAAAAATCAAATAATACAAGAGTAAATCAACCATGGAAGAATAGAGATAACTCCACCACCAATGGGGGTGGTAATTTCATAATGGGGTAGAATTAATAGAGAAAAAATATAAAAACATTATATGGTAATTTTGCTAAATTTCCAATTTTTAATGATCAGGATAGGGCTGCATGGTTTGTCTACATGGTTTAGAAAACCCTGAACCAACCATTCAGCTTCCACTTTCCACCAATAATAGGCCACAATGTTTCCTTTATGGTGTCACATGGTTTGAAAAACCATACATAAACAATTTGAAACCACACTATTAAAAACTATATCACCCCTAAAATTATTGCCGCATGGTTTAGAAAAAATTTACACTAACTCTGTCACCCAAAAAACTCGCAGTTTTGACCCCCAACACCCAGTAACTTGAATAACACAATTATGTATAAAAAAACTCCAAATTAGATGTACCCATGACCTGATGGGTATCACACATACTATCAGATGTTTTGTATCTTCTCCTCATCATCTTTCTTCCTTTCCTCTTTCTAACTTTTTTTCACCCTAAAGTTTTCTTATCATTTAATATTTTATTTTTTAGATTAAAATTATTTTCAGACCCCAAAAAAAAACTTTTTGTAGTAAATATGCGTTCATACATCAAAATTTTATAAACTTTATATTTTCCACAAAAACAAATTTGTCTACATACATGATTTTATCAACATACTTACCATTCTGAATAGCTTCATCCTCTTTATCACCCATTAAGGATAACTTTTCTTGATCCTACTTAGGTATTCATATCTCAAAACATTCAACATATTATCTAACTGAGTTTTGGAAATTTGGAATTCCTTCCATATTTTTAGATATTTTTTATTGATTAAATTCTATATATTTTCCTCATATACCTTAAATTTTTCTTCAACCTTGAAATTAATGTTTGTCTTCACATCAACCAAATTCTTCATATTATCAATATATCTTAGAAAATTTTATTTTTATTTAATAATATATTATTCATTGTATTCTATATGATATTTTTTATTGCTTTTTACTCTCTTTCAATTCATATAATTTATCAAATACACTCTTTCAACTCTCTTTTCAACAGAAATTCTAACTGATCTTCTTCTTCTTCAAGACTACTGCTTTTTCACTGGTAAAATTTTCATTATTAACTTTTTAAATAAAATTATTTGAACCAATATCATCAGTATATTTTCTATACTTCTTATTCACTATGTTTAACTTCATCATATTAAGATAAAATTAATCCCCATTTGGATTTTGGTAACTTTGTATATTTTTCTTTCGAACTGGATTTGGATTTTTTTAAATTTTTCGTAAATAATATTCCTGACATAATGTCATCTCCATTACTTTCTTCATATTATTTACTTCAAGGTAAATTTGCATCAAGTTTATCAATAACTCCATAGACAAAGAATTTTAGAATTAACTTACCTTTATACTTTCCTATGCCTCATTTCACATATTTATAAAAAAAGGGAAAATTTTAATCAAAAGTTTTACCAACCACATCTTTGGTGTCAGAGTCACTAGAATCTTCATCATTAATAACTTTATTTTATTTTTTCATTTTTGGTGGATTTAAAGGATATTTCTCTATCAACCTTTTATTTTATTTTCATAACTATATATCTTCTCATTTTATACATGATAAGTGAACTATATAAGACATGTATATATGGAGTTTCAAAATCTCTATCTTATAATGATGAAAAACTAGAATAAAAATTAATAGGAATAATTCATAATATCTTATTTACAATGGTTGAATCTTCAAATTTCTCATCAATACATCTAATGGTTCTTACAATTTTATTCTCCATTGTAAAGAAGACACAAACATATTCATAATCACCCATTTTGAGATCTTTATACTTCAGCCACCCTATTGTAACTTAGCCTTCATAACATTTATATTTCATTCATAGATTTTCTTTTAACTTTTACAAAATTCATTTAGTCGTTCCAACTCCTTTAACTCTATGAAAGTCAATTTCACAGAGTGAGGAAAGTATAGAATTTATATCTCACCTATCATTCTCCAAATTTCTCTTATCAGCAACTACTAGAGGAACATTCTCAGAATAGGGTGGGAAACCATATATCATGGATCCAAGGACTTTATAAAAAGAGATAAAAAGTATGGAAACATTTTATATTTCAAGATATTTTATTTCCTTCCATAAAAACTTGTAATCCTCAAACAATTCGTATAATTATGAACATCCATACAAACTTCTCTATTATTCGAACATTATTAAATACTCAACAAAGGAACCTTTCTCTAATACTAATTAAAAGGACCCAGTGTGCTCACTAAAATGGGGAGTTGTGAATTGGTGATATTTTTCTTTTTATAATTTATTCTTTATTATAAAAAATATTAACCTCTTATTAAATAGTTAAAAATTTTATGAAAAAAATCATCTAAACACAACCACAGGAAAATAAGTATTTATATGGTTCACTACTCAAAATGAGTATCTAGTCCTCGAAATTGTTTGGAAAGAATCTTATACCAAATAATACACTAGAAATAAATCCTTTTTATTTGGTTATAGAAATCGGGGAATATCTATACACATGAACTAGGATATGATCAAAACAATAGTGCATGTGTGTTCCGTACAGATAAAGATGTAAAAAATATTTCATAAAAACATTAGAAACCATTACCAATAGGATTAGAATGTTGTCATTGTATTTTTTGTACAAACTCAACTATAAATATTCTTGAAAAAAATATTCACTTAATTACCTAGTAGTAGGTAAGAACCACTTCTGTGAGTTGGTTGTCAATCCAGAATGTTTCCCCTGAATGTATTTCCATAAATTCAATCTCGTTAGTCTATCTAGTTCTCTATAAAAACTATTCAATGCCTTTATGTACAATTCTTATAATTACTCCTGATATAAAATTATTTTTTATTAATTAGAATGATGAACATTTATCACCACTTTCCTATTCATTGCAAACCTCTTCTTTTTCTTTAACCCAGTGATCCCTTCGTTGGAAACATCCCTACTCGAAACTCTAACTGATAGAAGTTTTTCTGATTTCTCTATGTGAAACCAATTCTATATAACTTTATCTTTTATAAATTCATGAATAATACACCTTAATAATATGTACTCTCAACATTTATATAGGAACATTTATGGGAGAACATGTGGGAAAACCAATTTAGTTTCCCACCCAACACATACTAAAAATTAAAAACACCCACTCAAACAATTTATTGAAGACTTATAAAAAATTATAGAAACTTCTTGGATGAATTTCTGAAACTTTAGTGACTTCACCCTTCTTAAAATTTTCTTAAAACTCAGTTAGTATAATGATTTTCCTCTGTGATATTTAGAAAACTAAAATACCATCTTAGCATCATCACTGTTTTTATCTTCACAAAAACTTTATAAGTAACCCCGATTTTCAAAAAATTCTTTTTCCGTTACAGTCCATCTGATGATCCAACAAAGCATCATAGGAAAATTTTTGAAATCTTTCCTTAAAGAATCTTATTCAGTTGATTCCTTTCATCAGAAAAATTATATTGGATACCTTCATACATCACTCTTTTTCTGATTATATTAATAACAACACATTTGTATGATCATCTAGAATCAAATTTTATCCTTAATTGAAACATTATACCACAAGATCATCCGATCATATTTTCGGAACATCAACTTCATAAATTTTTACATGTTTTTCTAATTGAAATTTCACAATAATTTTTCTGGTGGACTTTTTTTGTAGACTTTATTTGATCGAACAGCGACGGATGTGGATGTTATTTCATATGGACAACTTCTGATAACCTTCTTCAGGATCTTTTATCGATGGCATTGTAAACCTGATAAATTTCATGCATTCAATTGATTTCTTACATTTTATGGATTTCATTTGTATTATTTAATGTTTCCAATTTAGACTTTTTCTGATGGGAAACAACAGAAACATCCCTTCAAGCCTCAAAAACATTTCTTTTCTTGATAGACTTCAAAAACTAAATAAACAATTATTGTAAGGACAAAGATTTTAGACATTGAATTTACTTTGTAAACATTTTTAACATCTTTCCATAGCCAAATAAATATCTATTTTTTCAAGGAATTAGTAAAATGACACTTTTTATGTCTAAATTACTTTATCAAAAGGGGATTTTTCTTACAAAAAATATTCAGAAATTTTCCATTGTTAAAAAATAAACTTAATATAGTCATAAAATCCTACATTTTTGAAACATCAAATAAAAAATTCATGATTTCTTCCTTAAAAATTAATAGAATAAAAATTTTATATAAAAAAATATTTCTCACCCTTTTGACTAATAAAAAATTTCGCATCCTTAAAACTCAATATTGGGTCATAAGGTTTTACAAAAAAGTATGTTGGATGCTTTAAAATTATAAATTAAACTCCTTATTTTGTCTTTCGGAACATTGTTTGTCTGATGAATTTTTTTAAAATTTTACATAAGAAATCTAACAGAAAAACATTAACTGATGTACTTTGTAAAAAACATCATATAATCCTTTTGTATGTGTGATAAACCTTTTGTAAAAATTCATTTCAATACATTATACTATATCAAAAGTTCATTTGATGATGTTTATACCAAACATATAAATACAAATTGTGGTATGTTTGATGGACTTAGTTAACAAAAAAAGTTTAGATCCCCTATATCCAATTGCAACTCCTTCCAATGACAACTGTTCTAAAAATTAACTAAGTGAGATGATTTTTGTAAATACAATAAAATAAAAATCTTACAATGAACTTTTTTCATCCAGAAACTTCATGAACACCTTCAACCAACTTTGTCACAACAGATTTTGGGATTTGTTACACGTTTAAATAAGGATCTATATAATTTATGGATTGAGGACTGGGTAATCTAACTCAGTTTGGATTTCCTCATTGAATGTAACATGTTACATATTGTTCCCACTTAATCAAGGGAATTGTTTTTATATATTTCCTTTAAATTAAATTACATGAAATTATTTGATGTTTCGAATTATTTTATTTCAAAGTTATACCTATATATATTACCCATGATGGGTATGAAACCATTTATTTAAAATTACTTATTCTTTAGTTATGTATTGATTATTTGGTTATTTGGTTGATTATTTTTATTGTTTTCTTGGGAATCCTAGGATGTTGGTAGATGGCCTGGATGAGTGAAACACTAGTTTAATTTCAAAAATGGATAGTTACTTGCTTTATATTGTTCTCTAGATAAAGTAGTATAGCCCACAGAATTTGTGAATATCTGGGATGGATTATTGTTTATGGTGGTTGAGCAAATTATGTATCTCAGATAGTCCAATTAGACTATCAATATGATAGATGTATTATTTTTGGAAATATTAGGGTTCCAAGTCACCAATCCAAGATCATGTTGCATGTTTCCTAGGGCTTTCTCATGATAACTATTTCTTATTAAGGATTTTTAGTTAATTCTAATATATATAAATACCTAATTCATATCCCCTAGATTTTGATTTGGGTATTTGGAAACATGGTTTTTTAGGGGTTGTTTTATTTTCTCCATTTATATCTTGCTGCATGTTATGTTGGTACCTCATTTTGATTATGGTTTTTGTTTCCATTAACACTAATTTATAAATGAATTTTCAAGTGTAGTTCTTTAAATGGAAAGTGATGTTAGTTTTAAAAATTAATTTGACCAATGTTCTCGGAAAAGAGGAAGAAACTATTTGTCTACCTTAAGAATTCAAAGTTACTACATTCATGGATTGAAATTTATTTTAAAAGAAATTTTTTATTTATAAATTACATTTAAAAATATAGTTTTAAGTCATATTATATTCCATTTTTTTCAAAAAAAATGATTTACTTTATGGTTTTAGATGAAAAAGGATAAAATGGGATACTTTTTTTATTCTTACTTACTCATGTGAAAAACCTATGTAATGATTTTTTTTCAAACTATTATTTATGTAATTAAATATGAAAGGAACTTTATAGACTATGTTTAAATACAATTGGGTACATTTGGGTTGAACTCTACATATACTCCAATGTGTGTATAGCTCTTATGTTTTCTCTTTTGTTCCCAATTTGTGATCTTGTTAGTTGGATATTTGTTGGGTCTATAGTTGGAGGTGGTGGGATGTGGGGAGTATGGTGACCCTAAATTTTTTTACATTATGATTTCATAATTTTTTTGGAATACATAACATTTTACATAAACAGATTCCCAAAGACTCTATTAGTTTAGTGCCTTTAGAATCTTGAAACACAAACTTTTATTATGGAAAAAGATCTTCAATGTTTCCAAAAAAGATCTTCCCTTTTATTACCTCTACCTAAAACCTTTATTTATAACTTTGGAAAAATAAAACATAATTAAAAGGGTTAACACAGATTGTCTATAAGGGTAAGGGTTGTATGTAAGAATAAACATGAGCATATGGGTATGAAAATATGATCATAACATTAGAATATCAAACCCAACATATAAAATATCATAAACAATAATTATGGAATAAATATTTCATGTTCATACGATAAGAATCATAATTGAATCAAGATCATAATCCATGAGACCATAACATAAGAATAAGACATGGAATTGGTGGAATATAGATAAACATGTAATATCATTCACTATATGTCAAGGAGAAATGACAAAACATAATAGTTCACTTCTTGGGGACTACACCTACTAGGTGGGACACACCACCATCCTCAGTCACAGTCCTTTAATTATAAGGGATCGGGTTAACCCATCTTCCCATAGTATACCAGGATTCCCCATATTCCATCATGGATCAATCCCACTGAATTGATTCCCCTAATCATCCCATGAGATAAAAATATTAACCTATTATATTGTAGGTAGATATAGGTCCCACCCATCACATAATATAAAACATACATATGTGTTCTATAAGAACATAAATCATTCATTATATCAGAACCCATGGAATTAAATGGGTTTTATAAACATAATTCAATCATAACATAACCCATTAAAAAGAAATGGGTTTCATAAATACCATTACATCATAAACATATGTCATTCCTATAAATAATAAGAATTTTAGAATGGAATAATATCTATATTAAAACATAAGTAACCTAAAATAATGTTATCTTAGATAGAAAATAATTTTTTGAGATCCGTTGAAAATAACTTTGGAGGAAAATATACATTCTACTTTGAAAAGTTTTTCTTTTATTAAAATGTTGTGAAATTTGAAAGGGGAAAAATTTCTTTGAAAATACCCATCTAAGATTAAAAGGGAATATTCAAAGCATTAAGTCTTAATGAAGGATAAAAAATTTATTCATTTCAGATAAGTTAAAAACAATTCATTTTTTACTTTTGTCAGAGATGTCATAAAGTTCCTGGTTTGGAACACAAAAAAAATATTCCTTTCAAACGGTGTATTAAAGGGTCAAAATGGGTAAAAATTGATTTTAAAATACAATAGAGAGTAGTAAAAAAAATTAAAAACATTTTTAGAAATCATGTATATGGAATATAACTATTCCCCAACTGAGACTTAAACCGAAACAATCCCAAATATTTAAGATATTGTGAAATAAATACTCATCACTTTATAATCAGTTGAATTGTCTTCCCAATGAAAGAAATAAAATTATATGGATATTAAAATACAATAATATTATTTATAATAATCATAAAATATGTTCATGGGTAGTATATACACCACTTAGAAGAAATAATTAGTGTATAAGGCATGTGTCCCAAGGAAATAAAAGTGAGACATAAATCACTTACCATATATCTTGACTCTCTTCATACTCGTTCAAAAATAATGTATAATAAATGTTAGTTTATTATAAATATATTGTAGAACCATACCATATATACTTTAATAATGAATATATAGTATACATTTATTAAAAGTTCTTTTTTAATGTTACTCTTCTGGTAATATCTGCTTAGTTTTTCATATATGTTTTCACATGTTATCCTTGTTTCTCTTACATAGATCCATATTTCATCATCTCCATAATTATAACCATAAACTAAATATCATATATATTTATAATATATTTATTTTTTGGGATTCATAAAATG
This sequence comes from Viscum album, assembly GCA_963277665.1. Lineage (NCBI taxonomy): Eukaryota > Viridiplantae > Streptophyta > Magnoliopsida > Santalales > Viscaceae > Viscum > Viscum album. Next base: position 1,922,616,532 of record OY728159.1, read on the forward strand.
TAATGATAAAAAATAAAACAAACTATTCATCAACACGGTACGTCGTACGTATGTATGAATATTGTTTTCATTTTATTATCATATTAAAATAAAGAAAAGTATATGATATATTATCATTAAAGAATAATTAATATGTTGTATATATATAACATATATATTCCTAAAATCCATCCTTATTACCAACTATGATAAATATAGATGAAACATTAATCAAATCGCATCATAGTGATTGTAAGTCATATGTATACAAAAACAACATTATCATTTCCCAAAATATTATATGGTAAAAAGGTAGATATGATATTATAATTACAGAGGTTTAATTATTTCATAAATATAATATATAAAAATTTAACCCATCATAATTCATACTTATAGAATATGTTTCTAGAAAATTAATTGTATCGCTACGTGGAGATGGTAAGTCTTACGTACACATGAGTGATATATTCACTACTAGATCGATGGGAAAGGGGTTTTATAATGGTGTGTTCATAATCATAATAAAATATCCAAATTTGGATAATGATTAATTTATTATTTTAATACATATATCATAGATATATAGGAGCTATATAAATTTAGAAAAATAGAGTGATCTGTTAGAGTGATTACCTCTTCTTTGGAATGACTACATTATATATCCTCTGAAGGACTCTAGAGTTGGTCTTTTAGGAAGGCCTTCACCTCTAGAATTTTTATATTTGTAATGACCCTAATATTTTTGAATAAAATTCTATATATTTTTATTTCATTAAATGTATTATGGTTATAAAAAACACATACACTTATTTTATTATATCAAATTGTATTTTCAATGACCATTAAGTATATTTATCATAGATAATATAGTCGTTGAATAGTGATCACATGACTAGTATAAATATAGGATTTTAACAAATACTTTTGGTACAAAAAAAATAATTGATGGCCTCAACTAGTATTATCATACACTATAAATCGTATTTATCATAGATTCTAAGGGAGATATCTGTTCCAGTTTTTTCACTTGGCCAAGACCAAGCTGAGATCCAAAAATATAAGCATGAGTGAAACTGTTTACGAGAGAAGTTCAAGCTCATCGAGATCACGACCCAAACCATGTTCACCAAACAGCCCCATGAAATCCCCAAAATCGTGCACCTTACTCTTTAGTCATATTCTAGAATAATAAAGAGATATGTTTCAGGAACCTAGCAATAAGATTATTTTAATTATTTTTGTATATAATAAAGATCATTCTTTCTTCTTATTAATGTTACTTTTTAAATGAATTTTAAATCACAAATAGTATTTTTGGTTAATATTAAATTCCAAATTAAGAAGTTCATTTTGAGGAATTAATGGATTTTTAAAATAAATAATATATAAATACAGTATTAATATTAAATTAATTTTATTAATTATAAATGATCATATAATTTTTATGTAGTCAAATGTAATTTTATTAGGGTTCGAAAACGGTTATTTTAAAAAACCGATCATTTTCAATAAATGTCGATTTTTATTTTAAAAGTGAATATTTACATAATTAAAAAATTAATTGGATAAAATGGATATCATTTTTGGAATTAGGATTTCAAAATTATCCAATAGTTAATTTTTTATAATTTTCCGAGACAATAATAGTTTTGGGTGAAAATTAAATACCATATAAATATACAGTGTGTTTCATGACATCATTTTGGCCAAATAGTTATGTAATAAATACTATAAATGGTATAATAGGCCAAATATATGTGTTTAATTTAAAATAATGTAATTTTATTTTTATTCTATTTATTTTATATAGCCTTAGTGAATCCTCCATTCTTATAATTTATTTAAAAATTTAAAAATCATTTATTTAAAAGTGGGAATCGCCTTCATATAAGAAGGGGAAATATTTTTTTACCTTTGTAATTTTACCTCATAAAATAATTTATACCAATCCCCATTTCTATAAATCATGGTAAAAACCATGGGATGTTTTGTGGTTTTGACTATTTTATTATGTAGTGTTCAAAACCAAAATAATAAAGAAATCCCATTCCTTTCCGATATAAACCCACACATGTTCCGATTTATCTTCACTAATACTCCTTTAATATAATCTACCCTCTTCCTTATACTCCCTAGAGCCCTCCCAAGTCTCCCAAAAGCTCCTAAGAAGTGTCTCCCGTGCCTTTTCAGTCACACATCCAAGTAGGGGATTTCTTTCTTCTCATTTCCATTCATGCTCTTCTTTTATATTATGCTTATTAAATTTCATTTTCATATGTTTTTATATAATTTTAAATGATCCAATTATATTAAATTTTATTTATAAATTATTATATCTTCCTTTAACTCTCATTAATCCCCCCTATAATCTATCTTGTACACCCATTACTATGGAGAAATTCCATAAGAGATTCTCTCTCTCGCCTCTTTCAATCAAGCACTTCATTGATGATATTCCTTTTTAATTACTATTTTATTATATTGGGATAGATTCATACCTACCCAATATACTTTCCACTTTTTTATAAATCATGATATCCCATTTCACTCTCATTTAACTCTATAAATAACCATTACGTATACCCATTACTATGATGAAATTTTGAAAGGTTTCTTTTGCTTCCGCATATTTCTTCATGATTATTTATCATGTTATGCGTTATATATACAATTACTTATATTAGGTATTGTTTTTACATTTCCCTATTACATTCCATTTTATTTTGAAATGATAATATACCCCTTTAACAATCATAAACCCATTTTATGAATTTCTATATGGCGTCATTATACTGTTGAAATTGCCCCACAATTTTCCATGAAAAATAATTGTGTAGTGAATTCCATTCCCATTTATCTATCAATGGTATTCCCCATTATGAGCATATAAATTTTTATTGGTGACTTACATGTATTTATTCTATATTTCTTGATTTTGGAATGAATTATGATATTTAATGAATCCATGTTATAAGATCTATTTGGAACACTTAAGAGTAATATTAGAATGTTTATGAACGGTGCGCTTTGATATCACTCTAATTCATTGGGTAATGTTTAGTATAATGATATGTCTTGTTGGGATGGGGGTGTACCAAATTAATTTGTGGGAATTATGTCTACCATTAATTCTTTGTGTTTTCTCTTTGACTTAGGTATATGTTGTAGTGTTTTAAGTTATTATTGCATTTCTAATGTTATGATTATCATGATATATCATGACTTATTATTCATGCTCCTTGATGACTAATTAATATTCCTTTCCTAACATGTATTTTTATCCTCATTGTATTCCAGGTTTATTCCATTATTTTTCTTTATATCTCACCCCTTCTTTAGGTATGTCCTCATTTATCCAATGCAGTGTTATGTATGAAGGAATGTTGTGGTCATGTCAATGAAGTTTTCAATAAAGTTATTACTTTTCATGTTTCATTTTTTATGTAATGTACCTAATTTCTCAAATAAACTATAAGTATCAATCTTCAGAGTTTTATTAACTGAAATTTTATGTAATAAATCATTTTTATATATGAAATACATATTAGGGTTTTTATAGTTTGTATCATATGACATGTTTAGTTATTTTTGGGATTAGGATTATAAAACCCTACTGAAAACCCTTAGGGATAAGACTGATTATAAGAAAACATACCTAAATTTTGGTAAGTATAGATTAAGTTATTTATCAAGAAAATATATCCTTATCTGGATACTATAAGTGGACGTGGTTTTGGTACAGATGTACTTATGAGTAACAACTCAAACAAGGTGTTACGGGCTTGACATGGGGTTACCTAGTATATGTAAATATGCCTTATTGTGCACCTAGTTTGAAACTGTCTGGGTATACACATTTGTAAATTCATAAGATCATTACAAAACATTATTAAGGAAACAAAGAAAGAAAAAATACCATAAGAATATATTTTTAGAATTTGATCATGGATAACATAGACTGAAAGCTAGAAACGCATAATTTAAGGAGATAAATATAATTCCTAAGTTATCCATTTATCATCTTTGATTTCCCTTTATGTGTTTAATTGTTTAAGATAATCCTTCATAATTTTCCTTTCATTCTATCAAATAGTTGTAAATAGGATTAATCAGGTAAAAAATAAATATGAAGGGTAGTGTAAAGCCTGCCAAAATGAGATTCCCAATCTGATGGGATCTCAAGTTGGACATATCCTGATTATGAAAAACTAGCTATCAAAAATCATGATTAAAAATTAATTCCTTTTTGAATTCCCAAAGTCATCAAGGAATAATAATATGATATATCATGAAAGTCAATCAGATAAATGTGGTAAGGAGAAGAAGACCCAATTTCCTTTAAACAACAAGTGTGGAAATAGGCACCATGGGAAATGTCACAAAGGGATTGGGGGATGTTTTTTGTTTGGAAAGATAGGGAACAAAGTATCCAATTTCCAATAGAAAATGGATGATGTGATGGATGAAAAAAAGTTAAATATAAGGAATTATATATAGTTATATTTCATAAATGTAGAGAATTTGGGAATTATCCAAGACAATGCTATATTGCAAGGGCTGAAAAGAATGATGAGCATAAACAATATCAATGAACAAGGTAGCATGGAAATTCTTATGTTGATATGGATAATGATTAATTAACTACATATAACCACTACTTAAAAGTATTGTATGTCATATTGAATTTAAATTCATGTATAATTATCATATCGTTTATGTTTTCTAAGAATATAGAGCCCCCACCTGAAATGATATTAATTAATTAGGTAAAACAACTATGTGTGTTGTTTCACATGTTGAATTCTCTGGTAATGTTCTTCCTAAAAACATAAAAAGTATCCCTTTAGTGTAATTTGATGCAATTATAGACATGGATCAGTTATCCCTATATAAATCCATCATAAATAGTCATGAGAGGGAAATCACTATCTATATAGAGAATCAAACCCTGACTCTATACAAGTGCAAGGGGGAGGATGAATCTTATTTAGCACCATCATCTCAAGAATAGATATTACTGCTATATGAGAAAGCGTATCTAGATCAACTGATTGAGTTAAATGAAAGATCATCCTTGAAGACATGCCTATTATGAGGGATTATGCTTATGTGTTTCCCAAGGAAGAGCATGGTCTTCCTCCTAGATGAGAGTTTGAGTTTTTGATCGAGATTATACCTAGGACATTGCCAATATCGAATACTCCATATAAAATGGTTTTTCCTGAACATGAGAAACTGAAGAAAAAACTATAAGAGAATCTGGATAAAGTTTTTATATTCCCAAGTGCTTTACCATGGGGTGCACAGGTCCTCCTCATCTTGAATAAGGATGGGTCAATGTGCCTTGCATTGATTATCATGAGCACAACAAAATCATGATGAAGAACAAGTACATTTTCCATGATCTGATGACTTGTTCTATCAACTACATGGATCATAATACTTCTCCAAGGTGGATCTATGGTCGGGATATTACAAAGAAAGGGTGAAAATGGAGATATCCCCAAGACTAATTTTCATATAATGTATGTGCATTATGAGTTCATATTGATTCTTTTTTGTCTCACCAATTCCCAATAAATCTTCATGGACTTCATGAATAAAGTATTTGGATATTACCATGAAAAAATTGTGGTATTTATATATGATTTTTTAATATAATCCAAAACCAAGGCGGAGTATGAAGAGTATCTGGAAACTATGTTAAAGTCCTTGCAAAAGGATAATATTTATGAAAAGAACAGAAAGTGAGCATTATGGATGAAAGAAGTCACATTCTTGGGGCATATAATCAAAAGAAATGGGATATTTTGGGATCCTTCGAAGAAAAAAGAAATTGAGGGCTGGATGAGGCCAACATATTTGATAAATATCCATAGATTTTTGGGGTACCTAGATATTGTCACTGATTTTTGAGAAATTTCTCACAACTATAAAACCCTTTTACCAAGATAACTCATAACGGATTAATGTTTTCCTGGAATAATGAATGTGAAGAAATATTCATAGAGTTGAAAAGGAGGCATTTCAATGACCTTCTGCTCACACAACCCATAGGTGGGTATCTTTTTGTAATTTTCAATAATGTTTTAGAGAAGGGATTGGGATGTCTATTGATGAAAAATAACAAAGTTATTTCCCACACCTTAAGGCATTTGAAATTTCATGAAAAAAACAACACCAAGAATGATCTGTAGTTGTTGAATATGAAATTTTCATTGAAAATATGGAGGCATTATCTCTTTGGGGAGATGTGTGAAATAAATAAAGATCTAAAAAGTATCAAATATATATTAACATAGAAAGAGTTAAATATTCACCAATGAATATGGTTAGATCTCATCAAGGATTATGACTGCACAATCCACTACCATCCTAGGAAAAAGGATAAGGTGGTGGATACTTTAAGTAGAAATGACCCAAAAATTTTATCATTTATGATAATTGAGAAGGATACAATCTTTTTAGACCTGAAGAAGATAGAAATGGGAATCATAAATAAAAGAGGATCACAAATCCTTTAACAAATGATTTCTCTACCATCTATTTTTGAAAGGTTAAGGGATTCCAAAAAATGATGATTTGGGAATCAAAAGAAAGTGGAAACTATCAGAAAATGGAAATCCTAAATGTTCAATGTTAATGAATAATTAATTGAGAGATTTTGGTCAAGACTATAAGTTCCATCAAATCTTGAGTTAAAGAAATAACTTTTGGATGATGCACATAGTTTGGAATTTTCTATTCACCAAGAAAAAAATGATATATTGATATATCTTAAATCACTATTGATGTGATAACATGAATAAGGAGATCGCGGAATATACATCAATATGTATAGTATTTCTTCAAGTGAAGGATGGAAGGAATAAGTCTAAGGGGGTGATGAAGCCATTACCCATACCAATGTGGAAATGGAAAAATATCAACCTGTAATTTTTCACCAGACTTCCAAAGACATCCATGGGAATAAATGATATCTAAGTTATTGTAGATCATCTTACAAAGACTGCACACTTCATTGTGATTCAATAATATTTCCCACTGGACCTATTGGAATGGATATGCTTTAGAGAAGTGTTAAGGATGCATGGAGTACCACTATCCGTTGTGTTTGATCGATATCCAATATTCACCTATAAATTTTGGAAAAATCTCTATCATGGTATAAACATTAAGCTAAACTTAAGTACAACATATCACCATAAAACTATTTTCCAATCTGAATATATATCCAAACCCATTAAGACATATTGATAGCTTGCTCAATGGACTTCAAATCTAGATGGGACCAACATATTACTTTCGATGAGTTTTCTTAAAAAAATAGTTTCTACTAAAGAGTCCAAATGAATCATAATGTATCCCTTTGTGGGAAGAGTTTTAGAACACCTGAATGTTGGGATGAAGTTGGGGAATGAAAACTTCTAGGTCCTGCAATGGTTGAAGAAAAGGTGGAGAAGGTTAAGAAAATCCAACAGCATATCAAAGCTACTTAGAGTTTACAAAAGAGATATGATGAAAATCACCAACGAGAACTAGAGTTTGATGTTGGAGACATGTAATTCCTCCACATATCCCCATGGAAAATATTGATTAGATTTTGGAAGAAGGGAAAACATAGTTCAAGGTACATCGTCCCTTTTGAGATCCTTCATCACATCAGAGCAGTGGCCTATCGACTAGAACTCCCACCAAACCATTCTTAAGAACATAATGTATTTCATTTATCCCTCATAACAAAGTATGTACCAAACCCATTACATGTACTCAATCTGGAGTAGGTAACATTGGAGAATTACCTTTCCTAAGAGGAGCAGCTAGTGAAGATCTTATATTATAAAGAAATTGTATACTAAATAAGAAAATTCTCCTCGTCAAAGTGTTGTGAAGGAACCACATGTTTGAAGAAGAAATATTGGAGCCATGGGAGGTGATGAAAAAGAGTTACCATCATCTATTTTAGTGTGGGAAAAGAAAGTTTTGAGGGTGCAATTTCTTAATAAAGTAGGGTATAATAACCTGAAGATTTATAAATAAATTTTCTCTCTTTTGAATTAATTAAATATATTATGGTTATAGAAAGCACAAGAACTTATTTTTATATATATAATTGGATTTTAAATTAATTTTAAGTTTCTTTTCCATTGATAATATATCCATTGAACAATGATCACTAGACTAGTATAAATATAGTGTTTTTAGAAATCCTATTTGAACAGATAAAGGAAATGATTGCCTCAACTAGTAGGATCATACCCTATGAAGCCCATTTATCAGATATTTTGAGGGAGATATAATTTATGAGATTTTCCCTAGACCAATCCCAAGATAAGATCCAACCACTTAAGCATGAGTGAAACTATTTATGAGGGAATTTCAAGCTCATCAAGATCACGGACCAAATGATGTTCACTGAATGGCCCCATGAATACCCCACCAGCGTTCACCTTACATTAAATTAGTATAATGGTGTAATAATTGATATGTATCGAGACCCTAGTAATAATATTATGTACATTTTTTTCAATAGAATAATGAATATTTTTTCTTCCAATTATTTCTATATTGTAAATGATTTTTAAATCATAAATTGTATTTTGATAAACATTCATATTCAATTAGAATATCAATTTTGATGAACTAATGTATTTTTAAAATAAATATTATTTTAATAAAATATTATTATTAAATAAATTTTATTAAATATAAATGATCATATAATTTTTATGACGTCAAATGTAATTTTATTAGTGTTTGAAAACTATTATTATCAAAAAGCATCATTTTCAATAAATGTAAATTTTTATATTAAAATTAAAAATTCACATATTTAAAAAATTTATTGGATAAAATGGATACCATTTTTGGAATGACGACATCGAAATTATCCAAATGGTTAATTTTTCTTAATTTTTTGAGACATGTGATGGTTTGGGTAAAAATTAAATACAATATAAATATACTAAGTGTTTTATGACATCGTTTTCAACCAATAAAAATGTAATAATTATTATAAAAGGTATCCTTAGAAAAATATATGTTTTCCCTTTAAAATAATTTAATTTTTAATTTATTTGTTTTATTTTATTAATCCTTAGTGCATCCAATAAAACATATAATATATTTTATGTTTTTAAAATCATTTATTTGAAAGTGTGACTAACCTTAACATAATCAAGGGAAATATTTAACAATAATTATCCCTTGGACTCATAAAATAATTTATACAACTCTTATTTTACAAAAACCATGGGAAAACCCAACGGATTGTTTTTGGTTTTGAATATTTTATTATGTAGTTTCCAAAACCAAAATAATAAACAAATCCCCCTCCTTCCCTATATAATCCCACCCATGCTCCCATTTATCTTCACTTAATCTCGTTAAAGATAAACCACACTCTTAAATATTCTAATTAGATTCCTCAAAAGGCACCCCAAGTTCCCAATATCTCCCAAGACTTTGGACTCACACATCCAAGTAAGGGATTTCTCTCTTCTCATTTCCATTCAATAAATTATTTTATATTATGCTACTTAAATTAGATTTTCACATATTGGTATATGATTTTCCATTATCCCCTTACTTTAATTTTATGAATAAATGATGATATATTCCATTTACTCTCATTAATCCCCCCTATAATCCTTTATGTATACCTATTACTAGGCCAAAATTCTATAGAGGATTTTCTCTCTCCTTTTTAATCAAGCACTTCATTTATGATATGACATTTTTATTTGTATTTTCTCATATTAGAATACATTCCTACCTATCCCTGTTACTATATAATTGATTTATAAATGATTATATCCCCTTTAAATCTCATTTAACTCCATTAATAACCTTTACCTACACCTGTTACAATGGTGAAATTTTGTAGGGATTATTTTGCTTCCACCTTTTTCTTCAAGATCATTTATCATGTTAACTATTCTATTTCCAATTAAATATATTAGGGAATGTATTTCCATGTCAATATTATTATCCATTTCATGTATAAATGGTTATATGTCCATTTCACTCTCATCAACCTATTTTATTAATTTCCATATGATGTTGTTATGCTGTTGAAATTGCACCACGATTTTCCATGCCAAAATAATTGTGTAGTAAATACCATAACCATTCATTTATTTAGGGTATTAACATTTATGTGCATATACATATTTTTTGGGGACTAACATGTATTTTTTCCACATTCCTTGATCATGGAATAAATTATTATGTTTAATTAATCCATGTTATATGATCTATGTGGCACACTTAAGCATGAGATTGAAAATTTTATAAAGGTTTATCCCTGATATCACTCCAATTCATTGGGTGATTTTTAGTATCATGATACATCATGTTGGGATGGGGGATTACATGGTTCAGTTATGGTACTTTTTCACCATGAATTCTTGTCATTTTAGCTTTGGATTATGTTTATGATAAAGTGTACTATGTTGTCGCCACATTTCCCATGTTATGATTACCATTCTATATCATCCCTTATTATTCATGTTCCTTTATGCATCATTGATATTTACTGTCAAAAATTTATTATTATCCTCATGTTATTCCATGATTATTCTTTTACTGTGCTTTATAGATCACCCCTTTCTTATGTATGTCCTTAGTTCATCCCATATAGTGTTAAGTATAAATGAATGTTGGGGTCAGGTCAAATAACTTTTCAATAAAGATGTATGTTTTCATTTTTAAGTTGTTATGTAATGTACCTAATTTCCCAAAGACACTAGACCTCTCTATCTTCTGAGTTGTATTAAGTGTAATTTTATTTAATAAATCATGTTTAAATATGAAATAAATAGAGGGGTTGTTTTAATAGTTTGTTTTAGAAAGAATTTGGCATAGTTTGGCCGACCTAGAAAACTCAATGTAGTGAAATGATATGAGGGAGTAGGTTTCCTCTTATTAGAGAGGGGGAACATTGGGAATTTCTCAAAATATTAATTAATAAAAAAATTAATCTCAATTTAAATACTTTCTAAATTACATTCATTTGAAGCCAATATATTATAAGGTTGTAATCTCATAAACCAATAGATTTTACAAAATTTTCATGTTATTTTAAACCTTATCATTTTAATTTACCCTTTGTTAATCCATTTTAATTTTAACTATCTTAACAATGTTTTTAATATTAAGATGATGTAAATTTTATATATAAAGATTAAATTACACCATAAATTGAGAATTTTATATATTTTAGATCATATCACATCCCATTTTCCATATTTTATATTTTTATGATTTTTAAATAATTTCATTAACTATTAGTTTAATAAAATATCATATGTATCAATTTGGACATTAATCATTACATTGAATTTAAGAAAATAAAACCAGCAAGATTACTTCGAACCAATTCATTTAATACACCCCCAAAATTTCATATTAACAAATAAAATTAATTTATCACCTTAATTAACTAAAATTATATTTATTTTAATATTTATAATATCATTTATTTTATTGTTTCATTAATTGAATAATTACGATATCACCATTTTGTAATTAATTACGATGATTATATCTTTACTAAAAATTAAAAATATATTTCTATGATTTAGATAAATTTTTTATATTTCATGATAATATATATATATTTACAATATATTCTATTTATCTCCATATTAAAAATATTATACTAATTAAATATAAGAGTGTGGCATTTTGTCACTCTCACTGAGTTTAATAATATTTAACTCATTTTACTGGACAAGTGTCCATTAAATTATTAAATTTATATCATTTTATGTTAATGGTTGAATTAAATTCATAAAATAACATTTATTTAAGTTTTATGGTAGTTTTATAATTTTTATAATATTATATACACACTTAATTTCTCGATTAACCCTTAATAGTGGTAATAAAAATTTCTAAAGTTATTATTCCTATTGTCAAAAAATACAAGAGTCCAATTTAATAAATTTTGAAATATTTATTCCAAATATTGAAAACATTTTTAATAATTAAAACACATAAATTTATAAAATTAATTTAAAATTAATCTCTTTCACATAACGAGAAAACTAGTTTTTTAAAGAGAAAACATCCAAAATATTGTTATGTTTTTTATCCAAATTCAATGTTAAATTGATTCTAATGACCTAAATTGGATTTAACTATAAAAATATGATCTAATGATACCTTAAAACGAATCAAATATATAAATAAACTCTATAAATTATTTTTATGAAGAATTTTTTTTTCAATTTAAATTCAGTATTTTTCACTATTCATCAAAACATTAAACATGTGATGAAAACACCTAAAATCAACCGAATTAAATTTCTATATCACTATTATAAATAAAAATATTATTTTTTCAAATAAAATTTCTAAAAATTTTCGAAAATTAGATTTAAAATGGATTCTTAATTAAAAGTTTGTAAAATTACCCTTTTGAAAAACATATAGGTTTTATGCATAATATTGGGTTTGTTTTTATATTATACTTATAAAATTTGTTGAATGAAAATAAAAAATATTTTATTCAATATCTAACATATATATCTCATTAATATAATTTAATAATTGTAATTAATTTAATTTATTAAGCCAAAACAACTTTGGGAGAATAAAAATAAAATTATTTCCTTTATAATGACTTAGTATATATTTTTATTTCTAATTAATTGGTAACCAATGAATTCATATAATAATCCTTAAATTTTTATAAGTTAGTAAATATTATTTATAATAGTAATATAACTTCTAGGTTATATCTTATTATATTAAATAATAATTTTTTAATAATATAATATTGTTTGGTAAAATGCAGTCTTGTGTCTAATGAAAGCTATCAAAAGAACTCAGAATTGTGTTTTTAATAATCCAAGCATAGTGTTTATTATACAGAAAGATAATCTAATTGTTTCTTATAGTGCAATATCAACTTGGTGTTGTGTATAATGCAAGCCAAACATAATGTTTTTTTATGATAAAGGCTATATTTATTATTGTGTGAAATCAAAAATATTGAAATGATTAAATTAATTTGAAAAAAATAACAAAATCTTGGGTTGTTACATTCAAACCCCCTTAAAAAAGAATATCACCATATAAAATTGTCTAGGTTATCAAAGGATTAATACTTGAAGATTTTATGCATAGAAACCCACATCCTAAGAATGAATTCTAAAACTTTCTTTTAAAGTCAGAAACATAATGTTTATCCCAAGTAACTCATAACTACGTTTCCACATAGGATATCAAAGGTGAAAAGAGAAAACATGGGCATATAAGAGAAAACTAATTATCAAGTTCTCATGGATAGTGATAGAAAACATTGTTAGGATAAAGTTACCGTTCAAACATTCATAACCCAATGTGGCTTGAAAAAGTCCATTGATATCATCAAAAATGATGATAATAGGAAAAAACTATTTCAATACCCTTTTTCCTAAAATTGAAGAATTTTCTTGAGAAAATATACATACATGATTTCAGGACAAGTTCACCCTTTATTATTCCCTGATCAATTTCCACTTCATCGCTTATTCCAATAAATGAAGGTGACTTTTTCATTCTGGTAGCGTTATCAGATCTTGAGATCCATAAATATAATTTTATTTTATAATATGTATCTTTATCATAACAAAAATGTTAGACCATGTCATCCAATATGTATAAATCCCCCTATGGAGATATAATACTTTAATCTATAAAAATCTCATCTTAATTTTAACTTAAATAATCCACAAATGGTAAACCTTATAACCCTTAAAAAATATGAAAGTCCAAAAAATTATAATGAAGTTCACTAGATCATATTAACATTTATCTCCCATATGAAAAGGTAGTTTTTGGTTGTCACATTCCAAACATTTGAATACCTTAATGTATTATTATCTTGAAAAATGGTAGTTATAATAAATCCTTATTTAAAACATGAATGTTTCCTTATTCTAGTGTATCTTTGATATATTCCTTGTCCAAAACGTTGTAAACTTCATCCAGGATATCATAAACCACTTTTTAACAAATTATTAATCAGTTCCAAGGAATTAAATACCATCCAATTTAATTATTCATGTCCAATTTAACTTTATCCAAATATCATTATCTCAACATCAGGCACATATTAAGTTTTATCCTTCCATTAATCATGTTTTTTTCAAAAAAAATCACCTTATTACATAAATAACATTCCATGGTTACCAATACCATTTAAAATATTCTATTAAATCCTTATGGGAAAACTATAGTAGACCAATACATATATATTTCACTATTTCATAATACCATAAAAGTACTTATACAACATTATTCCTAAATTCCATAACATAAACATGATCATAAGGGTATAAGAACATGATAATAACATTATAATAACATACCCTGCATATCAAATATCATAAACATGAATCACTGAATAAATATTGGTTGTTCATAAGACATGAATCATAATGTAATCATGATAATAATACATTGATGCATAACATAAGAAAAATATATGGAATTTTTTGAAGACACATAAAAATGTAATATCATTCTGTATAAGTCAAGGAGCATTGCCAATAGTTAATAGGGAACCTCATGGGGACTAAAACTACTGGGCGAGACACACCACCATCTCCATTCACATTCCTTTCCATATAAAGGATCAGGTTTCCTCATATTCCCATAGTAGATAAGGTTTCTCTATCTTCTATCATGGATCAAGCATGTCGACATGATTCCTGTCATTATCTCATGAGATAAAAATCATTACCCAATTCATTATAGGGAGATATAGTTTCTATAAATAACATAATAAAAACCACACATATGTGTTCCACAAGAACATAAATCATTCATCTATTAAGAACCCATTGAATGAAATGGGTTTCATAAACATCATTAAATCATAAAATAACCCATGAAAAAGAAATGGGTTTCATAAATATCAGTACATTATAAACATAAACCATTCTTAGAAAGAATAATAATTGTAGAATTGAAATATATCCCCAGTAAAATAGAAGTAACATCAAACAATTTTATCTTAGAACGAAAAAAAATTTGCAGATCCCTTGAATACAATTCTTGAGGAAAATATTGTGTCTATTTTGAAAACATTTTCAATTATTAAAATAACACAAATTTTAAAAGAAAATATTTTCTATGAAAATAACCCTATAATATTATAAGTTAGGGTTGAAATTATTAAGTCTTCATTAAAGAGGAAAAATATGTTCATTCTATATAAGTTAAAAACATTCCTTTTGTACTTTTGCTGGAAAATTCACAAAAATCATCATTTGGAAAACTAAAAAATGGTTCCTTTCCAAAAGTGTAGTAAAAAGTAAAAATGAATTTTAAAATCCATAGGATAATATCAAAATCATTTTTTAAAAAAATATAAAAAATTTGATATGGAAGATAAATATTACATAACAAAGACATAAAATGAAACAATCCAAAATATTGATGAGATTATGAAATAATTACTCATCACTTTATAATCAGTATAATTGTATTCCACCTGAAATAGGGAAAATTTTATGGATATTAAAATAAAATAATCTTATATATAATACTCATAAAATACTTTCATGTTCATTATATACACCATTTAGAATAAATAAGTAGTCTATGAAGTATGTGTCTCATAGAAATACAAGTGAGACATAAATCTCTTACCTTATATATTGATTCTCTTCATACTGGTTAAAACCTCCACTATAATAAATATATGTTTATTATATATCAATTATAGAACTACACCGTATATTATTTTATTATATATATATACCAATTTATAAAAAGTTATATGTTAATGTTATGCTTCAGGTAATATCTGATTTTTTTTCACATGTGATTTGAATTTTTATCCTTGGTACTCTTTTATAGATAAAAATTTCATCATCTCCAAAATTAAAACCATTACATAAATTTCATAAATTTTTAACATATATTTATTTATTGTTATTAATAAAATTTAATGGTAGAAAATAAAATAAATTGTTTATGGAGACAACAGGTCATACGTACGCTTAAACATTGTTTTAATTTTCTTTTTATATTGAAAATAAATAAAATTATATGATGTATTATCATTATATAATAATTATTATGTTATATATATCGTACATATTCCTAAAATAATCTCATCGCATCGTGGAGATGGTAAGCCATACGTACGCATGAGTGATAATATCATTTCCCAAAAGATTAGATAGTAAAAAGGTAGATATGATATTATCACTGTTGAAGTATAATTATGTCATAAATATAATATATAAACATTTAACCTCGCATTATTCCCACTTATCAAATATGGTTATGGAAAATTAATTATATCCCTACTTGGAGAGGGTAATTTGTATATACGCACAAGTGATACATTCACTTTGTGTTCAATGGGAAAGGGGTTGTATAATGGTGTGTTCATAATCATAATAACATTTTAGAATATTTAGGATGATTAATTTATTATATTATTATATATATATCATAGATTTATATGAGTTATAGATTATTAGAAAAGAGAGTGATTGGTTAGAGTGATTACCTCTTCTTTGGAACAACACCTTTAGATCTCCTTTAATGGACCCTAGAGTTGGTCCTTTGGGTAGAAAAAAACCTATGTAATATGGATAGGTAAGTTTATAAGAGATTTTGGAAGATTTTGGTTGATTAATAAGACTCAGTGTGGTGAAATTAGATAAGGGTAGAGGTTTCCTCTTAACCATGGTAACAATGTTTTCAATATTTTGAGGATGTAATTTTTACATATAAAGTATAAATTTGCCCATAAATGTTAAATTTAAGATATGTTAGACTATATATCTTCCCACATTCCTCATTTAATATTTTTATTATTTTTAAATAATTTTAAAAATTATTATTTTCATACGAAATCACAAGTATCAATTTTGACATTATTCATAAAATTAACTTTAATAAAACAAATACTACACGATTACTTCAAACCAATTAGATTAATACACCCTTAACATGTCATATTCACCTATAAATATTTTTTATAATCTCAATTAACTCAAATTACATTTATTTTAATATTTATAATACCATTTAATTGATTGTTTCATTAATTGATTAATTACCACATCATCATTTTTTAATTATTTTTGATAATTATTTATTTTCTAAAAACTAGGAATAAATTTCTTTGCAGATACACCTTTTATATTTAATAATATTTTATATATCCAATCATATCTTCTATTTATTCCCATATTAAAAATATTATACTCATTAAAATTAAGAGTGTGACATTATGTCATTGCCTTTAAGTTTAATAATATTTACCTCATTTTCCCATAAGTGTCCATTAAATTCTTAAATTTGGATACCTATGTGTTGAGGGTCTAACTAAATTCATACAATAAAATTTTTACAAATTTTAAGGTAGTTTTTTAATATTTATAATATTATATCCACCCTTAATTTCATGATTTACCCTTAATCATGGTCATAAAAATTACTAACGTTACGATTCAAATTGTTCAAAAATAAAAGTGTCTTATTTACTAAATTTAGAATTTATGATTCCAAATATAAAATCCATTTTTAATTTAAAATTAATCCCATTGATGAAACAATAAAATTAGTGTAACTCCTCGAACCCAGTTACCCCGAGTCGGTGCATTATTACATAGCATTGGCATTGTCACAAGGGATCAAATCCCGAAAGATCGAACAGTTTAGTATTACTAAAAATAGGATACATTCATAAGTTCAACATTACAACTTGAGAAGAAGTACAACACTAATTTATTCCATTAGAAAAATCCAAGCCTCATAGATTATGCCTACAATTAATTCATAACTAACTTCTTTATATCGTGAGAAAATGAAAAATAAGAAAGTGGTGAGCTCAAATACCCAATAAGGCTAAGAAATACATCAGAATATAACAAAAGCATTTGTTATAGTGAATAGTTGATAACACATGCCTTTACAAATAATAAACATGAACACTTTATGGCAGGAATATGAGACGAGTAAATAATACCATATTAAATCATAGTCATGAGTATTCTACTAGTCAAATAGCCACATGAACCATCAATAATATTTTCATAATGAGGGAATGTATAATGCCATACATTTTGAAACATCTTGTCAAGGCCTCGACCAAGACATCTAAAAATGATTTAGGCCTCGGCCAAAACCATAAATCAAATTGGGAAAGGCCTCATCCAATTCCACATTTAATTGACTCATGATACCTACCGATGCATCGAGGAGCTGTAGAGGGCTCCACCCGTTACATACTAAGTCCAATACATTCCTCATATGAAAAGGTTGAAACATAACATAAACATTCGTATTAACTATCATACAAAATGTCAATAATTAAACCATATACCATGAATGGTATAAAAATAACACATCCACAGTAAAATATATCACAAAACCTCCAATACAATATGGAATATTTTTATCATAATAAATCAACTTCAAACAAGTTTAAAATCCATCAATGGATGTTAACATAGATGAAATAAAAACTATTTGAAAGAAATATCTCTTTCTATTTAGAAATCATTTAAGAGTCACATAATTATAAAATAAAACATTTATTTTGAAAATATTATTATAATATTTTAAGGGAAGCTTTGATGATGTTATAACAGTGTAAAATAGTCGCACCCACCCTATAAGTTAAAAAAAGACATTCTTACTTTAATTTAGTCCAAAAGGTCATAAAGTACCTTGTTTGGAAAATTACGGAAAGATTTCTTTCAAAAAATATAAGGTCAAATAATGGTATAAATGACTTTAAACCAAAGTATAGTAAACAGTAAAAATGTTTTGAAGTACATTTTTATGAAAAGACGGATGTGGATGATAAAGAGGTCCCAGTAGATACTTACATAAAACAACCTCGGATAATAAAGAGATTGTGAAATTAACCCTTACCTTGTACTTTTCCGTGGTTGAGGGTAAGTGAACCAAATTTATGATAGTTAAATCATTTTTATTAAATTATACAAGAACCATATACATAAATATGATATCATATATGATCTTTTAATATTGCTTTGTTAATAATATTTTAGTATTATCGTCATTTTGGGTGTTAACTGATTCGTTTTCCTTTATATTTTTGTTACATAAGTTGTGATTGTTATAGATAGGATGTATGTGATTCATATCCAGAATTATATTAAGTCCTTAAACATTATTTTTAATCATCAAATTAAAATTATTCTTGAATGTTTAGGATGGGAAAATGAGTTTCATCACATTCGTGGAAACACTAACCTTACATATGCACGAGCGATAATATCATTATTTTGATATCAAAATGGTATGTAAATATATTTTATATAATATATAAAGAATAATTAACATTATATATTTATTATTTACATCAATTATACATCATTTTTATACCCATCCAAAAAATAATGTATTGAATAACATTTACACCACAACGTGGAGACGGTTAGTCGTACGTATGCACGTATGGTGACTCTATAATTCATGTGATGGATAGAAGAATGAATATGGTTGCACCATTGGTATAATAACATCACAATATATATAATATAAGGAATTAATTATTTTATAATGGAAACAACAAAGAAAGAGGAAGTGTAAGAAGAAAAGAACTTGAAAGAGGGTTGTGAAATTATTACCTCTTCTTCAGGTGTTTCCTTTTGAGTTGATCAAAATTGCTCCATTGGATGGCTTTATGATCAAATTAAGGACTCTAAGTCGATGTGAGGGAAGTTGGGAGGATATTGGGGTAGGTTTTGGCCGAGACAAATGACTTTGGAGGTGTGAATTTGAGAGAAGGGGAAGTGCCCTTTTATAAGAGAGGTGAGTGACACTTTAGGAGAAGCTTGAAATATTATTTTATAATAAAATAATTTTCAGTTTCTAATGGATCAAAAATAATTTATTTTTAGGACAAGATGGTTATGGGTCGAAAACATCTCAAACAATATATTTTAGACTGGTTTAGGTCACCATATTAACCTTATCTTTCAGATTTAACTATTTGTTAAATAGTTTGACATTTACCATGTCACTTTGTATTTTTATATTATATGATTAATAAACTTACTATAACAAGCCAAGAGAATCCCAATTGGTTCATTGATAATATATATAACCTTATCTAAGTCCTTTATCTGAACCTTATATTTTTAAAAATATTATATAAATTAATAATATAATATTTGTTTTAAAAACTCTTTCACGTCCATTTTGACACTATTTTGTATTTTGTTTTTTTTAAGTCATAAAAGCATGATAACTTCAAAAAAAATCATTTAATCTACCCTAAAATGTCATATTAACCTATATAATTAGTGTAATTCATCAAAAGTCTGAAATTACATTTATTTGAATATTTATAATATCAATTATTTTAATCATTCATTAATAAGGTAATTACTGCATCATCATTGTATCATAAATAGATTTAATTACTTAATGTATAAAAATTATAAATAAAATAACATTATGTAGGAAACCCTTTTAGATTTATAATTAATATTTATAGTTGATTTTATCTTCTTTATAACCCAATATTAAAAAAAATAGTTATTAAACTTTGAATTTAACACTTTTAACTCTTCTTTAAATAAAATAATAATAAATGTCCAAATCTAATCCAAGTGGACCAAAGGGGGTCATATTTTATTCATAAGGTTTTTTTTGGTAGAATTACACTTATAAAATAGAATTAGGATGAGTTTTAGAGTAATTATGTTATCATTTTTACTGTTAATTACCCTATTTATTTTTAATCGTGGTAAATAAAAGTCAAAAGCTACTATTCCCCAAAACTTATTTGTATCATATTGAAAAACAATTTACTTATGGATGTCAACCTTGTTTCCCAGATTTTTTAAATTCAACTCACATAAGTGGTAAAATTATATTTTATGCATATTTTCAAATGCTCTGAGAAGGTGGGTAAAAGACGGTAAAAAGTTTAATATAATTTTATATATCTAAACTTATTATAAAATGACTCCAATGAATTATGTTGAACTTGTATAGGTATTATTTATCTATTTTGACCTAAAATAAAATTAATAAATTTATAATTATTCAAATAAAAATTCAGTTTTAAATAATAACGCAGTGTTTTTCACTATTCATCAAAAATTGAAAGTTTTTAGAAAAATACCGAAAATTCACCCTAAGATAATTTCGATATTCAGAATCCAAAAAATTAGTCCATTTTGAAAAATAAAATTTATAAATTTTCAAAAAGTGGGTATTAATATTCATAACTGCTATTTTTATTGGTCGTGGTGTGTAAAAACTCCAAATTTTGTGCAACGTAAGCTATTACATTATTCAAAGGAAACGTATCATGGAATCCTGGGGTGTTACATTCTC
The DNA here is from genome assembly GCA_963277665.1 of Viscum album. Taxonomy (NCBI): domain Eukaryota; kingdom Viridiplantae; phylum Streptophyta; class Magnoliopsida; order Santalales; family Viscaceae; genus Viscum; species Viscum album. Next base: position 1,922,637,850 of record OY728159.1, read on the forward strand.
CCATCCTTAAAATAATTTTGTCTTCAAAATTTCAAGAATATTACTGCATAAAAAGATTTGGTTGGTTCTTCATCATAAGTTCCTTGGGTTCCCACGTTACCTCTTCCATCTTATGGTTTCTCCATAGAACTTTTATGAGACGAGTCGTCCGGTTTCTCAACACTTGTTCTCTGGTATCTAGAATATTTACAGACTCTTCACAATAAGATAGTTCAGGTTCCAATTCTATATCTTCATAGCTGAGTACATGTGTTGGGTTAGGCATGATTTTCTCAATAGTGATACGTGGAACACATCATGAACTATAGAGAGACTTAGCGGCATTGCCAAACGGTAAGCTACAACCCCAATCTGTTCCAAAATTTCAAAAGGTCTGATGTACCTGGGACTTAATTTACCCTTCTTACCGAATCGTATAACTCCTTTCCATGGAGTTACCTTCAAGAAAACATGATCTCTTACCTGAAATTCCAAATCCTTCCTTCGGTTATTGGCATATCTCTTTTTCCTACATTGAGTTGATTTTTTTGTAGGTTTGGATAACCTTCACCTTTTCCATCATTTCCATAAGACGTTCTGGGCCTACAAGTTTTCTTCCACCAACATCATCCCAATAAGTTGGTGTGCGACATCTCTATCCATATAACGCTTCATATGGTGTCATCTGAATACTTGAATGGAAGCTATTATTATAGGAAAATTCTACCCGAGTTAAATATTGATCCCGCATACCTTGAAAGTCTAGTGAGAAGATCTGAATATGTCTTTTAAGATTTGAATAGTCAGTTCTGATTTTCCAGTAGTTTGGGGGTGATAGGCAATGCACAAACAATGTTCAGTATCCAAGGATTTCTGAATACTTTTCTAGAATATTGATGTAAAATGGGGATCACGATCAGAAACAATCGATAGGGGTACTCCATGAAGTCTTACAACTTAATTAATATATATTCTTGCTAGACGTTCAAGTAGTAAATCTTCTCTTATAGCAAGAAAATGTACTAACTTGGTAAGACGATCAACAATTATCCATATTGCATCATTACTTCTAGGATCCTTTGGTAGCCCCATGACAAAGTCCTTCATAATATTATCCCATTTCCACTCAGGTATGGGAAGAGGTAGCATGACTCCTCTAGGATGTTTCCTTCCAGCTTTCACTTTTTGAAAAACCAAACATCTTGACACATAATCAGCAATATATCTCTTCATATTGTACCACCAAAAATGTTCCTTCAAATCTCTATACATCATATTGCTACCAGGGTGTCTAGACAAATTGGGGTTATGAGCATCATCCAACAATTCCCTTTTTAGATCAGGTATGTTAGGAACACAAAGTCTCTTCCAAAATTTCAAAATTCCATCTTCATATACGAAGTCAATCAATCTCCCATCATTCACAGCTTTAAACCACTTTTGAAACTCCTCATTATTAGACTAATAACTCTTTATCCAATCTATTAAAGATGTTTTGGAAACCATTTTAGAAAGTATTTATGTTTCACCTTCCACATTTATTCCCATATCCATAATTACTAGATCCATGAAAACAGTTTTCCTTTCAACTCTCATCTTGTTCAGAACTCTATTATCCTTTCTGCACAAAGCATCTTCCACCTTATTTTCCTTCCCCAGGTGGTAGTGTACAGTGAAATCATAATCCTTGAGTAATTAAATCCCTTTCCTTTTCCTTATGTTGAGTTCCTTCTATGAGAAAATATATTTCAAACTCTTGTGATCGGTGTATATCTCAAATTTTTCACCATAGAGATAGTGTCCTCATATCCTCAAAGAAAGGATCACAGCTATTAAGTCAAGATGATGAGTAGGATAGTGTTGTTATTGACTTTATAGTTATCATGATGCATAGGTAATAACTCTATCAGTAATCATAAGGACACAACCAAGTCCTTTTTTTAAACATCACAATAAATAACAAACCCATCATTCCCCAATGGTAGAGTCAATATAGTAGAATTGATTAATCTTCTCTTCAGTTCTTCAAAACATTCTTCACACTCTTTTTTCCAAACAAATTTAGCCCCTTTACATTTGATCTTGGTTAATGAGTTAGCCAATTGGGAAAAATTCTGGACAAAACTTCGATAATAAGCTTCTAAACCAATAAAACTGTGTACCTCTATTATACTCATCGGTGTTAGACATTATTTTATTGATCTTTTCATAGAAGGATCAACGGATATTTCATACTTAGATACAATATTTCCAAGAAAAGAAATCTCCTAAATCCAGAATTCACACTTGCTAAACTTCCTGTATAATTCATTTCTTCTGAGGGTTTTCATAATGGAGCGCAAGTGATTTTCATGGTCTTCATAGATTTTGGATTACACCAATATATCATCAATAAATACCACTAAAAATCCATCAAAGTATTCCTTGAAAACTCTATTTATTAGATCCATGAAAACAAAGGGTGCATTAGTCGGTCCAAAAGGCATTACTGTAAAATCGTAATGCCCATACCTGGTTTGAAATGCTGTTTTTGGATGTTTTTCTTCTTCACACACAACTGATGATATCCAGATTAAAGGTAAATTTTGAAACATATTGAGCTCTATGAAGTTGGTCGAATAAATCATCAATGTGAGGTAGGGGATACGTGTTCTTTATTGTTATAGAATTGATCTCCCTATAGTCAATTCACAACCTCATAGATCCATCTTTAGTCTTGACAAAAAGGATAGGGGATCCCCATCGAGAAACGCTAGGGAGAATAAATACTTTATTGCTCAATTACTCTAGTTGTTTTTTAGCTCTACTAATTCCAAAGATTCCATTATATAAGTAGTCTTCAATATGGGCCTTGAACCAGGAATTAAATCAATGGAAAACTCAATTGATCATTCTAGAGGATATCGAGGTAAATCCTCAAGAAACACATCAATATATTCTTGTACAGTAGGTATGTCCTCTATTTTAACATTCCTTTCCTCACCCATAGTTATTACATTATCTTCTTCCCTGATAATTGAATTTAGTTGAGTTACTGGGGTGGATCTAGATAATAATCTGGTGATGAAGTTTCTAATCTAAAGATATGGTACTCTTTATCATCATCGAAAATTCTAACCTCCTTCTTCTTACAATAAATTTTCACATCATGGCCTGAAATCCAATATATATAGAGGATTATATCAAATTTAATCATGGGTATGGTGATGATATCAGTAGATAAATAACATTTATAATCCCTAATGGGGACTGATTCACAAAATGTTGTTGCAATGATACTTCCATTAAGAGTTTTGACTGAAAACTCCCATGTTAAATCAAATTGGAAATAACTAATTTTCTTAGCTAACTGGGATGACGTGAAACAATGTGATGATAAATAATCATATAAATCATTGGATAAACTTGAGGAAACCATTAAATTACTTTCCACCACATCTTTCAGAGCTTCAACCTCAGTAGTAGTGATTGCATAAGCTTGGCCTTCATCCCCTGGCCTTTTTAGAGATACGTTTCCTTAACGCTTAAGTCATGCATTTTCATAATGTCCCATCTCCCTGAAATTTTATAATTGAACACTGGTAGATTCTTTTATCGTCTTACAATCACCAACAAGATGGCATTTCTTTCCAAATTTTTAGCATACTCCTTTTCTTTTTAGACAGAAACTAGGTTGCTTCCTTCCACAATTATCATAGGGTGGAAATTCCACTCTTCCCTTCTTTCCTATTTCCTTATTTACATTCCCGGTGTTTTTAGTAGATCTCTTCTTCTCTTGCTTTGTTTTAAAGTCATAAGACTTAGAGAATTCATTCTCTCTCTTAATATCACATGGGAAAATATCTTCGTACGATGAAAAGGATTGTGAGACTAATACTCAACGGAGAAATGGTTTTAACCCATAAAAGTATCGATTAATATTACTCCTTGGGTTACATATATAATTTGATTCATGCCTTGCTAACCTTGTGAAGTTAGCTTCATACTTTGTGACATTTTCATCCTCCTATTGCCTCAGACTCGGAAATTGCCTTTCTATATCTGCTCAATGGTCATGAAGAAATTATTTTACTAAGAAATGTTATTTAAACTACCTCCATTCCATACTTGATAATTATTTATCCTCCTTTGTGTTTTGAATTAATAACCACCATTGATCTGCATCTCCGGTGAGGCGATAAACTGCCATGACTACTTTTTCCCTTTCGATACTCCCCAAAGCATGAAATATTTTCTCCAAGAAACTTATCCATTGTTCAGCTACAAATGGATTTGTAAACCCATTGAATGTTGGTGGTTGTTGCCTCATGAAGTGGTCTAACATTGAGCATCTGCGTTGTGGATCAGGGTGCTTCATATGGGTATGGTTATTATTCATTACCTAAGTGAGTTGTCCTAGTATGGTGATAAGCTAATCAGCACCAGTTTCATCACCAGCTCCACTATAATTGTTTTGAGTAGGAGGTAAATCCCTAAAATGATTATGTACATTGATACGATATCCATTCCTTCCACTAGATGACATTTATAAACAATGTCATACACTTGATTAGTTTATGAATCGCAATACATAATTCCCAACATGTAAAACACTTAACACAAATTGAAAAGTTTATGGATATAATCTATAATCATAAAAATGTTTTCTTTGAGTAGGTATATACTCATAAATTCTTTATAATGGTTTGTAAATTAAATGAGAATTATCCTAACCATGTCCCCTGGAAGTGTTGTAACCAAGAGTGATGCAAGGCTCGTTGTCGTGCACTAGTTCCTGATTGAGTCTAGCTTAAAGCAGTGTTTTTAGGTTTTAACCCTAGGTACATCTGTTTCAGAGCCCCCTCTACCTACTCGTATCCAGACAAGGATGTCTTTCTTGGAAAACTCACAAAATATATACATTACAAAAATTATACTAGATTCTTATATACTAATCCCCAAAGTCTATCTTAGGGTAACGTTCTCTAATCTGGGTTTTTCTAAATCATGTTTCCAAAATTTGTACTGAACTTCCTCTGATACCAAATATAACACCCAAACCCCAGTTACCCAGAGTCGGTGAATTATTATATAACATTGTCATGATCGCAAGGCATCAAATCCCGAAAGATCGAACAGTTTAGTATTATTGCAAACAAGATACATACAAAAGTTCAACATTACAACTTGAGAATAAATACAACACTAATTTATTCAATTTGAAAAATCCAATCCTCTTAGATTATTCCTACAATTCATTCATAACTAACTTCTTCAAATCCTAGGAAAATGAAACATAACAAAGGGGTGATCTCAAATGCTTAGTAAGGGTAAGAAATACAGTGGAAGATAACAAAAACATTAGGCATGGTGAATAGTTGAAAACACATGCCTTTACAAATAATAAACATGAACACTTTATGGTAGGAATATGAGCTAAGTAAATAATGTCAAAATAAAACATAGTCATCGGTATTCTACTAGTCAAATAACTACATGAACCATTATTAATATTTTCTTAATAAGGGAATGTATAATGTCGGACATTCTGCTACATCTTTTCAAGGCCTCATCCAAGACGTCTAAAAATGATTTTGGCCTCATCCAAAACCATATATCAAATTTGGAAAAGGCCTCGGCCAATTCCACATCTCATTGTCTCATTATACCTACCGATGCATCGAGGAGCTATAGCGGGCTCCACCCGTCACATACTAAGTCCAATACATTCCTCATATGAAAAGGTTGAAACATAACATAAACATTCGTATTAAAACTAGCATACTAAATGTAAATACTTTAACCATATACCATGAATGGTATAAAAATAACACACCCACAGTCAAATATATCACAAATCCTTCAATAAAATATGGAAGATTTTCATCATGATAAATCAACTTCAAAAATGTTTAAAATCCATCAAAGGAAGTTGAAATAGATGAAATCAGTACTATTAGAAAGAAATATCTCTTTCTATTTTGAAATCATTTAAAGTCACAGAACTTTAAAAGAAAACATTTATTTTGAAAATAATCTTATTAGCTTATAAGGTAATCTTCCAAAATGTTATAATAGTGGAAAATAGCTGCACCCACCGTATAAGTTAAAAAAAGACATTCTTAACTCAATTTTGTCGAAAAGGCCATAAAGTACCTTGTTTAGAAAATGACAGAAAGATTCCTTTAAAAACATATAAGTTAAAATAAGGGTATAAATGACTTTTACCCATATTATATTAAATATTAAAAAAAATTGAAATACATTTTCATGAAAACACAGATGTGGATGATAAAGGTGTCCTAGTAGATACTTATGTAAAACAACCGAGGATAATAAAGAGATTGTGAAATTAACCATTACCTTGTACTTTTCCTTGGTTGAGGTTACATTAACCTCTTGTATAATAGTTAAATAATTTTTATAAATTATACAAGAACCATATATATAAATATGATATCATATATGTTCTTCTAATATTTCTTTGTTAATAATATTTTAGTATTATCATCGTTTCGGGTGTTAACTGATTCATTTTCCTTTATATGTTTTGTTACATAAGCCATGATTGTTATGGATAGGATGTATTTGATTCATATACATAATGATATTATGTTCTTAAACATTATTTCTAATCATCAAATGAAAATTATTCTTGATTGGTTATGATGGAAAAATTAATCTCATTGCGTTCGTGGAGATGGTAATCTGTACATACGCACAAGTGATAATATCATTCTTTTGATATTAAAATCGTATGTAAATAGATGTTATATCATATATAAATAATCATTAACATGTTATATTTATTATTTACATAAATTATACATCATTATTATACCCACCCAAAAAATAAGGTATTGAATAACAACTACGCCACGAAGTGGACACGGTAAGCCGTACGTACGCAAGTATTGTGACTTTCTCATTCATATGATGGATAGAATAATGAATATGGTTGTAAAATTTTTATAATAACATAACAGTATATATAATATACTGCGGTTGTTATTTTATAATGGAAACAACAAAGAAATAGGAAGTGGAAGAAGAAATTAGCTTGAAAGAGGTGGTGAAATAATTATCTCTTCTTCGGGTGTTTCCTTTTGAGTTGATCAAAAGGGATACTTAGGTTGTATTTTTGATCAAATTAAGGACTCTAGGTTTATGTGAGGGAAGTTTTTAGGATATTGTGGCAGGTTTTGGGTGATTCAAAAGGTTTTGGAGGTGTGAATTTGAGAGAAGGGGATGTTCCCTTTTATAATAGAGGTGATGGTCACTTTAGGAAAATCATGAAATATTATTTTATAATAAAATCATTTTGGTTTCCTAATGGCTAAAAAATGATTTATTTCAAGTATAAGGTGGGGATGGGTAGAAAACCACTCAACCAATAGGTTTTAGACAGGCTTATTTCACCATATTAACCTTATCTTTCTAATTTAACTCATAGTTAAATAGTTTGACATTTACCATGTCTCTTGGTATATTTATATTCTATGGTTAATAAACTTACTATAATATGCCAAGATAACCCAAAGTGGCTCATTATTAATATATATAACCTTATATATGCCCTTCTTCCAAACCTTATATTTTTTGGAATATTATATCAATTAATAATATAATATTTTTTAAAAAAATCTTTTATTTCAATTTTGACACTATTTGGTATTTTGTTTTTGTTAAAGTCATAACAGCATGATTACTTTAAGAAATTCATTTAATCAACCCTAAAATTTCATATTCACCTATAAAATTAGTGGAATTCATCAAAAGTCTAAAATTTCAATTATTTGGATATTCATAATATTAATTATTTTAATCTTTCATTAATAAGGTAATTACTTCTTCATTATTGTGTCATAAATAAATCTAATTATTTAATGTCTAAAATTTTTAATTAAAAAACTATTATTTAGGAAATCCTTTTAGGTTTCTAATTTATATTTATAGTCGATTTTGTCTTCTTTATAACCCTATATTAAAAATGTTTTAGTTATTAATCGTAGAATTTAACACTTTTATCTCTACTTTAAATAAAATAATAATAAATTTCCAAATCTAATCCAAGTGGATGGAAGGGATCATATTTTACTTCTAAGTTTGTTTTTGGCCAAATTATAGTTATCCAATTTAATTAGGACATGTGTTAGGATAATTATGATATCATTTTTACCCTTAATTACCCAATTTATTTTTAACTATGGTACATAAAAGTCAAATGTTACTATTCACAAAAAATTATTTTCATCTTATTGAACCACATTTTACTTACTTATGCCAACCATGTTTCTAGGATATTTGAAATTAAACTCACAGAAGCGGTAAAATTATGTTTTATGCAAATTTACAAATGCTTTTAGAAGGTGGGTAAAAGACGGTAAAAAGTTTAATAAAATCTTATATATCTAACCTTCTTATAAAATGTCTCCAATGAGTTACATTGAACTTATATAGGTATTATGAATCTATTTTTAAATATAATAAATTTAAATAAAATAAATAATTTTTTAAATAAACAGTCAGTTTTAAACAATAACGTAGTGTTTTTCACTATTCATCGAAAATTGAATGTTTTAATAAAAATACCAAAAATTCACCCTAAGATAATTTCAATATTCCAAATCAATAAATGAAGTCCATTTTGAAAAATAAAATTTATAAATTTTAAAAAGTGGGTATTATTATTCATAACAGCTAGTTTTATTGGTCGTGGTGTGTTAAAACTCCAAGTTGCATACAATGTAAGCTATTTCATTATTCAAAAGAAATGTACCGTGGAAGCTTGGGGTGTTACAATGAGTTTTGTAAAGTGAAAATGTCCCAAAGATTGACATGTTTTTATATCCAAATTTAGTGTGAAATTAATATCAATGAAATAAATTTGATTAAATGATAAGAAAATTTATATAATTATACATTAAAAACAATCAAATATAAAATTAAACCCTATAAATTATTTTTATGAAAAGGTTTTTTTCAATTAAAATTCTTAATTTTTCATTATTCATCAAAACATGAAACATATCATAAAAATACATAAAACTTAACCAAAGTAAATTTTTATGTCTCTATATCAACTAATAATTTTATTTTGTCATATATAAGTTATAAAAGTGTCAAAAACTATATTTAAAATGTTTTTTTCCATTAAAATGTGGTAAAATTACACTTTTGAATAAAATATGGGTTTTATGCATAAATTTAAGTTTGTTATTATATTATGCCAATAAAATCTATTTGATAAATATAAAAAATATTTAATTGAATATATAACATATATATTTAATTAATATAATTCTAAAATTTTAATTAATTTAAATTATTAAGACAAAATGACATTGGAAAGATAAAAATAAAACTATTTCCTTTATAATAAATTGGTATATATTATCATTTCTAATTAATTGGTAACTAATGAATTCATATTATAAACCCTCTATTTTCATAATTTTATTAATACTATTTATAACCTATAATTAAATGGTTATTTTATATATTTTTATATAAAATAATACTATTTTAATAATATAATATTGTTAGGTAAAACTCAGTCATGTCTATAATGAAAACTATCAAAAGAACTTGGCATTGTGTGTAACACAAGTCAATCATAGTGTTACATATACTACAGTCTAATCTAAATGTTTCATATAGCGCAATATCGACTTGGTTTTTCATATAATGAAATCGATAGTATTTCTCTTATAATAAAAACTATATTCAGTATTGTGTGAAATGAAAAAAAATATAGAAAACATTAAATTAATTCGAAATAAAATTCACAAAATCTGGGGGTGTTACAACGATAGAATTTGTATCACAAGGATGTTTGTATTGGAGTTATTTGGTTTTTTTTAATTTTTGAATAATTTTTTAGCCAATTTGGCCTTATGTATTTTTCATCCAATACTCATGAACTTACTTGTACTATATTTTATTCATTATAATCTATTGTGTATTTTGGATAGACATTTATTTCAACATGAACCATTTGTTAAGCTTATTTATTTGGATCTATTTATTTGATATGCATGAATTTCCAATGTTAATATTGGCTATCATGGATTCTTTATAGTTTTTGTAACTTATTTATATAATTATTATGAGGTTGAAACCATTCCCATGTTTGTTTTCTAGAGACCCATGCACTAGTTTCCATCCCGTGGGGATCAAGAATTCCCTTCAACCCTTGTGGTGGGATGGTCTAAGTGACAAGTCAGGGACACCTAGGGTGGTTTATTATAGATTATTATTTCTCCATGTCTGTGGTAAGTGTTTATGATATACATGTTTTTTCTAATACATGTAATATAAGTAATATAAAGTTATATTGAGGGTAGATTGAAGAACCAAAGTTAAAAGAGGAAGTATCTGTCTTGAAGATTGGAGGATGCATCCATGGAGAAAAATTTATTCCAGATATTATATTAACTAATGAATACTATTTGTATTATTATTTGATATGATTTTATATTTTTTATAATTCCTTGGGATTAGTAAAAGAGGTTTTGAGATTATTAATGAATGTTCAGAAGTGTTGATGTGTTAGTTAAAAAAATATGATGAAGTATAGCTCTCATAAGGTTATAGAATACATAGTTTTAAAGATGAGAAATAATTATTATAAGTTTTTTACAAGATTATCATAAGGTTAGTAAAAGTGACTCATAAGTTTGAGATATAAATTTTTGTAAATTTGAGACAGATTGGTCATAAGTTTGAGAAAAGCAACTCATAAGGTTGATGTGAGTTGTCGTAAGTTTAATAAATTATAGAAAATATTATCACAAGGTCAATAAAATTACTTTTTAAGGTTGTTACAATCCTTTTTAAGATACATAAAATACATCATAAGGTTATATCAAGTCATCATACGGTGCACTTGAACCTTACAAACAATTTTAGATTTTTAAAATTTGAGTATTCTAAAGAATGAAGAATAAGCAATATATTCTGATGATACTTATGTCAATATTCATGGATATAAACACCACAATTACACAAATAGAATTATGATCTAATTAGGTATAAGGAATAAATATGAAGATTATTAATGATTGAGTTTTTTCAATGATGAACTCCATGTCATAAGTTGGGCTTCCATATCACATTTCATGAGTTCCATAAACATGTAGATAATTCAAAGAAGATTAATTTAGTAGGTTTTGTGGGAGAAAAATAAAAATGGAAGATCCTGACTATCATAGAAATTTAAAATAGAATACTTAACTGGGATTAAATTTGATTTGAGAAGTTTTAAAACATGAAAACTGTACTTCTTTCAAAGACCAAAGAGTTTCAAAAATTATATTTTGGAAGCTATTACTCATTATATTCTATGAATATAAATTATATTTTGGAAAAAAATATAATGAGTTCATTGTAAAAAATAATCCCATGAATAATGAGAATTATTTTAGAGCTTATAAATATTGAGGTCTCAATACACTATAGTATCATATAGAGGATAAGAGTTTGAAGTTCAGATCCATTCAAGGATGAAGAGAATTATTGTTCCTGAGTATTAATGGTACTGAGGATAATTAGATCATGTAAAGATTTCAAAATATGAGAAACAAAAATGACCATGTTTTGAAGAAGACAATGCATATAGAGTAAAAGGTATAGAATAGTAGAATGGTTTATTTGGTCTGTTAAAGAAGTAATTTCAATATTAAGTGGCATAGAAGAAGCACATAGCAGAAGGATATCTTTTTTGTGTGGATCACACTTGTATAGAAGATTAGTTTATTCCTTTGAGACTCTAAAATACATAACATAGTGGGAATCTATATTGATAGTACTAGTATTTCCCTTGGTTATAACCACTTTGGTATATATTGGAAGAATCTATGATTGGGGGAATAACCAAACATGGAAGAGAGTATATTATTCTTATCAAACCATGTAAATATTTTCTATTGTTATTTCATGAAATTCGGTTTTATAATAAGTGAGGTTGATAGATTATATTGATTGGATCAGAACAATAATAAATCCAATAGGTTGAGTTTAAAATAAATAATTCATAAAATAAATACACTGATTCACCCATCCCCCAAAATGGTTAATCTAGGCTGGGGAATCCCAAGTGGTATCTAATAAAATATGGGTTCCCTCGGAAGATCCAAGAATTATTTGGGTGTGGAAAATATTAATTTAGTAACCAATATGAATAGTAGAATGATACCCTACCTTATATCACATGTACTAGAAGTTAAATATATAAATACTCTAGGATTTTATCAAATTACTCTATGAGAATATATTTGTTTCTCTGATAAGAGGAATATATATTTTTATGTATAAACACAAAATTCCATTTTTATTTATTTATTAGAAAAAGTTTCACAAAGGTAATAGGGATTCAAACTATGAAGCAGATATTGAAAAATTTGAGATGTTACTATAAAGGAAATATTAAATTAATGGAATCCAAAATACATGTTTGGAGGAGTATATTTAAATATATTAAAATGGATGATGATGATAACATTGATTATTATTTTACAGGGTTAAATGAGTTCTTAAGTAATATCTAATGGTTTAGTGGGAAGATTATTTATTCCAGCATTGTTAAAAAATATTTTGATGAATTTTTCATATTAGTTTGATTCAAATATATCAACCTTATAAGTAGAAAATATTTTAAAATAGACGAGCTATGAAATTTATCATTTCATAAAAGATGAGAATAACCCACGATTTCAAGAAGAAAGAAAAATATGAGATGCATCTTGAAGACAATATATATAATGAAGCTAGATATGAAGAATTTTCTGAATCATGTAATTCTAAATATGATGAAGATGAGGAAGAATTCAACAATATTTTTTTCTTCATTAGAATAAATATAAAATGTGACAGTGGAAAGGAAAAGTTAGAAAAACACTAAGGTGAAATAATTTAAATAAAATTGTAAATTTTGAAAAATATTTCTCATTGAATAAGGTGGTCTAATTAGATTTAGATAATTAAGATGAAAAATTATAGAAATAAAAAATGTGAAAAATTATGAAGAAATATTTGAACAGTGAGAAAATAAAGCTGATGAGAAATAAAAAGAAAATATTTCTCATCAAGTATTCAATAAGATGATGAATTAAATTTCATTCCTCATGTTGATATAATCATTTATAGATCAATTAGTGATGATTAAAAAATATTTAAAAGTTATAATATAGGTCAAAAGATGAGTAGAAATCTTGTCTTGAGAAAATTACACATCTTAATAAGGAGAAGAGAAATTTGGTAAAAGAGAATAAAAAGATAGCTATTGGTAATGTTGATTATGATAAGAAAGAATAATTATATATTGATGAGAGTAAGAAAAATAAGTTGAATATGGTTGTGAAGGTAACTATTATGAGATATCTCAAATAAAATTTGGCTCCCAATAAAGAATAGTTAGTAAAGACATATTCAATAAATATTATTTCACATAATGAGTTAAATAAAAATAGATAAGGATTCACTAGGGATATTGATGTGAATTATGAGTATTCTTAAGTTGGGGATATTAAGGGTTCAAATATGTAAGAAAATTATTCACCCAACCTATCTCAAAATAAATCTATTATTTAGAAAATTACCGGGGATAAGAACCAGCTTGAACCTATTTGGACTAAGAAAACAAATGAGAGGATGTCTTATTCCTTGAAATCGATAAAGGAAATTTTTGAGGAGGCCACTACCCCTAGGTAAAATAATCCTTGGGTTAATAAAGGAAACCCCCAATTTTTTTTTATAATGATATATAATCCAAATCTAATATCATTCTTTAGAGGATTTTGTTGGTGTCTTGGAAGGTATGGACACAGATCCAATTCATATGAGTGTAATATGTTATTGTTGGGGAAGAGGAATGAACCAAGGGGGGATTTAGTGAGAAAATGAGGTCTGATTCTTATAAAAAGAAATATGTGTCCATAATTTCTTCAAATCCATTAACCCAAAATAGATTTATGATTTGGGATAGGATTACAAAATATTTTAATAGAAGGTTCATAAATATATGGTATAAATTACTTAGATACAAAGGGGAGTTACATATGTAATGAAAGGAAATGAATTTAAAGGCGCTGACCCCAATAACCTAGAGTCAGTGTAAACTTTATTGCATTGGAATAAGTTACAATGAATCACATCGTGAAGGACCAAATAGTTTAGTAGTATTGCAAAATCAAATACATACTTGAATTTAAAAAACATTTTAAAATATAAAATAGAAAAAAAAATTAATTGAGGGTTCTATATTTCCCCTTAAAATATCCCTAAATATAAATCCAAAAATACTTCCTTGAATCTTCGAGGAAATAAAACATAAGAAAGGGGTGAGATCAGGTGATCAGGAAGGGTAAGCGTACAACAGAAGATACTGTGAATAAATAATCATAAACAATATTCCATGGTAAATAACTGAAACACATCCCATTTAAACCATAATATGATAATAATATGGGGGGAATAGATAATTATCAAAAAACCCATATTCATAATGACATAATCTTGAAACTTATCCATGGATATTATAAAAAATCGAATAGTCACATGGACATCAATAACTAATCTCATAATGAGGTAATTCATAATTCTAGAAATCTGAAACTTACTTTTAATACCTTTTACAATATAGTTTAAATCTATGGTTGGAATCCCATCTAATTTTTTCAACTGATTTTTCTCATAAGATCTATTGATGCATCTATGGGTAATCTATAAATGGGACCCACCCATCACATACTAAGTGTGATTAATTCCTCATATTAAAGGGATAAATCATAATCAATATTAACATTTTTATTGAAAAACTAATATATGAAATGTTAATACTTACCCCAGACAAATAAACACAATTATAAACCATCCACAATAATAAATTAAATGGAAATAAAATTGTATATCCTTAGTCAAAATGATCATAAACCATCCTAAAAATAATAAGGATGATATAAATACAAAATATCCCCAATGGATCATAATAAAAATAAAAGTTTTATGTAATATATTAATAGAAATACCATAGAAATGTCCTTGAAGATATTCTTGAGGGAAATAAAATCTGCACTTTTAACATCACCTTTTAAAAAACATGTTTAGAAAACATTTTGAATGTTATTTTATTTGAAAATTACCTTTGAACATACATAAAATAATATTTAACATATGTTGTGATTATAAAAGTGGAAAATTTTATTCATCCCATACATATTAAAATAAATATTCCTTTTATATTTTTGACAAAAGGACAATGGGAATTGTTTTGAATATTACATGAATATTTCTTTCGAAACATTTTATAAAAATTTCCCCATAAGTAAAAAAATTGATAAATAATTTGGAGATTTTTGAAAATATTTTTTTAAAAAAAATTAGATACCATTTTTTTGGAGGAAAAATTATTTCTGATAGAAGAGAGAAATGAATTCATATTTTCTTAAAAACATTTTTTCAATCATTTTATGTACAGAAGAGTGGGAAAATGGAACTATTACTTGAAAATACCATGAATAGAAATAGGGAATGAAAATTGGTTGGTTTTAAGATAATAATAACAAATAATCCTTCCAAGGGAGTTATAAACATAATCAATCCTGAATAATGATGAGATTGTGAAATAAACCCATACCACTTTAGTAACTTCTAAATATTAAACCCCATAAAAGAAATAACAACAAATTAAACATTAAATACCATGAAGATAAATATATTAATGATATAACATATCATAGTGGAATTATATACCCAACAAAAAGTAATAAGTTGTTAAAATAGAACATGTCTCATAGAAGTAAAAGTGAGATGAGAAACCCTTACTACATGTCTGATTTCCTATGTATGTTTTCTAACCTCTTCTTCTTTGGAGAGACTCTTTAGGTTCATACCTAATGCCTACATAGGAGGGATTAATAATCAAGGTAATGACTCTAGTTTTTGTTTAGGGGAGTGAATAAGATATTTATGTTGGGATTGGATGAACCAAAGGGTATGAAAGTGTGATGGGGGGAGGGTAGGGGGTGGCATCTTATAAGTGGGGGAGAGGACACATATGGGATTTATGAAATGATAGAGATAACCATGTTTTTATCATTAGAAATTCCTATAAAATGCATCATTTTAGATCCTTATATGTGATAAGTTATAAATATATCTAACCAATGGGTTTTGGAAAATTTTTAGGTCATTTTTAACGCTTATCTTCTTATTTTTACCCACTAGTTAACCCATTTTTATAATGAAAGCAGTAATTAAACTCTAATGTTTTCACTCATCAATATGGTAAAAAATTAATCTTAACTTATTATATAATATAAATTATGCTGATTTTAAATATGTAATCCATTTTTTTTGAATTAAATTCCGATAATTGGAAAAATACAATTTAAAATTAAACATATATATGTGTTGAAAAAAATGGTTTTCCCAATGAAAAAACATTCAAAATTTTAAAATGATTTTATATTAGAATTCAATATTAAATTAATTAAAATTACATAAATTAATTATATTTTTATATTATTTTTATAATTAAAATTTAAAACCAATTAAAAATAAAATTTATCATTGTAAATTATTTAAATGAAAATTTAGTTTTCATTAAAAATTAGTATTTTCAATATTCCTTAAAAAAATTAATCTTTTCAAAAAATCCCAAAAATTCATAGAAAGATAATTTTAAATGATATTTAAAAAATATATGTTTATTTTATGAAATAAATTTTCAAAATTTTTTAAAATTTTACTTTAAATTATGTACATAAATCGCGAAGAACCCGACTTTTAGTTAAATTCATTTTTTTAGAAAACATTTCTTTTTCTTTCAAATATTTTTTGTTTTATTTATAATCAATAGATAACCATTGAATTTTTTATAGGCATGTGTAAAATATATAAGTTTAATAATTTAATTATTCTTATTCATATCAACCAACTTAACTACTAGGATATAATGTTCATGTTTAAATAATAATATTTTAATAGTGTATCACATTTTGTTTATAACCTATGTTAGATACGTCACAAGATATCAAAGAGATTGAATTTATTTAAAAATAAATTTATCATGATTTATTGGGTTGTTATATTCTCTTAAAATATTTTTTTTCATATATATTATCAAACATTATGTTCCTTTTTTAAGATATCAGGGTGTTATAATCTACCCCTTTAAATAAATTACATCCTTTTAATTTAATCTTGATCTTAGTAATCGGGGATTTTCAATTTGGAAATACCTTTGTTATAAAACCATTCCATTAAAAGGGTTAATAAAAAATCCTATTGATAATAGAGAAAGGTAAGTACAAAGTTCATCTTGAATAATACATAACACGGTCTCCATGTAGGATAACATTGGTGGGAAGTGAAGATATAGACATGTAAGAAAAAGCATAAATAATTGTAGAGAGAAATAGAGATCATTTATAATAGGAAATTGGATTATCCAAAAAATATTAATGGCCAAAAAACCATAAATATGTAAAGGTTGAAAAGACCATCAGTTCTTCATAAATGAAGGTATTATGATTACTTTTGTTTCAAGACCAGCTTCTTAGATTTAATGAATTCCTTTACTTTCTAAGAATATAAGAAAATATAATTACTAGATATATTTCTATTTCATAGGCACACTTTCATCATTTGTTTGTGATTCAATCAATTTGCAATTTATCTCTTGGTCTAAGAAAAGAATATTCCAAAATAATTTTTTTTATGACTGAAGAACTAAAATTAACTTTTATCAAATCATAAGATCCATAAAAGAGTAGCAATTTATTCCTCATATATTTACTAAAAATGGTTAGAAAAAAAGTTATCAAATATAATATATTCATCTCTAATACCAAAAAAGTAACCCCATAAATTAAACTTAATCCATTTAATAAATGATTAACCTTAATAATCATCCAAAATATTTCTGGCCAATTTCAAAGTATAAAAATTTAGAAGGAATGTCCCTAAATTTCCCAAATCAAATTAACATTATATTTAAAAACAAAATAAATTAGATTTTAGTTTAACATACCAAATATTTGGATCCTTTATCACCATAAAAACTAAATAAAAACATTCATGCTTTTAAAAAATAAAATATTAGGTTGTCAAAATTATTCCCTAAATCCAAACATATAGTAAACTCCAAAAAATATAACATAAACCATAAAATCACTAAAAAATTTCAAGGACACCAATATTATCCCATAAACATATATTTATCATTATTTTCTCTTAATTAAGTACATATTAAGGGTTATTTTCTCTTAATCTTGTGTTTTCCAAAAATATCAACTTTCTACTGAATCAATTTTCTTGGTCATTGGCACCATTCAACATATGCTCTCAAATCCTTAAAGAAAAAGTATTTTAGTAAAATACTTCTAAATTTTAGAATTATTATAACCAAAATATAATGGGTAAAATAATTCTTCAACATAATTCTTGAATCTAAATACACAATAACTTTAATCATTCCACTTTAGCAGTATCAATACCATAAGCTTCGCCATGATCCATTTACTTATTCTGAGGTCTATTCCATTGAAACTTGGGATGCTCATTTTCATAATGCCCCATAACCTTATAGTAAAATCATTGAATATTTTAAACTTTTATATTTCACTTTAATTCATTTTCATGGTTTCCTTTCTCTACACACTTTTAAAAAAGTGACATTCCCTTCAAGAAAGTACCAAAGTATTTCTTTCCACAATTATCACATGGGGGAAATCCATATTTCCTTTCTTACCTTTATCTATATTTTTATCTTCCATCCTCTGCTTCTATTTATTCCCTTTTAATACATAATAATTATATAATTACTTCTTTAACTTTATATCATGTTATATTATGTCCTCGTATTATGAAAATTTTTGGTAGACTAGTTCCCTTCAAAATTTATCTTAAGCTTATCTAGGAAAAAATTATCCTTACTCATTGGATTACATAAATTTATATAGTTTACATTTATTATACTAAGTTTCATTTCAAAATAATATAATAGAATAGATTATATCATAAAATTATGTATCATAATTTATAACCCCAAAACTAGTGAAACACTTAATATAAATTAAAAAATATATTTGCAGCTAATCTCATAATCACAAAAATGGTTTTTTTGGGAATGTCCCAAAATCATAAAATATTTTCAAATCCATTATAATTTTTTTTAATGAAATTTTGAATTAACCCAATAATATCTCCTATGAGTTTCAAAATAGGTGCACAAAAGACCTATTATTGCATACCAAGTAACCCTCGAGTCAAGCCCATTGCACATTTTTTGAAGTTACTACCCCTAGGTACATTTATGCATGAACTATGTCCCATTTTTTATCTATATAGGGATGTATTCCTAAGTAAACAAAATAATATATACCTTACCAAAACATTAGGATGTTGTCTTATACTTACTCTTATTGTATATCATAGGTTTATGTACCCTAATCTATGTTTTCTTAAATCTAGTTCCCATTATTTCTAATAAATTTTCTCTGATACCAACTATAATGGTCACATCTCATATAACCAAGAGTCAGTGTCTACTTTATTACATTAGCATAAGATACAAGGAATCACATCCTAAAGAATCAAATTTTTTATTAGTCATTGTAAACTAGATACATACTTTAATTTCACATACATTTGAAAACATAAAATGATACAAAGTGTTTTCTTTGAGAACACCATATTTCCCCTTATCATATCCCTGCATGTTAATAAAAAATACCTCTTGGTATCCCGAGGAAAATATAACATAAGAAAGGTGTGAGCTCAGATACTCAGTAAGGGTATGTGTACAGTGGAATATATCATGAAAAACAATCATTAACAATATGGAATGTTAAAAAATTGAAACACGTTCCTTTTAAACAATAAATTTTGCATAATATGGAAGGAATAAATAATGATCAAATAAATCCATATACATAATCCAATAATCTTGAAAATTATCCATGGATATTATAACCAATCTAAAAATCACATGGACATAAATAACTGATCTCATAATGAGGGAATGTGTAATGTCGGGTGTTCGGAACATAATTTCCACTCTTTTCATAGTACTATTTAAATCTATGGGTATAAATCTATCAATTTTTGCCTAATGATTTGTATCATGAGACTTTTCAATGCATCTAGGGGCTATCTATAACTATTACTCACCCATTACGTACTAATTTCAATTAATTCCACAAATTAAAGGGGTGAAACATAATCAACATACACATTAATATTGAAAAAATAGCATGTAAATTGTTAATACTTAACCAAATCAAATAAACCTAATCATAAGACATCTAGAATAATTTGGTTAATGTTAATTAAATTGTACATCATCAGTCAAACTGATCATTAATCAACCAAAGAAAGAATAATAATGATATCAATAAAAAATATCCCCAGTGGATCATAAGTAAAATAAAGGGTTTATATCATTGATAAATAGAAATACCATAAAAATTTCATTAAAACATTCTTGAAGAAAATAACCTTTTTAATTTAAAAATAACCTTTTAAAACAAAAAGTTTAGAAAACATTTTCAAAATATTTTTCTTTAAAAATAACTTTTAAAATACTTATAAAATAATATTTAAAACATTAAGTGGTCATGACGTCAAAAAATTCCATTCATTCCAATCATGTTAAAAAAATATTCATTTAACATTTTTAATAAAATCCAAATGAGAATTACTTAGAAAATGACATGAATATTCCTTTAAAAACATTCCATAAAATATCAACTAGTGTAATAATCATCCCTTTAATCCCATAAAGATACCTAACATTTCCTTTAATATAAAATAGAGTTGATTGATCAAGTTAATATATATCTTATGATAATGTAATAATAATCAAATCATAAACTCATGCCTTACCTTAGAACATCTATAAAAGAATCAAACCCTTCATAATAATATAAAAATATAACATGGATTAAAATATATTTCCATAAAATATCCCATTATAACATAATAATGACCAAGGGCCATTTCGATAAGATTAGAAACACATAATGAAAACCTACATTTCAATTTTCAAATGGTATTTTATATATAAGAAAATTCATTAATAAAAATATTAATTCAATATTAATAACATCAATAATTCTCAATCCAAGAAAACCTTTATAGAAAAGTGAAATAATATATTTACTTTACTTATAAATTAAACTAAAACAATTTAGAAAACCCTTAAAATATGTGAAACACTCTTATATTCATTGAAAACACCATTCAAAATAAATAAATTCATCTTTATAATTCATAAAATAATACATATTTTAAAAAAAATTATTATTACACTGAAAATTCCATCTAGGGATTTCCTCAAATGCCTAGTGCACAAAAAAAACTGATATAGTGGAATTAAGAACATTAAAATTGAACAAAACAAATTGATGTAATTTAAGTTTTTAGAAAAACAATGAAAATCAACACAAGAACTCATAATCACTCAATATAGAATTTGTAATAAATAAGTAATTATTTTAAATTTTTAAGAACCTATGGATTCATAAACAAAATAAATTTAAAGAGTCACTTACTAAAAATCAATGGTTCCACTAAAAAGGGGTGTTGCTTTCCCAAGAAAAAGGAAGGTGTGACCTTATAAAACCAAGACAATCCAAAAAAAGGATAATAACTGAGTAAAAATTGTGTAACACGAAATCCTATGTATCCATGAGCATTTTGAGTGTAATATGAAGAGATGATAGTGGAGAAAAAAAAGTGAAATAATAAATTATAAAGAAAATAGATTTTACCTTGAAGAATCCCACTTGAATTAATGAATAAGAACCAAGGGATCATGTATAAGGAAAGATCCATGGATGAGAAGCCTTTAGGTTAAGAAAATAGTGAAATTAAGTATGAATGGGGTTAAAATGGATATTTGTATAATGGTAAATTCAAGATTTTAGAATACTAGGAAAGACACATATTTTAGATCCATGGTTTTGGAAACCATACAGTTATCACCATAAAGTTGACACATATGTATGGGTGTTCTATAAAATTTCCCCTAACCATGCATGAACCATGAACACTACCCTTATATATTAAACATAGATTCACATTTTTTCTAGAAAGATGCATAGTTTCGAGAACTTTGTGGATACTCTACAAACCTTAATAGAAGACTCCTCCCCTTTATGTAAGGTTTGGGTGTGCAATTAGTTCTAAAGTTTCAATATTTATTCAAAAAAACCTATTTCCCACTTTTTAAAAAAAATCACCTATTACTCCTTGAACATTAAAAAATTAAATAATTAAATAAAATAATTAAAATATATACATACTAGTGACAGAGGGTCTATCACAATTCTTCACACCATGCCACTTTCTCACTCTAATATTCCTTTTAGATTGATGAATCAATTTAAGATTCCAATATATCCATAAGATATTAACAATATATAACTCTTTATGAACTAAAAACCAATACATATTATAAATAATTATCATATAAAATAAATCACTCTATCAGGTGATGTTGGGTGGTGTAAATGAAATGACCAAAAATGGAAGGTTCCACATTCAAAAGAAGAAAAACTTTACTAAGGGTTACCCCACCATTTAAAATTCACATACAAATATATAGGATTAATAAGTATAATATAAAATTAGGGACTAAATAATGAATAAATATCACTTCTCAGTTTGTTAATACGGCCAAGATGTTGATTATAAAGAACATTCACTGCTATTACTATTCACGAAAAGAAACTTCAAAACCCATAAGGTATTACACCATAATTATAATTTTATAAACACGATAACCCAAAATATCCATTTATCTAAAAATAATATCATAGAAAAAATACCATAAGGAAGGTCACTTCTTAAATTAGTGCAAAATTAAAATCCATAAATTCAAGAGAATACCTAAAACAGTCACATTTTTTAATTTATTTTGAAAAGATCTATAGAATTGTTGAAGATAGCCTAGTCGTCCACAAATATGATAATTATTCAGAGATTAATAACATTAAATCTTATTTTAGATATACTTACCACGCTGAGAAAACACAAGAGGTTGACTCACAATGGTTAATGAAGAAGCAATTCTGGATGGTCTTTTTATACCTACTTCACCTGTCTGACCAAATCAAATTCACTTCCTCTTTACACCACTTTACCCTCACAAATTACTTTAAGGTATGTAGAGGAATATTTTTATTCCCAATAAATTAGACAAAAATACATTAATATCTTAGGATCAATATTCCATTTCTTCATATGATGATTGATTATATAAAAGGAAGCTTTAGTCGTTTACCTATTTAGAGACCCTTTCGAAATATTTGTGCCTTTATGAAATCATGTAAGATTAACTTGGGTATATACAAAATAAAATCATAAAAATTCCTATTGAATTTTAACATTTAATTATCACCCTACTAGCTAATATAGAACTCCATATCTATCACCACCATTATAGATTTTGGGTATAACTATTTGATGAATAATGCTTTGAAACTATCGCATGATTATTCCTTTAATGGGTTTTCTTAAATAATTAACTTCACCAATTTCTAACTAGGAACTTCAATCATGAAAATGAAAAACATAACCTTGAAACACAAATAATTTCAATCATATTTAATATTTTTTCAATATTCTCCAACTACTCCTCTTCTTCTGAGGACACATTCTCTCCTATAAATAATGGAAAATTATCATCTTTGACTTCTTATGTTTAATCTATAACATGGTTTAGACTAGGAATTACACCACTTACCATCATGAAAATACTATAAATTCTATAATTAAGAAAACTAGGATCAACTAGAGTGTTATCTTGTAGTAGTTTATATGTTAATACATATAAATTATTCATTCAGACATTCTTAGGAGGAAAATTCTATAATAACAAGAAGAAAAATCAAAATCAACATGTAACCCAATATCCAAACATGTGAAATCAGATATAAAGTGATGAAATAACACCAAAACATCACAAAAATCCCCAAATATCATATATCAATTCAATAATTGTAATAACCCACCAAAATAAAATCACATATGGTAAGGGTAAATTCATTTTAGATCAAGAACATTTGATAAGATACATTGAAATAATCTCTTGAAAAACTCCATATGTGCACTTTTAAAATACACCATTTTACTTTTAGAATAGAAAAATGATTATTATAATTTATCTAAGAAAAATAATATCCACTATAGAAAATATATAAGATCCCAATATCACTTTTTAGTTACATCCACTTCATTTAAATTCCTTGTTTTTATTTCCAAACATACCATGATGAATGTTCTGAAATATGGTCATCCAAATATAACCACACCCAATAACTTACATCAAATGACTCACCTACTGAATCCCCTTCCAGGGGAAATTTTATAAAAATAAATCATCTTATTTGAAACATAATAATTTTATTTCTAAAATACAATGAAAACGTCTTATAACCTTTTAGAAAAATGCATATTTCAATCTTGGAAAATCAAACTATGCTCAAAACCTTCCAAAACCCCTCTTAAATTACCCCAATCCTATCATAAATGATAATAGAAGAAAATTAAAATAATAGGAATACAATACAATACAATAAAGTAAATTTTTCATTAGTATATAGTTTGTAGCATGATTTATCAAACCATGAACCAACTATGAAAAATTGTACTGAATTTTGATAAAAATAACTAAAGAATAATTAAAATTAAAATATCATACTTGATTCAAATATCCCAACTACCAATAGTATCTCAGGGCTCAGTGTGAGAGAGTTGGCCCGACACTCTCTTACACTATCCTATTTATCTATGATTATCCCATTACCTATCTACCAAGACTTCCCAAATTAAAAAACAAAAAAGGTTTTTGACAACATTTTTTAATGATCTGGCTCATGTTAACACAACATGTTACCCAAACCAGTGTGCCACAATTCCTGAGTCATATTACTTATCACAATGGTCTAGAAACTAGTGTTAGTGCATCAACCTTACTCAACTTGGGAATGAATTTTCTAGATATAATATAAACTATAAGGAACTTTTATCTAGATGTCTGAAATAACCATCCAAATATTAGAATATCATATACAATAAATAATATGTTTTAAAAATATAAAGCATCAAAACAAGGAAAACATTTGTAATAAAACACCAGGATTGACAAAACCCCAAAATACACAAACATTATAACTTTATATGACAACCCAAAGTACAGAAAGGATGTTGTGAAGAAGATGAATTTTATGTGGCACTATACCTAATAATACCTAAGGGTTCATAACTAAAATATAAACCCCAAAAATGAGACCGGACTATAACCCATCATATAACAAGAAATCACACTCCACTTTCCACCATTATCTTACTTTAACAAACATCCCAGTCACTCCTGATATCCAAGAAACCTATCAAGGCATCCATAAGCTAAATACAAGAATAAATAAACACATACATTGTGTATGGGGTAAACATGATTAGTATGATCTCACACAGTACACAATAGATTTCCTTTTGAAAATAATTCAATTTACACTACTTTGAAATAAATAATTCCAAACTATCCATTTTTATTTTAGAAATAAATTAATGAATTAAATCTCAATAACTTTAATTCTATAAAAAACATAATTATTTCAATACCTAGAAAATTGAATCTATATAACCTTGAAATTAAAACATTGAATCTAAAAATGATAAACACTTTTAAAATAATAGCTCCATGAATACTTTGAATCTACATATTACACTTACACATGAAACAACCTTTTCGTAAAACAATAATTTTTTAAGAAAAAATTTCAGAACTATGATTTGACATCTCAAATTACATTAAGATAAAATGCACATTCCCAAATGATAAGAATTTTAGAATTCAATCCATGTTCCTTTATCATTATGAAAACAACCAAGTTTGAGGGGTAAATAAAAACCTAGAAAACCCAAAGCAAAACCAAAGGAAATATCAATTGACTTGTTAATGAATGTATGGAATATGTGAAATTAAGAGTTATATTATAGTAAAAGGTGGTATAACATAATATGAAAAAACGTGAGTGAATCATAAAATCTCAAATATAATTATAACATACAATTAATTAAAAAATCATCATGATATAACACCTAAGGCACTAAGATCTAGTTATTTGAAAAATTTTGGTGGATCATCATGTGGATAGCTGATGGACATAAATTGCACTTACACTTGGTTTTATCTTCCCTAGCCTCACCAAGTAGAAAGAAACCCCTAGTTATGTAATAATAAGACACTAAGGGAATCTAGTTAGGGAATAATATCAATTATTGTAGTAACCACACATCTTTACAAGGTTTCCCGTGATATAAAATGTAGGTGAGAAACCATGTCATTATATATATCAAGATAATATCATAATAATCAAATATGAAACTCACAACTTGCCTATGAACACCCTTCAAAGAGACAACCCCTTCATTATAACATAAAAATAAAACATAGATTCAAATTCAATGTCATAAAATATCACATTAAAATATAACAACAATCAGGGGGCATTTAAATAAGGGTAGCCATACATAATTAAAAACATTATTTCATTTTCTAAATGGGACTTTATACATAATGAAATTATTTGGGATAAAATATTAATTCAATTTAAACATCATCAGTAATTCATAATCCAATAAAAAAATTATAGAATACATAAGTAATATAAAGTTCCTTTACTTATAAATTCAACCAAAATATTTTATAAGACACATGAAATAGGTGAAACACCACTTTATTCATTGAAAAACCCATTATACATAATTTAAATCATATTGATAATTTATAGGAGAATACAACCATGAAAATTTTTTATTATTTCCTTGAGAATCTCATCTAGTTATTTTATTGAACACTTGGAGCACAATAATTTTGGTATTGAATAATTATACACTTTAAAAGTGAAAAAAAACATGATTTAATATGAGTTTCTAGGGAAAATAATGAGAATTAACAAATAGAAGTTTAAATAACTCAAAATAGAATTATAATATAGAGATCAAAATTTGAAATATGAATCCTCTATGATTTCTTAAAAAATTTAAATGTAAAGAATTATATACTAATAATAAATGTTTTCACTAAAATGGGGAGTTTCTTCACTGAGAAATGGGAAGGGAAAGCCCTATAAGACCAAGACATACCCCATAATAGAGAAAACCAAAGTTAAAATCCTAAAATATAAAACCCTTAGTTTCCATAACTATTCTATGGAAATAATAATAGATGATAATTGATATAAAATAATAGGGGAGGAGGAAATGAAAATTAAAATTGGTTTTACCTTAAAGATTCCCAATTTAATCAAAGAGAGAGTGTCAAGGGATATTAAATAAGGATAGATCCACAAATGAGAAGAATTTAAATAAATAAAATGGGGAAAATAGGAGGATGGGGTTAAAAGCCTATATGGGTATAAAGTTATATTCAAATATTTATAAATATGGGAAGATTCATTGTTTGGACTCATGGTTTTCAAAATTTTGTGAAAACTGTGTAGTTATAACTATAAAGGAAACCCATATCTATTGGTGTATTGCATATTTTGACCATATATTTTACTCTTATCATGTGCTTTACCCTTTCATATCAAACTTAGATTCATATTTTTCCTAGAAAAGTTCCTAGTTTATAGAAACATGTGCCAACCCTGAAAACCCCACTGGAAGATTCCTCCCCTTCTACATGGTTTGGGTGCATGGTCAGTAATAATTGTGCACTAACCATACTCCCAGACCCGTGTCCATATTTTTCACACTTCTCAGCCTCCAAATCATAGAAATTTAAAAAAATTAATTAATTGAATAAAATAAAAAACATACGTACAAGTAACATGGGGTTTTATAGACTCATACAACATGACACTAAAACGATACATTGTATAGAGCGACATAAAAAGGATAGGATATAATGGTACACACTAGAATATCCCTTGGATTAAGTACATGTTTTTAACCTTCCATTTTATATTATTTTCACAAACTCTTACTCATGTTTTAAAATCAGATAATTGAATATTTTATTATGAACATTATTGTATATAGAACACAACAATAGGGTCCTCTTCTTTATCAAAATTTATTTATGATATGTTTTGGAAAATAAAATTATTTTAGATCTTGAGTGGCGATAAATGGATGTGGCTAAGATATTTAAATTATTAATGGGGTATGGTACTCCCTTATAAATGTGACTACGATATGTCAAAGTTTTTTACATGAATTATGGAGTTTAGTGCTTCGTGTGGGTTTATACATATCTATAAATTCATCAATTATTTTTGGAAGATATTTAAATAATAAAACATGTATTAAAGTCCTTTTGTGGTTCCCGTATAGTAGTATACAATTTTGGGGGAGGATTATATATCATCATTGAGCTTATGAAGATTCATTTATTCCCATGTGATCCATGGTTGATGTTTTTTTGTGAAAAAATAATATTGAGAGATTGGTAATTCAGCCTTGGTATTATTTAGTTTTTCATATTATTTTTAGTCATGGAAGAATGGTAAGTGACTCCCAAGTATTGTGATCATGGGAATATAATGGGAAACTAAATATTAAGACTAAGAGTGTTCTCATTTTTCCCCCCACATAAATTCTCATTTTTTGATATCTATCAGATAGAGTGTGGTGTGAGATTAGGTTTAGGAACTCCCTTCGTTGAGGCATCATAAAAAATGTGTGGGTTTCCATACTGTCATGGTTTTAATAACCCTCGAGGACCATGACAAAAGTTCTTCATTTGGTCATGGGATTTCAATTATTATTTTTTTATGTTATTTATGAGGTTCTTTTCTTTATTTTTATGTGATGGGGTAGGGGAATCCACTATGAGGTGGTGCACGGTTCCACCATTTTTAGGGATGGTACTCCCTTGATTGGTGTACATATTATTTAGAAAGGAGTGGGTCCTCTACTATGACCATAATTTTGAGGACATATTCTATGGGTGAGTTTTGTTCAGTTGTTTCACTTAGAATAAGTTTTTGTTATATGAATAATGAGACACTATTATATCTAACTATTTAAACATATTTTCTGGTGAGTTGTGATTTAGGTGATAGTAGAGTAGCTTATAGAATGATGAATATTATCTATGTGAGTTTTATAATTTTAGGTCACTTATGGGTGATGATAATTTTGTAGGTTATGGCCTCACTAATTAAATTAAATTTATATCACATATTTCATTATTGTAGAGATAAATGTAGGGTATTTTCCTCATGGAATGTGGTCTAATTAAAATAGTTCCTTTATAATTGAATGGGTGAATTATTCATTTTCTCTTAATTCTTTTTGTGTGATTTCGTTGTGGTGAAATTGTGGATTAAATTTTTTGTTATATCTCTCCAATTTTATAATTTATCATTTTTCCTATCTAGTTTTACTTGAGTTGTTATTCAGTTTTTGTCCCTAATTATGGGTTAATTCTTATATTTTTGATTTTAGGGAGTCATACTAGGTATTTTTATACTCACTTGAGAATATGTGTTTGAACTAAAAAATATTTCTATATATGGGAAATGAATATTTTTATGGAGATCTCAGAGGATGTGGAGTTAGTGGTTCTAGCACTTAGTGTAGTATAGAGGAGGTATTTATTGGTAGTATTCATGATCGGATTTTTTATGACTTGGAGGTGTCTTCTCATTTTTTATGGTGAATGTAGAATCCTTGATTCCAAGATTTCTCTTATTTTCCTATTTTATAGTTTGATCTCATAATATATGAAGATGATTAGTGATATTTGTATATATACATTATTCAATTCATGGTCAATATATCTTATATCATGTTGTTTATTATTATTAATATATTATATCTTTTGAGATGTATCATTGTTGTATGTTTCATTAGGATAAGGCCTCCCATGTATGTTATGTCTTCTTGGTTCTAGTTAAAAACTCATATCCTATTAGAGGTAGGGTTCAGATCACACACATTCCCTAACTACTAGCCTAGTTGGGGTCCTAGTGGTTTGGGTCTTTTCATAGTGGTATTAGAACATATTTTTGTTTCTATGTTCAGATTTTGAAGATGGGAGTCGTGTAAGGTATTGTTTGGGGAACCCAGAAAAAATGATTGTATTACCAAGGCTCAGATGTCCATATAAGGAAACCACTATGGGATATGGTGGTATAAACATTTCTTTATAAGGATTCAGATTTTATACTGTTAATATTAATCATCTATAACATTATTGACTATGTATAGTTAAATCATTCAAGCATCATATAGAATTCTGGTTATCTTTATTTTGATGGTGTGTAATCCTATTATTAGTAATGTCTCCATAATATGGGGATATATATTTCTTCAAGGAAATTTATTTTCTAAAATTTCTGTACAAAACTTATATAGATATTGTGAATATCATAATTACCCATAATGGTGTGTGATATGGGTTAGGTACACCCTTGTTGATTTTTCATTGAAGAGGTGTCTATCCCCCCACATGATTGATGGGTTATAGTTACTCCCTCATTTATCAATACATGATCCTCAATCCATGGATTCAAGACTCCCTCAATTGATATAAATTTATCTTAACAAGGTGGGATTCCTCTATAGGGGTTGATACTCCCCCATGTGTACAAAAATATAGAGCCTAAGTATTCCACTACATGTCCAAGTGTGGTCCTTCATCCATGGATTTTTACCCCCCTTTGTTTTAGTGTGAGGTCTTCTATAGAGGTCAATACCTCCTCTATTGGAATTTAATCCCTAACAAGGTGTGGATCCCCACTATGATTTCAAATAGTTGTTATAGATGTTATAAAATTTGGGTAGTTTGGATATTATAAATTCTCTATTAGTGGGGTTAGTTACTCCCTTGATCAATACCTATTTCCTTAGTGGGGCACAATTCCTCCACCATAGCTCAATTGTTTTGGAGTGTTTATACAATATGTGATAATTTTTGGTCACCTCAAGGATAAAGGTGTAGTCCTATAAATCCCACTTCTCATAACAATTTAGAATTTCAATATCTATCATATAATGAGTTATGGTTGTGTTAAGATTGATTCTAGGAATGGGGTACTTGTAATGATGATACTTATTAGATTTATCCATATATTTGAGTGGGGTACATCCTTTTTTGATGAACAGTTTCCCTAGTCGGTTGGAAGACAATGGATGATGGTCATGGTATAATTTTCTACTAGTGATCATAATTTATTTTTCTTCTTTTTTGATGTCTACGTAATGATCGTGTTCTCAAAGGATGGATAATGATATGGTTTTAACGGTTGAATATTTAATGATGATTATTCATCTCCATGGGAGTATAGTGGTGTGTCTAAAATAGCACTACACTACATTCAAGAAAAAAAATATTTTAAATACACTATTGATGTGTTGCAGTGACCCTGACCCTAATAGGCCAAAGTTGGTGCCTACTTTATTAAATTAAAATAATATACAAGGAATCTCATCATGAAGGAATTAATAGTTTAGTATTATTGGTAATGTAAATACCTAGTTCAATATTAAATTACATTTTAAAACACAAATTACAATATTTTGTTTAGAATAACATTTTCCCTCTTTTATACCCTTTCACATCACTCATAGTACACATCATGGAGACATGGGGAAAAGAAACAAAATAAGGGTGATCTCAATGATCAGTAAAGGTTATGTACATCAAAATAAATCATAAAAAATAAGAATAATCAATATATAATGTTAAATAACTCAACACACATTCCATGTAATCAATAAACTTATAAGGAAATCCATCCAAGTATAATATTAATGGGAAAATATAATGAATAATAATCAATATAACAAGTTTAATAACTAAAAATACAATTAATTAAACCAATAACATGAAAATCATAATTGGATAAGGAATAATCAATATATAAAGGTAAATAATTGAAATCTCACGTCATTTAATCAATAATTAAGAATGAATAGCATCCAGATATAATATCTTTATGAAAATATCATGGATAATAATAAATGAATTTTGAATAAATGAAATTATTAATTATTATACGTTATGAACTCATGGTCATGATACCTCTACTATAAATACCTTATATAAGAAAGTTTAAAAATACTTGGTACAAACTCATTTCGTTTGGACAACTAATTTTATGCTCACTTACTGATTCACCTCATGAGACTAACAATGCATCGAGGGGATATCAATAACCAATATCTTACCATATATGAATTTCCAAATCATTCCTCATATATCTAATAATAGATTTAATTCTTGAAAAATGTTATGTGTCATCAAATATCTGTATTGATTAAGGAATATAGATTTGTCAAAATTTCCCTAGATAAAGAAATAATTTTCAATGTAGAAAACCATATGTAAAAATGATATAAATTTGAGAAATAAACATATCCATGATAAATAATATTCATATGTATGGTAAATTTAATGTTCAATGATCATTGGTAAATGGATATTTTATAGAAAAGTTAACGACTATAACAATGAAACAAGAAAGTGAGTGTTAATACTTTCCTTCACAAAAATGAACAAAAATACTCTATAAAAATATTATGGATAATCTCAATATGAAATATAACCATTGGAGTATGAATAAAGGTTTGTTGTCATTGATGAATATAAACCCCATAAAAAATCTTTTAAAACATTCTGGATGAGAATATCCTTTTCATTCTGAAAAAAAATTCAAAATTGAAAGTTGAAAAAATATTTTTTAAATGGTTTTATTTGAAAATAATCATTGAAACATATAAAGGAATATTTAAAACATTTTATTGGTCATGATTCCAGGAAATTCTGTTCATATTGTACACGTTAAGACAATGGTTTTTTTTAGTTTTTAATAAAATAAAAACAGGCATTGTTTTGAAAACGACATGAATATTAATTTGAAAATATTTTTAAAAACTAGTAAATGGGTAAAAGTATATTTGATAAATAATTTTTATAAGGTTAAGAATATTTTGTAAAATATTTTTTTAAAAGATGGTTTTGGATGGAAGCATATTTCCGACCGAAGAGATAATTGAAGATGTATTTTATTAAAAACATCCTCAATTGTTTTAAGTACCAAATAGTGGGAAAATGATACTATAAATTGAAAATAACATCAAAAAACAATGGAGGAAAAAAATATATGTTCTTATTATATAATTATCAAATAATTTCCTTCAACTTAAATTCAATAATAAACAATCTCAATGATAATGAGATTATGAAATAAACCCTTACAATGATCATAGCGTTAAAGTGAGAATTATTCAGAGAATATATTATGTGTATCAACCATAATTTCACACAAAACAATTTCAAATACAATATAATATAATTAAAATTCATTACACATTTAATCTTATAATATCAATGATAATTAAAAACAAATATAACCAAATGAAAAGAAATCTAGTTATAAAATTATTTACCTCTAAATAACTTTTAATTCAAAACCTTTTGGGTGAAATAATTCAAATTAAAACATAAAATAACCTAAATTATTAGTGTATCATGATATTAAATCACAATGAGTTAGTATATACAATATATAAAAGAAATTATGTGCATAACATTACAATATACCTCAATGAAGAGAAATTGAGTTGAAGACCTTTGCCTCATGCTTCCTTTTTTGTTGAATTTTATTTAACCTACATTATAGTGGTTTTAGAAATGTTATTAATTTATAAAAGAAACATATCAGTAATTATAAAATCATATATGATATTTTTATAAAATCTTATCACCCTTCTGTTAATAATATTTCATTATTTTTATTTTTTTAGGTGTTAATTGGCTTGTTTTATCATGCATATTTCATCATGAATGATCTGGATATTTCATATATTATATAGTTATATAATCTCCCTAATATTAATCAAGAAATAATTATCATATTTTTACATCAATTATACTTTTAAAAATAATTATGGATATTGTATATGAAAAATTTACTATATTGCAATCATGGAGACGGTGGGTCATATGTCCGCATGAGTAACATATTCGTAATTTAATGATATTTATGGAACAGAGGTAAGTGATATTTTATATTTATATATTTATAATAATATAATATATACTGATTTATTTCTTTAAATATATGTAAATATGGATTCCATATGTTGTGGTGATGAAAGGAGAGTCACATCGCTTCGTAAAGGCAGTAATCTACATGTACACGAACGTTGCTATCATTTATCAATGTAAAAAAAGAAAGTGGCATATTATCTTTTCAGAATGATAAATATGTCATTAATATAATAATTATTTAAAGTATATCACATATTTTCATTAAATTTATCGCTATTTCATTCCATTTAATTCATTTGTGAATGATGAATCACATCTCTTTGCGAGGAGGTAGTCCACCGTACGTAAGAGCGATGTTATTGTACCCCCAATGAAATAGAAATTAAAAAGTTATATATGATACAATGAATATATAGGAATAATTATTTTATATATATCATATATATACTTTATATCTATCCTCATACCCTACCGCGAAAGTTGGTAATGGAAAAACGAATGACATCGATTCGTGAGGTGGTAGTCCACCACACACAAGAATGATGATTTAACAACCCATTGGATAGAAGTGGTTATTTTTATAGGTCATGAAATTTTTATAAAATCCTATAAGTATATTTAAGATTCTTATTTTATTATATTATAATGGTTTAATAATAATTTATTGAGGTATAGGAAGAAATAAAATAAAAACACTCATTGAAGAACATTACCTCTTCTTTGGGTATCCTCCACAGATTTACACAAAAATCCTTCCTAGGTCAAATTTATGCAGAAAACCAAGGCTTATAGTATGAGATAATGGATCATTGGAAGTTATTTTTTTAGTTATTTTCTTAACCTAAATTTTTGTAAGGTGTGAATAAGAGACAAAAGGGGTGCCCATTTTTATGTGAGGTGAGTAGAACACTTGTAATTTTTTAAAAGAATATGGTGTACCCATATTTTAATCAATCTAATAGGGTAAAAAATTGTTATTATAGATAATTATAAGTTATATGGTCATAAAATAGATTTTATAAAAGTTTTTAGTTCATTTAACCCTTATATTTTTATTTTAACCTCCGGTAAATCCATTTTCACCTTAACCGTGATAATTGATTTTTATCATTAATCTATTCATTTTTTAAAAAAATAAAATTGAAATTATTAGAAGAAATAAATTATTCTGATTCAAAATATTTAATCCATTTTTTTATATTCCAATCATAAAATCATTAAATTTTAATTTAAAATTAATCTTGTAGACGTGACGGGAAAGTGGGTTTTCATGGAGAAAATATTCAAAACGTTAAAACAAATTATACCATAACTCAATTTGAAGATTATTTCAATGACCTAGATTGTATTATTTGATATATAATTTAACTAAATTTAATTTAAAAGCAATTTAAAATATAATTTAACTTTATAACTTATTTAAATGAAAATAATTTTTTCAATTAGAATTTAGTATTTTTAACAATTCATCAAAAAATAAAATATTTTAGAAAAAAACGAAAAACATCACCCTAAGAAAATATTGATATGATGATTTATTAAATGAATTTAATTTAATCAAATAAATTTTCTAAATTTGGTAAAAATTATTTTTAACTTATGTGTGCCAATCATGACTAAATCGTCTCTTTGAAAAAATACAGTTTTTCAGAAAACATTTCTTTTTATTTTGAATGATTTTTATTTTATTAAAATTCAATAAAAAACATAATTTTCATAATTTTTTTATTTTTTTCATACCATTAAATATAATGGTTAGTTTATAATGGTATACTATATTATGGTTTATTTCGATTCAGGTTTGTGTGTTTCACAAGCTATCGATGGGATTAAATTTAATGGAATATATTTCATAGGTTGTATAAGTTTGGTTTTCATGACTCATAAAATATAAAATAAAATGTTCTTATTTTATAATTTATGGGTGTTACATTCTCCCAAACATAATTAAATTACATCCTCTCAATTTAAACTTGATCTTGGTGATCAATGGTTTGATATTTGAAAATTATTTTATTAAAAACCCACATTGTGAAAAAGTTAATAAAACATCCTCTTAATAATAGAGAAAGGGAAATATGAACTTTATATAACTAGGTTTATAATTAATATAACATTGGTGTAATTTGAAGATATAAACATAGAAGAAATGCATAAATAATTATATAGAGTTATTGGGTTCATTGATGACAAGAGAGTAAATGATCAATGGAAAATTAAGGGCCTCAAAACCAAAAATATTTGATGATTTAAAAGGCTATATGATTCATAAAATGTGAATGTAATAGGATAACATTATTGTTTCATGATCCTTTTCCTAAATTTGAGGAATTATTTTTCTATCTAATAATATAAGATAATATATTTACTTGATATATTTAAATTTCATAAGAATAATTTCATACATTGGTTGTGCTTTGATCAATTTCAAATACACTACTTGAATCATGAAATGAACATCCAAAAATGAATTTTTTTTTTATGACTAAGGCACTAAAATTACCTTTTAATGGATTGTAAGATCCATAAATGATTTAAAATTATTTCTCTTTAACTATAAATATTTACCAAAACCAATATGGTTAAAATAAGTCATCCAATATAATAAATTAATCTCTAAACCTATAAATTAATACCACTGGTTCATCATTAATATTTATTTTTCAAATTTCTTAATATAAAGAAATGAAATATTAACTTGTAAATTGCATAGAATAAAGGTAGGTATTAAAACATTATCATCCTTAGATCATGCGTTCAAGAACCAATGACTTGTCGGATGCAATGGGTTGTCACCCATCATGTGGGTTGACATTTTTATAAACTATATTAATTTAATTTCTATAACATTCCCCAAATAATATTATGGACATCCTTGAAATAAAGTTAATACTCAAATAACCTTTTTACTAAGGTTTTCAATACAACTATTTTTCACCAAGTCTAATATTATTATTTGACTGTTATTACAATTTCATTAATAGTCATATTAACCCTAAAGGTTATCAATACCTTTAAACTTATGTCTATAAAATTTAAAGGAATTATTTCTCATAGAACTTTTTCACTAAAAAATATACTTTCCATAAATTTCTCCCAAAATATAATTAATCCTGGTAGAATCCCATCACATAAAACCCAATTTAATTATTTGAACTTAAGATAAATATTAAACTCATAACCCATGATGGTATCCTTAACTATTAAGTTAATGAATACATATATTCTTCTTAAATTTAACACAATCCTTAAATGTTTCATGATTCTTATACCAAAATACCATTGGTAAAAATAATTATATAATATAATTCTAGAATCACAATAAATACTTCAACCATTTTATTTCAACATAGGTCCTCCCATGGTCAAGAATATAACCTTTAAATGATGTAATTGACTCAAATAATTCCCTGGTTATGTATATTTAAGAGAACAAACTATAAATGGATCCCAAAAATGATATTTAGTTCCATCCATTATAATCCCCATTTTTTCCTCAGAAATTCATTGCTTTATTCCCATATTTTCCATGCATAAAACATTTTTCCATTCTATTGAGACACATTCTTGGGGGTCTCCTTCCAAATTTCTGATATGAATGAAATCAAGACTTCTTTCCTTCATTCTCTCTATCACTTGATCTCTTAGAAAAATCTATCCATATCTTATTTAGTGAGTCTTCGATTTGGATAATGTATAGGTTGTTAATCATATTTTGTGATAACTTGTAATAATCATAATATTTTCTCTCCATCCATTATCCCTTTTGTTTCTCATAGTCACCACATTTTCCTTTATGTAAAATTTTAACATGATTCATTTTAGTTTAATCCATTGACTAAAAAAATTATAGTGTGTGCAGAAATAAACTTAGTGGGGAAACCATAGAATAATTTATTGTATGTCTAAGTCATGACACATTATTTTCAATATAATACATATTTGGTTTAACCTAAGTCATTCATTTTCATCATATATCAAAATCCTTTATAATTTTTTTTAAATAAAATGTGATGTATCCTAATCATATCCCCTCAGAGATTCAAAACAAGTGTGTAGTTGGGTATGTTGTCACACACGATTTGATGATTGGGTGAAGCCAAATGTTCCATTTTCAGAGTTATTACCTATTGGAAAAATACCTCAAGTTAACTTTATAGTGATTTTTGGTAGATTGTGTTTGTTGAAAAATAAATTTGATAGATTCATTTGTGGAGTTAGAACATTATTTATGATAACTTATGTTGAAAAATATTCAATACAAAGGAATGGATACTTTTTAAGTGGTATATAAAATTATGTATACTAGGTGGAATTATTTCCAAGTGTTTTCTATTTTTTGGGCCTCAAAATTGGTATTTTATTTTGGAAAATGATGAATTCAAATATAAAAAATTGGTGGACCATATATCACCTAATGGAGTTCACAGTAAAA
The DNA here is from genome assembly GCA_963277665.1 of Viscum album. NCBI lineage: Eukaryota > Viridiplantae > Streptophyta > Magnoliopsida > Santalales > Viscaceae > Viscum > Viscum album. Next base: position 1,922,676,261 of record OY728159.1, read on the forward strand.
TTTATCACATAGGAATATTTCCATGTAAACTACATATGGAGTTTATAAAACCAAAATACAAAATCGATATTTTTCAATATCATTTGTGGTTGAAGTCAATGATTTAAAGGTCCCCACATAGACATATTTCTACATATCATTTTATTCAATGTGAAATACAAAGGGATCAATGTTTACAGATGAAGATAATGATTTAAAGGGCACCAAAGGGGGAATTTTTATTTTTAGGAGAAAGAAACCATTGTAAAGGAATAATGTACTATGTGAACTACATAATGAGTGCAGTAAGCCATGACAGATAATTAGAAAAGGATTTTTTAGTAATTTTGAATAGTGTTCATTATTTATATCTTTTCCTATATAAATGACCCATAAAAACTTTACTAGATATTGATCGAATTCTAATAGAGATCATTATCATTGGAAGAATTTTTCTAGTCTGAAAGTTATTCACAAAATAGGTATTCTACCAAGGGTGGTTTTTGAAAGAGGTAGTCTGTGAAGGCTCAACTCATAATGGAGAACATACAAATGTAATCTTAGTTTGGTGAAAGTTTTTGCGGGGAACTATAGTCCATAAAGGAAGAATGGATTATGAAGAACATGGTCTATGTTGTTCAAGGTTTTTGTGAATGGGAAAGAATAATTCAAAAAAGGTCACACCATAAAGAAATATCCACGTAGGGAGTTTTATTTCAACTATCAGGTGAGAACAGAGCCTCATAGAACTGTTTTTTGTTAAAAAATGATGAGTTTTTTTAGATCAACGGAATAGTCATCAAAAGGATAGGTTTACACACTTCAGTTGACAGAGAATTTATCTTTCAAAATGTGAATGGCTGTTAACTAGGAGGGAAAGTGACTCTACTATTAACATTGTAACAGTAGTGTTTTTTAGTGGATTTTGTACATAGGCACATTGCCTTTTTATTCCCCCTGACATATCCTAGTATAGGTGAAATGATTGAAATATTTGTGTCTCATGCATGCTTTCATTACTATTCATACATTTTCATAGGAAAGGGAGAGAAGATTTTTTTATTTAATAAAAAAATAAGATCTAAAGGGTAGTAGTTTTAATCAATCATACCCTGATTTACCCCCCATCCCATCTCATTGTATTTAACCTAGTTGGGCTAACAATTTGTGTGAGAGGGAAAGTTTAATATTAGTGTTTCTCTCTCAAGGGTATCAATGGAGGTTTTCAATCATAAAGGGATTATGATATTAGATGGAAAAAAAATTTAAATTAAGGAAGAATTGGATGTAGGACTTCTTCTTATATTTATGTATAGATGTCTTTATAGAATTAATTCCTGTTATTTTGACTAGTGTGGATAGTGGTAATTTATCATAAAAAGACTAAAGGTAATTAAATGTTAACTCTAGAGGAATCATTTCTTCAGTGGTAGCATTTCCCTTTGAAATCTATAGAAAGTTAATATAAGGTAATTCAACCCATTCCATGTGGGGAAAATTGTTAAAAATCTATAAAGGTGATTAAAAGTTAGATAAGAAAATTTACAGGTTTTGTGGAAAAAATATGAGGACCTGAGAATGAACCCCAATGAGTATTTAGATGCATTATTTGACTAGAAGAATGTTATAATAAAAGATATGTGTGGTCTCATAAAAAAACTCATTGATATAAATGTGTTCAATTAAATCATGAGAATACCTCCACCTCAGTTCAATCTGAATGTCTCTATTTTGGAAGATAACTATCTAAAGGATATGACACTAGATAGCCTGCATAGTATGCTTTTCACATATGAGAGGATAAATTAATATTTTGATTATATGGATAATGGAAGTCCAAATAGGTTTAATTGAAGGTAATTATGAATCACATTATTGATGAGAGATTAGAAGAAGATGATATGGATGATTTCATTTAATTCCTTTCTAAAAATATAAAAAGAGGAAAGGGAATTTTCAAAGGGTAACTTCAACATTCGTTATTTTGATGTAGAAACGTTTCACATCATGTAGTAAGGTTTCTTAGGAAGTTTCAAGATGATCATGAGGATGAAGTCAAAATTCCCCTGAAGAAGTCTTCATCCTCTGTGAAATCTATGAAAAAAAAATAAGATATATTTCTTCAGAAAGAAGAATATTTTTCAATAATAAAATTACATTTAATAAGAATATAAAGTTGAAGTGATAGAGAAATGCAATGATAATAGAGAAAATTATATATTTGTAATTATAGGTACCTCCCAGACAAGGTAATAAAGTAGAAATAATGAAGAAAACTCAAAGGAAGATTTGATGTCCATCATGAAATATTTTCTACTCTAGAAGAGTTAGAAGTTTTGCAGAGGAAAAAAAAGAAACCATAGATAGTGGTTTATAATGCCAAAAAATTAATGCAATGTTATGAATAATATAATTCTGAGATGAAGGAATAAATTGAAATCTTATGTCACCAATTATAGATAACTCAAAAAAGTTTGTTGAGTACAAGATCAAAGTAGAAGAATATAAAATAGTAATATATGGTTTGACTAACACATAAAAAGATCAAATGAAACATATCATAGGACTTGAAGAGGAATTTTTTCACCTATGAATAAAATTATAATATTAAGAGATAATCTTGACTCTCACTAAGTTGAGAAAAAAGGCCTAGAAAAATATAATCAATAATCATATGCAAATGACAAGGATCTTATGGGGATTGATTGAAAACAAAACTATTGAGTGATTGATGTCAGACTATAATCATCCACTTTGAAGTTGAATTTTTTTGGATGAAAATAAGAATCCTAAGGCTCATAAAACCCAATAAAGAAATGGTCCTATAATAATTTATAGGTATACACCTCCTATCAGGTTTTATTATTGTGAAAATAATGGGACATTCTAAAAATTAATTTTCCATAACAAAAATATCTTGAAGGGAATAAGAGAAAAAAAGGCGGTCACATGGAGTTCAATATTCCAAGAATGATTTTGATGGTCACTTCTTCTAGTGTTGATGATTTATACATGTTACAAGATAATTCTCACCAATAATTCATAAGAATGTGCTGAATCAGGACCAAGGGGGTCATATGAAATATCTCAATGAATCATGGAATGAGTTGAAAATGAAAACTTTATTTGAGAAACATCATGATTAAGTTGGTCTATCATACTTTGATGAAATTCAAGATTGTCAATCCATAATGGGTTTGAATTAAAATACATTTATCAAAAAGAAAACATCTAAGCAGGAAGTGGCTTTGAATATTTCTCTTAAAGAATCAGAGCATTCTAGTGTATGGATCCATAACTTTGCATGAACATCCCATATGATGGGAAATAAGGATCTTGTTTCATATATCAAATATGAAAAGGAATGTATTTCAAAAATTTTAAATGATGAATGAATAAAAATTATTCAATTAGGAAAATCCAAATTTAGGGGAAAAGATTTGAGATATGATAATATCATGGTTTTCAATGGTCTTTGTCACAACTTTCTAAGTCTTATCCAATTGTGAGACTCAGGTCATGATATAAGTTTTACCAAAAATATTTGTATCATCAAGGGAAAATATGGTACAACTGTTTTCCTGGAAATGTGCATGAATGGGAATCTCTACCTTATGAGTGGAGAAGAAGATATGTGATTTCTATATATAGAGGAAGAAAATAGGTTGTGTCATAAATGGATTATCCATCTATACCAACCATCCCTAGAAGATCTAATCAATTGTGATGCATCTTGATATCTCCCCAAGTTATCATGTGATCATTCTAACATGTGTGATACTATTTGAAAATGGAAGATAATCTGAAATATTTATAACAAAAAAATAAAAAACAAATAAGAGTTCTTAAATTAGTCCATGAAGATTTGTGTGGACCTATATCTCTAGGAGAAATTGATGAAAATAGGTATTATGTTATTTTTATTGACTTACTCAGAAGGAAACCCAAATATTTTTCATTTCCCACAAGTAATACATGTTCAGTAGAATAAAACAATATTGTAGGGAATCTGAAATGATGATGGGATAAAAGATTCTAAAATTTCATACTAATAATATTACAAAATTCAAAAACATCCAAGTTGAATATTATCTTTAGAAACATGTGATAAGGTATCAAGTTTTGGTAGTGATAAATCCTCAATAAAATGTAGTGGTTAAGAGTATAAATTGATTCTTAAACAACATAGACAGAATAATTCTTATTGAAAAGGACATACTAGAAAATATTTAGAAGGAATCAGCTATAGAGACCCAACCCTAGATAGTTCATAGCTGGTATCTAATATTAATTACATTAGTATGATTACAAGGAAACAAATATCAAATGACCAAGAGTTTAGTAGTCTTGGTAAACCATATACATAAATGATTCTTTTATTATAATTGACTACACTAATTACAACATAATTTTTTTCTTATTTCTAAATAAATATATTTAAGGATAACTCTAACCCATCTAGTAAATCCTTTTATATCTTTCTTACTTGTAGGATTATTAGGGAAAAGCAATATAATAAGGGTTATCTCAAATTCTAATTAAGGAAAAATTATATCAGAATCAATAATGAATCAATGAGAAATAAATTAACATGGAAAGTTAAATAATTTAATACACATGAAAAGTAATCAATAGGTCAAAAAAAGTGAATAAATAATAAGGAAAGGTAAATGAAAACACATTACATTCAAATAACAAGAAAAGGAAAAATAAATATGGAAAGGAGAGAATATAAAACACATGAAATTTAATCAATGAACTAATAATGAAATGTATACCTAGATATATTGACAGAAAATCTCATAAATGAATAATAACTGAAACAAAATGAGGGAATCCCTTAATTATTGGATGCCATTTTTCCAAGGTACATGGAACTAGTACCATCAAAACCATTCATGGGACGATTTAGCTATTGGGTAAAAACCTATTAAAAGTTTCTATCCAAATAACTCATCACATTAGACTACTGATACATAGAGGGGATATCTATAACTAGGCCCCATCCATTTCATATCTTTCCAAATCATTCCTCATATATCGAATGATCAATTTAACAATGTGCCTTATCAAATATCCATATGTAATAGAATATAGAGATTTATCAATATTTCTCAAAATAATAAAATAACTTTCAAAGTAAACACCATATGAAAAATGGTATATAGTTTAGTGAATTATCATATCTATGAAAAATGATGTGGATACATAGTGGGCATTTAATTTTAAATGATCATAGGAAATTGAATATTTTAAGTTGAATAAAAGAGATCAAGGAAGTGAATGTGAATACTAACCATGGACAAATCTATCAAAAATTATGTAAAGGAAGGATAAGAATGGTATCAAGACAACATATCCCAAGTGGAGTAAAAATATATGGTTGTTTTCATTTATAAAATAAAATAAGAACTTTAAAAATATTCTAGAGGAAAATAACCTTTTATTTCAAAAAAACATTTGAAAATAATCTTATTTTAAAAATACCGTTTAAAAATATTTTCATTAAAAATAATCCTTTTAAAGATTCAATGGAATATTTAGAGAAATGGTATAAGATAAATATATACATGTCATATTAGTTAAAAATAAACATTCCTTTTGCAAGGTAAAAAGGGTTAGAAAAATTCATTTTTTGAAAAGTGACAAGAATATTCCTTTAAATAAATTGGTAAAAGGAAAAAAGGTAAAAAATTCTTTACTAGATAATTTAAAAAAATGAAAATTTGTTAATAAAACATGGTTTTTAGAAAAAAAAACATTTTATCTGACTAAAGAGAGAAATTAAGTTGGGTTTATTTATAAACATTTTTAAAAATATTTGAGTACCAAAGAGTGGGAAATGTTACAAATACATAAAAATGATCATGAATAACCAAAGGAGAATAAAAGGATTTATTGAACAATTTTCATTTAATTTCCTCAAATGTAAATACCGTTGAAATGTTATTAGTATTATTTTTGAGAAAAATATTGTTTAAACATTCCAAAGTGTCTTATACCACTTTGAAATATTTTAAATCATAGGCCTCATTAAGGAATAAAACTAAATTAAAGTTATAATATCATGAGATTAAGTATATTCATTATATATCATTTAAAATGTAAATATATACACCATGTAAAATAATTTTGGTGCAAAACAATAAATAAGTCTCAATGGAATGTAAATTGAGGTGAAATACATTACCTTGTGTTTCCTTTCAGGTGAATGTGCTTTAACTTCCTATATAATAAACATATGTTAATTATATACTTGATTGAGAAAATATTAAATTTTTATCATTTCTTTTATTTCACGTATTACTATGTTGTATACAAGTACTTAAATAACTATGCTTACATCGGTTGTTTTGGCCAAATTCGGTTTATGTGTCAAAAAAAACTTTGTAGGTAAACTATGGTCCAAGGGGTCATTATATAATATCTCCATAATAATAATCATGAAATAATTATAATATCTATATATCAATTATAATTTCAAAACTAATTGTTAAATATGGTTATGAAAAAGATACTTGAGAGGTGTGATGTAGTGGGAGAAGAGGAGGCTTTTTATAATGGAGGAGTAGTGACACTCTTGTAATATTTTGACAAAGGAATTCCATACAAATTTTTCACATAGAAAGTGGATCCAATAGTAGACCCAATTATAGAAAGGTGATTATATGGTCAAAATATTACTATCTTATGGAGTTTGGACAAGTTTCTAAGTCATTTGGACCCTTAAGATTGAGGTTTAGTGTAACGCCCCAACCCTAGTTACCCAAAGTCGGTGCATTATTACATAACATTGGAATGATCACAAGAGATCAAGTCCCAAAAGACCAATCAGCTTAGTATCCTTGGAAGTACTGGATACATACTTAAGTTTTACATTACATTGTGAAATGAAAGAACAACATTGTGACTCCTTTAAACACACTCATATCCCTTAGCCTATCCCTTTAGGTCATTCATAATATAATTATTCACATCCTAGGAAAAATTAAACATAAGAAAGGGCTGATATCAGAAGCTCATTAAGGATAACAATATAGTGGAAACTATCATAAATAAGTATATACATTTATTCCAACGTATAAGACTAAAACACAAACCTTTTAAACATAAAATTTAGCATAATATGGAAAATATAATTCCAATAATTCCACTCACTTATTCACATGGATATTCTAAAAGTCTAATAATCACATGTAATATCAATAGATAATCTCATAATGTTGTAATATTTAATTTCGGACATCATAACCACATAGTTAAGGACTCGTAACAAGACTAAAAATAAAAATACTTTCAAGGCCTTGTGCTAAGACACTAGTTTGTCTCATGAGACCAACAGATACATTTAGGGGCTGTAGTGGAACCCACCTGTCACTTACTAAGTCCAATTCATTACTCATATAAAAAGGGTGAAACATAATCTAAACATTCAGATTAAAACTAGCATACAAAATTTCAATACTTTAACTATAAATCCTGAACAATATAAAAATATCACACCCACAGTCAAACATAACTCATTCAATGCAATATAAAAGATTATATTATAATAAATCAACCTCAACCAAGAAAAAATACAATGAAGGATATTTACATAGATAAAAATAATCTATAAAACTATTTCAGAGAAATGTTCCCTTTTTCTTGAAAACATTTAAAAGTCACATTATTTATCCAAGAAGTCATTTAAAAGATATTTTTAAATCAAAGTATCCCATGCCACTTTGAAACTTTTGAAATTAATTTTAATTTAAAAACATTCATGTACATATAAACAAATCCTTAAAACCATTTTTAAAACATGTACTTTAAATATAATGATTTAGAAGAATAAATATTTAAAATATTTTTTTTAAAGAGTTCCAAACCAAATGAGAGACACTTGAATACAAATAATTGATGAATAACATTAATAATAACTGTATAATATAATGTAAATTAAGGTTTTCATGATATAATTTCTCAAATAACATTATATATACCATATAAAAGTTAATTAGCACATTACAACAAAGAAGTCTCAATGGAATGTAAATTGAGATGAAATACCTTATAAAGACTGTATCCTTAGATTAAGTATAAATAAATGAAATAATTATGTGTGAAAAATATAAATACACTCAATATGATTGGATATTCAGTGTAAATCAATCATAGTACGTTCACACATATTCTTGTAAAAAACCAATGACTTGGATGTTTAACTCAATGAATGGAAATTTAGTTAAGATTACCCCTAACAAGTTTATATCAATGACTTGATAATTTATAAATGGATTGATTATGTGTATCAAAAGTATATCCACAGAAAAGAGATTTGAAATTACTATATAAATAAATAAATAGTGATTCCCCACATAATATTTGAGTAAAATAATCAATGAAGTATGCGTAAAATCCAATGAGTGGAAACTGAAAATTGAAATTCCATCATCGATTTGGTAACATAAAAAACAAACACCCCATGAAATAAGGATCATACAATGAAGATATAAATACACATAAATTAAATTATATTACACAAAGAATAAAATCATGGGTAGTACATACACCACATAGTTATAAATAATGTCAAATATAGCATCAATCGCACGGGAATAAAAACTGAGATGAATACTCGTTACCTTGTACTTTTCCTTAGTATAGGGTACTTTAACCTATAGTAAAATGGTTAAAACATTGTTATTAAATTATAAAAGAACCAGATACACAAATAAGATATCATATATGATCCTCTGATATTTCTTTGTTAATAATATTTCAGTAGAATCATTGTTTCGGGTGTAAACTGATTCATTTTTCATCATTTGTTTTATTACGTAAGTCATGTTCTTTATGGATAGGATTTATTTTATTCATTTACATAATTATATTAAGTTCTAAAACCTTATATTTAATCATCAAATGAAAATTATTCTTGAATGGTTTATATGGGGAATGAAATCTCATCGCATCGTGGAGACAGTAAGTCGTACGTATACACGAGTGAAAATATCATTCTATTGATTGTGAGATAATATGTAATTGGATTGTATATTATATATAAATAACAATTAACATGTTATATTTATTATTTAAATAAATTATACTCATTATTATACCCATCCATATAATGATGTGTTTAATAACAAACTACACCACGACGTGGAGACGGTAAGCCGTACGTATGCATGTATGGGGACTTTTTCATTCATAGGATGGATAGAATAATGAATATGTTTGTACCATATTTATAATAACATCTCAGTATGTATATGGTACTAAAGTTATTATTTTATTATAGAAACAAAAAAAAAGAGGAAGTGGAGGAAAAAAAGAACTTTGAAAGTGCTGATTAAATAATTACCTCTTATTTGGGTGATTCCTTTTGATTTGAACAAAAGGGATCTTTAGGATGGATTTTTTATCTAAGTAATCCCTATATTTTTATTTGAGGGAAGTTGGGAGGATATTTGAGTAGGTTTTGTCTGACCAAAATTTCTTTGGAGGTGTGAATTGGAGAGAAGGTGAAGCACCCTTTTATAAGAGAGGTGAGGGGTTCTTTAGGAAGAGCTTGAAATATTAATTTTTTATAAAATAATTTTCGGTTTCTAATAGACCAAAATGGATTTATTTATAGTATAAGGTGGTTATGGCTCTAAATACTCTCAAACAATAGGTTTTATACAAGTTTAGGTAACTATATTAACCATATCTTTTAGATTTAACACTTAGTTAAATAGTTTAACTTTTACCATGTCTTCTGATATTTTTATTTAACATGGTTAATATTGTTACTATAAAATTCCAAGAGAAACTAAATTGGTTCATTAATGAAATTGATAAAATTTTATGAGTCCTTTATATGAATCTTAGATTTTTTAGAATATTATATCATTTAATAAAATGGTATTTGTTTTAAAAACTCATTTATGTCAATTTTGATACTATTTAGTATTTGGTTTTTTTGAAAGTAATAAAAACTTTATTACTTAGAGAAAAATACATTCAACAAACCCTAACAAGTCATATTCACCTATAAATTCGTGTATGACATCAAAAGTATCAATTTTCATTTATTTTAAAATTTATAACATCAATTATTTTAATCGTTCATTAATTAGGTAATTACTATTTCATCATTGTGTCATAAATAAATTTAATTATTTAATGTATAAAAATTATAAATAAAATACCATGATGTAAGAAATATTTTTAGCTTTATAATTAATATTTATAGTATTATTTAAATTATGTATAACCTTATATTAAAAATGGTTTATTTAATAAAATTTGAATTTAACGCTTTTAACACTTCTTTAAATAAAATATAATTAATGTCATAATCTAATCCAAGTGGATAAAAAAGGATCATATTTTTTTCCTAAGGTTGATTTTGTTCGAAATATACTTATCCAATATAATTATAACATGTTTTGGGGTAATTTAATGTTATTATAATATTATTTTTACCTTTAATTACCATGTTTACTTTTAATAGTGGTGAAAAAATTAGAAATTTACTATTCACCAAAAATTATTTTCATCCTTTTGAACCATATTTTACTTACTGATGAAAACCATTTCTGTCAGATTTTTTAAATTCAATTCACAGAAGTGGTAAAATTAAGTTTTATAAAAAATTTCAAATGTGCATAGAAGGTGGGTAAAAGACTTTAAAAGGTACAATAAAATTTTATATATCTAATCTTATTTTAAAATGACTCCAATGAATTATATTATATTAATATAGGTATTATGTATATATTTTTACTTTAAAATAAATTTATATTTAAGAATAATTATTTAAATAAAAACTCATTTTTAAACAATAACGCGGTGTTTTTCACTCTTCATAAAAAATTGAATGTTTTCTGAAAAATAACAAAAATCCTCCCTAATATAATTTTGATATTATGAATTAAAAAGAAAAGACTATTTTACCAAATTCAATTTTTATTAGTGTCTAAAATTAATTTTATTATTGTTTACATAAGAACATAAAAATTAGTTCTCTTAAGAAAATTATTTTTTGAAATATATAACTATTTTACCAAAACATATAAATTTAATTATAAATATGTTTTATTTAGGTGAAAACATTTTAAGTAAAATTTAAAATTTTTTTTTTCCTATTAATATTACAATATTTAATTTATAAATGTGAAGACCCATAAAATTCGAGGGAAATTTTTTCTAAATTTTCTGTGTGATTTTACAAGAATGCAGTTTCTGACGGCACCTGATTCCGAGGCCCGGTGAGCCCAAAATATTTTTCTGAAGTTTATCTCGGGTAAGTTCAGTGAACAGACGAGCGGGTTTTTCTATATTTTGATCTGATGCTTGGAATTGAAATCTGAGGGCACCGATGAAACCATAGTGCCGATAATTGCTTAAGAACACCTTTTTGGGGTTGCGTTTGCTCGGGAGAAGATGTTAAAAATTTTGGAATTTAAAAATAAAATTGAGATACAATTTTATTTCTTTTTAAGTGGTTATATGCTTTGAGTGGAAGTTGGGGAACTACCCATGAGAGGTTAAGAGGGTGTTGGGGCCCACACGAACTCCACCCCTTCAAATTCTCTAACCCCCCATAACTCTTCCCCTTTAAACCCCCATGTATTAAATGATGTGACTTCCTTTCACATTAAATCATGCCATTTAATTTGGGAGTTAAGCATTTGAATTTTAAAAATTTAAATGCATGTCATGTTATAATAAAATAACACTTATTTTATTTGGGGGTTGTTTTGTGGTGTTGGGTTTTTGAGAGAGGGAGCAATCTTCCTCTGAAGAATTTTTTCTTCTACATTGAAGAATGCGAAGAATGCCACTCTCCGACGAAGAATGCCAACACCAAAGAAAGACAACGTGTATTTCTACTCCTCTCCATATCCGGTGTGAGACGCCTCCCCACCTCGTACAATCTCTTTCAAGCGTGTACGGAACCCTCTTTAGCGATTCCTTCTTCCGCGACGTTCAATTCCGCGACAAACCATCGTTCAACGATTCCATCAAGGAAGGGGATTATTTGTTTTTGTTCGTGATTACTTTCATCGCCGATCTCCGTATCTAATTGAGCCGCCTGATATCGCAATAACGGGAGGAGTTGGGACCGCACGAACATGGCCGACCCTCCTCCCCCCCCCCCTTGATTGTTGATTTTGTTGCGGCTCGTGCAAAGGCTGCGTGGGGCCGTTGCACCGTGCGGAAACATGAGAATGGGTGAGGAAGCGTGGTGCTGTCGCGCCACACCGTTGTAGTAGAACAAAGCCGCGGCACCATCGTGTCGTGCCAAAGAACATCGAAGAGGCCACGGTGGAGGGGCGCAGAGCCGTCGCGCGGCGCCGGTCGGACCAAGACCGCGGCCATTGGCTGCGGCGGAGCAAGGAGCGGCGTCCGGCTTCCGGCTGCCAGAGTAGGAGGGTGGGACCGTGGTGGTCCCGTGGCAGCATCAGTCGGCTGGTCACCGAGAAGGCCGGGGGTCGTAACCCCCAGCTGGCCGAAGGAGCGGCCCCCCACATGGGGGACGCGGTTACACACAGGGGGGCAGCCCCCCCCCCTTCCGGTCAGTCGTTACGGCCGAGCCACCTGGCCACGCTGGCTAGGCCGAGCGAGCCAGGCTGAGCTGCCAGGCCGGGCCGCCGGGCCGGGCCACCTAGGCCGGGCCGGGCCGACCCAGGGGGTATCGGGCCAGGTCGGACCGGGCCCGAACCCCCTATTCACGGACTTCTATCGGTCTTTTGCCCATAACATGGGCTAGGGACTTCCGAACAACGCACCTTCATTTGTGATGAGATTCTTGGATCGAGACAGTCGTTTTGATATATTACATTCAAGGTTTTGAAGAACTTTGGGTTCGGCCAGGTTGGTTCGAACACAAAACCAACCGGGCCCTCGGAGCGGAAACGCTTATAACTTGAGCTTCGGACGTCCGATTGACGTACCGTCGACCTTGTTGGTTTCCTCTTATTGAGACGGACCTTTTGGCTTACTCCACTCGAGGTCTGGACACAGTTGGAGTACGGTCAGGTTAGTTTTGACTTAAAAACCAACCGGGCTCCTGGGACGAAAAAGCCAATAACTCTCAGACCAGGCGTCCGATTGACGTGCCTTCTGTCTCGTTGAGTTCCTGTTAAAGATATGGAACTTTGTGATATATCAACTCCGGACTTCATGACCGTTGATGTATCAGCCCCTTGGCTCGTGGAGCAGACCCTCCTCGAACGAGCTTGATGTGTGCGGGAACCCTAGAGTTGGCTGCGACTATGACAATGATGACGACTGTACAGAAATCCTCTGTGGATTCGACGGAGATGACTACAGCACTCAGAGATCCTACGTGCATCAGTGCTACCGATCCTGTGTGGGTCAGATCCTGTGTGGGTCAGCGCTCAGCGGTCCTGTGTGGGCCAGCGCATACCGATCCTATGTGGGTGAGATCCTGTGTGGGTCATTACGGGGGTTAGTACCTATCGATCCTTTGTGGGTCATTGCGGAGGTTAGTACCTATTAATCATGTGTGGGTCCGACGGCTTAGATGAATCAGTGGCTACATCTAATCATCTCTATCATCTTACTAAGAAGTATACCTGTGTGAGCTGAGTCTTGACATTCAATCCTTATCTTCAATAAGATTGACTTAATATCCTATGTAGATTACGTTATGCTTTCTTGTGTGGATTGGGTTGTGTTTTCTTGTGTGGACTGGGTTGTACTTGAGCTCGGATGTTGGAGCCAAACTAGAATTGATGACTTAGATATATGTATGGGCATATACCTAAGTAGTGTCGGATGTTACTTCGTGTTTGTATCTTTCCTTTGTGGATTATCCTTTATGGATTCTGGGAGACCTTCGGGGGTCTCGTGGTCCCTACTGAGTAGCATATACTCACCCCTGCATGGGCTATGCCCGCACTACATTTGTGTTGGTTGCAGATAATGGACAGAGCTGATCGCGGTTGAGGATTGCGGAGCAGGTCAGTACCTGGAGGTGGACCACTTGGTGGGACATAATCGGAGCGAACGATTGGACCCGAGGAGCTGTGGAGGCTATCTGTACCCACCCTTCAGGTGGGACTTCCAGTGGACCACTTGACATTGTGGCTTTACTTTTCAGTTGTTGTACTCCCTTTTTTAGTTGTACTTTACTTTCAGTTTGGGTTTGTATTCTGGCCCACTTACTTTTTCGTACTTACTATTGTACACAGTTGTACTTAGTGTTTACTTCTGCTTACTTACTCTGTGTGTTTGATTACTTCATAAAGGCAATGCCTTCCCTTTTTATCAGGAATTATTCCTTGGTGATAGTCACCAGCACCTGGCCTATGGGAGGTGGGCTTGGGGTAGTCACAGCACGGTCCCTGAGAGAGGGTCGTGACAAATTGGTATCAGAGGAGTTCGGTTCTACCGCATAACTCTGGACTCTGCTATTTCTTCTATGTGAAGAAATAGTTTTAAGGGTATTGGGTGTAGTTATCAGTACAGGGAGTCCAGTGTTGGTGCGGCGGCTGACGTATCCGTACACTAGGACCCTGACTTCTGATTTCCGATATAATGCACGAAAACATTGATTACATGTGTGTTTCATGTTTTCTTTGTGATTACTTTGTGTCAGCTCACCAGGTATATTGTTTGACCATGGCGCACCTGTTTCTTTTCAGGATGGCCCCATGACGGCAGCCATCTAGAGTTTCGAGCGTTGTGCGGGATGACAGACCACCGAGCGACGAGGCCTCGGTACAGGGCCCTTTGAAAGCAGAGGCACTGGTGGTACCTCTACCCACCGAGCCACCGATGCTACCAGCCCTAGCCACTGACAGTGCACGTCGCCTTAGTGCACTGCACGAGTTTTAGCGTCAGCGACCGCCCATGTTTCGCGGAGAGACGATCCCTCAGGAAGCCGAGGATTGGCTGGAGGTGGTTTTATGAGTTTTCATGTTAGTGGGGACACCAGCTGACTTCATGGTGTTCCTCATAGTGAGCCTCCTGCATGTAGCAGCAGGCATATGGTGGAGCTTGATGCTCCATGTGCATGACGGGGCATCTCTCCTCTACACGGACTTTGAGAGCCTCTTTCGCTCGGTGTTCTTCCCAACCACCCTCTGTGCGGTGTGCATCCAGGTGCTTCTACAACTATGGCAGGGTAGCATGACAGTCACCCAGTACTCGGAGAGATTTACCGACCTCTCGTGCTATTCGACGGACATGGTATGGGACCCATTCATCCGGGGCCAGACAATTGAGCAGGTATTGAGGCATGAGATCAGGGCATCGCTGATCTCCCTCGGCATTCTGACACAAGCAGGGGTACTGGAGCGAGCCCTTATCATTGAGAGCTTTATTGATGAGCCTACATCAGCAGCGATACCTACCACAGGGCGGCACGTAGCAAAGTCTTCTACAGCTGGCAGTCGATGGATGACACATGGGTCTAGGCAGACTGGACAATCAGGCGGATGACCTCAGGACACTGGCTCAGAGGTGCCGGACACACAGAACAGAGCCAGTCTTTCGAGAGGCAGAAAGTGCTACGCATGCGGCGGGCAGGGCCACATGGATCGTGACTGCCCGACCCACCATGCATAGGATCAGAAGATGGTTGAGGGACCACCCAGGCAGAGGCAGAAGGTCGACCATGGTAGTCCATAGGGAGCAGGCGTACGAGGCAGAGGAGCTGGTCGAGCAGCAGGTGGTGGGTGACGCTTCGAGGCTCTACCACCACGACCACCAGGAGGCCCACCCCGACCACAGGGAGCTGGCGGGCAGAGGCAGGCACAGCTTCAGGCAGCAGAGGCCTACGACCACGGAGCGCCCGAGATGATTCGAGGTACTATCTGTGTCTACTCCACCCTTGCTGCAGTTCTTATAGAAATAGGAGCAAGTCATTATTTCATGGTCACTGCCCTTGTTCGGAACTCGTAGATTCCGACAGATCCGTTGGCTCGATCCTTACGGCTAGAGACTTTTATGGGAGCAGACTCAATGATTACGAACTGGTGCCGGTAGTGTGAGCTTACTCTAGGAGGTGAGAGCTTCGGATGGGATCTTCTTGTAGCGGCGTCGAGGCCTTATGATGTCATCTTGGACATGGATTGGTTAACTATAGTCCTTGCTCAGATTGACTGTATTAGGCACAAGACTCGGTGTGTATGCACCGACGAGAGCAGGTTCACCTTCACCGGTGAGAAGGGATCCTTCGCAGCACAGGATGGACTCTCGCAGAAGAGAGGACAGCCCATCACTCATCAGTTTTCTATCCTCATTATAGAAGTAGTTGACGTGTGGAGTCCGAGTTTACCTGCAGTGGTGGATCAGTATGCGGACGTATTTCCCGATGACGTTCCAGGACTACCTCCTCGCAGAGAGGTAGAGTTTTATATTGACCTGTTCCCCGGGACAACCCCGATATCCACACCAGCATATCGGATGGATCCCACCATGCTTCGAGAGCTACGAGTACAGCTGTATGACTTACAGGGTAAGGGATTCATCCAACACAGTGTTTCACCCTGGGCTTCCCCGTTATTGTTCTCCAAGAAGGTGGACGAGAGATTGTGACTTTGTGCCGACTATCATCGCCTGAACCAGGTGACCGTGAGGAACAAGTATCCGCTACCGAGGATTGACGACCTCTTCGATCAGCTCAAGGGAGCACGGTGGTACTCGAAGATAGACCTCAGGTCATGCTATCATCAGCTCATAGTTCGGGACGAGGACGTGTAGAAGACGGACTTTAGGTGTTGGTATGGCCACTATGAGTTCTTAGTTATTCCATTTTGCATAACCAATGCTCCAGCAGTGTTCATGGGCCTCATGAACAAGATCTTTCAGTCTTACCTCGATCGATTTATCGTGGTCTTCATCGATGACATATTGATATACTCGACGACTGAGGAGGAGCACACCTACCCCTTGCGGGTTGTACTAGACACACTCCGAGAGCACCAGCTTTATGGTACGCTCTTGAAGTGTCAGTTTGGGATACATGAGGTCCACTTCTTGGGACACGTCATCTCTGAGGCGGGAGTTGCGGTGGACCCTACGATGATCGAGGTAGTGCTAGCTTAGGAGCCACCCAGGAGCGTGATAGAGGTGCGAAGTTTCTTTGGACTAGCCGGGTACTACCGGAGATTTGTTCCAGACTTTTCCAGAGTTGTGGCACCACTTTCCGCTTTGACGAAGAAGGGGAAACCCTTCGTGTAGTCAGATAGATGTCAGCAAATCTTCCAGGAGCTGAGATAGATATTGACCAGGGAACTTATCTTGAGGCTACTGGAAGAGGGAGTAGGGTACGTAGTTTACTGTGATACCTCAGGGACTGGACTCGGATGTGTCCTGATGCAGGAGCGAGCAGTGATCGCCTATGGATCACGTCAGTTGAGGCAGCATGAGCAGAACTACACTACCCATGACCTGGAGTTAGCAGTAGTGTTCTTCACTCTGATGATGTGGCGACACTATCTGATGGGTGAGCGCTTTACAGTCTATTCCGACCACCAGAGTCTCAGGTACATCTTCTCGCAGAAGGACCTGAACCTGAGACAGTGTTGATAGCTCGAGTTCCTCCAGGACTATGACTTTGAGATAGTCTATACTCCTAGAAAGGGGAATGTAGTAGCCGATTCTCTCATAAGGAGGACGGGCATTCAGCTACTTGGGGAGGCGACAGAGCAGCTAGTCGCTTTGTAGATATCCTTCACGGATAGTGATGGAGCAGCCTTTCTACAGTCACTCACTGTCACTCCTCCACTTCTACAGTGGGTCAGGGAGGCACAGTGTGGGGAAGATGACTGTGAGATGTGGCGTACACAGATATCCTTAGGATAGGCACCTGATGGATTCTTTGTGGGAGGAGATCACGTCATATTTTTCAGAGGGCGTACCATGGTACCAGCTTCTTTATATGAGGAGGTGATGAGAGATTTACAAACTTCCCCTTTAGCGGTACATCTGGGAGTGGAGAAGATGTACTGGGACCTCAGACAACTGCACTGGTGGCTGGGAATGAAGAAGGTTGTGGAAGAGTTTGTTTCTCGATGCATCACCTGTCAGCAGGTAAAGGCAGAACACCAGTTACCAACAGGCTTGGTACAGCCCTTGGAGGTCCTGGAGTGGAAGTGGGACGGGATATCTATGGACTTCGTGACTGGACATCCAAGAACTTCCAGATGTCACGACTCCATTTGGGTGATTGTCGACTGACTCACCAAGTCTGCCCACTTCTTACCCATCAGAGATCAGGGCTTAGTGGAGAGCTTGGGACGCCTCTACGTTCAGGAGATTGTACGGATTCATGGTGTACCATCATCTATCATCTCCGATCAAGATGCTCGCTTTACTTCCCGACTTTGGAAGGGGTTTCAGGAGACGTTTGGGACGTAGCTACGTCTGAGCACCTCCTTTCACCCTCAGACAGATGGTCAGACGGAGATGACCATTCAGACTCTTGAGGACATGCTTCGTGCAAGTGTCCTCAACTTTGGTCACATCTGGGAGGACCACCTACCCTTGGTGGAGTTCACATACAACAACAGCTACCACTCCACCATCAGGATGGCACCATATGAGGCGTTGTATGGCCGACCATGCAGATCACCGCTGTGCTGGACAAACCCTGGGGAGTCAGCACTTATGGGACCAGAGATGGCCCAGGCCATGACGGAGAAGGTCCAAGTCATCCAGGAGCGGATGAGGATAGCTCAAAGCTGGAAGAAGTCTTATGCTAACAGGAGGCAGAGGCCACTAGAGTTCGAGGATGGCGACCACGTCTTCTTGCGGGTCTCACCTCAACGGGGATTACGGAGATTTGGACAAGGCGGCAAGTTGTCTCCACGCTTCATCGGACCATTCCAGGTCCTTAGTAGGATTGGCGAGGTGGTTTATTGCCTAGCTCTACCACCTCAGTTGCACCGGGTGCATGACGTCTTCTACGTATCTCAGCTGAAGAGATATGTGCACGACCCGACGCATATCATCGACCATTGGGAGCTAGACATTGATGGTGGGGTGACATTTATGGAGGTCGAGGTGGAGATCGAGGATTGATAGAACCGGGTCCTATGTGAACGGTCGATACCTCTAGTACGCATCAGATGGCAGTACAGAATCCTCTAAGAGAGAACTTGGGAGCGGGAGCCTCAGATGCGTGCACAGTACCCACATTTTTTCCCCTAGTTTATGATGTATCTTTACGGGGACGTAATTCCCTCACGTGGGAGTAATGTAAAGACTCGTAAAATTCAAGGAAAATTTTTTCTTCATTTTCTTTGGTATTTTATAATAATGAAGTTATTTACGGAACTTGATTCCGAGGCCCAGTGATCCCGGAATAATTTTCAAAAATTTAGCTCGAGTACGTTTAGTAAACTGACGAGTGGGTTTTTCTAACTGTTGATCTGGTGCTCGGAATTGAAATCTAAGGGCACTGATGAAACCGCAGTGTCGATAATTACTTAAGAACACCTTTTCTGGGGTTGCGTTTTCTCGAGAGGAGATGTTAAAAATTGTGGAAGGTGAAAATAAAATTAAGCTATAATTTTATTTCTTTTTAAGTGGTTATATCATTTGAGTGGAAGTTGGGGAACTACCCATGAAAGGTTAAGAGGGTGGTGGGGCCCACATGAAATCCACCCTTTCAAATTCTCTAACCCCCCATAACTCTTCCCCTTTAAACCCCAATGTATTAAATGATGTGACTTCCTTTCACATTAAATCATGCCATTTAATTTGGGAGTTAAGCATTTGAATTTTAAAAATTTAAATGCATGGCATGTTATAATAAAATAACCATAACACTTATTTTATTTGGGGGTTGTTTCATGGTGTTGGGTTTTTGAGAGAGGGAGAAATCTTCCTCTGAAGAATTTCATCTTCCATGTTGAAGAACGCGAAGAATGCCACTCTCCGATGAAGAACGCCAACACCAAAGAAAGACGACGTGTCTTTCTACTCCTCTCTACAGCTGGTGTGAGATGATGCCCCACCTTGGACGATCTCCGTCAAGAATGTACGGAACCCTATTCCACGACACCTTCTTCCGCGACGTTCAATTATGCGACGAACCTTCGTTCAACGATTCCATCAAGGTATGGGATTTTTTTTGTTTGTGACTACATTCATCGCTGATCTTAGTCTCTAATTGAGCCACCTGATATCGCAATAATGGGAGTAGTTCGGACCGCATGAACACGGCCGACCCTCCTCCCCCCTTGATTTTTGATTTTTCTATGGCTCGTGCAAAGGCAGTGCGGTGCCATTGCACCGCGCGGAAACATGAGAATGGGAGAGGAAGCGCGGCGCCGTCGCCCCCCACACCCCCCCCCCTTCCACTAGGCTGTTACGGCCAAGCCGCCAGGTCGGGCCACCCATGCCGGGCCGGGCCGCACCCTAATAGGCCAGACCTAGACCCGGGTCGGGTCGACCCTGCTCGGGCTGACCCAGGGGGTATCGGGCCGGGTCGGACAGGGCTCGAACCCCCTATTCACGGACTTCTTTCAGTCTTTTTCCCATAACATGGGCTACAGACCTCCAAATGACACACCATTAGTTGAGATGTGATCCCTGGATCGAGACGGTCATTTTGGTATATTACACTCAAGGTTTCAGAGAACTTTGGGTTTGGCCGGGTTGGTTCGAACACGAAACCAATCGGGCCCTCGGAGCGGAAACACTTATAATTTGAGCTCTGGATGTCCGACTGACGTACCGTCGACCTTGTTGGTTTCCTCTTAGTGAGAAAGACCTTTTGGCTTACTCTGCTCAAGGTTTGGATGCAGTTGGAGTACGGTCGGGTTGGTTTAGACTTAAAAACCAATCGGTCCCCTAGGGCAAAAAAGACAATAACTCTCAGACTGAGCGTCTGATTGACGCGTCATCCGTCTCGTTGAGTTCCTGTTGATGATACAAAACATTGTGATACAAAAACTCTAGACATCGTGACAGTTGATGTATCATCCCCTCGGCTCGTGGAGCAGACCCTCCCCGAATGAGCTTGCTATGTGTCGGAACCCTAGAGCTGGCTGCGAGTGCGACAATGATGACGACTGTACAGAAATACTCCGTGGATTCGACGGTGATGACTACAGCACTCAGCAATCCTACGTCGATCAGTGCTACCGATTCTGTGTGGGGCAGATCCTGTGTGGGTCAGCGCTCAGCGGTCCTGTGTGGGCCAGCGCATACCGATCCTATGTGGGTCATTACGGGGGTGAGTACCTATCGATCCTTTGTGGGGCATTGTGGGGGTTAGTACCTATCGATCATGTGTGGGTCTGACGGAATAGATGAATCAGTGGCTACATCTGATCATCTCTATCGTCTTATGAAGAAGTATACCTGTGTGAGCTGATTCTTGACTTTCAATCCTTATCTTCGATAAGATTGACTTAATATCCTGTGTGTATTACGTTATGCTTTCCTGTGTGGATTGGGTTGTGTTTTCCTGTGTGGACTGGGTTGTACTTGGGCTCGGACGTTGGAGCCAAACGAGAATTGATGACTTAGGTATATGTATGGTCATATACCAAAGTAGTGTTGGATGTAACTTAATATTTGTATCTTTCCTTTGTGGATTATCCTTTGTGGATTTTGGGAGACCTTCGGGGGTCTCGGGGTCCCTACTAAGTAGTGTATACTCACCCCTGCACAGGCTATGCCCACACTACATTGGGTTGGTTATAGACGACGGACATTGCTGATCCTGGTTGAGGATTGTGGAGTAGGTCAGTACCTGGAGGTGGACCACTGGGAGGGATGTACTCGGAGCGGACGACTGGACCCGAGGAGCTGTGGAGGCTATATGTACGCACCCTTCAGGTGGGACTTCCAGTGGACGGCTCGACGTTACGGCTTTAATTTTCAGTTGTTGTACTCCCTTTTTTAGTTGTACTTTACTTTCAGTTTGGGTTTGTATTCTGGCCCACTTACTTTTCCGCACTTACTATTGTACCCAGTTTTACTTAGTGTTTACTTTTGCTTACTTACTCTGTGTGTTTGTTTACTTCATAAAGGCAATTCCTTCCCTTTTTATCGGGAATTACGCCTTGATGCTAGTCGCCATCCCCTAGCCTATGGGAGGCAGGCTTGGGGTAGTCATGGCACGGGCCCCGAGGGCGGGTCGTGACAACAAATAAATTTATCGTTTAAATAATTATAATACTAATGTTTTGTTTCAAAGAAACTCTATCTTGCATATAACGCAAGACTAGTTGTCATTGTGTGCAATATAAGTTATTAAATTACTTTAAAGTGAAAATTTACTATAAAATATTGGGGTGTTACATTCTCCCCTCCTTTAGTAAATTGTTTCCTCCCAATTTAAACCCAGGATTGAAAACCTGGGGTTTGACATTTCAAAATATCTTAGTTGAAATCCCACATCAAAAAATGGATTATTGAGGACTCTATTTTAAAATAAAAAAATGTAAGTATAGAGGTTACCAAAAATAAAACATACTAGGGTTCCATGTAGGAAAGAATGGATATGTAAGAGAAAACTAACCATCATGTTCTGATGGAGAGTGATAGAGAATATTATTAGGAGAAATTTAGCAATCTGAAAGCCATAAACTTGTGATGGGTAAAATGGTCTTTGATTACCTATTAGGGAGAGTAAACGGAAAAATTTTTTGTTTTAAGTTCTTTTTCATAATTTTGATGAATTTATTTATGATATTGACTAAGAACATAAGGATATATACTTACTTTACAAGTATAGTTTCGTCATTTAATAAATTTCTATGACAAACTCATCTTTTATCCAAGAAATGAGTATTCAAGATGACTTGGTCACACCTAGAGCACTATGATCAACTTATAGCGAATCACATAATCGAAAAAAGATAATCTATATATTTCCCTTGTCTATAGACATTAACTAAAACAAAAATGGTTAGTACAAGATCGGATGATCCCCAAAAAGGAAAATCATTTAGAGAAAGAAATACTACTCTTAAACAATAAAATTAAACAAACAATACCCACAGTTTAACAAAAACCATTCAATAAACAATTTCCTTAACATTATTGAAAATAATCCAAACTATGTTTGAAACCCAAAATTCATAAGGATTTGATTACATAGTCTTCCACGGAAAATCTTAACATTTATCTCCAAATAAAATTGACTACTATTAAAGTCACATACTAAAAAAAAATTAACCTAATCACATATTCTCTATGATAGGTTAATCATTCACATAAATAACCCAAATTGCTATAATTACACAATAAAAACAAATATTCTTCCCAAATAAAAATCCACCATTACTCCTCAAATTAAATCCCATAGTATTCTATTTTCCTTAGTCTTCCAAAATAATATTTATCACTTAACAACCAAATCGTTTTCTTAAACTAATGTTATCCATTTGATAAATCATAAGTTTGAAAAATCAACATATTCTTGATCCATAAAATCATTTAACTGAAAATAATTAGTCATACTAACCAGGGACTTCCTGTAGTCCAATGGTAGTCGATAAATCCCACTTGCACTTTGGTTGTGGGTTCGATTCTCACAGCTTTATCCGACGTGACTGGTTGTCACACGGTCTGCATTTTATCCTTTTTTAGAAATAATATAATTTTATAACATTCCCAAAAATGAGATAAATTGCTTAAAATAAACATTTCATATTTTAACCATAAAGGTTATCTCATACCTCACATTTTCATCCCAAAAAGTAATAACCTATAATTTACTCAAATTCAAGGATCATATAAACCCAATTGGTTATTTATAATTATATCCACACAAAAAAAAGAGATAATTCTTCCTCAAATTGAATTTTCAAATAAAAAACTATAGAGTTACACATACAAGAGAAAAGTCTTCCAACGTAATCCCATCAATGAAGAGATTTAATACTTTTAACAATTTTTACATCCATTTATTTCAACATTGGTTCTTCTTTGACCTATAGGTTATCCTATAGAATAAGTCATTGACTCGGGTAATTCCCAGGTCCCCTACATTTAAGAAAAATGACTATAAATAGATTCTTAGGAACATTTTTATTTCCTTCCATATTACTCTTCATTTTTTCTAGAAAATTCTTTAATTTATGTCCTTTCTCTACACATAAAGCATTTCTTCATTCCATTGACAAACATTCTTGGGCGTCTCCTTCCAGATTTCCTGCATGATGGAAATTGATCTTTCTTTTCTCCATTGTCTCCACTATTTGATCTCTTATCATTCTTTTCCTTTCTTTTTATTGTTGAGTTCAGGAGTTGGTTAATGTATATTTTGTTGATCATATTTTTGGAAAACTGATTCTTCATGAGAACGGTATCTTTTACGCCTATCAACATTCCATTTTTTTTGCTCATTTCCACCACCATTCCCACCTTGTACATCATGTTCAATGTTACTATGAATTCCTTGGAATCTAGACATTGACTAAAAACAGAAAGCATAGTGTGAGAAATAATAGTCATAAAATAATTTAGAGAATATCAAGACACCTTTTTTTCAATCTAAAACACCTTAGGATTTAACCAATGTTATTTATTATCATATTATATTAAAATCCTTTAAATTTCTTTGTAAATAAAATGTGAATTATCCTAAGAAAATCCCTCGAGTGTGTTAAACTAGGTTTGATGTAAGGGTCATTGTCATGTACCCGGATACCCTAGGTCAGTCTCGAAACTCCCTGTCGGGGTTTTCACTCCTAGGTACATATGTTTCGGAACTACATCCACTTTTAGTATCCAGATAGGGATGTATTTCATGGAAAACTCACAAAATATCTATATTACCAAAATTCTAGGAAGATCTTCTATACTAATCCTTAAAGTCGATCTTAGGGTATTGTTCTCTAATCATAGTTTTTCTAAATATAGTTTCCATGGTATGTAATAAACTTCCTCTAATACCAACTATAATTCCTAGACCCAGTTACTTAGATTCAGTGCATTATTACATAACATTGTCTTGATCACAAGAGATCAAGTCCCGAAAGACTGATCAGTTTAGTAGCCTTGTAAGTACTAGATACATGCATAGGTTTTACATTACATTATAAAATGAAAAATAAATATTGTGTCTCCTTTAAACACACTCATACCCCTTAGCCTATCCTTTTAGGTCACTAATAATATACTTCTTCGCATTTTGGGAAAATTTTAACATAAGAAAGGGGTGAGCTCAGATGTTCATTAAGGATAACAATATAGCGGAAACTATCATAAATAAGAATAAACATTTATGCCAATTTATTAGACTAAAACACAAACCATTTAAACATAAACTTCAGTATAATATGGAAAAGATAAGTCAAATAATTCCATCTAATTATTCACATGGATATCCTACTAGTCAAATAATCACATGTAATATCAATATCTAATCTCATAATGTTGGAATGCATAATGTCGGACATCATAACCACATATTCAAGTCCTCATTCCAAGACTACAAATAAAAATATTGGAAAGGCTCTGTTCCAAGACACTAGTTTTTCTCATGAGACCTACCGATGCATCGAGGGGATATAACGGGGCCCACACATCACTTACTAAGTCCAATGCATTCCTCATATGAAAAATGTGAAACATAATATAAACATTCATATTAAAACTAGAATATGAAATGTCAATACTTTAACCACAAATCATGAATGGTATAAAAATAGCACACCCACAGTAAAACATAACTCATTAAATACAATATAAAAGATTGTATTATAATAAATCAACCTCAATCAAGAATAAAATAAAATAATGGATATTGAAATATATGAAAATAATCAGTAATGCTATTTGATAGAAATATCCCCTTTTTATTGGAAATATTTAAAAGATGCATTATTTATCAAAGAAGTAGTTTAAAAGAGATTTTTGAATCAAAGTGTCTCATACCACTTTGAAAATTTTGAAAGTAATTTTAATTTCAAAACATTCATGTCCATATAAATAAATCATTAAAACCATTTTAAAAACATGGACATTAATGAGAAATATTTTGAAGAATAAATCTTTAAAATGATATTTTAGTTAAAGAGTTACTAACCAAATGTGAGACACTTGAATACAAATAATTGAGGAATCACATTAATAAAAATGTTATAATATCATGATAATAGAGGGATTAATTATATAATATGTCAAAGAACAATATATACACCATATAAAAGTGAATTGGCTAATGACAACAAATAAGTCTTAATGGAATGTAAATTGAGACGAAATCCCTTATAAAGACCATATCCTTATATTAATGAAAACTCAATGACATAATTATGTGTAAAAAATATAAATACACTCAATATTATTGGATATTCATTGAAAATTAATTATAGTACATTCAAACATATTCTTGTAAAAATAAACCCAATGACTTGGATGTCTAACTTAATGAATGGAAATTGAGTTAAGATTTCCCTTAACATGTTCAAATCAATAACTTGAAAATTTATCAATGGGTTGATTATATGTATTAGAAGTATATCCATGAAAAAATGAGTTTAAATTACTACATAAATAAATAAATAGTGATTCCACACATAATCTTCGAGTAAAATAATCAATGAAGTATATTTAAAACCCAATGAGTGGAAATTGAAATATGAAATTCCCTTACCGATTTGGTAACATACAAAACATAAACCACATGAAATAAGGATCATAAAATTAATATTTAAATACACATAAATTAAATTATATTACAAAAATAATACAATCTTGGATAGTATATACACCATACAAAAGAAAATAATGGCAAATATAGCATGAATCTGACGGGAATAAAAAGTGAGATGAAAACACCTTACCTTGTGATTTTCCATAGTAAATGGTACATTAACCTCTTATATTATGGTTAAATAATTGTTATTAAATTATAAAAGAACCACATACATAAATATTATATCATATATGATCCTATGATATTGCTTTGTTAATAATATTTTAGTAGTATCATTGTTTCGGGTGTTAACTGATTTATTTTCCTTCATATGTTTTGTTACGTAAGTCATGTTCATTATGGATAGGATTTATTTGATTCTTATAAAGAATTATATTAAGTTCTTATTCAATATTTTTAATCATCATGTGAATATTATTCTTAAATGGTTATGATGGGGAACGAAATCTCATCGTATCATGGAGACGGTAAGTCATACGTACGTACGAGCGGAAATATCATTCTATTGATAGTGAAATCATTTTTAATTGGATGGTATATTATATATGAAGAATAATTAAAATGTTATATTTATTATTTACATAAATTATTCACATTATTATACTCATCCAAATAATGAAGTGTTTAATAAAATACTACACCACAACGTGGAGACAGTAAGCCGCATGTACGCACGTATAGTGACTTTTTCATTCATATAATGTATAGAAGAATGAATATGGTGGAACCATATTTATAATAAAATATTAGTATGTATAAGCTACTGGAGTTATTATTTTAGTATGGAAACAACAAATAAAGAGGTTGTGGAAGAAGAAAAGAACTTTGAAAGAGGTGATGAAATAATTACCTCTACTTTAGGTGCTTCCTTTTGATTTAAAGAAAAGGGTTCCTTAGGTTGTATTTATAATCAAATTAAGGAATCTATGTTTAATTTAGGGTATTTTGGAGGATATTGAAGAATTTTTTGGCCGATCCAAATGACTTTGGGGTGTGAATTGGAGATAAGGGGAAGAAACCTTTTATAAGAGAGGTGAGGGGTACTTTAGGAAGAGCTTGAAATATTTATTTATTATAAAATAATTTTCTGTTTCTAATAGATCCAAATGGATTTTTTACGAGGATAAGGTGGGTATGGGTAGAAATATTCTCAACTAATAGGTTTTATACAAGTTTATGTCACCATATTAACCTTAAATTTTAGATTTAACTCATAGTTAAATAGTTCCACTTTTATCATGTCTTCTGGTATTTTTATATTGCATGGTTAATATAGTTTCTATAAAATTACAATAAATCCTCAAATGGTTCATTAATGTCATACCTAACATTATATAAGTTCTTTATTCGAATATTATATTTTTTGGAATATTATATCATTTAATAAAATAGTATTTGTTTTAAAAACTCATTTACGTCAATTTTTACAATATTTTGTATTTGGTTTTTTAAAATTCATAAAAACATTATTACTTAGAAACAAATACATCTAATAAATCCTAAAATTTCATATTCACCTATAAAAATCGTGGATTCCATCAAAAGTTTAAATTTACTTTTACGTTAGTATTTTTAACATCAATTATTTTAATCTTTCATTAATATGGTCATTACTGCATCATCATTGTGTCATAAATAAATTTAATTATTTAATATCTAAAAAATAAAAATAAAATACCATGATTTATTAAATCATTTTATATTTATAATGAATATTTATAGTCAAATTTTTCTTATGTATAAATCTATATTAAAAATATTTTAGATAATAAAATTCGAATTTAACACTTTTAACACTTCTTTAAATAAAATATAATAAATGTACTACTCTAATCCAAGTGGATCAAAAAGGAAAATATTTTTTTCCTAAGGTTTATTTTGGTCTTAATACACTTATCTTAGAGAATTAGGACATGTTTTGGGGTAATTTTATATTATTATAATATTATTTTTACCTTTAATTACCCTATTTACTTTTCACCATGGTAAATAAAATTCACAAGTTACTATTCTCCAAAAAATTATTTTCATCCAATAGAACAAAATTTTACTTATTGATGACAATCGTGTCCATCGGATTTTTGAAATTCAATTCACAGAATCGGTAAAATTATGTTTTATGCAAATTTGAAAATGTTCCTAGGAGGTGGGTAAATGATGTTAAAATGTTCAATAAAATTTTATATATATAATATTATTATAAAATGACTCCAATGAATTACATTGGATTAATATAGATATTATGTTTCTATTTTGACTTTTAAATAAATTTAAATTTAAAAATAATTATTTAAATAAAAATTCAGTTTTAAACAATAACGTAGTGTTTTTCACAATTCATCAAAAATTGAATGTTTTCTGAAAAATACCAAAAAATCACCCTAAGATAATTTTGATATTCCAAATTCAAAAATGAAGCCTATTTTACCAAAATTAAATTTATAGTAGTTTCTAAATTTAATTTTATTATTGTTCACAAAATGACATAAAAAGTAGTTCTTTTATTAAATTAGATTTTCTAAATATATAACAATTTACCGAAACATATACATTTAATTATAAATATGTTTTATTTATGTGAAAAATTTATAAATAACATTGAAAATTTTATTTTTTACACATCAAATTACAATAATTATTTGATAATAAAATATATCGTTTAAATAATTATAATATTAATGTGTAGTTTCAAAGAAACTCAATCTTGTGTATAACGCAAGCCAAGTTGGTTTTGCGTGAAGTATAAGATATTAAATTAATTTAAGGTGATAACGTACTATGAAATCTTGGGGTTTTATATTTAGTCCCATATTAAGCATAATTTTACTTTAATCGTTGTAATTAATTTTATTTATCTTCACTAATATTTTTTGTCAGAAACTATGTTTAACTCATTATAAATTATAAATTATTTTTATTAAAAATATGCAATTAATTTTCCCAAATTCTTATCACATAAGTGGTAGAAATTAATTCAAATTTAATCTAGTAGACGGGATGACAATACGAGTTTTTTAAGTAAAAATGCTGAATGTTTTCTATGTTTTTACAGTCAGTTTCAAAGGGAAATTGTTAAGAATTAAATAAATTGGATTAATTTATACAAATATTATATAATTAAACTTTAAAACAAATAATAATTATAATTAATCATTATATAAAATTATAATAAATAGCAGTTTTGAATTAAATTTCTGCATTTCCACTATTTATTAAAAAATAAAACTTCAAAGAAAAATGCCAAATATTCACCCTAATATTATTTTTATGTTTCTGTTTCAAATATTATGTTTTTTTTGTCATATTAAATTTATAAATGCATCCAAATTTTGATTTAATTTAGGTGCTCCATTAAAAGGTGATAAAAATGCCTTAATAAAAATGTTGTATTTTATACATAATATTGGGTTTGTTCATATCTTATTCATATCAAATCTATTGGATGAATATAAAAAAAATTAAGATATGATTTATATATTAAATTATTTTCACTCACTAATTTTAATTAATTTAATTTATTATGATAAAACATCTTTGTTGTCATAAAAATAGTTTTCTTTAAAAATATTCCCTTTATATTCCATTGGTTCTTATATTTATTTCTAATTAAGTTGTAACCAATGAATAAGTTGTGTAAAAATTATATTTTTATAATATTTTTAATGTTATTTGTAATGGATAGTTTATTATATATTATTATATTAAATAATAATATTTTAAATAACATATTATTGTCATTTAAAAATCAGTCTTCAGTGTAACGCAAGCCATTGAAGAAAATATGGGTTTTGTGTTTCGCAAGCTAACTCAGTGTTGCATGAATTGCAATAAATAAATAATATTTAATTCATATAAAATATTAAATATGTTATAAATATGTGGTTTATTAAATTCCCTTTATTTTATTTGTGTTTTGTGTCATACACACTATCGAATACAAGGTTCTTACTTTAGATTTTTTGGGTCTTACATTCTCCCCACCTTAATTAAATTATGTCTTCACAATTTAAACTTGATCCTGGTAATAGATTGGTTTGAAATTTCCTATGTTCAAATATCACATCTTGATAAGGTTTCATAAGACATCCTTTATAAAAGATATAATGGTAAGTACAATGGTCATATGGAAAAACATACAACTATGTATCTATGGAGAACATTAGTTGAAAGTAAAGATACATACTTGGAGGAAAACCATAAATATTTATAGTGATTTATTGGGGTAATAAATAAAAAATAATTGAATGATCAATGCAATATTTAGAGCCTCAAATCCATAAATCCTCAATGAGTTAGAAGACCATCAGTTTAATAAAAATCATGGTATTAGGACTGTATTTTATTTCTATGTCATTTTTATAATGTTTTGTAATTATTTAACTACCTGAGAATAAAAGGAAATATATTTACATGATATATTTTTATAAAAAAAATTTAATTATTTGGTTGTTCTTCAACTAATTTCCAATGTATCTATTAAATCAATAAATAGATATCCAAAAAAATAACTTTGATTCTGGAAGTACTAAAATAATCATTTAATGGTTTGTAAGGCCTATAAAAGAGTGAAAATTATAAGCATCTATCTATAACTGTTCTCCAAAGTCATTATAGTTACTATATTATTAAATAAACCTAAAAATAAACATTATAGGTTCATAATTAATATTTATTCATTAATTGTTTTAACTAAAATAGTGAAATATTAACTAGGACATTGTGTAGATTAGTGTTTGGTATGAAACCCTTATAATCCTACGGTTATGGGTTTAAGACCCGTGGCCTTTTCATACATTATTAGTTTTCACCAAACATATAGGTTTTCCTTTTATAAGAACAAATTATTATAATTTCCAAAATTAATATGATGTACATCCTTGAAATAAGTTTAATCACTAAATATCCTTTTAACTAAGGTTTTCAATACAACCCTAATATATAAATAATTTATTGGTTTATTTCCACATAGGACCTTCCATGTTATAGGTTTATCCATAATATCATTAGTTGTATTTATAAATCATGACACTTTATCATCATTATAAAAAACATTAGGTTTAACCAAGTCCATTCATTGTTATTATATATTCAAATCCTCCATAATGGCTTGTAAAGAAAATGTGAATTATCTTAAGCGTATCCCCCAGGAGTTTCAAAACAGGTGCATTATAAGGCTGGTTTTCATGTACCAGGTAACAGAAATTCATTCCTGACACACCTTGTAGAAGTTTTTACTCATTGTTACATCGGTTCCAGAACCAAATCCACTTATAGTATCCATATAGGGACGTGTTTCTAGAAATAACTATATAATTTCTTCATTTCCAAAACTCTAGGATTTTCTTTTATACTTATCTTTAAATTCGATCATAGGTCTATGTTATCTAATCTATGTTTTCATAAATCTAGTTCCAAAGGTTTCTACTAAATTTCCTTTGATACCAACTATAGTGACCCAACTCTAGATAGCCCGGATCTAGTGTCTACTATCAATTAAATTAATATGATTATAGGGAAAAAATCCTAAAGAACTAAGAGTTTAGTAGCCTTAGTAAACTAGATACATAATTGAGTCTTGTATTACAATTGAATACCCTAATTATAATATTATTTTTTTCTTCATTTTAAATAAATAGGTTTTATTTTAACTCTAATCCATCTAGAAAATCCTTTCATATCTTTTTTACTTCTTCGATTCCTAGGGAAAGTAAATATAACAAGGGTGGGTTCAAATGCTTAGTAAGGGAAACATATAGTAGAATAATAATGAATCAATGAGAAATAAATTAACATGGAAAAGTAAATAACTCAACACACAAGCCAAGTAATCAATAGGAGGAAAAAATTGAATAAACAATAAGTCAAGGTAAATGAAAACACATGTCATTAAAATAACTAGAAAATGAAAAATAAATATGTGAAAGGTAAGAAACTAAAATACATTCCATTTAATGAATGAAATAAAAATTAAATGTATCCATAGATATGTCAATGCAAAATCTCATGGATGAATAATAACTAAAACTAAATGAGGGATGTTCTTAATAATTGGATTCCATGTTTCCAAGGTACATGGAACTAGTACTGTCAATACCTTTCACAAGACGGTTTAGCTATGAGGTAAAAATCCATATAAATTGGATATCCAACTAACTTATCCAATGAGACTACCAATTCATCAATGGGATATCTATTACTGAGCTCCACACGTTCCATACCGTTCCAAATCATTACTCATATATTGAATAATATATTTAACAATGTGCCTTATCAAATATCTAAATGGAATAAAAGATATAGATTTATCAATATATACTCAAATAATAAAATAAATTTCAAAGTAAAAACCATATGAAAAATGGTATATGGTTTAGGAAATTATCATATACATAAAGGATGATGTGGATATAAAGGGTAAATTCAATGTCAAATAATCATAGGAAATTAGATATTTAAAGGGGGGAAAAGGGATAAATTAAGTGAATGTGAATACTTTAATTGGCCAAATTAATCAAAAAAACATCCATATGAAGGACAAGGAAGATATAAATTCAACATATTCTAAGTGGTGTAGAGATATAGTGTTGTTATTGATGAAATAAAATAATAACTTTAAAAATATTCTTGAGGAAAATAAACATTTATTTTGAAAACCCATTTGAGAATACGTTTATTTTTAAAATAGTTTTTAAAAACATTTTCATTAAAAAACCTTTTAAAATTTCAAGGTATTCTTCAGAGAAATGATGGTGGATAAATCTAAACATGTCATACGAGGTAAAAAACATTTCATTTTCAAGGTAAAAAGGGTTGAAAAAATTCCTTTTTATGAATGATATTTCAATATTCCCTTAAAATAATTGGTAAAAGAAAAAAAGGGTAAAAATGTATTTACTAAACCATTTTAAAAACATTTTTCAATTTTTTTTAATAAAACCTTGTTTTTAGAAGAAAACAGGTTCTCTGACTAAAGATATAAATGAAGTCGTGTTTTCTTAAAAATATTTTTAATACACTTTGAGTACCAAAGAGTGGAAAAATAGTAAAAATATATAAAAATGGTTGTGAATAACAAGAGGTGAATAAAATTATTCATTTAAAATTGTTCATTTAATTTCCTCAAATGGAATACCATTGAAATATTATTAGAATAATTTTGTGGAAAATGATCTTTAAACATTCCAAAGTGTCTCATACCACTTTGAAAGATTTTAAATCATAATCATCATAAAGAAATAAAATTAAATGAAAGTTATAATATCATGAGAGTAATAATGTTCATGATATATCATTTAAATTTGAATTATTTACACCATATAAAAGAAACTAGGTGCATTACAAAAAAATTCTCAATAGAAGGTAAATTGAGACGAAATCCTTTATCTTACACTTCATTTTAGGTGAACACCATTTAAATTCTTGTATAATTAATTTTTTTAAATTATCTAATTTCTTGAGAACCTTTTTCATGTTTATCATTTCTTTTATTTCACTTATTACTATTATGTATACAACTACTTAAATAATTATATTTACATTAGTTGTATTGACCAAATTTGTTTTATGTGTGAAAAAAAACTTTGGTAGGTAAACTATGGTCAAAGGGGTAATTATATAATATTAAAGAATATTAATCATGAAATAATTATCATATTTATAAACCAATTATACTTTTGAAACAAATTATTAAATATGGTTATGATAAATTAACCAACATTACAATCATGGAGATGGTAGATCGTACACACGCATTAGAAACACTCCCATTTCTCAGTGATTGCAATAGAAATAAGGTAAGTAACATAAGTATTTTTAGAATGATAATTATATCATAAATTCCATATTATTTAATCATATATAATTATATATATAATTCTGGTGATGTAAAAGTAATCACATCGTGTCGATGAGGTGGTATTTCACACGTCCATGAATGACTTTATTACATTTTAAGTGTGTGAAAGGGTTATAAAAAATGATATATTATATTTATATAAAGGTAATTATGCCATGAATATAATATGTATATTATGTATTTCAGATATTTTTACTTAAAAATATACATAATATATTCCATTTATCATGTGAACGAATCACATCGCTCTAAGGGGTGGTATTCCACACTTCATCAAACGATGTTATAATTTATACAAAAAATGGAAAGTATAAAGATATGTGTTTTAAAATAATTAAATAATATTAAAGACGTAATAAATATAATATAATTCATATATACATATATTTTCAATCATAATTTCTACTATGATCACACTGATATGTGGTAAAGGAAAAAATGAGCAATCATCGTTTCTTGAGGTGGTAGTTCTCCATACACGTAAAAAGTGTGTTTATTACCCATTAGATTTAAGTGTGTATTTGTGTAGATAGAAATAATATCATAAAAACGTCCTGATATATTTAGGATACTATTTTTATGAAATAATTAAATAATTATAATTAGAGGAGTGGTTAATGGAAATTACACTAGGGAGCTTAAGTAAAGATGTTACCTCTTAATCGGGTAAATACTTTTGGTTTTCCCAAAGGGATTACTTAGATTGTTTCTTGAAAAAGTATAGGATACTATTTTAAGGGGAGATATTTTGAAGATATATTTTTATAGAGATTGTTTGAGCCAAATTTTATTGAAAAGGGTGATGAGGTGGGAGGAGACAAGGCCTTTTATAGTGGAGGAGGACTGACACTCTTGTAATATTTTCACAGAGGAATTCCATACACATTTTTCACATTGAAAGTGGATCTAATAATGGATACAATTATATAAAATGGAATATAAGAAATAAATATGACCATACAATATATTTTGTACATGTTTCTAGGTCATTTTGTCCCTTAAGAGTAAGTTTTACTCCATTATTATGCTTAATTTTACCTTATCATTATAATTAATTTTAATTAATTTCACTAATATTTTTTATAAAAAACTAAGTTGACCTTATTAGAAAGTAGAAATTATTATGATTAAAAATATTTAATCCATTTTTTCAAATTCCAATCATAGAAGTGGTAGAAATTAATTTAATTTTAATCCCGCAACCGGGATGACAATGCGAGTTTTTAAAGTAAAAGCATCTGTAAGTTTTCTATGTTTTTATAGTCAACTTAAAAGTTAAATTGATTAAAATTACCTAAATTGGATTAATTTATAATAATAATTTCTAATAAAACATTAAAACCAATTAATGGTATAATTTATCCTTATAAATAAATTAGATGATAAGTTAGTTTTGAATTGAATTTTGGTATTTTTCACTATTCATTAAAAAATTAAACTTCCCAAAAAAATACCAAAAATTCACACTAACCCAATTATTATGTTTTTATTTAAAATATTAAGTTTATTTTTGACATATAAAATTATTAAAGTTTCAATATTGGATTTAAAATTGGTTATCCATTAAAAGGTAGTAAAAAATGCATTAATAAAAATATAGTATTTTATGCATAATATTGGGCTTATTCATATCCCATGCTTATCAAATATATTGAATGAATATAAATATATATATATATATTGAGATATTATATATATATATTAAATTATTATCCCTCGCTAATTGTAGTTAATTTAATTTATTATGATAAAACAGTTTTGGAGCATAAAAATAGATTTCTATAAAAATATTACCTTTATATTAAATTGGTTCTTATATTCATTTATAATTAAGTTTTAACCAATTAATAGGTTGTTTAAAATATATATATATTAATAATATAGTTAATACTATGCATAATATATAGTTTATTATATCGTATTATATTAAATAACAATATTTTACATAACAAAATATTGTTTGGTAGAAATCAGTCTTGCATGTAATGCAATCCATTGAAGAAACTTGTTTCATGTTTCTAATTATAAATCAGTGTCATATTAATTAAAATATATAAATTATACTAAATAGATTTAAAATATTAAATGAGATATAAATACTCAGGATATTATATTTTATTATGTGCTTGGTGTCGCGTGTCATGCGCGCTATCGAATACAAGGTTCCTACATTAGATTTTTTGGGTGTTATGGAAGTCTCAACATTGTTCTACATATCCAATAGGTATATTTTGTGTCTAAATGAAGAAAATACTTCATAAGAGTTATGGTACAGAAGGAATCTGACATTGAAATACTTTTGAATCTTTAGAAGTAATTGTTTTATTTTCAATAATGAGAAACATAACAAATTTATATCATGTGAAGATGAGGGGATATTCCTTGGATATTTGGGATAAATATAATAATATAAATACTTAAATAATATTTTCAGAAGGTAGTTTAAAGAAATGATGTCATTGTAGTAGAAAATGAAATTAATCTTCAACAACATAATGAACAAGTCCATGATGATAGTGATGAGGAGGTAAGAAACTCAAGGGTAGTAAATGTGGAAAATTCCAATTCTGAAAAAGATATTGATGATTAGAATGACGATGTAAAATATGTATCTATAAAAATCCAATGAGTTTAGATGACATTTATATGAAAAATAACATTGTTGATCAAGAAGTGATTGTTCAAACATAGAGATTGAAGTATCTACATCATGAATATTTCTTATCTTGGGTAGAGCCTAAATTTTTTAAAGAAGTAGTGGAGATGATAGTGATGGTTTGGATATGAATAAAGATCTTGGCCAATTTGAGAAGAATCAGACATGGGATCCTTTTTTGAGACTAGTATATAATAATTTCATCGGGCCCAAATGGGTCTTCCAGAATAAACTAAATTAAATGGATTGGTGATTTGGAACAAATAATGACTTGTGTTAAAGGGATAATCTCAGTTCAAGGGAATTTATGTTGATGAGACATTCACACATGTTGTAAGGATTGAGACTACTCTCCTATTATTGGTCATAATAGTGCATAGAAAATTCAATGTTTTAAAGATGGATGTCAAATAATCATTTATAAATGGGGTTTTGGAAGAAGAAGTATTTATCAAGAATATATATTGTTTTCTCATTCATGAAGATGAGAATATAGGTTTTCGGCTAAGGAAGGAACTATATGGGTTGCAGCAAGCACCTAGAGCATGGTATTCAAGACTTGGTCAATTTTTGAAAAACCTCGGTTTTCAACTTGGTGGAGTTGATTAAGATTTCTTTGTCAACAATGATAGTAACAAAAAATTTATGGTGTTTTTGTATATTAAAGACATAATATTTGTTGGATCAGATAAAGCGCAGTGTAAAAAGTTCATAGAATTTATAAAAAGTGAGTTTGAAAAGTCAATGATTTTTGAACTGACATTTTTCTTAGTTTACAGGTAACACAATGAGGTAATGGAACAATTATTTCTCAATATAAATATTCCAATTTGTTTATAATAAGGTTTGGAGTATATAATTTCAAGGATAAGTAAACTCTGATGACTACGTAGATGAATCTATCATAAGACAACAAAGGCAAAGTGGTTAATGTCACAGAATACTAGCAAACCATTGGTAGTCTATTTTACTTAACAGTGACATGGCCCAAAAAAATTCCCACATGCTAAGAATCACTATATTAATGTAATCCTAAATAAAGTCTCTTACTTGAAGTAAAAAAAAGAACACTTCAGTATATCAATGGAACAATAAGTTTCGATTTTTTATACAATGAAAAATATCAACAATAGTTATTTGGCTACAAAGATACAGATTGTCCTGGTTAAGAAGATGATATAAAATTAAAAACATTTGGTACATTCGATCCTATAGGATTTTTTATTTATTAGCTAAAAATGAAATAAGATTGCATTTTTTGAGCACCAAGGAAGTTTCAAATATTGTGGCTACTCAATCTTGCATGTAGTTATTATGGGTGAAGTAGAAACTTGATTATATGATAATTTAAGTGAAGTATCTGATCAAAATCCATTACAATAATTCATGTTCCATAAATCTCAGAAAAACACTAGTCCAATACTCATGGATCAAGAACATTGAAATCAAGTATCATTTTATCAAGGAGAAGTTGGATCATGGGCTTGTGAAGTTAGAGTATGTGTCTATAAAACTATAACTTGTAGACATCATGACAAAGACCTTACACTAAGAGGAATTTGAGTGGAATTGATTGTATCTTGGAGTCTATTAGACTCCCCACATTTGAAAAATTGTGGATGTATAGATACCACTCCCCAAGTTATGGTGTGTTTTCCCTTATGTGCTGATATGTGTTCTTTACCATGTTTCATCCATAAAAGAGTAACCTTTGGGATTATTGGAAAAGGGGGAGGAAATATTTTGATCAAGATAGGGGATAAGTGGATATGGGGTAGCAAAGTAGGGGTATTTTTAAATATAATTATGTTAAAGATGATTGATCAAATCTTATATATCATGAAAGATGGGGTTTGTGATTAAGACAGCTGGATGTTATGGTAATGAAGTGATTCATGGATGAGATTTTAATGCTACTCTTATTTATCATGTTGATAATGGCTAATTTGGCATTAGGGTGTGTGTTGTGTAAATTTTTTATCCCTATCTGAAATTTAAAGGAGTGAATTTTGGTTGAAGATGGAAGAATCTTTAAAGTGGTATCAAAGGGTGAAGAGTTATGAATAAACCCAAGGGGAGTTTTGGGAAAACCCATCATGGTAACTTTGCAGTGATTTTGGGATGATTGTGTTTATTGAAAAAAAAAGGTTTATAGAGTTATTTGTGGAGTTCCAGTATTATCGATGACAAGGAATGTTGATAATGATCTGAGAAAAAGGAATGGATTCCCTGGAAGTGGTATAGAAAATTGTGTGTATATAACGGCATCGTTTCCTAGTGTAATCTATATTTTTGGCCCTCAAAATTGGCAATTTTTATTGAAAATTAAGGATTCCCACATAGAAAATGGATAGACCATATAGATCCTGAAGGAGTTCATGGTAATATAGACCACATGGAAATTTATCTATGCGAATGGCATAGGGATTTAGTAAAACTAAAATGAAAATTTTATATTCCTGCATAGCAGTTATGCTATGCAACCCCTGGAGGAGGCATGTCATTTTTTGGTCTAATATAGTTTAAGGGTTATCATTTTCATTCAAAGGCGGTGATTTATATGGAAAATTATAGAAATATTTATAAACAAGATGCAGTGTTTTGAGAACCGAAGAGGGATAATAATTTTTTGATAATTACCATGATTTAATGGGAATGGTAAAGGGTATTTTTCATTTTTGGATGAATAAGGCCACCACTAAAGAATAATGCACTATATAAACCACATTACAAGTGTATTACATGGTGATAGAAAATCCATATAAAAGTTTTTGGTAATTTTTTATAGGGTTTTGTGAATATGGTTTCCTATATAAAGGACCCTTAATAACATCATTAGGTTGAGAGAGAATTTCAATAGATTGAATTATCCTTGGAATAATTCATCTAAGCCCAAAATTCGTGCATGAAGGATGTATTCTGTGAGGAATGTGTTCATTAAGGAGGCAGTCCACGAACACTCAACTCATGAAAGAGAACATTAACAAAGCATGATTATTTTGTATAAGTTTTTTACAAGGCATGGTAGTCCACAAAGGAATAGGATCTCATTAATAACTCGTGCTACATGGTACAATGTTTTTGTGAAGGGAAAAGAGCAATTTTCAAAAGGTCTCCTTGTAAGGAAATCACCACACCATGAGGTGTATTTCATCTATCAAGTGAAAATAGAGCTTCATGGTATACTTTTGTGTGAAACAATTATATGGCATTTCGGATCAACAGAAGAGTCATCAGAAGGAGAAATGTGTACACTTCATTTGAGAGAGCAGTGTGATTTCAAATTGTGATTGGTTGTAAACAAAGTGGGATAGTGATTTTTCTCCAAACATTGTAACAGTAGTGTGCTTTAGTAGGATTGGTACTTATGAACTTTTCTTTTTTA
The DNA here is from genome assembly GCA_963277665.1 of Viscum album. Lineage (NCBI taxonomy): Eukaryota > Viridiplantae > Streptophyta > Magnoliopsida > Santalales > Viscaceae > Viscum > Viscum album. Next base: position 1,922,716,768 of record OY728159.1, read on the forward strand.
TTCTCCTTGAACATAGACTATTGTGGGTAAACTAAGACAAATTTTTGTATCTCGTGCATTCATTCATTTTTATCCATACTTTGTTATGGGAAAGGGAGAGAAGAGTGTTTTATTTAATGATGAAACAATATCTGAAGGATTAGTAGTTTTAATCTATCATAACTTGATTCAACCCCCCCCCCCTCAGAGTATTTAACCAAGTTGGGCTAACATTACTCTTAGGTACATGTCTTCCAGAACCACATCCACATGTAGTATCCATATAAGGATTTATTGTGAAGAGAAACCATATAATTTATTTCTTACCAAAACATTAGGATGTTTGTCCTTTATTATCCTCAAATTATATCATATTTTTATATTATTTGATATGAGTTTTCCTAAATCGTGTTCCCAAGGTTTCTACTAAACTTCCTTGGATAACAATTGTAGTGACCCCGACCCCAGTAGCCTGAAGCCGGTTTCTTCTTTATTGAATTGGAATAAGATACATGGAATCGTATCCCTAAGGACTGAATAGTTTAATATTCTTATAAGACTAGATACATACTTGATAATTGTATTATATTTGAAAGAAAAAACCACAACATAATTGTTTTTTGAGAATAACATTATTCCCTCTAGAATATCCTTTAACATCACTCATAGAACACTTCATGGAATCCTGGGAAAAGGAAAACAAATAAGTGTGAGATTAAATTCTCTTTAAGGGTTTTGTATAGTGGAAGAAATCATGAATCAATAATCATCATAAATATATAAAGTAAAATAACTGAACCCACATCCCATGTAATCATGAAACTGAGAGTAATGTGAATCGAGATAAAATATAAATGTGAAAATATCATGATAATAATAAATATGGAAAGTTAAATAACTAAAAACCTATTCCATTTTATCAATAATATTACTACCATAACTAGATAAGGTATAATCAGTATAGCAAGGTAAATACTGAAAAAACTTTCCATTTAATCAATAAATAAGAAAGAAATTCATCTAGAGATAATATCATCCCAAAAATCTCATGGATGATAATAACTATATTCTAAATGACAGTAATGCTTAGTTACTGGAAATAATGAACTCAAGATCACGATACCTATATCATTAAGACCTTTCATAAGAGATTTTAAAACTACTAGGGACAAACTCATTTAGTTTGAACAAATGATTTTATGATATCTTAATGATTCGCCTCATAAGACAACTGATGAATCAAGGGGTTATCAAGAACCGGACTCCACCCATATCAATATGTCCAAATAATTCCTCATATATCTAATAATTGATTTAATTATTGAACAATGTGCCTTGTCATTAAATATCTGTATTGAGTAAAGAATATGGATTTATCAATATTTCCCCAAATAAAGCAAAACTTTTAATAAAAAACACTATATGTATAAATGATTCATTTTTTATGAAATAAATATATCCATGATAAATAATATGGATATTTATGGGAAATTTAATGTTCGATGATCACAGGTAAGTAAATATTTCAAGTAAATGTTAATGACTACAAAAAAGAATCAAGAAAGTGAATATTGGTACATTACATGGTCAAAATGATTATATACCATCCATATAAAGAATAAGGATAGTATCAATTCAACATATACCCATTTAAGTAAGCATAAAGGTTTTCTTCATTGATGAATCCAAATTCCATAATAACATATTTAAAAACATTATTGTGGAAAATAATATTTTCATTTTGAAAATATATTTTTAAAAATAAAATTTCACAAAATATTTTGGGAAGTTATTTTATTTGAAAATAATATTTTAAACTTATAAAGTAATATTTAAAACATTTGACTGTTCATAGCATCTAGAAATTCAATTCATGATGTACATGTTAAAACAAAGATTCCTTTCACATTTTCAGTAAAAGACAAAAGTGCATTATTTTGAAAATAACATAAATATTCCCTTCAAAAAACTTTTAAAAAAGTAAAAATGGGTAAAATTTTATTTAATAAATAATTTTAAAAATGTTAAAAACAATTTTTGAAATATTTTTTGAAAATATTGTTTTGGAAGAAAACGGATTTCCAATCAAAGAGAAAAATGGAGTAAGATTTTTTAAAAAAAATTATCAATTGTTTTAATTACAAAAGAGTGGTAAATTGGTAAAATTACATTAAAATATCATTAATAAACACAATAGAATAAAATTATATGGGTTTATTAGACAATGATCTAATTGTTTCCTTCAACTGAAATTAAAGAATAAATAATCTCAATGAGAATGAGATTGGGAAATAAACCCTTACAATGACTGTAACATTGAAGTGAGAATTATTAAATGAATATATTATGTGAATAAACTATAAAAAAAATATTAAAATTGAAAATACAAAATAATATAATTAAAATTTATTACACACATAATCTTAGAATATCAAAGACAGAGACAATGTAACATAACTCAATGAATAGAAATTGAGTTATGAAATTTAATACCACTTGGTAACTCTTAATTCAAATACCCTTGTATGAAATAATTAATATTTAAATATAAAATAACATTAATTATTAATGAGTCATGATATTAAATGTAAAATGGTAAGTATGTACACCATATAAAAGAAATTAGGTGCATAACATTACAATATGCCTCAATGAAGGGAAATTGAGACGATGTCTCCTACCTCACACTTCATTTTGGTTGAATATGATTTAACCTCAAGTATTGTGGTTTAAAACATGTCATTAACTTATACAAGAACCTTAGTAATATTTATAATATCGTATCTAATTCTTTCATAACATCTTATCATTATTATGTTAATAATCATTTATTTTTTTATTGTCTCGGGTGTTAATGGTCTTGTTTTCTCATGCATGTTTCATCATGAATGATATGATTGTTGAGAATATTATATAGTTATATCATATCCATAATAATAATAATAATTAAAAAATTATAATATTGTTATATAAATTATACTTTTAAAACCAATCAAGAAATATGGTTATTAAATATACACTATGTTATAATTAAGAAGATGATTGGTCGTACGTACGCATGAGTAATGTTTCCAATTTTTCAATGACCATTATGGAAAGGAGGTAAGTATTATTTTATCTTTGAATAATTATATTTATATCATATATACCATATTATATTTTAAAATATACTTATATATATTCCATGTGGTGTGGTGATTAAAAGAGAGTTGCATCACTTCGTGACGGCAGTAGTCCACAAGTACACGAATGATGTTATCATTTTCCAGTGTAAAAAAATAAAATGATATATTATCTTTTCATAATGATAAATATTCCATTAATATAACAATTATTTAATTTATATCACATATATTAAAAAACGTTATCCTTATAACATTTCATATAATGTGTTAGTAGAAGATGAATAACATTACTTCGTGAGGTGGTAGTTCGTCATACACATGAGCAATGTTATCATATCCCCTATGGATTGGAAAGTAAAAAAAGGTATATATGATATAACAAATCCAAATGTAACATCCCAAAATCTCTCTTCCATATTCGATACCATAAATTTGCTGTGCATTTTTCTAATAAAAATAAATTAAAAAATAAATAGTACATTAAACAACTAAGGATCTTTTACTATCTATGTTTTGGAAAATTAGGAAAATACCCTATGTAACATGAGATTTTTATAAAATAATTATAAAATGAATAATTTTAATCTCTTGCACTAACTCTTTATATTAATCCATCCATTTTAGAACTTCTAAGGTACTAGTGGAAAAAAAATTAAAAACATGGGATCAGCATAAAATTGCCCAGTAAGGGGTTTTAAAACTAGTGAAAAATATTTTCATAAATAAATATTTAAATAATATTTTAAAAAATAATATCATATATATATATATTACATATATAATACTTTTCAAAACCTTTTAAAAATATTTATAGTTTTTAAATCAAAATAAAAATACCCTTTGAAATACTCTTGGATTTCTCATTAAAAATATTATGAAAATAATAATATTTTTTTGGATTAAAATGATACTTGGATAATGTTAAAACAATCATTATTCCACTTGTATTTTCACTTGTATGAAAACATCCTACTGAGTTCGTGGGTTTATTTATCATTCCTCATCATCTCATTCGATGCCAAGTGCTAAATTTTTAAGAAAACATTTTTAGAATATCGTTCTTTCTCATTCATAACCCATTAAAAACCATTCAAAAATAAACTTGAATAATTTTCAAAATATAAATTTATTTAATATATTATATAATTAATCAAGACCTAATTTTTTTAAAAAACATTTAATAGTGTAGAAATCCATGAATTTAATAAATTCAATTGAAAAATCTAAACATATATTTATAATTAAATTTAAAATAAATGTCTTTTTCAAATTCATGAAACATTAATGATATTAATAATTCATATATATTTATATATGCATATAAAACATCCATAATTTCAATTCACCAAATATATTAATTTTAATAATATAAATTATACTTTTCTAACATGAAATCATCAAAATTCCTTTGAAAATAACACTTATAACCAAAATTATAATTAAAATATAATATTTTTTTAATAATAGTAATAAAATTAATCCTATTGAATATAATTTTTACAAAATTATTCCTAAAATATTAACTCCTAATTTTAAAATATAATTTTATTTTTTCAAATAATAAATTTAAATACATAATATTTTTTGAGCATATAAGTTTAAAAGAAAAATAATAAATAAAGTTAAATAAAATTTAAAAATATAAATCTCTAATAAATAATTGAATTATATTTTAAAGAAGCTAAAATTAATAATATTACTTTTTAAGTATAATTTTATAAAAGATAATTTATTCAAAAAATAAGAAATTTCAAGAAAATCATTATTTTCATAGAATTTTAAAACAAAATATTTTTATATACTTTAGAAAATAAAATAATACCTCACTTTATGTACTCTTAATAAATCATGTCTTTACATTGGCATAAACTAAGGTATCCTACTGGTGTTTGAAAATTCTGAACAAATGAGAATAAATAAATCGGGTTTTGGGGTATAAAAGTTAGAGTTTTCTAGAATGAATCTGTTATGTATTTATAGTAGTTTTTTGTAACTGTATATCCCTGCTACACAGAAATGAAGTTTGAAAAAATTGGAATGTTGAGAATATGAATTTTATTGGTGTTATTTATCATCATACATGATATATATATCTGTAATTAATAACACATTTCAAACTAAAATCTTGAGTATCAAAGAAGATTTCAAAAAATGGTCGGGAACGAAACAAATTTCAGGGTTTCTAAAGAATAAAAATATATGTCAATAAAAGAAATTTTCTACCATTCGAGATTCGGTATGAATCTAATTGAAAAGTTAGAATATTCAATGAATAAGACACATATTTTAGATAATACTTTGATAGTAATATTGATTATGCTCGAAGGAACAAAAACTGAAAATCAATATCATGGAAAACTGATGTTAATCTAAATTTTTGAAAAAAATGATTTCAATTTAATACCAATATTGAATATAACCATAGTTTTAATCATAGATTATGGGATGAAGAAAAATCCATAACAACGATGAATAGAGTATTAATAAACTGAAAAATATAGATTCAGACACATAAAAAAATAAAATACACAAATACCTTCTAAGATATAAAAAAACATGATTTATAGTTTGAGGGAGATGATGTAGTCTCTACCGTGAAGAGTTTAAGATCGATCTAATTTATCATATCTGAGTTTGAAACCCCTTCGGTGTTCGATCTCAAGCATGAACCCATCGACTACGTCGAACCTCCTTTGATGCTCAACCTCTATCTGATTTAGCTTCGAATAAGTTGTTCTTGGCCTCTCCTTAAAATCAACACCCTTTGGAAACTGATCCCCAATTCAACACTTGAGGTCTCACCCATGGTCAATACCTCATTTTCACTTAATCTTTCCCAAAAATTAAGCCCTTGGGTTCTCTTTAATCTAATTTATGTTCCATTATTTCTAATTTATCATCCTTTCATTTATTTCTTTTTTAATTAAATTTTTAATAATATTAATATTCTAACATATTCATAATTAAATAAATATAAATATAATTTAAAATAATACTATTAATTTTTATATATTCATAATAAAACTTATTACCTTGAAAATAATAATAATGATTTTATTTTTCAAATAATATGTCTCACATTTAATTAATATTATTATTATTTAAAACATTAACATTAATATTCATAATTTTATAAAAAATCATAATTTTCATAATTAACATAATTCTTATATATATAGTTTTATTAAATTTAATTTTTAAATATTTAAATCATTATTTCAGTAAATTTTATTTTTACCTTTCTTATTCTATATTCATTTTTAAATATTTTTATTAAATATATATATTTACTCTATTATAAAATATTCATATTGTTTTTATTTAATATCATATGTTAGCTAAATTTAAAATATTTCATAATTATTTTACTTTTCAAATATCATCATTAATTTTGTTATACAAAAAAAATCATTTATATGGTTAAATTAGTATATATATTGGATTATTTTAATTTAATTTATATCAAATATTTATTTTATTTAAATAAAATAATCATCATAAAATATTTAAACTCATCTTATCTTGTTTTAATTATAAATTAATCCATTTAGTAATTTATTTATATAAAAAGAAACAAAACTTATAATTTCAAGGATATTACATCAGAGGTGTAATTATTTTATAGATATCATATATATATATATATACTTTATAACCATCATCATACCCAACTATGAGATGTGGTAATGGAAAAAATGAATGACATTGGTTCGTGTGGCGGTGGTTCGTTGTACACACGAATGATTATTTTATAACCCATTTGATGGAGGTGAGGATGTTTGTAGTTCATGTCATTATTGTAAAAAAAATATTGATATATTACAGAACCTTATTTTATTATATAATCATGGTTTAATAAAACCGATGTACGTAGATGGATAAATAGAATAAAAAATCTCGTTGAATAAAGTTACCTCTTCTTTGGGTATCCACCTTAGGTTTGAAACAAAGTCCTTCATAGGTGGGATTTATTCCAAAACTAAGGATTATACGATAAGAGTATGGAATTTGGTAAGTGGTTTGGGTAGGTCTTGGCTGAACTAGAAATTTTTGACTGTGTGAAGAAGATAGGAGAGTGGGTGGCCTTTTATAAGTGAGACGAGTGGCACACTTGTTAGTTTTTGAAAAGAAAATGGTGTACTCACATTTTTTACAAGCCACAAGGGTACAAAATTAATTATTCGCAAGAATTATAAATTATTGGGTCTAAATATATCTATAAAATATTCTATATAAAAGTTTTTAGGTCATTTTAACCATTATCTTTTTAGTTTATCCCCCAATAAATTCATTTTTACATTAATTGTGGTAATTAATTTTTTTTATTTTCACTATTCAGTTTTGTAAAAAATTAGTTTCAACATATTATAAAATAGAAATTTTTCTAATTAAAAATATGGAACCCATTTTTCCAAATTTCATTGAAAGAAGTGGAAAATTTTAATGTAAAATTATTCCCACGGACATGACGAGAAAATGGGCTTTCAAGGAGAAAATGCGCCAATGTTTACAATGTTTTTATATCAAAATTAAAAATGAAAATGATTCCAATTACTTAAATTGGATTAATTCATATATAATTTAAATAAATTTTTTCTAAAACCAATTTAAAATATAATTCATGTTTATAAATAATTTAAACAAAAAGACCGTTTTTAATTAAAATTCAGTATTTTCATTATTCATCGAAAAATGAAATATTTAATAAAAATACCAAAATTCACCCTAAATAATTTTGATAAACTAATTTTACCATTTTATCAAATATATTTTCTAAATGTGGTAAAAAAATTTAAATAATGTGCGCAAAGTATAACTAAAGCATCTTTTAGAAAAAAAATACAGCTTATTCAAAAAAATAGTTTTTATTTTAAATGAATCTTATTTTATTTCTAATCAATATATAATCTTGTTTTTCATAATTTATTTCATATTATTCATACCATTCAATTTAATGATTAGTTTATAATGGTATACAATATTATATTTTATTTTGACTCGAGGTTGCGTGTTCTTCAAGCTATCAATGAGATTAAATTTAAAGAAATATATTATGTGGGTTTTTTAAGATTGGTGTTACATGTCATGAAAGATATAAAATACAATGTTCTTATTTTATAATTTTGGGTTGTTTTATGTGTTCACATTTAATATATGTGTATCATTACATTTTATATAGAGAAACGATGTTGTTTTTCGAATAATTTCAGTAATGAGAATTATTAAGATTACTAACATGAGTTCGGTGGGTGCGGTATCTAATTGAATGGGTATTTATTCATCTCCATTATATGGAAACATTAGCTACAAAATGAGAGTTTTTTGGGATATTATTTTAAAAAATCATGGATTAGTAAATGGGGTATATCATTCTATAGGTTGGGGTTGGGGATTCTTAAGTCTTAGCATGCCTCATCCTAAGGTTTGGAGTATAAAATTCGGGTTCATATAAATGGGACAAGACCTTCTGCTTTAGATAAGTGTGGAATGGGTCACTGAAGACAAAATATAAATTTTCATGGTCATTATAGAAGGCTTAATTGAATATTTTATGTTCTTGTTAGTAGATTTTGTGTAGGAGAAAAAATAATCAAATTAGGTTATTTATGAGGGTGGATGAAAAAATATGGATAAGGTTAGAAATGCTAGTATGTTTTCCTTATAGAGGTTATAAGTAATGGGAATGAGAGGATTCGTGTTATATGTGTGTGTTAAGGTGCTGAAGTTGATACATACACTTTATAAAGTGATGATGATATAGAAAGACAGTATCTTGAGAAATATATTACCTACAATATCTTATAAGGATGGTGTAGTGTTATCATTGATATGTCGATGGAAGTGTTTGATTTTTTTATATTGTCTCAGTATGGTTGTCTCTTGAACATCACATTAAAAATGTGGGGTGCAGACTACTCTTTTCTGAAGGTTCCATTGTTAATGAACCATTTTAAATTTTATGTTGATGGTTCATAGTTTGGATTTATTTTTATAATGTTGAGTAACCTGTGGATGGGAAATGTTTAGGGTGATAAACCCTTAATGAGTTTCACAAAGCATAAATTAATGTGTGTGTCAAGGATTTATCTTTCAATATATCTTGAGTTGATAGTTTTTTAAAAGGGAAATCTATGGAAATGGAAGTCTGAGTGCCCTAAAAATATTTTTATTTGTATTATTTTTTAATAAACAACTTTTCTTGTTAGGTCAAAACCTTAAATATTACTGGAAACCTTAACCCTAACCACCACATATTATACAAAAAAATATTATGATTTCAAACAAAATCGCATAGATTCAAGGTGAGTTGAACTCTCAATCACAGTTCCTCCAACTGAAGAACCCTAGAAGTATGTCATTACCTCAAACAATGGGATCATGAAACATGATCTACCTTGATCTACGCACCCTGACACAAAAACACAACATCATCATCACACACTTCCCCAGTAACGATAACCAATCAGAAATCCAAACCTTCATCAACACCATAGAAACCTAAACAAATACATTGTAACCTATAAGAGCCTTAAACTAAACCACCTAAAACAATTATTTCTCAATCATAATAAAAAAAATAAACAAATTCCAACCCAAGACACTAAACAACAGATCCTCTATAATCTTTTTATAAGGATGTGAAACTAGTATCACCAAATAAACAGCATCTCCTAACACCCCGGAAACAACCTCCATCGAGGAAAACTACCCACATAATTAGAAAAACAAAAACCAACCAAACCGAAAAGGAAACCTTTCTGCGCTTCATAAATCTAAGAGTAGGCCTCGCATATCTAAACCTTGAGACTATGAACACTGTTAATTTTATCAAAGTTTTCCACTACCCAAAATGACTCAATACCTCCTATGAGAATACCATTGTATCTTCCTTTCTAAGTAGCTCACCAAAAAAAAATATTTTGGGGGAAATACTATAGAACTAAAAAATAAAACCATATTTTATGAGAAATGAGATTTGTTAATCCAACCCTAAGTATGATTAGGAACATGAAATAGAAATAGAGGATGAATACAAACCTAGAATCATACATAGGGACCGTTATTGAATTCTCCCACCATAAAAATGCAAAATACCTTGAGTGTTTAAGCTCCAATTTCATGTATAATTTTACCTCAATAGATGGGTGATGCTTGTGTTAAGGAATATCATTCCTTTATGTTTTTATGTTTTTTTAGGTAGATTTATTTTTAATAGAATATTTAATATTTATTAAATTAATATTTATTCTTTGTGTAAGAGAATCAATATCTCCTATGTAGATTCATAATTAGAAAATATATCATTATAGTCATGATTTAGATGGTTGTTTTGCGTAGTAGGGGTATCATTTTATGTTCATCTTTCAGGCCTTGAACTAGGCCCATTTCTAGTCTTTTAATTCATACTTGGTTGAACTAATTCAAATGTTATATATATTGGCCTTTAATTTACTATAATCAAGGTTAACTACCAAAAATTACACAAACCCTAAAGATTTGAGAGTGGATATTGAAAATATTTTAAGATTCGACATCAGATCTTGGAATGAAAATAAATTGTGAGGAAAAATTAAGTGAATCTCAAAGAATCGGTGAATCACTAGTAAGGTAAGAATTTGTTTTTTTGAAAGTTATTAATATAAAAATAGATTTAAATACTGATTAATTGATTTATTCTTGTTGAATTGTTGTATTTAATATAGTTTTATTATTGTTATTTAAGTTAATATATGATTTATTTTATTTTTTATGTTCTTCATAAAAGATATGATTTATGAATATATAATGGTGTTTGTATGATCAAACAGCAACCCTCCCCTCCTCATATTTTTATCATGCATAGTGGTATGTATTTATGTCACTGGTAATCACTAGTGGTAGTTCACGTGAGGGAGGTTGGACTTCTTCGACCACTGGTGACTCATTTTCCCCAAATCTCTACTATCCCTCTCCCTATTTAGAAAATATGAATCACCCACTAGCCCTCTCAGGGGCCAACAGTGGTGAAGTTTAACATGGCTTACAAAAATGTGATGGAGTAAAATTGTCGAGTTGCATAAGTGTATGGGGTAGTGGTGAAGGGATGTAGTCATGCAAGGTGTTGTATAGGGGGGATGATGGGTGGTTTCCTAGGTGGTACATGTTAAAGGTGTCTTAATTGTGGGCCATGGGATAGCGAATAGTGAGGTGATTTTCTGATCAGTGGTGGAAAAAAGTAAAACAGGGGGGGAAATAAAATAACTAATTAAGGATCAATTAATGAATGTGTGGTTGGTGGAATAATTGTTGGTGGAAAGATCAAACCGAGTGGCTACAATTTCTAGAAAATGAAATCATGATCACACAACATGTAGTTATTGAAACACATGTTATGTCTCATGTCAATCGATGACTATTATTTCTAATATTGGTTAAATATCACATTTTATGAAAAATTATAGTAAATATAAAGTTTTTAAAAAAGTATATGACATAGGGTGAGATGAAGTATATGCCCATTACCTTGTTTGATACACATGGCATGTAATTAAAAACATGATCCATATCAAATACATGACATGGACTGAGATTTAATAGTACATGCTTAGTCCAACTAATGAGTTCCACATTTTATGTCACTTAAAGGACACACCATGTTGGTTTTCATGACAAGGATGTGGTGAAGCAGTATACATTCAGTTGGCCCATTGGTAAACACATTTTGGGTAGATAAAATTACGTGTTCTGTGATTTTCCTTTTATATTATATTTCGTCTTCTCACTGAATTGTTATAATTGGATAAGTTAAAAGTTTATTATGAATTTTTTATCAATATAATGTGATAGTGGGGTCATATTTTCTCTCAGAGACCAGTTTCAATATATTATAGTTAATCAGATTATTTTAGATCTAGGGTGACCATATCTAGATGTGGGTAATATGTTCTTAGAAGGAGTGGGGTTTGGTTCTCCCATACAAATTTTTAGATGATAGTTCAAGGTATCTCCATATGAATTATGGAGTTTGGTACTCCCTTTTTGGTTATTAGAAGCTATTAATTTATTAATGGTTGGTGGAATAGTCGTAAACACTGAAACTTATTATCAAGTATTCTATGGTTCCATTATATCTTTAGAGAAGTAGGAGTCTTGTAGATAATCATTGAGATCATAAAGATTAATTTCTTAAAATTTGATCCATGGTTGAGGTTCATTTGTGAATAAGAAATATTGGGAGATTGATTATTTTCTCTTGTTATGTTTTAGTTTTAGTGATAGGTTGAAATTGTGGAAGGCTAGGTGGTTTTACAATTTATGTTTCTTGCAAGTATGTTGTGGGAAGCGAGAGAGTTGGCATCTTCCTAAGAGTATTCTTGATGTTTTCCCTTGATAACTTTATTTTTATTCATCAATTTCAATTTTTCATTTATAATCTTTTATACTAGAATAGAAGTGGTAGTTCTAACCCAAGGGAAAGTGGGTGAATGTTCTAAGGTCGTAATAATCACTAAAAACTACGAAAGATGATGGAGAATGAGAGAATGAAGAGTTAAAAATTAAATGGAAAATAGGTGAGCATTCAATAAAGTTATATAAGTGGTGTGGGGTATGATACATACAAGATCTATGTTAAGGGGAAGCCAAATTGAATTAGCTTCGTGATGAAATGATGCTCTGGAAAATGGAATCAACAAAAATTTCAAACTGAGTACTCATTCCTATATAGTATTTTATTTTTCTAAGAATGTATATTTAACAAGTCCCATTACTCAAAATATAGATTTACTACAATGGGTGAAACAATTCAAAATAGTCCTAATATTTATTTTCTATTATCAATACATCAATAAATAATAATAATTTTGTTTAAGGAATGATTCTTAATAAGGTAGAAAAGTAGTGTTGAAGTAAGAAACAACACCATGAATTTATTAAGACTAAACAATCATTAATCCAAAAAGAATTTAGGCACAATGCATGATTATAGGTGTAAAAATAATGCACAAGCATAATCAAATAGAGATAAAAATTAAAAAAAGTTAAGGAAGAGATTTAGGTTCTTCTTGAATGATTATTTGTCTCTATTTACATATTTCATATTCAACTTTATTTTACGTTGAAGCTCTTTCTCATGTTTTTAGAATCATATACTATTATACTCTAGAAGTTAGTGTAGTCTCGATCTGTTTTAAGAATGATTTAATTCCTATAATGAATTGATTATTCTACTGCACAAATTTTAAATAAAATTCCCCACTCACTTACCTCCACCACATTAGTTTTCACTATGTCAATTGGAAGGTAATTTCATTTTTATAACATTTCCCTTTCCATTGACTCTTTTTTAATCCACTCTACCTCAATTTCACTTGTTCTTCCTTCTAACTGCACCTAGTTTTCCATATATCTAGACTTGACTGAGTCTTGATCTCTAATAAATTTCTCAATATACTCTTCCGAATTTTTAAACTTTAATGGATTCATTTGACTATGTGTAGCCTCTATTGGTCTCAACTTCAGTTTTTTCTCAACCAAAGCTTGGTTGAAAATAGTTTAATCAAGTATTTCTTCTCATGATTTATTCCACACTTAAATTATTTTTGATGGATTCATAAACTATACATTCTTCACTCTTAAATTGTTTCTCCATGTTGGTAGCATTTGTTTTCAGGAAGATGCCCCCCCACCATTATTAAGGGAGATAGGTGTGGATAGAATGTGGTGGGTGGATAAATACACCTACAAGAATGCAGTGAGGGAGGAGCATGGGGTGAAGCTTTCCTATAGAGGATAGTGGATTACCATAGTTTCAGTACCCACCAATTATCTCATCCCATCAACTTCATCGTCACCCATGGTTCTTCATTTTGAGTGGTATTTTGTGAGGTGATTTTTCATTATTAAAGAGAGATATTTATGATGTATTTCTCCTTGTGATAGTGAGGGAGTGTGCATCTACTTTTACCTATAGTTATCCTTATATTTTCTTATGGATTTTTACCCATTTAATTTTGGGGGGCTTTCCATGTTCTAATTGGTGTCCATTTTTTCAAAATTTGTTCACTTCATTTTATCTTGTCATTATCATTTCATGAGTGGGACAATCATTTAGGTTCTCAACAATTGGTATCAGAGTAAGGTTCTAGTATGGTGTTGTTCACATTTTTAGGTATTAATAATTTTCATAAATTTGAGTATGCTTTATGCTTATGACACAAGTTGATCCTTCACATCCTAAAAAAATTATTGAGATTATTAAATACACCATTTTAAAATAGAGGATGTTCTATATAGACAACGTGTCTTGATGGTGGAGAAATTTGAGATCAAAAAATTCAAGTGGAATAATTTTTCATTGTGGGAAATAAAGATGCAGGAAATGTTGGGGAAGGATAATTATCGACTAAAAATCAGTGAAAGACCAGAAAATGTGACAATGTATTGTAGTTTTAGTGGGATCCAGACTCATGACATGAAAATAAATGTGGTGAGTACTTATAGAAGTAGAGATATACTAGTAAGTCAAGCAGTGATGACTGCTAAAAGTAGGAAACATCTCAATAATGCATGGATAATCAACTCAGGAGAAGAATGTCACATGAAGTCTCTATGGGAATAGTTTGACTAGTATAAAATCACCTCAGAAATACTTAGTTACATGGGGAATGATCACACCCCAAATATCATTGGATTTGGTACCATCAAATTTAATATTCATGGTGGCATTGTTCAAACCATCCAAGGAGTATTCCATGTGAAGGTCTTGAAGAATAAAATATTGTCTTCGGGATAATTTTATGACATTAGATGAAAGACACAAACTAATAATGGGGTGATGAGAATTTTTAAAGGAATTCTTATGGTAATGAGGACAGATAAGATCTCGAAGAACCTATACATTATTATGGGTGAAACATACAAGGAGATAGAGATAGTTGTTTCATGAACTACCTTGATGGAATCATTGATGACGTTATAGAATTGGAAGTTATTCCATATGTCAGAACATGGCCTAAATATTCATTCAAATCCAAAGTTGATAACTATGCTTACAAATTTATCCTTATGATTTTTTGAGCATTGTGTATTGATAAAGAAACATTGGTTAATGTTAGATAATTCAAAATCATAAAGTAAAGAGATATTAGATTTGATCTATTATGACATGTGGAAAGCACTTATTATATCCCTAGGAGGAGAAAGTTAATTGTTATCCTTCATTAATGATTATTCCATGAGATGTTTGGGGTATCTAATCTAGAGGAATTAATATGTTTTTGAAGTCTTTAAAAAATTAAAATCATGGAAGGAGCTTGAATATAGAAATAAGACCATGTGTCTGAGGACTAAAAATGGTGGATAATATACAAGAGAGGAGTTTGATACTTTTTGAAAACATGAAGGAATCAAGGGAAAGTTCACTATGGATCACACTCCCCAGTAGAATGTAGTGGTGGAGTGGATGAACAGAACCATATTGGATAGAACGAGGGTGATGTTGATGACTGTAAGAATTTCCAAAAATATTTTGGGTAGAATCCATGAAAACAACCTATTATGTGATCAACATATCTCCTTCAATGTCAATTGATCTGAAGACACATATGGAGATGTAGACTGGTAAACCCACTAACTATTCTTAGTTACATACTTTTGAAAGTATTTTATAACCACTATTTAATGACCAAGAAGGGTCGATGTTGGATTTATGATCTAGGAAATGTATCTTCTTGGGGTATGCTGATAGTGTGAATGGGTATTGTTTGTGGTACCCCACTGCCTGCAAACTTATCATCAACTGATATTTCATTTTTACAGAAGAAAAGTTGAAATTGACAGCTGGTCAAGACATAGAGAAAGAGAATATGGAAACTATAACAGTCAAAGTTGAAGAAAAATACAATGAAGAACCAGTTTCCTCTAAGGTATTACCATATCACGATGATCATGTACTAGTTGAGTCTGGACCATGATGGTCAACGTAAAAGAAACGATCCCTAGTATAGCCCTTATACTATGTCACTGAGAGAAATATTTCATAATTTTATTGAAAAAGGATAGAGATCCATATTCTTTTATGGAGGTGACCCAATGTCTAGATATATTCTCATGGATGGTATTGATGAAGGAAGATCTTGAATCCCTAAACAAGAATAATATTATGGATCTTATTCCACCACCTCATGGAAGAAAGGCTATAGAAAAAAAATCTATCAAAGGATTAGGATGAAAGATATCGTGAAAGACTGGTGGTAAAAGGATATTCTCAGAAGGAAGGTATTGATTTCAATGAAATGTTTTCTCATATTGTAAGAATCGTGACTATTTGAATAGTTTTAGCGATTGGTTCTACATACAGTTTTTATCTAGAGCAGCTAGATGTGAAGGTTGATTTTCTCCATGGTGATATTGATGAAGAGATCTATATGATCCAGCCATATGGTTTTGAAGAAGAATAAAAAGAGAACATGGTTTGGAGGTTGAGAAAATCTCTGTACAGTCTCAAGAAGTCATCGAGGTGTTCATAAAATAGATTTTCTTCCTACATAATGAGCCTTGGATATAACATACTTCATTAAGATCCTTTTTCATATTTTAGGGGTTCAAATGGTAATGATTTCATCATTATTCAGTTCTATGTGGATGACATGTTGGTGGAAACCCCATCAAAGATCAAATCTAGGAGATGAAGGCATAGTTTTTGAGGTTGTTTTATATGAAGAACATGGGACTATAAAACAATATTTGTCAGATGCAGATTTACTGAGACAAAAAATAATTGGAAAATTTGGATATTACATAATAATTACTTACCGAAAGTATTAAAATGCTTCAACATGAAATAATATAAGAAAATATCTACTCCACTGACTATTAATTTTATTTTATCCTCTATGATTAGTCCTAGAAATGAAGTAGAGAGGATGGAGATGTCTCGAGTATTGTATGCTTTAGAAGTGGGAAGTCTGGTGTTTTCTTTGTTTTTTACTAGACCAGACATTGCACATGTAGTGGGAGTAGTTAGTCGATACATGGGGAATCCAGGATGAGAGCATTGGAACAAAGTGAAGAGGATCCTAGGATATATCAAGGAGACCACAAATGCTGCATTATGTTATGGAGGATCATATTTTACTATCAAATACTATATTGAATCAGATTTTTTAGGCAACTCTAAATAGAGGATATACATTACAGGTTATGTATTTACTCTTGAATAATGATATGTGGGTTGGATTTCAATGTTACATTCAATTGTGGAATTATTCATAATGGAAGCAGAGTACATGGTAGCTACACAGACTTGAAAATAGTTGATTTGGATGAAAATGTAGTTGGAGGAGCTTCAAAAAAAAGGGTTATATTCCATTGTGTTTTGACAATAATATAACCTTTCACATTTTAAGGAATCAATCTTTTCATTCCAGGACAAAGCACATTAGGTTACATTATCAATTTATCTAAGATTTAGAGGAAGGAAGTGTGGACATGCCAAAAATTCACACTAAAGAAAATATGGTAGATTTCATTAAAAAGGTACTTGACTCTGATAAGTTTAGATGGTGATGATATTTAAGCTACCTCACATATATGTGATAATCATATTTTTTAGATATAAAGGATGTGTGGATATCTGATTGGTTCTCAATAAAATCTATATGTGGGGGATGTGTCTCCATCATTTTTCTATCTAGGATGAACCCCCTTTTTGTCAAGGGAGGTGGGCATGAATGGAATGTGGTGGGTGGCCAACCCCACCTACAAAGATGTAGAGAGGGGGAATCATATGGTGATTCTTGATTATAAAAGGTAGTGGATTCTCCTTGTTTCAGTACTCACCAGTCAACTCACCCAATCATCTTTACCATCACCTATAGTTCTTCATTTTGAGATGTATTTTGTGAGGTGATTTTTCTAATTATTCAAGAGTGGTATTTATGAGGTTTTTCTCCTTGTAATAGTGAGGTAGTGTGTACCCATTTTTATCCATAGTGATCCTTCTATTTTCACATAGTTTTCTACTGCTTTAATTTTGGGGTTTTTCCCATGTTACATCTGGTGTCCATTTTTTCTATTTTTTTCACTTCGTTTTATCTCATGAATATTGATGCACTAGTGGGATAATCATTTACAGTATCAAAATTCTACAATGACTCATATTCTATTTTATTTGACTCATATGTGATTTCATCTTCACCCAAACATTGTACCAAGGGCACTCATATGAAACTGCAACATTTCACTAGTACATTCATATAGACAAACAATTATACGATGTTATTTGATTCAAGATGAACATTGTAAAAATTATCAATATAAGATGTAAAAATAAACTTCAAACATATTTCAACAAGAAATTTCAAGATTGAAAAACAAATTATAAAAATTGAAATTAAAAATAAAAACATAGAATTTAAAAATATTGACTTCAAAATCCCAAAACCCCTTACAACAGTCTCTAATGTATTATTTCAATGAAAGTGGAACTTGAAGACAATAAATATTTTGTTATTAAAATATATAAAAAACAAATCAAAGACTATGTGAGCTATTGTTTACCATAAATCACAAATCTTAATCCAAAATTCAAAGATTAATAGTTTTAATATAAAATGATTCAAATTCATTTAGTTATCAACTTAATCTTTTTTTAGTAAACAATTCCTCAAATTTTCTTTATAAATACTTGGAAAACATGTGTTGAAATAAATTCCTATCAAATTCTTTCACACTTATAGATATGTTTTTCAAAATAAATCATATAATCATATTTACTGAAAGTAAATTTATCTTAAAAATGAAATATTTATAATGCAAACCAAGATTTTATTAATAAACGATTTTTTCCCCATGGACTTTATCAAGTAATAATGAAAGATTTATTTATCAAAAGATAAAAACATTGGTGGAAATATGGTTTATTTTCGAAAAAAAATATGATAAAATTTAAATTTTTTAAAAGGAAATAAGCTAGAAGAATTCTTTATTCAACTATTCTTGTAAACATATCTTTTTATTCAAGGTGAAAAAATAAACCTAATATAGCACACAGTATAATTAGACACAGACAAATGGATGAGTGATTCTAATAATTTACAAAATAACATAAATAACTTATCCAATAGTTTTAGCATAAAACTAAAAAACTCAACTAGGATTACTAGTTCATTTTCAGTACAAATGAATGCAAAGTTTATTATTTTAAAACAAAAAATGAAATTCAAACTCAATTAAAATTATTAAAAAACACAACAAAAAGATTAAAAAAAAGTTCTTTTAGGAGATAAAAAATAAAAATATAATATCTAATTGAATACATGGAAAGGTATAAATTATTAACCCCCTCAAAGTTGCAAAAAACTGTAAATTTTAGGAAACAATTCAACCATTGAGTATGAAAAATGATGCTAAAAGACAATCTATTTAAAAAAATTGGGGTATTATGAAGTTTACTTCATAAAATAAATTGTTTCATCAAAGATAGAACCCTCCCCCACACTTAAAACCCAAAATTATCCTCAATGATGAACTTCTAAGTAGAAGAAACCATTAAAAATAGTTTTAGTTCAAAAATATTTTCAAAATTAGTAGTTCAAAAGAATGCTTAAAGGGTTACGAAGAAAGTTTAAAAATCATATTTTCCACACAATATAGTCAAAATAGAATTTATAAGAATGGAAAAGAGTTTATATCCAGTTACTACATCAAAACTTTGTGAATAAATGCATGATTTTAAAAACAGAATTCATTCTTTATGTTTTCATTCAAAAATATTTTCAATTATGATCAAAAAGGAATGTTAATCAATAATTTTAGAACCAAAAATATATAAAAAATAGAAAAACCATTAGAAATTTTTTAATATTCATCATAAAACAACACTTTCAAAAAAGATTCCAAAGTTCTCAAAAATAGAAATAAAATATTTTAGGTGGTAAAACAAGGAATCCAATCTATTTAAAAATAATTTTCAATAACATATAATTAAACAATATTATAACCCATTAGTTTCAAATAGAATCAAAATTTATTCAAGATTCAATGGCTGAGGAAATTTCCCCCCACACTTAGTTTTTAGTACGAAATATATTTTTTAAAATATTTTAAAATTTTAATTCAAATTTTATTGAAGTATATATATATTTAAAAATATTTATAATTTAAAAAGTACAAAAATATTGAAAGAGTTAAACCCCCTAAAATCTATACTGTGTTTATTTAGTGCATAGTTCAATTAGTAACTCTCCTTAAACACTTCACTTCCAACATGGTTTCTGTATTAAATTACCTAAATAAGTAAAACAAATCAATCATTATATTAAAACATTAAATATAAAAAAATAAATCCAAGTAAAAGTAATAGGAGTTGGTAATGAATATCAACACACTGATGAAAGTATTAATGCTATAGTTTACCAGATTTTTCACTTCCATAATAATAAATAGGTGATCTAGGGGGTTAGGTGACTATGCACAATAAAAAATCACCAGGGATTTTTTTATTTAAAATAAAAAGAACATTTCTTTATTAAACCATAGGTTACCTCCCATGTGGCACTAAATTTATAGTTTTTTTACCAAACATCCTTATGAAACTATCCATAGTCACTTGGAGGATGTGTTTTATTATCCATGAACCACTATATACTAATATTATATTTTTTGTGTGAGAAAAATATTTTAGGGGCACCTATACCTCTAAAGTAACACTCAAATCCCTTTACAGAAAAAATACCCCTTCAGAAACACCATAAGAGAGTAATAAAAAACTTTTAGTCCACTTCTAGATTTAATTTATAATTGATTGATTTCTTACTTTATAAACACGTTAGTATAATATAGGGTGTCTCTATTGGTGTGGAATGATTAAAAAATATCTCTTCTTTATTTTAGAGCATAAACTCATCAAAAAAACGTTCACATGGATGAGTTTTGTAAAAAAATTAGGAAGAGGTACATTAATTTTTGTTTGAAATTTTTTTGAGCCTTTGGTAATCAAAAATATCACCACCAAAATTACTCTCAACTACTATTTGAAATTTAACACCCCAAATGGTTGAGTAGTACAATAAAGAATAAAGAATAATTGATTTATGATCATCTCTAAATTCTGGTTTGAAAAGGTAATTATTTTCTTCTAAAATTTTCTCAACTGAAATAAGACTATAAGAATCAACTTCTTATAAAAAATAATATATTCTGAGACCAAATACTGTGTGATAAAAAATTTATACAATTTATAATTCAAAAACATCATCCTACAAATAAATATCATTCCAGCATTCTAATTCAATTTTAGGGGAGGAAAATTCTAGTTTAGTTCTATGAAAATCATAGTGAATAGATTCCAAATTAAATCCATTTAACCCTAAAAGATATACATTGATATCCATGTCTTTAAGAAGGGGTTTATAGAAATAAAAACTGGGAGGACAAGAAATAATTATTCAATATTTTATTTTATTCTAATTTGACACACCCATTCTCATCATAAATATGTAATTGAAATATTATTGGGTTTAAACATTCAAAACATAAAAGATCAAATTGAACTATAACTTCTACATTTTACAATTTAAAATATTTTGGATTGTTGTTTTATTCCTCAATTTCCCCAACTTACTACTCTATATCTTTACTAATTATTTATATAAAATGGGTTGATTATTTTTTAGAATCAAAATTCTTATCTTCATGTTTCTCCTCAACCTAAACATCCATTCCATCAAAATTCCTAAAACATTATGTATTTTTTGGTATATATGGGAAGACAGAAATGGGATATTATTCTCGTAGTTATTATTTACTCTTAAATTCCCCAATTTTACCCTCATTTTGGGTTTCTTAACATTTATGATATCTTTTTTCATTAATTGAGTTGCTTATTGTAACAAATTTTTCTTCCTCAATTTCAAAATCTTCTAATTCAGTGGTTTGTTCCTTAACTTCCACATCACTTTCCACTAGTCTCTAATTATCATAGTATCCTGATTCGTTTCCTTTATTACTCAATTCAATTTTTTTTCTCTCATTTTTTTACCAAGACCCTATGTTTTATTTTTTAATATTTTTGGATTCTAAATTCTTAATTTTTTTAATATTGGTCAAATTTAGCATTTATCTCCGTCAATAATTTTCTAAGAATTGATTAATATTTGGGTTTTATCACATAATTTTTTTTGTTTTCTTCATGTTTATTGGGTTTTTGTGGATTTTTATAAACACATTGCCACGTAGTATGCCATAACAACTACAAAATACACAAAAAAAAATGATTTTTTTGATTCACTACTGGAAATTTAGGCTATAGTCATGGTTTCAAACCATGTCTATAAGCCATAAAACCATGTATATAGGCTATAGACATGGTTTAGGGGGTCGTGGATATAGGGAAAGACCAATAGCCATAACTTAAAACCATGGCTAAAACCCTATATCCCCAGTTTGAACTGTGTTTATATCTCTATAGCTATGGTTTAAAACTGTGGTTATAGGGTTTTAGCCATTGTTCCAAAATATGGCAGAACAATTAATCCACCCCAAGCCTATATCCACGGTTTTGAACTTTGGATATATAGCTTTATCTATGGTTTTAAACCAAGGAAATAGGCCTACTGCCACAGTTTAAAACAGTGGCTCTAGGGCTTCACATTTCATAAAAAACCCAACATACCCCCTTGAATAGCCCCCCTACACCACCATGCCCCCATACCCCTTACACCCCCCACTGTGGATAGTCCCATGTACCCCCATGACCCCTGGATAGCCCCCTTGCACCCCCTGTACATCCCCTTGCACCCTCATCAACACCCCCTTGACAGCCCCCTTACACCCCCTAGAGAGCCCCCTTGCACCCATGCCCCCTAGAAATCCCCCTTGCACCCCCTAGACATCCCTTGCACCCCTCCCCATAGAAATCCCCCTTTCACCCCTGGAAATCCCCCTGTAACCCCATGGAACCCACCCCCTTGAATCCCCCCCCCATGCCCCATGGACATCCCCCTAACACTCCCCTGAACATCCCTTTCACCCCCTGGATAGCCCCCCCCCCCCCCCCCCCCCCCCGCACCCCCATGCCCCCTAGATAGCCCCCCTTCACCCCCTGGACAGCCCTTGAACCCCCCCCCCCCCCCCAGGACAGCTCCCCTTGCACCCCCTGGACAACCCCCTATCATGAGAAAGTATACACACAAGAAATCAAGTTCTTGTGAAGACATTGAGACAACTACCCTCAGACAATTATTGATATCTAACAAATAATATTTTTTGTTATGAAAAAACATTTGGTGAGCGACATATGGGTCACTCATAGATTGTGAATAGATCAAATAACCTTTCTTATATCATTCCCTTTTCATAATAAAAAAAATAAGAGAAAACTAAAAATGTTTCATGCTACCCATAAATTCATGCAAGCATAATTGACATACCAAAAACAAGTTATTAAATAACACATAACATGATATAATTTTAAAAAAAATTGTGTTAATGTTTTGGATTCCATGCATCCCATGCATAAAGTGTACCTAATTAAATTGATTTGATGATTCTTGAAGAAGCAATTCAATATTTTTAAATTCCTATATTAAATAAAATTTTGAAGAACATTTTGTGAACCTCTTGCATGCATTTTACTGAGGTCATTACTTTGGATAGAAGGAATCAGAGCTCAATAATTGTTTCACTATGGCAATTGGTCATTACATGTAATCAAAATTAATTGATCAAGGTATATAGAAATCTTCAGTTCTTTACTTAGATACTTTAAGTGTACATGATCAAATATGAACCTACAAGCTCATGTAGGAAGATTAAATATTATCCTATGGTGGATTAACCCTTCATTAGGTGTGTACTCTTAAGAAGTTTGAGAGTTTTAATTTGAATGAAAATCAATTAATAAAAAATAAAACACTAATTCACACCCCCCCTTCCCCCCTGCACACCTCCCCCCCCCTGGACAGCCCCCTTGCACCTTCCTGGACAGCCCTTTCACCCCCTAGACAGCCCCACTACACCTACATGCCCCCCTACACATCCCCCTTGCTCCCCCTAGACATCCCCCTTGAACCCCCTAGATAGCCCTTGCACCCCCCTGGACAGCCCCCCTACACCCCCATCCCCCCACCCGGACAGCCCCCTTGCACCCCCCATGGATAAACCCTATGAGTCAAAAAAATATTTAGAGATGCTCATGGTGTCTCAAATGACAGGAGAAGGGCTAAGGATTAAAATGGAAAACATAAATTCAATAATTTCAAACAATCTATATAATCATAAACTACCACTGTGAGTTGTCGCAGACCGCACACCTTCGTTGGAGGGGTTTTATTAAAAAACCATGACTTTTTTTCAAAGAAATTTTTTTTAACTTATACCTGATCATGAATTACAATTTAATATAAACAAGAATATTCAAGTAGGAATCTAAATGCAATTTTAAAAAAAAATTAATTAAAGAGGATAGGAGAGGGACTCTACATCAAAGGAGTCAATCCATGCACAAGAGGATCCTTCTATATATGCTCACATGAATAATCATGGCCTATGTTTTGTTGCTTTTTCTCTACATAGCATGAATCCCTATCCATAGACACATCCTATCATGTGAATGCATACACAAAAGAAATCTAGTTCTTGTGAAGACATTGAGACAACTACCCACAGACAATTCTTGATATCTAACCAAGAATATTTTTGGTTATGAAAAAACATTTGGTAAGCCACATATGGGTCACTCAAAGATAGTGAATAGATCACATAACCTTGCTTAGATCATGCACTTTTAATAATAGAAAAAATAAGATAGAAAGACAAAGGTTGCATGCTAACCATAAATTCATGAAAGCCTAATTGAAAAACCTAAAACAAGTTATTAAATAACACATAAAGTAATATAATTTATAAAAAATTGTGTTAATGTTTTGGATTCCATGCATCTCATGCATGAATTGTACCTAATTAAATTGATTTGATGATTCTTGAAGAAGCGATTAGATACTGTGAAATTCCTATATTAAATAAAATATTGAAGAACATTATGTGAACCTCTTACAAGAATTTTATTAAGGTCTTTACTTTAGATAGAAGGAATCGTAGCCCGAGAATTGTTTCACTAAGGCATTTGGTCATTACATGTTATCAAAATTAATTGATCAAGGTATATAGACATCCTCAATTATTTTCAAAGATACCTTAAGTGTAAACGATCAAATTTGAACCTACAAGCTTATGAAGGAAGATTAAATATTATACTATGTTGGATTAATCCTTCATTAGGTGTGTATTCATAACAAGTTTGAGGGTTTTAGTTTTAAAGAAAATGAATTCTAAAAAATGAAACCATTAATTCACACCCCCCTTCCCCCCCTACACCCCCCCCCCCCTACACCCCCCCTAAACAGCCCCCTTGCACCCCCCCCCCCAGACAGCCCTTTCACCCACTTGGACAGACCCCCTACACCCCCAAGCCCCACCTGGACATCCCCTTGCACCCCCACTAGACAACCACCTTGCACCCCCTAGATAGCCCTCGTGCACCCCCCCCCCCCCCCCTGCCCCCTGGATAGCCCCCTACACCCTCATTCCCCCCTGGACAGCCCCCTTTCACCCCCCCTAGACAGCCCCTTTCCCCCCTTGAACACCCCCTGGATAGCCCCTTGCCCCCCACCCCTGTAGTAGCCCCCCCCCCTATAGTAGCCACCCCCCCCCCCATACCTGGACACACCCCCCAACAAACACCCCACCCCACCTTTCACACCCCACCTGCCCCCTTCACATACCCCTATGAGTCAAAAAATATTTGGAGATGCTCGTGGTGTCTCAAATGAGAGAATAGGGGGTAAGGATTAAAATGGAAAACATAAATTCAATAATTTCAAACAAAATATATAAGCATAAACTACCAATATGAGCTTTCGTAGAAAGCACACCTCTGTTGGAGGGGTCTTATTACAAAACCATGACTTGTTTTTCAAACGAAACATTTATTTTAACTAACACTTGATTAAGAATTGCAATTTAATATAAACAAGCAGAATTAAGAAGGAAGCTAAATGAAACTTAAAAAATTCTTCAATTAAAGAGGCTAGGAGAGGGACTCTACCTCAAAGGATTCAAGCCACACAAAAGAGGATCCTTATATATATGCTCACATGCATAATCATGGGCTATGTTTTGTTTCTAGTTCTCTGAATAGCATGAATCCATATCCTTCATACCAATACAAGTAATCAAAATCAACTAATGATCAAAAAGGAAAATCCATCAGGAAGCCAAAAATAGGGAAATTACTTTGACATTACTATTTGAATCGATTAAGCGTTCTGTAACTAGGGAGGGAAATTTTTCCTATGACACCTCCACCATGTCGGAGTTCAAATTCATGTTGTTTCTCAGTAGTAGAACATTGTCTATCACAAATCACAAGAAATTAATTAATCTGTAGAAATAGTAACATTTTAACCGTACGCAAGACCAGGCTAACTCGACACCCCCTAGACACCCCCCCAAGACACCCCGTCCCCCCTATACACCCCCTGGACAACCCCTAGACATCCACAGACATGGCCTATTATGCACTTTTCATAATACAACAAATAAGAGAGAAAGAAAAAGGTTGCATGATACCCATAAATTAATCCAATCATAATTGACATATCTAAAATTAGTTATTAAATAACACATAAAGTAATATAATATATAAAAAAATTTGTCAATGTTATGGATTACATGAATCCCATAAATGAAGTGTACCTAATTAAATTGATTTTATGATTCTTGAAGAAGTGATTCGATATTGTGAAAGCCCTATATTGAATAAAATATTGAAGAACATTATGTGAACCTCTTTTATGGATTTTATTGAGAAAGATTAAATATTATCCTATAGTGGATGAAGACTTTATTAGGTGTGTAGTCTTAACAAGTTGGAGAGTTTGAATTTTAAAGAAAAGGAATTCCAAAAAAAGAAACCACTAATTCACACCCCCCTGTACCCCCCCCCCCTCCCACCCCCTGGATAGCACCCCCTCTCCCTCTCCCTTTCCCCTAGAATACCCCACTACCCCACCTGCACACCCCACCCCTACCCCCCTCCCCACCATGCACAACCCCTTCCCCTTGAACCCCCCACCCTCCTTGCACACCCCCCTCCCACCCCCTGGACAGCACCCCCTCTCCCTCCCCCCTTCCCCAGCACACCCCCTTCCCCCCCTTCACACCCACACCCTGCACTTCCCATTCCCCCTTGCACCCCCCCCCCTCGCACCACCTGGACAACATCCAATCTCCCTTCACCATTGCACACCCCCTACCCCCTGCACACCCCACCCATGCCCCCCCACCCACCCTGTATAGTCTCTGGTTACCCATGTTTCATAACTACTTTACTAAGGATTTTATTAGATTTTTATCATTTAAGGTGGAAACATTCTAAATTTCATGACCAAACATAATCATGTGTTCTATCTCCCACATTTACCACCCTTTCTATGTATTACAGGCATGTAGGATGAAAATGATTGGATAGACGACAACAAGTGAATTTTTTCATGGGTCCAGACATTTTTGTATTAGATAGTGATGCTAGAGACCTCTATTATCCATAAATAAACCATTTGATTTTGGAATACCATTAATCAAGATAAAAGATGGGATGATCATTCATAGAAAAAATTCATGGAGGTTATCCATTGTAACACATGAGATTTTATGAGAAATATTTTGTTTTTATGTATTATGTTATATGCATCACCAAAGGAATATTTCACAACACACAACACTGTCTTGGATTGTGTTACATGCAAGAGCAACCATCCTCAATACCTTGCGTTGTACGCAACACAGAGTTTCTCTAAACAATGATATGTTATTAAAATATTATATAAACTAGCCATTATGAATAGTAATACCCACTTTTGAAAAAATTATCTTTAAAAATGGACTTCATTTTTGGATTCACAATATTGAAATTAGCCTAGGGTGAATATTTTGTATTTTTCTAAAAACATTCAATTTTTTATGAATAGTTTAAACACTGAGTTATTGGTTAAAACCAACTTTTTATTTAAATAATAATTTATTTTATTTAAATTTATTTTAGGTAAAAATTGATACATAATACTTATATAAGTTCAATGTAATTCATTCGAGTAATTTTATAATAATATAGATACATAAAAATTTTATTGAACTTTTTACCGTCTTTTACACACCTCCTAGGAGCATTTGCAATAGAACATAAAACATAATTTTACCACTTCTGTGAGTTGAATTTCGAAAATCTGAGAGACACAGTTAATATCAATGAGTAAAATGTGGTTCAATAAGATAAAAATAATTTTTGGTGAATAGTAACTTTTTACTTTTATTTACCACGGTTAAAAGTAAATAGGGTAATTAAGGGTAAAAATGATATTATTATTACCCTAACACATGTCCTAATTCTATTGGATAAGTGTAATTCGACAAAAAAGAACCTTAGGAATAAAATATTACCCTTTAGGTCCACTTGGATTAGATAAGGAGACTTATTATTATTTTATTTAAAGAAGAGTTAAAAGAGTTAAAATCAACGTTTAATAAATAAAACATTTTTAATATAGGGTTATAAATAAGATAAATTCGACTATGAATATTCATTATAAATATAACAATACTTAATAAATAATTGTATTTTCTTTATAATTTTTAGACATTAAATAATTTAATTTATTTACGACACAATGATGATGTAGTAATTACCTAATTAATGAAATATTAACATAGTTGAAATTATAAATACCCAAATAAATGTAATTTGAAACTTTTTATTAATTAAACTAATTTTATAGGTTAATATGAAATGTTAGTATTTATTTAATTAAATTTTTTCTAACTAATCATGATGTAATTATTTTCATAAAAATCAATTACCAAACAGTGTCAAAATTGACATATAATAGTTTTTAAAACGAATATTATATTATTAATTTTTATTTTATTCCTAAAAATATATGGTTCGTCCAAATTACTTATATAAGGTTATATATATTAATAATGAACCACTTGGGGTTCGTTTTTCTTGTTATAGTACGTTTATTAACCATATAGTGTAAGAAAACAAGAAGACACGGTAAAAGTTAAATTATTTAACTTAGAGTTAAATCTAAATGATAAGGTTAAAATAGTAACCTAAACTTTCCTAAAACATATTGGTTGAGATTATTTCGACCCATCCCCACTTTATCTTTGAAATAAATCAATTTGGAGCTATTATAAACCGAATTTGACTTTATTATAAAATAATATTTTAAGTTTTTCCTAAGGTTCCCCTCTCCTCCCTTATAAAAGGGCACCTCCTCCCTCTCCTCCTCACACCACTTTTAGAATTTAATCTCGACAAACCCCTTCCAATTTCTCTTCTAAACCTCCCTAGAAACATACTATAGGTCCTTGTCTTCTTCAAAGACCAACTTTAGTGCCCTAAGAGGAGGTTAAGAAGAGGCGCGTCAAAGAAGAGGTAATATCTTTTACCGATTCTTTCCAATTTATTTCTTCTTCTACTTCTTATTATTTCTTTATTTAATTATAAATTAATAACATCAGTATCACTCATATACTGATATGTTATTATAAATATGAAAAAACCCTATTTCACCTTCTATCTATCCTACAAAAAACAAAATCACCGTGCGTGCGTACGTATGGAATATTGTCTCCACAGTGTGGCGTAATCTGTTTTTCCAACACCACCTTACATGTATGGGTATAATGGTGTAAAGAATTACTATATAATTTAATTATGATATGATACTAATTCTGAGATATTCTATCATTCACTTCAATACAATTCCTCTAACATGGGAATGATATCATCGCCCGTGCATACGTACGGTCTATCGTCTCCACGATGTGATGCGACTCGTTCTACATGATCTTCATTAAATAATGATTATCTATATGAATTGAATGAAAAAAATATGATATATATTATACTAATACCATTTTTTAAATGATTTATCTATAACCTAAAAAGAATAATAATAATTCATCGGACAAAACACGCATAAGAACATAAAGCAATGAACACTCGAATAACAAGTAGCAATGAAATATTACTAATAAGAAGATAAGAATATGACCATATATGATATCATAACAATTAATATGATTCTGTAATAAGTCAATGACATTATTTAAATCATTATACTAGAGTTTTGGATACATACGAAGCATATCAGACCTAAGGTAAGGGATAACTTTTCTAATCTCGTTTTTATCTAAGATTGTCTATTCGTAAGTATTTACTGGGATTATATTTATAATCCATTTCCAACTTTTCTAAAAATGGTTTCATGTATGTTTAAAGTCCTTTTTACCCATTTTTTGAATATTACTACATGGTATGTAAGGAATCTTTCTTTTTTTACCGTACGAGGTACTTTTTGAATTTTCCGGCAAAAGTATGAGAACAATGTTTTTTTAACTTATACGGAATGAATGTAATTTTACATTTTCATAAATCCTTATTTTCATGAAACTTCCTCCACAATATTTCATGATTATTTTAAACAAAATCCTTTTCTTTTAAAATTGCATGGCATTTTGTGAAAATAAAATGATTTTGAAGAAGAAAGGATATTTTTATCAAGTATTCATTTCAAGTGTTTTGTCAAAACTATTTTCCATCTAACATGAAATTATTTAGTATGATTATGTTTCAATTATAATGTCTCTATGATTTACATGGTTTCAATTTTATTATGATGAAATGATATTCATTTGTTTTATAGGGATGATGTTATGATGGGATGATGTTTATGAAACCCATTTTATTCTTTGGTTTATGAAGAATGATTTATGTTTATGTTGTGTCACATGTAAGAATAATTTATTTATGATATTGGTGGGACCTATATCTCCCTACAATGCATTGGGAATGATTTTTATCTCATGAGATAAACATTGTTGGAATGGAAGGTTAATCCAGTTCAGTGATATAGGACTGAAACGAGGATTGAACTCGGTTCAGAAATGGACTTTGTCCGCTAGGATAGTCTTGGCAATGGGT
The DNA here is from genome assembly GCA_963277665.1 of Viscum album. NCBI lineage: Eukaryota > Viridiplantae > Streptophyta > Magnoliopsida > Santalales > Viscaceae > Viscum > Viscum album. The sequence goes on from OY728159.1 coordinate 1,922,747,905, forward strand.
CTTGACTACTAAGAAATTATTCTCTATGATTATGTGTGTATGCCACAATGTTTCATGTTTTTTGTAATGATTATCGAGATTATATTTCACTACTATGATTTATCCCATGTTATGATATTATGATCTCTTTTGTAGGTTAAGATTTTCAAAATATTATGTTCTTATGAATATGATATGATTGATATTTCCTTTATTTACCCTTACTGAGCATTTGAGCTCTCCTGTTTGTATGTTTTCTTTTCTCCAGTTCAGGAAGAAGGGTATTAAGTAGGATATTCCAAAAGGGACTCTAGATATGATGAAATAAATGGGAGACAATGTAGATATTTTATGAACCAGTTTTTTATGTTTCCTAGTTTCTAAAGACACTATACCTATATGGTCCTATCATGGTTTTGTTATATGTTGTAATAAGTATGCTTCAATTATGAAGTAGTAACAATGTATGTAAATTATGGGTTGTTATAGTTGGTATCAGAGGAAAGGTATAGTCAACCTTTGGAAACTAGGATGTGAAAGCCTTAGTAAGAACCCTAAGGATATGTCTAAGCATAGAACAAAATCTTAGTGTTTTATAAATGGCCATGAGTAACCTATGATAAGACCTAAAGTGTGAAATTTTATTACAGATTATGTTGTTTTCCTATTATAATTAGTGTTGCTCACAATATTATTCTTTGTTTTAGTCAATGGCTAGAACCCGAAGGAGCCGTGTTAATGCGGAATGTGATGGGAAATGCAATGATTGTCCCCCTGAGCAACCAAACGTTATGGGATCTGGAATGAAAAATCTTTTAGACATGCTCATACAACTTTCTCAAGCTATGAATCATGCTGGACTTCCAAACGTGCAAAGGAAGGATCAACATTCTATTGAATCCTTCATGAGGCAACATCCACACTCATTCAGTGGGTCTACTAATCCATTAGTGGCTGAACAATGGATCAGTACCACTGAAAAGATATTTTCAGTTCTACAATGTTCTGAACATGATAAAATCATCTTAGAAGTATATCATTTGGAAGGTGAAGCTGATCAATGGTGGAATCTTATCAAGTATACAAGACCCCAAGATGAAATTGAATCCATGGAATGGGACAAGTTCAAGAACTTTTTTTCAATAAGTACTTACCTCTTATTCTTCAAACAAATATGGAGAAGGAGTTTGTTGAACTAAAATAAAAGGATGATGAATCTGTTGGTACCTATGAAGAAAATTTTACAAGACTTGCAAGGTACGCTTCTGGAATTATTATCTAACCTGAGAGTAAGATCAATCAATTTTTTAGTGGCTTAAAACCAAGTCTTCGAAGGGCATTAGCCATAAGTGACTTCAATAGCTACGAGGATATTGTTTGAGGTGCTCTCAAGGTTGGGATGGAGATTAGAGTAACCCATCAGTCATATGGGTTTGATAAAAAGAGAAAAATGGAATTTAAAGGGAAATCTAAAGACCACCCTGAAAAATAAGATGAGTTTTCCCTTATGCTCAAAGTGTGGAAAGAAACATGGAGGGAATTGTCTTAAAGGGACAAGTAAGTGGTTCAAATGTGGAAAAGAAGGTCATCGGGCTTTTGAATATCACAATAATGGGAAAAAGATGTCTAGTGATGCAAACATAGAAAAGGCTACACAGAATGAACCTCCTACACTTCAATGTAACAAATGCAAGGAAATGGGGAATTATGCTAATAAATGCCCCAATCCAAGGGTTGTTGATGATAATTGACGTAAACAAACTCTTAAGGACAAAGAAAAAGGAAAGTCACATGCAATTTCTATCGACAATGTGAAGTACGATAACGAAGTGGTGAAAGGTACACTTACCATCCACTCTAAAGTAGAAAATGTTTTATTTGATTTTGGAACCACCCACTCTTTTATTTCAGAAGACTTTTCAAAGGGTATCGTTGTATTACCTCAACAATTAGAAGTTGAGTTAGATGTGACCACCCCTAATGGCACAACAGTCGCATGAAAGTTTATAATTCTTCTTCGATTGAAGTTTGTGGGAAAGTGCTTCTTACAAATCTTGTGATCCTTCCTATAGTGGAATTTTATGTGTTCCTTGGCATGGATTGTCTTTCTTTATATGGAGCTCATATCGATTTCCAAAGAAGGGAAGTCACATTTCATATTCCTGATCAATCAATGATCATCTATCGATGCGAGGATAAATATAACCTTCCAGTGGAAATTTCTTTAATCTTATGGGTCTTTATTCCAATAAATGGAGGTTATTTATCTCAAATGGTTGGAGAGAAACTCATAATTAAGAATACACCCATTGTATAGGAGTTTGAATATGTCTTTCCATAGGAATTTCTAGGTCTTCTGCCAAATTGTGAAGTTGAGTTTTCAAAAGAACTCATACCGGGTGCTATGCACTTTTCAAAGAGACCTTATAGACTGGCCCCAATTGAGTTATAGGAATTGAATAAGAAACACCAAGAGAATCTTGATAAGGGATTCATACGAACTAGTGCATCACCTTGGGGAGAACCTATTCTGTTTGTTAAGAAGAAAGATGGATCAATGAGACTCTGCATTGATTATCAAGAACTTAAAAAGATCACTATCAAGAACAAATTTCCTCTCCCACACATTGATGACTAATTTGACCAACTATGTGGAGCTCAATACTTTTCCAAGATTGATCTTTGTTCAGGGTATCATCAATTAAGGGTCAAAAGGGAGGATATAACAAAGACGGTTTTCTGTACAAGGTATGGAAACTATGAATTTATAGTGATTCCATTTGGTCTTAATAATGCCCCTACTATCTTCTTGGATCTAATGAATTGAGTTTTTAGAGACTATCTTGATTAGTTTGTGGTAGTCTTTATAGACGATATTCTTGTCTATTCAAAGAGAAAGGAAGAACATGACGATCACTTTATAATTGTATTAATGACCCTAAGAAAGGATAATAATTAGGCCAAATTTACCAAGTGTGAATTTTGGATTCAAAAAGTTTCATTTTTGGGTCACATAATCTCAAAAGAGGGGATATCTGTGGATCCAGAAAAAACAGAGGTTATCAAAAGATGGTCAAGACCAACAACAGTAACTGTGATCCGAAGTTTTCTTAGTTAGGATGGATATTATCGACATTTTGTTAAATATTTTTTCATGATTATCTAATCCACTCACCAGGTTGACTCGAAAAGGAGTTAAGTTCATTTGGACAGAGGAGTGTGAAGAGAATTTCAAGCAGTTAAAAAGAAGATTATCCAGTGCACTTATGCTCACACTTCCTTATAGTGGAGAAAGGTTTGTGATCTATAGTGATGCATCCAAGAAGGGATTGTGATGTGTTCTCATGAAGAATGATATGGTGATTAGTTATGCCTCATGACAATTGAAAATACATTAGCAAAATTACCCAACTCATGATTTGGAGTTAGCTGCGGTAATCTTTGCATTAAAGATTTGGAGGCATTATCTTTATGGTGAAAGGTGTGATATTTATACTGATCATAAAAGTTTAAAGTATATTTTCACATAAAAGGAGCTGAATATGCACCAAATAAGATGGTTGGAACTCATTAAAGATTACGACTGCTCAATTCATTATCACCCTGGGAAAGCAAACAAGGTGGCAGACGCATTAAGTCGACAAGACCATGCTAGCTTATCCGTGATGTGGATAAAAAAGATCAAATATTTATGGATTTAAAAAGAATTGATATTGGAATTATAATGGAAGGTAAAAATATTATCTTTATCAAATTAATGTTCCACCATCTATACATGTGAATATTAAAGAGGCACAGAATGAATATGTAGAGTTACAAAAAAAAGGTGAGAAATGTTCCTGAATTCCACATTGATTGTGATGAAATAATAAGGTTCAGGAATCGGGTTTGTGTTCCTCCCATCCCATAATTAAAGAAGGAAATATTTGATGAAGCTCATATTTCTTCATTCTCTATTCACCCTAGAAGCGCGAAGATGTATATGGACCTAAAGGAGTACTTCTGGTGGGATGGCATGAAAAGAGATGTTGCTGAATATGTCTCTCGATGCTTCGTTTTTCAGCAAATTAAATCTAAGAGAAAGAAGTCTAATGGGATGTTACAACCATTACCCATGCCAGAATGGAAATGGGAAAACATCACTATGGACTTTGTCATTGGACTTCCTAAAACATCAAAAGGCAATAATGCTATCTCGGTTATAGTTTTTCGTCTTACGAAGTAGGCACACTTCATTACTATTAGAGAAGATTTTTTTCTTGATCAACTTTCCAGGATTTATGTAAGGGAAGTGGTAAGATTTAATGGAGTACCTCTTTCCATTATATCTGATCAGGATCCGTGGTTTACCTCGAAGTTTTGGTGAAGTCTTTAGCATACTATAGATACAGAGTTGAGTTTCAACACTGCTTATCATCCTCAGACAGACGGTCAGTCTGAGAGGACAATTCTAACTCTAGAATACATGTTGAGAGAATTCTCTATGGATTTCAAAGGTGGTTGGGATCAAAACCTACCTTTGGTGAAATTTTCTTATAATAATAGATTTCACTCCAGTATTCAGATGGATCCTTATGAAGTGCTCTATGGAAAGAAATGAAAAAGTCCAACTTGCTGGGATGAAGTTGGGGAAAGAATGATATTAAGACCTAAACTTATTGATGAGATGGCAGAAAAGGTCAGATCTATTAAACAACACATAAGAGAAGATCAGAGTCGACAAAAAAGTTATGTCGATAACCGAAGAAAAGACCTAGATTTTGAAGTGGGTGATAAAGTGTTCTTACGAATATCTCCCTGGAAGGGAGTAATCAGATTTGGAAAGAAGGGAAAGATGAGCCATAGGTATATTGGTCCTTTTGAAATATTGGATCATGTTCAGAAGGTAGCTTACTGACTGGTTCTTCCACCGAATCTCTCTCAAGTTCATGATGTGTTCCAGGTATCTCTCCTGAGAAAGTACATACCTGATCCTTCACATGTACTAAGCTCAGAAGTTGTACCGTTGGAGCAAGATCTTTATTATGAAGAACAGCTGATAGAGATTCTGGATCATAGCAAAAATTTCTTATGGAACAAGCCCACTCTCTTGGTGAAAATTTTATGGGGGAACAACCAATAAGAAGAAGAAACATGGGAACTTGAGGATATGATGAGGGAGAGGTATCCACATCTGTTTGTTACAAAGTGAATAATTTTGAGGGCGAAATTCATTTTAAGGGGGGTAGAATGTAACCCCCATGATTTTATGAGAAATATTTTTCTATGTATTATGTTATATGAATCACCAAAGGAATCTTTCACTACACACAACACTGTCCTGGCTTGCGTTACATGCAAGGGAGACCTTCCTCTTTAGCTTGCGTTGTACACAATACCGAGTTTCACTTAACAACGATATGTTATTAAAATATTATATAAACTAGCCATTATGAATAGTAATACCCACTTTTTGAAATTTTATCTTTCAAAATGGACTTCATTTTTGGATTTTCAATATCGAAATTAGCCTATGGTGAATTTTTGGAATTTTTCTAAAAACATTCAATTTTTTTATGAATAGTGAAAACACTAAATTATTGGTTGAAACCAACTTTTTATATAAATAATCATTTATTTTACTTAAATTTATTTTAGGTCAAAATAGATTCATAATACCTACATAAGTTCAATGAATTTCATTGGAGTAATTTTATAATAATATAGATACATAAAAATTTTATTGAACTTTTTACCGTCTTTTACCCACCTCCTAGGAGCATTTGGAATTGTACATAAAACATAATTTTACCACTTCTGTGAGTTGAATTTCGAAAATCCAAGAGACACGGTTAATATCAAGGAGTAAAATGTGGTTCAATAAGATAAAAATAATTTTTGGTGAATAGTAACTTTTTACTTTTATTTACCACGGTTAAAAGTAAATAGGGTAATTAAGGGTAAAAATGATTTTATTATTACCCTAACACATGTACCAATTCTATTTGATAAGTGTAATTCGACCAAAAACAACCTTAGGAATAAAATATTACCCTTTAGGTCCACTTGGATTTGATTAGGGCACTTATTATTATTTTATTTAAAGAAGAGTTAAAAGAGTTAAAATCAAAGTTTAATAACTAAAACATTTTTAATATAGAATTATACATAATATAAATTCGACTATAAATATTCATTAGAAATCTAAAAAGATTTCATACGTAATTTTATTTTATTTATAATTTTTAGACATTAAATAATTTAATTTATTTATGACACAATGATGATGCAGTAATTACCATATTAAGGAAATATTAACATAATTGATATTATAAATACCCAAATAAATGTAATTTGAGAATTTTTATTAATTACACTAATTTTATAGGTTAATAAGACTTGTTATTATTGATTTAATTAACATTTTTAGAACTAATCATGCTGTTATGATTTTTAAAAAAATCAATTACCAAATACTATCAAAATTGACATAAAATAGTTTTTAAAACAAATATTATATTATTAATTGTAATTTTCTTCCTAAAAATATAAGGTTCGGCCAAATTTCTTAAATAAGGGTATATATATTAATAATTAACCACTTTGGGTTATTTGGGCTTGTTATAGTAAGTTTATTAACCATATAGTGTAATAAAACAAGAAGACACGGTAAAAGTTAAATTATTTAACATAAAGTTAAATCAAAATTATAAGGTTAAAATAGTAAAATAAAGTATTATAAAACCTATTGATTGAGAAGATTTCGACCCATCCCCACTTTAGCTTCGAAATAAATCAATTTGGAGCTATTATAAACCAAATATTACTTTATTATAAAATAATATTTTAAGTTTTTCCTAAGGTCCTCTCCTCCTCACACCCCTTTGAGCCTTCAAGCTCGGCCAAAACCTACCAATTTCTCTTCTCCACTTCCCTAGAAACATAATAGAGGTCCTTTTCTTCTTCAAAGACCAACTTTTGTGCCCTAAGAGGAGGTTAATAAGAGGCGCGTCAAAGAAGAGGTAATATCCTTTACCGATTCTTTCCAAATTATTTCTTATTCTACTTATTCTTCTTTATTTTTTTCATTATAAACTAATAACATAAGTATAACTCATATACAGATATTTTATTATAAATATGAAACCACCCTATTTCACCTTCAATCCATCCTACTAAAAACAAAATCATCGCGCGTGCGTACGTACGGAATATCGTCTCTACGCAGTGGTGTAATCTGTTTTTCCAACACCACCTTACGTGGATGAGTATATTGATGTAAATAATAACTATATATGGTTATTATGACATGATACTAATTCTGAGATATTATATAATTCATTTAAATACAATTCCACAAACATGGGAATGATATCATCGCTCGTGCGTACGTACGACCTACCATCTCCATGATGTGATGCGACTTGTTCTACATGATCTTCATTGAATAATGATTATATAAATGAATTGAATGAAAAAAAATATGATATATATTATTCTAATTCCATTATTTAAATTATGTATCTATAACCTAAAAATAATAATAAGAATTTATTTGACAAAACACGCATAAGAATATAAAGCAATGAACACCCGAATAAGAAGTAGCAATGAAATATTACAAATAAGAAGATTGGAATATGCCCTTATATTATATCATAACAATGAATAAGATTCTGTAATAAGTCAATGAAATTATTTAAATCATTATACAGGAATTTTGGATACGTACGAATCATATCGGACCTAAGGTAAGGGATAACTTTTCCAATCTCGTTTTTGTCTAAGATTGTTTATTCGTAAGTATTTAATGGGGTTATATTTATCACCCATGTCCCTATTTTCTAAAAATGGTTTCATGTATGTTTAAAGTCCTTTTTACCCATTTTTGACTATTACTACATGGTATGTAAGGAATCTTTCTTTTGTTTACCATATGAGTTACTTTTTGACTTTTCCGGAAAAAGTACGAGAAGAATGTTTTTTTTAACTTATACGGCATGAACGGATTTTTACGATTTCATAAAGCCTTATTTTCATGAAGCTTCCTCCACAAGATTTCATGATTATTTTCAAAAAAATCCTTTTCATTTAAAATTGTATGAAATTTTGTGAAAAGAAAATGATTTTGAAGAAGAATGGATATTTTCCTCAAGAATTAATTTCATGGGTTTTGTCAAAACTATTTTCCATCTAAGATGAAATTATTTAGTATGATTATGTTTCAAGTATAATGTCTCTATTATTTACATGGTTTCACTTTTATTATGATAAAATGATATCCATTTGTTTTATATGGATTATGTTATTATGGGATGATGTTTATGAAACCCATTTTATGTTTTGGGTTATAATGAATGATTTATGTTTATGTTGTGGCACATGTAAGAATGATTTCATTATGAGATGGGTGGGACCTATATCTCCCTCCAATGCATTGGGTAAAAATTTATATCTCACGAGATAGACATGGCTGGAATGGCAGGTTAATCTGGTTCGGTGATATAGGACTGAAACGAGGAGTGAACTCGGCTCGGAAACGGAGTTTATCCACTAGGATAGTCTTGGCAATGAGTCTTGACTACTATGAAATGATTCTCTATGATTATGTGTGTATGAAAAAAAGTTTCATGTTTTATGTTATGATTATCAAGATTATATTTCACTACTATGATTTATCCCATGTTATGATATTATGATCTCTTTTGCAGGTTAATATTTTCAAAATATTATGTTCTTTTGAATATGATATGATTGATATTTCTTTTATTTACCCTTACTGAGAATTTGAGCTCACCCTTTTGTATGTTTTCTTTTCCCCAGGTCAGGAAGAAGAGTATTAAGTAGGATATTCCAAAATGAACTCTAGATATGACGAAATAATTGGGAGACAATGTAGATGTTTTATGAACCAGTTATTTATGTTTCCCAGTTTCTAAAGACACTATACATATACGGCCCTATCATGGTTTTGTTATATGTTGTAATAAGTATGCTTCAATTCTGAATTAATAACAATGTATGTAAAGTATGGGTCGGTATATCCATTAAAAATAAATTACTAACATGATGAAGTTGGACTATTACCATGTGTTTATTGAGATGTAGAAGAGCCTTAGAAATGTCTTTATGTAATATTATTTTCCATAGAGATTCTATGATTTGCCCAATTTCTGGCTACAATCAAGGCCCAAAAGGCTCATATGTTTTAAATTTTCCACCATTCGGATATCAAACTATAGGTAAGGATATTTGATATGACATCATACCAAAATGTGTTGTGCAAGTAATTGATAATCAATAAGGGTATATATGAGGATTGGTAGAATGATTAATTTAACACTATAAATGACCCATGACTGAGTTTTCTATCATTAAAATGGGAGACAATTTGAGTATTATGAAGTGGGAAGATCATCAGAAGTATTAGGAAATATACTATATGGGTCAAATTAAGAGTTCCATGATGTACACTATTGAATTTGATCCAACCAAGCGATTCAATTGTGTGAAAAGAAGGTATTGTATCCATTCTTACAAGAAGACTCTAATGGAATTACATATATGTTTCCTATCAAGACTTATGTGATGTTATTTTTTTAGGGAATGAAAAAAATTGATATGGGAAATTTGTTAAAGCTGGGTGTGCAGATCCTTATCAAAGAATGTAGACTCCCAATTCATTGATGACTTATAGGAAACTGAGTGAATCTAAGTAAGGCCTAGATTATATAGTGGATAAGGTTAGGATAATAAAAAATAAGAATTATCTATTATTTGGTTCATTATCTAATAAATTGTATGTTGTATAACACTTTTCTAGATACATTCATTTCTTATCCTCATGCACTATTTTTATACGATTAGATTATATCCATTTTCAATTCATATTCAACCTATTTAATTCAAAAATATTCATATTTTTCAAATAAATAAATATGATGAAGGTATGCATATAATGTATTATTTGTTATAAACAAAATATAAAGGTACAGAATTCAAAAGTGCATACCTAGGGATCAACTATCCAACCATGATACATACCAATGTTCAGAAGATCAAATATTGCACACTCAAGAGTAATCTCGAAATCATCAATTCTACAAGCATGGTGTATGATAAGTAAATTTGATTAAAAACACAACAAATGGTTACTAATGACTTGAAAAAAATGGTATAAAATAGAATTTTATATTCACATCAATCTCAGTTGCAATTCGTGGGAGAAAATCAAATGCATCGACTATGTTTTCTTATTGGTTCCCTACAGAGCATGAACCTCTATCCTGCATACTAGTTTAAGTCATCAAACTCACAATATGATCAGTGAAACTAATTGAGTGGCCACCTCAATCAAAAAAAGGAAAATTGGACTACATACCATTAGAGGTATGATGGAGGAGATAGAGGGGCCACCTCAGAGCAGCGTCATTGAGGAGGTATGATGGTCATGTAGGAGGAGGATACAATTCAATATAATAATAAAAAAACTTAACTACTACATAAACAAACATATCTCATAATTTCATAATTCAATATATGTATAAATAGTCAGAAACTCCACAATACAATTCAGTATTGAAATAATCAAACCTCACTGCATAATAATATTACACATATTAACAATCCAAAAATACAATTCACATCAATAGTGAGTATCAATATCAGTGTCATCATATTAATGATAAAACTCATCCACATCTCCTACAGAAACACCATCCGCGCCTCTCACGCCACTAGCATCATCATCAACATCAGCATCGGTTCTAGCACCAACACTAGGACCGGTTCCGGCTATAGTTGCGGCTCCAGATCTAGCTCCGGCTCTGGCAGAAGAATCTAAATTAGCAGAACTCATCAACATCAAACATTCATCAACCACTGTAGCTTCTTCTGGTGAAAGTGTAGAAGAAATGGAACACATAACTTTCATCATATTTTCAAATATCGCATTTTCTACTTTTTGAGTTGCTTCTTTGTTGCTGAATTCATCTGTTCCACTGGATCCAAACCAGAACTAATACTCGAAGAAACGTTGTCATTAGACCAGTATCGAGATGGTACAATCTTTTTCCTAGGTCGACAACGCACGTTGTCCTGATTCTCAACTCCCAATACCTGATGTAGATGATTTTTTGGGCCCAAATTATCATGTTCTTTTTCTACCAATGTCTCGAAAGCATTCTATTGATTGATATATAACATAAATTAAAATGATAAAATAATATAAGGAATTAAATTCAGTAAAAATAAAAGAAAATTAAATATACTTATAATCTCTTTCTTAGTGTCAGTATTTGGCCCAATACCATCTTTCTTATTTCTACTTATAAAAAACAAAGTAGAGAGAGGAATGCGACCCTTGATATTCAATTCTTTTTTTTGGAAAAAAACTAAGAAATAAATTAAATTTGGATATCAAAATAATTATAATAAATGAAGAAAAATATTTTAAATATTAAATTACCTATGTTTTCTTAAGATCTCGGAGTGAAGTGTGTCCACGAGTATAAACATGTTTTATTCCACTCTTATTTATTTTATTTCTATCTGATTTCTACTATAAAAAAATAATTATATAATTTAATTAACATAAATAAAACTCGTTTTCAAATAAATAAATGAATATATATATAAATAACAAATTCCTTAAACTCTTGACTCTTCCAATAGCCGATCATCTCTTTGTATTGTGATATTAGAAAATCATGAATCACCAGTACTTCTTCAATCTCCATGCAAACTCTCTTTTTCCAACCAAGATATAAGTCATACTTGTACACTCGCCACATTTCACCTAAATCCATTAACGTTGAAGCCTTGGCATGTTTTCCATCAGAAAAATTATATCGGAACTAAAATGGAAAAAATATTTGTCAAGAAAATATTATAAATTAATATATATATATATATATATAAATGGTTATTAACATTACAAACCCAGATCTCTACCGAGGCATTGTCCTTTATTTGTTCTCCAACTTCCCTCCAACTTATTGGTTGAACTAGAATGATATTGTTGTGTCTAGAAAGTGTTCCCTTAATGATTTTACATTCTATGCCATTTTTTTAATTATAGATTCGTCCTTATTGTATTCAACCATGATTAGTGTGTGTCCATTCAAAACCTCTCTCATTTTTTGCGGCCTCATCGCCTTGTGGAGACTAGAGGTAATCATGAAAAAAAGTAATAAAGGATAATAATATATATAAATTTATCATTAATCACTAATAGTAATGTTTAAACATATACCATTAGATGGGGGATCTGCTGACCCCTGAAGTGTAGTATCTAGAGGGGGAGTAGCCTCTGTGGTAGGTGGGATATCTACAGTAGGAGTAATCTATACAATAGATGGATAACCCTATACAGATGAGGGTGGATATGGATATGGATATGGCGGTGGGATATATGGGGGTGCAGTTCCCTATACAGTGGATGGTGGGAATGGAAAATCAGGAGGGATGTGATTCTAATAACTACCATCTGATGTGGGTGCGGGCAGAAAGGGAAATGGAAAATGTGGGTATGGATAATATGGAGGTGTCATAATGGGAGGATGACCTTCTGGTGACTCAATCGGCATAGTAGTAGGTTGAACTGTATAATCAATACCCCTACCATACTATCAGCCTCAGTATTATAATCCAACCATCTCCTCGATGAAGTATCCTAAAATAACATAGATGATAAAATAAAATGAATGATAATAATATAAATAATATGAAAGACAATAATATTCATAAAAAAATTGTTCTTACAGTGTTGGCCAAATGAGACATGTGTTATTCATTTCTTTGTATTCTTCTATTTCTTCTAATATCATCATATTCAGACATTTTGACCTGGAATTTTAAAATAATATTCTCAAATAAATATAAATAATGAAAAATGATAAATAATACAATTTTATCATAAAACAATGAGATACATTTTCAATGTGATGTTTATATTGATAAAATATCAAGACTTTTTTTTGTTCAAGAATTACTATAGATGTGCTTAAACATAATTTGGTTAGACTATAAATAGTTTTATATTCGACAATGGTATACAATATACTAGTTAATTTGATATCATGTATGGAAGTTTAAAAAAACACATACAATATTATGATAATGTCATGTAAATACTTATAAATGTTTCAACATTATGTGTGCTCTGTGACAATTTATAGATCACAATATATTCTATCAATTGAGTTATCCATGTCATCAAATGCAACATTCGAATAAATACAGATAGGTTCATCCACAAAATCATTTTCATCCATGTATTCATCAAAAATATGACTCGTAATGACATCAAAAATAACACCAAATTGTTGTTGTAATGGGTCAGTTACATAAAACACCTGTCTAGCCTGTGACCCAAGAATATAAGGTTCATTGGTGTGAAGCTCGAAACTCATATCAATCACTCTAAATCCACAGTTATCAATATGCATTCCTTGTCGTGTCATTGAATCAAACCACTTATATTTCATCATTACGACATGACCATGTGCATAATAATCTAATAAAATGATTATTTCAACATCACCATAATATGATATATTTTTTGACTGAGGTTTTATATCTGATGAACTCACATAATAATCTGTTGTGGCGCTTATTGTGAAACCATCATACTGTGTTGCCATTTTTCACATCTATTTATAAAAAAAATTAAATCCAGTGACAACTATTTCTTTACAATCACGTACCACATCGTTTGGACCAAAGTAAAATGCTCTTACTTCATCTGATACGTCATTCATTGGTAGATTTAAAACCTAAAAGATACCAACGTTGAATATTAAATAGAGACATGTGATTAAGTTATGAGAAAAATAAAAATCTATTACCTTTGACTTTAACCAAGAAAAAAATTATTTGTTGTGCAAAAGTTCTTTCCTCTTAATAGATAGAGAGCAATGTATCTTTTTTATAATTTCTAAATGTTCTCTATTAATATTAAAGCTTAAAAATTTCAGAATATATGAAGAAATAACATAATGAAAAAAAATGCATATTTATTTGTTTACTTACTTGATATAATCATCAATCACACCACAGTTAAATAATATTGTATGATAAGGCATTTCCCACTTTTCCCTACTTAAATTACACAACGAGTATGATCCAGATATCCCCCCTACTTGCGAAAGTGAAGGAAATGTAGGGTCAATGGTATCCTATTTCTCATCTTCAGTTCTCATTAGTTGATTAGACCTCCTAGTGATATTATCCAATTACGATGAACAGAAATTCAAGAATTCTTGTGCTAAATAACATTTCACAATAGAGCTTTCAGGGTGATATTTATTTCTCACATAAGATTTCAATGTAAACATCATTATTTATGTAGGATACATCCACCGACTCAAAATAGGACCACCAAAAAGAACTTATGTGGGAAGATGCACAGTCATATGTAACATACATGTGAAAATGAAGGAGGGAAATTTTTTTCCAAGTCGCAAAGAATAATCAGTTCATCTCTCTAAAATTTCTGAGCAACACTTTGGCTCAGTATTTTGGCACAGAGGTCTCGATAAAAATGACATAACTTAATCACAGCAACTCTAACATTATGTGAAAGTAAATGTCAAATTTAAATAGGAATCAACTCATGTAATAAGACATGGTAATAATGGGTTTTAAGAGATTTTAGTTTCACATCTTGTTTATTCACCCTTTTCAAAATTTTACTTGGATAACCATCTAGAACCTTCAAACTTTCCAAGACCTTAAGAAATCACTTCTTCTCCAAATTTTTCTTCGAATAACAGGCAATAGGAACTTTCCACTTATTTTGACCAATTAACTCAGGATGAAGTTTTTCTCTAATACCCCAATCCATCAAATCATGACGAGACCTCAAATCACCTTTTGTTTTTCCTTTAACATTTAAAATAGTAACAAGTAACATCTCACAAATGTTTTTCTTGATATGAATTACATCCAAACAATGAAGCAATAAATTTGATGACCAATATGGAAACTCAAATAATATTCTTTTCTTTCTCCAATTTCTTTTGGAATTTAAATTATCATGTTTTCACTTTCTGATATTTGATTGAATTTTTCCAAGAACATAATACAAATCATCAAGTTCTTTAACAAAATCATTCCCTGACATTCGTTGAGGTGTCTCATCTCTCTCGACGGCATTATCAAACTGACTTCAATTTTTCCTGTATGGATGATCCATCGGTAGAAATCTCTGATGCCCTATGAAGATGAAAGTTCATTGAAACTTTAATCTTATGAAACGTGTATTTTTTATACAAATAAGGTAGGATAATTTCCCTTTAGTACCCTTACCAGACATCATTTCATAGGCAGGGAAATCATTTATCTTTCATAATAAAGCTGCACGAAACATAAAGTACTCCTTCTTGAATGCATCGTACACCTATGCACCAACAATCCAAAGCTCCTTTAACTCATCTATTGATGGTTGTAATTATATATCAATATCATTTACTAGATCACTGGGTCCAGATTTCAATATACTCTTGATAGTAAATGGATTCTTTATACGCATCTATAAAGGAAAGTTATAAATGTGAATGAAAATAGGCCAAGTACTGTGTGCAGAATGAATTTGGAGAAATGGGTAGTAACCATCACAAGATAATCCCAATCTAACATTTCATGGGTTAGCTACAAAATCAGGATGTAACCGATCTAATTTCTTTCAAGCCAACCCGTCTGCAGGATGCACTATTTAATCATTATTTTTATTTCTTTTATCTTCATGCTATCTCATATTCTTTTCCATTTGTTATGACATAAAATGTTTTTGATGCATGAGAATTAAAGGGAAGTGCTACATCACTTTATCTGGTATTTGAGATTGTGTTCCATCTTTATTAGTCTTCCACCTTGATGTACCACACTATTTACATTGCCTTAACTCTGCATTTTCCTTCTAGAACAGACAACAATCATTGGGGTATGAATGAATCTTAATAGATGAAAATATAAATTTTTAAACCAACTTTTATGCCATGTAATCATTTTCTGGAATACATGAATCATCAGGCAGTAAATTCTTTATAAATATTAGGAGATAGTCGATTGTAGTATTACTAAATCCATACAATTTTTTTCTATGATATAATTGCATTAAAAACTCAGGTTTGCTCATTTTTTGACATGCCTGATATACTGGGGTATTTTCATCTTCTATCATCTTTCTAACACTCTTGTAAGAACCTAGATCTTCTTTTCAGGTATGTTTTCCTTTTCTGGTCATTTTTTGAGAAAAGTGGTTTCTCTGTAAGTTTTCGAAGTACACGTCGTGTACTTTATGAGTACACGACGTGTACTACCTTGCCACTAGAGGCTATGTGCTGGCTGTGTAGGGGCCACACACATGCTCGTGTGGGGGTGTTTTGGAGGCCACCTAGAGTGGAGTACGGGAAAAGTGAGTACATGTCATGTACTTCAAAATTACACACCGTGTACTTTCTTTTTTTTCATTAAACGCACCAGGGTCACATCTAATCGCCAGAATGCTCTTCTTTTAGGTCTTGTTTGACCGATTTCACAGTACAACTGCGGATCTTCAACGAGCCCCCGATCGTGCGTCCTTCCTTCGAATCAGACACCGTCAGTTGCATTGGAATCGCATCGGTGAGTTCTTCCTTCTCCTAGAGCATTTTTTTCCAATTCCTTCTCTTTTACAAGTTATCATGGGTTGAACCTTTTATACGTTTTTGTAGATCTATGGAATTCTAAGGAGTTTTAAGCCTTTAGGTTCAAGTATATTGATCTCCAAATGTCAAGGTAGGTGGTTTGTGCCTTTCTGTTCAAAGTCTTTGAGTATTATGTGCAAATTCCACCAATACCCTTGAATGGGGTATTGCATGTTTACCATTTTACCCCTGTTGATTTCCTTCCATGATTGTATGCTTTTTTAGAGGTTAATTGGACATGAATAGGGTTGAATTGATATTCTTTGGATGTTTTTCTCATGCATGTTCTGTTTATGACCGTTTGGTCCTATTTAGCATGTTTGTCCACCTTGCCTATTTTCCATGCCTGTTGTTGTAGGATGGAGAGTTTGTATTTCTGACATGATTGATATGCTTTATACTGATTATCCAAGTATTTATGTAGGTTTAATTTGGCCATATTTTATTTCTATGCTCGTTGACCTACACAGGGACGTGATAACTAGGTGTAGTAGACTATACGGGGAATCAACTGGGTGAGCTTCCTCAGAGAGTCTTTGAGCACTTTTGGCTATAAGAGAGTCCATGACCTTGGGGCTATAAGGGGAATTGACCAAGTGAGCTTCCTCAGAGAGTCCTTGACTACTTTAGACTATAGTGGGAATTGAACGTGTGAGCTTCCTCAGAGAGTCTTTGTTTTAATTTGAATTACCTTGATCACTCTAGACTATAAGGGGAATTAACCGAGTGAGCTTCCTCAGAGAGTCTTTGAGTTACTTTGAATGACCTTGGATATAAGGGGAATTGACCAAGTGAGCTTCCTCCGAGAGTCCTTGACCTTGGGGATATAAGGGGAATTAATCATGTGATCTTCCTCATAGAGTCCTTGACTACCTTAGACTATAAGGGGAATTGACTGTGTGAGCTTCCTCAGAAAGTATATTTATGAATTCTTATGACATAACCAGAGGGGTTCGACTGATTTTACTTCCCAGAGGGTTTCTCGTACTTGTTAGGTAGGACCAGAGGGGATACGATGTGAGTACTTTCCAGAGGGTTACCTGTTTGTGTTTAGCTGCTTGTTTAGCTGTTTCTTGATATTGAAACTGGGGATTGTTTACTACTTAGTACTCTCATGTTTACTGTTTTATGTAATTTACCTGCCATATATTCACTAACTATTAGTCATATATTTTTGGGTGGTTTCCTACTGGGATTTAGTATCACACCCTCTTTGGGCCATGCTTTTGGGCCCAAACATATTATATTGCTACAAGTATAGATAAGATTAAGCACCCTTCTACTTCAGGTACTTTACTTTCTGTGGAGTTGGAGAGCATGGGACCAAGCTTAGGCTTGCGATGTGGGGGATTTGTTTATCTATTTCTTTTGCACTTTATTTTAATACTTATTGTATTCATCATAGTGACTTGTTTGGATATTTTCCTAGACATATGTACCATGCATCATTTTATATATATGTGCTCCAATTGTTATTATTTCAGTCTTCCATTGATTACTATTGTTGGATATTTACTGCTTCCAATATTGTATATTTTACTATCTTCCGATGTGTTACTCTTCCAAAGAGGGCATAGTTTACCTACTATCAAACCCAAGGCCCTCACAGCTAGTCGGCTGCCTCTGGCGTTCAGGGAAATTCACTTGAGGCCATGTGACCAACCGGGTACGGGGTGCCTCTGGGTGGCTGCCGGAATCGGGACATTACAAATTGGTATCAGAGGGATTCTTTTCTTCTTTACTTATTGTTTGGAGCCTATAGCTAGGGATAGGATGGAATAGGTACTTGGTAATAAGTTGTGCCTGGGAGTAGATAACCCGTGCATAGGGAAAATCCAATCTACCTTATTTATTGTAATTTTTATGGTTTGCAATTTTAAAGTTGATTTTATTTCACCGTTGGGTGGTTCACATGTTTTGTGTTATTACCATTGATGTTATTGAGGTTCTATTTATATCGCAACCCAATGTGACGAGGTTATTCCATCTCATTCAGCATATAAGAACTTGATAGAAATCACATGACATGTATTCTTGCCATGCCATCTAGGGTTCATTAGCGATTTCATGTTGTTTTGATAGATGTTTTGTAGAATATGCATGCTATTTTGATAGATGCCTTGGTAAAAATACCTATTTTTTATAGGGTATTTTCGAGTAAGGTTTTGTTTGAATGAATGCCAAAATGTGGTTCTTGAGGTGTTATTGGCCCTCATGGACCGGAATTTGGTGGATCATTGCCTTGTTTTCCTTTTTATAATATTTATAAGATTCCAAGCTTTGATTCGTGGGGAGTGTGGGCCCTCACGGATCGTAATTTGTCACCTTCAAGGTTCGTTTTAGTGTTTTCTAGGTTTCGGAGTAGTTTCTGAAGCTTACTGCCTGGAAAAACCTAGAATACAAACCATGTAGCTTTGACTACACACCATGTGTTATTCAATTCGGGAAGAAATTTTTTTTCTTAAGTACACATCGTGTACTTTATATACACGCCGTGTATTCTCTAACTGTATCATAGTCCATGTGGGTAGAGACACGGGATAGGGAATTTCTTGCGGAAACACGCCATGTATCATTTGTACACACTGTGTAGTGGGACCTAGGTGCCCGACCGTGTCACAAACAACATGGGTCAGTGTTATCCTTCTCGTACATGTTGTTTCCATCTCGAACACGCCGTGTAGTGTCAGCTGTGTAGCTGGCCGGGTAACTAACCATACTGTCAGTCGGGACTTCTTAGCACATGTCATGTCCGTCTGGCACATTCTGTGTAGTGTAACTTGGGTACACATGCCGTGTGACTAACAACACGGGCTAGGTGAATATTTTTGAGTACACATCGTGTCTACTCTGAACACGCCATGTAGTTTCGTCCTAGGAGAGCCATGTGGATTAACCATGTAGAAGGACTCTGGTAGGTAAAGAGGATTTAGGTACACGTCGTGTGTTAGGAGAATATGCCATGTGTTTGGGGTGTTACATGACCAGTTTAGGCAGGAGTACATTCCCATGTAAATGACTTAAGGGGACACGCTGTGTATGAATTGTACATGCCGTGAAGTCATGTTTTGTTAAACTTGAATGATTTCTTTCTCTAACTACCATCTCAAAATTCTAGTTTTTAGTCCTTAATAATCTTGATCTAAGGTGTGTGCTTGACCTTACAGAGTCATGCCACCGAGATGTCCTCCAGTTGTCTGCCAATTACCATACGGTGATCAAACGCCGGATATGGCTAATTAGGGACTTCCAACAGATCCTTAAATCATGCTAGTCATGGAACCATCCATTATACCTGACACAGGAGCTAATGCTCACTTTAGAGAGGGCTTTATGGGGATGATGTAGACTTTTCAGGGAGTTTCGTCTCCTACCCCGTCAATGGTAGAATTAACATGGGGTTTTAGTAGCAGCATCCTCCCACTTTCTCAGGGGATAGAGGATCTCAGGCTGCATATTCATGGCTAGAAGCCACGTTAACAATTTTCGAGCATCTGAATATACCTCCAGATAAGAGGGTGAATCTCGCTGCCTATATGCTTCAGGACTCCTCCAAGAGGTGGTGGGATGTGATCTCCCAGGCGGATTACCAGCAGAGTATGGCTTGGGATGAGTTTTGGTGCATCTTCAATGATTACTTATATACAAAGAACTTGAGGGCTGATTGACCCTGATATTTCATGAGTTTGGAGAAGGGTACTCTTACTGCTATGGAGTATTCATCTCGCTTCACAGAGCTTCAGTGTTTCACACCTATTCCAGAAGGTGATGAGTTCTTCCTTGCAAGGGAGTTTGAGGATGGTCTGAGGCATGACATCCAATCATAGGTGAACATCTTCATGTTGACTTCGATATCCTCTATTGTCAACCAGGCGTTGATCACAGAGTGCAATTTGAGGGACTCTAGAGCAGTGAGCTAGGGCAGTTCGACATCCAGAGTTAGTATTCCTCCAACTGATAGTAGGAAGTGCCACAGGGAGTCTGCACGAGGAGATCAAAATAGACCAGATGCATCTTCT
Organism: Viscum album; assembly: GCA_963277665.1. Classification (NCBI taxonomy): domain Eukaryota; kingdom Viridiplantae; phylum Streptophyta; class Magnoliopsida; order Santalales; family Viscaceae; genus Viscum; species Viscum album. Next base: position 1,922,768,570 of record OY728159.1, read on the forward strand.
GGTATCCATCTGTTGTGCTACCAGTATAGGAAGAGCAGGCATACGAGGCCACGTTGCCTGATAGACCCAATAGAGTGTCGATCTTATGGCAAGATGGGTCATCTTCAGTGCTTCTATCAATTCTTCTCAGCAGAAGCTGGTGATAGGGTTTCTTCTATGACTCCTCGTTCAGGAGAAGCTCTACCAGTTTCTCAATAGTCTGGGAACTGGAGTTTTTCCAGCCGTTTGGGCCGAGGTGGAGGTCGTAGCCATGGTGGTCAGTCACCAAGATTCTAGCGATAGTAGATCAGATCATCTCAAAGTGGTCAGGCAAGGTCATAGGGCCATGGTACAGGCTAGTCCTTTGCAGTTTAGCAGACCCAGCAGGAGAAATATCTTGGACCCTCAACATTTTGAGGTACGAACCTAGTTACCTCAGTTTTATCTTCAACTCTTTTCAATAAAGGGTCTTCCCATAGCATTATTTTTGTTGCTGTTGTGGAGATCCTTGGGCTCTGCAACTTTTCTTCTGCTGATATCTTGACGCTAGACACTTCTTTTGGGGACTAGAATGGCTAGTGTACGTCAGTGTAGGGAGTTACCTCTATAGTTTTGTGGATGTCACCTTTTAGGGGACCTCTATGTCCTAGAGATGATGTGCTATGATGTCATTCCTGAGATTTACTAGTTAGTTCCATTCCATGCAGTCGTCAACTGTTATCATCATAGGGTGATTTTCACATCACTAGAAGGTGAATCTTTTCTTCATAAGGGTGTATGGGATATCTAGGTGAGTAGAGCAGGTCTAGAGAATCTTGTGTTAGGAGGAGTTACATCCCATATTGATAGTCTATATCTGGATGACCAGGGGACTTCACAGATGGACTTTCCTCCAGTGGTGGATCATTTCAGAGATTTCTTTCTATAGGAATTTTCAGGTTTTCCTCCAGAGTGTGAGGTAGAATTTTCTATTGAGCTTATGTGAGGAGTGTCACTAGTGTCCATTCCTCCTTATAGGATGGCTACACCTAAGTTGTAGGAGCTCAAGATGCAGTTGGAGGAGTTACTGGAAAAGGGTTTCATTCGACCAAGTACTTCTCCTTGGGGTTTTCCTGTTCTGTTTGCGAAGAAGGAAGATGGTACCCTTAGACTTTGTGTGGATTATCGAAAGTTAAACCAGTTGATGGTCAAGAACCAATATCCTTTGTTGAGGATTGGTGATCTCTTTGATCAACTTTGAGGAGCCCAGGTGTTCTCGAATATTGACTTGAGGTCCGGTTACCATCCGTTGTACGTTAGACCATTATATATACCTCTTACATCCTTCTAGATAAGGTATGGTCTATACTAGTATATGGTTATGTTGTTCGGTCTCACGAACGCTCCTGTAGTTTTCATGGCACTAATGAACCGGGTGTTCCATCCATACTTGGATTATTTCATGGTTGTCTTCGTGGATGATATCTTGGTGTACGCTCACACTTAACACGACCATGCTACCCATCTTGATATCATTCTGAGTAAACTGAGAGAGCATTGGTTATATACTAAGATCTCAAAATGACACTTTTAGATAGTTCGGATTAACTTCTTGGGTCATGTTTTCTTAGAGACAGAAGTATCAGTAGACCTAGAGAAAGTGAGAGCAGTGGTTTCCTGGGAGTAGTCGAAGAACGTCTTTGAGGTACGGAGTTTTTTAGGGCTGGAAGGATACTACAGACGTTTCATACATGAATTTTCAAGCTTAGCAGAACCGCTGACAGGTCAGACTAAAAGGGTGTGAAGTTCTTATGGGAAGATTGTTGTGAGTCATCCTTTCAGGAGCTAAAAGTAAGGTTGACTTCAGCATCGATACTAGTATTTCCAGAGCTGGGAAAGGGCTACACTGTTTATTGTGATGCATCAGGTATCGGTCTAGGAGTTTTGCTTATGCAGGGAGTGGGAGTTGTTGCATATGGGTCCTGGCGATTGAGGCCGCATGAGAGGAACTACCCGACACACGATCTGCAGTTAGCAGCTGTTGTTCAGGCCTTACACTATTGGAGACATTATCTTCTGGGAGAGAATTTTGTGTTTTTCACCGACCAAAAAAGTATCAAGTACATCTTCACTCAGCGTGATTTGAATTTGAGACATCAGAGGTGGGTTGAGTACCTACAATACTTTGACTTTGAGCTTGCCTATATCCATAGGAACAGGCAACGCAGTGGCTGATGCGTTGAGAAGGAGGACTCAGATATAGGCAGTTCAGGAGTCCAGTAGTGAGTAGTAGCTTATGGATCTGTTCTCTGAGATTCATTTGGAGGTGCATGACAGACAGGGGAAGTCCTTTCTTTCTTTTGTAGTTGTTTCTTCTACCCTTCTTGATTGTGTACGAATGAGGCAGCTATCAGGTTCGGAAGGTCTAGTCCTACGGGAAAGTGTGTTAGGAGAGGACCCAATTCTTGGATAGACCATAGGCAAGGATGAGATCTTTCATTTCTAGGTATGCGTATGGGTGCCAGCAGATATACGCAAGGAGATGATGGGGGATTTTCATTCATCATTTTGGGTAGTTCATCCTGGTGTCACCAAGATCTATCGTGATTTACAGTGTCAGTATTGTTGGCCAGTTATGAATAAAGATGTTTCTAGTTTCATCATGAGGTGTTCCACTTATCAATGGGTGAAGGCAGAGCATCAGTGACCAGCAGGGCATTTATAGCAGTTACCCATTCCCGAGTGGAAGTGGAATGTGGTCGCGATGGATTTTGTGACAGGGTTACGGAGGTCACCACACGGGAATGATGAATTATGGGTTGTCATTGACAGACATACTAAGGTCTCTCACTTCTTTCCGATCATGGAGACCTTCAGTTTTGATGAGCTGGGACGGTTATAAATCAAATAGATTGTACGTCTTCATGGAGTTACACACTCCATCGTTTCAAACAGATATGCACATTTTACTTCTCGGGTTTGGAAGGTGCTTCAGAAGGCATTGGGTACATAGGTACTTTTGAGTACAGCTTACCATCCCCAGACATATGTCCAGTCCGAGCATTCGATTCAGGTGCTTGAGGACATGCTCCAAGCATGCATTCTGGATTTTGGAGGTTCCTGTGAGAAGCATATACCTCTTTTCGAGTTTTCCTACAACAATAGTTTTCAAGAAACTATTCAGATAGCACCTTATGAGGCTTCATATGGTAGGCCATGCTGATCACCCTTATGTTGGATGGAGGCAGGAGAGGTAGCTATGGTGTGACCACGTCTTGTTCAGGAGACCACAGAGTAGATAGAGTTGATTCAGAAGAGGATGGATACTACACTATCTCATCAAAAGTCTTATGCTGATCAACGAAGAAAACCTCTGGAGTTTGAGTTCGGGGATCAGGTTTTCCTACATGTCACACCAAGGTTGAGGCACAAGAGGATTAGGAGATAGGGTAAGCTTTCGCTGAGGTACATCGGGCCATTTGAGATGTTGGTGAGAGTGGTTCCGATTTTCTATCGGTTGCAGTTACCCTAGAGTTACTAGTCTATAAACGTCGTTTTTCACAGTTCTCAGCTCCGACGTTACTTTATAGACCCGTATCATGTTTTCCGACCTACATAGGTTGAGTTTGAATTGGATGCGTCATTCGAGGAGCATCCTATCCGGATTCTAGATGGCAGTGCAAAGGTTCTCTGTGGCCAGTATGTTCCTCTGGTACAAGTGCTATGGCTGCACGGGCGAGTACAGGACGAGACTTGGGAGAAGGAGGACGATGTACGATCGCAGTGTCCGGAGTTTTTCGGGGTTTCTTCTTCTACGCCTTTCTAGTGAAATTTGGGGATGAATTTATTTAAGGGGGGAATTTTTTAAGAACCTAGATCTTCTTTTTAGGTATGTTTTCCTTTTCTGGTCGTTTTTGGAGAAAAGTGGTTTTTCTAGAAATTTTTGAAGAACACACCATGTACTTTATGAGTGCATGGCGTGTACTGCCTTGATGTTGGAGGCTGTGTACTGGTCATGTAAGGGCCACACACACGGCCGTGTGGCGGTGTTTTGGAGGCCGCCTAAAGTGGAGTACGGAAAAGGTGAGTACACGCCATTTACTTTCTTTTTTTTCTCATTAAATGCACTGGGGTTGCGTTTAAGTGCCAGAATTCTTTTTTTTAGGTCTCATTTGACTGAGATCATCGTATGGACACATATATTTGACGAACCCTTGAGCGTGCATCTGTCCTATGAATGAAACACCATCAGTTGCATTGGAATTACATTGGTGAGTTCTTCCTTCTCCTAGAGCATCATTTTCCAATTCCTCATCTTTTCCAAGTTATTGTGTGTTGAATGTTTTATACATTTTCGTAGATCTATGGTGTTCTAAGGTGTTTCAATCCTCGAGTTTCAAGTATATTTATCTCTTAACGTCGTGGTAGGTGGTTTGTTCTTTTCCATTCGAAGTCTTTGAGTATTATGTAAAAGTTCCACCAATACCCTTGAATGGGGTATTGCGTGTTTATCGTTTTACCCCTGTTGATTGCCTACCATGCTTGTATGCTTGTGTAGAGGTTAATTGGACATGAATAAAGTTGAATTTCTATTCTTTGGATGTTTTTCATATGCATGTTCTGTTTACGACTGTTTGGTCATGTTTAGCATGTTTGGCCACCTTGCCTGTTTTCCAGGCCTGTTGCTGTAGGATGTAGAGTTTGTATTTCTTACATGATTGATATGATGTAGACTTATTAGCCAAGTAGTTCTATAGGTTTACTTTTTCCATATTTCATTGCTATGCTCATTGACCTACATAGGGTCGTGAGAACCTGGTGTAGTGGAATATAAGGGGAATTGACTGAGCGAGCTTCCTCAGAGAGACTTTGAGCAATTTAGGCTATAAGAGAGTCCTTGACCTTGGGGATATAAGAGGAAATGACAGAGTGAGCTTCCTCGGAGATTCCTTGACTGCTTTAGAAAATAAGGGGAATTGACCATGTGAGCATCCTTAGAAAGTCTTTTATTTACTTTGAATTACCTTGATCACTCTAGACTATAAGGGGAATTGACCGAGTGAGCTTCCTCAGAGAGTCTTTGAGTTAATTTGAATGACCTAGGCTATAAAAGGAATTGACTGAGTGAGCTTCCTCAGATATTCCTTAACCATAGGGATATAAGGGGAATTGACCATGTGAGATTCCTAAGAGAGTCCTTGGATACCTTAGACTATAATGGGAATTGACTGTGTGAGCTTCCTCAGAGAGTCTATTTATGAATTCTTATGACAGAACCAGAGGGGTTAGACTGAGTGTACTTCCCAGAGGGTTGCTTGTACTTGTTAGGTAGGACTAGAGGGAATGGGCTATGAGTAATTCCCATAGGGTTACCAATTTGTGTTTAGATGCTTGTTTAGTTGTTGCTTGATATTGAAACTATGGATTGTTTATTGCTGAGTACTCTCCTGCTTGCTATTTTTTGTACTTTACCTTCCATATATTCACTAACTATTGGGTATAGATATTCAGGTGGTTGCCTACTAGGATTTATTCTAATACCCTTTTTGGTCCATGCTTTTGGGCCCAAATAGATTATATTGTTGTAGGTATGGATAAGGGAAAGCGCCCTTCTACTTTAGGTACTTTACTTATTGTGGATCTGGAGAGCATGGGACCAATCTAGGCTTGCGATACGGAGGAGATCTTTATTTGTTTCTTTTATACTTTGGTTTAGTGATGGTTGTATTCAGAATTATGACTTTTTTGGCTATTTTACTATACATATGTACCATGCATCATTTTATATATATGTGCTCCAGTTGTTATTATTTCAGTCTTCTGCTGATTGATGTTTTTGGATATTTACCGCTTCCTCTATTTTATATTTGTTTATCTTCCATTTTGATACTCTTCCAATGAGGCAATAGTTTCCCCACTATCAAACCAAAGGCCCTCACTGCGAGTCAGCAGCCTCTAGAATTTAGGGAAATGCGCTTGAGGCCATGTGACCAAAAGATACATCCTCTCATCCCTTCATCACACCTTTTAAGAACTATAGATTTGTAAATACCTACCCAAAATCTCCCAAAAAATCTCTCCTCACATCCTATATGTATTTTTATTCACCAAATACCAATCATATAAGTCTTAAGTTGTAATCCAAAGGGATATATCTGAGGATAAGGTATAAGTTCTGCCTACCTATTTCAAGTTTATTTCTTTATCTACCTCCTTAAAATCTTATTCAACCATGGTGAAATAATAACATAATTATATTAAATATTAAAAATGTTATAATGATTATGTTACAACCCTTTTTCATATACTTTTATATCTTATGAGAAATGAAATCATTGCTCATGTGTACATGTGGACTACCACCACCATATAGCGATGTGTTTTGTTTTTCATCACATGATCATATGGACTATTAAAATGATCAAAAAAATTAATATATATGATATTTATGAAATAAATATTATTTTTTAAATGTAATATATGACATAATGTCTTACCCTTTATGTCCTTCTGAAATTGATAATGTCGTTCATGTGTACATGTAGAATACAACCTCTAGTAAGTGATGTAAATTATTTTTCAATTTCACATTTTAAGGATGGTCATAAGGACGAAAATAACTAGTTAATATGAAATTTATAACATATTTCTTATTATCTGAAATAAAAATATTATATATATTTCTTTTCCAACCATTTGAAAAATGAAAACGTCATTCATGGGTACATATAAACTACAGTCTTCATGAAACAACATGGTTCATTTTTCATGAACACCCTACATGGTTGTTTTTAAAAGGGTATATAACATATAAATATAATAAATATAAAATTTTTAATATTCTTGATATAATGGGACTATAACCCCTTTGAACATGGTCACCATACCAATATGGTTTTGAGGTTACAAAACTAAATGACCCTAAAACATCCAATGTCAACTTAACCATTTTAGTAACTAAATGAAAAATGTTAATAAATTAAATAAAAAGAATAATGATAAAGGAATGAACATAAAAAAATTTCTTGAGTAAGTTGAGATAGATATAACTTTATTATTTTAGAGATAGAGAATGTATGAATCTATATAGGACATAAGGTGTGATTTCTTTTCTTAGATTCTTTTTATTGAGACTCATGCCATGTTCCCCACGTATTTCCTTATGTATAGTTTATATATTGGAAATGGATGAATTTTATAATTATTTTAATAAAATTCAAGGGGTTTAAAATTATTTTCCAAGTTTTATCCTTCCGTGTTCTTTTTATTTAAAATTTACTAAATCCCTAAGGGATTTTCCTTTAAAAGTTTTTTTTAAATGTTTTAAAACCTTTTCCATTCATGTCTATGATATTTAAAATGTTTTAATAATGCTATTATTTTTACTTAAAAGGATATTAAATTTCACTTATAATTATTTTCTTACTTTCCTTATAAATATTTTAAAATTAATGTTTTAACATTTTCCATTTGGGTTACCTTTGACTCTTTTTACCAAAGTGTAAAAAGAATATTTTTTAACATGTACGGCATGACAAAAAATCCCCCTCTATCATGTCCTTTATTTATATTATAAATATTACATGTAATATTTCCATGGTTTTACAAAGTAAAAACAATTCCCTTTGTTTTTGGGAATTTTTTTAAATTATTTTCAAAACAATGGAATATTTCTTCCTATTTTTATGTGAAAATGGAAAGTGCTTTTTTTATGGGTTAAAATGAGTTTTTCAATTGTTTTATGATTAAAAATTGAAAGATTATAAATTTGTTATTCATTAAAATCTACTTAAGAATTATATATCTTGATAGATGGTCTTTATAAATCTTATGATTATAGGTGAGTCTGATATAGTTCTTCAATGCATTAGGTAATGAATAATCTTCAAAGGATAAAAATAAGGAAGATAACTAGGTAGGTTAATCCTATAGAATTAACTAGGATTTAGTTATTTTAACATGGGTTAAAAGCAAGTGATCATGGGTATTGAATATAATTATCTAAGATACGTATATTATTCTGGAAAAAGGGTTTTCTTTTAATAAAATATTTTGATTTCATGAGGTAAGGAATGGTTATGAACAACTAATGGTGAAAGGTTAGTTTTTCAAAGAAATGTTTCTATGAGTTCACCAATGCTGCAATATTCCTTCATGGATTTTTCTATGCTTTATAAAGGATTTATTTGAGAAATGAGTCATTTTAACTTTTGTAAGTTCTTTATTTATGTGCTCAAATTTTTATTATGATAAAGGTTAACATCCTCATGGGTTTTCATTTTTTCACTACACTACTATGATTCCTTTATTTTTTATATCCCTTAATAAGAATTTTTTATAATCCAACATTTTTAAATGGTTTTTATAGGACCTAAGGATGATCATAAATTTTACCAAGGTTAGGGTTTTATAATGGTGACTCATCTTAAAATAAGCAAGTGACTTGAATAAAATCTGGTTGAAAACAGAAATCTCTTTTTTTGTGTAAAAATGTATAATATTTGAAATTTTAAACTTTATTATGTTATTTTTACACCTAATTTTCTAAAAAACCTAAAAGATATTAGAAATGTAATATAATGCCTCATGTCCATACTGGAGTTTTTGGATTTTAAAAGAATTTTAATTTTCAATTAGTGGTGGGGTAAAATATGTAAATGAGGTTTGAAAGAGGGTTATGAGGAATGGAACGCCATGAAGAAGTTGTTTTGGGATTATAAGATGGTTTAAGAGATGATGTGAGGGATCAGAAGATCCCCAAATGGATCTTAGGTGGCTATTTTATTAAATACAGAGACAATCCAATAAGCCCCACTGGCTGGTCTAAGGCCCTTTTAATGGTGTATTTTACCATCCCTTCCCCCCTTGGGTTTTTGAGGGGGAATACCCTTCTTTATCCACAATTTTGGTTATGCAGACAAGGGGGTCTCTCCCCTTTTCCCTCCTTATTTTCCCCATGCCTTGGGATTTTTTTGGTTGAGGTTTCCGAAAATATATGTTGAGACTCCACTTCTGTTGGCCTCTTTTGTTCATCTCTTCTTAAATTATAATTTTACCTCTTCTATATTTAGGTTTTCATGGATATTCTACCAGATCACAGTGGAGTATCTCAATTATCAAGGTTTTTCTATTCATCCTAGGATGAGGGATTCCTAAGACACCATTTTCACCTGATCACTTAGTGTTTTGTAAAAGGTATGTCACCGTAAATATTTTCTTATGTTTTTTATTAAAATTAAATTAGAATTATAATAGAGGTTGGTGTTTTTGGTTGTGGATTTGGATCAATGTAGTTCTAGGGGTGTTATAGTGGTGTTTGGTACCCCATGACTTACGTTTTTGCAGAATGAATAATTATTAGAGCCTGGGTGGTCAGAATGGACTTGGATAAGCATGGAAAACATTTTATGGGCCTTGGAAAATATACTTTTCCTTTGAGATAAATTGGGAAAAGATTCTAAAAATGAGTTAAGTGGTCTCTTTGATTTAACCCATAATATTTTTATGTTTTCCAGGTGTGTTTATGGGGTGGTCAAGATGTCTTCTCCATGATTGAAATATTTAAAAAAATGATCAATGTTGGTAAATTCCTAATCAAGTATTATATGGTTAAAGAGGGAAATTGGTTTAATTTATGGTTATGAAATATAATTTTACAACCATAAATAATTATAAATTGATTTTCCATTTTAAATTTAGTCAAACCCTATAAAATAGTGATTTTAATTTGTAAAGTGTGGTTTTTAGTAATAGCTTGGTATAAAAGGAGTGGTCATATGAAATGGTAATTTGGTTCTAGTGTTTAAAAATGTTTTTTATTTGAAATGGTATTTAGAAAAGGTAGAGGAAATATAAATAGATTTTGGTTTTAAATAGATATAGGTAATTCAATTTGATCTCATGTTTTTACTATTTTGTAAATTATTTGGAAATAGTTTTTAGCCTTGAAATGAAATTAGTTTTTGGAATGGTTTTGGAAATTTAAAATGGATTGGTTTTTGGAATAAATAGGTTAATTAATTCATTATTACATACTTGGTTAGTTTTTTGTGATATGTTAATAATACTTTGTTCATTTACCATTTAAATTATATGGTTTATGCTTGTTATAGTTTACCCAGGGTAAACACATCCCCTAGGGGATACATAGATTTATGGTTAACTTGGGGTGAACACATCCCTTGGGGGATGGAGTGATTATGGTTAACCTGGGGTGAACACATCCTCTAGGGGATGCAATGTTTATGGTTGACCTAGGTTTAACATCATCCTTATAGGAAATAGTAATTATAGTTAAACCCAGGGTGATCATGGCCCCTGGGTGGATACAGGGCCCTTGGGATGGGTATATAAACCCCAGGTGCCGGTTTGGACTAGAGATGTGTGTATTACCCCTAGTTAGTAGATAGTTTTCATGGTAATCATGAAAGTATTAGATATATCCTATAATTTTACAAATAAGTTATGTACCATTCCTAGGGTGAACCCAACCTCCATATTTTTTATTTTTCTATGTTTTTAGTTTTAGATATTTTAATTGTTTGTATTGGTAATGGTTATATTTTTCACTTATGCATGAATTGTTTATAGAATGATTATTTTTAGGTACTTCATTAGTGGTGGCATTATGAGTTTTACTCACACCATACTCAGGCATACATGTAACTTGGTTACTCAAGAAACTCCAACATTTTATTACAAGAACAGGTTGGGTTAAGGCCCAATATGAGGTTTTACATGGTTGAGAAAGATGGCTTCGATGGTGTTAGGAGATAAGGGTGTGGCATAGATTGGGGTGATAGTATAATAGGGATTTTATTTTATTATTACTCTAGTTTTTATATGTGACTGTCCTGGTCGGTGGTACGTTGGTATACCATATGTCAGCTTTTATTTTTTGAGTATCATGTTTTAGTTATTTACCATTCTGAATACGTGGATGTGGTAAGCATGTATGAGTTTTGTTTATTTATTGTTTTTTATTTTGTACTCTAATACAAGGATTATAGCATCCCCATTAAACCTCCTTGAACCCCATATTCTAGTTAGAAGCCTCTGGTGTTTGGGGAGGTGTGACTGAGGTCACGTGGAGAACCGGGATGACTATTTTTCATAAGGTGAGCTAGGCTAGGATTTACATGTAAGAATATGAAATCCTTATTATGAATCATGTAATATTGTGTTGAATAATGAATGGTTCATTATAAAATGAATTTATTAACATACCAAATAATAATTTACCATCAATTAATTTAAACAAAGTGCATGATTGTAGGTGTAAAAAGAATGCATGAGTACAAAAAATTAGAGAAACAAAAGAAGAAAAAATAAGGAATATATTGAGTTTCTTCTCGATCGATTCATTATATCACTCCCTTATTTATATTCAAATTTATATTTCATGTGTTCCCATACTCAAATTTTATATAATTGAAGACTCTTCTTCTTTAGATTTTATTATAGTCCCAGTCTGTCCAAAGAATAAGTTAATTCAAAAAATGAATTGATTATTTTTTTTGCACACCAATTTAAAGAAAAATCTACATTGACTTAGCTACACTTCCTTAGTTTTCACCACTAATATTGGAAGATACATTAATTTTTCAATAATTTTATTTTTAGAAGAAAAGAAAAATTTGTCTGGGACTCCCTTGACCTTTTATCACTACCCTTTTATCCTTAGAAAATCTCTTAAATAAATTCATCCACTTAGACATAAATCTTGGATCCACATTTGTAATACCTATTATTCTCATGAAATCCTGGTAAAAGATTCCATATTCCTTGAGCTCACATGGTCATTTAGTCTATAATATCACATAATGGAAATAATATTAGCAAACTTCAAGGATTCCATGTCTAGTGTTAAGCCTCCAACACCTTGTATAAAATTAAAAACATAAACTCAAAAAAACAAAAAATAACAACCTTTAAAGAGAACTCATTATGAAAATTGGAATCAATAATGAACTATAATCTTGAACATTAATTCAAATGGGATTAATCACTTTAACTAGTGAGATTAGTTAGTTCTCTATCTCAAATATCCTGCACAACATCTTATTCGACCCTCAATTGATCTAAATTCTCCAGATTAGTGTGGTTTATCTTCTCATATACTTACAACTAACAAAATTCAATTAGATAATATAAACCATTGGATCTATATCCTTTTACACTCATCATACCTTAAAGGATATAAATTATAATCAGTAAAGTCTCAATCCCCATACTCTTTAACAAAATTTCAATGAGGGATTACATAAAATAGCATATATGTATACCTGATCTGAACTGATCTGATACTCCCCTTATAAAATCAGATTTCCAAAAATAGAACCCATAATAGAGATGAAAAAATAATAATAATATTCATATATGTCTTAGGTATCATATATTCATCAATTTTCATCATGAACTCTCATAGGCATCTGTGTTTGACATTTTTCCTTTGCTAGATTCTCCTTTTAAACTTTAAACATATCATAATCGGTTAATAAATCTGAAATTAATCTCAAAAATACTGATTTGAAACATTCAATTAGGCATCAATAGTTTTACAAAGCTCAATCCCTTCCATTAACTATATGTTGATCCTTATATTCTTTCATTTTAATCGATTTTCCTTTAAATTGAACCAGGTTTTCCCTACATCCTAAATCAAGAAATTATTACTCTTAAATTTGAGATAAATATTCCCTTTAAACCTCACAATATTTAGTAAATTCATTTTAATTTTCACATCCATGATTATCCTTGACCTCAATTCCATCTAAAACAAATCTCAAATGAATGATTTATCTGAAGTAGTTCTACTCAGTCTCAATTTCACTCTTATATTCTTTATGATCCACTTCTATATTGAATGTTCTTCACTCATGCATTGTTTCCTCACAATGAATCATACAAACTTGTTGTAGTTAATGAATCATATTCTAATTTATTTCAATCATACATGATTTATTCTACACTCATATATTTCACCAGTTGAACTCATATACAACTTCACTATTTCATGCATAAGTTGTTGTAAGAAAAGACTCATACCATGTTACTTCATAAAATACTAACACTTATAAAAATTATCAATTAAATATGAAAAATTAAACTTCAAAAAAAATTGAAAAACGAAATTCCATATTAAAAACATCTAAAATATATTTTAAAATTTTTTATTAGATGTAAAAAATGTGGAATTTGGAAATAATAACTTCAAAATCCAAAAACCTCTTACAAATAATTATAAAGTATTATTTCAATGAAAGTAAACCAAAATCAAACAAAGATTTTGAACTAAAAATATATAAAAATTAAATAAATACCATTTTATCTATTTAGAACAAAAAATAATAGATTTGAAACAAAAAAACAAATATTAATAGATTTTTCAAAATATGATCCAAATCAATTTATTTATCAATTAAATCAATTTTTTTGGAAACAATTCCTCAAAATTTTAATAAATATATGGTGCAAACATGTATCAAAATAAACTCACATCACCCCTTGACCAAATCCTCATTTTTTATAGCTATGATATAATGAGTGGTGTGAGATTCGGTTTTTTTCTCCCTCGATTATGGAATCACCAAAGTGGTGTGGTTTATCATATAGTGATGGAGACAATGCTCCCCCAAGGACCGGGATTATGTTTATCCATATTTATCATTGGTTCTTAAATATTATTTTTTTCATTATACTATTGATGAGGTTTTTTTCTTCCCTTGTGTGTGATGGGGTAAGAATCTCCCTCATAGGGTGGGTCATGGGTCTCCCATATTTGGGGTAGATACTACCCTGATATTTATACAACTCCTTTAATGAGGGTTGGGTCCTCTACCAGGACCAATCTTTTGATGCAATACTCTTAGTGTGATGTTTTTTCAATGTTTTTTCTTAGAATAATTCGTTGTTCTAGGAACAATACAGTGTTTTATGTCTTACTCATTACCCTTATTCTATGGGAGTAGTGATTTTGGTGATAATATAATTACTTATGGAATAGAGAAGCATATCTACATGGGTTCTATAATGTTGGTTTCCTTGATTTTATGGTTCTAAGTCGCAACATAATTAATTAAATAAAATTTATCCCCTCCATTAAATATCTTAATAGGAAAGGAGGTATAGTTTTCCATCTTGCCATATGTTTTAGTCCTAGGAGTTTCTTTTTGATTATATGGGTAAATTCTATAGTTTCTATTAATATGTTTTTTAGAATTTGTTTGTGGTTCAATTAGGGAGTGAGTTTTAAACTCCATATCCCCTCTATTAAAACTTATCATTTTTTATATCAAGATTTAGTAGGGTAGTTGTTCAATTTTTGTCTCTAGTTAATGATTGAAATACATTTTTATCTTTTATTTTTCTTTCTAGTAATCCTACTATGTATTTATATACTCACCCTTATATGGGAATTTCATCCCATATGTGTTGTGATTATGTATATGACATATAGTTCATAGGAGATCTTAGATTATGTATAGTTAATGGATCTGGATCTTAGTGATGCTCGGGGGTGGTAGTTTCTAATGGTGTTTTTCATAAATTTTTTGATAACTTGGAGGTGTGTTTTTATTTTTTATGGTGGTTTTTTCATACTCAGTTCAATTATACCCCATATTTTTCTATTTTAGAGTTTTATCACATAATAGCTATGGATTATTGATGTATTTGTATACATTATTTATTCTATTCTTTTTTATTGAATCTTGTAACATATTGGCTGATTTCATTATACTTCATTATCAAAGATGTATGGATGTTTTAATTTTTCATTAGGCTAATTTTGATAATTTATGTTATACCATATTAGTGTTAGTAACCATCCCCTTTCATATTGGAGGTAAGATTAAGGTGGCATATTCAGTATATCTATTGACCCATGTGAGGTTCTAGTGGTCATGGATGTGTTAATATTCTCCAAAAAAACATATACTCATTGAGGATCATTGCTAACTCAGAATATAAGAGGATTATGATGATATAAATCCAAGTTTCTATCTATGTATTGAGTTAATTAGAGATCATCCTCTCATTCCTAGATCATATGGTTTAATTGACCATCTTAAAAAGAATCTAATTTACTGAAGGATTATCTTGAAAAAAAATAATTTTCAACCCCTTTGAAGGATTCCTTTAGAATCATATAAGTGGCATGACTAATAAACCAATTAAAGAAATAAATTTCATAAAAACCATTGAAATAAAAATGAAATCATGTAACACAACATCTATTAAAATCAAAATTACAACATAATCACCCTTAAATATCATATAAATTATTTTGATAAAAAATTTAAACAAAAAATATATATTTTTCATGATGTATGGTTTGGCCAAAAGGTTTCCTAGACTATGTGTCTAACCATTTACCACAGCTAGACTCCCGAAGTGGATTTTATAGTTATTTATCATGCTTTGCATCTTATACACCATTACCATGAAAACCAATATATCCTTTAAATTTCTATCTAAAGCTAAAATTTTCTCTAAATAAGAAACAAACAGGTCTTAAAACCAAAATATCTCATAAAATGAAAAGTATACCCTAAAATAAAAATGTACCTACCCAAAAACCTATGGTAACTCTTACTTCATCATGAAAGGTTTTTTCCATGAACTTATTTATATCATACCCCTTGATTTTTGATGATTCTATTACTTGTTTACCTAATTTCACAAATAACGTATTCAAAATTAGACTCTGATACCATTTTTCAATGAACCAACACAGTTTATCCTATCCTGATAACCAAACTAATAAATCAAAAGTACCAAAGCACATTATCGATCTCTATAGGTAAGTAATAAGTTCCAAGTGCATCAATATAAACTTTTTGAATGATTTCACTTGAATAAATATGGAACTCAAGAAGGGTTTCTTATTAAAAAGTCATCATCACTACTGTATATATTAGAGGAATCACCCATATAAAAAACAACTTTTGAAATAAAGAACATCCAAAAAAGTAATAATGACATAATAATACAATCTATGGGTCATAAAATTAAAATTAATCAAATATTAACATGACCAATAAGTTTTATACATATCTAAATATCATATTCAATATCCAAAATGAACCTGTTATGAGGGGAAAGGGGAATGGAAATTCAAAGAGTTGAAATATAAGAGATTATTATAAGTAAATAACCAAAATAAATATAAAAAACCAATTCTACATTTATCCATGTGACAAGTGTGAATCTCCCTCTTTTCACCTCCTCCAATCCCAAACTAAACTATTAAACACCAATTATCACAAAGAATATATTTTCCTTTACCTTTATAAAAGGAGATCAATTCTATATATGTAGGGTGAGATCAATGAAACCTAGTAGTATTACACCAAATGTTATATACACATTATTTATAAAATAAACCATTAAATTTTTATTTAATTCATATAAGCAATGTAATAATTCCATTTTATGGAAAAAAAGTAAAAAAATAGAATCTCTTATATGATTTTATTTTAAAACAATATAACTTACCCAATTTAATCAAAACATACATTCACAAAAATTAATTTATAAATTAAAACAATTATAGTACATGTTTTATGCCAATACATCATGGGAGACTACCTACGGACCTAAGGTAAGGAAATATAGGATCCCCATGCTCAATCAATAAATTATACATAGGACACTAGCTAGATCATAATCCTAAAATAGTGGTGAATTCACTAGCCAGTTCATAATCAAAACTAGTGAGAAGATCCTAATTAGAAATATCTAGAACATAATTCTTAACTCATCCATCTTAGTTAGTTCATAATCAAAACTAAGCTTCAAAGTTAGGTAATGCATAATCTATGATAAAAGATATAATTTTTTGTAATGTCACTAATTTTTTCAAGTACCTTATGCCTTGATTTCATCCCTTCATTAAGTTTTTTAAGTTATTCCTTTCTTGTGTGGAGTTTTGGGTATGTTCTAGTCAGTTTAAGATATTTTTAAAGGTGAAAAGAGGATTCATGGTTAGTGCATGGTTAGGGTAAATAGTGTGGTTATGCCCATGAAATCATGTGGCTCATTTCGAGTAGGAAAATGGGACAATAATTATTTTCACTTAGTTATATCTAACCATGGGACTTTTCCTAGAAAATAATGTTTCATAAGACATAGGTGAAAGAATGGTTGGAACACGATTTGGAAAACTGTGCGAGCAAACCATGTGTGGGATTTTACTTAATCCAAAAAATTATATTTTATGCATTAAGACTCTTTACAATCACTCATTATTCCACCTACACCTATGTCTCTTGAACCTAGGTACTCTATTGGAGATTCTTGGTCATTCCTATACCTTCATACTCTAAATCTTATGGATCTAGAGAATTGACCCATGTGGATTCAAGGTAAGAGGTTGTTTTTTCCTCCATTATTTATGTTTACCCAAGATATCATCTTTCAATCTCGATATAAATCATATATCCAAACTATATTGGAAATATTTATGGAATATAACATTATATAATATAGAATTCTTGGATCATTAAATTATTACAACAAAATATATTGAGAATCACTTCCTCCCTCTTGAATAAACCTATATCTACAATTGTATGTGGATCTCATTGGGTAAGTCTGGTCAAATTCAATCCCTTTTCATGTTTTTATTTCTAGAATCCCAATTATAGGGACACTATAATGATGGATTGGGTATTTTTCAAGTGAATTTTGGTGTGCGGGAATGATATGGGTATCTTCCCTCCAAAAATCGTGGAATTTTTCATCAACATGCTAAAGTTAGGGATTCATTACTATATTAGGCCTTTGTATGGAGTTATTTTCATGATTTTATTTTTTGTATGTTCCTAGAATTGATACCATTGAATGATATAGTATGTTTTATGTTCTTGGGCATCCTTTGAGACCTTTTTTGGAATTTATTGTTTATTTTTTTCTATATTGTGACTTTCTTGTGTATTATTCATATCTTGGGGAATAATTCCTATGAAATATTGTTTGTTTATATGTTTTTCCTTAACTATGGAGTTGTTCATAACTGGTGGAACCTTGGCTCATTTTTTCAGGTTGTAAGATGTCCCTAAAGTACATAGTCAGCTCCTTATAGTTCATGGGGGTCGGTTGACAGGACTCTTTGGATATAGCTCCATGTAGGAAGGTTTATTACTAAGCTTGGAATTTGACTAGAACATGGGAAGAGAATGAAATATGAATTTGGAAGAGGTTTCATAGGCCTATATAAAATACCATTTTGGAATGCACTTAAAGAAGGAAAGATAGGCATATCATAATCTAATTCATGTGGTGACTACTCCTAACATTATTTTGTCAAGGAATTATAGTGGGTACGAATGAGGTTTGTGGAACCTTAGTTAGTGAATGATGAATAATTATATGAATTTTTATAGTATTATGTGTGAATTTTCTTTTTTATCATATCATACACATATATATACATGTGAAATTATGTTAAGGATGAATTATTGGTGTCCTATTGGGTTTATACTCACACCCTACATGGGCATCTCAGGGCGTATGCATAATTCATGATCATGGATCTAGAGATGGGAAAGATCCCTAAAATAGGTTGTTGGGGAACTTAGATTTAAGATATGGATTCTATAATAGTATGGACTCCATATAACTATTCTGAAATCTATTATTTTTTTATTCCAGTTGTATTATTATACTTGTTGACCTTTCAAATTAGGGGTTCATTTGATTATTACTGTATGAGTTGACATTACATATGTTATACCACTATATTTATGATATTTTATCTATTATGATATTTAGTTTTTATTATGTATATGTTTCTATATTCCAATGCATGTATATTATTATGGAGGTTATAGTCTCCCCAAATCATCTCTAAACTCTCACCACTAATTAGAAGCCTCCTTCATTTATGTAGGTGTGCATGAGGTCATGGGGAAATTTTTCTCAGACTCTCTGATTCAGGACTGTGTGTTCGAAAATGGCATCACAAAAATTTCATTTATTTTATTTTGGGACATGGTATAAAAGAGATGGGTTGTATGGAACTTGAGTAGGGGAGTTTTCATGTTTTCGGACAGCTCATGTGTAACAGACCTCTAATTTACTGGTTATAGAGTTTTGGTTACAATTTTATGGTATTTGGGTGCCTTCATGAATCATGAATAGTCATTTAGGATCACATGTCATATATATGCATTTTGTTTTCTACATAGTCATTATTTAATTTAATTTCTTAATTTTTGTTGATATTTTCAGTGATATATATGTATTATGTACTTTTTTGATACATATGTGATGGTATTAGTTAGATGAAATTGGGCATGATGTTATGATATATATATATATATATGATTGTGACTAATGTTTAGGTAAGGATGACTAGTCTTGAGTCTTGGTTAGAACTATGAGGGTTATACCTTGTGTGCGGATATCTCTTAAGATAGTTATTCTGATAGAATACTTTATGTGTGCCTTGTAGCTACCTAAGTTATACTCGTAAGAAAGTTGTTATTAGCATTTTAAATGTTCATTTGTAATTTCAGAAAAATGCCACCTCAGAGATATTGTGATTATCCTGCTAAAGTGTATGTGCTACTTCCACCATAGCCTATACATAAGGATGAACCTCTGAGTGATCTTGAATCATCTCTAGTGGTTCAATATATAAACCCTCCCTAGCCTAGAGTCTTTTAGATTGTACCTTCTCAAGGAAGAGGGGTACACATGTTGACTATGTTTGAGACTTCTAACTCCATCATCCACCAGCATTCCAAGGAATTGATGTTCCTAAGTATGTTAAGGAATGGATTCAAATTATCAAGGTAATCCTTGATATAGTAGATACTCTTGATAATATAAGGGTGTATTTTGCTTCCTTTCTACTTTAGAGACCCTCTAGGAGGTGGTGGTGTTTTATGGGTCAAGTAGGAAAGCCTGATGGTTTTAATTGGGAGGTTTTTAAGGAGTTGTTATTCAATTATTTCTTTCCTGGCATACTGAAGCTAGATTAATCATAACATTTTATAGAGATTTAGTAGGAGAATATGTCAGTTTCTTCCTACTCATCTAATTTTATGGAGTTATTATGATTTTCTCCACTTTTGGTAGGGAATGAGGCATATAATTCTGGGAAGTTTGAGATTTGCCTTCATTTCAAGCATAGATTTCTAGTTAGGGGATTCGACCTAAAGATTTATGTCGATATGCTTCAGAAGGCCCAAACCTTTGAGAATTTTATATAAGAGGATAGGCTTAAAAGTTTTCTTCTATTCTATAGTAAACCGATGAATGGAATTTCCAATGCTACAGCAAGTACTTCATTCAGTAGTAGGAATAGGAAGGTTAAGGATGTATAAAAGGGTGTTAGATTGGGGAGGCAAGTAAGGATTCTTCAACTCCCTCTATAGTAGGATGTTCTACCAGGTTCTACAATTGTGGATGGAAGGGTCACATTAGTACATAATGAATGAATCCACTAAGGGAATGTAACTGATGTACAAATATGGGTCATCTCTAGTGCTTTTTTCTATGGTCACATGTCCATAACTGAGGAGGTTATGTTAGGTTCAAGGTATGGGTCCTCAAAAATAGACCTTGTAAATAAAAATTTTAGTTGCTCATGTGAGTCATTCACCGCAAAAGCAGGGTCATGCTTCGAAGGTAAGAAGGATGTACATAATGGATGAGGTTCTAGCCATCTATGGGAGGTACCTTATTTAGTTAGATATATGGTTTTTATTACCCATATTCTATCAATTAATTTTTTTGATACCAAATATTCCCATTCTATTATATCTTCTCAAGTCATTATTGTCTTATATTTACCAGTTGAGTTTATCTTACGAGTTACTCTATCTTGAAATGCCTTTGGGAAAGAGAGTAGACCATCTCCATCAATTTCTCAAGTGTCTAGTGGATATTATTGTCTATAGACATCTATAGGAATTCATGATATTAGATATAACTAGTTTCGATGTGATATTCAGAATGGACTAGTTAACCAGTTATCAAGCTCATATCGACTACTAATAGAGACATGTATCTTTAACCATGCCTAGAGGAGATATATTTATGTCAACCAATTAGTGGGATCTTATACAAAGAAATATAAGACCAAACCTAATCCAAGTTGGCACTGTCATGGAGTGAGTATAAAGATTGGTTCTTGAAGAAAAATTTGTAGTATCTCTCTTTATCTTTCCTCTTGTTGTGGATCGTTATTAGAATTTATTCCTAGATGACTTATCAAGTCTTCCTCTAGATATAGGAATTGTGTTTGAGAATAATATTATACCAAGGGCACAAAATAATATCAATTTATTCTTATCATATAGCACCATCTAAGTTGAAATAGTTAAAGGTGCAATAAGTGGATTTGGAGGTGTAGTTATTTATCTGACTGGGACCATATCTTTGGGGTTCTATAGTGTTTTTTTCAAGAAGGAAGATAGTAGTTTATGGATTTACGTAAACTAAAAGAAACTAAATTAAGCATCAGTGAAGAATAGGTACCCTTTATCCATGAATAATGATCTATCCTATTAGTTATAGGGAGCATAGTAGTTTTCCAATATTGGTTTTTTAGGATACTATCAGTAATAGTTCAGAGAGGAGGATATTAATAACATATCATTAAGGAGAAGTTATAGATGGTATAAGTATATTTTAATGTATTATGGGTAGATAAAGGCTATATTGGTGTTCATGGATATCATTAATAGAATTTTCCATCCATATCTTGACTTTTTTGTCTTTGTATTCATAAAATATATCCTGATATATCTAATTACTTCCTGTATGCATGTTGGGAACCATGAGATTACATTAATTACACATTGAGAACATCAGGTTTATACCAAACTATCAAAGTTTCACTTATGGATTCATGATATTTGGTTTCTTAGTCATATAATTTCTAAGTCAGTAATTTTAGTGGACTGGGAGAAGGTAGATGTTTTGATGTCGTGAGAATGACCCAAGAATGTGTCAAAGATCATTAGTTCCCTTAGGATTATAGGGTACAATGGATTTTTTTATCTTGGACTTCTCCCGTTTGGTAGAACTGATGTTAAAGTTGACCAAAAATGATGAAGTGTGGGTAGTCTAATTAGTGTGAAGAGGTCTTCCTATAGTTGAAGAAGAGATTAATAACAGCTCCAAATTTGAATCTTCCAGGGTAGGGGATTGGATACGCAATATACCCTGATTCCTTAGGTGTTGGATTGGGAGATTTGTTGATTTAGAGGGATCAGGTAGTCACTTATGGGTCACATCAGTTATGAACCCATGAGTGGCTAGTGGATGCATCTAATGATACTAGAGTTATGACATGTTCACCTTCAGTTATCACATCTTCTTTAGTGGACCAAGTAACAGATAACCAATAGGTGGATCCTGAGTTCATAATTATGTGGGAGCACTTATGGGGGATTATTTAGTTCCATGGTTTTTCTTAGATGATGATGAAATGATCTAAATTCATGGTAGTTTAGTAGTGTTAGTTTCGTTAAGGTAGAACTATTGAGAGACTCACATTCTTTGAAATGGGTAGTTCATATAGGGTTTTCAAATAAGTACCATGACACCAACATCAGTTTTTGTGCTAGGAATGAGAAGGTACTTGGTTGTTTTTACTTCATTATGCCTTACATACCATAGGGTAATTTTTTAGCATCATTGTCCTGGTGGTTTGATTTAGACACTTCCAATGGATTTGTGAAAATGGGATGATGTGATGATAGGCTTCAGGAAGAGGCTACACAGGACCCTAAGGAGCCCTAAAGTTGTATAGGTAATAGTTGATCAGCTAATGAATGTGGCTCATTTATTGTAAATTAGAGAGACACTTTTAGTGAATGAGTTGGTAAAGTTCTATCTGTGGGATATTTTATGCCTTCCAGGAGGTTTGTTCATAATTTTATAAAATAGATATAAGTATTTCACATTGAGGTTTTGGGAGGTATTAAAAAAGTATTTGGGTATCCAACTGAAACTGATTATAGTGTATTATCCATAGATGGAAAGATTGTTAGGTAATATGATCTAGATAGTAGAGGATATGTTTCGGGCATGAGTTTTGAACTTCAATGGATTTTGGGATAACCACAAATCCTTGGTTGATTTTTTGTACAACAACATCTTCTAGGATTTAATTCAGTTGGAACCTTATGAGGCTATTTATTGACGGTCATGTGGCTCACTAAAATGTTTTCAGGAGGCTATGTGGCAGTAGTTATGGGGATAATTTTGCTATAGGAGACCTCTAATATATTTCATTTGATCTAAAAGTTGTTAGTTGTCACTCATAGAATAATATTATCATATTCTAAAAATATTATCCAACCCTTGCGGTTTGTTGTTGGAAGACGAGTTTTCTTATGGGTGACTCCTCAACTAGAAAATCAATGGTTATATAAGTAAGGAAAGATCATATTGAGATTTATTGGAATATTCCAGATTACCATGTATGTCAGGATAGTGGGCTAGCATTTGGATATTCCTCCATATTATTGAGGTATGTTTCATGTGTTCCATGTCTCTCAACTTCAGAGGTACATGCTTAATTATAGGCATTTGATCGACTATGAGTAAGTTTAGATGGATTCTCACACATAGTTCTTGAAGCACACAATGCAGATATTAGACTAGAGTGAGAAATTGTTATGATTAAATAAAGTTCCACTTGTTAGAGTCTTGGGATAGCATGTACAAATCCAAGAGGATACTTGGGAGTGAAAATCTAATGTATGGTCTCAATGTCCCAAGTTGTGTGAGCATGAACCCTAGAGACACTTCTAGAGGATATAATTCATTATATATGGAGATTGTAACAAATCATATTTTTCATGTACCTTACACGTTAATTTAATCCCTTATATACGTTTTTTGAGTTATTATTTTATTGGGTGGAGTGTTGGGTAGATTCTAGTTTGTTTTGGAGGCTTTTAGAGGCAAAAAAAGATGCAAGGTTGGTGCATTGTTAGGGAAAATCATGTAGTTATACCTAGGAAGCCTTATAGTTCATTTGGACATAGATATTAGTAAAATAATGGTTTTTTCATTGTTAGAGTTAAACATTTGTCTTTTCCTAGAAAACCTTGTTTCGTGGGACAAAGGTGAAAGCATGGTTCGTACACAGTTTGGGAAACCGAACAACCAAACCAAGATTGATATTTTAATTAATCTAAAAATTTGATTTTAAGAATGAATCTTATCATTATTCCTCCAATTACTAGGGATCTAAAACCTAGGGACTCAAGTGGTGATCCTTGGAGATTTCACTCCCTCTATACTTCAAATCGGTTGCATCTAAAGCATTAACTCATGTCGTTTCAAGGTAAGAGTTTATTTTCTCCCCCATTATTCAAATATATCCTAGATCACCAATTTATCTCGAGATGAATCCTAGATCTATGCCCTATTAGTTATATCTATAAATTATATCATGATCTAATGGAAAATTCTTGGATCATTGAAGGATTATAGTTGGATATATTGATAATTTCTTACACCCTCTATAGAGGACCAAGATCCACCATTAACGGTGGATCTCATTGGATAAGTTTAATCAAATTCATGACCAGGGAATGTTTATTTTTTATGAATCCAAATTCTAGAGACTCTATTATTATGGAATGGTTCTTATTCAAGTGAACATTAGTGTAATGGCATGATTTGGGTATCTTATTTCTATGGAACTTGGAATTTGGAATCGACGTACTAAAGGTGGGAAGTATTTATCATCTTGGTCCTTTGTATGGAGTTTGTATTATACTTGTCTTGTGTGTATGTTTCTATTATAGATACCCTTTCATGATATGGTATGTTTGAAATGCATGGGTATCCCATGAGACCTTTTTTGTAATGGATTTTTTATTTCTTTTTATAATGTGCATTGCTTGTTTATTATTCATAGATTATGGAATATTTCTTGTGATATATTGGTCATTGTTATGTCATGCCTTACTTGTATATTTTTTAATATCCAATGGAACCTTTTCTTAATGTTCAGGTTGATAGATGGCTCTAACAGAATTATTCATCTCTTTAGAGGGGGATTCCAGATGTCATAACTCTTTAGATGTGGCTCTTCATAGGATAGTTAGCACTTAATATTGGAATGTGATTGTCCCATTGGAAGAAAACACCATAAGAATTAGTAAGAGGGTCTATAGTTCAATATGATGTATAATTTGGGAACTTCTTTATGTCTTTGTAGAGTTTTTCTTTTTGGGAATGCCAAGCATTCATACCATTGAAGGTGAGAAGGTTGTCATGATGCATGGGTACAACATGCCCTTAAATGAGGGTGTGAAGTTGTTACTTAAATTTGGAACATGTATTGTACATAAAGGTTGATGGATATGTATAGCATGATCTGAATCATATGGTGACTACTCTTGACATTATTCTGGAATATTGTCATAGGAAGTACATCCATGGTTCATGGCAGCTTGGTTAGTGCATGATCAGTTAGTATATAATTGGTTGTATTCATGTGTGTGAATTTACATTTCCATTGTATCATACACCAATATATACATGAACACTTATGTTATTGATGCATTATTAGTGTTCAATTGGGTTTATAATCACACCCTTGATGGGAATCTCAGTGTTTATGCGGACTTCATGCCCAGTGATCCATAGATAGTAAAGGGCCCTTTGGCTGGTTGTTGAGGATCGTGGAGTTAGAATGTGGTTGTAGTACCAGGATGGAATCCATAAAACTATCATTGAATTTTTTTTGTTTATTATAGCTATACTATTATACATGTTTAATTTCCATGTTGGGGGTCTGTTTGATTATTATTGTATGACTTGACATGACATCTATTATAGTATCATATTTATGTTATTTTTTTACTATAATTTTTAGTTTTCTTATGTATGAGTTTCTATATTCTAGAGTATAGATATTATTACCAAGGGTATAGTATCCCCCAAAAAATATCTGAACCTTCACAGCTAGTTAGAATCTTGTTTCATATGGGTAGACATGCATGAGGTCATGTGGCACTTCGGCTCGAACCTGGTGATTTAAGTCAGCATGTTATACTTTTCACTAGTATTCCACTTGGCTATCCTAATATTCCCATTATATTTTTTTATAATTCAAAATATCAATTATGAAAAAATTAAATCATTTTTAACACCAGAAAACTCACCTCCAAATAGCTTTAAAAAATCCACTTTCACATTTAAATCCAATAACAACTAATTCATATAACACAATTCAAAATCAAGATAAATCATATCATGATATGGAGAGACAATTTAGATGAAGTAAATAATGTAATAAAAATGTATTTTAAAAATTTAAACATTCCATTACCATTGTAAAACATTTATTAAACCATTAAACTCATCCTTTATAATTTTTATTAAATACTTTCATAAAGATAATATCAATTCTTTCATGAAAACCCATCATTGATATTTTATCAAACATGTTATAGGTGGAATTTATAGAAAACTGAATTTATAACTTTTATTAATGCCTTTCTCAATACCAAATGAGAAACAATAAAGTTAAATAATATAAACATCACAAAATCATCATTAATATATGTAACAACCTAGACCTTTTGGCCTATTACTTTATGAGAATATGGTGGTAAAGGTGTCTGGTGGAGTCCCGAGGTGTTGGAGAGGGAGGATCTAGATATAGAATCTATAAAAATTCCTATGGTGTAGAGCCTGGGGATGTGATGAAAAGGTTTTCATTATGGTGTAGTAGGGATAGTTGCAATGTAGGAGGAGCTTAGAAGGAGTTTTGATGCAACTTTCATTTTCTGGGGTAGTTACTCCATGGAGACTTGGCTATGGCATATCCCTTTTTAGAATATGTTGGATATGGTGTGGAGACTCAATCTAGGGAATAGTGGGTTGGGGTGGAGATTTCAATAGTTATACCAAAATCAGCACAGCTACACCATAGAGAAGGGTTGAGGCATAACACCCACTTCAATTATCGGGGGTCTATGGCATAGTGACTTTGGATGCATCATGGTATCCTCCCCAGTTTTCCAGATCTATGGAATATAGATAGTTGTGGATCTCAGAGTCAGTTTGACCATTAGGTTTGTGGTGAGGTGAGGGTTCATGTCCCATAGTCACTTCAAATTTTAAAAAGGTTATGATGTGGTATGGGTGGTTGTGTCATAGTCCTGTGTTTTTTAGGATGGGTTTAAATTATTAAATCTCCTATAACCTAGACACAATTCTAACTTTTCTCAAATTTTTTGGGCAATACAATTGTATCCCAAAGATATATTTTATCTCCCTTATAGTGTCTTTTTACCCTAGCCTTTTAGGATCAATTCATAGTGATTTAGTCAAGTCATGTAATCCCTTTTTTCCATTTTTCCTATATTTTATTTTATGGAAGGTTGATGTCAGATTAAATATTAGGTATTGGGTGTTTTTTAATGGGATAATGATGTGGTTGTGTTTTTTATAGCCTAATAAGGTGTTCTTATTCCTTGTGTTTCTTGGTGGCGGCCTTGATCTTGTTCCAACCTTGCTTAGTGGATCGAAAATATCTATTTGAGATAGGTGTCCTTCATTTCTAATCTATTTGTGTCATGTGGGATGGGTTATACTATTTTTATCTTGGGGAAGATGGTTTTTCTCAAGCCTAATAAAGATAATGAAATTGATAATTTAAATTGAATGGGGAGGAAAATTATTCACATGTTTTTATAGCTGTTTTTTATTTTTATTGAGATTATAAATGCTTGGTGTACCTATAACAACCCAAGAATTTATAAGATATATTCTTTTAATTTCTTTCATATCTTCTATTGTATAATACACCAAGATTATCTTGCGCTATATGCAACACCATATTAGCTTGCAGTATACGCAACACTAATCTTGGATCGTGTTACACACAATTTCAAGTTTGTTTGATAGTAGTTATTCTACGCAACATTGAGTATATATATATATATATATTCAATATATAAATGAAATATGGTTGGATTATGTTATAAAAAACAACAAAGGAGTCTTTCACAACACGCAACCCTGACTTGGCTTGCATTACACGCAATCGCGACCTTCCTCGATAGCGTGTGCAGTACGCAATACTGGGTTTCACTAAACAACAATATATTGTTATAATATTATTATTGACTAGCCATTATGAATAGTATTAACTAAATTTTGAATTTTATAACAATATTATTCATCTTATACATTTTCTAGAATATGGTAGAGAACAAAATTACTTTTTCGTGTAAAATATGTATTTTTCAAAAATTGCAGTTTTCCCGCCTTTTGATGGAGCACCCACTTTAAATCTTGTTTTTGACATGTATATAAGTTCAATTTGAAAAAATTAAATTCTTATTTGGAATCAGGATATAAAAATGTACTTTGGATAAATTTTTCATATTATTCTGATAACTTTCATATTTTAATGAATAGTAAAAACACGCTATATTTTAATTAAAAAAACTTTTTTCATCACAATAATTTATTTGGTTAGATTATATTTTTAATTGGTTTTAAAGTTTAATTAGAATATATTTTTACCATTTAACCCAATGTTGGTCATTGGAATTAATTTTACTTTGAAATTGGATATAAACAAGTATCAATCTTTTGATAGTTATTGTTTCTTAAAAACACGCTATTTGTTTTGATAACAAGAATTAATTTTAAAATTAATTAATCCCACATATATGTTTTGAATTTGTCAAAATAGACATCAACTTTGAATTCAGAATATCAAATAATTCTTAGGCTGAATTTTTGGTATTTTTCTGAAAAACATCAATTTTCGATGAATAGTGAAACCACTTAGTGGTAGTTAAAAAACTTACTTTTTCATTTAAATTTTACCACTTCTATAAATTTAATTTCGAAAATTCGAGATACATGGTTAATATCAAGGAATAAAATGTGGTTCAATGAGATGAAAATAATTTTTGGTGAATAGTAACTTTTTACTTTTATTTACCACGATTAAAAGTAAATAGGGCAATTAACGGTAAAAATGATATTATTATTACCCTAACACATGTCCTAATTCTATTGGATAAGTGTAATTCGACAAAAAACAACATTAGGAATAAAATATGACCATTTAGGTCTACTTGGATTAGATTAGGACATTTATTAT
The DNA here is from genome assembly GCA_963277665.1 of Viscum album. Classification (NCBI taxonomy): domain Eukaryota; kingdom Viridiplantae; phylum Streptophyta; class Magnoliopsida; order Santalales; family Viscaceae; genus Viscum; species Viscum album. Next base: position 1,922,797,635 of record OY728159.1, read on the forward strand.
TAATTTATTTAAAGAAGGGTTAAAATGGTTAAAATCAAAGTTTAATAACTAAAACATTTTTAATATAGGTTTATACATAAGATAAATTCAACTATAAATATTCATTAGAAATATAAAAGTATTTCATACCTAATGGTAGTTTATTTATAATTTTTAGACATTAAATAATTTAAGTTATTTATCACACAATGGTGATGTAGTAATTACCTAAATAATGAAATATTAAAATAATTACTGTTATAAATACCCAAATAAAAGTAATTTGAGAATTTTTATGCATTCCAATAATTTTCTAGGTTAATATGACAAGTTAGTATTTATTTAATTAGATTTTGTAGAACTAATCATGCTGTTATGATTTTCACAAAAATCCATTACCAAATAGTGTCAAAATTGACATAAAATAGTTTTTTAAAAAAATATTATATTATTAATTATTATTATATTCCTAAAAATCTAAGGTTCGGACAAGATACTTATATAATTATAGTTGTATCATTAATGGACCACTTGGGGGTCTCTTGGATGTATATGGTAAGTTTATTAACTATATAATATAAAAATAAAAAGTGACATGGTAAATTACAATCTAATTAACTAAGAGTTAAATCTAAAAGATAAGGTTAATATAATGACCCAAACCTATCTAATATCTATTAGTAGAAAGGATTTAGACCCATCCCCACCTTATCTTTGAAATAAATCAATTTGGAGCTATTAAAAACTGAATATGACTTTATTATAAAATAATATTTTAAGTTTTTCCAAAGGTGCCCCTCTCCTCCATTATAAAAAGGGCACCCCTTCCCTCTTATCTTCACACCCTTTTGAGCCTTGAAGCTCGGCCAAACCCTGGCCATTTCTCTTCTCCACTTCACTAGAAATATTCTGTAGGTTCTGGTCTTCTCAAAAGACTAACTCTACTTCTTTAAGAGAAGGCTTAAAGGAGGTGCGTCGAAGAAGAGGTAATCCCTTCTTCCGATTCTCTCAAGTTTCTTTCTTCTTCTACTTCCTCTTATTTAGTTGTTTCATTATTAAGTAATAAAATCAGTATTAAATATATAATGATATGTTATTATAAATATGAAAAAACCCTATTTCACCTTCTATCCATCCTACGGAAAATGAAATCACCGCGCGTGCGTACGTACAGAATACCGTCTCCACGCCGTGGTGTAATCGGTTTTCAACCACCACATTACTTGGATGGGTATAATGGTGTAAATAAATAACTATATATTATTATTGTAAATTGATATTGACTCTGAAATATTATACATACACTTAAATACAATTCCACGATCAATGGAATGATATCATCGCTCGTGCGTACATACGGACTACCGTCTCCACGACGCGATGAGATTCATTCTCCATGTTAACCATTGATGAATGATTATAAAGTATATATAATGAATAATAATGAAATATATGACATAATAATGATACTGGATTTATGTATATATATATGTATGTCATCTACTTAATTCCATTCAATTAAATAAGGAAACGAAAATAGCGTTCATGCGTACGTACGGCCTACCGTCTCCATGAACGATGTATTTCATTCCATTTATCGATCTATCATATATATATATTCTGAATATATATTATATATAAATAATGTTTTACATTCTATAATTAAGTAAATCAGGATATAAGTAATAATATCAAGAACAACAAGTTGAAACACGTACAATAAATGAAACGATTTTACACAAATTGCTGCTTTTACATCGAATTTACAAAAGAAAGGGTAATATAAAGTCATAAGTAAACTATATATGATATCATAAAAATGAATTTGATTCTTTAATAAGTCAATGACATTATTCAAATCATTATACAGGAGGTTCGGATACATATGAAGCATATTGAACATAAGGTAAGGGATAACTTTTCCAATCTCGTTCTTATCCGAGATTGTTTATTCGTAAGTATCTACTAGGGTTATATTTATCATTCATGTCCCTATTTTATAAAAAAGGTTTCATGTATGTTTAAAGTGCTTTTACCCATTTTTTACTTTTACTACATTTTATGGAATGAATCTTTCTTTTTTTTACCATACGAGGTACTTTTTGACTTTTCCGGTAAAAGTATGAGAAGAATGTTTTTTTAACTTATACAGCATGAACGAATTTTAACAGTTTCATAACGCCTTATTTTTATTAAGCTTACTCTACAATATTTCAGGACTATTTTCAAAAAAAACATTTTCTTTTAAAATTACATGACATTTTGTGAAAAGAAAATTATTTTGAAGAAGAAAGGATATTTTTCTCAATAATTCATTTCAAGTGTTTTATCAAAACCATTTTCCATCTAAGATGACATTATTTCAAGGTGTATGTTTCAAGTATAATGTATCTATGATTTACGTGATTTCTCTTTTCTTATGATGAAATGATATCCATTTTTTTATATGGATTATTTGATGATGGGACGATATTTATGAAACCCATTTTATTCTTTGGGTTATGATGAATGTTTTAAGTTTATTTTATGGAACAAGTAAGAATGATTTCATTATGAGATGGGTGGGACCTATATCTCCCTCCAATGCATTGGGTAAAGATTTATATCTCATGAGATAGACATGGTTGTAATGGTAAGTTAATCCAGTTCAGTAATACAGGATTGGAACGAGGAGTGAACTTGATTCAGTAAGGGACTTTGTCCACTAAGATGGTCTTGGAAGCAATTCCTTGGATACTATGTAAATCATATCATGTGCTTAATGGTTTCCACAAATACATGTTTTATTACCATGGTATTTTATCATTATTAATGTTTCTTTATGATCTATGACTTATGTACTGCCATGTTTTATGTCATTGCTCAAGGTTTTGATGTTTAAACATTATGTTCATGTTTTTAAGTTCAAATGTATATGATTTGTTTTATTTTATCCATGCTTACCCTTACTAAGAATTTGATCTCACCCTCTATATGTTTTCTTTTCCCTAGGATATAAAGAAATATTTTAGGTAAGAAAACAAAAGGGTAAGATCTTTATGGGAGATGTTGAAGATCTTTCACCACGATTAGAAGATTATTTTTCCAAGTTTCCAAAGACACTAAACTATTACGGTCCTTGTGTGTCTGTTTTTGTTATGTATTAATTATTCTGCAAAAGTAATGTAATTTCCATGTACGTCAAGATTCGGGTCTCTACAGTACCATTGAATATCATGGATGTTGGGAGCCTATGTTTTGCTGAATTCATATGTGTTGTGGATCCCCTAATGGGTGATTGTTCTGATACCACCTTGAATAAATGGTTAAAAACTGATATTTGGCTAAATAATTGGTTGCACGTACAAATTATATATTTTTTATAATTCCATAAAATAAATAAGTGGAATTTATGAAGCACCCATGTTAAACCTGAAATATTATAAGTGAACATTTTTGTGTGGTTGTGAAATGTGTGGTTGTGGTGTGTTGGTATGATTTATTATGGTGTTTCCATGTTGTTCCATGTGTGATTGTGATGTGTTATGGTTATGTGATGAATTATAGTTGTGTTATGTGGACGATTATAAGGGTAATGGTTGTGAAGTAGCTATGAAATGGTGGTTATATGGGGTTCATTGGATTGGCGAGGATGATGGGTTGTTTTTTTGTGTGGTGTTTGGTGTTTCTAGTCACCTTGGTGGTATTATAATTAAATATTAATGTTGAAATTTAAATGGAATAGTTTGGTTTGGTTAATGGGATGAAAATGAATAATGGATGAATAAAAGTGAGAAGTGTGGTTAAATATTGATGATGTTTAATATGAAATTAAATGGGATAAATAATGAAATTAATGGTCTAGATAATTGAATTGATTGGTAATTTGAAATCTATAAAATGGGTGATGATGATAAAGAAGATGAAATGTGATGAGGATTCCATGGGGAGGATGGGAATGGTTAGTTTACCTATGAAGGTTTTGTTGTTTCTAGTGTTTACTCTTTGGTGTGTTAGTATGCTCTTTTCACATGTGCATGATAAACATTGGTTGTCCTATTAAGTATACTTGTATGCTCACCCTATGTGTATAAAAACTATTTTATGTTTTTAGGAGGACTTAATGGATAGTTCTAAACATTTCTAGCTCCGTCTTTGGAGATTTTTTTGTGTTTTTTCCAAATATTTCCTTTTAGGGAATTCATTTAAATACTTTTATCTATATCTATTCACTTTATACATGCATTAATAGATGTTTTTGTTTTCCTATTTTTATTATGTCATGGAGTCACTCATACTTGATTATCTTATCTCCCATTCCTAAATATTATAAAATGAAATATCTCTCATTTGTAATATTGTATACCCTCAGTATTTGTCACCAACCCGGGGCCTACTAGAGGTGGGACCTGGGCATCATTATCTCTCATCCTTCATTATAAGCCTAGGAAAGGGTATATTTGGAGGGACAGGGTTATGATAGAGTGTTATTATAGGTTTTAGTTGAGAGAAAGTATAGATCTTGGAGTTTTTTATAGTGAGGATTTCATGGGTTGATAGGGAAAAGACATTAGTTGATTTTGCTTCATGATATAGGTCAGAGAAGATCAACTAAGATGTGGGATTTTATGGTCCCCCATGATTTGATTCAAGTAATTCATGCCTACCGAATTACCAAGTGATTTGATGCCACTTTTAGGTTATAGAACTAAGATAGGTACATTCATCATGATTTAATTATGTTCTTATTTTAATTTGGGTGGTCTGGGAAGTTAAAATGTGTTAAATAAGTCTTGATAAAATTCCATACTACTAGGATTATGAAATTTTGTTTCCCTTTAATATATGGATCATGGTTATCTTCCACATGTGGTTAAGGTGGTTTAGGTTCAACAGGATGATCTAGTTGATCATCATATGGTTGATCTAGCTTATTAAGATGATCAATGGTAGAAAACATTGTGGGCTTTTTAGCAGCAGGCTTTGTGGAAGTATGAGGGCATCATTTTTTATCTAGAGACATAGAGCTAGTTGAAGGATCTTGATATTAATTTCAATTTAATCCAGGACACATTGGATTATTGTATCCCACTAGTAGTCAATCAGATGTAAGGAGCTTCACATCAATGGTGGATATTATACTTTAGTGAGTAGATATAGGTAGATGTATCATGGGTCGAATTTTAGAATGAGTCCTGGGTAGAGTTCCTTCCATTGAACATGAATTCAATGAAGATGCAGGTGCTTCATTATCTTCAATATGGGAGTATGACTTTGTGGGAGCTTGGGATCAAGTTCAGGGATATATTAAATTTTTTCCCAAACCTTTTTTCAGATGAGGAGACCTGATCACAACATCTTAAAGAGGCACTATATTCTTCTATCCATTATGCAGTTACTCATTTTACATTGCCAACGTATTTAGAGATTTAAAATATAGTGTAGGTGATCTGGATAATTCAATCATGATGAGGATTACCAAGAGAGTGGAATTAGTAGGATTATTAGAAAATTAGAGTTATCAGTTGTAACATCCTGAACCCGAATGCCACATAATTGTGCTCTGAGCTCGTTTGTCCAAATGGCCTTAAGCGCATCTACCCAAATTCCAGAGGCTGTCGACTTGTATCGAGGGCCTAGTGTTATATTGGGGATACTATTCCCTCATTATCAGAGTGTACCCAGTAGAATAACTTACAACATGAGTAAATAGTAGAAGATTGATTGTATAAATATCCAGAAGACATATCATAGAAAATATGATGTTATAAGTTACATGATCTAGAAAATATCCAAACAAGTCACAAGGATATGATATACAATACAAAATCAAAAAAAATAAGAAAAAGTAAAAAAGTATCCCAGCAGCATCACAAGCCTCGAATTAGTCACATGAACTCCTAATCCTAAACATCATATCATGTACCTGTAGGAGATCGCTTTCCCTTATTGACACCTACAACCATATGATCTATTTTGGCCCAAATAATGACCCAAACAAGGTGTGAGACTAAATCCCTTTAGGAAACCACCCAAGGTCTATGCTAATCTGTCAGTGAATATATATAACATATAGTGTATAATAATAAATGCAGTATAACAGGAAGCACTCAAAAGTAAACAGTCTCCATTTCCATTCCATCTCATTTAATTAACAATTCAATTACATTAAATTTTATAAGTCTCTAGATCTGGGCAAATCCCAGCATCCCCCATATAGCAATAATGACAACAGATGCCTCAGAATTCCATCTAAATAAGAATAATAAATGACTGAATCTAATATTGTGCTTTTTCTTGGAAGACACATCATAAACCATTTCAAATATATATTATAACCTGATCCCATCCTTGACCTTACTAAGTTGGAGTTCAAGTATCTCTCCTAGTGAACTTCCACAAACACCCTACAATCCCATCTCAGCAAACCTCATAGGATCCTGGTATCACTCTAGGTGTGGTAAGCCCATGTCAACTGAGCCTATCCTGGGCGGTCCTATAGGGATCCCCAAGTATCACTCATGAAAAAATCCATGCCTCTTGAGCCCATTTATAGAATCCTATAATGGTCCATGATTCACTCATCATTTAGTACATAGCATCTCTGAGCTCGTCCATGGCTTTCATGGTTCACTCATGGCATTACAATTATAAATAAACCCATTGATCTCATCTAAGGCATTCCAAGGAATCCACAGTTCACTAAAGGGACCAAGTTAAGATAGAAATGTAATATAATCCATATAATTCAAATATAATACATGATTCACCCAATGTTATTCACATTTTAACTATAATAGGGTCAAATTAACAATTCATTAGACATGCTTGGGTCATCATCCAAAAGAATCCAATATACATCCTACCACTAAGGGTTTCTCAAAAGGCACCACCCTCTAAGTCTTGGAGTAACACTACTCACATGGGAATAATTCATATAAAAAGGCTATCATGTAATATAAACCACTACACGGCCTTAACATAACTTAACTCACATGGGAAATCTCATAGTTGGAACCAAAAAGTCCAAAAATGGTTAAACAAGAAAAGGCATAACATGGGTCAAGGGGGAAAATCACTAATCCCAACCCTTATCCAATTTTAATAACATAAACAACTTTTAAATACCATTTAATTAAAAATTAATTTTAAACAACCTAGGAAAGGTAATTCAAGGCATACCTCATAGGTATCCTAATCCCAAACGTCCAAAAAGGGTCAAACTGGTCACTTTCCCATGGGTTTTCCCTTTTTCTAAGTATTAAACCTATTACATACTTCAAAACACCTAATTAATTACCTAAACAATGATAGTGAATAGAAGTTATGATTTATAAATCAAGGAGACTTCCTAAAATCGGTGTTCGGCACTCTGAAAAATATAAACAGCTCAACAATTAGTAAAATTCATGAGACCACCTACCTTAGACTTATGCTAGATATCTCATCAAGTATAAATATTTGATTCACCTTGGTTTGGGAGAAATGTGACTAATAGAATAAGAATAGTATATTATGTCATATGAGCCTAAATTCAGATATCTCAATCCATAATCATAAGAATCAAATATGGAAAAAAAGTAATTGAGGCAATACCATTGGGAATCCAAGGAGATGAATGGTAGTCAAAACAGATATCAGATAATGAGTAGATCTGAAAAGGGAAAATGGAAAATATTTAGTGATTTTCCAACATAGTAGCTACTATCTATTTAAATAAAACCCAAAATGTGTCACTATGAGATTTTTAATTTGAAATTAAAATAATAAAAATTATATACAATGGGTCTCACATGGTTTATCCGCATGGTTTGAAAAACCATGTGGAAATTGTGAAAAGTTTCTTGTAACCATGGGGCATAGCACACAGTCACCCCGCCTAGTTTATAAAACCCTGAAAAACCCATGCCTAACCCTCTTTAAAATTATGATAAAAATTCACACATGGCCGCATGACCGTGTGACCCAATCCGCATAGTTTACAGTAACCATGCAGCCTCCTCTTTTCACCCAAAACTTGGGTTCCAGGATCAAGACCATCCTCAGACACCACAAGGACCTCCATGACCCCAATAAGAATTAATATTAGGACATTTTATAGAAAATAAACCAATATTTTATGGAAAAAACAAGATCCATACCTCAAATAAGAACTGAATTCTTACAAACATTCCCCTTAAAGTAACTCATCCCTGGATTTTCCTTCCAAGGGTTGTGAAGGAATATCTTAGAATAACTCTGGCCACTAAAATCATACATCAGCCTCCCTTTCCCAGGTCTCATTCTATACTTGTATGTTCTACCATATAACCCATACTAAAGGAAAAGACCGGCCTCATATTACCTTCGTGCTACAATCCAAAATTCGGATGGGATGCTCATCCCCCTGAAGATCAACCTCCTCAGACTAAAAATCATAAGAAGGATATGAATAGTAACACCACAACTGAGAAACATAAAAGAAGTCATGTATAGCCTGGTACCTCTGAGGTAACTACATCTGATAGGAAACCGGCCCGACTCTCTCCAGAATCTTGAATGGCCCGACGTATCTCAGCAAAAGCTTACCTTATCTCTTAATCCTCTTGTGTCCCAACCTCGGTGCAACACTTAGGAAAACCCAATCCCCAATCTCAAACTCCAAAGTTCATCTTCAATGATGGGCATATGATTTATGATGAGGCGGTGTTGTATCCATCCTCTTATTAATCAACTGAACCTGCTCAGTTGCCTCATGGACAAGACAAGGTCCCAGCATAGCTACCTCTCCTACCTCCATCCAATACAGGGGTGATCTACATGGCCTCCATATAAAGCCTCATATGGATCTATCCTAATAGCCACATGAAATCTATTATTATAGGTGAACTCCACTGGGGGAAAGTTTGTATCCAAATAACCCCTTAAATCTAGGACACATGCTCGAAGCATGTACTCAAGCACCTAAATTGTGCGCTCTTACTGACCATCGGTCCGAGGGTGGTATGTCATGCTTAAAATCATCTATATACCTAGTGACCTCTATATCCCTTTCCAGAAACAAGATGTAAACTGGGAATCCCTATCTAAAATGATAGAATGTGAGACCCCATGAAAATGTACAATCTCTCAGATATACAACTTCCAGGATCATAAACACTGAATGTTTCCTTGATCGGCAAGAAATGTGAAACCTTCATGATACTATCAACAAAAACCCAAACAGCATAATTACCTTGAAAAAACCTCCATAAAATCATCATGAAATCCATAATGACATCATTCCATTTCCACTCAGGAATGGGTAGCTACTATAAAATTCATGTTGGTCGCTGGTGTTCCACCTTCACTTGCTGACAGGTGGAACATCTCATGACAAAACTAAGTACATCTCTTTTCATACCTGGACACCAATACAGATGATGTAAATCCTGATACATCTTGGTAACATCAGGATTCACTACCCAAGATGAAGAATGAAAATCCCACATTATCTCTTCGTTCATGTCTAATGAAACCCATACACGACCTTGTAACTATAGAACTTTATCCTCACCTACATCCCAACCAAGAGGAGGGTCCTCACCTTCCACACTCTCATATAGAATCAGGCCTTTGGAAACTGATATCTTCCTTATCATCACTCTATCTAGTAGGGTAGAGGTGATAAGTAAATATGAAACAAATTTATTCCCCTAACTATCATGCACCTCCAAGTTCATGTCAGAGAACAAATTCATAAGCTACCACTCACTAATGTCAAGCTACACTAATTTCACATGTGTCCTCCGGTTCAGTGCATCAGCCGTTACATTTCTTTTCCCAAGTGTATAGGTAAGATTGAATTCAAAATACTAAGGGTATTCTACCCCCTTCTCTTCCTCAGATTCAAGTCACGATGTCTAAATATGTACTTGAGGATTTTATGGTCCATGAACACAAAAAACACTCTCCCATTAAGTAATTTCTCCAACAGAATAAACCATGGAAGAATGCAACTAACTCAAGGTCATGCATTGGATAATTCCACTCATGTGTCCTCAACTACCGAGACCAGTATGCAATGACACATCCCCCATTCATAAGAACTACTCCTAGCCTGATACTTAATGTGTTTCAATAAATAGTGTAAATCTTTCCTGGCTCTGGAAAAATAATTATCAATGTTTAAGTCAATCTCCCTTTTCAGCTCCTAAAAGGACATCTCGCAGGAATCTATACAAACATACTTCACACCCTTTTTAGTCAAGATCATTAATGTAACTACTAAACAAGAGAATTTCTATATGAAACACCTATAGTAACCATCTAATCCAGGGAAACTCCACAGCTCAAATACATTATTGTGATACTCCCCAGAAACTACTACTCTCACCTTCTCTAGGTCCACTGATACTCCTGTCTCTGAGATGATATGACCCCGAAAGTGAATATAATCCATCCCAAAGTGGAACTTTGTGATATTATCATATAATTGATGCTCTCTTAGTGCACTCAATACAATCTCAAGAATATTGGCGTGGTCATGTTGATTATGATAATACACCAAGATATCATCCATAAAAACCTTGACAAACAAGTCAAGATAAGTATGGAACACATGGTTCATAAACACAATAAAAACCATTGGTGTGTTCGTGAGACCGAATGACATAACAATATACTCATACATACCATACATACTCTTAAAGGTTGTGTGAGGTTTGTCTGATGATCTAATACACACCTGATGATATCTGAATCTCATATCAATCTTTGAGAAAACCAAATCTCTACAATTTTGTCCGAAGAGATCATTTATTCATGGAAAAGAATATAGGTTCTTAACTTTATACTAGTTCAATTTTTGATAATCCATGTAAATAATGAGGTTTGCGTCTGCCTTTTTCACAAAAAAAGGACCAGTGAACCCCATGGAGAAGTACTAGTTCTGATGAAACCCTTTGTCTCTAAGTCCTCTAACTGCCTCTTGAGATCTTGAAACTCCATCATAGCCATCTTGTAAGGAAGAGTGGATATTGGTGGAGCTCCTATAACTATATTGATATAGAACTCCACCTCTCTCCCGAGAGGTAAACCAAAAAATTCATCCATGAAAACATCCTTGAAATGATCAACCACTAGAAAGAAATACATCTGATATGTTCCTTGGTCATCCAAATAAAAACTTGCATTATGGGATATCATCCCGAACAACCCACAATACTCGGGTCTAACTTGGCTCACCTAGACATCCCATTCACCTTTGTGTAAAAATTATCTTCCCTCTAGTGATGTAAAACTCACCCTACAGTGATATCAATCAACAATGTACTGAAAGGAAACTAAAAATTTCATCCCAAGAATGATGTAAAATCCAGTCATATCTAAGACATAGAGGTCCCATACAAAGTGACACCCACTTACCTCAATGGGGGACTCCTTGCACTAACACACACCTACCATTATAATCTCTAATGGAGTGTCTATCATCATAACATCGTCATAAGTAAAAACACAGATCCTACTTTGTGTAACCATCGCAGTTACACTTGGAGTAACCATACAGCAAACCTCCAACTTAATCATACCCAATGCATTGGAGGGAAATATAGGTTCCACCCTTTATCATAAATAATTCCCAAGAACCAAAACATAATCATAAAACATGAATAATTTCATAAAAACATTACTTTGGAATTTTGTAAAACCAAATATTAAAAGAGGTTTTTAAAAATAATAGCCAATTATAAATTACATACAATTGAAGATAGGATTAATAGAGTGGATGGAGTATGTATATATATACTAAAATACACATAATAAAACATAATATAAATATAACCCATAACACTAACAATTTAAATAGAACATACATAATTAAGTAGAAGGTTAACCCAAAGAATGGAAATCGGGTTAATAATTCCCTTACCACGGGCATGTCTTACTTCTAACTTATTTAAACCTCAAGTTTAATAGTTAAAAGAGTGTTGTTAATATTTTACATAAACATTTTTATGTTTATAACATCTTATATGATCATTTCATAACATCATTTCACCCTTAATTTTTAGTATTTTTCCCCTAGCACACTTTTAGGGTGAATTCTTTACATGATTTTTATGATTGGTTCATGGTGGACATTCTTGTCGATTGGAAGTGAAACTCCAGAATTGGAATGGAGTAGTATTTACATATATACAGTAACATAAATTATTCCATTTATCATTTTGAATTCTTACTTGAGGATGATTCATAAGTTATAACATTAATGATGTTCGTTTAGATCATTTTAGTGGTTCTTTGATAATAACAACCTCATTTTGTCTTATAAATTAAAACCATGAGTAAAAAAGAATTCCAAAACCATGGGTTATTCATAACACATATATTATAACCTGGTTCAACCATATAAATGGTTTCATGACCAGACTTGAAAGAATTAATGGAAATTGAAATCACATCGTCCACGATGTCGATAATTCGACACAAACGGACAATGTTTTTATTCTTTAAATGAGTGGGGGAGGAGAAGAATAGTGATGAGTAATTTTCAATAAACATGATAAAATTAATAATATGCATGATTTCTTGAGATTTCATTCCTCTTGGGTAAAGATATATGAAGAAAGAATAAGGAAGGAACTCAAAATAAAATAATAAGTGAGAAATCTCTTACAAAAATTTGGCATCCTAACGGCTATGCAACAGGGTTTTAGAAAACATTAAGAAGATAGGGGAAAAGGGTCACCCATCCAGAAATGAATCATAATACATAATAGATCATGAATAAAAAAAGAAATAAGAACATGGAATGCAAACTTGAAAATTATACTACATAAAAGAGAACTTGAAAGGAAAAAAGAAAGAAATTGAGATTTTTCTTACCTTGTAGAGTAACCCTTAGAACATGAAGGTTGGGAATTTTGGGGCTTGAGGAAACCTTTGGAGGACTAATATGAAGTTAAAGAGGATAGAGATTTATTTCTTTAGAATTGGGAATGAATTCAATTAAGGGAAGAGTTGGTATTTATAGGAAATGTGAGGGATTATTTTAATAATTTTCAAGGGACACCTCATGAGTGGTATTTAAAAAACCATGGGGTTGCCCATGGTATTTTCCCATGGTATAATACACTTGGGAAACCTCACATATCATTTAACTATACACAATTCTATCATATTTATGACATCATTATTATATCATTAACGATTTCATTAACACACTGAAACTAAAACTGTATTTTTTACTATTCACCGAAAAATCAATTATTTCAGAAAAATTCCCAAAATTCACCCTAACCATTTATCGACATGTAGATTTCAAAAATTAAGTCCATTTTTTGAAAATAATTTTCTAAATATTATTAATTTAATTTTTAAATAAAATCATACTTAATTCAAAAATTAACAATTCTAATTCTGTAACTACTTCTATATCACAATGAAAAATTAACCTAGATGCTATTATCTTAAGGAATTAATAAAATAATAATAAAATTTACTATTCATTAGGGTCATATTAATATTCATAAGGGTATGTTACTATTCACCAAAAAAACAAGTTGGTTCCAATAGACTCCAAATAACATACTGAACCCAATTGTAGATGACAGTTTCTTGAAATTCAGAACATAGAAGTAGAAAAGTTATGTTATAAAGGCTAATTAAAAATATCTACATAAAACAAAGTTCCATGAATTTCTATTTATTTTTAGAAACAAATGGGGTGTTACATTTTCCCCACCTTTTTGAAATTTTGTCCTTGCAATTTTATTTACTTATTAAACAACTGAGGGTACTTTTCCCTCATAGCATTTTCAGACTCCCATGTTGATTCTTCAACTATGTGGTTTCTCCACAAAACCTTTACCTAGTGGATTAACTTATTCTGCAATACCTATTACCTTCGATCATGAATCTAAACTGGTTTATCTTTATAAGAAATCTTCTCTTCCAACTGAACTACTTATGGGCTCCAGAAATGTGATGAATCTAGAATATACTTTCTCAACATCAAAACATGAAAAACATTGTGTACCTAAAACAAATTCAGAGTAAAAGCTACGCAGTATTAAACTGTTCCAACTTTCTCCAAGATTTCAAAAGGACCGATGAACCGTGGACTTATCTTTCCTTTCTCACTGAAACGCATCACACTTTTCCAAGGAGAGACTTTAAGGAAAACATGGTCACCTACCTCGAAAGAGAAGTCTTTCCTTCTATTATCTGCATAACCTTTCTTCCTGCTCTGAGCTGTCCTCATGTTCTTCTAGATCATCCTCACATTCTCAGCCACTTCTTCAACTAATTCTGGCCCCATCAACTTTCTTTCACCGACTTCATCCCAAAATGCTAGAGTCCGACACTGCTTCTCATAGAAGGCCTCAAAAGTTTCCATCTGAATACTAGAATGAAAACTGTTATTATAAGAAAACTCAACTAAATAAATATGTTGATCCCAACATCCCTGATAGTCCATTGAACAAGCTCTAAGCATATCCTACGAAGTTTGAATCATTCATTCTGACTACCACTCTGATTGAGGATGAAAAGTTGTACTAAAATTTAACTTTGTGCCCAACGACTTCTGAAGTCCCTTCCAAAAGTTAGAAGTGAACCTAGGATCTCAATAAGATACAATGGAAAGAGGAACTCCATGTAACCTGACAATCTCCTTGAGATACAATCGTGAAATCTGATCCAAATACATTGTATCTTGAATTGATAGAAAATGTGTAGACTTGGTTAGTCGATCAACAATAACCCAAACATCATTGTTACCTCAAGAAGTCTTTGGTAGTCCCACCACTAAGTCCATGGATATATTCTCCCATTTCCACTCTGGCACTGGAAAAGGATAAATCATCCCCTTCAGTAACTTCAGCTCTTCTTTAACGTATTGACATGTCAAACATTTCATTATAAAATCAGAAAAATATCTTTTCATTCCATCCCACCAATAATACTCTCGAAGGTCTCTGTGCATCTTAGTACTTTCAGGATGAACAGAAAATGGAGAACTATGAGCTTCGCACAACAAATATTTATTCAACTGACAATCACTAGGTATACGCAATATTTCTCTAAATCTTAAAACATAATCTTTATCAAGGTTAAATTCGGGAAACTTACCCATTTTAACCAATTCTACCTTTTTTTGTAGCTCACATTATTCTTTCTGTGCTCGCTTAATTCTGTCTGACAACAAAGACTACATTGAATCTTGAAACAAAACAGAGGTATTCCCTGCACCAATAACTTCTAATCCAAAATTCATCAAATCATTAATCAAGGGATCATGTTCCAAATGAAACATGGTTAATGATGCATGATGTTTCAGACTTAAGGCATCTGCTACATTGTTTCCTTTTCCTGGATGGTAATTGATCGTGCATTCATAATCCTTTATCAGTTTTAGCCATCTTCTTTGCCTCATGTTTAATTCCTTCTGAGTGAATATATACTTTAGACTTTTATGGTTAGTATATATTAGGCATTTGGTTCTGTATAGATGATGCCTCCAAATTTTCAAAGCAAAAACCAGAGCTGCCAATTCCAAATCATGTGTGGGATAATTTAGCTCATGAGGTTTAAGTTGTCTCAAAGCATAGGCAATTACCTGATCATTCTACATCAAAACACAACCAAGTCCCTTCAAAGAAGCATCACTGTAGGTAACAAACTCACCATTTCGGGAAGGTAAGGCCAAAACTGGAGCATTCACCAATCTCTTCTTTAGTTCCGGAAAACAAACATCACATTCTTCTATCCAAACAAATTTAACCCCTTTCTGTGTTAACTTAATTATCGGGCTAGATAACAGTGAAAAGTTCTTAACAAACCGTCGGTAATAACCTGATATGCCCTGAAAACTACGAATCTTTGTAACATTTGTGGGTCTAGGAAACTACTTTTTTTTTGCATGATCAACTATTATTACATCCTTATTTACAATGTGCCCAAGAAAAGAAATTTTTTGCAACCAAAAAGCACACTTGCTGAATTTTCCATACAGTTTCTTTTCTTTTAAAGTATGAAAAACAACCCTTATATATTTTTCATGCTACTATTTATTTTTAGAAAATACCATAATTTCATCAGTAAATAAAACTAAAAACTTATCCAAGAACTCATGAAATACTCTATTCATAAGATTCAAGAATACAACAGGTGAATTAGTTAATCCAAATGGCATAACAACAAATTCATAATGCCCATATCTAGTACAAAAGGTTGTTTTTAGGATTTCATCCTCCTTCACCTTTAGCTGATGGTATCCGGATCACAAGTCAATCTTGGAAAAGTACTAAGCTCCTTGGAGCTGATCAAGAAAGTAAACAATATGAGGAAAAGGATACTTGTTTTTAACAGTGATGTTATTCAAAGCTCTATAATCAATGCAAAGTCTCATGGAACCATATTTCTTTTTAACAAATAAAACAGGGGCTCCCCTTGGTGAAGTGTTAGGATGAATGAAGCCTTTTCCAAGCAAATCCTGCAACTGATTTTTCAACTCAAGAAGTTCTATTGGAGCCATATGTTATGGGGGTTTTGAAATTGGCTTAGCATCAGGAACTAAGTCAATTGTGAATTTAACTTCTTGATCAAGTATGACACTGAGTAACTCATTTGGAAAAACATAAAGGTATTCATTTACCACTAGAACATAATTAATTTGAATAGTTCCCTTGTTTTCAACAATATGAGCAAGATAACTTTCAATTCCATATTTCAATAGTTTCTCAGATTCCTGATATGTTATCAATTTTATGGGTTCATTCTTGTATACAAACTGAAACTCTTTCAAAAAAACAACTTCTTTAGCTCTACAGTCAATCTTGGCTTGATAATCAGAAAACCAGTTCATCCCCAGAATAACATCAAACTCAACTAAGGTTAAAACAAAAAGGTTTGTAGGTAAAGTCTTTACATAGACCACAATAGAAATATTCTTATAATTCCTCTTTGCTATAACATTTTCCCCTGGTGTTTTAATAATAAGTTCGGGTCTCATTTGTTGAGGTGATATTTCCAATTTACCAGAAAATTTCTTAGAGATAAAGCAATGTGTAGACCCCATATCAAACAAATCTTTATCAAAATATGAGTGAAAAAACAAATTACCTGATACAACTTCATTGGATGGCCCAACATCTGCTGATGTAGTCACAAAATATCTCACTACACCTTTTTTGCTTGTAGTCTGGCTTCTTTGCATCATTCGGATCTCTTTTTGGGAAGGCGTTTTCATAGTGAACCATCTCACGAAATTTAAAACACTTTACAGTTTACTTATCAGGATTATTCTTAGGATCATTTTCATTGCAATCTCATGCCATATGTCTAAAATTACCACATTTAAAACACTTCCCAGTTTTGCTAAGACATTCCCTAGGTTGTTTCTTGCCACACTTTTCAAAAACTGGAAATTTGATTTTCTTACCATCAGATTTCTTTGGTTGATTACTACCCATTTCTTGCCAACTGGACCTCTTCTTCTCTTTTTTTCCAAAATGCACGTGATCATCAGAAAACTCCATCTCTACCCTCTCAACACATCAGACAAGTTTCTCATAACTTTTGAATTCACGATAGGCCAACGCCCTTCGATAACTTGGCTTCAATCCTGAGTAAAAGCGGTTGATTTTGCTATTAAGATCCAGAATAATATTTGGATCATACCTCGCCATTCGGGTGAAGTTCACTTCATACACAGCCACTGAATCTTCCTCCTTCTATTTCAATTCAAATAATTGCTTCTCCATTATTAGTCTCACCACCTTAGGAAAATATTTTTCAAGGAAAAGACTTTTAAATTAATCCCACTCTAAGGAATAAAAATCCTCTCTACCCCTGATATTCCTTACCATTGACCACCACTGATTAGATTCCCCTTAAAAATAATAAATGGCAAGACTTATCTTTTGATTGTCTGAACATCCCATATCATCGAATATCTTTTCAAGGGCTTTGATCCATCCTTCAGCTGCTACTGGGTCAGAAGATCCATTGAATGTAGGAAGATGTTGTCTCATAAAATGTTCAACTAATATCATGTTCTGTTGTGGTACCTCTATTGGTTCTCTTGCATGGGTTCTACCACCATTTATTACCTATGTTAGCTGAGCCATTGTTGTCACAAACTGCTCAGTTCCAATCCCTACCATTCTGGGCTGTAGTTCTGGAAGGATGTCATTCTGTCGGTGCCTATCCTCTTTGGCATCCCTGTTCCTTCTACATACAACCATTCTGAACAAACATGTATTAGATAAAGCAACAAGTTAATCTTTAAATTCTATAACATTTCAAATTAAACATATAGTGAAAATCATTTATGGTATTCTATTAACATCACCCTAACCCCTAAAGTTATCTAAACCATCCTATGATACCAACTATAAGAACCCAACCTTATTACATACATAATCTTGAATTTAGTCAAGAAAACACTTCCTTTTACATTTAAGGTATTTTCAAGTTTAGAGCTTTAGAGAATTAGGAAAATACATTTATGAAATTACACATTATTACAGAGTGGATACCATAAAAACAGTTTCCATTTTTTTCAAAATTTAAAACATTAAAACTTAAAACAATACTGATTAAAAAATCATAAACATTTAACATGGCTTCCTTCCTTGTATTACACATCCATTAACCTGTGAAAAATCATTTAAAAACATGGGATGAGCACAAAATCTCAGTAAGGGATGGAAAAGAAAGAAATATCGCATTAGCCCATTAATACTTGTAACATGTGAAAGCATTTTCAAAAGACATTCTTGTCACCCATATATACATACTTTGTGTTACAAGAGATTTACACAAGATCCACAAAAAACATGAGAATATAATCATAAAGGTATCTTGGGGAATTACTTATATAATCTTGTAACCATTCTTGGCTACCTTATAATTTGTAACCCTCGCGGCTACCTTACTTTGTGTAACCATCGCAGTTACACTTGGAGTAACCATAAAGCTGAACTCCAACTTACTCATACCCAATGCATTGGAGGAAAATATAGGTCCCACCCATCATCAAAAATAATTCCCAAGAACCAAAACATAATCATACAACATGAATAATTCTATAAAAACATTGCTTTGGAATTTTGTAAAACCGAATTTTAAAAGAGGTTTTTAAAAAGGAAAGCCACTTATAAATTAAATACAATTGAATATAGGATTAATAGAGTGGATGGAGTATGTATATATATACTGTAAATAAACATTATAAAACATAATATACACAGAACCCATCACCCAAACAATTTAAATAGAACATAAATAATGAAGTAGAAGGTTAACCCAAAGAATGGAAATCGGGTTAAGAATTCCCTTACCTCAGGTTTTCCTTACTTCCAACTTGTTTAAACATCTTGTATAATGGATAAAAGAGTGTTATTAATATTATACAGAAACATGGTCATGTTTATAACATCTTATATGATCATTTCATAACATCATTTCACCCTTAATTGTTAGTATTTTTTTCCTTGCACTGTTCTAGGGTGAATTCTTTACATGATTTCTATGATTGGTTCATGGTGTACATTCTTGTTGATTGGAAGTGAAAATAAAGAATTGGAATGGAGTAGTATTTACATATATACAGTAACATAAATTATTCCATTTATCATTTTTAATTATTACATAAGGATTATTCATAAGTTATAACATTAATGATGTTCGTTTAGATCATTTTAGTAGTTCTTTGATAATAAAAACCTCATTTTGTCTTATAAATTAGATCCATGAGTAAAAAATAATTCCAGAACCATGGGTGAGTCATAACACATATATTATAACCTTTTTAAACCATATAAATGGTTTCATAACCAGACATTATAGGAATAATGTAAATTAAAATCACATCGTCCACGATGTCGATAATTCGACACAAACAGACAATGTTTTTATTCTTTAAATAAGTGGGAGAGGAGAAGAATGATGATGAGTAATTTTCCATAAACATGATAAAATTAATAATATACATGATTTAAGGAGATTTCATGCCTCTTTGGTAAGGAGATATGAAGAAAGAATAAGTAAGGAACTCAAAATAAAAGAATAAGTGAGAAATCTCTTACAAAAATTCGACAGGCCAATGGCTATGCAACAGGGTTTTAGAAAACATTAAAAAGATAGGGGAAAAGGGTAACCCATCCAGAAATGAATGATAATATATAATAGATCAAGAATAATAATGAAATAAGAACATGGTATGGAAACTTGAAAATTATACCACATAAAAGAGAACTTGAAAGGAAAAAAGAAAGAAATTGAGAATTTTCTTACCTTGTAGAGTAACCTTATAACTTGAAGGTTGGGACTTTGGGGGATTTAGGAAACCTTGGTAGGAATACTATGAAGGTAAGGAGGCCATAGCTTCATTGAGGGAGAATTGGGAATGAATTCAATGAAGGGAACAGTCGGTATTTATAGGAAAAGTGAGGGATTATTTTAATAATTTTCAAGGGACACCTCATGAGTGGTATTTACAAAACCATTTGCTTGCCCATGGTATTTGACCATGGTATAAGCCACTTGGGACACCTCACATATTATTTAACTATACACAATTCGACCAGATTTATGACATCATTATTATATCATCTATGATGTCATTAACACACCAAAACTAAAAACTATATTTTTTACTATTCACCGAAAAATCGACTGTTTCAAAAAAAATACCAAAATTCACCCTAACCATTATGGAAGTGTAGATTTCTAAAATGAAGTCCATTTTTTGAAAATAATTTTCTAAATATTATTAGTTTAATTTTTAAATAAAAGAATAATTAATTCAAAAATTAACAATTCTAATTCTGTAACTACTTCTATATCACAATGAAAAATTAACCTAGAAGCTATTATCTTAAGGCCTTAATAAAATAATAATAAAATTTACTATTCATTAGGGTCATACCACTATTCATATTACTATTCATAAGGGTATGTTACTATTCACCAAAAAAACAAGTCGGTTCCAATAGACTCTAAATAACATATTGAACACAATTGTAGATGACAGTTTTGTGAAATTCAGAACATAGAAGTACAAAAGTTATGTTTTAAAGGCTAATTAAAATTTTCTACTTAAAAAAAAGTTCCATGAATTTCTATTTATTTTTAGAAAAACTTGGGGTGTTACGGCCTAGATACCTTGAGTTGATTTACCCTACTATCTTTGAGAATCTGGGGTTTGGGTACATGGACACAACCACCATCTCATCCTGAATGGCTCAATGTATTCCAGTTCCCTAACTGGTGAGAAGCTATAGACCCCTCTCCTAACCATAGATATGGTGCAAACCCTCTATCACTAGCTGCTAGTGAGAATACCTTGTAGAAATGATGAAGATGGCCCATCTTTCCACAATATCGGCATTCAACTAGGTCATGCGGACACTGTGGTCTCATATGATCCAGCCTACCGCACTGGTAGCACCTCACCTGGCTACTTGAAGATACATTTTGACTGCTAGTATCACCATGAGAAATATCCAGTTGATGCTTCCAACTACTGGTCAAGATAGTACCAGTTCTAGGTGTCGAACTACCCTAGATCACACCTCAAGATTCCCTATGGTTATGCTCTATGATCAGTTCCTGATTCACTATAGAAGATACAGTAGTCAACCTAAAGTCATTTAGCTGTGATCAGATGTCATATCTAAGGCCATCCTCAAAGCACCTCACTTTTAATAAATCTTCACCCAGAAGAATAGGTGAAAAAATTTGGAGCTCAGTAAAATGGGATGAGTAGTCCTTAACTGAAAAAGTGCCCTACTCCAGATTCATAAACTTTGGGGCTCTATCGGCCCTCAGTGTCTCGGGATAGTAATAATCATATAATACTATCTATATATCTCTCCATTCCATATCCTGATTACACTATTCCTAAGTTATAACATCCCACCATTTCTTGACGGAATCACACAGCATATATGTAGTGAGCTTTACCCTCCTCTTAAAAGGCATCTCTAAATGATCGAATATTGAAAATATGGCCTTTATCCATGACTCTGTAGCTTGTAGTCCACCATCCCCTGAAAACGTGGGTAGATGATACTACAAGAACACCCACGTCAATTTATCCATATATGAGTAAGGCTATAGTGCTCCCTAAAAGGTTCTCATAAACATCATAAATCCTTCACGGAACTATTCATTAGCACCTATGTCTACTATAACAGCTGTTGCCGCAACTAGCACAATTAGAGGATCCATTGGTATCCCATGGCCTACCAACTCTAGGGTATGATCATCTCCACTCTCCTAGAATATAGATGGAGGTTTTTATGGTTTCATGACTCTATAAGTTCATGAATACACCTTAGTTCAAGTTCAGTCTCAAAGTCGCAGCTCAAAAGAGCAGAACCAACAGTACGGGTCAAAACCTTCCTCTAACTCTCACCCTTCTGCCTATCCCATGGACTAGGTATATGTATAAAATATTGAGAAACACTACAAAAATCCCACTACAAAGGCCGGGTCTAGTCAATTTCACTATCAAAAGGCATTTCAAATTTAACACATTCCTCTATCAAAGGGTATCCCAAATGGTATGCCTAATTCTGATCCATGGGGCCCATACTCCCTACGAATCAATGCATGGAAAACACCTATAGAATATCAAAACACAATTCTATGTATGGCCGAAACATGGTCCAAAATAATCCAATCCAAGAGGTCCCATACACTTCAGGGACCAAAGATTTGTGTCCTTCCAATTTAAATCATATAACGTACCAACACACTTATCACAACATCAGGAATATCTATCATGATACCTATCACAACAACATGAAATCCTTAATGCTCCTAAATGGTGTGGAAAAAATATGTGGAATGTGATTTCTATCAAGTGCATATATGATTCATGAGATGGAATACCCTCATCTCATTAGGTTGCAACATAATAGCACCATAATTATATCAATAATAATATCACAATACAAGTGTGTCACCCAATGGTGGAATCAATTCAATTATAATAAATCAAAATCAAAAATTCAAAATTCAATTCAAGGCAATTTTTTTTTCCTAAACGTAGGGTAGCTACTCCTGGGCATAACATATTACCAAATCCCATTTCCTGCCTATCCTTTCCTATTGTCACCAAATAGTAAAGAAAAATAGAAAAGTGTTCTAATACGACTTTGTAACATCTTGAACCAAGATTCCACATAACAGTGCTATGAGTTCGGTTAGTCACATGGCCTCAAGTGCATCTCCCTAAATGCCAGAAGCTGCCGACTAGTAGTGAGGGCCTAGGTGTTATAGTGGGGAGACTATGACCTCATTAGCAGAGTGTGCACAGTGGAGTAACTTACAACATGAGTGAACAATGGAATACTGGTAGTATAAATATCCAAAAGTCATATCATACAAAATATGATGCTACAAGTTACATTTTATATAAAATATCCAAAAAAAGTCACAAAACAATGAGATATAATACCAAATCCAAAAGTATAAAAAAGGAAACAAAAGTATCCCATCAACATCGCAAGCCTCTACTTGGTCTCATGATCTCATCCTCCAAAATAGAATATCATGTACCTGTATGAGGTAACTTTCCCTTGTCAACATATGTAACCATATAATCTTTTTGGGACCAAAGAATGACCCAAACAGGGTGTGAGACTAAATCCTAGTAGGGAACAACCCATGGTCTATTCCAATCTATCAGATAATATGTATAACAGTTAGTGTATAATAATAAATGTAGTAGGCTAGGAAGAACTCACAAGTAAATAGTCCTATGAGTACTGCTTTCCATTTCCATTCTATCTCATTTAATTAATAGTTTAATTATATTGAATGTTTACGTCTCGAGATCTGGCCTATGCCCAATATCCCCCATATAGCATTATGCACAACAGATGCCTCAGAAGTCCATCTAAGAAAGAAGAATAAATTACTGGATTCAAGATTGTGTTTTGGCTTGGAAGACGTGTCATAAACCATTTTAAATATATATTAAAACTCAAGCCCATCCTTGACATTACTAACCTGGAATTCAAGTATCACTATAAGTGCATATCCTCCAATACCCTATAAGCCCGTCCTGATGAACCTCACTAGATACCGGTATCACTCTATGTGTGGTACGTCCATATCAACTGAGCTCATCCTTAGTGGTTCTATAGGGATCCCCAAGTATCACTCAACACAATCCATTCCTCTTGAGACAATCCATGTCATCCTATAATGATCCATGATTCACTTATCATTTAGTACATAGACTCTATGATCCCATCCATGGATTTCATGGTTCACTCATGGCTTTGTAATTATAAACAAACCCATTGAGCTCGTCCAATGCATTTCAAGGAATCCATGGTTCACTTAAGGGACCAAGGTAAGATATACATGTAAGAATGTACATGGAATTTCAAAATAATCCCGGATTCCCCCAATGTTATTCACCTTTTAACCATAACATATTCAAATTAAAAATTCATTAGACATGCTAGGGTCATCACCCAAAATCATCCAATATACATCCCACCACTAAGGGTGTATCAACTAGGACCAACCTATAAGGCTTGGTCTAACTTTAATCACATGGGTATAATTCATATAACAACCCTATCATGTAATCTAAATCATTACACATCCTGAACATAAACTAACTCACAAGGACATGCTCATAGTTATAACCAAACAATCCAGACATGCTTAAAAAAGCAAAGGCATAACATGGGTCAAAGGGGAAAATTACTAATACAAACCCTTATCCAATTTTAATACCATATAACAAAATGAAAATCCACTTTAAGTAAGAAACAGCCCAGGAAAGGGAATTCAAGGCATACTTCATAGGTATCCTAAGCCCAAATGACCAAAAAGGTCAAACTGGGCACTCACTCATGGGGCGGACCTTATTCTATGTATTAAACCTATTACATGCTTTGAAAAACCCAATTAATTACCTAAAAATTATAGAAAATAATAGTTATGATTTATAAATCAAGGTGGTACCCAAAAATGGGAGTGAGGCACTTTGGAATATATATAAACAGATAAATAATTAGTGAAAGGATCAAGAACACTTAACTTAGATTTATGCTAGATAGCTCATACATTATCAATCTCTGATTTTTCCGATTTGGGAGAAATATAAAGAACCAATTAAGAATAGGATATTAGGTCATAGCATAATAAATTCAAATAGATAAATTGATAAGTAGAATAATCAAATGTGGCTAAAAAGGAATCGAGACATTATCATTGCAGATCCAAGGAGATGAACATCGGTCAAAATAGAGATTGGACAGTGAGTAGATCTAAAAGGGAAGAATAGCCAAGATTGATATCTTTTCCAATAGAGTAGAAAAATCCCATTTGAAGAAAAACAAAAAATGGGTTAATATGAGATTTTTAATTTAGAATTAAAATAATATAAATCCTACACAACATGTCTCACATGCTTTATCCACACGGTTTGACAACCCATGCGAAAATTATTCGCATCTTCCTATAACCCTGGGGAATATCATATGGTCACCATGCATGTTTTATAAAACCATGCACAAAACTTTATTAAGCCCTTATCAAATTCTGTTGAAAATGATGACATGGTCATACGGTGGTGAAACCAAAACCACATGGTTTACACTAACCGTGTGGCCTCCTCTTTCCACCAAAAACTCAGGATTTGGGCTCCATACTAGCCTCAAACACACCAGAGACCTCCATGACCCCAATGGGAATTCACATTAGGCCATTTTTAAGAGAATAAATCGAGATTTTATAGAAATTACAAGATCTATACCTCAAAGAAGAACTAGGTTCTTACATTAGTGGTAGGTCACAGGCTCCAGTTCCTTTGAGGTTTCAACCAATGGGGAGTTGACCACAGCAGCTTCCTCCCCAAATTTCAATGATTATTGGTTTCTATTATATTTATATTTTATTTAGTCTATTTTTTTATATGGGGGTTTTTACATCATTTGAATCAGTTTCTAGTGCTTCTTCGAGCTCATTTTGGTTTAGGCAGTCAGGTTCAGTGTCATCCACAACTGCGGTTTCTAGTGAGGCCATTTCAGTAGTAGGGGAAACATGATTATACTCCATTTTGTGGATATGGATAAAGTAGAGGTCAAATTTAGGTTGTTCCTATTCTTTGGGAACCCCTACTTGAGCATGGACGTGGATGTGGCCATCAGTATAGATGCATAGCAGATGGGAATGGTCAATTTCATGGAGTGTAGGTGGCAGTTCCAAAGGGTCCAGATATCGTTAGAGGTATTATTACCTTGTTTTCCACCCTTTTTTATTTTTTTATCTAGTAGTTTCGAACTCATTTGTTGCACCCACTCTATTATGTACCTTGGGACTAGATCTATTGAGGTTTCTCATTAACCTAGTGTTTACTATTCCAATCAGAGGAAACCCCATATTGTTTGATGTGTTTTAGGGTTTTAGACTAAAATTTTGGTTCCATCAATATTGTGGGGATATGTTCTTGATTCATATGTAGTTGTACGATGTCATCTGTAACATCAACTTCTGGTATTATGTTTGTGTTATTATCAAATACTTCTGGAGGAGATTCGTGTTCTTCGATGTGAATGACCAGTGTGTGGTTTTCATTAGCTAGAGGTGTTATCAGGTGGGAATCATACATGTGGAGACCCATTTTTATTTAATGGACAAGTAGTCTATAGAATCAGTAGGTGGTAGGACATTGAAGGTTCCAAAGGTTTTTAGGGATTTTATGGATATTTTTTCAAAGGAGGTTGGGATTCCACCCTCTAGACATGATTTAGAGTTTGGGATAGACATACATCCTAGAGGTTCTATGATTTTTATGCCTTATTATCATATATGAACCTCTGAGTTATGAGATTTTAGGTTTTAGATATATGATCTATTGTAGAAGGGTGTTATCCAACCTGGTGTGTCTTCATGTGGTGCTCTAGTGTTATTCTATAGAAATTAGTATGGTAGTCTAAGGTTTGGTATAGACTACTAAAGGTTGAATTAGGTGACAATCCAGAATCGTTACCCTCTTCCAAGTATAGATGATCTTTTCGATAAGAATAGAGGGGTGAGTTTTTTTCCTTGGATCAATCTATGGACTTGATATCACCGGTTGATGGTGAAGGGGAAAAATATCCCAAAGAATGATTTTATATGTAGTTATGGTCACTTTGAATTCATGTCCATGTCATTAGGTGTCATCAACACACCAGTTCTATTCATGGAGATCATGAAATCCATGTTATGTGAGTTCCTGGACCAGATCTTAGTTGTGTTCATTGATTATATACTGATCTAATCAAAGTTAGATGAGGGGCATGTCGATCATCTCAGATCTTTATTGTACATTCTTCATTACCACCAGATCTATAGGAAGTTATACAAGTGTAATTTTAGGAAAAAAGTGGTACATTTACTTAGGCACATAGTATCTCATCAGTGTGTGGCTGTGGACCCATCTATGGTTCAGGAATTTGTTTCTTGGGAGGCACCAAATAATGTGGGAGAGTTTTTTATATTCCTTAGTTTCACAAGCTAATACTAAAAGTTCAAATATAAATTCTCATGGATTGTAGTCCTATTGATAGCATTGAACAAGAAGGACTAGGATTTTATCTAGACCATTGAGTACTAGGTAGTGTTCAACTACCTCAAGGGAAGATTGATCATTGCATCGGTTTCTAGAGGAAAGGGTGATGTTTGAGGTGTTTTTTGAAGCTTCTCATTTGTTCTTGGATGTTACTTGATGTAGCATATGGTAGTGATCTCTTATAAGTATTTTTAGTTACCTCCCCATGAGTTCATCTATTCCACCAATGATCTGAATCTACTAGCAGTTGGGTTTTCACTGAAGATATGGAAGGATTATCTCATTGGGGAGCACTTTTTCATCTTCCCAGATCATAAGAGTTTGGGTTATATATTTTCTTAGAGTGATCTAAATCGGTGGTAGTAGAGGTTGATGAAGTTTTTTTAGGACTATGACTTTAATATCTATAAAAACCCAGTCTTAACAAATGTAGACATTACATCACTTTTTAAGAATACTTAAAATGTTTCAAAAACGGACTCCCAGAGAATGTATTAGTTTAGTGCCTTTGGAAACATGGAACAAAAATATTATAACTCATTGAAATATCTTCAATGTTTCCCAAAAATATCTCCCCCCTTAGTATTTCTACTAAAAACCCTTTCTTCATAACCTGGGGAAAGGAAACATAAGAAAGGGTTGAGGTCAAATGCTCAGTAAGGGTAAATGAAGTAAATGTATAAGCATATCATGAATATAAGGGTATGATAATGTGATCATGATCATTATAATATCATACCCTACATTTAGAAAATCAAAAACATGAATCATGGATCAAATATTTTTAGTTCATAAGACATGACTTATAAGGAAATAAAGAACATGATCTATAAAATAATGATATAAGAATAAGACATGGAATTATGGTAGACACAAAAGCATATAAATACCCTATGTCAAGGCTGTCAACCAAGACCTTTATAACATGTTAATCTTAGACTAATCACCTGTGTACCGGATTCGGTCTTGGGATGTCCTTTCGTGTACCCGCATGTGTCGGGCTTGGGATGTCCTTACATGTACCCTCTTGTTTTGAGGTTTGGATTACCTCCCATTTACCCTCCTGTTTCGGTCTTAGGATGACTTCCCATGTACCCTCTTGTTTCGGTCTTGGGATGCCCTCTTGTGTTCTCTTTGAGCTCAAAAAACATTTATCATTACCCAATGCATTGGAGGGAGATATAGGTCCCACCAATTACATAATGAAATCATACATACATGTTCCACAAAATCATAAACAATCATACCATAACCCATAAAATTAAATGGGTGTCAAAAAAATGAAATCACACCTTAACTTATGGAAAAAAGAAACAAGTTTCATAGTCATTTTAATCAAAGAATAACCCATGAAAAGAAGAAGGTTTCAAAGAAATATAACCCATGAAAGAGAAATAGATTTTTTAAACATCATGCCATAAAAAACCATTTAGAGAAATAATATGAATAGAAATATTGAATCATTTCCCCATTAAGGCATCAGTAACACCAATGGATGTTATCTTAGATGGGAAATAATTTTGAAAGTTCCTTTAAAAATACTTCATGAGTAAATTATCCTTTCTCTTTTGAAAAATTATTCTTAAAATTTGAAACCTTATGGAAATAAATTTCCTGAAAATAAACTTGAAAATTTATAAAGGAGGCATTTAAAACATTATGAAAGAATTTCTTTTTCTTTTAAAAACTATATAGGAGCTTAAAAATATTTTGAAAACTATTTTTCCTTGAAAATTTATAAAACAATCTTGAAAACCTTTTAAAAACAACTTTCCTTGAAAATGTATCTAAAAACTTATAAAGAATGATTGGAAATGTTTTGAAAATCCATTTCTTTGAAAATATCTTTTAAAAACATTTTCTTAAAAATTAATCTTTTAATAATGAAAAGGAAGCTTCAAAGATATGACATTGGGTAAATCCATACATGTCGTGTGAGGTAAAAAGAACAATGGTTAGAATAATTCCTTGTTCAGAAAGAGACAAGAAGAATCTATTAGGACCAATAGGGGCATATATACCCTGAGAGGAGGGGTGAATCAGGGTATGGATATTCTTTTCTAAATTCTTCATGCCCCACTGTATCTTGACCTCTTTATTATAAGGGTCACTTTTTTGAACTTATGTTTTTATTATGATCACTTATTTTCTTCTTTATCTGATGATGATGCATTGAATGCAATGTAGGGAAGAAAGCAGGCAGACACAAAGATTTTTACTTGGTTTACCCTCACTGGGATACGTCTAAGGAGCATACACCAAAAATGTGCTGATGTACTAAATCCACTAAAAGCACACTACTGTTTACAAAGTTCTAGATAGATCACTTCTCTTCGCAGGCTCACTGCCTTTAAAATGTTTAGGGTCAGCTCACTGCTTTCCCAAGGGTCACTCCCGGTTTCTCTCTCTTTGGATCATTGCCGGTGGAGAGGATCACCTTCTTTCTCATCCTTCACTCACTGCTCTAAAAAGGATCCACTTACAGTTTATAGACATATAGGTCTCTTCATTATCACAAATCAATACATCCTCTGTTGTATGTAGATGATCTATTGAAGTCCAACTTTCACCCGTAGATGAATCTCACTTTGCACTGAAGGTATCAGGCAATCTTCCAGCTTTCACGCAGCACTAAAATGACTGTCGTGCTTCAACCACACCTAGAACTCTTCTCCAAGTCGGCATGCAAGTCCTGGCATGAAATTTCACCTAAACCACTTGCACGACACTCCCTTATTCAACTCCAAACTTGCGTGACTCACACCCTTTTACGCCCAAACCAATTTTTGCATGCAACCATCAACTGTCGCGCTTCTTCAAAACATGGGGTGTAAGTGTCACCAAACTACCTACATGAAACCACCTTCTTCAACTCTAAACTTGGGCAACATACAAAACTTCTTTCCCAAACCACTTTGGGCATGCAACAATCAACAGGCGCGTAACTTCTGATTATCTTTATACTAGCGCGACCACACCACCACTTGCGCGACCACTACACCTACGCGACGGGAGCTCTGAAATTATCTAAGTGTTGAACTCACACATAATGAGGATGGTTTGACCTCTATTTATAGGCATTTGAACACCTTGTGTGACAAGCGCGCAAGTCCCCTCTCGGCATGCAAGTCCAGCTGCCCGAGTCACTGTCGCGCAAGTCACTTGCGCGACCAAACATAAAACTTGGTTGCCCCTTTTCCCTTTTCCATATTTTGATGTTTGGATCTTGAAAAAAATATGGCGCGCAAGTTTCCAATCCTACAAGACACCGGCACGCATGTCTCTTTTCCAAAAACACTTTTCTCCATTTCTCGGTTTGGAGGTCCAAAAATTTGGCAAACACTGGAAAACGGCGCCACCTTGTATCTATTCTTTTAGAATCACCTCCAGATCGATCATTCCTTTGTCGATGTTCTTGAATCAACATGGATCATTAACCACATCCCTTGAACTCGACATGCCACCATGAAATCCCCTTTGTCAATAAATTTTTATGTCATGGTTTTCTTTGTCAAAAAACACAACACGGATGTCCACATTCTCAACAAATTTTATGTCATGGTTTTCTTTGTCAACAAACACAACACGGATTTCTACTTTGTCAACAAACACAATCACCTAAAAAATGCTTCAATGATACCTTAAGGGATTTTTGCCTAACGGGATCCTTTGAAAAAATTGGTAAAAGAAAAAAGGGGTTAAAATTTATTTTAATGATCATATTATATTATTATAATATTCTTAGAATCCCATTTTGGAAAGCATAGTTTTAAAAGAATACGGATTTCCAACCGAAGAGAAAAATAAGGTCATATTTTCTTAAAAACATTTTCTTAATTATATTAAGTACCAATGTAAAGACCCGGAAATTTCAAGGAAATTTTTTCTTAATTTCTTTGTAATTTTACAAGTCTACAGTTTCTGACGGCACCTGATTATGAGGCCCAGTGTTCCCGGAATCAATTTTTGAAGTTTAGCTTGGGTACGTTCAGTAAATGAATGAGCGGGTTTTTCTATCATTTGAAGCAGTGCTCGGAATTGAAATCTGAGTGCACTGATGAACTCGTTGTGCTGGTAATTTCTTAGGGGGACCTTTGTCGTAGTTGCGTTTTGAGTGGGTTGAGGTTTAATAAATGTGGATTTAGAATACAATAAATAAAATTTATTGTTAACAAATTTTATCTAAGGAAGGTGTTTTTTTATCCTACAAAGGGGGAGTTAGAGGTGGGGCCCACACCCACCTAACCTCTAATGGGATTGTTAGTGTGGTGGGGCCCACATGAACCCTTAACTCCTCACCTCCCAATAACTCCCCTTAACCTCTTTAATTTTCCCTTGCATTTAATATTTTGACAACACCTCTCATTAATTATGTGGTGCCTCTCCACCTCCCTCTCTTTAGGAATGCCAACACAATTAATTTATTACTTCATTAATTAATGTGTGGTGTCAAAAATTCGTTTGAATTATTTTGATTTTCTTGACAAGGTTAATATATGAGAGAGTCTTAATTTTATATTGGGGGATTGGAAATTACTTGGTAGTGGAACCTTTCGATATTTTGGGAGAAGAGCTTCATCCCTCACCAACGAAGAACAACTCTGACGTTCTCTTCACAAAGAATAGTTCTTCTTCCACTGGATCTCTAATGAACGACACTTGAGCCAGGATCGAAGGCTTACGGAAGCGATGAGCACCAACGATCATCGTCAGCTTTATCTCCTCCCTTGCGATGATGTCAACGAGCCGACGTCCACCCTCTCACGATATCGTCATTGAACGGCGAACCTTGAGGTAGGGTTTATTTTTGTTCAAGTCTTTATCATCATTCTTCGTTGCTTAAGGTTTGGCCGCATGATATCATCGTAATGGGAGGAGATCGGACAGCACAAACACGTTTGATTCTCCTCCCCTCTTCTTTGTTAATCTTCATTGATGTTGGAGGTGGAGGCACACGGTGTCGTTGCACCGTGCGGTGATCGGCAGGGAACCGCGGCCATGCAAGTTCGCGGCAAAGGCGGCATAGTGCCATTGCACCGTGCAGAGGTGTAGAGGGCCACGGCCGGAGTGGTCCATGGGGGTGGTGCGCGGCACCGTTGTGCCGCACCGGTGAGACGAGCCACGGCCGGAGGCCACGGCGGACCAGTAGGGGCGGCCGGCCGAGCCGGTCGTCGGTGTCTCCAGGAGGCGGGACCCCTTCTAGGTCCCACGGAAGCTCAAAAACCAGCCGGCAGTTACCCAGAAATTGGGGGGGTTTAAACCCCCAACCAAATTTTAGGGTAGACCCCACTGGGTCCGCCGTTTCCAAAATCAGGGGGTTGTGCCCCTTTGCATCCCGCTTGGCCAGCGGCCGAGCCGCGGCCGGCTTCCGAGTCGGGTCGCAGGTCACACGGGCCAGGCCAGCCCAGGCCAAGCGGGTCAGGACAGCCGCAGGCCCCATGGGTCGGGCCGGCCTCACCCAGCTGGGCCGGACCCAGACCCGGGTTGGGTCGACCCGGTTTGGGCCGACCTGGGGGGGGGGGGGGGGGTTGGGCCGGGTCGGACCGGGCCCAGACCACCACTTCGGACTGTTTTTCGGTCATTTGACCATAACATGAGATACTAACCTCTGATCGACGCATTTTTAGTTGTGTAGGATTCCTTGGATCGAGACAGTCGTTTCGGTATATTACACTCAAGGTTTCAGGAAATTATGGGTACGGTTGGGTAGGTTCGAACTCGGAACCAACCGGGCCCTCAGAGCTGAAATGCTTATAACGTGAGCTCCAAACGCCCGATTGATGTGCCGTCGACTTTGTTGGATTCCTCTTGATGAGAAGGTTCTTTTGGAATACTTCACCTGAGGTTTGGACGCATTTGGAGTATGATTGGGTTGGATTGTACCCAAAATCCAACCGGGCCCCTGGAACAGAAATGCTAATAACTCACAGACTGGGTGTCCGATCGACGCGCCGTCAGTTGCGTTGAGACCCCTAGGATGAGCCAGTCCTTTGAGATACTACCACGTGAGTTTGAGTGACACTTGGATGTATCGACCAGTAGCTCATGGAGTGGACCCTCCTGGAGACGAGCGTATGGAGTGCGGAGACCTATTAGCTGTAGACCTAACGACTGCTTGACCAATTCGACTCGGAGTGATTCGATTACACTTCCACAAAACTGGGCAAGGCCAGCGCCACCCCTTTATCAGCGCTAACGAAAAAGCGCTGATAAAGGTGGGTACCTTTTTCAGTGCTAAAAAAAGCACTGATAAAAGTACCCCTTTATCAGTGCTTTTTTTAGCGCTGATAAAGGCCCCCCTTTATCAGCGCTTTCTTTAGCGTTGATAAAGGGACCCACTTTATCGGCACTTTTTTTAGTCGTGCTGATAAAGCAGGTGCCTTTATCAACGCTTTTTTTAAAAGGGCTGATAAAAGGATCGACTTCAAAAAAAATTAAAAAAAATATATCAATATATCAATATATCAATATAGTTATATTGATATAAATATAATATATAATTTTTAAATATATTTTAGATAAGTATAAATATACATTTACACTTATTATACTTAATATATAAGATATTTACTGAAAATGGCTTATAATAAAATTAAAAAAAATATTTTTAATTAATAATTTGCTAATTATTATGGAGTAATAGTCATTTAATAACAATTTGAAGACAAAAAAAATTAAAAAAATTTAAAAAAGATCCAAAATATGTTGAAAACGCAACTCAAACATCAAACGGCCATAACTTTTGATCCGGGTGTCTGTTTGAGCTCTACCATATATCAAATCGAATCCTATGATGATCTTTATGTTTCTATGACTATTGGGTCCTGGTTCAAGGTTTGTTCAAGGCCAAAAGAGGCCTAGAAGGCCTCCAAAACTGAGTTTTCAGTAGGGGTGCCCCAATTTTTTAACATTTTGTGGATTTTCAGCCTCGTTTAAGGGGGTTTTATTGGATTTTTTTGGTGGGGACTGAATTTTTTCTAAGGTATTATATTCATATTGATATTATTTATTTGAAATTTTATCATTTTTTATAATGAAATTCTATTTATAATCAAATATATAACTATATGTACATATTTTTTATATATTCACACCTAAAAATTAAATTTTTTAAATAAATAATTAGACATATTTACATATAAAATATATTAGATTTATCTAAATAATAACTAATATATATTTTATTTAAAATACCAATATATGAATATTTATATAACTATAGATTAATATAACTATATATATATTAATATAACTATATATATATTAATATAACTATAAATATATATATTAATATTAATATATATATTAATATAAATATATATTACTATACGAATAAATATAACTATATATATATATATATAAATAGATATATCATAAATAAGAGAACAAATCAATATAGGGGAGTGGTAAAGGCTTTAGGTGCGCAGGGGGGCAGTCTCGAGATCAAATCTGGGTGGAGGCAGGGGCATGCGTGCAAGATTTATTTAGAAAGGCTAGCACTGATGAAGGGTGTAGGCGGTGAGTGTGGGTGTTGGAGGTGTGGGAAAGTGCTTATAAAGGGGGGTTCAAGCGCTGTAAAAATCCCCCCCTGTGTTGGCAGTATTTTTTATTATTATTATTTTTTTATCAGCGCTAAAAAAAGCACTGATAAAATGGGTCTTTATCAGTGCTTTTTGGAGAACTGATAAAGGGGACCCCCCCCCCCCCTTATCTTCTCTGGCATTAATAGAGCTTTTTTAGCGCTGTTAAAGTCCTTTTTAGCGCTATTAAAATCTATATTTGTAGTAGTGTTAGCCCAGTGGATGGAGCGCCCGGTATTTGGCAGCAGACCCATGGCGAACGGAGTGCCTGGTAGTTGGCAGCCGACCTGCGGTACTCGACAGGAGGAGTACCTCCGTAGGCTATTAGGGAGAGCGCCCAGTATTTGGCGGCAGACCCTCAGTGGATGGAGCGCCCAGTATTTGGCAGCAGACCCACGGTACTCGACAGGAGGAGTACCTCAGCAGTCTAAGGTTAGTGAGTAGTGACTCGGAGTCGTGACATGGATATTGTACTAAACAGAGGAGGAGTTCTCCAACAGTTGTGGTTTCGATAATGAAAATCCTGGTTTGAGCTGAGTCAATGACCTTTCTGTTTACCTCATGATTGAGATGGGTCACCTAATAACTTAGGTATATGTCTGGGCATATACCTAAGTAGTGGTTATTTGTTGATTTCATAACCATTGTGTTTCCTCATGATTGAGATGGGTTACTTGATAACTTAAGTGTAAGTATGGGTCTATACCTAGGTAAGGGTTATCTGTTGAGTTCTATCTTTGTGGTTATCCTTGTTGGATTTAGTGAGACCTTGAGGGTCTCGGGGTCCCTACTGAGTATTGTTATACTCACCCCTGCACGGGCTATGCCCGCACCTCATTGTGTTGGATGCAGACGACGGACAGCACTGACCATGGTGGAGTTTACGAGGACTGGATGGTACCCGGAGGAGACAGACGGACGGACGGATGCGGAGTGCTGAGGAGGAAATCTATACCTACCCTTCAGGTAGGATTCGTGGTGGACAATCCAGGAGCTACATTTCACCATTTAGCTATTGTCCTTTGAGTTTTACTTTTCTTTCAGTTGTAGTTGTACCTTTCTGTTGGGCTTGTATTTCCAGCCCCTTTTGTATTTTCAGCACACTTTTTTTACTGCTTTACTTATAGTATGCTTCCTCTTGTTCTCTGGTTATGTGATTTTACGTTTTATAAAGGCAATTCCTTCCCAGTTATAGGGATTTACGCCTTTGGTGCTAGTC